>JAGSMP010000178.1:0-1297934 GCA_029286625.1 Parnassius orleans
GATACGCGCCACCCACCGTAAGTTAATTGTACTGTGCCTTTATCCGTCGTGCAAGCAATAAGTTGACAAAATTTTAGCGCAATCTGATGATCGGTATAGCAGCGCATAAAAAACGAATAAACAAATATTATTTTTATATATTAGATAGATAACAGGAATATATATTCAAAATAATTATGTTTTATCACTTGTCGGGAAAAACCTGTCCTGCGAAGAACCGGCAGGAAACCCAGCGGGAATTTTTTAAATATGAATATACAATAGATGTTGTAAATTTGACGGCACCGTGGCGCAGTGGCTTAGGAATGAGTTGCAGCGCAGAACGTTCGGGTTCGAGTCCCGCACGAATCAAGAATTTGTGTGGCTTACAAATAATTATTCCGGGTATTCTTTTCACAAGGAAAAAGATCCAGATGTTTGTTCTTGTGAAATTTATGTATGTAACCTGCCTCCCCGATACAGGAGAAAATCCTAGTGGGTTAACGATTAAATAAAAAAAAAACGACATCTTTCTTTTCTTTTATCGTAAAAATCCGCAACTTCACATGGACCCCCTGTTTTATGGACAATTTGCCTTAATCGTCATGCTCGGCAGACGACATCAGTCTGACAACAACAGTGCCAGACATTTCGCATCTTTCTTTTATCGAATATCTATTAAAAAACGATAATTAAAAAATGTAGATGTCCATGGGCCACAGCAACCACTTACTATCAGGTAAACTGTGTGCTCGTTTGTCACCCTTATAGTTTTTTTTAAAAGATGCGTTTTCAGCCCTGAGGACTAAGATCGATTGAATCCTTACTAGTAAACAAGGGTCTCACCATCATCTACATTCTACATTAAACACCACCTGCTGCTATTTCACGCTGGTAGGTATACCGTGCGAAAGTAGTTCTTCTCCAGTCGAGTCGACCCATTCGTGCTGCAGCTATAATTCCATAGATGGTGGACTGTGTGCTCGTTTGTCACCCTTATCCTATAAAAAAAATACAAGTAAGGAAGATAAAAAGCACGTATTCCACTTCTTGGTGTATCCTATAAATCTATCTCGAACGTCGATTATGAATCAAAATTAATATGCTTTGTAAAATCATAAAAATTAGTTTAATGCAATTTAAAAAAATATTACTATAAAATTATAACTTATACTCACGCGTCGGCCATATTCATTTTAAACAGCACGTGCATTTCTTCGATGATCTGTCGTACTTTTTCATCCTATGAACAAATAAATATATACCTTTTAATTTGAAAATGGTGACAACGCATCTGTAGGGGTGAAACGCATCGGCATTTTAATTCTTTATCAAGTTTACATGTTTATGGGCCACAGCACCCCACTTACCATGAGGTGGACTGTGTGCTTATTTGTCACCTTATTCTATAAATAAAACTGATCTACTACATGCTCGACGGTTAAGGAAACCAGCGTCTGAGGTCACACATCACCACAGTAGTCGAATGGCGGATTCGAACCCACGACTATCTGAGTTTGCAGTCCGAACACTACCATTAGGTTACTGTCGCTTTTAAAATTAAAAGTAAATATTTCGTAGACCTGTGAAATTTGCCTACACGCATTGAGACAGCGTGGCGGACGCTACCCAAAAATCCTCTCAAGAATGAGATGAACCTTTGCCCAACGATTACAAATATGTATTTTGCCGCTGCTATATTAGTAGTATAGTTGTAGCACGAATGGGTCGGCTCGACCGGGGAAGGACCACGCTCTCACAGAATACCAACGTAAAATAGCAGCTTAACGCTGCTGTGTTTCGTATGGTGAGTGTAGAGAAGCGGAGACCCTTTTTACTGGACACGAAGTATTCCATCTTAGTCCTCACGGGTGAAAACGCAACTGCATTTTGATTCGTAATCGAGGATAGATGTAGATGTCTATGGGCCACAGCATCCACGGTAAGTGGACTGTGTGTTCATTTGTCACCCTTATTCTATAAAAAAGGTGGACCGTGTGCTCGTTTGTAAGTCTTATTTCTATATAAAACACCCATGGGCTGGTAATCACGGCCTGTAAATTTTTGCTTTACATTACGGGTTGCTCGCGTACTGTGACATATATGACAACCATTTAATTACACATTATGATAAGGAGTATTTTCAATTTGTCTGTTATCAAACAAGAACAGTAATTATCACTAATTACTCATACGCGTTTGTAACCAACTTAGATCTTTCAGATTTGGCCAAATATCTCATTGACTATAACAAATGAAATCACTTGGAAAAAAGTACCTAACACTGGATAAACCGAATCAATGATTGTTTATTACCTCGTTAGAGTAAAAGTAAAAACCTGGGGTTTTCTGCGTAGCTTCAATTAATGTTTACTCGGTACGTGTTTTTATTTCTATGCCTGACAAAACAAAAACTATACAAGATTGGGTGTATTTTTTAACGTTTATATTTACATGTATCTATGTATAATAATATATTATATACAGAATTAATAAATGTATTTCGCAATACCGTTACCGTTACAGCCTATTAAAGTACACCGCTGAACATAGGCCTCCCCCATATATTACCTCTTAGGGGGGATATTTGCCATAGTAGCCACGCTGGCTATTTAGCAATAAAACTTTAGTTATTTTTCCTTTAAGGGCCGTGGTAGCTCTCGCTGTAAATTTCACAGTATGCGAGCAACGCGGGTTCGATTCCCGCCGGCACCCGGCACCAATAAAATTGTTAATAGCAATTTTAAGTGCTGATTTACCACGTGTTCAGCGGTGAATAAAAACATCGTGAGGAAACCTGCATGTCTGAGAAATGAAAAAAATATTTCGAAGACATGTGAAGTTCGCCAACACGCATTGGGGCAGCGCGTCGGACATTTCCTTGCACTAAAATAAACTCTCAGAAATTAGAGGAGGCCTGCCCAACAATGGGACGTATATAGGCTGTAACCTTAAGTTTTAACTTTATTTTTCCTGTTAATATATGTTAACACTACTCCGTTTGCTTTTAGATTAATGTTTATTTTTAACTAGCAACCCGCCCGGCTTCGCCTGAATAAGATATTTTTTTCTTTTTTTTTTAAAAACTTCTTGTTTGTTTTATAATAAATATTTTATGATAGCATGCAAATAAACCCTGGAGCTTAACAGAAGCCAGTTTTTTCAATGTTACAGACAGACTCTTCAATGTTATTTACATGTCTAGATGTATATCCTTTTTTAAATGTAATAAAATATAATGAGCTGAGGTTCAAAAATAATTCATAATTAAAACGTTTTTTCTACTAAAAAAAATCGAAGGAAATGTACAACAATAATAAATGGGAATAGCAGTGAATATACTGCTGTGTTCAGGTCTGAAGGGTATAGACAGCCACTATAATAACCGTTTAGTATATTATGACTATTATTACTAGTGAGAAAGAATATCCACTACCCCATATCGTCCCATGGGTGCCGTAAGAGACGACAGAGGGAACTGAAACAGGAGATGGGCAGCAGTACCTTCCTGATAACAACTCAAAAAACTGTGGTTAAATGAAACTAATTTTTATGGATTATATCGCATTTAATTTTAACTTTTTAATTCCCGACGTTTCGGCTGCTATACAGCACCCATAGTAACGGGGGGGACTGAGGTGTTTGACGTCCCAATGTCATAGTTAGCCCGGCAACCTTCAGTTTTTAATATTAATTTTTGGTTCGATCTACGCAGAATGAGCTTACAGTATCTTGAAGTCTAGCAGTGGTATACACTTGGGTTTGGATTTAATTTTATTAATTATAGGATTCCAAGCAGATGGCAGCACCCATCCATCTTCTCTATTGAAATTAGGATGTTTTTTAATTTCAATAGCCTCGCGAATCATCCTTGGTAGGAATCGGTGTTCTTTTGTGAGGATTTGTGGTCTATCAAATCTAATGTAATTAGATTTTAATTTTTAATTCCCGAAATGTCGGGAATTAAAAAGTTAAAATTAAACGTGATATAATCCGTAAAAATTAGTTTCATTTAATGTGTAGTCTTCGCGTATATATAAGAAAACATTATGAAAACTGTGGTTGTCAATTCCTGCAATTGTGTGGCAACTTTAGCAAAATACCCCCTATGAGGCATCTACGATGGAGTTCTATGTTCAGCAGTGGACTTTTATAGGCTGTAAGGGATGAACGATAGACTGTGAGGCATTCCTTATTAGTCCTCAGGGGTGACAATGCTCTGTAATCACATATGCTATTTGAAGTAGCCACTTACCATCAGCTGGAATGTCAGTTTGTTTACATAATGATTTCTTATATTTACGCGAACACTACACATTTAAATAAAACTAGTTTTATGGATTTTATCGCGTATATTAACTTATTTTATATTCCCGACGTTTCTTTAATTATTTAGCAGTACTTAATATTTTTTTCCCTTTAAAAACTTCCACGCGCCTCTTTGTAACTTTGCATCCCTAGGCACATGTCTAGTTTGTCTTAAGGATAATCCGCCACTGAGTAGGTGCATCTAATGTTGTTGATTGAACTTAAGTATATTTGATTTATTCATAGTTAAAAGTAGCAAGATGTTGTTGGCTAAAGCTTGTACTAAAGTCTTAATAATAATTAAAATAACTGTGACTTCTGTTAACTTTGTCAAGAATACAATAGCAACTATGAAACTATTAGTGGGCCACCTCAGCTGCACCCCAATCACATTTGAATGCCACAAAGCACGGTCCTGAGCCACCAGCATCCATCGACTTCCTGCATGTTTTACCAGGTTGTTTCTCCATCTAGTGGGGGGACGCCCTACACTTCGCCCGCAGGTACAAGGCCGCCACTCGAGAACCTTTTTTCCCCATCGGTTGTCGGTTCTTCGAGCTACATGGCCGGCCCATTGCCACTTCAGCTTACTAATCCTACTTAAACTACACTTACCAGATAAATAAGAAAATAATTATTGTTTTCATGAGACCTTCCTCTTCACAGAGGGATTCGAAACACCGTAATATTTGTAATTAACCGTACTTGCACCTTAGTGTTCCAGTCTGAAGGGTATAGAGAGCCAGAATGATTACAGACTGTAAGGCATTCCATCTTAGCCCTCAGAGGTGATAACATTTCTGTAGCCTCCTTTGTTTGAAGTTGGCTGCAGGTGTCCATGGACTTCGGTAGCCACTTAACATGAGGTGAACTGTAACTACGTTTGTCACTTCAATTTTATAAATAAATAATTTTTTATACTTACATTGTACTGGTCAATAGTGTCGCGATTTCTTTCCGCTTCCTTCAGTAATTCAATAACTTTTTCACCAAACATTTTGTTTACAATAAAACAAATTCATTACGAAAGTGGTCCCTTCATCTAAGCACCCGTTTCATTCATTGGTTTCATTTAATTTTTTCCCGCTAAAAAGTGAATCAGTTATGGCAATAACTTTTTCGTTATTTATTCCAAAGCCATATTTATATAGTAAGATGGTTTTCTTTATTCTGTTTTTATTTTTTATTTTTATAGAAATATCTAAAAATTAACTAACGATGAAATAAAATTTGACTAATAAAAATAATAATAACAAATCTAACCTCAAAAACTAATTTGAATTTGATTGACTTGACATTTGTTTGACAGTTTGGTTTTGTCTATACAGTAATCTATGGTTTTGTCAAAGATAATAATTTTATATATAAAAGGGAAATTGTTCCCAGAGTAGCAATGGGCCGACAATAATATAGCTCAAAGAACCGCTAACCGATAAGGAATAAAGGTTCTCGAGTAGCAGCCTGGTAGTGGCAAGTGCAGTGCCAGCTCAACGCAGCGTCGATTTTTGTTTTATATGAGGTATAAAGCTTGCGTGCTTGCGGGCTAGGTATTAATTGATACATTTATTAATTGTATGGCATTATATTAATGTGATACATAAATAGAATGGGCGTTACGGGTAGGCCTGGGTGTAGAATTCTTATCGATATATTTTTTCACACTGTCTTATCTCTATTATTAGTTCTGTGGATGTTCACTTCGCATCATTATGTCGCCAGTCCATTAGAGGTCAGTGGGTGCCACACAAATACGGGCACAGAATTTAGCTCTGGCAACACTAACTAATACTTTCTGGGCTTTGGCAGCACTGATGACAGGACAGGTCATTTCATCATTTTATTCCATTTTCATTTCATTTCATTGCGCACATTTATTCATTGCGCACGCGATTTTAAAACGACGAAGTTGTTTTTAACCAAACCACTTTGTGTTTTCTAAACATGTATTCGTGCCATTATCAAGTGTAGATTTTTTGATTTCGGTTTAAAGTAACTTACAGTGATTAATTATTACAAAAATGAGTGCCAAAAAGGAAACGAAACTTTATGAGGACAAAAACACAGATTCAGGTTATCTATCTGGACCTCTTAGTGAACAGCTGTCAGGAGCTTTAGATGTAGAAATCAGTAGTGATAGCGGAAAAGTGAGTGCTTTTGCGGATGAACAGTTAGATAGTGGCTTGGACCTTTCAGAATGTTTGTCGAATGTAAAGATTAGTGAAACAACTGACACGCAGCTGCCAAGGATCAGAGTAGAGGCTGAAAAGAGCCAGGAATACCCACCTTTTCATATACTATTCGAACAGGACGACGATGGGGATACGTAAGTACTTAATTCTTAAATATTTACGTGTTATTTCGCTAAATGAAACTAGCACTCGCAAACTCACAGTATAAAAGTTTGTTAGGCCTTGAAATATATTATTTCAACATTCTATATAATATGTATAACGTGTATTTAGCTTTTAGTAGTAACCCGTTTTATTTTCAAATCTTAATTTGTGTTAAGTAATACTTGTTGGAATCATTGGTATTACTTTTGTTATATGTTATTATATAAATAAATTAAAATTAATTTTAGTTCTCGTCATGCACATATAAAGATAGTTTTCATGATCTGTAATCATACATTGATCCTAACATACACTTATTTAATTTTTTTATTACCTTGTGTATAAAAATATAATACATAAACACGCCTGTCACCCAGAGGGGTAGGCAGAGACTATGGACTTCCATTTGACATGATCCTGACACACCTCTCTCACCTGTTTAAATCCATATATCTACCCATACATGTTCGTTGGTTAAGGGTACTCCTAATCTAGCCCATTTTAAAAATATTGCTAATTTGGTCGATAAACTTTCATCTAGGGCCTCCCTTCCCGACTCTACCATTCTCATCTGCAATATAGATTTGCTTTGTCACTCTTTATAATTTGTAAATATAAATTGTTTTTATATATTTATAATATCAGATATTACACATGTAACAAAAAAAACATACAGTCGAATTGAGTACCTCCTCCTTTTTGAAGTTGGTTAAAAATATAGTGCGTTTCTACTTCCAAATATATGTTTTTGTATATTTATAATATCGGATGTTCTAATAAGAATCTTATTGATAAACTACTTTTAAAATTTGGTTAAACACTAGCAAGTCATTGACATTATGATAGAAATAAAAGTTATAATTTTTTTAAATGTATGTTAAAACATTAAAAACATATATTTGGAAGTAGATACGGACTATATTTTTAACCAACTTCAAAAAGGAGGAGGTACTCAATTCGACTGTATGTTTTTTTTATATGTGTTACCTCATAACTTTTTTCTAGGTGAACTAATTTTGATGATTCTTTTTATTTGAAAGCTGGCGCTTCTCATGTGGTCCCATATAAATTTGATCAAGGTCTGACCAATAGTTTTTAAGTTATTCTTAATAATTTATATTAAAGTCGGTTGTACAAAATTTTTAATTTTAAATTATTTTCAGTCTGGTTAATTCTTTACTATCACATAATTATTTAGATTGTGTTTAAGTTTTGCTTTTATTTGTATTTTTTTTTCTACTTAAACCTACCTAATGTTTAAGTAGTTATACTGGTAACTTAGTCCCTTATTTTAAAATGTAAAACAAATGACAAAATAGTGATTTCCTTCTGATGCCACTATATGGCAGTATATTTAATCACATAACCCCAGAAATGAACATTCAAAATAATATGATATAATAAATCATTAGATTTATCACAATTAGACATTGCCTTATTACCTTGTAAATTAATGATTCAATTTTACTTGTTTATGAATTACAACAGATAAATTAGTCAGCTGTTGAGGTTTAAACTTACAGCTTCGGAGAGTTTTATTAACAACTTCCTTGTTTTTTTCTAGCTCTAATATAATATGCAAATTTAGTGATTCAAGCAAATAATGTTATCTTATCATTTATTTTTTATATTTATATCATTATGATATTCAAATAATTTGATATTCATCGTGTATGTTGATTTATAGCTATTTCATTTTGGAGGCCCTTTAACTTATCCATCCATTCATCATAGTCTATAAAATTCCACCACTGAACATAGGCTTCCTCCAAAGATTTCCTCAGCGGTGATTTTGCCATAGTTGTTCTTGCCATTCTGTTTCTGTTTTCTTCTTCAGTTTCCCTCTGTCGCGTCTTATGACACCCATGGGACTATAGGGTTGTGGATATTCTTACACCGCCACTACATGGTTAACTTTAATTTATAAGTGCAAATATTTATTACCTTCTCTCCATAGTGTAAAACAAAGTCGCTTCCCGCTGTCTGTATGCTTTGATCTTTTAAACTACACATCGGATTTTGATCAATAGGCTGAATGATTCAGGAGGAAGGTTTATATTTATAATACATGCATAATATATATATTATATATATAATTCTTCAGTCCGTGTATGTGACTGAACTCCTCCTAAACAGCTGATTGAACGGAAATTTTGTGTGATTAAGAATGGTTTAGATTCACAATTGGACTCGGTAGGTGATGTTGTTGTCGAGATCCAGAAATCAAACGTGCAAAGATGGGCAGATCGTTAGTAAATTATTAATTGATAATTCTCTTAATTTTTAGCTCTTTAACACTAAACTAAATCAGATTATGTCGATTAAAGTTTTTTACAGTACAAAATTACAGTACCTTTTCAGTGATATATTTTATTATAATAAATACTAAAATAAAGATACATACATTTTCGGTGTTCATGTATTAATAATACTTATATTGTTTTAATCAAAGCCTTTACTTTCAGACAACTTCACATCGCATCAGTGCATGGCTGTGAAAAATCGGTAGGAACCCTCATCGGAGTGTGTCCAGAGAAATCATGGCTAGACGTCCCTAATGACTACGGCCACACAGCATTGCATTTGGCAGTGTTGAGCGGCAACGCGGTGGTAACAAGAATGTTGGTGATTGCGGGAGCATCTCTAGCTCATAGGGACCACAACGGGGAGACGCCGTTACACTTAGCCGTGGCTGCTAATGACAGAGAGTGCCTACAAGCATTATTAGCACCAGTACAAGACCAGCCCCATCGGAAGCTATCTTCGGTGCTCAATCAGAAAAATTACAACGGTGAGTTTATAATTATTTAGTAAACTTTTCAAATTTAACTTTATAGTTATTATTTAATCCGCCGGCGGTCAAGTTGCCGCCATAAATCCGAAATAATCTTTGAATTTTATAATATTTATTAAATTCACTTTTTTTTCCGTAATGGAGTCTTATGATTAGCAGTTTTGCTAGTTAGTAAGTTCTTAGTCATACATACAATACTAATAATCTTATACTTACAATAATTATGACTTTTAACTAAAAGTAAAAACCGACTTCAAACTGCTAAAAAAGAAGTTATTTATTTGCTACCCTTATGGGTGAAATTTTTTCTCCAAATTTATATGAGACCACCCTTGAAGTAATATTAAATATTGAAGTAATTATATTTAATAAAAAAAGAATCATCAAAATTGGTTGACAATCTGCGAAGATATCGCGTAATATACATACAAAAAAAACATACACTCGAATTGAGAACTTTTTCCTTTTTGAAGTCGGTTAATAACTTCTCATCAAACAGACCAATTAGATCTTTTGCGGATGATATTATGTAGAAGCTTTTTATCGACATATTGCACCTGGTTACTGATGCATCATACTGTAAAAACGACAGAGGTTTTTCCCGCCGTCACATTATAACAGAATCACCTCACAAGTTTTCTTTTTAAATTTATCCTTTTCCATTGTGGGACGTTGCGGTCGTTGCAAAAGATGAATGAACGTCATAAAGCAATTGAGGTCATGAGTGTGGTATAATTTTGTTTTTTATTTTACTTGTTTTAAACCGTATCGGTCGTTGAACAGTTGTATATTTTATAGATAAGAGTTAAGGAAAAAGTATGGAGATATTATCAAAGATTAAGGTTCACAAACATCCACTACCTGTGGGCTACACGTTAATTGGAAATGAGAGAAGTTATCACTCTGATTCGTCCCTCTGAATGCTCTAGGCTGGTAGGGCTTTTGTTCCCTAAAAACCGTTTGTCGCTGAAAAAGTGTTTATCGCTTCAGCTACCGCGGCTTAGATGACTTTCATATCATAAATAGACGTGTTTATTCGTTATTACAAAAAATATAAAATATTAATATAATATCCTCCAGACCGAATTTCGGTCACGGCGGCCAGTCTCAACTGAGACTAGCCGTCTGCGCAGGACAGGATTATAGTGCACAAGTATGCGCAAGCACAGGTGCACTCTCTATTCCATCACTCTCATAGTCCGATGGTACGGTAATCTGACACGACCGGAGAGTGATCAGGCGCAGAACCAACGACTACCTACGTGCTTTCCGAGGCACGGGGGTGAAAACACCGCCAACTTGCTGACTGCGGACTGCTACTGAGAATTTTTTGACAGAAAAACCCAATAACTGATTTTGGCCCAACCCGGGATTCGAACCCAGCAACCGCGTTTACGATCACTAAACTGACGAGGCAGTCACCATAGCATATCTATATAAATAATCTATAATATAAAGAAAAACTACTGGATAGATTTCAATTAGGTTTTCTAAGTTTTATTTCTTAGACACTTGGCCCTTATTTAAAAAAATATTGCGTTATCTTCATTTAATATAAAGTTATTAAACTTTTAAGAAATAACGATTTTATAAGCACTACGTGTTCAGTGATGTGTGTAAGCAACGCCTAATTCTTTTTCTAAAATAAAAGTGGCTTAAGTTACTCCTTATAACATCAGCTGTCCACCAGTGAAAGTCCCGTCAAAATCGGTCCAGCCATTCTGGAGATTAGCCGAAACAAAGAGATAGACAGACAAAATTTTTAAAATTGTTTTTTTTCATTTAAGTACTGTATATACTTTCATATGCATTTAGTAAAAAGCTGTTATTTTGATATTACAAACAGACACTTCAATTGTATTTATCTGTATAGATGTACCTACATTAAAATATTCTGTGGATGTCATAGAATAGGAAAAAAAAGCTAATAACCCCTCAACAGTAAATGTCATCCATCCCGGCTATGTGTCAAATATTGACAATCTGTAACTGTTATCTATTGCGGCGGTCAATTCCCGCCAATTCCGCAATTTTTTTTAAATTACTGGTAACTACTATTATACTTCGCTTTTAGCACTAATGTTATAATAATATATAAATTTAGATGAGAAAAACATTTTTATTATATTTTATTGTAACGATAATATTATACCCATGTATTTAAAGAAAACACGAATTAAGTAAATTATTTCTCCCCGGGCAGTAAAATACAGCCGCAATGGTTGATACATATAAGATATAATTATATATTGGTAAATCCAACTGGGCATGCCCTAAGCGCATTAAAAAAATTACGTATAACATGATTATACGTAATTTTTTAAAGTAGTTTAAATACACACAAGTTTTCACTAATAACCTTATTATACTTCCAATTTTCCGATAATTTTATGTCAAACTTCAATTTAAAAAAAGTTTGGAAAATCCAAAAGTGCACGACTCATAATGCTCATATGATCATCATATTATCATCATTCAGGTCACTCCATAAAGTCCAAGACGTATTTAAGTATAAATATTACATCCTACTTACTTTTAGTACGTACTACTATTATTTATTCTGTGCTTTTAAAATATTGTAATAAAAATCTCTGATTATTATTATGATCAAGTATGTAAGTAATTTGGTTTTTCGAATATTGTGTATTTGTACAGCGATCTTTTTGAGCCGCTGCAAACAACCGATACAGTGTCCACTCACGACGTCGATTGACGCCGAACTAACTGAGTGAGTGACGCAGTCTATTTAGTAAAAAATAAATTCATACAAGGCTGCTAAAACACCGAATATTTCGACATTTCGCAGCCGAAAAAAATTAATTTAACTAAACTAAACAAAATTAAACTGCCATTTACATTCAATGTGGGAACACGTGATAGATGAAGAGTTTTAAAAATAGATTGAGTTGAACAATGGATATTTTCAAAAGTTATCGTGTTTACGAAGCCATGCGGACTTGATAAATCCACACCATAAGCCACTAAAACCCCTTTTTTATGTATTAAATAGCAATTAATCGATTTAAAAAAAATATTAATAAGTTCAACAATCATTTATCTTTCTTACAATGTGCTTTTTATATAACTTATATGTACAATATGATTGCTAGATACGATTTCATGCGACAAAATGTTGGAATCTTAATTTTTAGGCCCTAGTAGAACATACCTGCGCGCTTAGCGCTTACGGCATGCAATATAATATATATCATATACTGTTGAGGGGATAATTATGATTATTTAAATACTATCTCCATACTAGGTAATGTGAGTCCCATTCTGCCTAGGTGACCGCCTTAGCAGGCACCACATTCTTACCTATTCCTGCCACCAAGCAGCAGCACTTGCACTGATGTGTTCAGGTCGGGGTATAGAGAGCCAGTGTAATCACAGGCTGTGAGGCATTCAATCTTAAATGTCGGAGGTGAAAACGCATCTGTAGGCTTCTCAATCGCAATCGACTTTATACTTTTGACGAGGCATTCCATCGAAGTCATCAGGAGTGACATCGCATCTGTATTTTAAATCTTAATCTAGAATAGATGTAGAGGTGTACATAGGCCACAGCATCCACTTACCGTCAGGTGTACTGTGTCCTTGTTTGTCATAATAAATTATAAAAAAAAGCAACAATCATACAGACTGACATTTCAATATTAAAACTATTCCTACTAAAATATTTACAAACATTGTAATAAGGAAGTTATTATAATTGCGGAACAAAATATTGACTAACAACATTACGACTTAGAGAATATTTAAACGCTAAGCAGAGGTCATGGGCTTAGAAAAACCCCAATGAAACCCCTTATTCTACCTACACAAAACCCCAAGGCTCTACACGTTGTACTGACATCATTTCTAATTTGAAAGTTTGATCACTTTGCATCTTTACGTTTATACTATGCATTCGACTATTCACACACACACACACATACACACACACACACACACACACACACGCACGCGCACACACACACACACACACACACACACACATATATATATATATACATATATATATATATACATATATATATATATACATATATATATATATATATACATATATATATATATATATACACACACACACACATGCTATTCATACATAACATATATACACAACAAACTCTCTCGCCTAGCACTGAAATGGGTATTCAGAGACTACGAAAAAGAAGTGATAGAGCTGTGAAAGAAATGAGAGAGGTGTATCAGGACCGTGCCACACCTCTCTCATTTCTTTCACATCCATATATTATCTACGCATATGTACATACTAGCCGGTTAAGGGCACTCTTAATTTTACCATGATTCATCAGTGTATCGCCAATTTGCGTACACCAAACGCGTACTGTGAAATAGCTACGACGACATTTAAGTGTAGAAAGCTTCTTCAGGTTAATCTGTTAACGGCCAATAACAGTAAATGTTAAATTATTATACGTGGTAGAGCCACGCTGCAGCTACATTGTGGTTGTAGCACAAATGGATCGGCTCGATGGAAGGACCACTCTCTCACAGATTACCAGCGTATAACAGCAGCTTAATGCTGCTGTTTCTTATCGTGAGTGTAGAGAATCAGAGACTCTATTTAGTGGTAACGAGGCACTTGCATTTTGATTCTTATTCGCAGATAGATGTAGATGTGTATGGGTGCATAATTCACTTACAATCAGGTGGACTGTGTGCTCGTTTGTCTCGTTATTGTATAAACAATGGCAAAATAAATTCGTCGCAGACATTTATCATAATTTGATTATATTAAAACAATTTCCTGAACAGGGTAACCTTGTTAAATACATTTCGGAAGTGCCGAGTTTCCATTATTATGTGTGAAGTCACTAAAAGATGGCAGTTCAACTTCGCAGGCGAGCCACTGTCCGATCTAGAGCCGAACTGGCGACCCGCAAGCAACCTTTTAAAAAAAATATACATCTATCATCTCTTATGAATTGAATAGTGGGCGCGCGGAAACAAACCTGTTTGCAATCACACGACAGACACCGGTGACGTGTGCGGTCGACCGAACTATGAGTGAGACTGTGTGGTGTAATATGTACTAAGTACTAGAATATACACCGTGAACAAAATTGGTGCGACGGTGCGCAGGCAGGGCAGTGGGCAGTCGGAGGCACAGAGAAGCTTTTGGCATAGACTAAGTAAGTTTGAGCCCGTGAAACAACTAATCCTAGACGTTTGTTTTAGTACGTAGTGGTATTACTGCAATGATATTATATCGGTTTTCCATCGCGAAATGTATTTCATTAAAATTGTATTAGCGTCGGCCGCCTCGCTAAACATTCTCGCGGGTTTTCCGATTATTATCCAACTCGTATCGTATTTGTTTCCGCGGCGCGAGTTCTTTAATGCGCATTTGCATTTGGGTTTACCCACCAGCTTGACCTTGCCGAAGCGGCGAGAACGGCTTGTGCTGTTACTTGCCCAATGGCGTGGTTCTGTCTGAAAATTTTATTGCCTTTTTATTTTTGCACACGCAAAAAAGCTCACAAATTATTTATTTTACGACTGGCTGTTCCCCGCGAATTGTTGAACTTTTTTTGTGCGGAACCCGGAATTGATAAAAAGATCGTGATTGACCGCAGATAATTTAGTAATGGTTTTACCATAACTGTACGATCCGCTTGAGAGCGGATTTATTAAAACTTGTACAGAAAGCGAACTGTTGATTATGCTCATGCGAGCAGACGTAACAACCCACTGCAGCAGGGCTGTCAACTCTCTTTTTAACATGCTTTTATTAACTTAACTTATTTGTATGTAATCACAATTTTGAATTCAATTTTCACCCACTTTAGAGCGCCTGAATAATCTGAAATTCTAGACGTAACAAGAACTGATGACAATACAATAATTGTCTAATTTACTGTCGCCAAATGTTTTCCTGGACCCTAATTATCGGACCGGACTTAGAAACCTTCAAGAAAAGAGACTACTACTGTTTAAAGGCCGGCGTATGATGTTTTAGATGATCATGGGCGGCGGTGATCACTTACCATCAGGTGAGCCGTATGCTCGTTTGCCATTAAAAAAACATATTTTTTTAACTATATCCTCTTGTCACTATTATCACCACAGCTCATTATTAGTGCGTGTGGTTTTTTTAACACAAATTTTAATTCTGTAATATTTGGGCGACAAATGAGCTAACCCTACAACCAACTCCAATCAAAAAGAGACATATATTCGTTATCACCTACTACAGTTACCACCTATAATAAAATGAAATACCTCATACCTTGTAACTAGCTTTATGAACCACTGAAACCAAGTGACAGTTCACTCATGGTTACAACAAAAATAGGCAGAAAGAAGCCCTAACCACCCACTAAATGTTTCAGACATTAGTTTAAATTTTAACCGACTTCAAAAAAAGGAGGCGGTACTCAATTCGACTGTATTTTTTATGTATGTTACCTCAGAACTTTCTCTAGGTGAACCGATTTTAATGATACTTTTTTATTTTAAAGCTGGTGCTTTCCATGTGGTCCCATATAAATTTGATCAAGATCTGACCATAATAACTTCGACTACATTGATGCTGTTCTCATTTTATTTATATTGAAGTCGGTTATACAATTTTTTCATTTTACCACTTGTTTCATTCATTACAGCCCATTATAAGTCCCTTCTTAACTTATGATATGATATTACAATATACAAAATTCGACCTGCTCAAAATTCAAAAACTTTATTAAACACAGTTTGTATAAAAAAAGTTATTATAATATTAAGGAATTTATGGATGATAATAACCCCTGAGAATGAGGTGTTCGCTACCAAGCTATATCTAATTTGTTTTGTGTGGTTAATTGTGTAACATACATGATTGTAAGCTGTTATTTAAAAAAAAGTCCCGCTGGGTTTCTTGCTGGTTCTTCCCAGGACAGAGGTTTTTTTTTCGAACCAGTGATAATTAAACAAAAGAGTGACTTTCAATAAGTATTATTTATAATCTATATTGAATAAAAAAATTCTGTTTTCTGTTACTATAGATTGCCTCAAACTGGCGGATAGGCAACTGCAATTTTTTTTATTAATATTTTTACGTTCTTATCAGGAAGATCGTAACTAGCCGATCGCCTGTATCAGTTTTCCTATGTCGCCTTTAGAGTGTATCCTATTGTGGGAGTAAAGTTTTTTAAAGATAAAAAGTTTTTTTTTTACTTTCATTAAAGTTTGGTTAATTGTTGGCACCCCTGCTCGCACCAACCGCTGGGTATTCCCACGTCATGTAACCGAACAAAACGAGCGAAGTGAAAGCGCCGCGAAGCCTCCGGCCGGTCACGTCTGGGATACCCCATCGACCGAACCGGCTCTGATTGGCATGTTACGTCGTATACAAAGATACCGATGATGACAAATTCAATAACGCATTGCGGTCACAAGAACGTGGCAATTATTAGCTTTGTTGAAATTAATGATTGTGTCTGATATTTGTTTTCCGGCCATATTTTTTTTTAATAAATTGAAGTGTCAAAAGAACTACAGACCATATATGTATGTAGTTCTTTTGACACTTATGTAATAAGAATAGAATAAATACATAATATATACATATATTATGTATTTATTGTGATGATATTATTTATATGAAAGAATACAGCGCTGCTGCAGTCCCTGTGGTAGCATACTCTGAGTCCGGAGTCTTCTTGAGTTGAGTTTTCTTGTTGAGATTTATTTTTATTTGTTTCCCTTATCTTGTGTGTTTTTTGTTTACTTCTAAGTATATACCATTACCATGTGAGTGTATTGATGCCAATACAAGTGGTAAAATTAAAAATTTCGTACAACCGACTATAAATATAACCAATAAACATAAAATGAGAACATCATCAATGTAGTCGAAGTCAATTAAATACGCATTATTAAAGATAACTCAAAAACTACTGGTCAGATCTTGATCAAATTTATATGCGACCACATGAGAAGCACCAGCTTTCAAATAAAAAAAGTTCTGAGGTAACACACATAAAAAATTACAGTCGAATTGAGAACCTCTTCCTTTTTATGAAGTCGGTTGAAAACGCATGTCTTTAAGCACAATTATACATCACTTTCAAAACTATATAATGTGTATATTAGTGAGTACATATATGCACAAACACACAAGCACTCGCTGTTCATCAGTGCCTGTATCTAATGAAGAATTGTCTAAACAGCACGTTTGAGAAGAAGGTTTTGGACGCAACATGTCCAAATCCAAAAATCAGTAATTTTTTGCACAAATATTGAACCTGTCCTAAACCTACTACGTACCCAATAAAACAAATCAAAATATTTACCTTAGATCGCACCTTTACGGTGACCTAAGTTAAATATTTGAGCAATATAATAAACTGGCGATCCGCCCCGGCTTCGCACGGTTGATTTCTGGATCTTGACAACAACGTTGTGGCCAGCAGTGGGACGTACCTATATAGACTGTAGCTTTATATAATATGCATGTATTATACATCTAAACCTTCCTCTTGAATCATTCTGTCCATTGATGAAAACCGCATTAATTGCGTTGCGTACAGACGGCGGAGAGCGACTTTGTTTTATATAATAATAATCTATACAAATAAATAAAATTGAAGTGTCTGTTTGTAATGTCAAAATTACAGCGTTTTATTAAATGCATATGAAAGTATAAACGGTACAAAAATACACTTTTTAAAATTTTTGTCTGTCTATCTGTCTGTTTGTTCCGGCTAATCTCCGAAACGGCTGGACCGATTTTGACGGGACTTTCACTGGCAGATAGCTGATGTCATAAGGAGTAACTTAGGCTACTTTTAATTTAGAAAAATAATTAGGGTTCCTCGCAAAAAAAAACCTAAATTACACGCGGGCGATGTCGCGAGAACAGCTAGTATGTTAATATAATATAAAAATCCCGTGTCACGATGTTAGTTAACGCTGATCTCCGAAACTGCTCAACTGATTTTAATAAAATTTTATAAATGTGTATTACTTGTTCCAACTTGAGAGATAGGATAGTTTTTATCCCGATAAGTAACCCTCAATATTTTTATTGCGAACGGAAGGAACGTCTGCCTGGCCTGCTTGTTTTTTTTTAAATATTTTTTCTTAAATTACAGTTCCATATACGCGGTAAGAACTTTTTTTTTACTTTCTAACACGCACAAAATATCACATATATTATAGCAGACATAATGCCTAAAGAGGAGACATTATCTCCCGGTCAAACAAGGTTAAACCATTCGTCATGTTGAACAACTAGGTCGATGTCCATGGGAAAACCACAAGCCGCTTCTGCAAAGAGGCTCTTGAATAATGCTCATTATGAATCTTTTGGGTTATCCCCGCGTGAAAGTGTGCTGTGCGGAAACTTCGGACGCCTCGCCAATTCTAGCGCGCTGTGCACACGCCTTTTACTCTCCAAATATATTTATTTAATCTTCATTGTAAGACACCCTAAACTAAGGGTTACAATGGGTAATTCCTTGGTAGAAAATACCACCAGTCAACTATAGGAGAAATAGAGAAATAAAAGTTCCGGGTCGGCTCGACCGGGGAAGGACCACGCTCTTACTTTACCAGCTTTACCAGCGTAAAATAACAGCGTAACGCTGCTGTGTTTCGTGTGGTGAGTGTAGAGAACCGGAGACCCTTTTTACTGGACACGAGGCATTCCATCTTAGTCCTCACGGCTGACAACGCATCTGCATTTTGATTCTTAATTGAGGATAAATGTAGATGTCTATGGGCCACAGCACCCACTTACCATCAGGTGGACTGTGTGCTCGTTTGTCACCCTTATCCTATAAAAAAGGTGCCAAAAGAAACTTAAAAATAACTAGACATTTCTATTTTTATATAGTAAATAAACATAAAATACATACGCATATATTATACTAAATACTAATATACATATAGAAATACATTGAAATATATCCAAATCTATGTTTAGATATCTGCACATCTCATCTGCATTTTGATTTTGATTTAAAGATAGATGTAGATAGTAGATAGATGTGGATGCTGTGACCTATATACATCTACATCTAGATGTATATAGGTCACAGCATCCACTTACCTACCATTATGTGGACTGTGTGCTCGTTTGCTACCCTAATTCTATTAAAAAAAGAAAATATTCGATAGTAAACACACCTTAGATTCATGGATATTTCAAAATCAAATTTTGTTTGTTCAACTCTACGTGATCTTGAATAGAAATCGACCGAAATTTGGCTTAGTAAACAGAAAGACCCATGTTATGTATACGTGTTTATCAGCAGCATGTACACTTTGCTATCGACGCAGCGTTGGAACCTTGCCAATTGGCTGCTTGAGCTACGCATAATCGAACGCATAACCTTAAACAATTATTCGACCGCTGATAAAAATGTTTGCGATTTGCGGGTTCGATCACTGAACTTTGAAATTAAATATGAATCCGGTTTTAAATATTTTTTGCTATAGAATAGGTGTGTCTTATGCTGGGTTTCTATTATTATAAACGCTTCGTTTCCTTTTACGAGCCGTTTTGCAGTTAATGAAGTGCATGAAAACCTCTTTTTTATAACAAAATACGTATATAACAAAAAACGCCTTCGTAGTGTTATCACTTCCAATATTGTTTGTAAGATTCAATAAATAAATAAATAAATTACTAATCTGTAGCAATATTCTAGCTACACCTTATAATCTTCCATTCATTGTTTATATTTCCAACGTTAGCACACGTAAGAACTGGCTCGCACAAGGTAGCATTCCAAGGCCGCTATTATTTTTTTTCGGAATTTCCACGTGCGATTAAAGGCAGCGCGTTACATTGTCCCGAGATCTATATCGAGTTAATGTATTATAAGTCTTTGCAAACAGCGATAGATAGAGACTAACTGTAAACTTTAATACTATGTATTACTTTGATAAAGTTAGTGTTAAGAATTGGCGGCTGAATTAAGACCAAGATTTTTTCAATATGGGTATAGGGTGTTATGGGTATATGTATTGGTACTGTTGTACCCTTACCTAGTACATAATATTGCAGACCGCCAAGAAATATTGCGTAGTAAACATCACTATTTGACAATAAAATATTGTTATATTACGAAATCGACCCAACCAGACGGAAGCCTAACCTAACCCTCGGCCGCCTTGTTTCCTCTGCTGGCAGGGGAAACAAAACCGGTGGACAATGGGGCGGTATGGAGGAGCACCGCCTTTTGTATTTGAACTTGAAGTGTTTCTTCCATCCCTCCAATCCAATACAGTCTATAAAAGTCCACTGCTAAACATAGGTCTCTCCCATAGATACCCTCATAGGTGGGATTTTGCCATAGTTGCCATAGATGCTTCTGCTCATCCCCTGTTTCAGTTTCCCTCTGTCGCTTCTTACGACACCCACGAGACGATATGGGTTAGTTGATATTGTTACATTGTCACTACACTACACAGAGCGGTTCCTCATACTGTCTTAATTTCATTGCTCAAGCCGTATTATTATTTGACATTCATTAAATAAAGGTCATGATTAGGCGCGAATATACATTGTTATTGTAGTCAATCGGGTCAACGGTCTAGTCATTATGCTCAAGCAAATATATATATTTAATATTCAAGCTTCATAAACACAAAATGTACCAGGCAGCCTCTACCAGACTACCTAGGGTAATTTTCGAATGTTTACGTTTTGTATTGTAACGATGTAAGCACTTCATCAAATAGTAGAATGGATTCTAAATAAAAGAATGGAGTCTTAATGTCGACTAGGTAGCCTACTCTGTGTGAAGTTGGTTGTCTTGTCTCTTCTCTATCGGCCCATAAGTCTCCTGACCTGAGCCTCTTGCAGGGAGGATTTACCTTAATCGCCAATCTTGGCAGACCTTTGACGCTGCTGCTCGTCGCCATTCTGTGTATTTTACGTCTGACTTAAATGACATGTTGACAAAAATCTTATGGTTTGTGGTATACCATCTGACGGAAACCGCAAGATTTTTCTGACGTTTTCCAGTCTCCTCTTAGTACTCCCACAGGACGAAAAGGAGTGACGGATTCACGTGGTAGAAGTACAGGTGGCTATATTATAGTTGTATGATATATAATGGGTCTGCTCGAACGGGGAAGGACCACGCTCTCACAGAATACCGGCATAAAAGAGCAGCTTATATATGCTGTGTTTCGTATGGTGAATGTAGGGACCCCTTCCACCGGAAACGAGGCATTCCATCTTAATCCTCGGGGGTGACGACGCATTTGCATTTTGATTCTTAATCGAGGATAGATGCAGATGTCTATGGATCACAGCATCCACTTACCATCAGGTGGACTGTGTGCTCGCTTACCATCACCTCTATCACTTTAAGTCAAAGTGACTGTAACAGCACGAGACTAAAAAAATATATTTGTTTAATTCTATTTAAACAAATATATTTTTTTTAAATAGAATTATGGTCAAATATTCAAACGCTATTCAAATAGCGTTTGAATATTTGAATAGCGTTTCAATTATTCAAACGCTATTCAAAATTGAGTAGCGTTTGAATATTTGACCATAATTCTATTTAAAAAAATATATTTGTTTTACATACCAGAATTGAATTCGCATTACATATCCAAAAGGTTAGCTTTGCTTACCAATGAATCAGGGGCGTTATCTGTAAACACTTGTTTGAACGCTTGGGGTTTTCCAACGCTCGACCCGGTTGTTCAATGTCCTCTCTTACGTAGCGATATGGTAATGCGTGAAAAATATTTTCCACGTGACCACGCTGGCATCGGTCCAGCGTGACTTGTCAAGTTCAAAATCTCCTTGCAAACGTTTACCTACCGTTCGTTGGAGAAATTCCTCGAACGGGTAACACTAGAATAACTTTGTAAAGTCATAGCCGAATTGCCCGAGTGAACCTTGAATTGCAGTGTAGTGGCTGTGTTAGAATATCCACTGCCCCACATCGTCGAATAGGTTTCGTAATAGGAGGCAGATCGAAACAAACCAGCGTCTTCCTCAAAACACTTCAAGAAATTAAAACTGTGGCTGCCAACCCGCCCGCTAAGCCTGGCAACTATGTGTGATCGGGCCAGATTACAACAGTCTGTGGCACAGAGAAAAATTAAGTAAGCTACAGATGTCTATGGACCGCATTAGCCACACCCAGGTGGACTGTAATCGTTTGTCACTTCCGTTTTATAAAACATATGGTTATGGTTAGAGAGATGGGTGCGCTCGACTGGGATAGGTTAGGATTAGTCGAGGATTAATCGAGGATAGATGTAGTGTCTATGGTCCACAGCCATTTATTCCCTAGGTGGTAGGAATTCCTTTAAGCTTATGAGCTCGTCTGGTAAGGTAACCACCCTATTACCTATTTATGCCGCTAAATAGCAGTGCTTGCTTGCACTGTTGTGTTCCGGTTTGATCCGGTATAGAGAGCCTGTATAATTTCAGGATGTAAGGCCTGTTACATATCTTGGGTCTCAGAGGTGACAACGCATCTTGAGCCTTCTTGGCCTAAAGTTGTCTGCAGGCCACTTACCATCAAGTGGATTGGAAGTTCTTTTGTCAGTTCAGTTTTATAAAACAGCTAGCTATGCCCCGCGGTTTCACCCGCGTATAATCACGCGTCTGAGCCGCGCGACATGACATGACACCTAGTTCAAGCATTTTAGATAGCAATTAATGGAAAAATTAGCAAAATTAATGGAGTACTTTTATCTATCGGCGTATACGGGGATGCGTTTTTAAGTTCGCGGAATGGGTAGGTAGGTAATAAATGGGGACGTTGCTGAGTTACGTGCTAATTGAGCAACTCATTATCAGTATAAATACTGGGTTTTATTGTAATTAGATCATTAGTCTTTGAGTTATCGTCAACCAAACAAGTCAATCGGGAAGATATTGTGAAATATGGACAAAATCGAGTTCCGTGCCGTTATAAAGTTCCTTACCAAGCGCGGAAAATCAGTTCAGACTATACTGGAAGAGATGTCATCCGTTTACGGAGACTCTTGTCCAAGTAAAACTATGGTTTACCCTTTTTAAACAAGGCAGAGAGTCACTTGAAGACGACCCACGTCCAGAAGGCCGATCGAGGTGACCACTTCGGAAATTATTCAAAACGTCGAAAAATTTATATTAGAAGATGCCCGCCTAAAGAATAAACAGCTCGCAGAAATGGTTGGAGTATCAGATACAACCATTTTCAAAATTTTTCATGACCATCTTGCGCTGACTTTAGTGCCTAGAATGCTCACGCCGCCTCAAAAGCAACAGCGCGTGGAGTGTTCTCGTGCATTTTTGGACCTCTGTATGGAAGACAAAGATGGAGTGTTGACTCGAATTGTTACTGGTGACGAAACATGGGTTCACCATTATGAATCTGAGTCCAAACAGGACTCTATGCAGTGGCACAAAAATGGCACACCACCACCCAAGAAATTTAAGGTGACACAATCGGCTGGGAAAATCATGGCGACAGTCTTTGGGACTCAGAAGGAATCCTATTGATTAAATATAAAGATAAAGGTGTCTCCATAACTGAAATTACTACGCTTCAATCCTAGAACAATTGAAGGAAGCCATAAAGGAGAAAAGAAGGGAAAATTGACCAAAGGAATCCTTCTTCTGCACGACAACGCGGCTGTTCACAAGTGCCATGTTGCGATGGCTGCCCTGGCTTCGAAATTTTGCCACACCCACCCCATAGTCCTGACCTGGCCCCAAGTGATTATTATCTATTTCCAAACTTAAAAAAAGAACTTCGTGGGAAAAAGTTTTTAAGTGATGGAGATGTGGAGGAAGCAGTTTCGGCGTATTTTTTAGACAAAGACAAATCTTTTTTTTTTTGAGGGTATACATAAGTAAATTGAAAGATCCGAAAAATGTATTAGGGTAGCAGGTGAATATATTGAGAAGGAAAAATAAATTTGGATTTTTATTTCCACTCCTTACCCCCCATTCCGCGAACTTTAAAATGTACCCTCGTATGTACGTTATAGAGCGAAGTAAAATTTTATCCACTCTCCCTCCCCCCTCCCTGGGTAGTGTCGCCTATACTATTCCTCATGAGTCTGGCTATGACTATAATACACAAAAATATTTTTTCAAATCGGACTAGTAGTTCCAGATGTTTAAACAAACAATAAAACGAAAAACTGTTCCGCATTATTATATTAGTATAGATAATTAAAGCAGATTGCGTAAAAGAGTTTACTGAAAAGAAAAAAAATATATACGCTATCCCACTTCCACAACCGAGACAAACCTAACGACACCCCTTATGTTAAAATGCATGAAGCCGTTTAGGCTAGTGTGCAAAAGAAATAGACATACATACATATATTATACACTCTGAAAACATCACCCTCCTGAAAAGCTTTCACTTACTGTCAGGTTGACTATGGGCTCTTTTGTTGCCTTTGAAAAAAAGGTTGTTCTCTATTTTGTTACGTCATTCGTCAGTGCTCGTTGTACTTCCATTACGTTTGGCTTACTCGTTTTTTTTGTTTGTTTTTAAATTCATTTTAACTGTTGTGTTGTGCTCGATATTATAGGTTACTCTACCAGTAACACGTGGACCACACTTGTATACAACAATTTACCGTACATTCATTTACCGTACAAGAAGTTGACATAATGAAGTTCAAAGTTACGTCATGTATTTACTACGTCGTATGTTATTCGCTTCGGCTATTGCATTTTGATTCTAATCGCGTATTTCTCAGAGGCTAATTTATCGTCCTAGTCTTATGCTCTCAGTGCGTCTCGTTCACGCATCGAACTGGACCAGTTTTGTATGGAAACAGTGGAAATCTAGACGTCATTGGCCATATAAGGTGAAACGAGAGACGTCGACGCGAGCCATTATGCTGGGAAAACCCCAATTGGCGCTGGCGCACACCAGCACACAGTGCCTACCCTCCTCCCCGCTCCCCACTCGCGTTAAACACTCTGTCCTATTAATAAAATTCCTCAGCCGATGCATATTAAACGATTCCTCACAATATTAGGAATAAATAATTATTATTTATTCATCAGGTGAGCCGCATGGTCGTTTGCCCCCTTTTCTATAAATAAAGGAACCTTAAACGAAAACACCCGCGTATAAACATACCTAATTTAAATTGATTAGGCAGTTGACACCATATAATTTGAATACGACTTTTTAGGAATGCCTCAAAACTTTATCGGTTTTCCGTTCCGATTCCTTCACGGAACAAGTATTTACTACGTTTGTCCATGGGCAAGTTATGTATAGAAAATGATTTCACAATACGGATCAAGTTCCAATGTGGGAAAGTTCATATCGCTACAATAAACTATGACGTCATATACTTATATTCTTATACATTTTCTATAGTTTAGTATCGACAACTCTTGTAGAGTCATGCTGCAGCTATAATAAGGTTGCAGCACGAATTGCTCGACCGGGGAAGGACCACGTTCTCACAGAATACCAGCATAAAATAGTAGCTTAATGCTGCGGTGTTTCGTATGGTGAATGTTAACTTAAAACCGGATACCCTTTTTACTTGAAACGGGGCATTCCATCTTAGTCCTCAATGGTGACAATGCATCTGCATTTTGATTCTTAATCGGTGATAGGTCGTAGGGACCTTCAAGAAAAGAGCTTACCTTTCTAAAAGGCCGGCAACGCACCGGCAATTCCCCTGGTGTTGCAGTTGTTCATGGGCGGCGGTAGTCACTTACCATCAGGTGAGCCGTATGCTCGTTTGCCCCCTCTCCTATAAAAAAATAGGTGTATATGTCTATGGACCACAGAATGCACTTACCATCAGGTGGGCTGTGTGCTCGTTTGTCTGTCACCCTTATGCTCTCAGGAATGAAAATACCTTACGAAAATGTCCTCGCTCTTACAAGGTCCTAGCCCCAGAGCTCTAGTCAATTTTTTTACCTTCGTCGATTTTTATTTTCCACTCTCGTGACAAGATTGATTTTCGTACATATCCAAGGCGCATCAAAACCTGTTATTATTAAATGGCACAGTAATCATTTCATACCATTTATGAAACTCGTGGTTTTGAGTCAGTGTTTCCGAGAAATTCTATGGAATTTTCAAGAAGGCGCACAAACCGGTAATTCCGGATCTCGTTTCCAATATGCTCATTGTTGTTGACTTCATTCATCGTTAATTGTTACAATAATCCAGCTATTTCTATTATGTATACAAATTAGATGATAGTAATATGGAGATTGATGCCCGCGAACGTTTGTAACCTTAGGGTATACATAAGCATAGCTTGCTTATGTATACTCTAAGTTTGTACCCAACTTGCCACTTTTCACATTATCTAAATAAAAATATGACCTGCAACCTTTTATCTTGCATATTCGCTTCACTGTTTTCTTTTTAATTCAAACTTTATTGAATAAAATATCGACAAATTTACTGGCGCGGTTAGTTTCAAGTACAGTACTTGGAACAAACCGCACCAATAACTTTAACTTTTCACGTCGAATATTGATACTTTATAAATTTTCAGATTTTTCCTTTGTACTCGTCTAATGATTTACATTGCTAAATTTCAAGGGTCTAAGTTACCTAGAAGTGGCTTATGTTTTTGGTGAATGAATCAGAAATTATATATAAGATTCTAGTTATTTAAGGGGTCCTTATTAGGTATGCAAAATTACAAGGTGTACGTCTAATTTTTTTGAGTTATCGGGGGTCCGATAGTGGCTGAAATGGTTCTTGTAAATAAACACACTGTTGGTGCATCGCCCTTTTTTACCACGATTTTTATTAACCCGCTTTCGTGTATGTCAGTTCGGGTAGAATTTTTTAATTGATTTTAAACTTACTTCCCGATGAGCTAGAGACTTGAAATTTTGAACATAACTCAGAATCGGATGACAATGTAAGTGTAATTATAATATTTATATTTTAATATTAATATTTTCTTGACTTTTTTTTTAAACAGACTAACGTGTTATCTGTACATATATACCTACATATGTACTTATAAATAAAATTGAAGTGTATGGATGTAATATTGAAATAACTGTCGTATACTAAGCTCAGGGAGTTATTTGCATGCTATTATGACAAAAATTACCATTTCTGGAGTATGTGTGATGTCGGGTGATGTCGGGGCGGATCGCTAGTATTATATATTTTTCGCACATTTTTGACATATTATCTTGTTATATTTATCCCTAGCAAATAGGACGAGTTTAGGTCACGTCAGTTTCGTAGATTTAAAACATCACTTGCGTTCATAAACAATGACTAATGTTTATATGCAAATATGCCAACTTCAAAAAATATTATAGTGACGGCTGATGTAACATACCCATGATTTTAAATAGTTGGATTTAGAATTCCTCTTGCGATATCCCACATATGCACAAATACTTCTAGTATGTACCATTATCCCATCTTATCAGTTATTGTGTAAAATAGACGATACATATGCTTGCTGTACTGTAATTACAGTAAATACGTGGTAGAGCCACGTTGCAGCTATATTATGGTTGTAGCACGAATGGGTCGACTCGAACGGGGTAGAATCACGCTCTCAAAGAATATTAGCGTCAAATAGCAACTGGAGA
Organism: Parnassius orleans; assembly: GCA_029286625.1. Taxonomy (NCBI): domain Eukaryota; kingdom Metazoa; phylum Arthropoda; class Insecta; order Lepidoptera; family Papilionidae; genus Parnassius; species Parnassius orleans. Next base: position 27,962 of record JAGSMP010000178.1, read on the forward strand.
CCCTTTTACTGGTAACGAAGCATTCCTATCTTAGATCTCAGGGGTGACAACGCATCTTTATTTTGGTTCGTCAAGGATAGATGTCTTTAGGCCACAGCATCCACTTACAATCTGGTGACTGTGTGCTCGTTTGTCAACTATATGTTTATCATCCTTCCCCAATCGAGTCGACCCATTTGTGTGGTAACTATATTATAGGTAGTTGCAGCGTGGCTCTACCACGTTAAAAATCAACTTGTTTTATCCAATTTATATCCTCATCTAACGCCACATCCAGAAATTTAGAATGTGTCACGCATTTTTTAAGTCTTGGTATAATCACGAGTATGATTTGTATTAATAATTTTATTGAATCGTATACTATAATGAGATTTGTCTAGGTTAATTTCAAGACTCCAGTTTGGATGAAACATACGAAACCATTACTCACTGTGACTAGAAATAAATCGCCAAGAAATAGCTCTGGTGTGTTTTAAAATTTTCCTCGGATATGTACGAGCACGCTCCGTACAGATTTATTTCTGTCGGTTTGGAAATAGCCGGGGATCTAGGCCAACCGCCGCGGCTGATAGCGAAGTTTTACCATGCAGTTATATTCACAATCTACTGAATCAGAATGAAATGAACGTTATATTAGATAATATAGTACATAAAACGTTATATAGATAATATAGATAGGGTCTCTACATTATACCGGAGATCATTTTTACTGGCAATGAGGCATTCCATCTTAGTCCTCAAGGGTGACAACACATCTACATTTTGATTCGTAATCGAGAATAGATGTAGATGTCTATGGACCACAGCAACCACTTACCATCAGGTGAACTGTGTGCTCGTTTGTCACCCTTATCCTATAAAAAAAAATAGAATAATGGTGACAAACGAGCACGCGGTCTACCTCACGGTAAGTGGTTGCTGTGACCCTTACACATCAACATCTATCCTCGATTACGAATCAAAATGCTGATGCGTTATCACCCCTGAGGACTAAGATGTAATGCCTCGTTTGCCAGTAAAAAGGATCTCCGGTTCTCTACACTCACCATGCGAAACAGAAACACAGTAGTAATCAGCTGTTATTTTACGCTGGTATTCTGTGAGAGCGAGGTCCTTCTCCGGTCGAGCCGACTTATTCGTGTTACAATTATAATATAGCTGAAGCACGGTTCTATCGCGTTTTATTAAAAGAAAAACTTCCAGTATTCTTTTACGATTAGGAGGGGATGGGGGTTTAATTTTTTTTACACAAACTTTCTCCGACTGGGATTTGAATTTGGGACACACTTCTCAGCATAGAATAAGCGACATCATGGCTTTCGATCTGTACCAAATACCTACAGTTATAAATAAAATCTTCGAAAGAGAAAGCTATAATATACTAAACATAGAATGTGGTCTGACTTTCACATGTGTGTAGCTCTATGATAGAGTACCGGATAACTACATGCTATTTTATATTATGTACGTTGTGTACGTAGGTACCTACATTGTTAATATTTATAGTAAGCGGCCGTGGTGCGATGCATGTGTCGACAATTTGGAATTCCCATCTTCGTCCGCTGCTAGGAGGACCATGCGTTTTGTTTTCCACGGACTAATAATACTATATTTCTTATAAAAAATCTGAAAAAAAAAGTGGGTGTTGATATTCATATGAAACGTAGCGAAATCAGTATATGCAATTAAAAAAATAATTCAAATATCATTAACTAAAAATCCTAACCAAGTAATTTTTTATTTACAATTGCAATTTAAATTACAATTTAAAGATTTTATGACAATTTAACTAATGTACTGATATATGTGTATGATGAATGTACTGATAAGTTAATTGCCTTTTTCAGTCATTACAAACATGAGGACGTTATACAAGACAAGATAAACATAATCTTAAAATAATTGTTTAAGTATAAAACAAGTGAATAACGAATTAACTAGTTATTAAACTTAAATAAATAAAAATATCACAGTGTGAAATTCTTACGTTCTTATAAATTATAATAAATTTTGCCCGCGGCTTCTTCCGCTTCCTCAGGTCTTGGAATAACACATTGATTGTTTTTTTAAAGATGCCGTTTTCCGACCTCCAAGTGGTTTGCATAAATATATTACTTTTAATAACTAAAATCGTAAATTTTAAGTATGACAACAACTAAGTACACACTCAACACACACTTGTTTTATGGTATTTGGCATTTGCTAAATTATTTCGCTATAGCCAAATTTTTCTAGTTTTCCAAACATTCTTTACATCAATCGAAAAAAAAAACATGTTACACGAACATGATACACAACATAATAGAATAGGAACAATCAACAATCCAATGAGTTTACTTGGTTCTATATGTATTACCTCACATGAGTTTGACAATTTGAAAAACAAAACAGTTTACATGGATATACTGAATTATCTTTCATGTGTTTTAAAAATTTGAAAAACTAAGCAGTTTACATGGACCTATTGAATTGGCTTTCATGAGTTTTATGAATTTGGAAACAAAACAAGCGCAGGCGCGCACTTTTTAACCTTCTCTAGCCAATTAATATTTGTATACATTTTAAAACCTCGTAGCATCCATAACATAATATCACTCATTTCCTTTAAAACTCGTAAAATAACTAAAACTCCACATAATTTAATCACCAGTAACAGTAACACTTTTGTAATTAAATTTAACAAACAAATAGATATCATATATAAGGATATTATTTATAAAGTTTAAAGTTATTGCCACCGACGCGGCGCCAACGTTTTGCATTGACCACTTAACATTATACGTCTGCGCGTCATTGCCCTTATGACATTTGATTATTTGTTACTGATAATACAACATAAGCGATAGTGCAAACATAGAGCGTGAAAATTTACATATCATCTCGTATCAATTTACGTTAGGTTCTAACCTATGCTCTAGTATACCGGGTTGTGGGCTTGTAAGAAGATACCGCCACTGGTCACTCTCTAGCCCATAAACTATCTCCGCAAAAAAATATTTCAATCCGTTGTCCCGATGTTGCGTGAAAGAAGAACAAAACCGAAGTGTATTTTTGTAGTTTCGCATTTATAATATGAGTATGATTCCTAGACAGTTCATTTCATTCACAGTAACATTTTTGCTGTACAACAAGTTTAATGAATGGAATGTACGTTAGAATTCATTTCAATCAAGCACTATATTATTTGCGAGCACTGTATTGTTGTTTTTACTATAAAAAGAATCATCAAAATCGGTTCACAATTGACGAAGACATCGCGTAACATTTACAGTCGAATTGTCCTCTACCTTTTTTGAAGTCGGTTAAAAATGTGGTCTGTAACTCTCCGGACGTGAAGACGTATCTATGACATAACGACACCCTGCACTTCAAAATCATGCTTTCGGAGGTATGGGTGTGTAACACCGCCATTTTCCTGACTTCAGGCTGCCATTTTGAATTTCTTGACAGATTTTTTTTATTTTTTTTTAATCAATTAATTAATTCTTGAAAAAAAAAACAATAACTGATTTTGGCCCACAGAATAACTGATTCTTGTCTGACCTAGGTTTCGAAACCGGAACCTCAAGATCAGCAGTTGCGCTTACGATCACTAGACCAATGATTCAGTCAGTGAATAAGTAAATTAATTGTAAACGGCTCATTAGCGCAATGCCTAAGCGTTTAGCTGCTTGTACGGATTCGAATCGGCATGGAACAAGTGTTTGTATGGCCTACAAATATTAATCCTGATCTGGATGTTTGCATTGGGTACATATCTAAAACGGTACGATAATCACACGGTACGTGAAAAAATTCTGTGTTTTAGTGGTTCCTATTTTAAGTGTCAGATTATTTTATTTTATTTATAGTAATTGCCGTCACCGGGTTTAATTTAGTAACAAAGATCTATACTGTTTTTTTTTTTTTAATTATAAAGCTTTTTGGCTGCTGCTGTTATCTTGTTCTTGTTCTAAGCTTCATTAATATTATATTCCACCAAATCCCTGTTTAATGTGTTAATTACTATTACGTCATCTAATCGTTTTCATTCGCATTGTGTACGCCATCTTTCTATAAAAAAGTTAAGACGCAATTTACAATTCAAGCTGTCAGGGCTACCTACTTTTTCATTCAACTTTGTTGATTTTAAATTTAAAACAAAGTCGTGCGATAAATAGCTCCGGGCATTTTCTGTTATCTAAATGTCAAGAGGCTAATCTGTTTTAAAGTTATTTTAAGTCTAGCGCTTGATGGAATTTTTAAACTGATAACTTCTGTAGGCGCAATGCGACACGCTTTCTCGCTAGTGATTATTATAATAGTTTTATCTCATGAACTGGAAACAACGAGAACAAATAGAAAGAGAAATAATTTACAATAATATTATTACATATTACACTGAGACATTTCCATTTGGGGCTTCATCACCACTTAGGTGGGATTGTAGTCGAGCACTGGCAAACAATTTGTATTTTAAAACAAATATAGTCTCCCATAAAGATTTTACATTGCAGAGTCACGCTGCAAAGCATTATGGCTGCAGCGCGAATGGATCTGCCCGACCCTAGAAGGACCGCACTGGCACGGAATACCAGCGTCAAATAACAGCCTAATGCTTGGTGTGTTTCGTAAATTTAGTGACAGAAACCGGAGATACTTTTAGTTTATTCCGTCTTAGTTCTCACTTGTGACATCACAAATGCATACAGATTCTCAGTTCAGGATAGGTGTAAGTGTTTGTAAGCCGCGACATCCACTTACCATCAAATGGAAGTCTGTAGTCTGTCATGACATGACATGTTCGAAACCGTCACCGCCATTACATCAGATTTGATAGACGACAAATCTTGGTCTTCTTTTGACACCGATTCCGTGCTGCCATCTGCCGGGCTAACTATGATATCGGGACGTCAAACATCGCAATCATCCCCGTGACCATGTGATGTAAAGCACCCGAAACGTCGAGAATTAAAAATAAGAAAATTAAACGCGATAAAATCCGTAAAAATAGTTTTATTATAGTAAGTGTACGAGGGGTGATACAAAAGTAATGATAATGAATATTAAACACGGTGATTATAGTTAAAAAATTATTTATTTTTCTACATAGTCTCCTCACAAGTCAATGCATTCAGTCAATCTTTTTTCTAAACTCAGAATTCCCTTAGAAAAACAATCTTTATCTTGACCCTCCAAAAAAGCCTCATTAGCGTCCATCACATCGCTATCTTCTGCAAATTTCTTGCCTCAAAGGTGTTCCTTGAGCCGAGGAAATAGATGAAAGTCACTGAGAGCTAGATGTGGCGAATAGAGCGGGTGTTCGAGCAGTTCAAATCCCGTTTCTTGAATGGTGCCATCGCAACTGCGGCTTTGTGAGTCGGAGCGTTGTCTTGGTAAAACAGCACTCCAGCTCGCAATTTTCCGATTGCGGGAGGCTATTAAGGAAAAAAGTCTTTAATAGCCTCCCGCAATCTTCTTATTTGGCCTGCGTAGTAAGAGCCTGAAATAGTGGCTCCCTTTTCCAAATATTCCACCATAATTATTCTTTCGGCGTCCCAAAAAACGGACGCCATAACCTTTCCCACCGGACTTGACACTTTGAATTTCTTCGGCGTCGGTGAGGAGGCTAGTTTCCAAACCATTGATTGTGGTTTGGTTTCAGGATCAAAATGGTGGATCCAGGTCTCGTCCATGTTCACGAAACGTGACAAAAAAATTCCTGATCTGCTTTGAACCTTTCGAGATTCACCCTCTAAATGTCGACCCGTTTTTTCTTTTGCTGGTTGGTACACAACGCGCAGAGACCTTTTTCATATGCAATTCATTCGCAAGTATTCTTTGAACACTGCCATTTGAGATCCCTGTGACCTTAGCTAAATGCCTATCAGCCTGATTGTCACTCTTCGATCTACCAATACGACATCTTCGACTTTTTTCACGTTATCTTCAGTGAGGGATGTGGATGGGCGTCCTTCGCGATGTTCATCTTCCGTGGATGTTCTGCCCAGCTTGAACTCCTTGGCCAAGCGTGCAACTGTGAAATATGGAGGAGCAGGGTCCCCCAATGTTTCCACCAAGTCGCTGTGTATGTCTTTGTAGACATTTTTTAAACAGAGGTACTTGACAGCTCTAATTCCGTTTTTCTCCATTGTTGTTATCTCTTTGATAATTCGTATTCAGATGACTCCCTGGGAATCGTAACCTAATTTGGATTGGATAATTATTATGCTGATCTAGTGGGTACATAAACAAGCAATAAAATTATTTTTTTTGATTTTATGTGCACTGGAAATAACCGATTATCATTACTTTTGGATCACCTCTCGTATATACTCGTTTTTCGTTAAATAATTTTTATTACCTATGACTCTTTAGTTAGGTACTCTGATCATTTAGACACACGGTCACCAGGTAAAAAAGTTATATTATAGACTTATTTTTTATTATCATGGTAACCCTACGCCATATTTGTGTACTGTCGCAAGCTCGCGCGCTAATTTAGACATACACAACATAACGTTTTAGTTTATAGCCGCTGATTCTCATCAGAGCGCTTGTATCTTGTATTTACGGAGCAATGCTAAATATTTTAGCTGGCGTTTTTATTTTAAAATGTTTCTTTTTAACGTTTGACTCAGTAGTTTTGGCATTTGGCTGTATAAGAATGGTTTCTTATGCTTTGAAAAGTTCGCAAACAGATAAATGAGTGAGGACTTACGATTTAACACTATTTATGTTAAAATTGTGCCGTATAGGGGCGGCGTAAGAAAATCCGTAAGAGGCGACAGAGGGAGACTTGAACAGACGATGAACAGCAGAATCTTCCTGACGACAACTCAAGATATCTGTCGAAAGTTGAACGATCATTTTGGCATTTCCCATAGTACGCGCTTACGACACCATGATTCACCTCCACCGCCACCACACAGCACTATAATTCTATATATTGAGCGTTCTCTATTTTTGGTGATGTTAGCGCTCTTAACGTGCGTTATCATAAAAAAAATCTAACGCACGCGGAATTTCGTTTTACTGCCCTGAAACGGTCTCGATCGATTATGCGTTAATTTAACTATACAGGGCTCAGAGTGGGTAGAGACGTGTCTGTGAGTGTTCAAGATGGACCAATCTGCTTTTACAGCTTCATTGGGCTATACTTTGTTTAAAGGGAACTACTAATAATAATGTGCTCCAGACCAAATTTCGATCACAGCGGCCAGTCTCAACGGACACTAGCCATCTGCGCAGGACAGGATTATAGTGTTCACGTGTATGCGCAAGCACAGGTGCTTTCTATTCCCTCACTCTCATAGTCCGATGGTAAACAGACATGATCGGAGAGACATCAGGCGCAGGACCAACGGCTTTACGTGCTTTCCTAGGCAGGGGGTGACCCCGCCGACTTTCTGACTCCGGGCTACCTTTAAGAATTTCTTGACAGAAAAACCCAATAAGTGATTTTGGCCCGATCCGGGATTCGAACCCGGGACCTCATGACCAGCAACCGCGTTACCACCACTAGACCAACGAGCACTCAATAAAGGGGGGACTACTGCTTCTATATTGAGAATATTGTGAGGCATGGTTATGGTTATGTCTTTTCTTACGATCTGTTTATCTTGGTTGCAGGTCAAATGTGTGTACACCTGGCAGCGGCCGCGGGGCAGATTGAGACTATGCAGACCCTCGCCTACTATGGTGCAGATCTAAATGCTGGGGTAAGTTATTAAAATATTTCGCAGACTGCTTAAAAATCAGGAAATGTGTATTTTTTAAAGGAAATTTAATTATTGAAGATTTACCGAAGTAAAAGTCACTTATTCTTTACAATATGGCGGAAACTTGACATTATATTAATTACCTTTTCCGTGAACTGAAAAAGTCGTTACTGTCTCCACCTTATATGGGGCTTCCGTGGTAACCGTGCCACAGGTCACGTAAGACGCCACTTAAGTACCTACAGTGAACCGTGCAAAGCAAGCTAAGAAATATGTATTTACACCGATTTGACGTTTATTTTCAAAGTTATAGTTGTCAAAATAGCTTGGTGTTCAATAAAGATGTTTATGTACGTGTGTGGGTGTATGTTTCCGATATTATCGTACTGTAGGAAAGAGAGCTATTAATACGGCTGCGAGTAATTTAAATGCGTACCTCCTATACGATAAAAGGGCCGGCAACAGCGCAGTTGTTAGATATTGAGAGTGAAGTGAATAAAACATTAATAATTAATATTGCTCAATTTTTCTTAGTCCAATAGATGTCGCTAATAGTAAAAAATGCGTGCTATGGTTTGGACGATTGCCCCGTTCCTTTTAACATGGGATTAACGATTGTTGTCGGTTATTCAGGACTCTTGAACAGAATAATGTATTATGTAAGTGTTTTTACATGTGGTAGTGCCATGCTGCAGCTATATTATGGTGGTATATAATAAATCTAAACCTATACTCTAAATAAGTAACAACAGTCTACGTATGAATATTTGATTTGAATATCCTACTTCAGAGCATGGAAGATTACATAGCGCTGCCCATATGCGTATTGGCGGACTTCCTACGTGCTCGGTTTTTTTTTCTCAGACGTTTAGATTAGATTTCGTCGTTTAGAGTTTGCAATTAACATTTTTTTTATTCAATATGGATTACAATAATACTTATTGAAAGTCTGGTTCGAGAAAAACGTCGTTACTGCCAAGAACCAGCAAGACACCCAGCGGGCCTATTTATTTCAAATAATAATTTACAATATAATTTTTTATAGGATAGGGTGACAAACGAGCACACAGTCCACCTGATGGTAAGTGGTTGTTGTGGCCCATAGACATCTACATCTATCCTCGTTTGCGAATCAAAATGCAGATGCGTTGTTACCCGTGAGGACTAAAATGGAATGCCTCTTTTCCAGTAAAAAGGGTATCCGGTTCTCTACACTCACCATACGAAACACAGCAGTGTTAAGCTGCTATTTTACGCTGGTATTCTGTGAGAGCGTGGTCCTTCCCCGGTCGAGCCGACCTATTCGTGCTAAAACTATACTACTAATATAGCTGCAGCATGGCTCTAACACGTATAAATTATATATGTGAATATGATATGCTATACATTAGTGCCGGTGAGGATCGAAATCGGTTTGCTCGTGTACTGTAAAATTTTAAGTGAACGCTCGGCGACCAAGTTTCTATCTAATTATGTAACAATATTAGGTAACAATAAAAAAAAAACAATACAAAATACTACTGCGTATTCTAGGTCAGACCTTTCTCTTAAACACAAAGAAAAGCCTCAATACTCCGCAGTCCACCAGTTACCTCGCATCAGGCTGGGAAACCCGTTGTCTAATCAGCTGATAATGATGACTCGGGGTTTTTTTCACCTTTGCGCTGTGTGCACTCGGTCAACAACACCTCTACTACTCTCTACCGCTTTGACTTAAAGAGTCGATATTACAACTAACAATTTTCATCGTCCTTGCAAACAATAAATAACTGTAAATCATATTTATGTTAGCAAGGAAGTGTCCGCCGCGCTGCCACTTAAGGGGATGCTGTGGCCCATGAACACCTACATCGAACCCCGACTAAGAATAAAAATGCAGACGCGCATTCCATCTTAGTCCTCAGGGGTGACGACGCATCAGCATTTTGATTAATCGAGGATATAGATCTAGATTTCTATGGTCCATGGGACGCAGCATCCACTTACCATCAGATGGGATGTGTGCACCCTTATTATATTTTTAAAACTGTTGATTTTAACGGAAGATGTCGCTACAATGTCAGCTACGTCACATAATAACAAGACAGTTCTTGACAAGTCTTCCGGATGTTTTCCATTATCGTAAATTTTATCTTCAACAATTTTAATCGCGATGCGCCGATCGGATTTTTATTTAAACGTTGCCGGTTTACCTTGAGGTGTAAACTTTCGTCTGTGGGAATCCGAGCCGCCATTTTTACCACGTTTTTTTTATATTAACTCGCTTTCGTGTATGTCTGTTCGGGTAGAATTTTGTAATTGATTTTAAACTAACTTCCCGATGCGCTAGAGACTTGAAATTTTGAACATAGTTTAGAGTCAGATGACAATGTAAAAATATGAAATAGGAACGTGGTATAATAAATATTATTAGTACATAATTAAAAAACAAAACACTTGCTTCCATTTTCCTGCTACGAGACCCGGTTATTATACTGATAACTACTTAGCAAGTCGTCCTAATTATTTCATTATAACAAGCGCATATCTTCTGACATTTTAATCTGTCGTTTAAGTTAAAGCTATGAAAAACCGTTTAGTGAGATGAGAAGCCAAGCAGTATCTTTGGACAAGTACTTATAAAAGCTTCCCCCAAGGAATGCCACAATACACGGTGCTCAGCCACCTGTATCCATCGACTTCCTGCATGTTTACAAAGTTTCTATGGTTAACAACTATTCAGACCATAGTGGTTTCGAGTTCGTACACAAAAATGATAACCCAAGGAAAGTCCGGATAGGCGTTACTGCTCAATAGTTCAGAAATAAGATGAACCATAAGGATCTAATGCTTGTAATCAATGGCCTATGTTGTTTATCGCTTGAGCTCGGAAAGAGATACTAGGTAGGGATCCTTTTCTACTGTCATGAAGCTTCTTTTTCCCTGTTGCTGCTGCCAACTACTAAAGAGAGCCAGTAACTACTGCCTTAAGGCATTACATCTTGATTCTGATCCTCAAAGGTGACAACACACCTGTAGCCTGCTTTATTTGGAGTTGCCTGCAGTTATCTACGATAGGCTTGGGCAAAAAATATCGATATATCGAAATATCGATATTTTCTCATAAAAATATCGATATATATCGTCGATATTTTAATCGCGATATATCGATATTTATTTGAGAGTATCGATTTCGATATATTCTAAAATGTAGTATTAATGGACAAAACATGAAACAACAAAAGGAGTTACAAAAGCATTGAAGTGTGGTTGTCGTTTTTGATGCCGATATATCGATATTTATCACGCGATATATATCGATACTGTTTAAAAATATCTATTCGATATATATCGATATTTTTTCCCTTGCCCATCCCTAATCTATGAGCTGCAGTAGTCTACCAACTTATATTTTATTTAAAAAGATCGATAAATAATTGTATGCTAGGAGATCTTTGGTCTTTTGGATATGTAGGGCAGCAGCGTCTATCTAGTAACAAGCAAAAAAACTGCAGTGCAGCAGATATTCCCGCTATGAGGCAGTCTATGGGGTGGCCTATGAGGCCTATGTTCAGCAGTGGTCTTATCGGCTGTAAGCTTATCTCCGTGCGCTTGTTGCAGGAGGGTCTTGCGGGCTGGACAGCGCTGCATATCGCAGCACGGCGTGGTGACGCACGGTTGTGTTCTGCGTTGCTGCGCTGCGGTGCTGCGCCCTCACCCCTGGACTTCGCCAATCGCACGCCACGCCGTCTCGCAGCACGGAACTCCGCAGCACACGTCTTCTCCGCCGTGGAAGACAGCGACACGGACGACGACGATGACGATGACGTAAGTACACCTATGACCTATCCTCCAGACCGTATTTCGGTCACGGCGGTCAATCTCAAGGCAATTCTCAACGGAGACTAGCCGTCGCAGGACAGGATTATAGTGCCCGAGTGTATAGTTTAAAAAAATCTAAAACTTAGGTTAAGTTGATGTAGTTCACTCGTCTGAAATAAATTTTACATAAAGTTTAAAATAATAATTAAATATCGAAAATATCATACAACAATATATTGCCCTCCGAACCGAATTGTGAAATAAGTTCACATAAGAGTTACACATAAAGTCCTCCAGACCGAATTTCGGTCACGGCGACCAGTCTCAACGGAGACTAGCCATCTGCGCAGGACAGGATTATAGTGCACGACACCTATAACGGCAAATAAGACAAACGATACTAAAATTATTTTCTTGGCAGTTTAATTAATAATGATGTTAATCATCAAATGTATACCAAGCAATTCCTAGAAAATCCCTAACATAAATATATTGCTATACCTACTATAGCTTCCGTAGATTTTAAATTATAATATATACCTAGACTAGACTAGTGTGTCATCGAGAATAATTCCGACGTTCGATAAACAATAAACATGACCAAACATGCACGGAATGCATTCTTAAGAATTAATAGCTCACTATATACAAACAAAGTAAAAGTAACTAAGTGCCTAGGACTATCATCTTTTTTCAGTGATTAAAGACAAACAAACAGTATTTACGAAAAAAATACCAATTTATTGATGGTATTGTATATGTCTATAGTTAAATTTGGTATTAATATTAATTTGTTTTTGCAAAATGTTGCATATATTTTTATTACGCCATATATTTGATTATTGCTAAGACAATGATTAATTTATTTTAAAATGATGCAATATTGTGGAAAGGTATATTAATAATAATATATTAAAATATTTTTTAATAAAATATATATTTAAGAGAACTAATATTGCATAATATTATGATATAAAACTAAACGGTCAAATTTTTAACGGACATGCTAACTTTTGCCTTTAAAGTAAACATCGTGTTCGTAAGGACACCATATTTCTTTTTTTTTTTTTTAATTTAAATCGTTACCCCACACTAGGATTTTCCCCATATCGTGGACGCAGTTTAGATGCTAAGCCACTGCGTCACGAAGTCGTTTAAAATATAAAAAAAATATATTCACATATCAAGCCCACCAACACGCGTTGGGCCAGCGCGGGAAAAGGCCAGTGCCCAGTATTGGAGACGTTCGTAGTACGACTATGATTACTGCAACCATTGAGTTCTATTTACTACGTACTAGAGAAGCGATTCCAAACAAAAAAATGTGCACTACTCTGTTTTCGCGCATGCGCAGTTGATATAAGCGTTGCGCCTGCGCGGTCAGTTTTTGTCATCATAGATTAGGTATACGTAGGTAGAATGATCAGTATATAATATTCGTTTATTTAAATTGTATGGTTAATTATATCGAGTTCAATTTTTTTTATTTGTCTACTTTTTGCATATTATGTGCTAATTTAATATAAAATACGCTTATTTTAATCTAAAGAAACATATTTATAAATAAAATGTAAATAATAATTATCTTTGATAATAAATGTGTTTTTATATTTTACATAGTTATCTTTTAAAATATTCAAAAAAATATTATTAAAATGTAATTGTGACATAATAATAAGGTTTCGTTCGTCGTTCGTTAGTCGAGGCGGGTGTTGTACCTTATGAATTACTTGTAAGGAAACATTGTAGGAAACTAAAAGAAAATGAATTGTTATGCGTTTATTGCAATTCAACAAATAAAATAAAATGGTATTGTATACAAGTACATACACATAATATACATATACATATTTTACCTACATTCGGTATTGTAATGGAACATCTGCATGTTTTAGTCTATGATTGTAGATAGCGTGGCATATAAATGAAGAAATTTATTTTTTCTATTGTAATATTATTACCTATTTATTCACTTGAACAACAAATAATTTTACTTATTTAACTACTGAATTATTAATTACGTTCAGGTTTAAACTTTAATTTGAAATCTCGTATTATTAGCGCAGCTCCACACTCTTTGAATATTAAAGCCACACTAAATGACACTAAAGGTGTACGGATTGCAGTACAGTTCATTTGAACATAGTGAATGTTCGGAATGCCAAATCTAGTACGTAGTACATATATATCGATGACTACAACACATTATTTTGCAGGAAATCTTAAACATTACTAAAGAAAATTATTTTTGTTCCAGATGTTCGACAGTGACAGCGACAGCTTGTTTGAGAAGTTGAAGGAAAGCATCAACCCTATAGATGTCGCCTGAACAGGAGTTAGTTTCCCATCACAACGTGGCACTCCACCCCCCTGAGCCAGAGAGGACAGTGTAAATGAGGATGAATGTGTAACAATATTAAAATACTTACGATTTTTTATTCATAGTTACAAAATCAACTACCTAAATTGGCCAAGCCATAGGGTAGTTATGCACGAGCACTGCCTAAAACAATACATAAAAATTAATATATCATATTTACCAACCATATGTATATTTGATGGTCACTATTAAAACGTTGATGTTGTATAATTTTAGTAAAAAATTAAAACTACTGGGTCTAGTTGGTAAATTATTTGATATAGAGCTCTTTGCAAGTTACGGATTGAACCCTGTTAGAATAAATATAATTAAAATGCCAAGTGACAGGTCATGATTTGTAATTGCAGAGAGACATTTTATGTTTAGACATTCTGCATAATATTGAAAATTTTGTATGAGATTACTCATACAAAATACATCACAAATAACTTTTGTATAGGATATGCGAATAGACAAGTTCAATTATATCACCATTCAAAACATAGTGTTCAATTAAATAAATATATAGGAATGAAATATTAGATAATGTATTGCTTTATTTTAGGACTTGGACACTGTCACATAACCTATACAAACCTGTGGTAAATACTTTTTAGATGTAATTTGTGTGATAATTATAATGAAAAAATTGCCAAAAATAATAGTTTACATTTTGATGGGAGTCGCTACAAAAAAAATTCGCATAATATTTTGACAGGCATCAATCTGATGTAAGTTTGTATGTAAATGCGTGCAATTCAAAACGTAATGACAGCTCCTGTCACTTGTCAGTTTAAACTATTACAGAAAGTGTATGAAGAGCTAAGAGTAAGGACAAAAGCAGTAAGAGGATGACATGTTTGCCATCTAAAGAGAATGGGGGTCAAGTCTTCCTACAAACGTTGCTGAGTTGTATAAAACAAATATATATGTATAACTGACGATGCTTATATATTTATTATCATAATCGTAATCAATGTATGGTTTTTTTATTTACTTATTGGGAATATGATACATAAATTTTACAGTGCATGTCATATGGCAAGGAGTTGAAATGTTTTATAATACCTTTGGTTAAAATGTTTTTATCCCAATGAAATTTTAAGTTCATTGTGGTATAATACTTAGTGGACAAAAATGGAGGTCTTGCTCCAACTTTCATACGAAAAGAGCAGCTAAGACCCAATTTGTTTTGTCAAAAATATTAGTTTTACAGAGGGTAGACTAGTTCCTCTATGCTGTTTTACCTGTGCAATTCTATACGACTGTACCGCCGAGAAAAATTCCATAGTTTTTGGTGCTTAGCACCATCAAACTTGAGGGTAGTCTTTAGTTGTATGAAATGACAGACTGACATTATATTATGGAGTTTACCTAAATATTGTTATAGCTATACATACTTGACTAAATGTTATGAGGCAATGAATTTTACTTACATAATAAACGTAAATAATGTGTTGCCAATGTTTGTATAAAATAGCTTAAATAAGAAATTTTGGGTTATGGCAACAAAAGTCTACCCGGATTCAATTTTATTTATTTCATTATTTAATTGTAAGTTTGATTTTCCCATATGGTTTTATGATACATATATATTATATTGCTAAGCGAGTATGTATCAATGATTATATTTTATGTAATAAATATGGTTTTTAACATACAATATAAAATAATATACTTAATGCATGCAGTTTGATTTACTTTCCTACATTATTGAATAACTTGTAGTTTAGTTTTTTTGTTAAGAAAGCGGCTGTGGTTGAATTGCTCATAGAAACAATACCAAAACTATTTTTAGATTTCGGATAATGATTTCATTTTACTTATCAAAAAATCTAAGCAAATTGTGTTTTGCAAAATATATTTACATCCTATGGGACGCCCTTTCTCCGTATGTTATTTATATTAAATTAAAAGCAACGATATTTTATGTCGTTTTTAAAACTAAACAGATAACAAGAATGAACCCCACTTAAATTTTCTGAAAGACTTCTACAACTGAATCGAGCAAGCCATGTAGATTGTTGATCAATAAAAAAAAACTTACCTCGAAGCAAGTAAAATCAAATTATAATCACAATAACTTTTACCAGATTCTCGAACAACTTTAAATAACGGTATGACAATACATATTGTATACTTATCGTATGGACAACCACACCACTGATACATAATATATCATGGGTGGACACCTAAAGGTGAAAACATATGACGTAATCACTCTTATATTGGTTATATAGGATGGCGCATAAGTAACGTTATGATTTTGAATAAAACTATTTTTACGGATTTTATCGCGTTTAATTTACTATTTTAATTGCCGACGTTTCGGGTGCTTTACAACACCCAAGGTCACGGGGAGGACTGAGGTGTTTGACGTCCCAATGTCAGTTAGCCCGGCTACCTTCAGTTTTTTGAATATTAATTTTTGGTTCGATCTACGCAGAATGAGCTTACAGTATCTTGAAGTCTTGCAGTGGTATGCTTGGGTTTGGATTTAATTTTGTTAATCTGAAGTTAGTTACGCCTCCCGAAGGGAGGCGAAACTAGTTCGCCTCCCTTCGGGAACACGTGCATTCTGGTCTCTCCCCAAGGCTGTCCAAGGGAACTTCTGTCAGCCATCTCTGCCATCTCTGCACAGGGTGGACGACTCACTGGCCCATGACGCAAAAGAAAAGCCGATCTGCTAGGCTCTCTTTTTGCTTCCAAGTCGACTCTTGATGATGGGGGGAACACACCGCCTACCATCCCGCGGTGTGAGTGCTCCATGCAGAAAGTGCTGTTTACACAGCGCTCGGTGCGTTAAGCACTCCTCTCCCTGGACGTCAACAAGTCGAGTGGGCCTGATGGAGTCCCACCTATAGTGCTGAAGGCGTGTGCTCACGGAGTTGGCACCGGTTTTAACGCGTCTTTTCCGGTACTCCTACTCCCTAGACGTAGTCCCGAACTCATGGAAGACAGCTTTAGTGCACCCGATACCTAAAAAAGGCGACCGCTCAGATCCGTCCAACTACAGGCCTATCGCTATCACCTCCTTGTTCTCCAAAGTAATGGAAACTGTTATTAACTGCCAGCTCATGCGGTACCTTGAGAATCACCAGATTAGTGACCGCCAGTACGGTTTCCGTCGAGGTCGCTCAGCTGGTGATCTTCTAGGTTACGTAACTTATAGATAGGCGGAGGCAGTGGAGTCCAAGGGGGAGGCGTTTGGCGTTGGTTTGGACGTAGCGAAGGCCTTCGATCGGGTTTGGCATAAAACGCTTCTTTCGAAGCTCCCTTCCTATGGGCTTCCCGAGAAATTGTGCAATTGGATCATCAGTTTTCTTGCAGATCGGAGCATCAAGGTCGTAGTAGACGGTGCATGCTCCGATTACAAGCCCATTAACGCTGGTGTTCCACAAGGCTGCGTGCTATCACCAACGCTGTTTCTTCTGCTTATCAATGATATGTTGCAAACCGGTAGCATTCATTGCTATGCAGACGACAGCACTGGTGATGCTTTATACACCGGCCGTGCCAATATTTCTCGGGAAAACGTCGCTGAGTACCGGAACAAACTTGTGTCTGAAGTCGAGACTTTGGTGAACAGTCTCAGACTGGGGGCGACTAAATCTAGTCCAGTTCAATCCCCAGAAGACACAAGTTTGTGCGTTTACCGCTAAAAAGAACCCCTTTGTCGTATCTCCTCAGTTTCAAGGCACTCCCCTTGTTGCCTCAGCCAGTATCGGAATCCTTGGTGTCGACATATCGAGTGATGTGCAGTTTCGTGGTCACTTGGAAGAGAAGGCCAAATTGGCCTCTAAAAAGCTTGGCGTGCTCAGCAGAGCGGGACAGTATTTCATGCCGGCACACCGCTTGCAACTTTACAAGGCGCAGGTTCGGCCCCACATGGAATACTGGGAGCAGTATTATCTGGGCAGGGGCTCCCCAGTGCCCCTTCCACTTGACCGCATCAAGCGCAGAGCGGCTCGAACTCACTGGCACTGCGTAGAGATGTTGCATCTTTTTGCGTATTTTATCGCATCTATCACGGGGAGTGCTCTGAGGAATTCATTCATTCATTCATTCATTACAGCCCTTCACAAGTCCACTGCTGAACATAGGCCTCCCCCACGGAATGCCACAAAGCACGGTCCCGAGCCACCTGCATCCATTGACTTCCTGCATGTCTTACCAGGTCGTCACTCCATCTAGTGGTGGGACGCCCTACACTTCGCCTGCCGGTACGAGGCTGCCACTCAAGAACCTTTCTTCCCCATCGGTTGTCGGTTCTTCGAGCTATATGGCCGGCCCATTGCCACTTCAGCTTACTAATCTTTTGGGCTATGTCGGTTACTCTGGTTCTACTGCGGATATCCTCATTTCTAAGTTTATCACGCAGAGAAACCCCGAGCATAGCCCTCTCCATAGCTCGCTGAGCGACCTTGAGCTTCCTCATATGGCCAGCAGTGAAGGACCACGTCTCAGTTCCGTATGTCATCACTGGCAACACGCACTGGTTGTACAATTTAGTTTTGAGGTTTTGAGGTATGCCTGACGAGAAGATGGGTCGTAATCTCCCGAACGCTGCCCAGCCGAGTTGAATCCGTCGATTGACCTCTCGGTCGAAGTTGGACTTACCTAGTCGGACTATTTGTCCCAGGTAAACATACTCGTCAACAACTTCGAGCTTAGTGCTCCCAACAACTACCGGCATAGGTGTGACATGGACATTAAACATGATTTTGTTTTGTCCATGTTCATCTTGAGACCTATCCGTTGGGAGACACTATTGAGGTCATTGAGCATAGTGTTAGGTCCTCCAGCTATTCTGCCATAAGGACTATATCGTCGGCAAATCGAAGGTGAGTGATGTACTCGCCATTGATGTTAATACCGTATCCTTTCCAGTCCAGTAGCTTGAAAACTTCTTCCAATGCAGCGGTGAAGAGTTTCGGGATATTACGTCACCCTGTCTTACACCTCTCTGCAGTTGGATAGGTTTCGTACTCTGGTTCTGTACTCGGATAGCCATCGTAGCCCTACTGTACAAACACTTCAGCACCTCGATATACCGACAGTCCACTTGGCACCGCTGAAGGGACTGCAGCACCGCCCAAATTTCGACGGAATCAAAGGCTTTCTCATAGTCCACATACGCAAGGCAAAGTGGCAGATTGTACTCGTCGGTCTTCTGTACAATTTGCCGAAGGGTATGTATGTGGTCTATGGTGCTAAAGCCCTTTCGGAAACCGGCTTGTTCGGGAGGCTGGAAGTCGTCGAGTCTGCGTGCGAGACGATTCGTAATGACTCTCGAAAACAGTCAGTCTGAGGAATTGTTCAGACTAATTCCAGCCGCTCAACTTCACCATCGCACATCGCGACAGAACTCGAGATACCATCTGGATGATTGGCGGTCCACCACTGTGCGATTTAGAAGAAGTTTTCTTCCTCGCACAACTTCCTTGTGGAATCGATTACCACCAGCGATTTTTCCGGACCGATACGACTTAGGGACCTTCAAGAAAAGAGCCTACTCCTTCTTAAAATGCCGGCAACGCATCTGCAATTCCCCTGGTGTTGCAGTTGTTCATGGGCGGCGGTAGTCACTTACCATCAGGTGAGCCGCATGAAAAAAAAATCTCCTATAAAAAAAACACGCATTGGGACAGTGCGGCGAACACTATACTTGGCTTAAAACCCTCAGAAATATGAGGAGTCCTGTGCCCAGGAGTAGGACGTATTTAAGGTATATCTTTACTTTCTACTACTTCGAAATTTTTTGACGCATGTGGTCTGATCAGAAAAGTCGTTATGATTGCATAATCGTTTCGTAAACACTAAAATAAAACTAAGAAATGTATTGTTCTCAAAGCCTATCAACAACAGGCGGGTTGACAACTGCAGTTTTTGTATTAGTTGAATGTTATAAAGACGCTGCTGCCCATCTCCTGGATTGTTTTCCTTTGTCGCCTCTTACGACACCCGCGGGATGATATGGGGTAGTGGATATAAATCTAAACCATCCAAACAAAGGACCCTGGATGGTTTAGATTCACAACTGGACCCGGTAGATGGTGCCGTTGTCGAGATTTAGAAATCACCCGTGAGAACGGGGGGCGGATCGCTAGTATCATATATTATACACTTATAAATCTCATGATGTTTTCTTCAGAGCATGTGGTAAATCTGGTATTAATTTCAGTGGTACCGGTACTGGGTATCAGGTAGCATATTCGGCAATAAAACAATATTGTTCCAAGTTTATTTATTGTACATATGGTAGTTATCGGTTAATAAAATATAAGTTTTGTTTATTAAATATCGGTAAATTGATTTTTTGAGAATAATATCAATGCTTGTGAAAAAATTTCAGAAGCCAAGTCTTCGTAAAATTAAAGAAATATGTCCAGAAATTGCAGATTGAAATTAAACAAAAGCACTATTGAATTATGTATTTATGTATCTAAAAATGGCGTATGTATCTAACAAAAACATCAAATACTCAATTTAATCCTGGTCCTTCTAGCCAGATAAATTAAAAAAAATGTTGAATTATAGATTTGGCTTCAGTGATTTCATGCTTAATCGATATTGTTTATGAGTAAGGGATATTTATTGAACTGTTATAAAGAGTACGGCTTAGGGGTATAATTAACGAGCTCATAGACTTAAGGCTAGAATTACATTAAGGCCAGGTTGGACAACATATCGGCGCTTGAGAATTGATACTTCTGGAAATAGTATATGCTCTAAAAAAAATACATATACAGGAAATACGCGATTAAATTCTTAATCGAATGAATTTTTAAATTACTTTACATTAATCGCGATAAAAAAAAGTATAATTTAATCACCGGGCAAAATACTAGACGTTTGAGTTTTCGTTTTTTAAGCGATAACCATTTAATATTTTTCGATATTATGAAAACATATCATTGAATTAGATTCTTAATCGGATACATTTTTATTTAGATCCATTAATTATTGCTTAATAAGCTTTCGCTTATTCAAATAAAATAACTTTGTCCACCGAAAGTCGCACGCTTGTTCCGTGTTGGACAAATGTGCATGCAGCGGAGAAGCGACCGCTTAAAAGCCTTTTAAAGTCGAAAATCTCGCCTTAAGTCAACGCACACTACGTCAAGTCTTCGTACATATAAACTTAGTTAAAACATTAGGTTTTATGATTATAACTGAGTGATGATTTTTATATGTATTGGAATAAATGTAGTTCAAAATGTTTAAAGGCCTTATGTTCACTGGCCTAGTGCAATTTTAGTCTTATCCTCAATCCTGTAATAGTGTGGCAGGTGAGGTTCAAAGTGCGTGCTACTTGTGGTCTCGTTTGGCGCCACTGAGCACGACGTATGGAGATTGCGTCTCCCGCTGCTTCTCCTGCAACATCTGCAATGTGCCCAGTGGTGTGTCCGTCGAGCTCATCTTCTTCATAAGCTAAAAACAATGATTTCATTGGTATTATAATTTTTACATCTGTCTTTATGATGTCATTTCATTCAAACATTTTTTTTTCAGTTACGTTAATTAACAGTACTCTGTTAACTTTTGGATCAATATTTTGTTTAATCTTTAATACGAACTGGTCAACTTCTAGTAAGTACGAGACTGAACTGTGAAGAGTGGAAAAGATTAGGGAGGCCTTTGCCCTGCAGTGGGAAACAACAGGCTGTAAACATTTTGTGGAAAAAAGTGTCCATAACACTGGTTTCACATTATTTTATAACATCTTGTGTACATTATGGTTTAGCAATAAATGTTTGAGTTTGAGTAAATAATAATGTTTGATCTCAATAATACTTTGATTTGCAATATTATAAAATATTTTTATTTATTTAAACTTTCATGCACAAAGTTGTACATATGGCGGACTTAATGCCATAGGGCATTCTCTCCCAGTCAACCATTAGGTAATATTATACATATATTATAAACATTTTTCTAAAAATTAACCTTGTGTTCTAAGTTGGAGTATATTTACACGACATAATGATACTTTTTTATTTTTGTAAATATGCTGCTTGTTTATGCTTTGTAAAGATTTAAAACCAAAGTATGAGTGGATTAAGTCGACTTTAAGTTTTCACAGCATACCAGCATATTAATATTTTGTTTGATCTTTTTTTCATTTTATTACTCGAAGATTATAGAGAACACATAAATAGAATATATAGAAGACAAGAGTGTTTGGGATATAAGATCCATTTACCAACAGCTAGGGTGTTCGCTCGTATGTCACCAATTGACCACAAGAACATCGCTAACATCGGGAAGCTAAGCCAGGTGGCAAGCCTGGCTTCAAAACGAACACAAAGTCGAGAATATATAGTTGGCAACACTGACCCCTTCCTGTACGGCTTTCTTGATGCGCTTCTCCTGCTTGTTCTTGCCGGGCCCCTTGCCGTGGAACTTGTGCGAGAGGTAGCGGAAGGCCTCCTTCGGGCAGAGCGGGCGTCCGTCGTCGTCCACGTACTCCAGCTTGACGTGCGGCCGGAAGCCGGACTTCTCGCGGAACTCCTGCAGCGGCCCGCAGTGCGAGCCGCGCTCGCGACGCCCGTACTTGTCGTCCTCGCCGCTGACAACGTAAACACAAATAATTATTACTGTCGTCGGAATACTGCTCGATTAATACAATTCATAGGTCACATTGCGTTTATATAAATCTATCATTTTTTGTTTATATTTAAATCAGTTTTATAAAAATAATAATAAAGGCACGGAAGCCTGCGATTTTAGGGAGGATCTGGAAAGTTAAGGAATTAATAAATCAATATTGGAGAAATGCCTTCAAGCACTTCCTCAATATTGACTTGGTAATTGAATGGCAAATTAAAACTTACGTTATTAAGATTTGACCTAAAATCCCAGTCTTCTGTGGCTTTATTTGTAATTTTTTTTAAACTGAAGTGACGAACGAAGGTACAGTCTATCTGATGGTAAGTGACTTCTGCAGTCCATGGACACCTGCAGTCTCTTTCCTAAGGACTAAGATGTAATTGCCTCACAGCGTGTAATTATACTGGCTGTCTTTAACTTTCAAACAGGAGCACAGCTTACTTGGACAGCTTTAAGAAGTCTGCAATAATATCTCCTCATGTCGAATCCGGCTCGACGGACTAATGTTTAAGGAGCTTGCAACAGGAAAAAATTTCCTCGCGTCGTTCTTCACCTCCGTCGAACACGTGATAAATAACAAAGCAAAGGTTTGAATTAACAAATTCGTTGGTGTCAGCGAGAGTCGAACTCTATTTGCAATTCATTTTGGGGTCCGCAGCCTCGAGGGAAGCTGGGCTGGAGATAGAGATGGAGATGGAGTAGTGTCGCGCGGCGAGCTGGTGGGTGCTGGTGGGTGCACTCACGTGTGGCTCTTGTCCTCGATGGAGTAGTGTCGCGCGGCGAGCTGGTGGGTGCTGGTGGGTGCACTCACGTGTGGCTCTTGTCCTCGATGGAGTAGTGTCGCGGCGAGCTGGTGGGTGCTGGTGGGTGCACTCACGTGTGGCTCTTGTCCTCGATGGAGTAGTGTCGCGCGGCGAGCTGGTGGGTGCTGGTGGGTGCACTCACGTGTGGCTCTTGTCCTCGATGGAGTAGTGTCGCGCGGCGAGCTGGTGGGTGCTGGTGGGTGCACTCACGTGTGGCTCTTGTCCTCGATGGAGTAGTGTCGCGCGGCGAGCTGGTGGGTGCTGGTGGGTGCACTCGTGTGGCTCTTGTCCTCGATGGAGTAGTGTCGCGCGGCGAGCTGGTGGGTGCTGGTGGGTGCACTCACGTGTGGCTCTTGTCCTCGATGGAGTAGTGTCGCGCGGCGAGCTGGTGGGTGCACTCACGTGTGGCTCTTGTCCTCGATGGAGTAGTGTCGCGCGGCGAGCTGGTGGGTGCTGGTGGGTGCACTCACGTGTGGCTCTTGTCCTCGATGGAGTAGTGTCGCGCGGCGAGCTGGTGGGTGCTGGTGGGTGCACTCACGTGGCTCTTGTCCTCGATGGAGTAGTGTCGCGCGGCGAGCTGGTGGGTGCTGGTGGGTGCACTCACGTGTGGCTCTTGTCCTCGATGGAGTAGTGTCGCGCGGCGAGCTGGTGGGTGCTGGTGGGTGCACTCACGTGTGGCTCTTGTCCTCGATGGAGTAGTGTCGCGCGGCGAGCTGGTGGGGCGCGGGACGGGGCGCGGGCGCTGCGCCGGCTCGCTCCAGGTATCCCTTGCTGAGCGCCAGCTGCAGCGCGCCAGCAACTCCACCGCCGAGAGCTGGCTCTGCGTCCAGGGCCACCGACGATCCTGTAAACCCATCCACATTCTTAACAAACTTCTCGTCATTATGGTCCATCAAGAGGAAGGTGTGGTGTGGTATGGAAGTGGGGTGTGGAGTGGAAGTGTGATGTCAAAGTGTGATGTGGTTTGGAAATGTGATGTGGAAGTGTGGTGTGAAAGTGTGGTGTGGAAGTGCGGTGGTGTGAAAGTGCGATGTGAAGTGGAAGTGTGATGAGGAAGTGTGGTGTGGTGTGGAAGTGTGGTGTGGTGATGAAGTGTGGTGTGGTGTGGTGTTGAAGTGTGGTGTGGTGTGGTGTTGAAGTGTGGTGTGGTGTGGTGTTGAAGTGTGGTGTGGTGTGGTGTTGAAGTGTGGTGTGGTGTGGTGTTGAAGTGTGGTGTGTGTGGTGATGAAGTGTGCTGTGGTGTGGTGTTGAAGTGTGGTGTGGTGTGGTGTTGAAGTGTGGTGTGGTGTGGTGTTGAAGTGTGGTGTGTAGTGTAAGTGTCGTGGCGAGGTGTAGCGGGCGCGCACCGGCGGCGAGGTCGGGCGCGCGCTCGCTGCGCACGTCGACGCGGCTCCAGGCGCCCGCGTTGTCGCCGCCTGTCTCCACCTCTGTCTCCATCTCTTCACGCTCGAAGTCCTGCAGATCACAACAAATTACTTATACTCTATCTATACCTTAAAGAATGAGTAGGACAAAACTATTTGTTTTTAACACCAATGAATAAAGTATAAAACTCCATGCACTAACAATGATCTCCGCGTGATGGTCCCGGTTGCCAGCCAGGCCGTACGTGGGTATGTCTCCCAGCGTGCGACAGAACTCAGCCGTGGCGTCCAGAATCATGGCCCCGGACGACTCCGCCTCCATTTCCTCTTCCTTCTCCTCCTTCACGCGCTCCAGGATCTCCTCTACCTGAAACAGAAACAGAAAAGGAACTTTTTTATTCAATATAGATTATAAATAATACTTATTGAAAGTCACTCTTTTGTTTATTACCACTGGTTCGAAAAAAAAACCTCTGTCCTGGGAAGAACCAGCAAGAAACCCAGTGGGACTTTTTTTTTTTTTAAATAACAGCCTACAATCATGTATGTTACACAATTAACCACACAAAACAAATTAGAAATAGCTTGGTAGCGAACACCTCATTCCCAGGGGTTATTATCATCCATAAATTCCTTAATATTATAATAACCCTTTTTATACAAACTATGTTTAATAAAGTTTTTGAATTTTGAGCAGGTCGAATTTTGTATATTTTCTGGGATTTTGTTGTAAAAGCGTATACATCGCCCCAAGAATGAATTTGTGTTTGTTCCTAGTATTTACAGAATGAATATAACTTATTTTTGTATAACTACTTTTATTTTTGTGTACGTACATTACATTTTCATAAATGTATTGAGAGGCCAAAGTTAATATATTAATTTCCTTAAATTTTTGTCGGAGCGACTCTTTAGGTTTTAAATCACAGATTGCTCTTATGGCCTTCTTCTGTAAAACAAATATAATTTCAGTGTCAGTCGCGTGTCCCCATAGCAAAATACCATACGACATTATGCTATGGAAATAAAATGGTAAGATTTCTAATCTTTTTTACAGCATATGCTGCAGAACTAAGTCTGCTTGCTAACTTTGATATATGGGGGCTCCATTGAAGCTTCGCGTCTAGTGTAATTCCAAGAAAAATGGTGGTATCGACAAGACTCAGTTCCTCCCCATTTAAAATTACGTTAGTATTTAATTGTCTGACATTTGGAGTCATGAACTTCATACATTTCGTTTTAGTGCTATTTAAATGCAAGTTATTAACATTAAACCAATTTACTAATTTAGATATAGTATTATTTACTTCGTCATATTTTAATAATTGTCGTTTTAATTTGAAAATTAATGAAGTGTCATCAGCAAATAATACTATATTATGGTTATCCCCTACTATGTAAGGTAAGTCATTAATATATACAAAAACAGAAAGGGGCCGAGAATTGAGCCTTGAGGCACGCCCATTTGTACTATCGACCCGGAAGAGCTCATACTATTAATGACAACTTTTTGCGTTCTGTTACTTAAATATGAAACAATTAATTTAAGAGCATTACTTCTTTAACACATTAAATTAACTTAACTTCATAATGATATTATTTTATTTTGAGATAGATGAGAATTAGTTGACCAAGAGAAAACAGTTTTTTTTTTATATAAGTATCACTAGAATTTATTTTTATTAAAAAAAAAATACTACCAATGCTATTAACATTACTAATATTCCCTTTAACCTTGGTGCTTGGGTAAGTTAAAATGCTTATGTTAGAAGTAGTTCACTACAGTACAGTAGTCGAATGGTGGATTCAAACCCACGACCTTTTGATTTCGTATTCCGCACCGTGCTATTAGACTACTGTCGCTTCACAGTCAAATAAGGTGAACAATAAAAAACTATATAACAAATTAAACCTTAAAGCATTTCATATACATCATGAAACATACATGGCAAGAATTGTCAAAAAACATCAGGGATACCGGTTTACGTCTGCAATAAATATTATATGTAATAAATGTTATTTTTGCCGTCTCCAAATTATTCATATTTCTCAATTAATCATCATAAGACGGACAAATACGTTGTTACCCTTTAGAGTCAAGATATACCTCAAACTACATAAAATACAGCAGCATTATATGAGGCTCCTTCTTTGTGGCTCCTTCCCATTCGTGTTGCTTTATTTTATAAATCTGTCATAATAAAGCTTCAGCATGGTTCTACCACATAACAAACTTATTATAACATACCTTGGGCACGTTGAGCTGCCGTTCTTCCATCTGTCTCAATCTCCTTGCCCGAGCCAATGCGGCCTGCAGTTCACTATCTGGTTCCACTTCCTCATCATCTACTGTTATTTCCATCTTCAGTTCACTTGGTTTTACATCTGGCAAATGAGACATTTACTATATAACTAATACGGCATTATGTCTGATCTGTGTGGTGAAAGCTCAACCACAATAACTCCTTTGCATTTTCTGTCAGTTTTCATGGTTTTAATGATCAATTTGTTACCATACTTTACCACATACACATACTACATACAACAACCATATTATAACTACAGACACGTAAGTTTTCTATAGAATAGTTACCACGTAATTATTCTAAAGAAAACGTCACGTCCCCCAGCTGCGCAAAGGCCCCTACCATTTCTGAGGGTTATAAAAATAATGTCCGATGCCAAAGCTCGAGTGCGTGTTCGCGAACTTCACATATTCTCGAAATATTTTATTCCTCAGACTTTCAGGTTTCCTCACGATGTTTTCTTCACCGCTGTGCATGTGGTAAATCAGTACTTGAAATTGCAATTAACAATTTCATTGGTTAAGCCCGGGTTGCTCGCATACTGTGTTTATAGCAAGCGGTTAGCTCCTGAGCAGACATGGCGTGTTACAATTTATCAGACAAACATTAATATTGACCATTTGTAGTTCGTAACAAAAACTCACCTGTATCATCCGTTTCCAGGGGTACAGCCCCAGCGTCATAGTCTTCCACATCAATAGGCTCCTCTTTGGCTCTTTTGCGCATTTTTCCCTGTAATTATTATGTAATGTTTAATTTATTCAATCATTTGCTCATCATCATCATTGTGACAGTCTATCACAAGTCCACTGCTGAACATGGGCTTCCACCAAGGAATGCCACAAAACACAATCCATTGACTTCCTGTATCTATTACTAGTAGACCTATTTGCTAACTTTGTTGACATC
Source organism: Parnassius orleans (assembly GCA_029286625.1). Classification (NCBI taxonomy): domain Eukaryota; kingdom Metazoa; phylum Arthropoda; class Insecta; order Lepidoptera; family Papilionidae; genus Parnassius; species Parnassius orleans. Next base: position 55,817 of record JAGSMP010000178.1, read on the forward strand.
AAAATGATATTCACTTTGTAGTACATTACGGCGATTGCTAAATAGTTTTATATGAGAGCTACTACGGCAACAGTGGGAAACTGAAACAATAAATGGGTAGCTGCATATTTTTTGCCAAGCCAGCTCCAACGCGCTTGTAAAGTGTGGCAACTATGGCAAAATACCCCCTATGAGGCAATTTATGTTCAGCAGTGGACTTTATAGGCTGCAAAGGAAAACCCACCACATAACCCCACTAAAGTGGTGTTATTGCGAAAAGTAGAACTAGTACCATCAGTAAAATAGTAAAACCTTATTAGTGAAATAGTGTATTTAACAAATTAGGTATAGCTAAGGCACCTTTTTCTTGGGCTTCTTGAACTTAGCCTGTATTTCATGCTCGTCGAAGTAGTCCGTGGCGGGACGAAGCGCCGGCAGCTGAAGTGACTCCAAGCGCTTATCAGGGCCACCTTGGATTCGTTCTTGTCTCTGTATAATTCAAACATGAGATAAACAATAATCCAATAATGGAAGTACAGGGTGGAAATAGTCTTTTTCCCATTAGCAACACTAATGGTAATCAACACTTTATTTGATATGCTATTACTAGAAATTAACACAATGAATGTAAAATATATTCGCACCATCATTAGCAATGACATCAGAGGGTGCTAGGAGCAGAGGCGGGAGCGAGAAAGATTCGACTGCTACTATAGGAAATGCTAGAAAATTCTTATGGCTTCCGATAGATGGCAGTATAGCCGTTTACGCGGTAGAGCCACACTGCAGTTAAATTATGGTTGTAGCATGAATGGATCGGTTTGACCGGGGAAGAACCATAATATAGCTACAGCGTGGCTTTACCATGCCTGTAATCTGTCTATGCCCTTCAGACTGGAAAACTGTAGTGCAATCACTGCTATTTAGTGGCATGAATAGATAAGAAGGAGGTGGTATCTACGCAGGTGAACTTGGCAGAAAAAAGTGCTACCACCTAGAAAAGACTTCTATTTAACTCACCATCAGCTCACGGAACTTCTTTGCCTCGATGGAGTCTTCGTCACCTATAATGAATCCACGCTGCTTGTCAGATTTCCCCTTATCAATTTCTTCATCGTACTTAGAGAGTACAGGTCTCTGGAAGCCCAGCGAGGCCTGTAGTTCTGCTTCCTCGTCGTACGCCTGGTAGCCCGACCGAGCCTTCTTGCGTTCTTCAATATTCTGGAAGTAAAACACTAAATAAATACAAATAGTTTTTCCAGCAATATAAGTCTCACTTTTTGAAACAATGTATCTTTATACTGGGTTATTTTTCAAAAAGTAGCCAAATTTTAAATTTAAGTTCAAATATATAAATAATAATATACCGTTATTGCAATTTTTGAAAATACGAGTAACTAAGGCTTCTACTTTTATTTGAAATTATCACAAATTGAATGTGATTTATGGGCAACAACTACACTTACGCGCTCCTCTGTGTTTGATTCAATTTAGAACGTTTTTGCTGACCGACCGACCCTTACGAGTGTGCGTGCGTAGTAAAATAGTAGGCGTTAGATATTTATGAATGAGAATCAGTTAAAATGATGTTTGTGATTTTTTAAATTAATTGTTCTTTATTGTTTGCCTATATTACTTATTCTGAACCATCTCTGCAAATTTGGCTGGTTATTGCAAAATAACCATGTATATACAATTCTGGTGTGTGTGTTCAAAATAATTATTCTCCTAATCGGCTTGAGAAATTTTATTCAAAATTTTATAGGGTAATTTGAAAGATTCTTAGCTATAGTTGTTCCCAGTAGAAGGCGCTGTTGTCGAGATGCAGAAATCAAGCGTGCGAAGCTGTGGCTGATGTGAGAGCTTATACTTATACTTTGCTAGTGCAAGTATTCGGGACCAAGTGTTTTTGTACTTTGTGTTTAAAGAGAAAGAGTTAGTGGATCAGTGGGACAGACAGTGAAGTACTAGAGACTTGTTGAAGCTTTCTTCCTACTGAAAAAGTGCTTTGTTGAGGCCAATTTCGAATAAAATATTTTGTATTTACCTTATGTGCATGAAAGTGGTAGTGTGTGTTTTTGATTAAAACTATGACTAACCTTCCGGTAGCGCTCATCGTCGACAATGTTGACGTTAACGAGCACGTCTTCCGCGTCCTCGGCCAACACCGGCTTGTCGGCCAGTGTCAGCACCACTTCGCGTTCGTCACCCAGCTGAAGAGAGTATACAAACCCAACATTTATAATATTATAATTAACCGATTGAGGTAGTAAGGGGAATATTCAAACCTTTTTAAAAGCACCACAGTCAGTGCAAAGGTATTGGCTCTGCAATCAGCAATTCACTTATATAGAAGTAACCAATAAGCACACAGTCCACCTGATGGTAAGTGAATGCTGTGACCCATAGGCACATACATTTATCCAATACCCCACTGGGTTTTTGCTGGTTCTTCCGAGGAAGTTCTTCAAAGGTTTTTCTGAACCAGTAGTGAAACCATAAATGACTTTCTGTAAGTATTCTTGTTATCTATATTGAATAAAAATATTTGATTACGAATCAAAGTACAGATGCATTGCCAACCCTGAGGACTTAGATGGAATGCCTCGTTACCAATAAAAGGGTCTCTGGTTCTCGTCACCCACTATGATATATGAGACACAGCAGCATTAAGCTGCTATTGTGAGACCGTGTTGCTACCCAGGTCAAATTGACCCATTCATGCATTAACCATAATAAAGCTGCAGCATGGCTCTACCACGTTGAGAGAGGTATTTCAAGAAGTATCAATTTTCGAACGACTTATTTGTCCAAACTGGCCTTAAGGCAAGTTCTCCCGTTAAAGGCCTGATAAAACTTTACTGATGAAAGAGATTGAGTTACCGCATCGATGTCGTGTGCGACCCGCAGCCCCTTCAGTTGCGTCTCGTCGTATCTGCGCTGTCTCTCAGCCGCTTGCTCCTCCTCCAGAAGTGCTGACACGCCAAACTCTGCGTCCAACTCGTCCAACATCGCGGCCTGCAGACGTAAAACCCAAAGTTGCGAACTTCTGCCGTGTCGTGGTATCATAATACCGCATTATAAGTAATAACAAGTGAAATTTAAAAAAATTATGTAGGTATACAAAATTTTAAATATACCATGTTTTCATATTCTTACACTGTCATCCGTTTCGGAGTTTTTCAAAATTTGAAGTCTCTTAACTCATCAGGAAGTTAGTTTAAAATAAATTACTAATTTCGACCCTAAAAGACATATACATAAGCAAGTTAATAAAAAAAATTGTGGTAAAAAGAGTGTATCTGCATCTTTTCTAAAATTAACTTGTGTGTATATTTGGAACCATTGAAATTAAGGTGCATTATGAAACATTTAAATTGGATTATATTTAAAAGTGCAAATGTTCCACAGCAGCGTCTTCCTATTAATGATTAAAAAAAACTATGGTTACCAACCCACTTGCCAAGCATGGCAACTATGGCAAACATCCCTATGAGGCAATCATCTATGGGGGAGGCCTATGTTCAGCAGTGTACTTTAATTAGCTCTAACGATAATGGTATATGACCTCCACGAATAACAGATTTTTGGGACGAACAATGCAGACCAGCAAAACAAAATAAAACTGAAGTGTCAAACAAACTTACAGTCCACCTGATAGCAAATGACTACTACACTACAGTCCATGGACATATGCAGCCCGCTTCAAACAAAGAACGCTACAAATTAGTTGATGTTGTGCAAGGACTGTTATTGGACGTTAGAATAAGAAGACAGTGGTACCCAGACAAACTCCTAGGCAGATGATTTTAGTGTGTTAAATTTAACTAGTTCTATAGAGAAAGATCACAGGGCCACCAGACGTCACTTATTTTCTGACGAACGAAATGTGTATGATTGAGTAGTGTTAGTATGTACTATGATCGCTTGCCTACCTGCTAATTTGGCCAGTGGGCCATTTTCCAGGTATCAGGTAATCAATGTACGTAAAAATATTGCACACCTCACGTTAATTCTCCCAGTTGATTTTTACGTGAATGTTAGATAATATCGTTAAAAATCAGTCAATACTCCCACACACTTTCCGTCGGTAGTATCGCTTTGCAGACGCTTTAAAGCTCTCAAAAAACTATACCTTACTATACTATTACTCAATTTCACTTATATTCAGAAGCTCCATTTTTAAATATGTCAGCCAGACAAATATTTTAAAACGTTTTACAAAACGGCAGACTTATTATAATATATAAGATACAGAAAAAATCGTTTTAGTATGTACTGTATAGTATTCGCGTAAAAAGAAATTGAGAGCATTAATCCCATAAATATTTGTGACTCATGGCTGTTTTGGAAAGAATTTTATAAAATTTACATAGAAATAGAAACAGAAACAGATTTTTTTTAATTCAATATAGATTATAAATAATACTTATTGAAAGTCACTCTTTTGTCTAATTACCACTGGTTCAAAAAAAAAACCTCTGTCCTGGGAAGAACCAGCAAGAAACCCAGCGGGACTTTTTTTTTTAAATAACAGCTTACAATCATGTATATTACACAATTAACCACACAAAACAAATTAGAAACAGCCTGGCAGCGAACACCTCATTCCCAGGGTTATTATCATCCATAAATTCCTTAACATTATAATAACCCTTTTATACAAACTATGTTTAATAAAGTTTTGAATTTTGAGCAGGTCGAATTTTGTATATTTTCTGGGATTTTGTTGTAAAAGCGTATACATCGCCCTAAGAATGAATTACTGACTCGGTGGAGTCGAGTAACTGGTACTACTAGCTTGTGTTTGTTCCTAGTATTTACAGAATGAATATCACTTATTTTTGTATAACTACTTTTATTTTTGTGTACGTACATTACATTTTCATAAATGTATTGAGAGGCCAAAGTTAATATATTAATTTCCTTAAATTTTGTCTGAGCGACTCTTTAGGTTTTAAATCATAGATTGCTCTTATGGCCCGCTTCTGTAAAACAAATATAATTTCAGTGTCAGTTGCGTGTCCCCATAGCAAAATACCATACGACATTATGCTATGGAAATAGCTAAAGTAAACAAGTCTAGCTGTTTCCACACTGGTAAGATTTCTAATCTTTTTTACAGCATATGCTGCAGAACTAAGTCTGCTTGCTAACTTTGATATATGGGGGCTCCATTGAAGCTTCGCGTCTAGTGTTATTCCAAGAAAAATGGTGGTATCGACAAGACTCAGTTCCTCTCCATTTAAAATTACATTAGTATTTAATTGTCTGACATTTGGAGTCATGAACTTCATACATTTCGTTTTAGTGCTATTTAAATGCAAGTTATTAACATTAAACCAATTTACTAATTTAGATATAGCATTATTTACTTCGTCATATTTTAATAATTGTCATTTTAATTTGAAAATTAATGAAGTGTCATCAGCAAATAATACTATAAAGTCGACTGTAAATTCCTGTCTTTTTTAAATTATAAAAATGGGTACTACGGAAAAGATAGATTGCAGTCTCAGATAGATGGAGATGTGGGGGCGCTGACGTTTCGCCGTAAGCGAAACGCACCGAAGCCTAAATCGTGCTATCAAAGTTCTAAAGTTAACGCGCTATAATATAGAACAGGTCAGAAATAACACCCGGAGCATTGGCCGCTCCCCTTTTTCCTTCTACGGCTAAAGAAGTATCTTAAAAATCTTTATCTTAAAAAAAACGTTACCCCCACACTAGGATTTTCTCCTGTATCGTGGAGGCAGTTTACAAACAACATAAATTGCACAAGGACAAACATCCAGACCCGGAACGATTATTTGCAGGCCATACAAATACTTGTTCCGTGCGGGAATCGCACCCGCGGCCCCCAGCGCAGCAACTCATTTCTTTTGTTCCATTTTTGTGTGTCCGTTTGCCAGTTGGCAAAGGCCTCCTCCAATCTTCTCCATTCTAGCCTTTCTATGGCCACTCTACCCCATGTATTTCCTGTGACTTGTCTAATGTCGTCATCCCACCTTCTCTGCGGTCTACCTCTCCTTCTTTTTCCATCCCTTGGGTCCCATTGTGTTATTATTTTACTCCATTTGTCTTTTCCTCTGATCATGTGGCGGCCTGTCCATTTCCACTTTTGTCTTCTTATTTTCAGAGTTTTATCCTGGACCTTAGTTTCTGATGCTGCTATTTCCTATTTTGTCCATTCTTTTGATCCCTAACATACTCCTTTCCATGGCATGTTGGCATATGGAGAGTTTGTTTGATATGTTTCTTGTTAAAGCCCATGTTTCGCTCCCATATGCCAATACAGGCAGGATGCACGTGTTAAATAGTTTGTTTTTCGTTGAAATGTGTAGGTTCTTGTCTTTCATTAATTCTTTTAGGCCCCAGTATTTTTTCCAGCTGTTCGCAATTCTTCTTTCGGCTTCTTTGTTTATATTATCTTCTGGAGACATCAGTTGACCGAGATATATGTATTCGTCAGCATAGGAGATTTGAGTCTGTTCCACTGTTACAGGATCTTTGTTGCCATTGGTCATGATTTTTGTTTTCTCCGGTTTAGCTTCAATCCGGCCTTTGCACTTTCTGATGCTAGGTCATTAATCATCTTGCTTAGATCATCTGGTGTTTTTGCAAATAATACAATACCAACTGCGAATCGTAAGTGCGTTAGCGTGCGGCCATTAATGGTTATGCCATGTCTCTCCATTCAAGGTTCCTGAAGATCATTTCTAGTACAGCCAGAAAGAGTGTTGGTGAGAGGAGGTCCCCCTGTCTAACGCCTTTTTGTATTTGAAACATATTTCCCTTCTTTTCTAGTTGGATACATGCCGAACTGTGACTATAAACGTTTTTTATAATCCTTATATATTTGTGTTCTATGCCCTGTTCATTTAAGGCTTCCCAGATTTTTGAGTGTATCAGAGAATCGAACGCTTTACTATAATCAATAAAATAATATGTAAACGGGTATTCAGCGTATTTTTCTATAATTTGCCTTACAGTATGGATGTGCTCTAGTACCGAGAAGTCCTTGCGGAATCCTGCCTGTTCTATTGGCTGTTGTTCGTCTAATTTCCTTTCTGTTATTTTCAAAATAATCTTTGCAAAGGTCTTATAAATATTAGACTAATGGTTTCAAATATCGCAGTGATTCCCTTTCTTGAACAGAAGGATTATGTTGGATTCAGTCCATTGTTTTGGGATGATTTCTGTGTTAAAAATTTCTGTGAGTATAGGTATCATTACTGCTTTCGTTTGTTTTAGTATTTCATTGCTTATGCCGTCTGGGCCTGGAGCTTTATCGTTTTTCTGGGTATCAATAGCTTTTTCCGTTTCTTCCTGCATGATGTAAGGTACAGTTTCGTTCACTGGTAAGTCTATTTCTCTTTCGTTTGTGTTCTTCTATGGGTCTATGAGCCACAGCAACCACTTACCAAAGTCCACCTGATGGTAAGTGGTTGCTGTGGCCCATAGACATCTACATCTATCCTCGTTTGCGAATTAAAATGCAGATGCGTTGTCAGCCGTGAGGACTAAGATAGAATGCCTCTTTTCCAGTAAAAAGGGTCTCCGGTTCTCTACACTCACCATACGAAACACAGCAGCATTAAGCTGCTATTTTACGCTGGTATTCTGTGAGACATTTTTTAAAAGAAAAAATAAAAGACTTTCATTACAAAGTTTTTAAAAGGTATAACAGTTTACTTTTGTTCGAGCTTCCTCTTCTCGCGACGCTCCTCGAGTTTCTCCCGCAGCTTGTCTGCTTTCTTCTGTTGGGCGATGTTGGCGGCCGGCTTATGGTAGAACTCGCCCAGATCATCTTTGATTTTACCATCGTCTGCAACAATTTCAAACAAGCAATTTACTTAACTACATAGTTGATTGTGAGTTGAAAGTGATATAACATCAATGATCAATTTAAGATTATTTAAAACTCTCATGAAAAATCTACATCACCAAAAAAAAAAACTTGCAAGAAACTTTTTCGTGGTAGAGCCATGCTGGAGCTATATTATGGTTGTAGCATGAATGGGTTGGCTCAACTATAGACTACTGAACAAAGACCTCTCCCATAAACTGCCTTTTAGGAGAAATTTTTGCCATAATTGCCACGCTGACAGGCAGGCAGGTTGGCCAACTGCAGTTTTTTATTTTTTTAGTTGATATAAGGGAGGCCGTGCTGCCCATCTTCTGGTTTGTTATCATTTGTCGCCTCTTACGACACTCATGAAACGATATGAGATAGTGAATATTCTTGCATCACCAATACACGGTTTGAGTAATACATATGTATGTAATTATTTTGGTTCGAGTCTAGTTTAATGCTCTTATATAGCTATGTTCTTTTTTTTAGCTTCCATACTGTTGGAAGTGGTTTTTCATTTGCTGTTGGGCTAAAATGATCTTTCAAGTAGCTGTAATGATAACGACGTTACCTGCAGGCTTCTCCGCGAATTCCAAGGGTTTGAGACCTAGCTTGGCTCGCAGACGGTTGGTATCCTCTATAGACAGGCTCTCCTGTGCTGCACCACCTTCCGGCGACCGCTCCTTCTCCTTACTTATTTCCCTGCAAAATACATTTTAACTATTATCTTTTCTTTTATCCTTTGAAGTCGATTTAGGCATGTGCCTCAGTCTAAGTGTTTGTTAATACCGCAACATTGAAACAAGTATGGCAAATATCTCCCTATGAGGCAATCTATGGGGGAGGCCTATGTTCAGCAATGGACATAATAATTTCTTATATTTTATGCGAACACTACACATTTAAATAAAGTTTTTTTTACAGTTTATCTCGTATATTAACTTATGTTATATTCCCGATGTTTCGAGCACTTTACAGCACTCATGGTCATGGGGGAAAGAAGTGTTTGACATCCCAATGTCATAGTTAACCACGGCTACTTCCAGATAAAATTATTAAATAAAACAATAAAATTATGCTCGAAACGTCAGGAATATAAAATAAGTTAATTAATATACGCGATAAAATCCGTAAAACGTAGTTTTTTTACTTTTTTTGTAATAGTGGAGGGGGAAAACGAGCATGCGGCTCACCTGATGGTAAGTTTAAGTTCAACAGTGGTAGCCGATCAGAAAGAACTCGGTCGTCGACGATTCGAACCGCTCTGCGCTGGATGCGGTCAAGTGGAAGGAGCTGGCATGGGGTGCCCCAGCCCAGAGATGAGAACAGAACTCCATGTGAGGCCGAATTTGCGCTTTGTAAATTTGCAAGCGATGTGCCGGCATGAAATACTGTCTCGCTCTGCTGAGCACGCCAAGCTTTTTAGATGCCAATTTGGCCTTCCCTTCCAAGTGACCACGAAACTGCACGCTATTCGATATGTCGACGCCGAGGATTCCGATGCTAGCTGAGGCAGCAAGGGGAGTGCCTTGAAACTGAGGAGATACGACAAAAGGGTTCTTTTTAGCGGCAAACGCGCAAAAGTGTGTCTTCTGGGGATTGAACTGGACTAAATTTAGTCGCCACCAATCCGAGACTTTGTTCAGCAAAGACTCGACTTCAGATACAAGTTTGTTCCGGTACTCGGCGACGTTTTCCCGAGAAATATTGGCACGGCCGGTATATAAGGCATCACCAGTGCTGTCGTCTGCATAGCAATGAATGTTACCAGTTTGCAACATATCATTGATATGCAGGAGAATAGGCAGGTGATAGCACGCAGCCTTGTGGAACACCAGCGTTGATAGGCTTGTAATCAGAGAACTACGACTTTGATGTTCCGATCAGCAAGGAAACTGGTGATCCATTTGCACAATTTCTCGGGAAGCCCATAGGAAGGGAGCTTCGAAAGAAGCGCTTTGTGCCAGACCCGATCGAAGGCCTTCGCTATGTCTAAACTAACGGCCAATGCCTCCCCCTTGGACTCTACTGCCTCCGCCAATTTATGAGTCAGGTAGAACAGAAGATCACCAGCTAATCGACCCCGACGAAAACCGTATTGGCGGTCACTAATCAGCTGGTGATCCTCAAGGTACCTCATGAGCTGGCAGTTTATAATGGACTCCATTATTTTGGAGAACAAGGAGGTGATAGCGATAGGCCTGTAGTTGGGACGGGTCTGAGCGGTCGCCTTTTTTAGGGATCGGGTGGACCAAAGCTGTCTTCCATAAATTCGGGACTACGCCTTGGGAGTAGGAGTACCGGAAAAGACGCGTTAAAACCAGTGCCAACGCCGGACCACACGTCTTCAGCACAATGGGAGGGACTCCATCAGGTCCACTCGACTTGCTGGCATCCAGGGAGAGGAGTGCTTTGCGAACCGAGCGCTGTATAAACCGCACTTCCGGCATGGAGCACTCACACCGCGGGATGGTCGGTGGTGTGTTCTCCCGTCATCGAGTCGAGTTGGACGCAAAGAGAGAGCCTAACAGATCGGCTTTCTCCTTTGCGGCATGGGCCAGTGAGTCCTCCTCTCTGTGCAGAGATGGAAGAGATGGCTGACAGAAGTTCCCTTGGACAGCCTCGGCAAGAGACCAGAATGCACGAGTTCCCGAAGGAAGGTGAACCAGCTTCTTGCCATTTTTGCCGATGTGCTCTGACCTTGCCTTAGCAAGGACTCTTTTGAAGAACCTGGAGGCGGAATTATACTTCTTTTTAAGAGCGCTGGTGTTTACACCCCGAGACGTTGATGCGTCAGCCCAGGCCCGGTAGCACTCCTGCTTATAGCGTGATGCTATTTTTTTTTCTATTCAGGAGCGACCAAACCATGGCTGGGATCTGCCTCTGATGGGCACCACAGAGGATGGAATAAAAAGTTCCATACCCTGAAGTACCACATCAGCGACAGAATCAGCAACAACGCTGGGATCGTCCGGCGAGAAGCTAATCCGCCCCCAAGGGTAGGATGCAAAACAAGACCGCATCCTATTCCAATCGGCCGACTTATAGTACCAAACACGGCGGCAGCCTGCAGAATGCAACCGCCACGTTAGAGTGAGTGGCACCACACTCCGTACAAGACAATGGTCCGACGAGCCTAGAGGGGCGTCGACGGAAACCTGATATCCGTCCGGATGAGAGGTCAGCAGAAGGTCCAACAGGGAAGTTGCATGATCCCCCACATCTGGAATCCGCGTAGGCGAAGTAACCAGCTGTGTAAGATCATATGCCAAGGCAAAGTCATAAACAGATCTCCTCGCATGATCGGTTAAACGTGAACCGAGCCATTCGGGGTGGTGGGCGTTAAAATCACCAAAGATCACGATCTCTGCGGATGGGATTTGCTGTAGCAAGAAATCTGTAGCCATTTGGACGTGGTCGATGAGTCGGTCTGTTTCGGCATTACCGCTATGGGGCCTATAGAGGCACCCGTAGACGCGAGGATGGTTGTCGCTTTCTACGCGCAGCCATAGGATGGACGGGTCCGTACCTTCAAGTCTGCCGAGGCGTCGAAAACAAATGTTCTCTCTGACGTATACGCAAACCCCAGCCCGGGGCACAAAGGAGTGTTCCAATTTGTACCCCGGGTAAGAGAGATATGATATCAGTCGGAGAGGACACCTGAGTCTCGGTTAAAAAGAGCAAGGCCGGCTTCGCCGTCTCCAGATGGTAGTGGACAGCGTTAAGGTTGTAATGAAGTCCCCTGATGTTGCAAAAGTTCACGGATAGCGTGACAGGGGTCGCCTTGGTGTTATTGCTCCGCTTGCCCCGAGCAGGTTTAGTCGCGAGCGGAATATCGCCCCACCAGAATACGCGGGGCAGCCTGAGCACCCACGCTCAGGAGTGGAGTCGCTTGGTCGTGGATGCTCAGCGAGGGATTCTCCAGGGGTGCCTGTACCCTCCTGGGGTAGTCTGATTATATTTAATTCCGCTACCATGTTGATGGGGGCCTCCGGCCACCTGCACTCACCAAGCGAAACGCAGAGGTAAATCTCTACTTCACGCTGGTATTCTGTGAGGTCGTGGTACCACACCGGTTTGAGTCGGCCCATCCGTGCAACAGCAAAAGCTACCGCGTGGCTCTACCACTGTAAATTTTACACACTGTAGTTTTATTCAGCAATGGACTTTTTAAATAGGCGATAATCCCGTATATCATCCCGTAGGAGGTGACAGAGGGAAATTAAACAACTCAAAATAATAAAAACTGCATTTTTAAAACTAACTACTAAGCACAGCAACCATAGCAAACATTTCCATGTGCTGTCTATGGGGGAGGTCTATATTCAGCAGTGGACTTTCAACACAAAATTATAGAAAACTGTGGTTGCCTACTTGTTTGCTAAGTTTGGCAGCTATGACAAATATCCCCAATCTATGGAGGAGGCCTGTATTCGGTAATGGTATTTTGATAGGCTTTGGATGGATGGATGGACTACATATAAAAATGAATATACCGGTGCGTGTGTCGAGTTTCGGGTGGTGGACTGTGGCTGCGACTCTCACTGCGACTCCGCGAGTGCGCCGCGCCATTGTTGTCCTTCTGCAAGTGAGAATCTACCGGCACCTCCTCAACTGTAAAGAAATATACGACATTATAGACTTATATTATACTACACATTATTAAAAATAACTTCAACTTTTGTGTGTCGTCAAATGTTGTGTCCACAACCACAAATATACCGATAAATAATCGAATGATCAAATTAAAATAATGTTACAAAATTCACAATTGTTACTTTAAGTAGGTACACATCTACCACCTAATGCCTTCAACTACTAATAATAATATTAATTTTACTATAAATTTTTACACATTACTTAATAATCTTATAAGTTGAAAGGACAATGTTTATGGTAGGCCATGTGGTAGGGCTGTAAAAGAATCCACCACTCCATGCGGCGAGTGTCGTAGAAAGCGACTGTGGGATACACCAACAAGAGGTAAAATTAAAAATTTGTACAACTGACTTCAATATAAATTAAATCAATTCATAAACATAAACAATAAAATGAGAACATCATCAATGTAGTCAAAGTCAATTAAATACACATTATTAAGGATAACTCAAAAACTACTGGTCAGATCTCAATCAAATTTATATGGGACCACATGAGAAGCACGAGTTTTAAAAAAAGAATCATGAAAATTGGTTCACCTAGAAAAAAATTCTGAGGTAACACACTTAAAAAAATACAGTTGAATGGAGAACTTCTTCCTTTTTTGAAGTCGGTTAAACAAGTCTCGTATCGGTAAGCAATGTGTAGAGTGAACGCCTACTAGATGGAGTGACAATCTGGTAAGATATGGAGGAAGTTGATGGACACAGGTAGATGAGGACCATATTATACTGTGGCATTCCTTGGGTGAGGCCTATGTTCAGCAGTGGACTTGTGAAGGGCTGTAATGATGATGATGATGATGTAAAGTTTGACAAGAGGACAATTGCTCCATAACCGCAGAAATAAGAGGAGGCATGCTCAACAATGGGATATATGCCTACTTAACCTACCTAACTTTACATTTGTACTTTTTTGCGCTGTCATAATAAACATTTTTACAAAATTTATACAAGAATTTAGAGTAATGATATTATCATAGTTATTAGAGTCGATATATAATTTTAAATACTAAAAATTTTATTTAACTTAAAACGGAAAATCTACCACGACTTAAGAAATTACTTAAAGCAGCAAATGCAAATTCAAATGATGTAATTATTTAATAAAGATGACGTCAGCACACAGCTAGCATTATTATTTTACATGCAGCCAGCATTCTTGGCACTATAGTGAGAACAGTAGGATTATTATGAAAATTTTAGTTAGATTTTTTATTTTAATATTGTATATTATCATGTCATTTCATATTCTAATAATATGTGATTTACAAAGTATGAGTGTGTATTATGCTACAAATAGGCTTTATAATATTAAGCATCTCATTATATTATGTATCACATTTAGATATAATAAAGTGTAATGCAGGCCGTTAATTACTAAGAACCATTGCAAATCTAAAAATTAAATGACTTCATATTATTTTATGAAACTGAATGAAAACAGGTGCAATTGAAGATATTAAGAAGTTCTACATCAACACTAGTTCAACCATGAACTTTAAAAACTTCCATAATTTGCCACAAAGCATGGTCCTATGGACTTTGGGTTTGAAATATCTCCCTATATTTGTTGTTAACACTAGTCGGTTTATTGAATTATATGGCCAGTCCATTCCACTGTATCTTATTGATACATTCTTCTACAGATTGGCACTACACTAAATATACAAAGGTAGCTGTAGTTTTTAACAGACACCTAAAGCTAGAGAGCATATTACGAGTATTTAAGGATAAATTTGACTAATTGTGTAACAAGTAATTATAAATGAAATTAAATTTATATTATATAGGAACTGAACAATATTTTTTTATAGAATTAGGGTTTCATTAAATAAGTGGAACTATTAAATCCTTATAACTAGAATTAATTTGATTAACTTGTGTTTACAACTAAAAAAAAATCTGAATATAAGTTTATTTAAACACAATTTATACTGAAATTGATTGAACATAATTGGTAGCACATTTTTTAAATTAAATATGCAATGTTTTTTCCATTTTTCCTGCTATGACTATTACACATGTGTGCATATTTTAATCATTTCAGTTTTATAAAAAAAACTTAAATTTATATGTTTTTGTTTTAAATGTGTGGTTCTAATAAATAGTTGTTTCCTTCTTTTTAAACTATAATTTGACCGAAGCTTCCAAATACTGTCTGAAGCTATAAACTGCACAGAAGCAATAATGTAGCAGACACCACCTAACCTAAATAACTACATCATATAAATAGAATTTGCTCATTTTAGTAGTGTCTTGAGACATGGTAGATATTCCATTTTCATAATTTAAGTAAAATTAGAATTTTAGTGTTTAGATACTTATATTTGCTTTTCAAATGTATTATATAATCTTTATATATATATAATTATTCTGTCTGTGTGTATGTGACTGAACTCTTCCTAAACGGCTGGATCAATTCTGATGAAATTTTGTTTGTGTTGAAAGTTGATTCAAGAATGGTTTAGATTTACAATTGGACCCAGTAGGTGGCGTTTTTGTGACACACCAACCGTGCGTAGCTGATGCGGGTTGCTAGTTTGGCTATAAAACTATGACATAATTTCACTATATGCTTGCACAATTTTTATAAAAATGTTTATTAAACTCACAAAAAATACATAAGTAAAGTTACCCTTAACCTGTTAGGAATGTGTAGGTCCCCTTACACATTCCCTACTGGTACGAGACTGCCATTCAAGAATTTTTCTTCCTTATTGGTTGTTGTTTCTTTGCGACTTCACATGCCCTCAAAATATTTTATTTCTCAGACATGTGGGATTCCTCTAAATGTTTTCCTTCACCATCAAGCACATAGTAAATCAGCCCTTAAAATCGCAACTAACAATTTCATTGGTGTTGGTGGGGATAACACCTGGATTGCTTTCATACTGTGAAATTTACCGCATGTGTTTAGCACTTGACATACCATGGTTCTTCAATTAATAAAGACCAATGGCAAATATTAAAGTTGGTAAAATTACCTTGCGTACATCCGCTCGATAAAATAAAATTATGTGTGTTATGCGGTGGCTGACCGCAGTCTACATAACCTGAAGATGCCTAGTGTAGAGGCGAAACACGTGTCGTATTGTCGTCAGTGGTGTGTCTTTCCTAGTGTAGTGGTGTTGTGATTAGTGGTGACGGGGATAGTGCACGCAATTGAGGGAGGGCGGGAGGTGCTCTTCAAACTAGGTCAAAACACATCATTTTATATTATCGAGTGGATGTACGCAAGGTAATTTTTACCAACTTTAATATAATGGATTTCCGCAAAGTAACACCTGATTCTATTAATTAATGTCAAATACTCCATTATCATATCACGAGTGTATATGCTAAAATAGACATTTATAGTAGTCATGTACTTTGACTGTCAGACCAATCTCTCATCAAATATTGTATGATACAAAGATAAATTTACTGCTCTCTATACTTTCTTTTAGAATTAAATTGGACAAAATAGTAAATATTTTCATCAATATAATAATAATACTAATATTACTACACTTATTTATGATATTTTTTTTCTTTATTTCATTCCCTGTCACAAAATAATGCTATGCTAAAGATTTTATTGCCTATAGGAATTAAATAAAACCAATATGGCAACACCTATAGACACTGATTTGATTATTGATCATCTATTGCAGCTTGCTTAAATATATACTGAATCAATACCACTGTAGCAGTTTAAAAAATAATAATACTATAAACACTATTAACATTACTAAGGTTAAAGGTTAACTCTCGTTAACCACTCTAAGTAAGCTTAAAATGCTTGCGTTAGGAATGATTCATGATAGTAGTCAAATGTTGGGTTTAAATCAACATTGTGAGTTGACAGTTTGCACTATTATCTATTAGGCTAATGTCACTTATACCTAAATTGTGTATATTATATTATATTGATCAAATACACAAGCAACAATAACAAGCATATTCAATCACATGTAATTAACAGATATTTAAGAAAATAATCAATTTAAGAGCTTTAAGACTATAATAATTAAAAAATAATTTCTATTATGTATTACGAAATCACAAAGTTTATTCAAACCACTAATAAAATCAAAATTTTAAATGCAAATCGAATGATATTGCAAAAATGTTGGAATAGTTTTGGGATGATTTCTTTATTGTGCTCCACAAGCTGATATTGCATGATCTGTCAGCTCATAGGCACAGTTCACAGAAACATCATCAAATTATTATTGAAAGGTTAATGTGAAATTGTTTACTTATTAAATCAATGTGTAATAAATAAGTCCAATACTGTAAATTTTGCTTATAATGTGAATTAAGCTGTTACTTCTTGATTCCATACATTGTCAGTATATTATAATAGTTTGTAAAAACATTTGATCCTATCACACAAATGATATATGTGATACTTCCCAAACAATTATTTTCTTTTTACTCTTGAAATGTCTGGCCTTATATAAATTCTTTATATGTTTTACTGATACATGAAATGGATCCTCTTATTTTTAGTTTTGTCAGCCACATCAGCAGTGCTGCTATAATAATTATATAAACTAAAAAATTATTTAAATATTTAAACAGATCCCCCTACTATTATATATTATCCCCCTATTATTATACAGTTTCAGTCAGGTCAGTGTTTTTATTGAAAACTTAAGCAAAACTAATTAGAAATATTGTAAAGAATATGTCATAACTAGCTTTTGTCCGCGACTTCATCCATGTAGATATTATACTTTAAACCATAGGTGATCCATCAATAATTTCACTTTCATAGTAAATTCCATCACCCTATTTAGGGATGATTTCCGTGATCAAAGTATCCTATTTCCTTCCCCGAGACTTAAACTATCTCGATATCAAAAAATCGGTTCAGCGGTTTAAGTGTGAAGAGGTACATTTGCTCACGCGGCAATGAGCAATGTTTTCCCCCCCTCACCCGCAGTATGCCCGTGCGTGCGCCGGTCCGCACAATTTTATATCGTCGTTACTTTTAAAATATTTGACCCAATTATGTAGTTTAAAAGACAAAGTTTATCTACTTTGAATATCAGAAGCATTTAAAGTATTTATTTTGATAAAATCAATTTGTTACTGCACAATGTACATTGGAAATAAAGAATCAAATTTTATTGTAGTTATGGTTCACTATTTTGGTAATAATGGCTTACACATAAAAGATAGATATATACTGTCATGGACTTTTTTGTAGAACTATTTAGGAGAAACAATTCCACCATACATTATATTTGTGTAACTCTTACAGTTTTTGTTGTTTTTGCACCACACACCAAAATAGCTCGCAGGTGACAGATTTTATCCGAATTACTTAACACCTATCGTTATATTTTGACCAATTTACAAAATTTATTAATTATAGCCTATAAATTGTTCTGATGTATGAGCTATATTATTGTAAAGTTTCATTAAAGTACATTAAGTAGCTTTTGTGTGGAAGAGTAACAGACATCCATACATCCTCACAAACTTTCACGTTTATAATATTAGTAGGAAGTAGGATATAATTAACATTGTAGGTTTTAAAGTAATTTGTGAATCAATGAAACAACAGTAACTCAGCTTTGAATCAGCCAAACAGTAATATGCTACATTAGCTTTTCCGATCCTGGATAGTAGATAAATCATCACTTAACAATACCCACCTCACAGGATCAGCACTCGGGATGCAGTTTAACGTCTCGAATGCCACCGTGTCTGAAATATGACCAAAATATGCCATTATCTTGTCAACTGAAAATGACGCTGCCACTGGCGATAACTGCTTCATTCCATAAGTACCAGATTTCTGGCATTTCAACTTTATATCCAACAAACATGAAAAGGGTTATGATGACGATTAGAAAAAGAAATTAACTCCAGTGTGCAGCGTTTGGACTTCTTATTAGAACTCAAAAAGTGAACTGACCGTCTGGTGAACGATCCTTCTTGCGGTCTTTGTGTTTCTTGTGTCGTTTTCGCTCCCGTTCCTCACCATCCAAAGGAGAACGCGAACGGCTCCTATGCTTCTTCTTTTTTGATTCCTTTTTATGTTTTTTGGAGCCCATTATTTGCTTTATTTAAAAGCGTGACACCATCAAATTACTAATTATTTAACGAAGATACTGTTTTGAAAAGCACGTTTATTAATAAGCGGTAAGCGATTTGCGTTCACTTTATTTCTGACACTGACAGAACAGATAAAAATTTGACGCCAATGACGCCATCAAGATTCAAGAAATTTTTTTTTGAGTTTATGGCCTGTATCTAGACCTTTAGGCCAAGTCTTAGGTATTTTTATTCGGTTTATTATAATTTCCCCAAATGTTTATTCATCCTTCCTAGTACACTGCTTCACAATATGTTGATGCGTTACATTGTGCAGCCCTTTGGAGATTTTGACGGCAACTTGAATCAGCAGACAGCTGACAATTGGCGATGGTATCTCAAGGCGCCTAAGCAGATAGACACCTTATCTTGAGAATCACATCACTATCAGAGCACTTGTTTCACCGTTTCCACTAATAGTTTACATGCGCAGACACTTAATACACAAAATCGCACCACTTTTACATATCAAAATCCACTTCAAACCATTATTCAAACAATAATACAGGAGCAGCAAACCGCCGCCGATCAAGTTCCCGCCAAAACTCAGATTCAAGACATCAAAATTCAAAACATAGATAAATAAATATGTAGCAAGCTAATTCAAAAGACAAGTGGCCAGTGCTGCCAACTCTAAAAAATATTTCATGCCAAATCTACGTTTAGAAAATGCTTAAAATATACTAAATTTTACGTAAAATGCTAAATTTTCTATAGGAATTGAATCACTTTAATTTGTTAAAGGAAAGCAGTGATAAATCACTTAATGCGTAGGTATGCTTCTAAAATTATATAAAGTAAATAACTAAGAATTAATAGTTATTAATAACAATTTAGTTTCTACGAACCACCTTACGCAGATCGTCGTTCCATCTGGTCAAGGGACGTCTCACGCTACGTTTGCCTAGACGCAGTCTCCACTCCACAACACGTTTACTCCACCGGTTGTCACTTCTGCGACAGACATGACCAGCCCATTGCCACTGTGTGTAGCCGAAGATAGGGCTAATTGGCGCACCTTGGGAGATGCCTATGTTCAGCAGTGGACTGCTGCAGGCTGATGATGATGATGATGATGAATAACAATTCGTCGTGTTGGCTTATTCCAATAAATAAATAAATTAATAATACTTTAAAACAAAAATATTTCACAACAAATGATTTATATAATAAGATAATGTTCAACCACAAGTGAGACATAAAATATAAGATAAAAGTTTAATTTCATAGGAAATAAATGTTACAATCCTTACTTTTAGACCAAATTTTAATGTAATAAATCAAAAGAATTTTTCTGTTGACTAAAATTGCTTTTAATAGCGCCATCTACTTCATTCAATAAGTAAAATCATTTTATCGAACAAAAATTCATTGAATCTCAACTCTCAAGGTAAATTCAATTCTCTAAAATCTTAGTGTAAAATAGACGCTAGATGGCATGAAGTTACGAAATTATGTATTGTTATGAATGAATTGGATATGATAATTTTATTCTATATGGTTTATTTAATTTATTTAATAATTTTATAAAACTTTTATATTGTTCATTTTGAACAGTTAAAATTTATATTACCAGTGGCGTAACCATAAAGGCCCGTGGCAAACTCACCCAATGGGGCTCTCTCCCACTCAATATGTAGAAGCTCGACCAACGTTAAAGTTTTTAATTTCATTTTATAATAAATTACTACGGAAAGTAGGTACATAAAACGCTATTACAGTTAGTTGATTTTCTAGTACATAACTTTTAGTTTAAAGAGCGTAGTGGACTGAATTTCATGTATTTAACCTATGTATTTAAAAATGGCCGTCTTCGTCATTGATGGGTGGAATATTTTATTTACCTTAAATTGTTTCTAACACGAATAATTTGTAAGATTTTGTGATTATTAAAAGAACAACGAATATAAGTAGTTTTAGTTATATAGAGGTCAGTGAGTTTTAGTGATTATACCATAGACTTAGAATATACTCGCCAGTAAATTCTAAGTCTATGGGTTATACCTAATTGTTAAAATATTGATTGGTGATTTAAAAATGCGCGATGAGAATCGTTACATACTATCTTATTTTAAATATTAATTGCAATCATTACAGCCCTTCACAAGTCCACTCCTGAACATAGGCTTCCCCCCAAGGAATGCCTCAAAGCACGGTTCTGAGCCACCTGCATCCATTGACTTCCTGCATGTATTACCAGGTCGTCACTCCATCTAGTGGGGTACACTTACACTTACACTTCGTCTACCGGCACGAGGCTGCCACTCGAGAACCTTCCTTCCCCATCGGTTGTTGATTCTTCGAGCTATATGGCCGGCCCATTGCCACTTAAACTAACTAATCCTTTGGTCTATGTCGGTTACTCTGGTTCTACTGCGGATATCCTCATTCTAGTCTATCACGTAGAGAAAAACCCCGAGTATAGCCCTCCCCATAGCTCGCTGAGCGACCTTGAGCTTGTAATATGGCCAGCAGTGAAGGACCATATCTCAGATCCATAAGTCATCACTGGCAACACGCACCAGTTGTGGCATTCCTTGCAGGAGGTCTATATTCAGCAGTGGACTTGTGATGGGATATAGATAATGATGAATGATGATGATGAAGACTAGAAATTAGCACAAGCTGGTAATACCAGTTACTTAACTCCAAAGAGTCAGTAATGAGGGATAATATTCTTATGCTCACCAGATGTTTTATACGTAGTAGGGCCATGCTGCAGATATATTATGGTTGTAGCACGAATGAGTCGGTTAGACCGGGGAAGGACCACGCTCTCACAGAATACCAGCGTAAAATAGTAGCTCACTACTGTTGTGTTTCGTTTGTTGAGTGTAGAGTATCGGAGACCCATAATACTGGAAGTGATGCATTTCATCTTAGCCCTCGAGGGTGACAGTGCATCTGCATTTTAATTCTTAACTAAAGAGAGATCTGGATGTTTATGGGCCACAGCACCCCTTACCATCAGGTGGAATAGCTGGACTATGGTGGACTTATTAGTTACGCAGATGGTCACACAGCCACTTCATCGTTATTAAGTTGCGCTATAAATAAAAGTTTTTCGGTTTCAAATGAATGTATACACACAAAACAATGCCTCAATGCTGCATTCTTTAATTTATTACACAATTTAAACTATTTTTAAATCTTCTCTACTTCTAGGAATGTCCGTAGTTTGGTTTATCTATTTCTAATCTAATTAATATAAAATATAACTATGTAATATATTCAAAAACGTTAATATTTACACTTTTCCAACAAATTATCTTCCCTCCCTATGACATCTGTCAAATATTTTACCTCATTCCTAAGTGACGCCACCCTGGTGGCAGAAAGTGTGGGGCAATGTTGTGTTTAGTAAGGATTATTACGCAGGAGTTTTGTTGTAAGCGTCATGTCATGACGCGTCGGTCAGCGTTGCTAGCGGTACTGCTGGGGTGCTGGGTTTGCCAAGTTGACTTTCTATAATATTTAAAGCTAACAGAAAAGTTTAAAAACAATGAAAACACTTATGACTTAACTTTAATTACGAGTATGTCATTCCCATTAATTTTTATAGAGTGCGATTTACCATCTAGGTGGTGATGAAGACCACCACTTACCACCAGGTGGTAAGTGGTGGTGGTGGTCAAGCACTGGCTTTTAATAAGTAAAAACAAAACAGACCAGAGTGTTCGACCAAAGGTCAGTTTTTGGCCGAAATTGTAGCCGGAGTCCAGGATTTTGCTAATTGTGCTTGGAATTTCTTCTAGCACTAGCAACAAGTAGAAATAACTTTTTTATAGAATTAGGTTTGCAAACGAGCTATTCCACCTGATGGCAAGTGGATGCTTTGATTCACAGACATCTACACTTATCATCGATTAAGAATCGAAATGCAGATGCCTTGCTACTGGTTGTTACCCCCGAGGACTACCATGGCTTGTCTCATTTCCATTAAAGAATAATGATTATACGAGTATGTAATGATTATATTGTTGTAAAAATGGTGGGTAAAAATGCCAATTAGAATGAGAAATTAATGTGTGAAACTGTGAAACACACATCTAGTATAAAATCACGTTGTCTAAAATCGCTAAGACTGTTTGGTGAGGTCCTTAATAATCGCAGATGTCGTAGGTTGATTGCTCGTAGTCGCTTCCCGAAGAAGAGTTTACTTTCGCGTTTCCGAAGTTACTAATTTTCCGATCGCCAGCGCACTTTTTTATACCTAATAAGAGGAATGCAGAACATTCTAGGTCAATCCGGGTCATTCCAGTCTTTCACTCGGAAGGTACTAGAACACACGCGATAACATAACGATACCAATGCTCAAACGAGAAAAAGTATTATTCGCGTAAATATAAGTTTGCGCTTTGCACATTCGTTTGCCTGGTTCGCTCACCCTGAGGCACTTATCCCACCGCCAACGATGAACGAAAGCGAGTAGAGCTAGAAACTAGATAAGATTTAGAATTTAGAAGAGAGTGTGTAGTTCCGATAGTTGTGTCGCTGGGCTATAAGCAAGTGCACTCAGATCAGCATTGTAGAGTGAAATGACCGCTGGTTCGTCTCTCGGCGTGAGTTCTGACCGTCAAGCGAGCATCGTTGACCAAGTTTCATCTTTGATAGCTCTTGTCGCTGCGACAAACTAGTGGAGAGAGAGTTCTCGCCGGCAGTGTGAACAGTCAGCGATCAATCTTTAATATATGTATCTCTTTTATTGACACGGGATCTATATCTATTGTTTATTTCTTGAGCGGGAAAACAAGTGCCTTAGTCGGCATTTGAGGCGTGAATTCATTCAATGTACTCACCTGTAGGAGTATTTGTACTGCGTTCTTTTTCGATGTAAACTTGCCTAACGCTTTCAGCAGAGCCTCGTGTAACTTTAAAATAAATCAAAATAACAAAAATCTTCTTGCTCCTATAAAATGTACTATAAAAAATTAAAAGCTTATGTGGATAGGGTGCCGTTCTTGAAAATTTTCCATGACATATTATTGTAAAAAGACAAAAGTTTAATAACTAAGCCTAAGCCCAAGGTACAATAAACAATCTTTGGCAAATTTAATATGTAACATTTTGCTTGCATCAATAGTTTGAACGTTGTCTATTTATATGCCCACAAATTTATTAAGTTGAAAGAGGACAGAGGAATGTCCTCGTACAAAGCGATGCAACACACAACTAGATGTCTTGATTAATCTTAATGATTTAGCGCAGTAGTGTTCGACCATTACAACGTCAACCATCAACATCTTAAAGAAATAAAGAAAGAAAAGAAAAACTAAACGCTCTCCCGTTCTCTACACTCACCATATAAAACACGGCTTCATTACTCTGCCGTTTCACGCTGGTATTCTGTGAAAGCGTGGTTCTTCCCCGGTCGAGTTGACTCCCATTCGTGCTGCAGCTATATGTATAATATATAGCTATATATAGCTGCAGCGTGCGAAGGCCGAATGTGTTGCCGAAAATGCCCTAAGTCGAAGCTGAAGCTTCGGTCGCAGCATGACGAAAACCAACAATTTGTGTTTTTGCAGGAATATTTTCTTCGCTTGGTATTAGAATTTAGGACACGCAACGCAGTAGTCAGGCCGCAACCACTGGGCATTTGCATTTTATTAATACCTAATAATAGACCACTGGTTTCTGTTTATTAATAATGGTAACAGTGGGACTTGCAATTATTATTATTTTTGTTGAAAAAGAATATCATTGAAAATTAAATAAAAAGAAAACAAGAAAAATATATAAATTTGATTTATTTTTAACCTTTAACAAACTCCTTAACATCACATCGACAAAAATATACATCCAACTGTAACAAAAATATTCTAACGATATGTTACATTGAGTTTCATGATAAGTCTGACAATCTATCTTGCCAACTATTTATTTACGTATTCAAAGAATTTTTTATATTATAAAAGAAGTTTTCTATTTCATAACAAAATGTAAATAATAGCCGTTATTGAGTATTGGTCATCGGGAATGTTTATTTTTACTATTCTCACAACAAGTGTATTATTATATCATTCCATTTTAAAACTTCCATCCTATCACAAGAGCACCACATTTATCTCAGCACACAATTTAAAGAAAGGCATATAATATGAGGAACTTGCTATAACCTAGATACTATAAATTTTAACCAATTTTCTACAAGATATTTAAGAAAAGAATCAATAAACTTTTGTACAATGCTATATTTAGTGTACCTACAACCTGCGCGATTTAACTTGGCACCTGGCGCTGTGACGTCACACGTACAGTTCTGCGAAGCAGGAGAATGCCCGCGGTGCCTAGTTAACTAGCACGGGTTGTAACATGCGTGATAGAAGTTAACAGTGTGTACATTTTAAATAAGTATTTTAGGTATATTTTATTACGTTTCTAATCTACATATTATCTTTGGGGCTGTTAAAATGTCATTTAATTGCGAAAATTAACTTCTTATATTTTAATATTAAAATACGACTTAAGGCATATAAGGCATCATATTTACAAAGTTCACATAGTGAATGAAATATATTTTTTCTTAAAAAATATAAAATACACAAATTTAATAAAATCCACAAAATATTGTTTTATGAGATTTCGTTAGAAAGACCCTGTTTCTTTTGCTTTATTGTTTTCATCTTTATTTTATAATGTATTAATATATGTAGTTGAATCAAATAGGAAGAGATAATTTCAAATGATAGTTGAATAGTTGTTGATTATTAAATATATATTTTATTGTCTTTTATTTTTATATGTAAATAAATAAAAATTATCTATTATATTTATATTTTTACAATTACTGATAACAAATGAAAGAGTTTAGTTCCTTTAAATATATTAGATCGTATCGTATACTTTGGTTCAGTATAAATGCAATAAAATGACAAAATTGCATTTTGTGCATAATCCGTTGGATCATTCAAATTATTCGGGATTTAATTGGGGTATTTTAGAAATCCGTAAGTATGTTAAAAACTTATGACTTTTTTATTGCACAAATGGTTTAGTCTGTGCGTTAAGAGAATCGATGTCGTATTGAAGGCGTTGGAGTGTTTAAAACTTTTAAGGAAGATATGTATTTATATACTATATTATGTAAGTGAAATACTTATATATAATCCAATAACTATGTGTGGTCGTAAAAATTAGACTAAGATTTTATGTGTAAGACATGTATTTATGTATTTTGAGTAAGTTTGAAAATATGTAATGTTGACTTATTTACCATGTACGACGGTATACATCGGATCTATTATCATATACAGAATTGGTGCAGGTTGTTAGTTTAAAGTAAATAAGAATGAACCGTCGTGATACTCAAGTAAACTGATATTTAGATTTTAAAATAGATGGTATCGACAAAAACCAAACAATTGAAGACTAAATAATACGCCCTTAATTGGTCGTAGGCGTGCGTTAGTTTTGTATTGCGTATACTAGTGATGTGCACGTGTGTGCGTGCGTGCGTACGCGTGCGTCAGAGCAGCGCGTGCGCTACTTAAACGCTCCGCTACCATTAATTCGTGGTTGGTTTTGTTATTGCGTAGGTTAGCGGTGTGTGCGTGCGTCGTGCGTGCGTCGTGCGTGCGTCGTGCGTGCGGCGTGCGTCACAGCAGCGCGTGCGCGGGCACGAGGCGCGGCGCGGGGCGCGCGGCGGGCTCGGGCTCCCAGGCCAGCAGCAGCCCGCCCGAGTAGCACGCGAACAGCACCTGCGCGTCCCCGCTGAACGCCACGCTGCACGCACATACACCATACACCGCCCCGTCTCAATATGGACACAACTCTATACACCGTGTAGTGGCGGTGCAAAAATACCCACTACCCCATATCATATAGGTGACGTAAGAGGTTACATAGGGAAACACCCAGAAACGGGCAGCTTTTTTTATAGAATAAGGAAGACAAACGAGCACACAGTCCACCTGATGGGAAGTAGATTCTGTGGCCCATAGACATCTACATTTATCCTCGATTAAGAATAACAATGCAGGTGCGTTGTCAACTCCGAAGACTATGACGGGATGCCTCGTTTCCAGTAAAAAGGGTCTCCGTTTCTCTACAGTCACTACACGAAACACAGCAGCATCGAGCTGCTATTGTACGCTGGTATTCTGTGAGAGCGTGGTCCCACCCCGGTCAAGCCGACCCATTCGTGCTATAACCATAATATAGCTACAGCGTGGCTCTACTACGTAGAGTAATGCCTCCTATGAGGCAATGTATGCGGGAAGCCTATGTCGAGCAACAAGCTTTTGACAGGCTGTAATGAACACTAGTCTCTTTCACACGGGTGTGTATAATAATAAAATTGTCTCTTTAGATTGGTGTTCACGAGACGATATAAGGAAATGGATTATCTTATGCCGTGACTACACGGTGTATAAAAACTAAGGCAATTTATGAAAAACTAAAGATATGTATTTGTTTGCCGATGTATAGTAGTATAACCCAAATAAAACATCACAATTGTCACATTGCACTTTTGACGGTAACCCAAGACTCTTTTAAAAAACACACTTTATCGTAATTCTCCCTATTACGGGAGATACGCGCGTTCAGCAATGAACTGTCAATGGAGTAAATATGAGAAGAAGAAAAAAGAGGATATAACATCTTTTTCAAAGGATAACCTCACTTACAATACACCGACTTACTAAACAACACAAAATTTGGCACCAAAAAAAGGTAAGATGCTGGTACCTACTCAGATTCTTGCAGAAAAGGAGCCTTGCCGCTTGTACAGGAAGATTAGAGAGAAACTAAGAGACGTGTCT
Source organism: Parnassius orleans (assembly GCA_029286625.1). Classification (NCBI taxonomy): domain Eukaryota; kingdom Metazoa; phylum Arthropoda; class Insecta; order Lepidoptera; family Papilionidae; genus Parnassius; species Parnassius orleans. The sequence continues at coordinate 83,167 of JAGSMP010000178.1, forward strand.
GCATGAGCGAACGTGCACGCGTCCTGTAAAGGTGGGGGCGCACCTGAGCAGCGGCGGCGGCGCGTGCGGCGGCGCGTGCGGCGGCGGCGGCAGCGTGCGCACGGGCCGCAGCTCCCAGCTGCTGTAGAGCCGCACCTCGCCCGAGCGCAGCCCCGCCGCCACGCAGTTCACGCTGGCGCCCTCTGCCGCGCTCGAGTAACACACGCACGTAACTACCTCCGGCACCTTCACGCTGCCTGTTTTTGACGTCAATATGTATTTCATTTTACTTCCATTCATTCATTCATTACAGCCTTTCACAAGTCCACTGCTGAACATATACCTCCACCAAGGAATGCCACAAAGCACGATCCTGAGCCAGCTGCATTCATCGACGTCCTGCATGTCTTACGATGTGGAAGGCAATTCAGAAAAGTGATGATAAAAACATCGGGGGATACAGTTTGGTGTTGCAATTACATATCTATCGTCTACATCTAAAATTTAACGTTGAGTGTGGAGTGAGAAGCGTCACGCGCAGTGGAGCGCCGCGCCGCTAACTTGAGGTCGTTCAGAGAATGAAAGTATATTCATAGATAGACCACGACCTTCAAGATATTGATGTCAATATGAAGGGGCTAAGCCGTCTTTTACAGGTTCGTCGGTTATTTTCTGTGGACTACAGTCCAATCCCCAACTTCTCGTCCTTCTTTGTATGGGTTGGCGCTCACCGCTCACGGCGTTGGCCTGTGTGAAGCCGTGTGATTCCGTGGGAGAGCGAAACCCTTGTATCGGGTATTTTTATATAAATATTGTAATCCTTTTCCAGACTAGAAGGTATTCATTAATAAGGAATTGACCGATGTGAACCAGTGGAATAGGGACGATTAAATGTTCTTTACATTTTTGAGCCCTTTCTTCGTGAACGGCTTTCGATTGGTCGGGTGAATATTCATTTATTCAAACACAATGTAAACTAACTAAGACGCTCAAGCCATAAATTTAACAAACGTCCTATAACTACACCTTTAGAAAGATCCGTGGGAAAGTTCAATATTTTGTTAGCCTGGTCACGTAATTTATATTATTTATTATTGTAATATTTACATCAGACGGTCCTATACAGCGCGTGTATAATAGAAGGGGGATCGTTACACTATATCCAGCTATTACACAAGACCAATTTGCCTTAAACTCACGCTTAATTAGCAAGCAGATTGGTAGTCATAGAACCCAGACCTTTGACACTGCTTTGGATATTTTATGTCTAGTGTCAAGGACATATTAACACCACCATACATTAAACGTCATCGCATTCCGTCAACACATGACTAACTATTGGTACTAATAGTAATTGATTTATTGCATCAAACATGTTTAAATCATTTTATGACTGTCATTACGCAAGAGTGATTTAGTGATAGTTATCAAATTAGATAAAACAAAAGTAGTGAACTTTTATAGTGCCGACTTATTAATATCATCTTTACTTACCGACGAAGCGTCCGTTGACCGTGTGCACGCGTATCAAGGACTGGTATTTGTCTATGGCATCTCGTTCATATGTGTCCGAATCGACGTCTGCGTCAGCTTCCACGTCTGCATCTGCATATTCGTCGGTATTGTCTCGCTCGTCGCCGGTGCGAGTGCGCGGTCGCAGCTCGTGCACAGTGGCCACGTCGCTCAGAGTCTCGCTCACCGCCACTTGCGTGACGGGTAACCGCTCGCGATTCGGCAGCGTGCGGATATATGTCAGTCTGAGAACGACCGATTGGTAGATCAATGGATTTTTTTTTACAGAATAAGGGTGAAAAACGAGCACAACGAACAACGAAACGAGTAAGTGGATGCTGTGGCCCATACACATCTACATTTATCCTCAATTAAGAATCAAACTGCGGATTCGTTACACGTTACACGAAACACAGCAGTATTAAGCTGCTACTTCACGCTGGTAATCTGTGAGAGGCGCCATCTAGGATTCCTCACCACTTGCCACCAGGTGGGATTGTAGTCAAGCACTGGCTTATAATAAGTAAAAAAAAGATTTATTTTTGTTTTTTTTGAAAATACTCCAGCACCGCCCCCCGCCCCGCTCCCCGCTCTACTGCCCGCTGGCCGCACTCACCGGTTGAGGTCCCACAGCACGATGCGGCCGGCGCGGTCCGCGGACACGAGCAGCGCGGCGGGCGCGCACGCGCACAGCGCCGCCCCCCGCCCCGCTCCCCGCTCTACTGCCCGCTGGCCGCACTCACCGGTTGAGGTCCCACAGCACGATGCGGCCGGCGCGGTCCGCGGACACGAGCAGCGCGGCGGGCGCGCACGCGCACAGCGCCGCCCCGCCCCGCCCCCGCTCTACTGCCCGCTGGCCGCACTCACCGGTTGAGGTCCCACAGCACGATGCGGCCGGCGCGGTCCGCGGACACGAGCAGCGCGGCGGGCGCGCACGCGCAGCGCCGCCCCCGCCCCGCTCCCCGCTCTACTGCCCGCTGGCCGCACTCACCGGTTGAGGTCCCACAGCACGATGCGGCCGGCGCGGTCCGCGGACACGAGCAGCGCGGCGGGCGCGCACGCGCACAGCGCCGCCCCCCGCCCCGCTCCCCGCTCTACTGCCCGCTGGCCGCACTCACCGGTTGAGGTCCCACAGCACGATGCGGCCGGCGCGGTCCGCGGACACGAGCAGCGCGGCGGGCGCACGCGCACAGCGCCGCCCCCCGCCCCGCTCCCCGCTCTACTGCCCGCTGGCCGCACTCACCGGTTGAGGTCCCACAGCACGATGCGGCCGGCGCGGTCCGCGGACACGAGCAGCGCGGCGGGCGCGCACGCGCACAGCGCCGCCCCCCGCCCCGCTCCCCGCTCTGCCCGCTGGCCGCACTCACCGGTTGAGGTCCCACAGCACGATGCGGCCGGCGCGGTCCGCGGACACGAGCAGCGCGGCGGGCGCGCACGCGCACAGCGCCGCCCCCCGCCCCGCTCCCCGCTCTACTGCCCGCTGGCCGCACTCACCGGTTGAGGTCCCACAGCACGATGCGGCCGGCGCGGTCCGCGGACACGAGCAGCGCGGCGGGCGCGCACGCGCACAGCGCCGCCCCCCGCCCCGCTCCCCGCTCTACTGCCCGCTGGCCGCACTCACCGGTTGAGGTCCCACAGCACGATGCGGCCGGCGCGGTCCGCGGACACGAGCAGCGCGGCGGGCGCGCACGCGCACAGCGCCGCCACGGGCGCGGCGTGCGCCGCCAGCTGCCGCACCTCGCCGCCGCCCGCCCCGCTCTCCGCCCCGCCGCCCGCCCCGCCGCCCAGCCGCAGCGCCAGCACCCGCCCAGACGCCAGCCCCACGAACGTCGTCCACGCCCACGCGCCCACCGCGCACGTCGTGCACACCTCCGTGATCTGTGCACACCCCGAAATCCGTCAAGTTGTGTAATAGTGACAAGTACTAATAAAAATGCTATAAAGTTCGAGGAACCGACAACCGATAAATAAGTATAGGTTATCGAGTCGTAGTTTAGTACCGTTAAGCGAAGTGTAGATCGACCCCCACAAGGTGGAGTGACGACCTTGTAAGACAAGCAGGAAGTCAATACCTGGTGGTGGCTCAGGACCATGCTTTCTGGCATTCCTAGGGGGACGTCTAAGTTCAACAGTGGACTTATGAATAATGATGATGACCTATAAAAACAATTTTGATTGAACAACTAACCGCTTCATAATACGTTACTGTGATGTCCGCACGTCCTATTTTGGCGGGGCTGAAGTTAGTCACGAGTGACTGCGCAGATATAGCTTTTCGGAACAAATTGTTGACAAGAAGCGGGAAGTGCTGAGTTACTGCCCACTAAGACTAAAGATGCGAATACGGTTACAATTACGTAAATACTCGATTATCGTTGTGATCTATCTCGTATTACGATTCGATTTTATTTCATACTTCTTATGGTTAATTGCTTATCCGACACTATTCCGATGATATTCCGGACGTCAGTCTGAGCGAGATTAGAATGGCTCTCCAACACCTTAAAAACGGCAAGGCCCCGAGCGAGGATGGAATTATAGCGGAGCTTCTGAAAGCGGGTGGAAAACCAGTACTTGAAATCCTTCAGAAGCTCTTTATTTCTCAATTCTGTTCTCCATGATGGCACTACTCCGGAGTTGTGGAGTCGTTTTCACGCTACTGGACTGGAAAGGATACGGTATTAACACTCAGATGAAGTAAAAAAAAGGTAGATAAAGTGCGGCCTTTGTTATTGGTGAAGCCACAAAACTCGGTTCCTTTAAGTAAACACACGCGTTCATGCACACACATGCATCAAACTACGCTCATTTTTGTCAGTACCTCCCGAGGCGTCTTGCAGTAAATTTGTCCATAAAATGTCGTCCTGTGTAATTAATTGATGCAAAAACAATACTAAAGTAAACAAAAAGTCTGAAGAAATATGGCTTTACATATAAGCACTTATTTAACAATATTTTTTTCTGTCATTCCAACGCAATTTTGAGGTTTTTCGGAACATAATGTCAACGTCTCGAAATGACGTAACGGAAAAGTGCTGCCAGTATTTGTTATTTCTAATAGCCTAAGATTTGGGTAAGTAAATTGTTGGTAAAGTTATAGAAATATAAGTAGTGAATATAATTATTGTTTTTTTTAAATCACGTGTTATTATGTTACATTAAATGGAAGTCAAGGTAAATATTTATTTTTTAACTGGATGATGTTTTTGTTTTAATTCTCGAGTACTTACATACTATTTTACTATCATTATTTATGGTTTTAGGTTTGCAACAAATATTTTAATAAGAGTTGAATGGGTAGCTGCCACTGACCTTCATATATACTAGTACCACATGAGTAAAGAAATCGTACCGTACAGAGGCAAAGCTTCATACAACCACGCTGTGATAGGTACACTACTACAAGCTTGAGGCGCATCTGTGCGTGAGCACTGGCGGCTCGTCTAGTACAGAGAGAAACTGCTTTAAACCAGCTCGGCCAGTGCTCAAACTCAGGGTTGTGTAAAAAATAATAAGTGTCAAATTTTGTTTTTTAAAGAATAATTTGTATCAAATTAAATATAAAATAGTGTAAATATGGTTTACGTAGATTTTAATCTTATCAAGGTTACCGCAAGAGATACCGCTGATTTTGTAAATAAAATTAATAATTTGTTTGATTTCTTAAACTCAAGTACACTGCGATCTCTTAATAAATATAAAAGAGCTTTTCAATGCGATAGTTATCAAATTGAGCTTTTAGAAGAAATACTAACATTTTTCTGAAACTTAAAGTCAATAAGAAGTGATAGGCAGAACGACGTTACAAATAGCATGCATTACATTCACGGATTTCAAGTGTCTATAAAATCTTTAATAAAACTTCATGAAGAATCAAAATCAGAAGAAATTAAATTCATTTATATTTACGAGACGTCTCAATTAAGATTGTCTCGAAAATTTCTTTCGAAAAGTCAGACAGACGGGTGGTAACTGCCAGGAACCAACATGTCGACTAGTTAGTATTGCCTTCAATAAGATGTTTATAACCAATATCTTAGAGAAACCGCAAAATGCTAACTGTGAATACAATTTCGATATGTTACTTATGAAACCAGACGATTATCGTATTTCAATACACCATCACCGCAACCTGACATTGTTACTGCCCCTGTGTTTAGTAGGAACAAATGATTATCTATTTGAAATATCAGAAAAAAAAAATTGTTTAGTCTATGTGCGTATTTGTATAGAAAATGTTGTCTCGAACACCACAAATGTGAGAAAATATGGGAAAAGATTATTTTTTCAGCCATTACAAGGATTTTAATAAAGTTCAATCGGGTTTTTTAACAATACTTCTTGACAATTTTATCGCGTTTGTTAAATTGCTAGAGCAAAAATTTCACGAATATTTTGACGTCAAAAGAAACATTGTAAATATTGGTAGTGAAATATTAAAACGTGTGCAAGATTTTATATTTGTTATGAAAAGCGAGTGCTTTCCAATAGATTATTGAAAAAAAAAACTTAACATTAAATTTAGAATTTACCATTTAATTAAAAGCCACAACTAATTGTTGAAGAACAATAATTATAAAAGTAAAACATTTACAATACGTAGTTTAAAAAAAAATTATATCTTAAGTATCTAAATATAAAAATATAAAATGCTGATAAAAGTTTTGTTTATTTAGTTTAATCCTCCTGTGCCAACCCTACCAAAATAGGTAAAAAATTTGACAGCTCCTTAGAAGCTTTGCCTCTGTACAGTTTCTTTACTCATGTGCTAGTAAGCTGGACTGGCTATACCCTATAAAAATTTTTTGCCGATTTAATGCGCCGCCATTGAGTGTACCGGGAACTAAATTTTACATAATTTGCAAATGGCCGTTGTTTAATTCAAAAGGTCTAAGAGTATTTTAAAGATTTAAACGAGAAAAGAGTGTGTGTTGTGTAGTTTGGTTACGTTTCATGTTAGTAAATAATATAAAGTATTTTGGTAACAATGATAATTTAAAATTCATTACCAGAAGAGAAGTGTGGTAACATTCCACAAGAAAGGGGATTTACAGTTTATAGCAAATTTTGGTAGCTTATTGGTTTTCTTTATTACGAGAACTAAATGAATGGTTAACAATCAATTCTTTACAAATTTATATATTTTTTAGTTTGTGGTTACCTACTCCAGTTTTTCCTGCTCATTGGACCTTTTAAACCTTTCAAATGAACCATACATACCCAATGGCGAAACACGGAACAAAACCCGTTCTATAGTTACGAAGAAAAACGTAGATAGACTAACGCAGCGTCGATTTTTGTTTAATTTGAAGTATAAAGCTTGTGTCTAAGACATAAGTATTAATTGATCCATTGATTTAGTGTATGTATTAAAATTATACATAAATAGAATAGAATAGAGGTAGGCTTGGGTAAAGAATTTTTATCGATATATTATGTCACACTATCCTATCTCTATTATTAGTTCCGTGAATGCTCACTTCTGCTATCAGCGCCAAAATGGCGAAAATCAAATTGCCTCATTATGTCACGGTGTGTAGCCAGTCCAGCGTACTTAAATTATATAGGTCAGTGGTAGCTGCTATAAGATTGAGTCGAAATGAACCTCAATGGCAGCCATCCTCATCTAGTGTGGTTTGTTCAGACTATTTTGATAAAACTGACATGTACGATACAAAACGTGGATTTCGTCAAGGTCTCAGAACGGGATATCCAAAAAAGGTATTTTTAACTTACTTCAAATACTGTGTAATATTGTGTAATGACTGAATTCTATACGTGGTAGAGCCATGCTACAGCTATATTAATAGTACAGTTGTAGCACAAATGGGTCGGCTGGACCGGGGAAGGACCACGCTTTCATAGAATACCAGCATAAAATAGGAGTTTAATGCTGCTGTGTTTCATTTGGTGGGTGTAGAGAACCTGTGTTTCATTTGGTGTTTTTACTGGAAAAGAGGTATTCCATGTTAGTCCTCACGGCTGACAACGCATCTGCATTTTATTCGCAAACGAGGATAAAAGTAGATGTCTATGGGCCACAGCAATCACTTACCATCAGGTGGACTGTGTGCTCGTTTGTCACTTTTATCCTATAAAAAAAACGGAGGTTTTATTTCTCGTATTTATTTTTTAGTACTAAGTTATTTTTTATAATAAACATGTTTCACATCACATTTGTTGTATTTTTTCTCGCTGTTTACACGCTCATTGTACGATCCATGAAGAAGACTTTTTTAAATGATCCTACGTTCATCATTTCTTTTAGAATTGTCAAATTTTTGAAATTTTATACAACAGGCAGATTTAATTTCGCATTCGCATCGCATATTATATTATATTAGTAGTATTTTATCTCAATTTTCAGGGACTTTTTTTAAAAAGTGGCAACACTTGTCTGACTCACACAAAGTTATAAGTAATTGGCGACAGTTTCTTATTCTAAATGCTATATCTACTTTTTTTTACTTGATCTGAGTATTAAGATTAATTTTCGGCAGGTTTGTGTCGCGTGTGAAGTGGCACATGTTATGTAGAAACAATATGTGTAAGGTGGCGCGGCACCTGGTCGAGCGCGGGCACGTGCAGCAGCGGCGCGGGCGCGAGGCGGCGGCGCCGCAGCCGCAGCGCGCCGTCCGCGTGCCCCCACGACACCAGCCCGAACGCATAGCCCTCGCCGCCCCCGCCGCCACCACCACTGCCCTCCTCTGTGCCCACAACCAATACCCTATTACATATTTTTACCATGCTTCTCCTGCTTCGTTGTATTATTGAGACGTTTTACATAATATTATAAGTTACTATGTATATAAACTTAAAAATAACAATGGCTACCCTCCTGACATGCTTAGACTAGTAGAATCTAATATAATGTAACTTGATGAAACATAATATGTCGTTTCATTTGTCTATTTAATTATAAGAAAGTACGGCATTCAGTATATTTTTAAAAATCGATTTAGAATTTAGAAAAAGTATGGATACATATGGAAACATAGTGACTATATTAAAGAGTAATTTTCATAAAATTTTGGTATCTATAGACTTCTGTAGTAAAACGTAATTATATGCCTTCAATAAAAATAATATACATATTTAATATACTGCGTTCTGATAAGCAAAGTTATATGTTTCAAAGATGATTATTTATATGTATTACAATTTTTGCTGAACTTTTAATCTTTATAAATTAAATTTTAAACTTTCAATTTTTATATGAAAATTATGTTTTTCTTAAACACAATTTTTCGCTAAGAAATTATGATATTACATCCAATGAAGCCAGTTTGTGCTTATGAACGAAGATGTCTCTTACTTGTACTACTGATTCTTATCTTGTATCCATAAGGTATAACTACTGAGGCACCGTAATAAAATACTGTCTTACTACCAATTTGCAATATGTATAAAATGAACTTTCTTAAAATTTTAGAATTATGTATATTTTATAGTGTAAAATTGTAACTATTACAAGAAAAATTGTCTACTTAGGTTTGTAATAAGATCTCCGATAGTAATGATTCGTTGACTAATGGCGGTGCTTTCTGTATTTTAGAAAATGCTTTGTAAGAGCAATTTTGAATGAACTTTATTCTCTCTCGTGCTTTTTGTAATATACAGGGTTATTTATCAAAGAGTAGGCAAATTTTAAATTTAAGTTCAAATAAATAAATGATTATATACCGATTACCGATAATACATTTTTTGAAAATACGAGTAAATAAGGCTTCTACTTTTATTTGAAATTGTCCCAAACTGAATGTGATTTATGGGCAACAACCACGCTTACACGCGCTCCTATGTGTGTGATTCAATTCACGTTTTCGTTTCTCAAGTTTTTGCCTACTGTTTACTTTCTTAGTGACACCCTTACTACTAATGCTTAAGTTAATAACTACATGACGCGAGTTATGCTTCCAATGTTCCCTTCGCACTTTTAATGGATTTGAATCGTCATAATAAATAAAATTAAAAATTATATTTTTGCTTATCGACAACGTAACCGACGTCTGTCATTATTATGTCGTATTTAAAAATTGGAATAAACTATTTACAACTAAACTACGTAATATCTAATATTGGTACCTTAAAAATGAAATCCGTTTCTCTTGTGAGGATGTGAATAACAAACACATCACATATTACATAACCGTTTATTCACAACGTAAATTCAAACTTCACTTGAACAGTTTGATTAGCTGTTAACTGTCTTCCGTTTGTATTTACACGTACGTTAACTTCTTGCCGTTGTAAAAACTTATTTTCGTATAATCTTTGCGCACCACGTAAGCTTTCATTGCTTAAAATGTAATATCGCACCATTTTTTAGTATCATAGTGTCCGTGGCTTAAATATTTTCCTTCCGTCATTGGTAACGAAGCGTATATAATGAGGTCACGGCCAACACACTTAACACTGTCAGCTGTCAGCCCGACGAATGGACGTAGGTACTAAGCGGAGTAACGGTAAACGGAAAGGAAGGGCGCGGAAAGATCCGTAGGATAGTAGTTGTTAGATATTTATGAATGACAATCAGTTAAAATAATACATTATCACGTATTCAACTTTTAAAGATAAAAAGGACAGAATATTTAAGAATTTTTTAATTAATTTTTATCACCATTCGCTTAAAGTACTTATTCTGAACCTTCTTTGCAAATTTGGCCGTATATTGCAAAATAACCATATATAGAAGTTTCGCCGAGAGTGTGCGCAGTGTGGGCGCGGTTACCTTGCGGCAGCGGCAGCAGCGCGGTGGCGGCGCGGCACGCGGCCACGGCGCGGTGGCGCGGCGCGCCCAGCGGGATCAACCGCGCCGCGCTGCCGCACACGCGCCGCGCCGTCACCACGGGCGTGCCCAGTGCCGGCGAGCCGCAGTAGCGCCCCCACTGTATACCCGACACGCCCGCCATCACCTCACTCTGCAAACAGACAAACCAGTCAGCGTGCCGCCCGAGGATATGAGCTGTAGTACGTGCGTATGTAGTGATGTGCTTGTGCGTGTGCGTGCGAACTGCGTGCGCAGCAGCTGGTGCGGCGCCTGCCCGTACGTACGTACGTACGTGCGTGCGTGTGTATGTAGTGGTGTGCGTGTGCGTGCGACCTGCGTGCGCGGCAGCAGGTCCCGCGCGGCGTGCGGGTGCGGCGTGCGCAGCAGCTGGCGCAGCGCCTGCCCGTACGTACGTACGTACGTGCGTGCGTGAGTATGTAGTGGTGTGCGTGCGACCCGCGTGCGCGGCAGCAGGTCCCGCGCGGCGTGCGGGTGCGGCGTGCGCAGCAGCTGGCGCGGCGCCTGCCCGTACGTACGTACGTACGTGCGTGCGTGTGTATGTAGTGGTGTGCGTGTGCGTGTGCGTGCGACCTGCGTGCGCGGCAGCAGGTCCCGCGCGGCGTGCGGGTGCGGCGTGCGCAGCAGCTGGCGCGGCGCCTGCCCGTACGTGCGCACCATGGCCGCCGCAGCCGTGCGATCCACCTCGTCCTCCAGTGCGCTTGGGTCGAATCCGTAATACGTCTGCAAACAAAACGATGCCCATTTATTTTGATATATTTGAACTTTAATAAGTACTTTGACATTGGTAACAATTATTGTTTAAAAATATCTCCTCACGATCTAAAAAAATAGTTAAAGCATGCTAAGGTCTCATCATAACTAACAAAAGGAGCCCAAACTCGGCACACCTAGTTCTACTCGTCGAGGAGTTTCAGTAGCAGTCACCGAAGTACATTTCCAGGTCACTCCATGAAGTCCGGAGGTAAGTCCTCATCATAATTAACAAAACGAGCCCGAACTAGGTACACCTAGTACTATTCGTCGAGGAGTTCCAGTACCAGTCACCGAAGTACACCTTCAGGTCACTCCATCAAGTCCGGAGGTAAGGTCTCATCATAACTAATATAACGAGATGGATAACAAAGAGGAAATGTTTCAGATCAAAGTGGTCAGTAGTCGTACTTACGTTATTAGTTATATTTGGTTTGGTTTAGTTTTGTCACAGAATGTACCGAAAAACAGCATAATTTTGCCCGATTTGCAAACGCGCCCTTAAAAGCACAATTGTATTATGAAGCATTTTCGTCTATATTAAGTTATGCTTGTATATTTTTGATAAGATGATAAGTATTTTTTCTCTGTCTAGCATGTTTTTTTCCTTTATTATAATGCATGTGCCAAACAAACGTATTCCTTTCTTTGATTCTAAAACATTAGTGGAAACATTGGAACAAAAACTTCGATATTGATTTTTTTATAGAAGAGGGGGGCAAACAAGCATGCGGCTCACCTAATGGTAAGTGTTGACCGCCGCCCACGAACAACTGCACCACCAGGGGAATCGCAAGTGCGTTGCCGGCCTTTTAAAAAAGAGTAGGCTCTTTCTTGAAGGTTCCTAGGTCGTTTCGGGCCGGAAAAATCGCTGGTGATAGTCGATTCCACAAGAAAGTTGTGCGAAGAAGAAAACTTCTTGTAAATCGCACAGCGGTGGACTGCCAATCATCCAGATGGTATGGATGGTATCGCGACTTCTGTCACGATGTGCGATGGTGAAATTGAGCGGCTGGGGTAGATGCAATAAAATACGCAAAGAGATGCAACATCTTTTCGCAGTGCCAGTGAGTCAAACCGACCAGAAAGAGCTTGGTCGCCAACAATTCGAACCACTTTGCGCTGAATGCGATCAAATGGAAGGAGCTAGCACTGGGGAGCTCCGGCCCAATAATGGGAACAGTATTCTATGTGAGGCCGAACCTGCAGCTTGTAAAGTTGCAGGCATTTAATACTCTCCCATTCTGCTGAGCATACCAAGCTTTTTAGAAGCTAATTTGGCCTTCTCTTCCTAGTGACCACGAAACTGCACGTGATTCGATATGTCGACGCCGAGGATTCCGATACTGGCAGAGGCAACAAGGGGAGTGCCCTAAAACTGAGAAGATACGGCAAAGGGGTTCTTTTTAGTGGTAAACGCGCAAACTTGTGTCTTCTGGAGATTGAAATGGACTAAATTTAGTCGCCCCCAGTCGGAGACTGTTCAACAAAGTCTTAACTTCAGACACAAGTTTTCTCTGGTACTCGGCGACGTTTTCCCGAGAAATACTGGCACGGCTGGTGTATAAAGCATCACCAGTGCTTTCGTCCGCATAGCAATGAATGCTACCGGTTTGCAACATATCAATTATATGCGGAAGAAACAGCGTTCGTGATAGCAGGCAGCCTTGTGGAACACCAGCGTTAATGGGCTTGTAATCGAAGCCCGCACCATCTATAACGCCTTGATGCTCCGATCTGCAAGAGAAAACTGGTGATCCAATTGCACAATTTCTCGGGTAGCCTATAGGAAGGGTGCTTCAAAAGAAGCGCTTTGTGCCAAACCCGATCGAAGGCCGATTTTCTATGGCCAAACTTGTAAGTTTGGCCAAGGCCTCCCCGTTGGACTCTACTGCCTAACCCAGAAGATTACCAGCTGAGCGACCTCGGAGAAAACCGTATTGGCGGTCACTAATCGGCTGGTGATCCTCAAGGTACCTCATGAGCTGGCAGTTTATAATTGTTTCCATTAATTTGGTGAACAATGAGGTGATAGCGATAGGGTTGTAGTCGGATGGATCTAAGCGGCCACCTTAATTAGGGATCGGGTGCACCAAAGCTGTCTTCCATGAGTTCGGGACTACGCCTAGGGAGTAGGAGTACCGGAAAAGACACGTTAAAACCGGTGCCAACTCCGGAGCACACGTCTTCAGCACTCCATCAGACTCCATCAGGCCCACTCGACTTGTTGACGTCCAGGGAGATGAGTGCTTTGCGCACCGAGCGCTGTGTAAACAGCACATCCTGCATGGAGCACTCACACCGCGGGATGGTCGGCGGTGTGTTCCCCCCATTATCGAGAGTCGAGTTGGACGCAAAGAAAGAGCCTAGCTAGATCGGCTTTCTCCTTTGCGGCATGGACCAGGGCCAGTCGTCCTCCCTGTGCAGAAATGGCAAAGATGGCTGACAAAAGTTCCTTGGACAGCCTTGGCGAGAGACCAGAATGCACATGTTCCCGAAGGAAGTAGAACTAGTTTCTCGCCAATTCTGCCGATGTGTTCTGACTTTTCCTTGGCAATGACACTTTTGAAGGATCTGGAGGCGGAATTATACTTCTTTTTAAGAGCGCTGGTGTTTGCATGTACGCACGTTTTTGCGTCAGCCCAGGCCCGATAGCACTCCTGCTTATGGCGTGATGCAATCTCACAGAAATGACCAAACCATGGCTGAGTTCTGCTTCCGATGGGCACCACAGATGATGGAATAAAAAATTTATTCCTTGAAGTACGTAGATATCTCGACCCCGCCAATTTTAGACCCATTTCTGTACTGCCAACACTAAGTAAAATTTTTGAAAAAATTATTCTTGATCAAATGTTAATTTTTTTAATGTTAATAATTTACTTCATAAAAATCAAGTCGGTTTCACAAGGGGTCGCTCGACAACTGATGCTGGTGTTGAGCTGATTAAATATATTTTCAATGCATGGGAGAATTCACAGGATGCTTTGGGTATATTCTGTGACCTATCCAAAGCCTTCGATTGTGTTCACCATGAAACATTAATCAGGAAACTACAACAGTAATGCTCTTAAATTAATTGTTTCATATTTAAGCAACAGAACGCAAAAAGTTGTCATTAATAGTATGAGCTCTTCCGGGTCGATAGTACAAATGGGCGTGCTTCAAGGCTCAATTCTCGGCCCCTTTCTGTTTCTTGTATATATTAATGACTTACCTTACCTTAATAATATAGTACGAGTATTATTTGCTGATGACACTTCATTAATTTTCATATTAAAACGACAATTATTAAAATATTACGAAGTAAATAATGCTATATCTAAATTAGTAAATTGGTTTAATGTTAATAACTTGCATTTAAATAGCACTAAAATGAAATGTATGAAGTTCATGACTCCAAATGTCAGACAATTAAATACTAATGTAATTTTAAATGGGGAGGAACTGAGTCTTGTCGATACCACCATTTTTCTTGGAATAACACTAGACGCGAAGCTTCAATGGAGCCCCCATATATCAAAGTTAGCAAGCAGACATAGTTCTGCAGCATATGCTGTAAAAAAGATTAGAAATCTTACCAGTGTGGAAACAGCTAGACTTGTTTACTTTAGCTATTTCCATAGCATAATGTCGTATGGTATTTTGCTATGGGGATACGCGACTGACACTGAAATTATATTTGTTTTACAGAAGAGGGCTATAAGAGCAATCTATGATTTAAAACCTAAGAGTCGCTCCGACAAAAATTTAAGGAAATTAATATATTAACTTTGGCCTCTCAATACATTTATGAAAATGTAATGTACGTACACAAAAATAAAAGTTGTTATACAAAAATAAGTGATATTCATTCTGTAAATACTAGGAACAAACACAAGCTAGTAGTACCAGTTACTCGACTCCACCGAGTCAGTAATTCATTCTTGGGGCGATGTATACGCTTTTACAACAAAATCCCAGAAAATATACAAAATTCGACCTGCTCAAAATTCAAAAACTTTATTAAAAATAGTTTGTATAAAAAGGGTTATTATATTATTAAGGAATTTATGGATGATAATAACCCCTGGGAATGAGGTGTTCCGCTACCAAGCTATTTCTAATTTGTTTTGTCGGATGGAAGGAAAAGGGGAGATCTCCCGCCGGGCAAGGTGTTCTGCCCGGGGAGCGGCCAACGCTCCGAGTGGTAGTTCGGAGCTATTGTATATATACTGTTTTTAATTCGGAATTTTGATAGCGCGATTTAGGCTTTGATGTATTTCGCTTGTGGCGCGACGACAGCGCCGCCACATCACCCCCCTGCTCAGACCGGAGGTCGATAGTGCAGTCTAGATGTCGACGAATGTGCAAGTGCCAGGGAATTGCCTTGTAGTCTGCGGTGAGTCGAGAAGAAGGCAAGTAATCTGCGAGAGTGCCGTGAAGCAGAGGCGAGCAGTAAGGCTCAGAGCCGTGCCGAACACTGTAGCGCAGAGAGTAGCTTGAAGGAACAGGAAGCATTATTCCAGTGCTGCGATGAACCTTTGTAAAGCTAGATGGCTTTGCAGGATGTGAAGACTGCAGACAATATCTGCTCGAGAGCGAATGAATGGGGTACTTGAGGACGATGACGAAGGTTTGAAGTTGTAGTTTCCGAAGGTTGTTGGTTGCGTGTTCATATCACGTCGGTTAGTCACCACTGTAGCAGGTGGAAGGAAAAGGGGAGATCTCCCGCCGGGCAAAGTGTTCTGCCCGGGGAGCGGCCAACGCTTCGAGTGGTAGTTCGGAGCTATTGTATATATACCGTTTTTAATTCGGAACTTTGATAGCGCGATTTAGGCTTCGATGTATTTCGCTTGTGGCGCGACGACAGCGCCGCCACATGTGGTTAATTGTGTAACATACATGATTGTAAGCTGTTATTTAAAAAAAAAGTCCCGCTGGGTTTCTTGCTGGTTCTTCCCAGGACAGAGGTTTTTTTTTCGAACCAGTGGTAATTAAACAAAAGAGTGACTTTCAATAAGTATTATTTATAATCTATATTGAATAAAAAGTTTCAGTTTCTGTTTCTATGGACCATAAGCATAAACTTACCATCAGGTGAACTGTGTGTTCGTTTGCTACCCTTATTCTAAATAAATTAAAAATCGTTGTGAGGCTATGTCGTGGACACGACCATGTGTTTCATGTGAATACGTGCAGCGAAACGACTTCTAAATGCTGCGTCAGAGTCCTCACTCAACGTAAGGAATTCTTTGATCTTTTCTATGACTCCTTTATCGAGTGGTATAATTAAATTCTGGGTGTAAATAGTAGTAGTAGTAGTAGTAGTAGTAATAATAGTAGTAGTAATAATAGTAGTAGTAGTAGTAGTAGTAGTTGTAGTAGTAGCTACAACACTAAACTGTATGCTCCGATTTATTATAATCATTATCATCTCACAAATCCACTGTTGCACATAGGCCTCCCCCAAGGAATGCCACAAAGCACGATCCTGAGCCACCTGCATCCATCGACTTCCATGTCTTACCAGTTTTCTGAAATGCCTTCCACTACCAAATCTATAGACGTTACCTTTACTGCTATACCGTTACAGTCTATTAAAGTCCACTGCTAAACATAGGCCTCCCCCATAGATTGCCTCATAGGGGGAATATGGGCATAGTTCGCCACGTTTGGCAAGCGGGTCGGCAACCGCAGTTTTTTTATTTTTTAGTTGTTATTAGGAAAATGTACCCATCTCCTGATTTGTTTCCCTCTGTCGCCCCTTACGACACCCATGGGATGAAACATAAAAATAGGATAGCGTAAGCAAGATAGCGGAGACTCACGCATGCCGGGAAGACGTTGATGGCATCGACGGCAGGCTGGCCGGTCTGCTTGTAGCCGAAGACCAGGTCGATCCAGAGCGGCAGGCGCTCGGTGACGAGCGGCGCCTCCAGCGCCTGGCGGTGCGCCAGCGTGAACAGCCTGGCGTCGGCCGCCCAGGGCGCCAGCTCCACGTTATCCACGCGCGCGCCGCACTGCCGCACGCCCAGCTCCAGACCTGACCACCACCAGCCCATCTCCCGTTTAAAACTTCCTAAAGTCCGCTGCTGGATATCACATGACCTCTCCTTGACCTCGCAGGACAGGGGCCTCTCCTTGTTCTTCACGCTTGCCAGGCAGATAGACCATCACGATGCCAGACGTGAACACCCTTAACAGTGCTGTACGGTCTTATGTGACGTTTTATAGTGCCATTTTTCGAAATATGTATATAAGACACCATTTCCCATATTTGCCTCTCATGTCTTAAGAGGCAAATATGGGAAATGCTGTAACACGTTATTTTGTTCCACGCGTGGAACAAAATAACGTGTTTTGTTTTTATAGAAAAATAGTGTCACGTGATGGTAAGTGGATGTTGTGGCCCATAAACATCTTAATTATTACTTTAATTTTTATTAAAGTTAAGATTAAACGCGTAAAATTTGTTTCATTTAATGTTCGCGTAAATATAATACCGCATTTATATATGCGTTGCTCATGATTCGCCTCGGCATTCGACGAATTGTTTGGCGAGATATTCGTGTGGCTTAAGGCTACACGAGTGACCGTTTACACATTCGCGTCTATTCATTTCTACTTCAGCTTGACGAAATGGACGCCGTCGTCATTCTAGCGGTTTTTGCATTGCATTTGCAAAATCAGTATAATTATTTAGACCATGTCGTCCTCTCCTGCACCGGATTTTATTGATGCTAGCTTCTTGCATCGATATGTATGAAAACTAGCCAACAAATAAATTTTCTTCAATTTTAAATAGTTCACTGGTACTCCTATTACTTCTAATATACAAGTCCAAGGATTTTATACTTTCTGCTTATTCTTACGATGAGCATGTTTTGAATTCCAAATCACTGGCTGACTTTGTTAAAGCTCCAAAAACATCATAAATTTATTGTTGGTCCGGTCCAATTTATTTATGTTGCTTGATAAATGAACTAGATAGCGATTGTATAAACACTAGTTCGTCTCGCCGCTCTTTTTCCTTTGACTTTTGTCCAAAAAACCGCTCCCGACGCTAACGTCACGAGCGACGACGCGAAACACGAGGCGAATGACGAAACACCGTTTACATTTTCGTGCCGTGTCGCTCGCCTCGTCACTCGTGCGATTGTGTAAATGCGACTTAAGAAATAATTTCCAAACGGGAAGTTAATAATGCGGATTCGAAAACCACAAAATCTTAGAAATCTTAATTCTAAAATTATTATGTCTTAATTTGATATATAAATTATAAGAATTTTGCCGTGCCGTTCACTTTTCTCATCGCGTACCTTCGTTGTTGTAAAACAGCTCTGGCAGGTAGAATAGTTCAGGGATGAGCTCCTTGACGTCCGTAGGCGAGTCGTTGGTGATGAGGCGCCATGTGGTTGCCATTGAGTGGAACGTACGGTCCGGCATGTCGAAGTTGTTGTCTGTATACAAACAAACACATTTAGGATAAATAAATATTACTCTCTCTCTCTCCCTCCCTAACAAACTTTACTTTACCTTGTTCCATAAAGCTCTTTTAGCACATCTCTCTCTTAAGAAAACGACGAAACAAAAAGATGCATATCTTTCGGAATATCATATTACGAGGGTGACACTGAAAGTTCTTAGAAAATCAAAAACTGAACAAACTAGCAAGTTATTAGTTTTATTATATCTTTTCAAAACAGTGTCCATTTACAATACATCGCTGCATCAAATGGAACCACTGAGAAAAGCACTTTGCCCACTCGTCCTCAGGGGCCTCTTCAGCGGCATTTTGAAACGCAGCCACTGATTCCTCGGCGTCCATAAAACTTTTCCTCGAAGTTTTTCTTTTATTTTCGGAAATAAATAAAAATCGCAAGGTGCGAGGTCGGGGCTATAGGGCGGGTGACCCAGTAATTCCACGTCTGACATCGCCAAGTAGTCGATTGTTTGCTTGGCGGTGTGCGACGAGGCGTTGTCTTGGTGAAGGAGGATCCTACTGCGAGGTCGTTTCTCCCAAACTATTTCCAAGACAAGTGGCAAACAATTGTTAGTGTACCACTCTGCAGTAACTGTTTTTCGATCCTCTAAAACAATTGTTGCGTAATGAACTGTCCTTCCGAAGAACGAGGCCACCATCTTTTTTCCCACGCTTCGACCTATCTTCACTTTAGTTGGCAACTCCTCGGAAGGAAACACCCAGACAGCAGACTATCTCTTAGTTTCAGGATCATAACAATAAATCCAGCTTTCGTCACCCGTAAGTATGTCGAACACAGCATTTGAGTCACCTCCGTTAAATCTTTGAACCATTTCACGACACCAATAAACACGACGGAGTTTTTGGCCCTCTGTCAAATTATGAGGTATCCACCGGGCACAAAGCTTCCTGAATGTTCATGGAGGATTTTGTGCACTTCATACCAATGCCTAAGCTTGTCCGAATCTGCTGATAAGTCACTCTTTTGTCATTCTCTATCATACGCCGCACAACACTGATGTTATCTTCAGTCGTCGCCGTAGAAGGCCGTCCCTCACACAGATCATCGGTGAGATTAGTGCGACCACGTTTAAACTCTTTAAACCAGTTGTAAACAGTGGTGCTAGATGGGACTTCATCGTGAAAGGCCAATCGAAGTCTATCATAACTTTTTTGTTCACTTAAATGACATCGAAAGTCATAAAAAATCATTGTATGAAAATTTTCTCGCGTTAAATTCATGCTGACGTGACACACAATTTTCAATTTGCCGCCAAATCGTAAACAAATGACAAATTAATAAAATACATACACTGTGATATTGGCAAAGAGTTCCATTTTCAAAATTTGAACTTATTTTTTTATTATATCGTTTACAAGTGGCCAGTTCTAAAAACTTTCAGTGTCGCCCTCGTATACGACTGCCAAATAGTCAACAAAATAATTCTTTATTGGATTAATGCAATACTGGATTATTATTAATATATTATATACTAGCTGTTCCCCGCAAGTCCGCCCGCTTGTAATTTAGGGTTTTAATTTTGTTGCGCGGAACCCTAATTATTTTTCTAAAATATAAGTTGCCTAAGTTACTCCTTATAACATGAGCTATCTACCAGTGAAAGTCCCGTCAAAATCGGTCCAGCCGTTTCGGAGATTAGCCGGAACAAACAGACAGACAGACAGACAGACAAAAATTTAAAAAATTGTGTTTTTGTTATAAGTACGGTATATACTTTTATAGGCAATTAGACTACTCCAGGAGGGTACCAGCACGCCTGGAGAATCCCTCGCTGAGCATCCACGACTAAGCTACTCCACTCCAGGCTGCCCCGCGTATTTTTGGGGATGGGGGCAAAATACCGCTCAAAACAATAACTGCTCGGCGCAAACTGAGCAACAAGACCAAGGCGACCCCTGCCACGCCATCCGTGAATATTCTGCAACATCAGGGGACTTCACTCGAACCTAAACGCCGTCCACGCAGGTGTCCTCTCTGCATCCTACCATTGGGGGCGGGTTTGCTTCTCGCCGGACGATCCCAACGTTGTTGCTAATTCTATTGCTGATGTGGTACTTCAGGGTATGGAACTTTTTATTCCTTTCTCTGTGGTGCCCATCGGAGGCATATATCAGCCATGGTTTAATCGCTCCTGTAAAATAGCATCACGCTAAAAGCAGGAGTGCTACCGGGCCTGGGCTGAGGCATTAACGTCCCGGGATGTAAACACCAGCGCCCTTAAAAAGAAGTATAATTCCGCCTCCAGGTCCTTCAAAAGAGTCATTGTCAAGGCAAAGTCGGAGCACATAGGCAGAATTGGCGAGAAACTAGTTCGCCTTCAGCCATCTCTTCCATCTCTGCACAGGGAGGACGACTCACTGGCCCATGCCGCAAAGGAGAAAGCCGATCTGCTAGGCTCTTTCTTTGCGTCCAACTCGACTCTCGATAATGGGGGAAACACACCGCCGACCATCCCGCGGTGTGAGTGCTCCATGCCGGATGTGCGGTCCACACAGCGCTCGGTTCGCAAAGCACTCCTCTCCCTGGACATCCACAAGTAGAGTGGGCCTGACGGAATCCCCCCAATTGTGCTCCGGGGTTGGCACCGGTTCTAACGCGTCTTTTCCGGTACTCCTACTCCCTAGGTGTAGTCCCGAAAACATGGAAGACGGCTTTTGTCCATCCGATCCCTAAAAAAGGCGACCGCTCAGACCCCTCTAACTATAGGCCTATCGCCATCACCTCCTTGTTCTTCAAAATAATATAATCCGTTATAAACTGCCAGCTCATGCGGTACCTTGAGGATCACTAGCTGATTAGTGACCGCCAATACGGTTTTCGTCGGGGTCGATCAGCTGGCGATCTTCTGGTCTACCTGACTCATAGATGGGCGGAGGCAGTAGAGTCCAAGGGGGAGGCATTGGCCGTTAGTTTGTATTGCGAAGGCCTTTGATCTGGTTTGGCACAACGCGCTTCTTTCGAAGCTCCCTTTCTATGTGTTTCCCGAGAAATTGTGCAATTGGATCACCAGCTTTCTTGCAGATCGGAGCATCAAGGTCGTTGCAGACGGTGCATGCTCCGACTACAAGCCTATTAATGCTGGTGTTCCACAAGGCTCCGTGCTATCACTAACGCTGTTTCTTCTGCATATCAATGATATGTTGCGAAGCGGTAACATTCATTCCTATGCGGAAGACAGCACTGGTGATGCTCTATACACCGGCCGTGCCAATATTTATCGGATAAACGTCGCCGAGTACCGGAACAAACTTGTGTCTGAAGTCGAGTCTTTGCTGAACAAAGTCTCGGATTGGGAGCGACTAAATCTAGTCCAGTTTAATCCTCAGAAGACACAAGTTTGCGCGTTTACCGCTAAAAAGGACCCCTTTGTCGTATCTCCTCAGTTTCAAGGCACTCCCCTTGTTGCCTCAGCCAGTATTGGAATCCTCGGCGTTGACATATCGAGTGACGCGCAGTTTCGTGGTCACTTGGAAGAGAAGGCCAAATTGGCCTCTATAAAGCTTGGAGTACTCAGCAGAGCGGGACAGTATTTCATGCCGGCACACCGCATGCAACTTTATAAGGCGCAGGTTCGGCCTCACATGGAATACTGTTCCCATCTCTGGGCTGAGGCTCCCCAGTGTCAACTCCTTCCACTTGACCGCATCCAGCGCAGAGCGGCTCGAATCGTCGACGACCGAGTCCTTACCGATCAGCTCGATTCTCTGGCGCTGCAAAGAGATGTTGCATCCCTTTGCATTTTCTTTCGCATTTACCACGGGGAGTGCTCTGAGGAATTGTTCGGATTAATCCCAGTCGCCAAATTTCACGAACGCACATCGCGGCAAAACTCCCGATACCATCCACACCATCTGGATGCTTGGTGGTTCAACACTGTACGTTTCACTAGGAGTTTGCTTCCGCGTACGATCTCTCTGTGGAATAATTTACCATCTTCAAGAAAAGAGCTTACTCATCGATATATATGTACTACGTACTAGATTTGGCATTCCGAACATGCACTATGTTCAAATGAACTGTACTGCAATCCGTACAAATTTAGTGTCATTTAGTGTGGCTTCAATATTCATAGAGTGTGGAGCTGCGCTAATAATACGAGATTTCAAATTAAAGTTTAAACCTGAACGTAATTAATAATTCAGTAGTCAAATAAGTAAAATTATTTGTTGTTCAAGTGAATAAATAGGTAATAATATTACAATAGAAAAAATAAATTTCTTCATTTATATGCCACGCTATCTACAATCATAGACTAAAATCTACTATTTCGCGCATGCGCGAAAACAGAGTAGTGCACATTTTTGTTTGAACGGCTTCTCTAGTACGTAGTACATAGAACTCAATGAGCTTACTCCTTTTTAAAAGGCCGGCAACGCACCTGCAATTCCCTCGGTGTTGCAGTTGTTCATGGGCGGCGGTACTCACTTACCATCAGTTGAGGAAGAGCTCGGTGAAGGGCGGCACTCGCACCAGGTAGTGCAGCATGCCGCCCGAGTTGCAGTACAGCGAGGAGTAGTGGTGCGGCTGCCACTGCCACTGCCACACGAGCTCACCTTGGTGGTTGAGGAAGAGCTCGGTGAAGGGCGGCACTCGCACCAGGTAGTGCAGCACGCCGCCTGAGTTGGAGTACAGCGAGGCGTAGTGGTGCGGCTGCCACTGCCACTGCCACACGAGCTCACCTTGGTAGTTGAGGAAGAGCTCGGTGAAGGGCGGCACTCGAACCAGGTAATGCAGCACGCCACCCGAGTTGGAGTACAGCGCGGCGTAGTGGTGCGGCTGCCACTGCCACTGCCACACGAGCTCACCTTGGTAGTTGAGGAAGAGCTCGGTGAAGGGCGGCACTCGCACCAGGTAGTGCAGCACGCCGCCTGAGTTGGAGTACAGCGAGGCGTAGTGGTGCGGCTGCCACTGCCACTGCCACACGAGCTCACCTTGGTAGGTGAGGAAGAGCTCGGTGAAGGGCGGAACTCGCACCAGGTGTGCAGCACGCCGCCTGAGTTGGAGTACAGCGAGGCGTAGTGGTGCGGCTGCCACTGCCACTGCCACACGAGCTCACCTTGGTAGTTGAGGAAGAGCTCGGTGAAGGGCGGCACTCGCACCAGGTAGTGCAGCACGCCGCCTGAGTTGGAGTACAGCGAGGCGTAGTGGTGCGGTTGCCACTGCCACTGCCACACGAGCTCACCTTGGTAGTTGAGGACGAGCTCGGTGAAGGGCGGCACTCGCACCAGGTAGTGCAGCACGCCGCCTGAGTTGGAGTACAGCGAGGCGTAGTGGTGCGGTTGCCACTGCCACTGCCACGAGCTCACCTTGGTAGTTGAGGAAGAGCTCGGTGAAGGGCGGCTCGCACCAGGTAGTGCAGCACGCCGCCTGAGTTGGAGTACAGCGAGGCGTAGTGGTGCGGTTGCCACTGCCACTGCCACACGAGCTCACCTTGGTAGTTGAGGAAGAGCTCGGTGAAGGGCGGCACTCGCACCAGGTAGTGCAGCACGCCGCCTGAGTTGGAGTACAGCGAGGCGTAGTGGTGCGGTTGCCACTGCCACTGCCACACGAGCTCACCTTGGTAGTTGAGGAAGAGCTCGGTGAAGGCGGCACTCGTACCAGGTAGTGCAGCACGCCGCCAGAGTTCGAGTACAGCGAGGCGTAGTGGTGCGGTTGCCACTGCCACTGCCACACGAGCTCACCTTGGTAGTTGAGGAAGAGCTGTGAAGGGCGGCACTCGCACCAGGTAGTGCAGCACGCCCGAGTTGAGTACAGCGAGGCGTAGTGGTGCGGTTGCCACTGCCACTGCCACACGAGCTCACCTTGGTAGTTGAGGAAGAGCTCGGTGAAGGGCGGCACTCGCACCAGGTAGTGCAGCACGCCGCCTGAGTTGGAGTACAGCGAGGCGTAGTGGTGCGGTTGCCACTGCCACTGCCACACGAGCTCACCTTGGTAGTTGAGGAAGAGCTTGTGAAGGGCGGCACTCGCACCAGGTAGTGCAGCACGCCGCCTGAGTTGAGTACAGCGAGGCGTAGTGGTGCGGTTGCCACTGCCACTGCCACACGAGCTCACCTTGGTAGTTGAGGAAGAGCTCGGTGAAGGGCGGCACTCGCACCAGGTAGTGCAGCACGCCGCCTGAGTTGGAGTACAGCGAGGCGTAGTGGTGCGGTTGCCACTGCCACTGCCACACGAGCTCACCTTGGTAGTTGAGGAAGAGCTCGGTGAAGGGCGGCACTCGTACCAGGTAGTGCAGCACGCCGCCTGAGTTGGAGTACAGCGAGGCGTAGTGGTGCGGTTGCCACTGCCACCACACGAGCTCACCTTGTAGTTGAGGAAGAGCTCGGTGAAGGGCGGCACTCGCACCAGGTAGTGCAGCACGCCGCCTGAGTTGGAGTACAGCGAGGCGTAGTGGTGCGGTTGCCACTGCCACTGCCACACGAGCTCACCTTGGTAGTTGAGGAAGAGCTCGGTGAAGGGCGGCACTCGCACCAGGTAGTGCAGCACGCCGCCTGAGTTGGAGTACAGCGAGGCGTAGTGGTGCGGCTGACGCGACAGCAGTGGGCTGCAGCCCTCGCGCTTGGCCACTTTGAGGTCCTGCCATACGACGGAATAAATATTGTTGTGAAAGAAAATGCCACAGGTATAAACATTCTTTCTATGGCCATTTCAATACGTTTTTATATAATATATAAAAGTTTTGGGACACATTTAACAATTTAAATTTTAAATTTAGTCGGTATAGTCAGTATATGTATATTCTGTTCTATAGGCCTATTTATAGTATTGACAATTTAATATTATTTATGCAAACTATTTATTCTAATAACGTGGATATACCATTTTAATTTTAAATGGTACTAAAATATAAGTATGGTTATCCGGCTAGAAGTATCAATAAACAATGTTCTAAAAATAAAACACAGTACACAGTGGTGATACTAGGTACTTACCAACGCTTATTCGTCCAACACTATATGTATCACAATAATTATCTTGTGCTACTAATCAAAAGCTAAAAACAGATCTTTACATCGCGATGCAGAAATTAACAATAAATGGTAATACGCCATTAGTGCTGTTATTGTTTTGTTGTTATGACAAGAACAACTTAGCAATAAATGTATGACGGCGCCTGTGCCGTTGCACGTGTGGCGGCGCCTGTGTGGCTAGCCAGAATTCTTATACACACCACGTGCACCGCACACCTGTGCCATTGCACCTGCAGTGGCGCTTGTGTGGCTAGCTACTTGTTTTGCTTGTATAAAACAGACGGAATGACCGCCGTTACAGGTGTAGTATAGCCCCACGACAATACGAGGGGTGATCCAAAAGTAATGATAATCGGTTACTTCAGGTCCGCATAAAAATCCAATAAAATTATTTTTTGCTTGCTTATATACTCACTACGTCAGCCTAAAAAAATCATATAAATAGATCACGATTTCCGGGAGATACATTCATTTGAATGCGAACTGTCAAAGAGATAACATCAACATGGAAAAAAACGAAATTAGAGCTGTCATCAAGTACCTCTGTTTGAAAAAAATGTCTTCAAAAGACATACACAGTGACTTAGTGAAACATTGGGGACTCTGCTCCTCCATATTCTACAGTTGCACGCTGGGCCAAGGAGTTTAAACTGGGCAGAACATCCACTGAAGATGAACATCGCGAAGGACGCCCATCCACGTCCCTCACTGAAGACAACGTGAAAAAAGTCGAAGATGTTGTGTTGGCAGATCGAAGAGTGACCATCAGGCATGTAGCTGAGGTCACAGGGATCTCATATGGCAGCGTTCAAAGAATCCTTGCGAACGAGTTGCATATGAAAAGGTCTCTGCGCGTTGGGTACCCAGAATGTTAACCGACGAGCAAAAGAAAATCGAGTTGACATTTCGAGGGTCAATCTCGAAAAGTTCCAAGCAGATCAAGAAAATTTTTTGTTCCGTTTTGTGACTATGGACGAGACCTGGATCCACCATTTTGATACTGAAACGAAACAACAATCGATGAATTGGAAGCGAGCCTCCTCACCGACGCCAAAGAAATTCAAAGTTTCAAGTTCGGCGGGAAAGGTTATGGCATCTGTTTTTTGGGACGCTCAAGGCATAATTATGGTGGAATATTTGGAAAAGGGAGCCACTATTACGGGCTCTTACTACGCAGACCAAATAAGAAGATTACGGGAGGCCATTAAGGAAAAAAGACGCGGCAAACTGCGAGCTGGAGTGCTGTTTCACCAAGACAACGCACCGGCTCACAAAGCCTCAGTTGCGATGGCTGCCATTCAAGAAACGGGATTCGAACTGCTCGAACACCCTCCCTATTCGCCAGATCTAGCTCCTAGTGATTTCTACCTCTTTCCTCGGCTCAAGGAACGCCTCCGAGGCAAGAAATTCGAAGACGATAGCGAAGTAATGGCCGCTGTTGAAGCGTTTTGGGAGGGTCAAGACAAAGAATTTTTTCAAAGGGAATCCTGGGTTTAGAAAAAAGATGGACTAAATGTATTGATTTGTTAGGAGACTATGTAGAAAAATAAATTATTATTTTAACTTTAATTACCGTGTTTGATTTTCATTATCATTACTTTTGGATCACCCCTAGTATATATTAGTGTTAAGGTAGAATAAGGAACAGTATAATTAAAGTCTTGAACTGCGCAACACGTCTCCTCCTCATTTGACACCTTACTATGACGACTTATGTTCTCGTTATTATTCTCAAGAAACATGAAATATGGCTACGGCTATATTTTGAATATTAGGTATGTTGCTAAACGCCATAAGCTTATATCTTAACATGAAATAATGTAATAATTTATTTTCGGTTTTATATTTATTGAACTTTCAAATCATAAACTTTTGATTTTTTTATTCATTATTTTCTGTGCAAATAGTAGAGTTCTAATACCTTATTAATCTGTGTGGATTATGAAAATATTTACTTACTTTAGTACGATTTTGAAACTCATTATATTATGTAAGCAATTAGTTTATTTAAACTTCATTGTGGCCATATTGTGAGCCTCAATCCCTGACTGACAATGATGTAACTAAATATTATACGAGACTATATGATATAAATTTATAAAAGACGTAATTAAATTGGATAAGACAGAAGAAAAATTATCTGAGGTTAGCATATTCACATACAATCGGCCTGATCAGCTGAGAGTTTGGAAAACTTAATAACCGATTAATATTTAAAATCTGTTCGGATTCGATAAAAACCGGAATGAGTTCTAACTATTTTTATTGAGTGAAATGAGAATATATCAAGAATTGTATAGGAATATTGATTATGTATGTACGCGAGCCGTGTACGTGAAAGTTATGGTACAATTAAATAATGATTAATATGAGCTAAAATGCTATGTATGTAAAGAAGTGAATGAAATAATATTGGTCATTGTCTTGAACATGTATGTACGCGAGCCGTGTACGTGAAAGAAATTACACAAATATGTAATGAATAGCTAAAATGCAGAAAAGTAAAGTGGGAAATAAGTAATGGTTAGCTAAGAATAAAGTTAATATATGAAGTAAAATGAAATATTGAAATGTGAAAACAATATATGAAAATGAGAAGAGTATTATTATTGTTCGGAGTAGAAAAGTCGTATAATGATAAGATAATTTAAGTGACTAAATGACTTAATACGTAGTGACCGAGTTAAATGCACTACAACTTAATTGTGAAAAAAATTATAAGAAAATATGTAAACGTTTAGCATTAATAGACTGGTACGGAACTATGTACAAGATTGTGACCTCGAGATTAATATGGGGATAGGGGATTTGGCCACCCAACCTGCCCATAGAATATACTACCTATTTTATTTTTGTAATTTATATTAATAATAAACATGTTTTATATTTATTTTTATAAGTTAAAAAAAACGAACGTATTCATTTTTTTATTATATTTTTTTTGTCAGTTGGAGGTGTAGTATAGCCCCCACGACAATATATACTCGTATTAGTGTTAAGGTAGAATAAGGAGCAGTATAATTAAAGTTTTGAACTGAGTAACACGCCTCCTTCATTTAACTTCTCCTTCCAAACTTACATTACAGATGAGTTTTGGCTCTGGCGTGGTACGGTGCTCTTATCGTATTCTGCTACTAGCTTATCCTTGATACATTGGATAGTTAATTCGTGAAAACGAATTAATTATTATTCTCAACTATCAAAATTAGTCTCGTAAAATTTATAGTTGATTAGCTCTGTTATTATCAATGTGATCTGTGTATTTCATAATTGTATAAAGTGATATATTGTAAATTAATCTTATTTAAAAGGTCCCGCTGGGTTTCTTGCTGGTTCTTCCTAGGTCACGGGTTTTATTCGAACCAGTGGTAGTAGTACTTTATAGAATAAAAGTGATTCTATTCTATTCTAAAGCCTTTTCCTTATGACTCTATACATTCTAATAACATCCTACATCAGAAGTGAGATTAAAGCTTTCCATTTAAGTTCTACATTCTAATACCTTTCTACATGTACGTTGTTATGAAGTTAATTTATCGAGTCTTAACAAATATTAATATTTGAAACATTTTCAAATATTAAAATTTAAACCAATGTCACGTGCGGATAGGTTTGAGTACTTAGTAATTTAACTCTTGAAGTAACAATAATATACAATATTTATTATAAAAAAAAACTAATACGAAAATTATCATATAGTGCGTTTCATCGCTGAATGGCTATAGCCTTCGATCGAGAAAAGCCAGCCCTCTTATCACAAACAACTTTAACAACTTACGTTATAAGTATTTATGTAATGTTGCTCTCTATTCTTGTTTTGTACGGCCATGGGTTTGCTGAGGTCCCGAAACGAGGCGGGGTCGTTGAGGTCGAGGATCTTGGAGGTATAGTCGGCGATGATGAAGGGGAATACGGGGTACTGCATCAGATCGTTGTAAGATCGTCCGGCGAGACCGTTTAGCGCCATCAGGTATTCCCAGTTGGTGATGGTGCCGTTTCGCCATTGGTTCATCACTTCTGATAAGCTTTCTTGCTCTGTCCTGTAATAAATGTATAATATATTACATAGGATTGAGACGTACTCCTTTCACTTAATGATTTCATTAATGTAATGCAGTTGTTCATAGGCGGCGGTAGTCACTTACCATCAGGTGAACTGCTTGCTCGTTTGCCCTTTTAGGAGTATCGACTGTGAATTAAATCGTGCTACACACGCGTTCGCCGTAATACTTCGGCAACCTTCAGAAGTTACGTCAGTGCTTAAACATTGAGCACATTCTTACCGTGTTGTTGTGCCCTTCATTCGCTTACAAATCCGGGAGTAGACGCACGTTAGATCGTCATCATCATCATCATCATCATTACATCCCTTCACAAGTCCACTGCTGAACATAGCCTCCCCCAAGGAATGCCACAAAGCACGGTCCTGAGCCACCTGCACCCATCGACTTCCTGCATGTCTTACCAGGTCGTCACTCCATCTAGTGGGGGGACGCCCTACAATTCGTCCGCCGGTACGAGAACCTTTTTTCCCCATCGGTTGTCGGTTCTTCGAGCTATATGGCCGGCCCATTGCCATTTCAGCTTACTAATCCGTTGGGCTACGTCGGTCACTCTGGTTCTACTGCGGGTATCTTCATTTCTAAGTTTATCACGCAGTGAGACTCCGAGCATAGCCCTCTCCATAGCTCGCTGAGCGACCTTGAGCTTCCTCATCCGGTCAGCAGTGAAGGACCACGTCTCAATTCCGTGGGTCATCACTGGCAACACGCACTGGTTGTACAGCCTCGTTTTCAAGTTTTGAGGAAGATGTGCCGTAATTTCCCGAACCTTTGCAATGAGTTGAATCCGTCGATTGACCTCTCGGTCGAAGTTGGACTTACCTAGTCGGACTATTTGTCCCAGGTAAACATACTCGTCAACAACTTTGAGCTTAGTGCTCCCAACAACTACCGGCATAGGTGTGACATGGACATTAAACATGATCTTTGTTTTGTCCATGTTCATCTTAAGACCTATCCGTTGGGAGGCACTATTGAAGTCATTGAGCATAGTGCTTAGGTCCTCAGCGATTCTGCCATAAGGACTATATCGTCGGCAAATCGAAGGTGGTGATGTACTCGCCATTGATGTTAACCGTATCCTTTCCAGTCAGAAGCTTGAAAACGTCTTCCAATGCAGCGGTGAAGAGTTTCGGGGATATAACGTCACCCTGTCTTACAAATCTCTGCAGTTGGATAGGTTTCGTACTCTGGTTCTGTACTCGGATAGCCATCGTAGCCCTACTGTACAAGCACTTCAGCACTTCGATATACCGACAGACAACTTGGCACCGCTGAAGGGACTGCAGCACCGCCCAAATTTCTACGGAATCAAAGGCTTTCTTATAGTCCACATACGCCAGACATAGTGGCAAATTGTACTCCTCGGACTTCTGTACAATTTGTCGAAGGGTATGTATGTGGTCTATGGTGCTAAAGCCTTTTCGGAAACCGGCTTGTTCGGGAGGCTGGAAGTCGTCGAGTCTGCGTGCGAGACGATTCGTAAACAGCACGTAGACGCGGCTCAGAAGGGAAATCGGTCTGTAGTTCTTCAAGAGAGCGTTGTCGCCTTTCTTGAAGAACAAGACCACCGCACTTCTGCTCCACGCCTCCGGTGTAATGCCACCATGTAGGACGGAATTAAAGAGCTTCTGAAGGACTTCAAGTACCGGTTTTCCACCCGCTTTCAGAAGCTCCGCTGTAATTCCATCCTCGCCTGGGGCCTTGTCGTTTTAAGGTGCTGGAGAGCCATTCTAATCTCGCTCAGACTGACGTCCGGGATATCATCGGAATAGTGTCGGATAAGACTCGCTCTTGGATCGTTACTCACACTTGCGTGTGGCTCCAACGATGATGTGTACAGCTGCCCATAGAACCTCTCAATCTCACTCAAAATCTCAGGTGTCCCGGAAACGACGCTGCCACACTCGGTCTTCAGCTTCGACAGTTGGCTCTTTCTGGCAGACAGATCTCTGGCAAAGACTTTGGAGCCCTGGTTCCGCTCGATCGCTTCTTCAATACGAGCTGTATTGAAGTTGCGCAAGTCCCGCTGCATGCATTTGGAGATCTGTCTGTTCAGTTGCCTGTATGCTATCAAATTTACTGAAGATTGCAGCTTCGTTTCCCGATTAGATCGTCATGCAAATTCATAATTACGACTGGTTAAATCTTGTTATTGTTTTCTCAGCTTCTTCACTTATAGTTTTGTATTCTTTTTGTTTGTATTTAGTGTGGTATCTTTCGCTTGTTTTATATTTTTCAGTGACTGTGTTAAATGTTAATTCTAAATTAAATAATTATAACGGACCACATGAATTTTGGACTTTCTCCGTCACACCCGAGAAACAGTTAACACAATTTGAATTGGTGCAGTGCGTGCATGGTGGAATGCGTACGTGGTGCAGCGCATACCTGTTGGGCAGGTGAGCAGCGTGCAGCGCGTGCAGGAAGGCGTCGCGCTCGGGCGTGTCGGCGAAGGCCAGCAGGTGCGCGTGGCCGGAGCGCAGGAACAGCTCCGCGCCGCGCTCCTGCAGGCACCAGCGCCGCGCGCACACGCGCGCCACGCTGCCCAGCGCCCACGCCTGCGCCTCGCATCCCTCCGCCCCACCCACCCCATCCTCACCCTCCTCCTCCTCGTTGCACTCAGGCACGAAGTGGATACACCTGGTGCACATCATACATTTTATTTATTTTCACAAAACGTTACCCTCACTAAGTTTTATCTCATTTTTTTATTTTTTATTTTACTTAATACAAAATTCGCACATAGAAATTCAAATTTATATATATATACCATACAAGCTCTTAAAACAAAATCAATAAAAATAAATAAATGAGGAAAAAAACTAAAATTTATGGCACGCATAAAGTGACGTCTGAAAAATTCTTAGGCAAACAGCTTGTTGATTTTACGTAATGACAAATTGTCGAAAAAGTTGCTTGCACGAATAATTAGTGTTGACTCTGGTTATAACTACAAGTTGAGCACGTCTTATGAATAATTTACGTGCTACCCAGATTTTAGCTTACTTTTATAAGGAATAGCAGTCGATAAAACCACTAACAGTTTTTAATAGACACAATGTCGATATTAAGCATCTTCTAACTGGGGGTAAAAAAAGATATCTTCTACACCTCGTCTAGTATCCATGATCTACTCATTTACATTTAAACTGTAAATATGTTAGAAACCTTGTTTAATGGATTTAATACGGGAAAAATAAACATTATATTGCGGATTTTAGACCACAGAGGCATACTCAAGGATACTACGCACATAAGCGCGGAAAAAACTTTAATGGGTTCAATAGGTTTAAAGTCGTTAATTGATATAATGATAAAACTGAGAGATTTGGAGGCCTTTTTTACTACGTAATCCATGTGTTAATTAAACAAAAGCTTAGAATCTTGGATTACTTACTCCTTAATCTTTCATAGTAGATTATTATTGATAACGTACTAATAATTTATAGGGTAACGTTTCCGAGAAAGTCACAGCGAAACATATGAATACATTTAAATCCATATTGTTTCGAATACAATGTTATATAAAATTATTCAAATCGCATTGTGAACATTTACAATCAGCGAAGCTATTGATGCCCATGAAAATTTAAAAGCATCTACTGCGTATAAAAGACTGGCATGTTCAAAACACAAAGCAATGTCATTAATAAAGATGACAAATAGCAAAGGCCCCTAACAAAGAGCCTTAAGGCACACCAGAAGGAATTGACATCCACGCGGACGTAAACCCATTTATTGATTGTAATCGCCTGAGATATATTACTAATATAAGACGAAAACCATCTGTTTAAGTTATCGTGTATACCAGCTTTATAAAGTTTTTCGAGAAACAGCAGGTGGTCCATACGATCAAAAACTTTACTGAAATCCATAAAATTTGTATCAACTACTGCTCATGAGTCCATTTTTAAGGAGGTACATCATTAAAAATTAATAGATTGAACACAGTCGACTTTTGTCTTAAAAATCTATGTTGTTCCGGAGTAAAAAACTACTGTGATGCGGTATAAATATCTGACGGTAAACAATTATTTTAATATTTTGGGCAAAACTACATAATTTAGATATAGGTCTATAATTTTTATATTAGATCGATTTTATGTATTGGTACACCGCTTTTATGTACTGGCATTACAAATGCAGATTTCTAGATGAATGGTATCGTACCTTCACTTAAAGATCGCTTAAAAACGTTTATAATATATAGAGATAGAGGTGAAACTAAATTCTCTACACATTGTCTTATGAAAAAGGGGTCATGGTTTTAAGCAATATTTCAATCTTTGAATAAAACTATTTTTAGGGATTTTATCGCGTTTAATTTTACTATTTTGATTCCCGACGTTTCGTCCCCCCCGTGACCATGGGTGCTGTAAAGAACCCGAAACGTCAGAAATGAAAATAATAAAATTAAACGCGATAAAATCCGTAAAAATAGTTTTATTTAATGTGTAGTGTTCGCGTAAATATAAGAAATCATTAATATTTCAATCTTTTCGGGTTTCATATCTGTCACTTACATTAAAACTATTTTGGTATTGATTGTCAAGATTCGGCTACCAGGTTTTAACCGTAGCATTAGGAATAAAGAAAAATGTTGCATTACTAACTCAATTTATAAATTCTTAGTCTACATCGCAGCCTGAAATATATGAAATTTTGAAAATTTGTGCTAAATGTACAAAACAAGAACCGGTATACGCTCAGCATTACTGACGACTACCGATTGGCATAGGCTGAGCTGAGGTATGCTCACCGATCGCTGAGTAGCAGCTCGCCGTGCGTCTCGCTGGCCACGGTAACGTGCACGACGCGCGCCATGAAGGCCACGCTCTCGCCGGGCGCCAGGCGCGCCGCCAGCCCGCCGCCCGCCCCGCCGCCCGCCCCGCCCCGCCCGCCGCTCCGCCCGCCGCCCAGCACCCCGCCCAGCACGCCGCGCAGAGGGCCCGGCTGCAGCGCCGCCTCTGCACACACACAAGCACGTACAGTCATCTGCCTTGTGCCTCGCGTGCGGCTGCAGGAAGCATGCGGCTGCAGGAAGCGTGCGCCCCGGCTCCTCCGTGCTGTTCAGCTGCCACTGAGCTGTCACTGAGCTGCCACTAAGCTGCCACTGACCTGCCTTGTGCCTCGCGTGCGGTTGCAGGAAGCGCGCGGGCAGGCGTAGGTGCGCGCGGCGAAGGCGCACGCGAACTCGCCCCGGCCCCTCCGTGCTGTCCAGCTGCCACGCCGCCGGCCAGCCACGCGGGCTGTGCCACACGCCTGCGGGCAGCAGGATGTTGTGGATAACAAATCAGTAATAATGAAAACCTGCTGTTGCCCATCCGCTTTCCAAGCCAGGCAATTAATAAAAAAATCTTCCTATGATGGAAACTATGGGAGTGGCTTATGTACAGCTGAAACTTGTGATAGGTTGTAATGAATAAATGAAATTAATAAATTAATAAAATACTTATGATCTATTTCTTATTTATATCATTTTATTCGGAATTCTAACAGCATTAAATCCATTTAACTTATTACAAAATTTATAAGGTATTCGCATATGGAAAATTAATATGAAATTAAAGTGTTTGTGAACGTATTGTGCTCGTGTGTGTATGTGTGTGTGTGTACGTGTGCGTGTGCGCGTGCGTGCGTGCGTGCGTGCGTACTGACCGCACTCGTGTGCGTGCGTGTCGACGAGCAGCTGCCAGCGCTGCGCGGCGGCCGCGTGGTGCGCTTGCGCGGTGCGCAGGTGCTCGAGGAAGGCCTTGCGCTCGTGTGTGTGTGTACGTGCGTGTGCGTGCGTGCGTGCGTACTGACCGCGCTCGTGGCGTGCGTGTCGACGAGCAGCTGCCAGCGCTGCGCAGCGGCGTGGTGCGCTTGCGCGGTGCGCAGGTGCTCGAGGAAGGCCTTGCGCTCGTGTGTGTGTGTGTACGTGTGCGTGTGCGTGTGCGTGCGTGCGTGCGTACTGACCGCGCTCGTGTGCGTGCGTGTCGACGAGCAGCTGCCAGCGCTGCGCGGCGGCCGCGTGGTGCTTGCGCGGTGCGCAGGTGCTCGAGCCTTGCGCTCGTGTGTGTGTGTGTACGTGGCGTGTGCGTGCGTGCGTGCGTGCTGACCGCGCTCGTGTGCGTGCGTGTCGACGAGCGGCTGCCAGCGCTGCGCGGCGGCCGCGTGGTGCGCGCGGTGCGCAGGTGCTCGAGGAAGGCGCGCTCGTGTGTGTGTGTGTGTACGTGTGCGTGTGCGTGCGTGCGTGCGTACTGACCGCGCTCGTGTGCGTGCGTGTCGACGAGCAGCTGCCAGCGCTGCGCGGCGGCCGCGTGGTGCGCCGCGGTGCGCAGGTGCTCGAGGAAGGCCTTGCGCTCGTGTGTGTGTGTACGTGTGCGTGTGCGTGCGTGCGTGCGTACTGACGCGCTCGTGTGCGTGCGTGTCGACGAGCAGCTGCCAGCGCTGCGGCGGCCGCGTGGTGCGCTGCGCGGTGCGCAGTGCTCGAGGCCTTGCGCTCGTGTGTGTGTGTACGTGTGCGTGTGCGTGCGTGCGTGCGTACTGACGCGCGCTCGTGTGCGTGCGTGTCGACGAGCAGCTGCAGCGCTGCGCGGCGGCCGCGTGGTGCGCTGCGCGGTGCGCAGTGCTCGAGGCCTTGCGCTCGTGTGTGTGTGTGTGTACGTGTGCGTGTGCGTGCGTGCGTGCGTGCTGACCGCGCTCGTGTGCGTGCGTGTCGACGACGGCTGCCAGCGCTGCGCGGCGGCCGCGTGTGCGCTTGCGCGGTGCGCAGGTGCTCGAGAAGGCCTTGCGCTCGTGTGTGTGTGTGTACGTGTGCGTGTGCGTGCGTGCGTGCGTACTGACCGCGCTCGTGAGCGTGCGTGTCGACGAGCAGCTGCCAGCGCTGCGCGGCGGCCGCGTGGTGCGCTGCGCGGTGCGCAGGTGCTCGAAGGCCTTGCGCTCGTGTGTGTGTGTACGTGTGCGTGTGCGTGCGTGCGTGCGTACTGACCGCGCTCGTGTGCGTGCGTGTCGACGAGCGCTGCCAGCGCTGCGCGGCGGCCGCGTGGTGCTGCTGCGCGGTGCGCAGGTGCTCGAGGAAGGCCTTGCGCTCGTGTGTGTGTGTGTACGTGTGCGTGTGCGTGCGTGCGTGCGTACTGACCGCGCTCGTGTGCGTGCGTGTCGACGAGCAGCTGCCAGCTGCGCGGCGGCCGCGTGGTGCCTTGCGCGGTGCGCAGTGCTCGAGAAGGCCTTGCGCTCGTGTGTGTGTGTGTACGTGTGCGTGTGCGTGCGTGCGTGCGTACTGACCGCGCTCGTGTGCGTGCGTGTCGACGAGCAGCTGCCAGCGCGCTGCGCGGCGGCCGCGTGGTGCGCTTGCGCGGTGCGCAGGTGCTCGAGCCTTGCGCTCGTGTGTGTGTGTGTACGTGTGCGTGTGCGTGCGTGCGTGCGTACTGACCGCGCTCGTGTGCGTGCGTCGACGAGCAGCTGCAGCGCTGCGCGGCGGCGCGTGGTGCGCTTGCGGTGCGCAGGTGCTGAGGAAGGCCTTGCGCTCGTGTGTGTGTACGTGTGCGTGTGCGTGCGTGCGTGCGTGCTGACCGCGCTCGTGTGCGTGCGTGTCGACGAGCAGCGCCAGCGCTGCGCGGCGGCCGCGTGTGCGCTTGCGCGGTGCGCAGGTGCTCGAGGAAGGCCTTGCGCTCGTGTGTGTGTGTGTGTACGTGTGCGTGTGCGTGCGTGCGTGCGTACTGACCGCGCTCGTGTGCGTGCGTGTCGACGAGCAGCTGCCAGCGCTGCGCGGCGGCGTGGTGCGCTTGCGCGGTGCGCAGGTGCTCGAGAAGCCTTGCGCTCGTGTGTGTGTGTGTGTGTGTACGTGTGCGTGTGCGTGCGTGCGTGCGTACTGACCGCGCTCGTGTGCGTGCGTGTCGACGAGCAGCTGCCAGCGCTGCGCGGCCGCGTGGTGCGCTGCGCGGTGCGCAGTGCTCGAGGCCTTGCGCTCGTGTGTGTGTGTGTACGTGCGTGCGTGCGTGCGTGCGTACTGACCGCGCTCGTGTGCGTGCGTGTCGACGAGCAGCTGCCAGCGCTGCGCGGCGGCCGCGTGGTGCGCTGCGCGTGCGCAGGTGCTCGAGGAAGGCCTGCGCTCGTGTGTGTGTGTGTACGTGTGCGTGTGCGTGCGTGCGTGCGTACTGACCGCGCTCGTGTGCGTGCGTGTCGACGAGCAGCTGCCAGCGCTGCGCGGCGGCCGCGTGGTGCGCTGCGCGGTGCGCAGGTGCTCGAGGCCTTGCGCTCGTGTGTGTGTGTACGTGTGCGTGTGCGTGCGTGCGTGCGTACTGACCGCGCTCGTGTGCGTGCGTGTCGACGAGCAGCTGCCAGCGCTGCGCGGCGGCCGCGTGGTGCGCTTGCGGTGCGCAGGTGCTCGAGCCTTGCGCTCGTGTGTGTGTGTGTGTGCGTGTGCGTGCGTGCGTGCGTGCGCGTACTGACCGCGCTCGTGTGCGTGCGTGTCGACGAGCAGCTGCCAGCGCTGCGCGGCCGCGTGGTGCGCTTGCGCGGTGCGCAGGTGCTCGAGAAGCCTTGCGCTCGTGTGTGTGTGTACGTGTGCGTGTGCGTGCGTGCGTGCGTACTGACCGCGCTCGTGTGCGTGCGTGTCGACGAGCAGCTGCCAGCGCTGCGCGGCGGCCGCGTGGTGCGCTTGCGCGGTGCGCAGGTGCTCGAGGAAGGCCTTGCGCTCGTGTGTGTGTGTGTACGTGTGCGTGTGCGTGCGTGCGTGCGTACTGACCGCGCTCGTGTGCGTGCGTGTCGACGAGCAGCTGCCAGCGCTGCGCGGCGGCCGCGTGGTGCGCTTGCGCGGTGCGCAGTGCTCGAGGAAGCCTTGCGCTCGTGTGTGTGTGTGTACGTGTGCGTGTGCGTGCGTGCGTGCGTACTGACCGCGCTCGTGTGCGTGCGTGTCGACGAGCAGCTGCGCTGCGCGGCGGCGCGTGGTGCGCTGCGCGGTGCGCAGGTGCTCGAGGAAGGCGCTCGTGTGTGTGTGTGTACGTGTGCGTGTGCGTGCGTGCGTGCGTACTGACCGCGCTCGTGTGCGTGCGTGTCGACGAGCAGCTGCCAGCGCTGCGCGGCGGCCGCGTGGTGCGCTTGCGCGGTGCGCAGGTGCTCGAGGAAGGCGCTCGTGTGTGTGTGTGTGCGTGCGTGTGCGTGCGTGCGTGCGTACTGACCGCGCTCGTGTGCGTGCGTGTCGACGAGCAGCTGCAGCGCTGCGCGGCGGCCGCGTGGTGCTGCTGCGCGGTGCGCAGGTGCTCGAGGAAGGCCTTGCGCTCGTGTGTGTGTGTGTACGTGTGCGTGTGCGTGCGTGCGTGCGTACTGACCGCGCTCGTGTGCGTGCGTGTCGACGAGCAGCTGCCAGCGCTGCGCGGCGGCCGCGCGTGTGCGCTTGCGCGGTGCGCAGGTGCTCGAGGCCTTGCGCTCGTGTGTGTGTGTGTACGTGTGCGTGTGCGTGCGTGCGTGCGTACTGACCGCGCTCGTGTGCGTGCGTGTCGACGAGCAGCTGCCAGCGCTGCGCGGCGGCCGCGTGGTGCGCTTGCGCGGTGCGCAGGTGCTCGAGGAAGGCCTTGCGCTCAGCGTTCTGCGCCTCCACTACTCGCCGCGTCACCGCCATGGCAGTCTCCGTCGCGCGTAACGCCAACGTCTCCCGCCCGAACACCGCCCTGCACAGCCACACACCTGCATTGCAATACTAGCTTTGTCGTGGATTTACTAAGGAAACCCACCAACACTCAATAAAGAATGTACACATTTGCAACAAAAATGTCATTTTTTTTAAGAATAATCAAAATATTTGCATTATTTTAAACTACTATAATAATTCTGCAATATTAACTACTTAGTGTTCAAGTACTTACTTAATATTAATTCATTCAAAAAATGTTGTACTTAGCAGCCAGTAATCACCTTTATGATTAACGTTCGAATACTGAGTAAGAACTAAATAAGAAAATGAAGAAAATCCCGGGATAATTGAACCGTGTTGTGCAAAAATATTTTAACCCACAAAAACATAAAATTATTCAGATTTGACAGATAAATGAATTTTTCTTACCAGCGAAGCTCTATTAAATCATGTTATACAAATTTAATTACCTAGCCATTAAAAATTAAGATTTTGCGATAACTTCTTTTTTTAGAATTTATGATACTTGAAAATAAATTAAAATAAACCATTATCGTCTAATTTCTATCTTAAATACATTAGGAAATTTTTTGGACAAAATTCTCAATGTTCATTTATATCGAATTGTAGCTCGAGCTATTCACACAACATGGATTTATAAGCAATCGTTTTTTTTACCAACGATATATTAAACAGCATGTATGTAGGTGCACTGGTTGAAGTGATATACACTGATTTTGAAAACGCCTTTGACGGAAATTTACACACCTGCATAAAATCATATATATCTATCTACTAGAAGACAAGCTACAATTGTAGGGCAGATGCAGATCAGACTTTATAACTACAAAATTTGGAGTACCACAAGGTTCAGTTAGCCTGTGAAATAATGAGAAAAAATACAATATACAGTGTTTCCTATTATCTCAGTCTCCTCTTTGCGCGGTGCTTTAAAGATAGTTGATATAAATTTTAACTGTTAAAAGAAACCGTTTAAAAAATGTATTAACATACAAAAATAAATTAACCATATTGTATAAAATTATTATATCAATCCATTCATAATGTTAATGAAACTATATTTGTAATTTAAAAAGTTTTAGTTCTACTTCAATAGATGGCGTTGACTAAGAAATAGATCGCACTATGGTTGCGTTACCCAGTATGTAATAAGGTCATTGAATTTATTGTACACAATAATATAAACCAGTATAGATCATACATTGTTGTAGTTTGATTTATATATCATCAACCCTTCTAGTGTATCGAAAGGACATCAGATCAACTAGTGCTATCAAGGTAAACACATAACAATTCATGTTTTCATAGTTCACCGATTTATATTAAATCAGACGTGTTTAGGCATCTAGCGTTCCACCTTGTACGTAAAATAGAGAAAGTCAATCAATTTTTGTCAGATAAAATGATTTTACT
Organism: Parnassius orleans; assembly: GCA_029286625.1. Classification (NCBI taxonomy): domain Eukaryota; kingdom Metazoa; phylum Arthropoda; class Insecta; order Lepidoptera; family Papilionidae; genus Parnassius; species Parnassius orleans. Next base: position 123,768 of record JAGSMP010000178.1, read on the forward strand.
AATAGAATGAAGTAGATGGCGTTTGTACGGCCACAGTTTGCGACTCGTTCAGCTTCTTTGATAGTTAAGTTATGTAGTTTAAAGTTAGTTTAAGACGATAGTAAGCACAATGTGTTGTTACTTTTGCAGTTTATTATACACACTGAGTTTATTAAAAAAATGGTGCATTATAAGTATTTCGCGGCGCAGCGGTTTGAACCGCGTCAGCATAAAATAAATGTATCGTATTTAGATCGTACAACGCTGTTACAAAGCAATTTTAGTCGTAATTTTCTGAAGATTTCACTTCTAAAGCGTGTGAAAGCATATATTTAGTTTATCGTTTATTGTTGGTTGGATTATTTCTGCAGAACGCGGTCCACCGAGTGTAGCAGCTGTGCTCACTTGGCTATGGCGCTGCGCTGTCGGTGTGTTGCTGCAGGGCGGCGCCAGCGCTCCTCGTCCTCACGCAGGAAGCGCTCGGCCTCGTGCTGCAGCGCGGCGCTGGGCAGGCGCTCGGCCAGCTCGGCCTGCGTGGCCACGGCCCAGCCGCGCGCCCAGTCCGTGATGGCCAGCTCCACCGCCGGCTCGCCGCCCTCGCCCGCCGCGTGCACCTGCTGCAGCATCGACAGCAGGTACACCGCCAGCTGTGGATCGAACCCATACAACAGTGAATATGCGCTATTATAGTAACAAGTCGCGCGGCGCAGCGTACAGCGCACGCAGCAGGGCGGGCTGCAGCGTGTGTGCGTGTGTACGTGCGTGCGTGTGTATATATGTGCGTGCGTGTGTGCGTGCGCTCACCTTGCGCATGGCGGCGGGGTCGCGCGGCGCGAGGTGCGCCAGTGCGGCGCGCGGCGCAGCGTACAGCGCACGCAGCAGGGCGGGCTGCAGAGCGCGCGCACCCGGCGCCGGCGCGCCCGCCCACCAGAACAGCTCCAGCAGCCGCGCGCCGCATTCCGCGCTCCACCCCGCCCACCACCGCGCCCGCCCCTCGCCGCTACCGCCACCACCCGCACCTGCCACACACAGCGGTAAAGATTTAAATACAGGACAACAGGTGCTAAGGTGACTCTTGAATTACTCCTAAATATTTCATTGTAGATGTACCTTTAGTTAAGGGACTATTGATAAATAATGTATCTATCTATAATAAATCAAGCTTGTTTCGAAATTTAAATCCCATCGTAAACGTTTACAATCACCGAAGCTATTGATACTCATGGCATGTTAAAACACAAAGTAAAATGAAAATAACAAAGGCCCTAATAAAGAGCCTTGAGGCACACAAGAAGGAATTGATATCTACGCGGACGTAAATTCATTTATGTTACAATAACTGGAGATCTATTACTAATTTGGAACGAAAACCAACTGTATAAATTATCGTGTATACCATCTTTGTAAAACTTCTTAAGGAGCAGCAGATGATCTACACGATCAAAAGCTTTACTGAATACACGAACACAATGTAAATACTAGAAATAACAGGAAAGTTTATATCTAAGTGTCGTCTTAATTAAAGGTTGCCACGACATGCAATGTGGACTACAAATATGTTTCTTAAAATAATTATTCTAGAAATTCGAATTATTATTGATATATATTTTTTAAACTAGACCCAAATGTTAGCTTAATGCAAAGGACTGCAAGATTTTACGCCTGAATTTTGAGGCCTATCAGCAAAGATATCGATGTCACATGCCTTGCAAAGCTTGTTATATTGCCTCTATAACCTGTTTGTGGTGGCGTGGTGACACAAATTAGTTTTACTGCCCTTAAATGAGACGGGGACGTATCGGCTGACACGCGCTAGCTTGAATGGCACATTGAAATTTATTAAACTTAGTTGATATGGACAGTCTATGGTTCCGTTGACGATTTTGTGTAGCAACATGAGATCCAACAAAAGCCTCCGCTCCTGCAGGCTACTTAATTAAAAATATGTCAGTCGGTCTTCGTAAGAGGGTAGATTCTTTATTTTGTAGATTTGGTACGAAAGATGCCACAAAAAATTTGGATACGCTCTATACCTTTCACGTAAACTCATAAAATGGAGACCAGACCTGACTATAGTATTCGAGGCTGAAGCGGACTAAAGATTTGTACAAGGAAATTTTTGTAGATGTTCTCTTAAATTCTTTGGAATTGCGCAACAAGAACACCAACATTTGAAAACCCCTTTTAAAAATTCCGTCAATGTGTTTATGAAAACGCACTTTTTGTCAAAAACCACGCCTAGACCCCGAATAGACTCCACTTCTGCCAATGGATGACCATCAATATTATAAATCGGTGTCGGAATATTTCTACATCTTGAGAATCTTATAAATTTACATTTATCGAGGTTCAATTAGTCTGTTCTTAACGCACCACAAAGACATCCGGTCCAAATCCTCTTGCAATAGGAGTGAGTCACTGTGGTCTCTGATTACAAGGACAATTTCATGTCATTTGCATACATAAAGCAGGTCGCGTGATTAAAAACAGACGCAATGTCGTTTATGAAAATATTGAAGAGAATCGGATCGACATGGTAACCCTGGGGAATGCCAGACGTAGGTAGAAATGGTTTTGAAGAGTAGCCATTTACCACAACTCTCGATTTTCTCTTCCCGAGTTTTTTCGAAATCGCTACCTTACCGCAGTTGAAATTCGCCAGCGACTGCAAATCACGTGGGTTTGATAATAAATAATGTTAGCGAGCGTACGGTGAGAAGACGCATGAAGGAAGTGGATTTAAAAGCGGGTAGACCAGCACGCACCCCAGAGCTTCTCAGACTGCACCGAGTAGCAAGACTTTCGTTTTGCCCGAGAACACGCGAACTGGACTCACGAGCAGTGGGTTAAAGTTTTGTTCACAGACGAGTGTAGGATTGCATTACATGCACCAGACGGTCAAGAACGGGTATGGAGAAAAAGAGGAGAACGATTTTACCCAGTACCACTACACAAACAGTGAGTTTTCACGAGAGCTCCATAATGGTGTGTGGGGGAGTAATAAGTTCCGACGCTCGTACAGAGTTAGTTATCGTCAACAACTGGCTAACTGCTGCTCAATACGTTGAAGAGATTCTACAGGATCATGTTTTGCCTTATTCGGGGTTTATTTAGACACGATGAGTTTCTTGTAATGCTTTTTCAATTGATCAAGAGTTTCGGGGATATAACGTCACGCTGTCTTACACCTCTCTGCAGTTGGATAGGTTTCGTACTCTGGTTCTGTACTCGGATAGCCATCGTAGCCCTACTGTATAAACACTTCAGCACTTCGATATACCGACAGTCAACTTGGCACCGCTGAAGGACTGTAGCACCGCCCAAATTTCGACGGAATCAAAGGCTTTCTCACAGTCCACATACGCAAGGCAAAGTGACAGATTGTACTCTTCGGTCTTCTGCACAATTTGCCGAACTTTCCATAAGAGTGTGTAGTCTTAATTAAACGCCGCTACAAACTTAATTGTTGGTGTAGTTATCTTTTAATACTCATGAAAAAGTACTGAAAACTTAAGAGAGACATTTATTGTGCCCACCAATGCAGTATTAATTGAAGAAAAAGTACTAAAAAGTAAGCTGTCGCAAAATTCAATGTTGGCCAAGATTCCGTGCCGGTGAGTTTATAAATCAGACTATTAAATATCTATGAATGAACTTGTGTTGGTAACTGTTAACTAAGCTCAGGATTCTTACAGTTTTAAAATCAAATAGATCTATCAGTAAACGAAGTAAATAAATCGTCTATTAAATAATAGGTAAATTACTTAATATATAATTAATAAATATAAATATAAATAATAATTTAGGTAAAGAAAGACTATTTAAATTTCCATTGTGGATGAAATTTAGGAAGTTCTTTTCTCGGATTACACTATTATTTACACATATATTTTAATACCGGACCAGCTATATCATGTTGTTTATAAGTGTGTAATTGACAGTATCAGTAACAAATAAACAAAAGAAGTAAATAAATTCTTTATTTGCCATAAATCTTTTAACAAATAAATGGAGCCTTGGATTCTAAACTAATTGTAGAAAACTGAGGTTTAGAAACCAGTGTTTTCCCTCTTTAGTGGTGCAACTAAAATAGATTCTGGCGACTTAAGAAATGAATTGCTAAAGCTGTGAGAAAAAGGAGGAGTGACAAGGAGATAGAGAGAATTAGAGTGGGTGTCTGTTATTTGTAGGAGAATCCAGATGTACGCAGCATGCAATGCAACGTACAATTGTCAAGTCATCATTTCACAACTTGACATCTTTTGCATATTTCCGCGGTAAATGTATTTTAAAATCAGTTAGCGAATCAAGAGTGCGATGCGTGTTCATTATCACTAGATAAAGTCTTTTATTCTGTAAACTTATCTACAATATATTTTTATCAAACTTATCAAGCGTCTCGCTTGTTTATCCTTGGGGTCTATGCACCGACGGATCTGCGCGGAGGTGGGTCATTGAAAGCCAACAAGAGAGAGAGGAATTTTGGGATAGCATGAGAGAGGTCTTGAATAAATGCGGAGAAAATGAACGGATCGTGATGTTAGGGACTTTAATGGGTGGGTTGGAGTAAAGCGTGATGGGTATGAAGGAGTTCTGGGTACGTTTGGGGACGAGAGAGTGAATGACAATGGGAGAAGCCTGCTTGATTATGCTTGGAATGGAATCTGTGCGTGGCCAACACAATGTTTGACCAAAAGATCCATTTGTATACAAGAGATGAGGTGAGTCTAGAGTATGATTGATTTTGTAATTGTGGATGAAAGACTGAGGAAGAAAGTGCTAGACACTCAGGCATACCGCAGGTGAGCCTCGACACAGACCACTTCCTGGTTATAGCCCAGATGCGTGGCCTCTTTAAACGGTGGCGACACCGAGGGGCCGAGCCTACGAGTGTTTTGGATAGAGTAAAGTGGAAAATCTACAAGAAAAAGAAAGACGAGTATGTAGAGAAACTGAAAGAAAGTTTTAAAGGCATAGAAGAGATAGGTGTGATTGAAGATTTGTGGGAGACATTTAAGAAAGGGTCGTGAATGTTGCTATTGAGGTATGCGGGTAGCTAAAAGAAGGAAAGGAAGAAGAACTATAATGTGTGGATGGATAAAGATGTACAAGGGTTGTGCAAGAAAAGAAGAAAGCGTGGTTGGATTGGTTAGCAACAAAAGTTAACCAAAAAGTTCAAAAGGCAACGGATGACGAGATAAAGGAAGCAAGAACGAAGTATAAAAGATTGAAATCAGCAGCGAAAGAAGTTGTGTCTAGAAAGAAAGAAGAACGAAAGGATGATTTCGATAGGAGGCTCACTGAAGATTTCAGTCAAACATCAAGTTTTCTGGAAATCCATCAAAACAACCAGAGGAAAACTTCTACCTCGGGCTGAGTACAATCAGGAGTCAAGATGGAGCATTATAAAAGGAGAAGAATGTGTGTTAAAGAGATGGAAAGAATATTTTGAAAGTTTGTTTGAAAGAGAGGAAGTGCAGGTACAGCATCCGGCACCTTCCATGGAAACTAATATAAATGTTGATGAAAGTGAGATAAGCATGGATGAAATAGTGAAAGCGTTGAAAAGTATGAGATCAGGTAAGGCTGCAGGGTATGACAGGATTACCGTCGAGATGCTGAGGCTGGACAGGGCATAGTGGCTAGTCAGCTGTACCGCCTTTTCAATTTGTGCTGGCGAAATGGGCAAGTACCGGGAGACTGGTGCAAAGCCGTAATCGTGCCATTGTATAAGGGAAAAGGGTCACGGCAGGACTGCATAAATTACCGCAGTATAAGCCTTCTCAGCGTCGTCAGTAAATTGTATGCGAAAGTGTTGATTGAAAGGGTTGTGAATGAAACAGACGAAAAGTATGGGATGCACAAGCGGGATTTAGAAAGGAATGGGATGTATGGATCAGGTCTTTTCCTTGCGGTGCATAGCCGAAAAGTGTTTGGCTAAAACAAGACGGTCTATTGCGCATTCGTGGATCTAGAAAAGGCCTATGATAGAGTAATGAGGAATGAATTGTGGTCAGCACTGTCCGTGAACCGTGTGAGCAGTATCCTCATACGAGCACTGCAATCTCTTTATAGGATTCTAGTGCTTGTGTAAGGATAAACAGGGCATACACTGAATGGTTTAATATCGAAAAGGTGTTAGACAGGGATGTGTAGCGTCACCGTGGCTGTTTAATCTGTTCATGGACAATTGCTTGACAGATTTAAAAGAGAATGAAAGTGGGTTGAGAATGAAGTACTACTTGCGTCTTCGGCCGAGGAGTTGCAGGAGATGGTAACTGCTATGAGTGGAGCTTTTGTTAGAAAGGGAATGAAGATGAATGTAAAGAAGACGAAAGTGATGGTGTTTGAAAGAGATGAGGCAGTGACAGACTGCAATATCGTGATTGGAGATGAACAAATTGAACAGGTGAAGGAGTTTGTGTATCTGGGTTCAAAGTTTACAAGAGATGGAAAGTGTGAGAGTGATATCGAAAGAAGAGTGAATGCAGGAAACATGGTGAATGGAGCTTTGCACTCCTTTATGAGCAGTCGGAAGTTGTCTAACAAGGCTCGTTTGGCTGTGCATGAGGGGGTGTTGGTTCCGACACTCATGTACGGAAGTGAAAGTTGGGTATGGCAGAAGAAACTTGAAAGCAGAATAAATGCAGTTGAGATGAGAGCGTTAAGAAGTATGATAGGAGTTAAATTGAGTGACAGGATAAGAAATAGTGAGATAAGGAAACGTTGTGATTTGAAAGAAGATGTAGTGACAAAAATTGAGAAAGGTATGCTGAGATGGTTTGGCCATGTCGAGAGAATGAATGAAGAACGATTGACGAAAAAAGTGTATAAGGCGAGTGTGAATGAAAGTGTTGGAAGGGGTAGACCTAGGAGGACGTTTCTCGACCAAATCAGGGACGTCTTGAAAAAAGGCCAGGTCAAGAGTACCTTAAACCAAAGAGCATGTATGAAGGTAATAATGAAAGTGGACGAAGCGAAACAAGTATGTAAGGATCGTAGCAAGTGGAAAGAAGTGGTCTCTGCCTACCCTACGGGAAAGAGGCGTGATTATATGTATGTATGTATGTGTATCAAGCGTTTTCAGTTTATAAATCATCTCCTTAGTGTCGGTACTACGAGGGGAGGTCAAAAAGTTTGCGGAATGGCGGGGTTGGCAAGGATGAGTTTACTTATCCAGGTAGGCGCTAGTTAAGTGACTCATTGTTAGTATATATACCAAGTGTCAGCTTAATGAGGTCATTAGCTTTTGAATTATCAATGAGTGAACAAGTCAATCGGGAAGAAACTAGCTACTATGGTGAAAATTGAATATCGCGCCGTCATTAAGTTTCTCACCAAAAAAGAAAAGACACCTCAAACCATTTTTCAAGAAATGTCAGCTGTTTATGGGGACTCCGCTCCTGGGAAAACCATGATTTATAAATGGCAAGCCTTTTCAAACAAGGGAGGGACCCAATGAAGACGACCCCGACCTGCACGGCAGATTGAAGCTAGCACGCCAGAAATAATTGAAAAGTTCAAAACTTGTATCGAAAGATGCCTGGCTAAAGAAAAACAGTTTGCAGCATTAGTTGGAGTATCAGAAACAACCATTTTAAACATCCTACGTCAATACCTTGGCATGACTAAAGTCTGTGCAAGATGGGTTCCGAGAATGCTTTCTGCGCATCAAAAACACGAGCGTGTCGAAAGTTGCCGCGAGTTTTTGGACCACTGTGGAGAGCAAAGAGAGGAACTAAAAATTGTAACTGGCGATGAAATTGGGTTCACCATTATGAACCTGAGTCAAAGCAAGAGTCGATGCAGTGGCATAAAAAAGGCACACCCCCTCCTAAGAAGTATAAGGTGTCTCATTCGGCTAGAAAGATCATGGCGACGATCTTTTGGGATTTAATTTGATTGATTATAAGGAACGTGGTGTTTCCATAACGGGAAAATACTACGTTTCTTTACTAGATCAATTAAAAGAAGCTATTAAAGAAAAAAGGCGTGCTCCTTTTGCGCGACAATGCGCCCGTGCACACAGGCCATGTTGCGACGGCTGCCATTCACCGGTGCGGTTTTGAGCAACTGCGCCACACACCCTACAGCCCAGACCTGGTCCCAATCGACTATTATTTGTTTCCAAAAATGAAGAAAGAACTGCGTGGGAAAAAAAATTGACGACGATGATGATGTGAAGTCGGCAATTTTGGCCTATTTTGACGCCCAAGACAAATCTTTTTTTTTTAGACGGTATTATTAAGTTATTTGACAGATCTAATAAATGTATTAGGGTTAAGGGAGAATACATTGAAAAGAAAAAATAGTTTAATGTTTCATTTCATTATCCTTCTCTGTCATTCCGCGAACTTTTTGATCTCCCTTCGTACCTCGAACAGCAGAGTTCGACTGTTTTCACTGAATTTTTTTAATGTTATTTCCACAATAATTATATTATAGTTTACGCGTCATAAGTTTTAGCAAACGAAGAGAGATATATGTAATTAGTGAGACGGTTGGAAAAATTAGCAAACACGAGGTATGAGGAGAGTGAGAGTCACCTCGCAGTAGCGTGTCGAGCAGGCGGCGGAACAGCGGCTCGTCGTCGAGCAGGCGGGCGCGCGGCGAGCGCGCCAGCAGCAGCGCGAGCGCGCGCGCCGCCGCGCCGCCGAGCCGCGCGCTCGCCTCGCCGCGCGCCTCCGCGCCCAGCACTGCAACACCACGCACAGCGTGTTACTCGCTGCGTACATCCGCACCAGCTAACGCGCCTCCAGATGTCGCATACAATCACCATCATCGTTATCTTAACAGGCGTCCCCCAAAATGCTAAGTTTTTAATAACGTTGTAGACACGAGACGATGTTCGATGGGTTGTTGGTATGGACACGTGCATCACCCAATATGAAATGTTTGTTGCAATTATTAAGAAGTAATATTTATCTGTGAATATACCATTATTACAGCCTATAAGGTCACTCCTGAACATAGGTCTCCTCCATAGATTGCCACATAAGAGGGATATTTGCCATAATTTCTAAGCTGGGAAAGCGAACTGGCAACCGCAGTTTTTTTTACTTTTAGAGGTTATTATAAAGACGCTGCTACCCATTTCCAAGTTGTTTCCCTGTGTCGCCTCTTACTACACCCAAAAGATGATATGAGGTAGTGGATACTCTTACACCACCACTACACGCTCAGTTTACACACATAAAAACCAATAACCATTTTGAACTAGGAAAAAACATAAATTGTTACCGACATGAGACTGTAACTAAAATATAAAACATATTCAATATAATTAATGAATATCACCAGTTTATTTTTAAAAGCTGAGAAGAAATATCAATAATAGTCTTTAAAAAATATAACTTTGCTTATCAGAACGCAATATACAGGGTTATTTTGCAAAAACCGGCCAAATTTGCAGAGGAGGTTCAGAATAGATAATAAAAGCGAATTGCAGAGGAGGTTCAGAATAGATAATAAAAGCGAATGGTGAAAAAATATATAAGAAAAAAAAACTCAAACATTATGTTTTTTCAATTTTCCTATTTTCTACCGACTTCAAAAAGGAGAAGGTACTCAATTCGACTGTATGTTTTTTTATGTGTGTTACCTCATACCTTTTTTCTCGGTGAACCGACTTCGATGATTCTTTTTTTATTTGAAAGCTGGTGCTTCTCATATGGTCCCATATAAATGTGATCAAGGTCTGGCCAGTAGTTTTTGAGTTATCCTTAATAATTTATATTGGAGTTGTTGTACAAAATTTTAATTTTACCACTTGTTATCTTTTATATTCAAAATGTGTGGAAATGCATTATTTTATCTGATTGTCATTCATAAATATGTAGCGCCTACTATTTTATTAGCTCGCACATTTGTAAGGGAGTGTTGAATTCAGAAGCAGTCAGATGCGTTCGGCCAGTTAGGCGCTCGCGTTCGGTTACTCAGTTAGCGCATCTCCCCGCCCTTCCCTTCCGTAAACCATTACACTGCTAAGTACGTTTATCCGACCGGCCCCGACCGACAGTGTTCGCTTGACCGTGACCTCATTACGTAACAGTGTCCTATTTTTAAAATTTCGAAGGTTGATTTCGCAACAAAATATTCGAACCGCAAATACTATGAAATTTTACGGTGTTACATTTTAAGCAATGAAAGTTTAAGTGGTGCGCAAAGATTAAAAGTGAGTTTTTACCACGTTTGCAAAGACAAGGAGTTAACGCACGTGTATCACCCAATCGGAAAACAATTTTTGCAGCTAACCAATGGCTGTTAGACTTTGGACAGTTCACCACTCCGTCACAATATTTTAGTTTGTTTAAACACGCTAATCTCTGTAACTACCAGTCCGATTTGAAAATTTCTTTTTATATATCTAGCATTAGGCTAACCTTTACAGCTAGCCTTAAATATTTATTATTGTTAAGCAAGTCAGAAGAAAAAGCGCTCCCAAACTACTTTATCCGCGTGCGCTGGCGTAATGGTTAGTGATACGTTAATACAATGTTCTACAAAAGTATAGACCTTTACTTCATCTATAAAAAAGTCCGCAGCACCATATGCCTATCTCTTATACAGAAGCCACAATAAAGTATTTGGTGACAAAAAATTATTGAAAATTAAAAAGTGATTTATGGGCGTTATTATTAGGTATGGTGTATTTCCTTACGAACGATAGTGAATATAATCATCAAGACAATTTTATGGAGATAAACTTTGCTCCTAATAACATGTTATTTGGACGCGTAGTTTAAGAGATAATAAAAAATTAAAATAATTCAACACTCGGCTCGGCACGCGAACGACGCATAAGCCTAGCCGACCGATGAGAACCGAGAGAAACTAGCAGTGAACGCCGGTGCGCGAGGTGTTATAACATATAGGTGTAAGCGAAGTGTCCACGTGCCATTACATTTACCACGTGTTCGGCGGTGAAGGAAAACATCTTGAGGAAATATGCATGTCTGAGAAATAAACACGCGATGGGGCAGCGCGGCGGACACTTCCTTGCCCTCAAACCCTCTCAGAAAAGAGGGGACGCCTGTGCCCAGTAGTAGGACGTATTAGGTAAGGTCCAAAAGTCAATTTCCAAATGCATAAAATCTAGTATTTTATCGAGATAAAATTGTGTGCAAGTTTTGGGTTCAGATAATCTTAACTTCTCTTCAGCGTCAGGGTGTAGTGGAAGGCGCACTACATTGTTCCCATTGGGTTGGCAAAAAGTAGTTTCTTGGTACTTTTGAAGGCATTGGTAGTCTTCGGATGACACCTCCTCATTGTCATTGATATTTTCGTTCGACCAAAAATTTATGTATGCTATCAATATCTACCATAAGTACGTTACAGTTGTACGACTTCACGTTTCCGCATAAAATCCAGCCTAGGCGCGTTTGCTGCGCAATGGGCATATCGTCATTTTCTCTGATGATTCCTCCCATGATGATCGAAGAGTATTAAAGTTGGAAAAATTTACTATGCCAATATCCGCTCAATAAAATAAAATGATGTGTCTTACCTAGTTTGAAGAGCACCTCCCGCCCTCCCTCAATTGCGTGCACTATCCCCGCCACCACTAATCCCAGCACCACTACTCCCACCACCACTACACTAGGAAAGACACACCACCGACGACATTACGACACGTGTTTCGTCTCTACACGAGGCATCTTTAGGTGTAGTAGATTCTACGGTAGCTGACCGCTAAGTGAGCGGCGAGGCAAAAACAATTTATTGAGCGGATATTGGCAAAGTAAATTTTTCCAACTTTAATATAATGGATTTCCGCAAAGTAACGCCTGATTCTATTAATTATATTAATGATCGAAGAGTAAACATCGGCACCCAGTAACAAATCTATTGTTCTACTATGATAGAATTCAGTGTCCGCTAGTTGGATGTTCTCAATAAATACCCATGACGGTTTTCCAAATGATTTGTTAGGTAGGTTGTTTACTGCGTTTTTCATTATAAAGACGTCAAGATTTATTCTATACGTGTTATAGCCAGATGATAAAGTGATGTTCATAACACCCTTGAAGTTGTTCGCCTTCGCGTCTACTCCTAATATCACTTCTTTGCAATGCTTGCGAGGTAGTCCTAATCTTTGAGCGCTATTTTCGGTGATTATCGAAGTTTGGGACCCTTGGTCGATAAGAGATCTCATGTAGTAAAGGGAACCGTCTACACCTTGGAAGTTTATTAGAGCAGTTGCCAATAAAATTTCTTGTGATGTGAATTTGACACCGCGCGGTCGGTCGTTGCACTTGGCGTTGCAGCGTTTGCTGATATGGTAAAGGCTTCGTGAACCAGTGTATGATGATTGGTTTGGCACTTATGGCATATCTTCTTTTATTATATTTTATATTATTTATACGTGGTAGAATCACGTTGCAGCTATGTTAGTAGTATAGTTGTAGCACGAATGGGTCGGCTCGACCGGGGAAGAACTACGCTCTCACAGAATACCAACGTAAAATAGCAGCTTAATGCTGTTGTGTTTCGTATGGTGAGTGTAGAGAACCGGAGACCCTTTTTACTGGAAAAGAGACATTCCATCTTAGTCCTCACGAGTGACAACGCATCTGCATTTTGATTCGTAGTTAAGGATAGATGTACATGCCTATGGGCTACAGCAACTACTTATCATAAGGTGGAGGACTGTGTACTCGCTTGTCATCCTTATCCTATATAAAAAAAATATATAGAACTATTATAAAGGCAGTTTTGGCATAAAGATAACTTGAATATTGTTTGTCACTTGACATCGGGTTGATATGTTGAAAATGTTTCGCAATACGGAATGGCGTGAGCTTTGTTGCAGACGGGGCATTTTTGCTTCGTTACGCACACTATAGGTTAGTTTTTATTATTGAAATTATTTTATTTAAATGACTGATTTTGATTGCCCGTGAATGATTTAAAAACGAATGGTTTTTTGAAATTAGAAGGCTGAGCTGGTTGTTGCGGCTGCTTATTTGACTTAACGTGATCTCGTTTTCGTTTTGACGACTCTAGGGCTGCGAATTTCACCTCCAAATATTGTAGTAAATCTTTTAAAGTTAGGAAATCTCTTGGGTGTTTCAGTGACTCGATATAGTCGTTATGGACGTCTAATTTCTGATTCTTATTTTTGATTAAGTAAACACTCATGGGGTCCCAGTTCTTTATGTTGACTCCCAGTTTTTTGATGGCGTTTAGGCATTCGTTGGCGGTAACATGAATCTTCTTAATCACCGATACTGACTGCTGTTGGTTCAATAAGACACTCATGTGAGAATTAAAAATAAGCTTCATGTTATTATAGCAGCGGTTTAGAAGATCCCAACATACTTGATAGTTATCTGTGCTTATCTGGAAATCATGCACTATTTTCTCTGTTTCCTCGACATGTCCTCTAACTTGCTGCTGGTACATTGGGCTGGGGATGCTTTTGCGTCAGCTGTTTCAGGACGAAGCGCCCTGCCAGACGGTAGAGCTGAAAAGCTCGTCTATTGCAATGGGCCTAAGAAGGCTTTTTTCTTTAGGGTCACGTTTAGGTAAGTAACTAAGAAGATAATTGCGTGTTTCATTATAAAATTCGGATGTGCTTTGGTAGTAACTGCCAGTAAAATATTCGTGAGATTTATCGCCAGACTCAAAAAGCTTTAGATGATTACCTTGAAACTCCTGTCAATAACTTTCTAAAGTGCTAAGTCGCTTTTAATATGCCGGTGTCTTGCGTTCGGCACCGTTTTTCTTAAAGTTGATTAGGAGCTGATCCATAGTTTCCATTATTTTGTTTTGGCTAGCTAGAAGATCTTCCATTTTGATCAATTAGTTGCTGTTGAATATAATATACAGCTGTAGACTTACCAATGCTGCTGCTGGTTGACTTACGTGGCGCGTCACCGCTTTCGCAATCTAAAATACTCGCGACAGAGGTCCCGTTCACGGTAAGCTCGAAGAACCATAAAGATGTGCGTTACACCTAAGATGCTGTTGCTGATAATAAAAATAAAAGATGCTACTTGAGATAAAATAGTTAATATATTTAAAAACTTCTAATAGCTGATAATGAGTACGCGGACGCGCTGTGTGGCGATCCTGTGTGAACTGACTCGATGGACAATGAAATAAGTATATGAGGCAAAAATGCTGTTCGGGTGATATTTGCAGCTGCACCGTAGAATGCCACGTGTGGAAACTACTGAAGTTTTCTTTCTGGATATCACCCATTTCATTACCAACGTGTGCAAGCATTGAATAATAGCGATGGTCCACCTCGAAAACATTTTTGTGAATAGTTAGTGCTTTTATTTTAAGTAATTGCATATTTATGTTGTAAATAGTTTGTTGTTGTAAATAGTTAATCGTTGTAAATACTTCATTCCAATTTATTAAATTCGCTATAATAAAGACAGTCATCCGTTACGTCGTTGAAATGTAATTTTTTTTTAATTTTATTTATTATGATTTAATTATGTAGTTATCAACTTAGTAGCGAGCGTGTCATTAAGGAAGTAGCGCGCGTATGGTGTAGTTGTTGCCCATAAATCACAATCAATTTTGGATATTTTCAAATAGGTAAATGTTAAACCTTATTTACGCGTATTTTTAAAAACTGCAAAAAGTGTATATCAGTATTTATATTTTGAACTTAAGTATTAAATTTGGCCAGTCTTTGAAAAATAACTGTATATTAATAAATAAAATTGAAGTGTCCGTTTGTAATGTCAAAATAACAGTATAATTACATCGTGTAACAAATAAGTTGAGCTCACATCCAAGTAGCGACATCTGGCGAGCGTAAAATGATTAGCCTTAAGTGGGCGAGGTACGGTACCGTTGGCGAAGTAGTTGGCGTGCGTGTGGTGGTGGGGCTGGGGCGCGGCGAGGCGCGCCTGCAGCAGGTGCAGCTGCTGCAGCAGCAGCTCGCGCAGCGCCGCGCGCGCCTCGCGCCGCACGCGCGCCGCGCTCGCACCGCGCGCGCTCTGCTGCACGTAGCGCAGCTGCTGCTCCATCTCTATCACCGTCTGCCACCACCCACGGACATCGCACGCATCATGTATTTGTATGGATACGACCCATTTCAACGTGAATACCTCTTTGGCTATCGCGTTGGTCTAGTCGTGGTAAAAGCGAAATTATGATCCAATTGCACAATTTCTCGGGAAGCCCATAGGAAGGGAGTTTCGAAAGAAGCGCTTTGTGCCAAACCCGATGGAAGGCCTTCGCTATGTCCAAACTAACGGCCAATGCCTCCCCCTTGGACTCTACTACCTCCGCCTATCTATGAGTCAGGTAGACCAGAAGATCACCAGCTGAGCGACCACGACGAAAACCGTATTGGCGGTCACTAATCAGCTGGTGATCCTCAAGGTACCTCATGAGGTCCCGGATTTAGAAACGGTTCGTATCAAAAATCAGTTATTCGGTTTTTCTGTTAAGAAATTCTCAGTCCGTCCGGAGTAAAGAAGAAGGCGGTGTTTTACCACCGAGCCTCCTTTGGTCCTGCGCCTGATCTTTCTCCGGTCGTATCGGATTACCAGCCCATTTGACCATGAACATAAAAGAATAGAGAGTACGCCGGTACATGCGCATACATTCAAGCACTGTCATATAAACTGTCCTGCGCAAATAGCTAGTTTCCGCGGAGACTGGTCGCCGTGACCGAAATTAGGTCTAGAGGACGTTATTATTATTATTATCTCCTTAAATTTGCTTCTGAACTAAACATTTTGAATAATTCGTTATGCGCACAGCAAATTATGAGTAAGATAAGTGGAAACTTGCCAGCATCTGTCTTTCTATCCAATTACAATGTGGTTGTTTTCAAGGCAAGAGCGAACAGGTTTTTCTTAAACTAAGTCATTGAACTTTACCAACTTCAACTACATCACCATTTACCATCAGGTGGGATAACAGTCAAGTGTTGGCTTAGAATGGTTAAAGATTTAGTTTAGACTGTCCAATTAAAAACCAATGAAACATTTAAGATGCTACGAATTCGTACCTGCATGCCATGATTGCTTTCAAGCGCTTTAATCGCCACTTTATTCAGTAATCCGTGGAGATCCTCCAGCAACAGCTCGCGCCCCTCGAAGTTGTCCTCCATGCGGCCAATTTCTCGGATGGCACGGATCACCACTTCCACTAACGCGATCTCTTTGAGTGCTTTCAAGGATGCCTGCGATAAACATTAAATAGGAGGTAAACTGTGGTAACACAGAATGTGGAACTTTTAAAAACTGCAACAGGCAACACTTTTTCTCCCCCCACGACCATATAGCCTATGTAAGTGTGCAGTCATTAAAAGTTCGTGAATTAATTAATATCGTGTTTTAATTGCAATATCTAATATTTACTTTATCCTTAAAATATAAATTACAAAAAAAAATGCAACAGCATATTATATTTCCAATATTTAAAAGAATCTAATAAGTATTCTTAAATCAATTAAATTTGTAGATTTAAATTACCAACTAAATATTTTAATTGGGAGGTAAATCAATTAACAAATAATATTTCCTTTTTGTAATTTAATCATTGAGAATACTATATTAAATAATTTAATATTTAAAGTAAAAGTATATTGAACATTTATGTTCTAATATACGCGTTTGTAGTAAGAAGAAAAAATAACCAACAAAAACCGTTAAATGTGTACGAGAGTGGTGTTATACTGGTTGTGCCGACCCGTCCGTGCTGCAGCAATAAGCAGCTGTCCACGGCAGCAGATATCTGCGGCAGCAGCGTGCATATGCAGCTGTGTGCGGCTGCGGCAGTGTGCAGCTGGTACCTTGTGCACGAGGCGGCGCAGCAGCAGCGTCACGTTGTGCGCCAGCGGCACCAGGTGCAGGCAGGCGGGCAGCAGCGCCAGCAGCGGAGCGCCACGCTGCGCCACGTCCTCGCCCACATCCACCCAGATGTCGTCCTGCACCAACAGGATAACTCCCTATACCCTCAGAATAAAACTAATTTGACAAATTTTAACACGTTTACCGTGATAAAATCCGTACCAAGCGAGCACCGTGTAGTGGCGGTGTAAGAATATTCACTACCCCATATCGTCCCATGGGTGTCATAAAAGGCGACAAAGGAAAACAAATCAGGAGATGGACAGCGTCTTCCTTATAATGGCTAAAAATAAAAAATAAACATGTATGTTGTTTAAACGTGGTAGAAGTGTAAAAAAATGATTTATTTAATATGATCATTTTCAACCATCAAACAAAATATTTATTTTATGACACGGACACAGCGCTCTGTACCGATAATTGAAGTTGATGCATGGCGCAGCACTATTCGTCTCGCACACATGCACATTTCACTCACACCGGTACATTTCGTTTTTGGTCTCACCCTAATCACTCTATCGCCAATGTAATGTATATTATATCTATGGTTAAAATGGTTTGGACGACGCTAAGCATGTTGCAATGCTGCAGACTTCCCGGAGCGTCGGTGCTTCACATCAGCGATATGATGTTTTTATTTTTATTTTATTTTATTTTATTTATTTAAAGGACATCCTACAGTAGTTACAATATATACTATTTATTGCTTTCTATCTTTGAATTACACATTATGCTTATTGAACTACAGATGACAGGTTGTCACAACATGCTTAAAATTAATGAAAAAAAAAAAAGTACAAAAATTAAAGAAAATAAAGAAAAGGGCCAATATATATATAACATAAACAAATAAAATACATAACAGAGGTGCATCACTCACTGAGAATAATTTTTCTTTTATAATTATGTAAGGTGTCATTAAAAATGTCGAGATTTGTGTCATCAGTTGATTTAATATTACGTGTCAAACGGGAAATTGGCGAATTTTTTCCTAGATTACTTTTATGTTTACGTACTTTAAGTATTCCGATTGGATGACGAGATAGCCGTGTAGGTACCTTTATGGAAAATTTATTAAGCAGATTTGGGCAGTCGATAGCATTTTTAAATAGTTTATATAAGAATGTCATATCTAGCAGAGATCGTCTTAATTCTAAGGAATGCATATTAAAAATCTTAAGCCTTTGTGTATAAGATGTCCAGCGTTATAACTGATTTCGATATGCTAAATGTCTGGTTAATCGTAAAGGAGTCACGCTATCTAGCGTGACTCTTAAGTCTCGAATCTCTCCCACTTCGGTCAACTTTTCGTCCTGGATGCTATACACTGATTGGTGTTTTTTTCTTTTTCGAGTGAAATTGATATACCGACATTTAGATGGATTAAGTGTCATTTTATTGTGTACGCACCACGTAACTAGGCTGTTAAGGTCTTCCTGCAACACTTCTTGATCATTTTTGGTTCTAATAGCTCGAGACAATTTTAAATCATCAGCATATAAGAGGGCTGTCGAGTTCTTCAAGGATGATGTAATATCATTAATGAAAACAGTAAAAAATAATGGTCCCAGGTGTGATCCTTGTGGTACTCCTGATAAGGCTGTAAATGAATAAGACTCAGTGCCATTCAATACAACTGTAAGTGAGCGTGCCTCTAGGTATGATTCACACCAAACAAAAAAGGGTTTTGTTATACCAAATGACTTCAATTTACGCAATAGGGTTTGGTGGTCGTCACTATCGAAGCCCTTCGCAAAATCAGTGTATATGCTATCTGTTTGCAAGCCATTATCAACTGCTTCTGCTAGATTAGAAACATGATCTATAAGATTTGTATTAGTAGATCGTTTTGTTACGAAACCATGTTCAATAATCGGCTTGATATGATTGTACAGGTGAGGATATTGTGATGATATAAAAAAAAAATATTACGATTTACGTTAAAATTGAGATGGGTCATGTTTCCGAACTTGAGGAAAGATTGGAGGGTAGGAATTTGTGACGGACGGCGGAGGGCCGCGTTCGCGAGAAGCGCTAATTCTTGTCAGACATTGCAAGTTAAATGCGCAAAAGTTTAAGTATATATTAAAGCTGTGTATCAGTGAATTTTATATTATTTAAATAGAAATTATTGTTAGTGAAACGTTAATTTTAGAGGTGCAACGGGTCTGTGGAAACGCCCATTAAGGTAATTGTGACAATAACGCCTTCCTATATCTCTGGCAAGTGTTATTAGAAAATCTAGTTGTTACAAAAACATGAGGACTTTGAGAGACGATACTACTCGTATATACTGATTTGAATTGAAACGTCATCGACAGGCATAGCCTATTGGGATAGCGGCCACGTACATTGGGCGACTTCTTCAAATTCATGGTTCAAACCTCCGTATAAATATCGAAAATTTATGAATTTGCTTTTTCCTTTTCTATTTATTAAGTTTGCATTTTTTTTTTATTGTAATGATACTTTAAAAATCTTGTTTACAAAAAAAAAGAACTAGTAGTAAATTTTATGTTTTGTTATATTTCATTTTATTTTTGTATATATTGCGTAGCTGTAGAGTTAGTTAAAATTTTAGTGCTTACATATTTTAGAGTTATGATAAATTGTAGTTTTTATGCTACAATTATTTAGTTGATTGTTAGTAGTGTTGAATTGTTGTAGGCTTTTGTGTTGCAATTAAATACCTTACACCAAAAATACCGCACATTTGTTTCTTATCTTGCCCGGACCCCGACCCCTATGGCTTGAGTACATCATCACAATATACTAGTGCCTCAAAGGTCTTCGACAGAGTTGAAAGGATTGAGATTGGACCATAGTTACAGATTAGTTCTTCATTGCCAGCTTTGAAAATAGGAATAATCCTTGATTCTTTCCATTTTGAGGGAAATATGCCAGTTGTTGAAGAAGTGTTGAAAATGGTAGAAAGAGGTTCAGCTAAGGAACGTGCACATTTATTAAAAAATATTGGTGGGATGTTGTCCGGTCCCTTTCCTTTAGTACATTCAAGTCTTTTTAATTTTTTAACTATTGCTTTATTCGTTATTTGGAAGTTCTCCATTTCTGGTAGTACAGCGGGAGTTGGTGTTTGTGAGTGGTGGTCAGCGTCGTCACTTTTTACGTAAATTGAAGAAAAGTTTTTTGCGAATAAATCGCGAATTTCTTTTGTGTTGTGTGCTTTCTCTTTGCCAAACGTCATGATAGGAGGAAATGAAGAAGCATTTTTTCGCATGTGTTTAATATGCGCCCAGAAATATTTGGGATTTTTTGATATTTTGTCTTCAATAATTGTAACATATTTTATGTAGCACTTATTTATTATACGGTTCACATCTTTTCTTATATATTGAAATTCAATTTGGTCTAGTGGATTGTTGTATTTTTTTTAAATTTGGTATGGTATATATATTTCAGTTTTAATAAGCGAATTAAGCTAGGAGAAAACCACACTGGATAGTTCGAATTACATTTACGTGTCTTGGGTACATAATCTTTTATTATTTTTTGTAGTATAGCGTAAAACTTTCGTAACATTATATTTACGTTGCTGAAAGGGTTCAATTCATCTACCCAGTCTACCTGATCGAGAGATTTTATTATTGCACCATAATCTGCTTTATAAAAGTTGAATTCGCTTTTTGATAATTTTTTTGCACACTGCAAAGCTATTATTCTTAAAGAGAGTTCAAGCGGAGGGTGTAACGCATCTATATCACGGACAGGATAGGGACTTTTATTTACTAATATTATTTCATTATCACACAAAATTAGGTCTAAGATTTTATTTTTATAATTAGTTATTGGGTTAAACTGTTTTAAATTGTTAAGAGCCAAATAATCGATGAAGCTTGATTTTAAGTTGCATGTTTCAAAGGTAGAAGAGTGTAAATAAGATACCTCGTCTGATGCTGTCCACGATATTCCGCTCAGATTAAAATCTCCGCAAATAATCGTATGCTGACAAGGGTTTTCAAGGTCTTTGCTAGTGTTATCAAGAAAACTATCTAAGTTTTTCTGCGTTATTGGTGGAGGTAGGTATACCGCACACAATCTTATCTTCTCAAGGCATTTTTTGTTTGAAGAAATATTGATAGTTATCCAAATATGTTATCCCTATACCCTTACTATACCTACGAGGGGAGGTCAAAAAGTTTGCGGAATGGCGGGGTTAGCGAGGGTTAGTTTACTCATCCAGGTAGGCGCTAATTGAGTGACTCATTATTAGTATATATACCAAGTTTCAGCCTAATCGGGTCATTAGCTTTTGAGTTATCAACGAGTAAACAAGTCAAATCGTCATGTAGTGGCGGTTAAGAATATCCACTACCCCATATCTTCCCGTGGGTATCTTAAGAGGCGACAGTGGAAAACAAGCAGGAGATGGGCAGCAGCATCTTTCTGATAACAGCAAGATTACAATAAAAAAACTGCGGTTGCCAAACCGCTCGCCAAGCGTGGCAACTATGGCAAATATCCCCCCGTGAAATGAAGGTTACGAAGAGACGGCCCCCAGTCCCCGGCGGCCCCGCTATTCCTGGATACGATGGCGACTATTGTAACGGCGGGGCAGGGGGTGCTAAGAATCTCCGATGGAGGTTCGGTTGCCACCTAAGACGATCTGACGAGAAGATCCTGGAACTGGAAGAAGATATAGACAAGTTACGCTGGCATATTATAGGATTATCCGAGGTCCGAAGAGAGGGGGAGGACTCGGTAATCCTCGAAACCGGCAACTTGTTCTATCACCGGGAGGGCGACCATCTGTCCCAAAAAAGTGTCGGATTTATCGTCCACAAGTATCTCGTTAACAACGTTGTAAAGATTGTGAGTGTGTCGACGAGGGTAGCGTACCTTATACTCAGAATCACCAAACGGTATTCGTTGAAGGTCATATAGGTTTACGCACCAACCTCGGCATATCCCGATGAGGAGGTGGAGGAAATGTATCAGGATATCTCTAGAGCCACGCATTCCTCCAAAACCCACTACACAGTGTTAATGAGAGACTTCAACGTAAAACTAGACACAAGAGAGAACGGCGAGCTGAAAGTAGGGAAATTTGGAATAGGGCAACGGAACCCAAGAGGCCAACAGCCGGCCGACTTCATGGAGAAAGAGGTCCCTCTTTATGATGAACTCTTTCTTCCAGAAGCGACCTCACAGGAAGTGGACCTGGTCGAGCCCCGACGGTTCGACAAAGAATGAGATTGACTTCATTATGACGACCAGACGACAACTGTTCAATGATGTCTCAGTGATCGCGAGGGTGAAAACTGGTAGCGATCACCGAATTGTTAGAGGCACACTGAACCTTATCGTTAAGTTGGAGAGATCTCGTCTGATGAAGTCCACGCTCCGTCCCCCTCGTGCTCTAATCCAAAGTCCCGAAACCTTTCAGCTCGAGTTACAAAACCGGTTTCAGTGCCTAGAAGACTGCAATGCAGTGGACGATATGAATGACAAGCTCGTGGAAACTGTCCATGCGGTCGGAGCTAAGTTCAGCAAGACTCGCCGCAGAAGAACACAAAAACTCTCTGATCACACTCTTAATCTAATGGCTGTTAGACGGGAAATGAGTCAACGAGTCTTCAACAGGTTTGACAGCATACAGGCAATTGAACCGACAGATCTCCAAATGCATGCGACAGGACTTACGCAACTTCAATACAGCTTGTATTGAAGAAGTGATCGAGCGGAACCAAGGCTCTAAAGTCTTTGCCAGAGATCTGCCAGCCAGAAAGAGCCAACTGTCAAAGTTGAAGACCGAGTGTGGCAGCATCGTTTCCGGGACACCTGAGATTTTGAGTGAGATTGAGAGGTTCTATGGGCAGCTGTACACATCATCAGCCACACACAAGTGTGAGTAACGATCTAAGAGCAAGTCTTATTCGACACTATTCCGATGATATCCCGGACGTCAGTCTCAGCGAGATTATAATGGCTCTCCAGCACCTTAATAACGGCAAGGCCCCAGGTGAGGATGGAATTACAGCGGAGCTTCTGAAAACGGGTGGAAAACCGGTACTTGAAGTCCTTCAGAAGCTCTTTAATTCCGTCCTCCATGGTGGGACTACTCCGGAGGCGTGGAGAAGTGCGGTGGTCTTGTTATTCAAGAAAGGCGACAACGCTCTCTTGAAGAACTACAGACCGATTTCCTGGATATACCTCAAAACCTGAAAACGAGATTGTACAACCAGTGCGTGTTGCCAGTGATGACTTATGGATCTGAGACGTGGTCCTTCACTGCTGGCCGTATGAGGACGCTTAAGGTAACTCAGCGAGCTATGGAGAGGGCTATGCTCGGGGTTTCTCTGCGTGATAAACATAGAAATGAGGATATCCGCAGTAGAACTAGAGTGACCGACATAGCTCAACGGATTGGTAAGCTGAAGTGGCAATGGGCCGGCCATATAGCTGAAAGAACCGACAACCGGTGGGGAAAAAAGGTTCTCGAGTATCAGCCTCGTACCAGTAGGCGAAGTGTAGGGCGCCCCTCACTAGATGGAGTGACGGGCTGGTAAGACATGCAGGAAGTCGATGGATGCAGGTGGCTCAAGACCGTGCTTTGTGGCATTCCTTGGGGGAGGCCTATGTTCAGCAGTGGACTTGTGAAGGCCTGAAATAATGATGATGATCATGAAACAAGTCAATCGGGAAGAAACTAGCCACTATGGAGAAAATAGAATATCGCGCCGTCATTAAGTTTCTCACCAAACAAAGAAAGACATCTCAAACCATTTTACAAGAGATGTCAGCTGTTTATGAGGACTCCGCTCCTGGGAAAACCGTGATTTATAAATGGCACGCCCTTTTCAAACAAGGGAGGGACTCCATTGAAGACGACCCCCGACCTGGACGGCCGACTGAGGCTACCACGCCAGAAATAATCGAAAAAGTTGAAAAACTTGTATCGGAAGATGCCCGGCTAAAGAAAAAACAGATTGCAGCATTAGTTGGAATATCAGAAACAACCATTTTAAACATCCTACATCAACACTTTGGCATGACTAAAGTCTGTGCAAGATGGGTTCCGAGAGTGCTTTCTGCGCATCAAAAACACGAGCGCGTCGAAAGTTGTTGCGAGTTTTTTGACCGCTGTGGAAAGCAAAGGGAGGAAGTTATAGCCCGAATTGTAACTGGCGATGAAACTTTGGTTGACCATTATGAACCTGAGTCAAAGCAAGAGTCGAAGCAGTGGCATAATAATGGCACACCCCCTCCTAAGAAGTATAAGGTGTCTCAATCGGCCGGAAAGATCATGGCGACGATCTTTTGGGATACAGAAGGTATCCTTTTGATTGATTACGAGGGTGACACTGAAAGTTGTTAGAAAATCAAAAACTGAACAAACTAGCAAGTTATTAGTTTTGTAATGTTGGGACAATGCAATAAATTAAGACTCACTGATGCAGTTTAATAACTCTCTCTTTATTGATTTGGAGGAGACTTATATATAGTAATTGTAACGTAGGTACATAGGTAGGGGGTAGGATTTGTGTTACGTGGTTCCAGGTAGAGCCACATGAATGGTATCTTCTTCTATAAATATAATATGATATTACTGAACTAAATAGATATTATTTCTACTCCTTATATGGAGTCCGTTGAGTGATGATATCATTTAATATTCCAGTTATATTGCTTTGTCATAGTACCTACACCACAGTTTTATTATATATTTTCAAAATAGTGTCCATTTACATCAATACATCGCTGCATCCGATGGAACCACTGAGAAAAGCATTTTGCCCACTCGTCCTTAGGGGTCTCTTCGACGGCATTTTGAAACGCAGCCGCTGCTTCCTCGGCATCCATAAAACGTTTTCCTCGAAGTTTTTCTTTTATTTTCGGAAATAAATAAAAATCGCAAGGTGCGAGGTCGGGGCTATAGGGCGGGTGACCCACGTCTGACGTCGCCAAGTAGTCGATTGTTTGCTTGGCGGTGTGCGACGAGGCGTTGTCGCGGTGAAGGAGGATCCTACTGCGAGGTCGTTTCTCCCGAACTTTTTCCAAGACAAGTGGCAAACAACTGTTAGTGTACCACTCTGCAGTAACTGTTTTTCGATCCTCTAAAACAATCGTTGGGTAATGACCTGTCCTTCCGAAGAACGAGGCCACCATCTTTTTTACCACGCTTCGACCTCTCTTCACTTTAGTTGGCAACTCCTCAGAAGGAAACACCCAGACAGCAGACTGTCTCTTAGTTTCAGGATCATAACAATAAATCCAGCTTTCGTCACTCGTAAGTATGTCGAACACAGCATTTGAGTCACCTCCGTTAAATCTTTGAACCATTTCACGACACCAATCAACACGACGGAGTTTTTGGGCCTCTGTCAAATTATGAGGTATCCACCGGGCACAAAGCTTCCTGACAGCTAAATGTTCATGGAGGATTTTGTGCACTTTAATTCAACAAGAATGTTATGATAGACTTCGATTGGCCTTTCACGATGACTTAAATGACATCGAAAGTCATAAAAAATCATTGTACGAAAATTTTCTGGCGTTAAGTTCATGCTGACGTGACACAGACAATTTTCAATTTGCCGCCAAATCGTAAACAAATGAATGACAAATCAATAAAATACATACACAATAATATTGACAAAGTGTTCCATTTTCAAAATTTGAACTTTTTTTTTTATTATATCGTTTACAAGTGGCCAATTCTAAAAACTTTCAGTGTCGCCCTCGTATAAGGAACGTGGTGTTTCCATAACGGGAGAATACTACGCTTCTTTACTAGATCAATTAAAAGAAGCTATTAAAGAAAAAAGGCGAGGAAAGCTTACAAAAAGCGTGCTCCTTTTGTACGAAAATGAGCCCGTGCACACAGGCCATGTCGCGACGGCGGCCATTCACCGGTGCGGTTGTCAACAACTGCGCCATCCACCCTACAGCCCAGACCTGGCCCCAAGCGACTATTATTTGTTTCCAAAAATGGAGAAATAACTGCGTGGGAAAAATTTGGCGACGATGGTGAAGTGAAGTCGGCAATTTCGGCCTATTTTGACGCCCAAGACAAATCTTTTTTTTTTTAGACGGTATTAATAAGTTATTTGAGGGATCTAATAAATGTATTAGGGTTAAGGGAGAATACATTGAAGAGGAAAAATAGTTTAATGTTTCATTTCATTATCTTTCCCTGTCATTCCGCGAACTTTTTGACCTCCCTCGTATAAACCGACCGTAAGTTCCATGTCCGACTGTAAGTTCATTTTTCACTTCAGTTTATAAAAAAAACTCGTCTCAAGGCTACTGCTGAACATAGGCCTCGCTCAAGGAATGCCACAAAACAAGGTTCTGAGCCACCTGCATCCAACGAATTCGTGAATATCTTACCAGATCTTCACGCCACCTAGTGGGAGACCGCCTTATACTTAGCTTACTGGTACGAGACTATCATAAGTATATGTACATAATATACGTAATATTTTCTCTATAAACAAATCTAAATACAGTACAAATTTAGCACTCACGTCCAGTTGATCTTCTAATGGAACGTCGCATTTAGTAAGCAGTGCTGCACATGCCGTAGCCAGCTCCCAAGAACCAGGGTATAGAGATATCTGAAAGTTATTTAAAGCAGAAGATTCTATGTGATGTACTTGTAATATTACGAGGTTGAATTAAACACGAGCGCTTGATCAAGAAGTTTATTCATGACTGACCCTACATAAATCAGTAACTTAACTTATATACTAGCACTGTAATACTACTTCACCTCGGGGTGGATAAAGAGAAAAAAAGTTCAGCATACTTAATACATAAGCACAAACTAATATTTTATAAAATATTTTTTAAAACATTGCTTACTCAACGAACCTTTTGTTCTATCCTTATGCACTATATCTACTTTATTATTTCTAAAAATCTTAACATTTGTTCCTAAATCTTCTAAGACTTTAAAAGGTCCATCAAAAATACAATCTAATTTGAGCACATTCATTTTTAATTAAAATAAGTTCATCCTTATCATAGAATACAGGATTACATGTTTTATCATATTTGTTTTTCTTATTTCTTTACAAGCTATTAAATTATGTCTTGCATCTCTTAAAGCTACCTGTAACTTATATTTTAAATCTAAACAATAATTATCAGAATTATAAAGTGGTTCCACCACGTCTTGTTTCAAATTATTAGGCAAACGACATGGCCTGCCAAATACAAGTTCGAATGGTGTATTTTGTTTGAGTTTACACAAGTATTATAACTAAAACACCAGAATGGAATCCAATGAGACCATGAATAGCCCATATTGGTGCTATAAGTTCTTAAAATGACCCTAAATGCTTATGAGCAATCTCAAGCGAACCAATTGATTGATGGTGATATGCAGTTGACGTCAACTTTTCTATATTTAATAAGCCACACCTGTTCCATCACTTGAGAAACAAATTCAGTTCCCTATCAGTAGCTAAGGAACTAGGTATACCGAATCTTAGGATAAAATTATTTACAAAGCTTTTGCCACAGTAAGTGTTCTTTATTGGGTAATGGGTATGCCTCTATATTTTGTTAATTCACATTGGAGTTAAAATATAAATTACCGTACTCATCCTTGTCCAAGGGACCCACAAGATCAAGAAAAACTTTCAAACGCAGTCGACGCCGTGGTAGTTATAGTCATTGGTTGTTTGGTATACCTACTATATTTCATTTTGACACATTTTACATTCACTTATAAATAATTCGAACATCGGCATCTAATCCTGGCCAATAATATCCTCTTTTATGTTATTAGCCATCCTATTCATTCCAGCATGCCCACTGGTAGGTAGCAAATGATAATCATTCAAAATGAATTGTTTTCTTATTGTCGTAAATTCTTTTAATTCTCAGAACACATATTCGAGGACCGGTCCACTCATTTAATGTCTTAATTTCACTACATAAACCTTTTATAAATTCTTCATTTTATCATCTTTTACTATGCATAGTTCTTTTACTTTTATTATCTCACAAAAACTTTAATTTAGTTGCAAATTCGGCTCGCGAGAAGAGCAATCTAAATTGTTTATATACAATAGCATTTTGCTTGGCACAAAATTAAAACAATCTGCTTCCTTGACTAAGTCTCTTTTTAAATCCTTTATAATATCTCCTTTCACAAGTTTCATTTCAATAGAATCATACGGTTGTCTAATAATTCCACGACTGTGGTTGATCAGGCCACCCGTCAGTGTCATTATTAATCACAACCCTTCCTGTTTACATCCTCTTCCATTCTTCTCTTTGCGCTCTAGTTGTCCAGCTAAGACTTGTTCTTTCATATTCTTTAACTCACTCGACGTTATACAAATTCTAGACAGTGCATCCGCCACAACATTGTCTTTACCCTTCACATAACATATTTTAAAATCATATTCTTCTAGAATTAATCGAAACTTTATCAACCGACTAGACGGATCTTTCATTCCAAATAAGTAAATCAAAGGTTTGTGGTCTGTCATTATGGTAAAAGTCCTGCCAAATAGGTATGGTCTAAAATATTTTACTGCCCACACAATTGCTGTTAATTCCTTTGATAACTGGGTAATTTTTTCTGCTTTATTTAATGGCCTACTAGTGTACGCGATTGGTTTCATATTTTGTTACACAAAACTGCTCCTACAGCTACATCAGACGCATCTGTTTGCAAAACGAATTCATTTGATTCAGAAAAATCGGATATTGAAGTATTGGGGTGTTATTAATGAATTTTTAGAAAATTAAATGCGTTCTGACACCTGAAGACCAAACAAATGGTGCGTCTTTCTTGAGTAAACTATTTAAAGGCATAGTAATTGTTGCAAAAGAGGGTACGAATTTCCTATAGTAGTTGCAAAATGCAACAAACCTTCTTACTTCGTCTACATTTTGAGGGACGGATAATGCTCCAATTCGGGTCTTTTCTGGATCAGGTGAGACACCGTTGGCAGACACTAAATGACCAAGATACAGAATTTCCTTCTTTAGAAATTGCACTTAGTAGGATTCAGTTTTAAATTTACCTTTCTCAGTCTTCGAAAACATCTACTAGATTTTGGTTGTGAATAGTTAGGATCTTCCAAAATTATTAGATCGTCCAAATAAAAAACACTTCGAAAGTTAATCCTGACATAGCAATTGACATGACTCTACTAAAAGCACTACAAGAAGTTTTGAGCCCCATTGGTAGACGTTTTAATTGATAATGTCCTGTACTAGTCGAAAATGCAGTATACTTTGGCTTCTGGTGCCAGTTTCACCTGATAATAGCCTTGTGTAAATCTAAATGGGTAAATATATAGAGCCTGATAATGAATCAAGAATATCAGTGATGTTCGGCAGCGGAAATTTATCATCTACTATATTTTCATTTAGTTTTCGAAAATCAATTACTAAACGCCATTTTGACAACCATCAGATTTTTGGGAACTAGTAGTATGGGACTAGACCATCACTAGTAGATTCTTCTATAATATCATCTCTAAGCATCTTTTTATCTGTTTATTTATTTCGGGCTTTAAAGCTTGTGGTAAACGGTGGTTCGTAAATAGGATTGATGTTATCTTTCAGTTGTATAGTTTGTTCACAAATATTTGTAGTTTCTAACTTATCGTTAAAAAGAAATGTCTGAATATTTAGTGCAAATTTTTCTATAGATTGCTTTTCTTCTTCATTCAAATGCTTCAATTCTAATAAAGATAATAAGATATCACATCTTTCTGAACTATTGTTTTGGCAAAATTTGAAAGCGTTAAAATCATCTAAAAGTTCTACGTTTAATATGAAATTATTCAAATTTACTTCTTCTTCCTAGTATTTAAAATCTTTATTGGGACTTTATTTTTTGGTCGAACAATAGTACCTGCCAAAAACGCCTTCCATTATTTTGCGCTAACAAAACAATCGCCTTTTGCCCGTATCCAAATACACAAAATGAATTGATTCACTTCGAGGCGGTATTAATAATGTATTACTGTAATCAGGTTTGTCATAAATTGGCAAAACACAATTCTCTCGTCCTATCCGTAACGTTAGTAAATTTTGTTTAAATCAATATTGGCTCCGTACTTGTTCATAAAGTCTAATCCTAATATTCCATCGACGGTTATAGGTAAATTTTTGAAAATGTGAAATTTGTTATGGAATTTATTGTCTCTAGAAGCATAAATGTCGATCTCTACATATCCGGAAGAACATATCTTGCCTCCAATTCCATTAACAACCAAATTATCTTTAAGAACACATGCTGATCTTGGAAGTACTTCCCTAATAACCGAAATGGATGCTCAGTATCTATCAATAACACAAGTTTCATACCATGAATGTGAAAATTTACAAACTTAGAGTTACCTCTACATGAAAAATGAAATTATTGAGAACGAAAAACTGATTGTTGTCTATCTCATTAGGTTTTTGCTCCATATTTTCACCAGCTCGTTCTTTGTTGTCGTTACTTCGAGCTGCAAAACATTTTTATTGTAAAATCCTGGTTGCCACGTCTATTATAATGATAATTTGATCTGTAGGACTGTCCTCTACCACGCGGCGAATATTGAAAAGGCCTTGAAAATCTCTGATATCTATTTGAATAATTACTATAATTATTTTGATAATTACTCCTACTGGTGCCGTAATTTAGACGGCCCTGTTTTTTTGTCCTTGAGATCTAGAAAAACGGTTAACGAACCTACCTCTAGTCATCTTCATCACCTCAGCAGACCCGGAACTGGACGACGATGGTGTGGACTCGTCCTTGCCGCCTGGATCGCGTCCTTGAGCAAAGTAGTTGCGGGCTGCGATGATTGTGCTGAGCTTTTCACTTTTAAGACCATCTGTAAACTTTTAATGACCATTTTTCATTAATAGGTTTAAGGACTGCGCATTTTGTTGCGTCGCCCTCAGCCTGTGAAATAGTTAACTCTGTTAGCAGTCTTTCGAGTTGAGACCCGTATTCATCAACTGATCTAAATCCCTGGTTCAAGGACTGAATTTGTTTATGTATAGCCGTGTAAAACTTTTGTCAATAGTTTTTCCTAAAATCTTTAATCATACTACTAACTGACACATAATTATCAGCAACGCGTAGCTTAGCGTTTTCTGATAATCTCCTTTTAACACAAATTTAATTAATAAATTTTTTCCTGCCTCGTTAAGCATATCTGCATACATTTCCGCATCAATCAATCGTTTCGTAGTCCTCCTTATTATCTAAAATAGGTATCAACCCACACGCTGTTTTAATATCAAAATCCATTGTTTCTAAACTTATTTTACAACTAGGCAAAGTACACAATTGAGATATTTCAGATTATAAAGAGCAAACTTTTTATATGTACTAGTAATTAAATTAATTTCCGATTGTTTACCTTGACGACTTAAATTAGAAAATAATAGCTCGCTATCTTTTAACAATGTTTCGGCCTCTAGTAA
The DNA here is from genome assembly GCA_029286625.1 of Parnassius orleans. Taxonomy (NCBI): domain Eukaryota; kingdom Metazoa; phylum Arthropoda; class Insecta; order Lepidoptera; family Papilionidae; genus Parnassius; species Parnassius orleans. Next base: position 154,985 of record JAGSMP010000178.1, read on the forward strand.
TTTTTGGACGCCTTGACCCTTTATATCTGCTCTGGCCTTTTTTGTTAGATATTGACGTATTTTAATAAATTTTCATATTTCTATTAACTTTCGGCCATAATACGCAACGAAATATGTAACACCGCGTCATATTTCATTCACTTCGTTTTAATTTTATTATAAATCGAAACACTGTCATACGACCGAGCACATAAAAACTGAGTTGCACCCAATGGTTGCACATGGGCCGTAATTCCACGAATCGTGTGTTCGATATTACATTGATTTACTTATATTTTTATTTTTAGTTTAAACAATTATTTATTGATAGATAAAATTCATATTTCTAATTCTAAAACTATCGTTAATGTCTATATTATATATATTTTTAAACTAAAATAACACTGCAGCACAGAACACGTACTTCACATATAGCACATATTTATTACCAGCTCACGAACACTTAAACGACTCCTTCTTCACACTGGTTCCTGCTCCAGCGCCCAGACAAACGGCTTCGTACTTTTCTCAAAATTCGTAATTCACTCGCTGTTCTATCCACTTCTTACCTCTCCTTGAGTTTTAGGTAAATGATTGTAAGTATGGCAATCGCCATCAACACCAAAAACGTAGTAATCAGTATATTGTTTATCTTGACGTGATTTTCTTGTTCGGAGTAACACTATTATTTCCTCCTGATGCATTTTGAGATATAATAATTTCCTTATCTTCAGTTTTTAGTATGATTTTCCCATGATTATAACTTTCAAAACTCGCCAGCACAGTAAGCGTCAGTCCAAATAATATATTCACGACAAACATTTTAGCTAACTTGAAGCACCGAGGCACACAGGAATTCCCCGGTCTGCACTTCTCGCCCGCTACGCTATCAGTTCCCGGAACGCGCCTGGCAGGGTCGCCATGTAATATTACGAGGTTGAATTAAACACGAGCGCTTGATCAAGAAGTTTATTCATGACTGACCCTACATAAATCAGTAACTTAACTTATATACTAGCACTGTAATACTACTTCAACTTTAATATTGGTATGAGTACAAAAATAGAAAAGGTTAAGTGTACATAGTGTTAACATAAGAGAGACAAACTAAAAAATATAAAGTTTTTATTAACAAAGACTTTATTAGTTCAAGTTTACATTTTATGATAGACGAGTTAAAGTTAGCTTTGTAATGAAGTTATTAATTGAGACAACCTTTCTGTTCCAAGTTCTGTTTATTACTGAATTATAATGCGCGCGGAACTAGTTGGCGCGCCTTAGGTGGCGACAGGGGTGAGGGGGCGGGTTGCCTACTGCTCGCAACGCACATGAGATTAGACAGTGATGACCTATCTCGGGATATCGTGAACAATAATTGTTCAATTATTGAAAAGATTAAATAAAAAACAATTGAACTTTTAGAAGTTTATGTTGTACCAATCTAATTATATTGTAATTAATAGTAAAATAAACCAAAAATAAATTAAGTACATGAAATTATTCTGACATATCCTCTGAATCACTTAATTCTGAACTTTCTGAACTTGATTCAGAATCACCTTGGAAGTTTATAATGATTTCGTCCATCATAGTATCAAATCTCATATCATGATTCCAGTATTCTTGTTCGTTTTTGTACGTGGTCATCGCATTTTGCCATTGTTCGGCAGAGAATTCGGAAAATAGCCTTGTTAGTATTGTATTTTCTCGTCCAATGTAGCATTAATGTGATCTCTGGCCAGGCAGTTTTAATATTTGCCCACACAAGCTCGATCGGGTTGAGGTCTGGATGATATGGAGGTAGTCTTAGTACAGTATGACCTGCAGCTTGAAGTTCATCAACAGTGTATATTTTTTCTGATTGGTCGTATTAATCAACCTCAAAAGTTCGGCTTTGATCATCGTGGAGAAAATGGCACGTTATGATTTTGCAACCAGTTCTGCATATAATTTTCAAACTGACATAGTCGGTTTCTTCTCAACTTGCACACAATGATAGGCAGCATTATCCATAACTATGACTGAGTTAGGTGGAAGTTTAGGTATTAATTTTCGATCAACCCAGTTATAAAATTTGTAGAGTTCATGTCTCCATGATAATCCCCTGTTTTGAATCTGATTTAAAATTAGCAAAGCATCGTCAACTAACCCGTTCCGGCTACCAGCGTGAACTATTACTAAACGCCTTCCTTTGCCTATAGATGTATAAATTCCAGGCTCCGACGAAGATTGCCAACATTTTTGGACATTGTGAGTTTGGTTAACGTAAGTTTCGTCCAAAAAGAATATATTTCGTTTGTCTTCTCTGAATTTTCTTATGGCCCTCAAATATTTCACTCGCCATTCAACTATGTTTGTGTCTCTCTATTAAAAGGGATCTCTTCGATTTACATTTTATAAATGAATATCCCAGTTTGTGCAAAAGTTCTCTTAAAAAAGTTAATCCGCAATCTAAAATATTATCCTCTTTTAACACAGCATTTAGTTTTCGTAGACTTGGAATTTTTTTCTCTACCGTATAAAACTGATTTATTTTTCTTCTTATTACTCCTAAATCAAAATCATCAACTTGTATTTTACTTTTTATTTCTTTTGGTCTCCGCGGAGAACTAAATTTTGCTTCCCCTGTATTTTGCAAGGAAGTTTTACTTTCAGCAATCACTCTCCTCACACTTCGTTCTGATATCCCTGTTGCTTCTGCTACTAAGTTATGTATATTCGCATCAGTTTTATATTCTAAACTATTAACATCGGCTTTCCGTTTTTTAAAAAACGTATGCACTTTAAATATTATTTTAGATTGTCTTTTATCGGCGGACTCATCTCGCTATTGCAATCTCATGCGTTTTGTCTAAACTAGCCGGAACGTTCAACGCGTGTTGCCGTCGCGATGTACGGCGCCGCAGTGCCACTGAGACTTATGACAGCAAGCGCCCCCGCCTCTCCGTCCCACCGCTCACATACCTAAGGCGCGGCCAACTAGTTCCACGCGCACTATAGTGGATACCGTGCGCCACACTACACCTCCCACGGCATGCAATGCGTGCGTGTACCTGGTCGGCGAGATGCAGGTATGGTGGCACGTGTGCTGTGTGCGTGTGTGTGCGTGTACCTGGTCGGCGAGATGCAGGTATGGTGGCACGTGTGCTGTGTGCGTGTGCGTGTGTGTGCGTGTACCTGGTCGGCGAGATGCAGGTATGGTGGCACGTGTGCTGTGTGCGTGTGCGTGTGTGTGCGTGTACCTGGTCGGCGAGATGCAGGTATGGTGGCACGTGTGCTGTGCGTGTGCGTGTGTGTGCGTGTACCTGGTCGGCGAGATGCAGGTATGGTGGCACGTGTGCTGTGTGCGTGTGCGTGTGTGCGTGTACCTGGTCGGCGAGATGCGGTATGGTGGCACGTGCTGTGTGCGTGTGCGTGTGTGCGTGTACCTGGTCGAGATGCAGGTATGGTGGCACGTGCTGTGTGCGTGTGTGTGCGTGTACCTGGTCGGCGAGATGCAGGTATGGTGGCACGTGTGCTGTGTGCTGTGTGCGTGTGTGTGCGTGTACCTGGTCGGCGAGATGCAGGTATGGTGGCACGTGTGCTGTGTGCGTGTGTGTGCGTGTACCTGGTCGGCGAGATGCAGGTATGGTGGCACGTGTGCTGTGTGCGTGTGCGTGTGTGTGCGTGTACCTGGTCGGCGAGGTGCAGGTATGGTGGCACGTGTGCTGTGTGCGTGTGTGTGCGTGTACCTGGTCGGCGAGGTGCAGGTATGGCACGTGCGCTGTGTGCGTGTGTGCGTGTACCTGGTCGGCGAGGTGCAGGTATGGTGGCACGTGTGCTGTGTGCGCGTGTGTGTGCGGTACCTGGTCGGCGAGGTGCAGGTATGGTGGCACGTGTGCTGTGTGCGTGTGCGTGTGTGCGTGTACCTGGTCGGCGAGGTGCAGGTATGGTGGCACGTGTGCTGTGTGCGTGTGCGTGTGCGTGTGTGTGCGTGTACCTGGTCGGCGAGGTGCAGGTATGGTGGCACGTGTGCTGTGTGCGTGTGTGTGCGTGTACCTGGTCGGCGAGATGCAGGTATGGTGGCACGTGCTGTGTGCGTGCGTGTGTGCGTGTACCTGGTCGGCGAGATGCAGGTATGGTGGCACGCTGTGTGCGTGTGCGTGTGTGTGCGTACCTGGTCGGCGAGATGCAGGCGGTGGCACGTGCTGCGTGCGTGTGCGTGTACCTGGTCGGCGAGATGCAGGTATGGTGGCACGTGCCGTGCGTGTGCGTACCTGGTCGGCGAGATGGTATGGTGGCACGTGTGTGTACCTGGTCGGCGAGATGCAGGTATGGTGGCATGTGCTGTGTGCGTGCGTGTGCGTGTGTGTGGTGTACCTGGTCGGCGAGATGCAGGTATGGTGGCACGTGTGCTGTGCGTGTGCGTGTGTGTGTACCTGGTCGGCGAGATGCAGGTATGGTGGCACGTGCTGTGTGCGTGCGTGTGTGTGTACCTGGTCGGCGAGATGCAGGTATGGTGGCACGTGCTGTGTGCGTGCGTGTGTGCGTACCTGGTCGGCGAGATGCAGGTATGGTGGCACGTGCTGTGTGCGTGTGTGTGCGTACCTGGTCGGCGAGATGCAGGTATGGTGGCACGTGTGCTGTGCTGTGTGTGCGTGTGTGCGTACCTGGTCGGCGAGATGGTATGGTGGCACGTGCGTGCGTGTGTGTGCATGTACCTGGTCGGCGAGATGCAGGTATGGTGGCACGTGCGTGTGCGTGTGCGTGTGTGTGCGTGTACCTGGTCGGCGAGGTGTATGGTGGCACGTGCTGTGCGTGTGTGTGTGTACCTGGTCGGCGAGGTGCAGGTATGGTGGCACGTGTGCTGTGTGCGTGCGTGCGTGTGCGTACCTGGTCGGCGAGGTGCAGGTATGGTGGCACGTGTGCTGTGTGCGTGCGTGTGTGCGTGTACCTGGTCGGCGAGGTGCAGGTATGGTGGCACGTGTGCTGTGTGCGTGTGCGTGTGTGTGCGTGTACCTGGTCGGCGAGGTGCAGGTATGGTGGCACGTGCTGTGCGTGTGCGTGTGTGTGTGCGTGTACCTGGTCGGCGAGGTGCAGGTACGGTGGCACGTGTGCTGTGTGCGTGTGCGTGTGTGTGCGTGTACCTGGTCGGCGAGGTGCAGGTATGGTGGCACGTGTGCTGTGTGCGTGTGCGTGTGTGTGCGTGTACCTGGTCGGCGAGGTGCAGGTATGGTGGCACGTGCGTGTGCGTGTGCGTGTGTGTGCGTACCTGGTCGGCGAGGTGCAGGTATGGTGGCACGTGCTGTGTGCGTGCGTGCGTGTGTGTGTGTACCTGGTCGGCGAGGTGCAGGTATGGTGGCACGTGCGTGTGTGCGTGCGTGTGTGTACCTGGTCGGCGAGATGGTATGGTGGCACGTGCGTGCGTGTGTGTACCTGGTCGGCGAGGTGCAGGTATGGCACGTGTGCTGTAAACCTGGTCGGCGAGGTGCAGGTGGTGGCACGTGTGCGTGCGTGTGCGTGTGTGTGTACCTGGTCGGCGAGGTGCAGGTATGGTGGCACGTGCGTGCGTGTGCGTGTGTGTGCGTGTACCTGGTCGGCGAGATGCAGGTATGGTGGTGTGCTGTGTGCGTGCGTGTGCGTACCTGGTTGGCGAGGTGCAGGTGGTGGCACGTGCTGTGTGCGTGCGCGTGTGCGTGTGTGCGTGTACCTGGTCGGCGAGGTGCAGGTATGGTGGCACGTGCGTGTGCGTGCGTGTACCTGGTCGGCGAGGTGCAGGTATGGTGGCACGTGCGTGCGTGCGTGTGTGTACCTGGTCGGCGAGGTGCAGGTATGGTGGCACGTGCGTGTGCGTGTGCGTGTACCTGGTCGAGATGCAGGTATGGTGCACGTGTGCTGTGCGTGTGCGTGCGTGTGTGTGTGTGTACCTGGTCGGCGAGATGCAGGTATGGTGGCACGTGCTGTGTGCGTGTGTGTGTGCGTGTACCTGGTCGGCGAGGTGCAGGTATGGTGGCACGTGTGCTGTGTGCGTGTGCGTGTGTGTGCGTGTACCTGGTCGGCGAGGTGCAGGTGGTGGCACATGTGCTGTGTGCGTGTGCGTGTGTGTGCGTGTACCTGGTCGGCGAGGTGCAGGTATGGTGGCACGTGTGCTGTGTGCGTGTGCGTGTGTGTGCGTGTACCTGGTCGGCGAGGTGCAGGTAGTAGTGCGCGGCGGCGGGCGTGGCGAACAGCGCGTGCGGCGCGCGGCGCTGCAGCACGCACACGCAGCGCACGACAGCGCTGCGCACGCTCGCACTGCGGTGATTTGCCAGCACCACCAGGTTTTCCGCCTGCAGCGCCTCGCGTAACGCCTACAGATATACGACACGTCCACTTAATTCATTTATAGATGGAGAATTTTCAAAAGTTATAATTACGCAAACATTAAAATATATAAAAGATTAGCATATATATTAGTTTATTAAGGACGCGTTTGCAAAATTGATAGGTATAGAATCGAACTATTACATTGACACGGGTCACACACACAAGTGTACGCACGGTTAGCTGCGGGTGCGGGAATCTTAATCAAGTAAAAACATTTTGATAATTTGAAAGATTGATTTTTTTTCTCATTTCTTATACCTACAAAAATATACTTAGATACGAAATACGAATAGCTGCTCCAGAGACTAGAAGCCTCTACTAGCAGTGAGATGGTGGCTGTGGACTTTGGGCTGGTTTTGTTAGTTATGATAAGACTTTAGCTCCGGACTTGGTGACGTGACTTGAAGGTATACTTCGGTGACAGCTATTGGAACTCCTCGACGAGTACTACTAGGTGTGCCGAGTTTGGGCTCGTTTTGTTAGTTACGATGAGACCTAACCTCCGGGCTTGATGGAGAGACCTGATGGTGTACTTTGGTGACTACTACTAGAACTCCTGGACGAGTAGAACTAGGTGTGCCGAGTTTTGGCTTGTTTTGTTAGTTATGATGAGACCTAACCTCCGAGCTTGATGGAGTGACCTGATGGTGTACTTTGGTGACTACTACTGGAACTCTTGGATGAGTAGAACTAGGTGTGCCGAGTTTGGGCTCGTTTTGTTAGTTATTATGAGACCTAACCTCCAGGCTTGATGGAGAGAGACTTGATGGTGTACTTCGGTGACAACTGCTGGAATTCCTGGACGACTAGAACAAGGTGTGCCGAGTTTGGGCTCGTTTTGTTAGTTATGGTGAGACCTAACCTCCGGGCTTGATGGAGAGACCTGACGGTGTACTTTGGTGACTACTACTGGAACTCCTGGACGAGGAGAACTAGGTAAGCCAAGTTTGGGCTCGTTTTGTTAGTTATTGTGAGACATAAACTTCAGGCTTGATGGAGAGACATGATGGTGTACTTCGGTGACTACTGCTGGAACTCCTGGACGAGTAGATTTAGGTGTGCCGAGTTTGGGCTCGTTTTGTTAGTTATGACGAGAACTTACCCCCGGACCCCGGAGGTTAGGTCTCATCATAACAAACAAAACTAGGCGAACTCGGCACACCTAATTCTACTCGTCCAGGAGTTCCAGTAGTAGTCACCAAAGTACACCATCAGGTCTGTCCATCAAGCCCAGAGGTTAGGTCTCATCATAACTAACAAAACGAGCCCAAACTCGGCACACCTAGTTCTACTCGTCCAGGAGTTCCAGTAGTAGTCACCAAAGTACACCATCAGGTCTGTCCATCAAGCCCAGAGGTTAGGTCTCATCATAACTAACAAAACGAGCCCAAACTCGGCACATCTAGTTCTACTCGTCTAGGAGTTCCAGTAGCAGTCACCGATGTACACTTTCAGATCACTCCCATAAAGTCCAAGACGTATAGGCATTTATATATATATATGTAATGAAATGACATTTCATTAAATTGAATTTTCCGCGCTTCGCGCGTGTATTAGGTTATCTGTGGAAGTGAGTAGAGAGCGCATCGGAGTGACGCGCATTTCAATGGCGGATGATGTTCAGATTATTTTGTGATTTTATTGTTATAAAAAACTTATAGAAAGATAAATGGAAGGATATAATTGAGGAGGCGATAATAGTGAACTTTAAATGTCGTTTCTTTGTATTTTCAGACAAACAATTTGTGTTTAATAGTGAAAATCCTCAATAATATATCTTATATATATTTATATATAAATCCCACTTACTTTTAGCGAAACAAAACATTATAATAAAAATGTGTGATTATAAAAATGATAATTTATTTTACCTTGTCAAGTACCTATGTATCAAATTCGAATATTTTGTGTATTTACAGCGATCTTTTTCAGCTGCTGCAATCAGGAAGGCGACACAGTATTCACTCACGATGGCGGCCGAGCGCGTACTGTGGTTTCATCGAAATTTTTGTACAACAAATCAAAACAGGCACCAAAAATAAAATAACCCTTATTACAATCTATTATGATTCATCCGTATTAGCAAAATATGTGAAAAAATAAGCATTAGTTTTTTTACGACTATTTGTGACATTTTGATAAAAAATAAACACCACTATTTTTTATTGAATATGTCTGCCTACTTATAGTATTTTTAGAAATCTGTTGATAATAGAACAAAAAATGTACCTAAACATGAGCCAATCGTTTTTACAATATAAAAAACTATTATTTTCATCAAAAAAGTTACCACCATTTGAAGATGAAGAACCATTCTATACGTGGTAGCTATTAGCTATGTTTGATTTGGTTTAGTTTTGTCACAAAATGTATCGAAATACAGCATAATTTTGCCTGATTTGCAAACACACCCTTAAGCTAAGGTTATAAACGACTAATATGAAATCATCCGAATCAGAATTTAAATGTATCAACGCTGTTAAAGTTACAAAAAAACAAATGCAGTACCTAAAAAGAGATTTGGATTAACATACCGCTCACCGAGATTAAGTTTGGTTACTGTGCCTTTCTTTGAAATACAAAACATTCTACAACAGGCAATTACCTTTAGAAGTTAAACATCATAGGGAAAACTAGAATTTGACATTCTAGCACTAGCACCCCAGAAATTATAAATTACAATTTTGCATTCTAACTTTTCATTTATCATGCTTCGCAGTAAAGAAAAACAAGACAATATGTGTATCTAATTTATGTACGTATGTAATTTAGCCACCGCACGCGCATCGGGCAGTAGCCAGCTCGGCTCCGCCCGCTGCTTCTAAAACGTGCATTCGCTCCGTGTAGCGAGCAAAACAGTAACGTGCACTCAGTGTGATGAGTGCGAGCAAGTTAGTCGCCTACCTGAGCGAGCAGCGGGTCGGGCAGCGCTGCGAGCGCGTCCCGCAGCAGCAGCAGCAGCCCGCTGCACGCCGTCCAGCCCGGCTCCGCTCCGGCTCGTACACGCCGCTGTTCAACAACGTGCACACACCTCATTATCAATGTAATGTTGGAGGGTGTCAATGAGAGGTATGTTGATCTGTTTACGACCAATAAGTTCACTATCACTACGTTTAAGAGGTGGGACTTTATTAGTAAAAGTAAATGTATGAAAGGGCGCCATGCTACTCTACCAACATCAAGACATTACATTTAATTTTTGACAAGCAGTGCTGACAAAATAGGTGAATTATAATAACCCTGTAAAAGTCTAACTCTAAAATTTTATCGAAATACTGTCTCGCTCTGCTGAGCACGCCAAGCTTTTTAGAGACCAATTTGGCCTTCCCTTCCAAGTGACCACGAAACAGTCACTTGGAAGGGAAGGCCGATTCGATATGTCGACGCTGACAATTCTGATGCTAGCTGAGACAGCAAAGGGAGTGCCTTGAAACTGAGGAGATACGACAAAGGGGTTCCTTTTAGCGGTAAACGCGCAAACTTGTGTCTTCTGGGGATTGAACTGGACTAGATTTAGTTGCTCCCAATCCGAGACTTTGTTCAGCAAAGACTCATCTTCAGAAACAAGTTTGTCCCGGTACTCGGCGACTTTTTCCCGAGAAATATTGGCACAGCCGGTGTATAAGGCATCACCAGTGCTGTCGTCTGCATAGCAATGAATGTTACCAGTTTGCAACATATCGTTGATATGCAAAATAAACAGCGTTGGTGATAGCACGCAGCCTTGTGGAACACCAGCGTTAGTAGGTTTGTAATCAGAGTATGCACCGTCTACTACGACGTTGATGCTTCGATCAGCAAGGAAACTGGTGATCTAATTGCACAATTTCTCGGGAAGCCCATAGGAAGGGAGCTTCGACAGAAGCGCTTTGTGCCAGACCCGGTCGAAGGCCTTCGCTATGTCCAAACTAACGGCCAAAGCCTCTCCCTTGGACTCTACTGCTTCCACCCATCTATGAGTCAAGTGTACCAGAAGATCACCAGCTGATCGACCCCGACGAAAACCGTATTGGCGGTCACTAATCAGCTGGTGATCCTCAAGGTACCTCATTAGCTGGCAGTTTATAATGGACTCCAATATTTTGAAGAACAAGGAAGTGATGGCGATAGGCCTGTAGTTGGACGGGTCTGAGCGGTCGCCTTTTTTAGGGATCGGGTGGACCAAACAAAGACTATTCCCAAGGCGTAGTCCATGAATTCGGGACTACGCCTTGGGAATAGGAATACTGGAAATGACGCGTTAAAATCGGTGCCAACTCCGGAGCACATGTCTTCAGCACAATGGGAGGGACTCCATCAGGCCCACTCGACTTACTGACGTCCAGGGAGAGGAGTGCTTTGCGAACCGAGCGCTGTGTAAACCGCACATCCGGCATGGAGCACTCACACCGCGGGATGGTCGGTGGTGTGTTCCCCCCGTCATCGAAAGTCGAGTTTGACGCAAAGAGAGAGCCTAACAGATTGGCTTTCTCTTTTGCGGCAGTGAGTCATCCTCTCTGTGCAGAGATGGAAGAGATGGCTGACAGAAGTTCTCTTGGACAGCCTTGGCGAGAGACCAGAATGCACGGGTTCCCGAAGGAAGGTGAACCAGCTTCTCGTCAATTCTGCCGATGTACGCTCAGACCTTGCCTTGGCAATGACTCTTTTGAAGGACCTGGAGGCGGAATTATACTTCTTTTGAAGAGCGCTGGTGTTTACATCTCGAGACGTTGATGCGTCAGCCCAGGCCCGGTAGCACTTCTGCTTATAGCGTGATGCTATTTTACAGGAGCGACCAAACCATGGCTAGGATCTGCCTCCGATGGGCACCACAGAGGATGGAATAAAACGTTCCATACCCTGAAGTACCACATCAGCAACAGAATCAGCAACAACGCTGGGATCTTCCGGCGAGAAGCAAACCCGCCCCCAAGGGTAGGATGTAAAAAAAGACCGCATCCTATCCCAATCAGCCGACTTATAGTGCCAAACACGGCGGCAGCTTGCAGAATGTAACCGCGACGTTAGTGTGAGCGGCACCACACTCCGGACAAGACAATGGTCCGACGAGCCTAAAGGAGCGTCGACGGAAACCTGATATCCTTCCGGATGAGAGGTCAGCAGAAGGTCCAACAGGGAAGGTGTATGATCCTCCACATCTGGAATCCGCGTAGGCGAAGTAACCAGCTGTGTAAGACCATATGCCAAGGTAAAGTCATAAACAGATCTCACCGCATGATCGGTTGAACGTAAACCGAGCCATTCGGCGTGGTGGGCAATAAAATCGCCAAGGATCACGATCGATCGATCGAGGTCGATCTGTTTTGGCATTACCGCTATGGGACCTATAGAGGCACCCGTAGACGCGGGGATGGTCGTCGCTGTCTACGCGCAGCCATAGGATGGACAGGTCTGTACCTTCAAGACTACCGAGGTGTCGAAAACAGATGTCCTCTCTGACGTATACGCAAACTCCACCCCGTGGCAAAAAGGAGTGTCCTAATTTGTACCCCGTGTAGGAGAGGTTTGAAGTATCAGCCGGAGAGGACACCAGTCTCGGTTAAAAGGAGCAAGGCCGGCTTCGCCGTCTCTAGATGGAAGTGGACAGCGTTAAGGTTGGAATGAAGTCCCCTGATGTTGGAAAAATTCACGAATAGCGTGACAAGGGTCGCCTTGGTCTTATTATTATGCTCCGAGTAGTTTTAGTCGCGAGCGAATTTTCCCCAGAAGAGTAGGATAGTTTGGTCGTAGATGCTCAATAAGGGATTCTCCGTCACCAGGTGTGCTGGTACCCTTCTGGAGTAGTTTTTTTATTGAATTCCGCTACGGGGGAATTGGGCCTACGGTCCACCTACACTTATCAAGCGAAACGCAGAGGGAAACCTCTACTTCACCATCTCTGACATATGGCAGTACAGCAGGCACACGCTGGACTGTGGCCGGCTTAAGTCGGTCACTGTAACGAAGGCGCGAGACCCGACGCCTGTTGTCTTCGGGCCCCGCGCCTTCGTCCGAATGTGCTGAAGCTCGGCGGCCAGATGTTTTCTTTCAGAGATCTATTATCCTATTATGCTCTTTGAAACAAGTATTTTCCCACCGTAGCTAACTGGTGAGATTCGTCATTTAAATATCGGTTGGTATTTCCTGTACACAGTGTAACTAATAGTGTTATAAATAGTATTAAAAAGTTAAAATTAAACACGATAAAATACGAAAAATTGGTTTCATTTAATGTGTAGTGTTCGCGTAAATATAAGGATAAATCAAATGTAACCTTTTGATTTGACATTTAAATCTATTTGATTTGACAATGTCATTGATAGACATTGTACAATATGGTACAAAGAAATGAAACTTCGAAGGAGTCTCAGTAATCTATTTTAATGTACTATTTAACTTGTACACAATTATCTTAAGTCTTAAATAGGACTTGCTAACAGTTTGAGGGTCGAAAGGTAAAGGTACAAATTGTATGTCCGTTGGCTGTTACAATGACGACATATAAAAACGTAATGGATTGCTATTGGTAGAATAATTCACAATGTTTATACAATCTAAATTGATCTTTAAGTATGATATTAATATGGTTAAATTATCTTTAACAGTTATAAATCTTACTAACACTTATTTGCACGTATGACTTAGAATATAATTATTATATAAACCAAACTTATATTTATAATAAAGTTCAGATGTGTGAACGGCGTGAACAGACATATTAATATCACGATAAGTAAAAACTAGAGATAACCGCCAATAAAATTAGCTCTCGTTTCGCACATATAATTTTTACTATGGCAGTTGCACCAGCTTAGGCAGACTTACGACTTTAATTACACTACACTCAATAACTACAATTGACATTAATGAAAAGAACTGTCAAAAATTTGTAATGCATAAAACAATTTAAATAATATTGCAGAGCAGTGCTGACCTGGTGGTAAATGCCGCCAGTGTAGAGCTCGACGGTGGTGTGGCGCAGCTCGTCCTCCTCCACCACCACGTATCCGTTCGGCGCCTCCGCGCTCCCCCCTCCCTCCACTCCCTCCCCACCGGCGCCCTCAGCTGCACACAACACCGCTTCAGTTCACTTCATCAAAGTTTTGTACATAATACACGACACATTTATGGCGGCAGAAATTTAAATATTTCTTTTGTTATGGAATGAGGGTGATAAACGAGCACCAGATGATAAATGGATGTTGTGGCCCATAGACATCTACATCTATCCTGGGTTAAGAATCAAAATGCACATGCGTTGTCACCTTTGTGGACTAAGATGGAATGCCTCGTTTGCAGTAAAAAGGGTGTCCAGTTCTCTCCATAATTCATTTATTACATCTCATCAAAAGTCCACTCCTGAACATAGACCTCCCGCATAGATTGCCTCATAGGGGATACACTTGCCATAGCTGTCACGCTTGGCAGGCGATTTGAAACCGCGGTTTCCTATTGAGTTGTTATCAGGAAGGTGCTGCTGCACATCTGTTTCTGTTTCCCGCTGTCGCCTCTGACGACACCCACGGGACGATATGAACTAGTGGATATTCTTACACTGTCACTACACGGTCACGGTACTTTGAATAAATTAATTTCCTATTATAAATTTGTGTAGGTAGTGGATTCTCCCACGTCGCCAATACATGGCAAATTGCCGTGTATTGATGAAAAAATCAAAAAAAGTAATACTCTGTTTAAAAAAGTCCTTGTAGATCAAGGGATAAAACGCTCGCTTTGAAATTTCATAGTACGCGAGCAAACAGACTACGACCCCAACCGGCACCATCCAACTCGCTTTTCAATTTTAAGTACTGAGTAATCACATGCTCAGAGGTGAATGGTGAAAACATTTTAAGGAATAACAAAAATATATCGACGATGTGTGAAAGCTACCAACACACGTTCTGAGTGGTCTATTTGCCCCCAAACAAACCACTCAGACCTGAGAGAAGGCTTGCTTCAGCAGTGAGACGATACAAATGCTTTTTCTCTCTCTCTCTATTTTGATTCTTTAAAAACAAAACATTTGTGCTGGTAGGCAGTAAAATCAGTAGAAAAATTGAAAGTTATCCGACTCACCCTCAGGAGCTTCTTTGTTCTGAGTTGCCGTTCCATTTTCTTTCCTGTAGCGGAAATTTAAAATGATATATTTTCAAAACTTTTCTAAGGTGACTAAAAATGTATTTATTTATTTATAAATGTATTTATTTACATTTTATTTTATAAAACATCTTAATGAAAAGGATTACAAATGGCGGATTTAATGCTCTTTGGCATTCTCTCCCAGTCAACTCGGAACATCATGTGGTAGGATATTTATTCAATAATACAATATAATACTAAGACAAACTGAAATGCCACATTTCGCTTTTTCCTTTTGTCTCCTAGATTTCCGTAAAATAAAAAAGCTGTCCATCGCACTTAACACATAAGGTTTAAAATATGTCTCAATTATTTCGTATAAATCATTATAAAAATATTAGTTTACAATTAATTGTGTATGACCAAAGAACCTATGAGTCCTGAGCAGTTTCTCTGTAGAAAGAAACATTTCCCAAACAGATACCATGGTGGTCACATATTACAATACCTAATACTAAATCTAAAAATAGGTTCCAAAATAAAAACAAAGCATTCATAGCATTTCTAAAATAACAAATATCCACTACCTGCTCTCCTTGATTTGTTCATTGATGATGCCCTTCATCTCTTTAGTGGACTCGGTGCTGCTCTCCACATCGGTCCTGTCGCTCTCGGTGTCTCGGCTCGCGGACAGATCCTTCAGCGGTGTGAGATTGCTGTCGCTTAATGCCGCCGTGTCTTCAGTTGCTTCGTTGAGAGTGAGGCTCTCGAAGTCCCTCTTCAGCTTGTACTCCTTGTTTTTGCGTTTGTTCATGAACGTGAGGAAGTTGAATTCGCTCGTCTCTGGTGTCTCCGCGGTGAGGAGGAAATAGAAGTTGGCGCGAGAGTGCGTGACGAACGTGTCGCTTGCCTGGAAGGTGAATCGACGAAGATAAGCATTCTGGTATATCTTATGTGAACACTATTTACTGATAATACCGTGTAGTAGCGATGTAGCCACTACGCCATAGTCCCGTGGGTGTCGTAAGATACGACATAAGTAAACTGAAGCAGAAGACGGGCAGCAGCATCTTCTTGATAACAACTCAAAGTTATTAAAAACAGCGGTTGCCAACCCTGTCTGTCAAGCGTGGCAACTATGGCAAAGTTCCCCATGAGGCACTTACCATCAGGTGGACTGTGTGTTTGTTTGTCATTCTTATCCTATAAAAAAACATGTGTACAGTTTACACGTGGTAGAAGTGAAACCATTAGAAAATTGCTTTGTAATAGCGCCATCTACTTCATTCTATAGGTAAAGTCATTTTATCGAACAAAATTGACTGACTCAAAGTAAAATAAAGTAGACACTAGATGGCTTAAACACGACTGATTTAATATAAATTCGTAAGTTAAGAAATCTTGATATGATAATTTTATTCAATATAGTTAATTTTATTTTTTGGTAATTTTATAATTTTCTTAACTGTTTATTTTAACAGTTAAAAGTTATATTAACCATCTATAAAGCATATAACAAAGAGGAGACCGAGATAATAGGAAACACTGTATACTGTATTCTTTCTCACTCTTTTGCAGGCTAAATCCTATATATGTTACAAGCTGTAAAACCCTATTTCACCCCCTTAGGAGTTGAATTTTCTAAAATCCTTTTTAGTGGGTGTCTGTGTCGAGAAAGGAGTATATATGCCAGTTGGTGAGTGAGTCAGTGGTATTTATATACGTTTGTCTCTTTTAGTGTCGCGTTTTCGTTTCATCGAGTTTCAAATTACAACGATTCTAAAAAGGTGTTCAGTTTAAAAGAGTGTGACCTGGTGCATGAGGAGCAGGAAGTCGCAGAGCAGCGCGAGCTGCTGCAGCTGCGGCGGCGTGCCCAGCAGCGCGCGCGCCAGCGCCACCAGGCTGCTGCTGGCCGCGGGGCTCAGCGGCCCGCTCTCGGAGTTCAGGAACCGCTCCTGTGCCAGACAAACTTCACACTTCATTATTTAAACATTAATACAATTATTACAAAAAATCTAATTAGTATTCTTAAATTAATTAATTTACAACTAAATTATCAACTAAATATCATTTATTGATTTGGATTTTATTATTAATTTGGAGGTTAATCAATTAAGAAATAATCTTTATTTTAGTCAATTTAATCATTGAGAATACTAAATAAAACAACTTAATACTTAAAGTGAAAGTATGTTGAAATGTTACCTATATCCTGTATTTAGAAGAAAAAAAAAACAACAAAAAAAAGTTTATCGCAACGCAGTTAGTACCTCTGTCTATACTTTAGTGCGCAAGCAAAAAGTGAGTAGAGGCGACGCCATTTATAATCCCATTGTTTCTTTTTTTTTTTTTTGATAATGCACTCGTACGATTGAATTTTTACCAGTATCAAGTAATAAGAAATTATCCTTTATAGTGCACCTCTTGACAATATGTCGATGTCACATTGCGAAATTTTTGGGAGATATTGACGGCAGCTTGAGCCAGCAGAGTATACGGCGATAATATCTCAAGGCACTTAAACAGACACATTATCTTGATATTCACATCAACATCGGAGCACCTGTTTTGTCGTTTCCACTAATAGTTCACACTTCAACGCAAAACCAGGCACAAGAGAGAACAGTGAGCTGAAGGTAGGGAAATTCGGGATAGGGCAACGGAACACAAGAGGCCAGCAGTTGGCCGACTTCATGAAAAAAGGGACTATTTGTGATGAATTACTTTTTGATGAAAATTCACTTTAAATTGTTATTAATATAATAAAACAAGAGCAACTATCCGTCGGTGTTCAAGTTCCTGCCCAAACTTCTATTAGCCTTCATTGGTGAGACGAAGCATCGTACGGTTGCCAATGCAGGTGTGATGTATAGAGAGCGTTATTTAATATGTGGTATGCCATGCTGTAGCTATATTATGGTTGTAACACGAATGAGTCGGCTCGACCGGGGTAGGACCACACTCTCACAGCATACTAGCGTAAAATAGCAGCTTAATGCTGCTGTGTTTCGTGTGATGAGTGTAATAAATGTAAATGTAAAACCTGAGAGTCATTTTACTGAAAATGATGCATTTCATCTTAGTCCTCAGGGTGACAACGCCTCTGCGTTTTGAATCAAAATGATTCCTAATGGAAGATAATCGAGGATAGATGTAGATGTGTATGGGGCACAGCGTGCACTTGACATCAGGTGCGTGCATCAGGTGCACAGCGTGGTCGTTAGTCACCCCGAGGCTACAATAAGACAGCGCGAGTGACCTTGCAGGCGAGCAGCAGGTGTCGCAGCAGCTTGGCGCGCGCGGCCTGCTGCAGGGAGAAGGCGCGGCGCGCGCCGCCCAGCAGCGCGCAGCAGCAGCGCAGCGCCAGCGCCCACGCCGAGTCCTGCTGCACGCCGCCGCCACCGCCCTCCTCCTCCCACGACACCTGCACCACCGACACTCCACTATGTACAACACAACTATTCAAAATGTCAAAAATCAAAATCAACATGTTAATTTTTGACATCTTTAATAGTTGTGTTATATGACATCTCTTGGCTTTAGACTTTTTAGGTGTTAACCACTGCAGAGTCTACTTCACATGAGGAGACGAAACATGTGTCGTATTATCGACGGTGATGTCTTTCCTAGTATAATGGTGTTGGAAGTAGTGGTACTGGTATTAGCAGTGAAGGGAGTAGTGCACGCAATTGACACATCATTTTATTTTAGAAATATACACTTAACAAATTGATTTTTGACATCTTTAATATAATGGATTTCCGCAAAGTAACGTCTGATTCTATTAATTACTAGCAATCCGCCGAATAGGAATAAATTTTATGAAATTTCAGATCCTAAATAATAGGAAACTGCTTAAGTAACGGTGAGTATGAGAAATCTTCAGAGTTATACTTACCACGTTGAGTGTTCTTTTAAATTTTTTATGTTCAACATTGGACTTTAGATAAATGATAAAAAAAAAGAAAAAAAAATTGAAGACATCACAACCTAATATATTCATAAAAAAATATACTTTCTAATTGAAAACAACTAAACGATGAATAAAAATAAAAGTAATGATGTATCAAGTGACGTTAATTTAAATTATATTTTCTTTCAAAACGTGGATACACAAATTTTAATACAAAAAAAAAAGGAAAACGTAAAATTTTGTAATTTTTATTCATTAATCGTTAACATTTATCTTATTTCATCTCGAAATTAAAAAAATTAATAAAATAATTTTAACTGTAAATTGTTCAATTATTAAACAACATAAATGAATATTATGTCGTCTTTCTTCCAGCCTGATTACAAATGTGACTGTCTTTAAAGCAAAAGTGAATAAGCATTCGTTATGCTAAAACTGTGTGATTTTACCATGTAGGGCTTCACCACGCCCCCCTCCTCACCCCCACCGCCTCCGCTCGCCACCAGCGGAGAGCTGCTGCACGCACGCACACATACCTGCACCGTGTGTAGGTAGGGCCAGGCGCGCAGCAGCAGCAGCAGCAGGCGCGGCTCCAGCAGCGCGCAGTCGGCACGCGCGCGCAGCCGCACCGCGCCCCCCTCCTCACCCCCACCGCCCCCGCTCGCCACCAGCGGAGAGCTGCTGCACGCACGCACACATACCTGCACCGTGTGTAGGGCCAGGCGCGCAGCAGCAGCAGCAGCAGGCGGCTCCAGCAGCGCGCAGTCGGCACGCGCGCAGCCGCACCGCGCCCCTCCTCACCCCCACCGCCCCGCTCGCCACCAGCGGAGAGCTGCTGCACGCACGCACACATACCTGCACCGTGTGTAGGTAGGGCCAGGCGCGCAGCAGCAGCAGCAGCAGGCGCGGCTCCAGCAGCGCGCAGTCGGCACGCGCGCGCAGCCGCACCGCGCCCCCCTCCTCACCCCACCGCCCCGCTCGCCACCAGCGGAGAGCTGCTGCACGCACGCACATACCTGCACCGTGTAGGTAGGGCCAGGCGCGCAGCAGCAGCAGCAGGCGCGGCTCCAGCAGCGCAGTCGGCACGCGCGCAGCCGCACCGCGCCCCCTCCTCACCCCACCGCCCCGCTCGCCACCAGCGGAGAGCTGCTGCACGCACACATACCTGCACCGTGTGTAGGTAGGGCCAGGCGCGCAGCAGCAGCAGCAGCAGGCGCGGCTCCAGCAGCGCGCAGTCGGCACGCGCGCGCAGCCGCACCGCGCCCCTCCTCACCCCACCGCCCCGCTCGCCACCAGCGGAGGCTGCTGCACGCACACATACCTGCACCGTGTGTAGGTAGGGCCAGGCGCGCAGCAGCAGCAGCAGCAGGCGCGGCCCAGCAGCGCGCAGCAGCAGCAGCAGGCGGCTCCAGCAGCGCGCAGTCGGCACGCGCGCAGCCGCACCGCGCCCCCCTCCTCACCCCCACCGCCCCCGCTCGCCACCAGCGGAGAGCTGCTGCACGCACGCACACATACCTGCACCGTGTGTAGGTAGGGCCAGGCGCGCAGCAGCAGCAGCAGCAGGCGCGGCTCCAGCAGCGCGCAGTCGGCACGCGCGCGCAGCCGCACCGCGCCCCCCTCCTCACCCCCACCGCCCCCGCTCGCCACCAGCGGAGAGCTGCTGCACGCACGCACACATACCTGCACCGTGTGTAGGTAGGGCCAGGCGCAGCAGCAGCAGCAGCAGGCGGCTCCAGCAGCGCAGTCGGCACGCGCGCGCAGCCGCACCGCGCCCCCCTCCTCACCCCCACCGCCCCCGCTCGCCACCAGCGGAGAGCTGCTGCACGCACGCACACATACCTGCACCGTGTGTAGGTAGGGCCAGGCGCGCAGCAGCAGCAGCAGCAGGCGCGGCTCCAGCAGCGCGCAGTCGGCACGCGCGCGCAGCCGCACCGCGCCCCTCCTCACCCCCACCGCCCCCGATCGCCACCAGCGGAGAGCTGCTGCACGCCGCCTCCAGGATCACCTGCCTCAGAACTCACTTGTCAATCACGTGTCATATTGAAGCTTCCGTGGCGCACTAGCTTAGCAATGAGTTTCATCGCCGTGAGTTCGAATCCCACCACCAAAACACCAAAAAAACAAGTATTTTCGTTAATATAATAGTTATGTTATTTGCTTATAAATAATTGTTCCGAGTTTGGAGGATGTTTGTCCTTATGAAATTATATATTATACTGCCCCCACAATACAGAAGAAATCCTAGTGTAACGTTTTTACAAAAAATTAAATGAAATGAAATTTATAGTCTTTGCGTTATAGCATGGTGCGGGTGACAGCTCACGCCTATGAAGTTTCGTTTTTTTTTGTTTAGATAAACTGTCATACTTATATTGTTGTACTTCATGGATGGGTACCGCCCACTTACGACAGTGATGTGCCACGCTAAACTATGCCATGCCATAACGAACAACCACAGACTATCAAAAATCGGTTTTGAAATAAATCGAATCTATAAAAGTCACGTAAATATGTATTGGAATTGGAACTAATCGTTCAACAAATTCTGATTTTCGGGAACAAAACTCATATAGACGAATATACAGTGTTTCCGATGCATGGACGATAAATTATTCGTTGGTCAGCTCAGGCAAAAAAAATAATTATAAAGCAAATTACCCATTGTGTCAAAAAAACTTTATCATAACTTACGGCGGCCAAAATGGCTACAAAAAACCTATTTGTTATTTTTCTTTCATTAGATTTATAAACCAAATTCTCGATTATTTTTACCTTCCGTCCTGGTATTTGGGCCAATGGACCTGGCAAAACTAATACACATATAGTAAAAGGCGCTAGCACTCGTACCTTGAAAAGCTGCCGGTGCAGTCTACGCCGCACTGAAAATTACAGATGCTGGCAGCCATATTAATTGTTTAAATGTCAATATGAATGTTGCAATCAACATGAAATAGATGATTTTTATTTTGAAATTAATACATAGTATAATCTATACATTGAAGTGTCTGTTTGTAATATCAAAATAACAGCCTTTACTAAATACCGCACCATGCTATAACGCAAAGACTATAGGTGATTTTTCTTTCTTCTTTTACTCTAAGTAGTGAGAAGTGATACAGTGTATTGAAAAAGTAAATGTAACTTTTAGAATTAGAAAAATTTTGTGTAATATTTGTATAAACATTAAGTGAACTTTAGTCGCATTGTTTTAAGAGTACGGTGTTATGTGGTTCATTTAGTTTATATATTTTTTTAATTTATCACTATATTATATAAATTTATGTGTTTTATATATATAGATTATGTTTATAAGTATACATTTATAAACTATACAGGTATTTTTGAAACGCTCCCGAAAACGAAGACAGACGACAGTACTAACTATATCTTTGATGATGGGTGAAATATAAAATCGATACTGATGAAAAAAATTCATCTTTTCACAACGTTTTATTAGCTTTATTCACGCTCCATCGTGTTAGTATAGTTAAATAAAACGTTAATTTCAGTAAAAAAAAATCATGAAAATAATTAAACATAAAACCAGCAGTGGAATTACTGAATTACAATCAGCTGACTAGGTCAATGTACGCGCGAACGCCGAATTCGCGCGGCTGCAACTAACGATGGTACCACAATACCTAATAATTTACAACACTTGTCTAAATACCTAACTTATCTACTTAACCTACTATTTGCCACTGTGCTTGTCTCCACCTAGCTACTTTAATTCAATTCACAGGTTAAATAAACCAAATAACTGGTTCGATTCCCCGCTAATGAAAAAATACTTAAATAAAATGTTAACAAGGTTAGAGTCTTGCTTTTTATCCATTGTGTGGGTATGTTTATTATTCTGATTTATTCAGTTATGTACCTATTCAGATCAGTTTAGTACTAAGTTATTTAAAAATTAGGTTAAATAAACCAAATAACTGGTTCAATTCCCCGCTAATGAAAAAATACTTAAATAAAATGTTAACAAGGTTAGAGTCATGCTTTTTATCCATTGTGTAGGTATGTTTATTATTCTGATGTATTCAGTTATGTACCTATTCAGATCAGTTCAGTACTAAGTTATTTAAAAATTAGGTATGAAACAGCTTACCGATCCTCCGTGGTTTTATGAGATTCTCCAAGGCACATTAACATGTTGCCGTATTCACGAACACTATAAACGTACCTACGTTAGGCATTATTAAAACAGAACAAAAACACAAAACGTAACAACAAGAACAATATCATTAATTAATAAATAACAAGTAATAACGACAATAATTTAATAAACAAAACAATTGAACTATCGCTCGTGATAGTCAACATGGAACTGTCTCAAAACTAAAATTATTAATCAATCCCGCCAAAACAAATGCGCATGAAGTAACGTCCTTGAAGCATGTAAATTCTACAGCGCGAGGCGACACGAGGCAGCGTGTGTGTGTGAAAGGGAAGGGTAGAGTGATTAGTATACCTAATGCATTGTTTCGTACCGATCTAGATAAGAGTTCGAGCCCGCGAGGATATTGACCTATTGTTAGCTGATTTTCTTTTTAAGTTTCACTGCTGGTTTTATGTTTAAGTATTTTCATGATTATTCGGAATCGAATTTCTTTGTGACCCATCATCATAGGTATCCTTAGTGCTATCATCTGTCTTCGTTTTCGGGAGCGTTTCACAAACACCCGGTATATGCGTATAGATGATATCTGTGATGTCTTGTGCAGTAAGAAATTATTAGTGATACTTTTTGTTTTATTCTATTTAATAAAGTGTACAAATATAAATAAATGTACAAATATAAAATGATTAAAAAAAAATTGTGTAATATATTATGGTTACTCAACACCGTTTACAAAATATTATAAATAACAATAAGTATTGAGTTTAAGGGAAAATAATTATAAACAACTGTTTAGACTTGAAGTATAAAAGGGTATCGTTTATTATAAAAGGGTGCTATTATAAAAAAAATATTTGCACAATTTGTTTTGTTTATTTTATTGTTTTATGTGCGTAGATTTGAAGTTGTGAGGTTATATGTGAAGTGAATATAACCTCACAGCTTCAATTATTTGAATATTTTGTATATTTGAAACAATAAGTATTGAGTTTAAGGAAAATAATTATAAACAACTGTTTAGACTTGAAGTATAAAAGGGTATCGTTTATTATAAAAGGGTGCTATTATAAAAAAAATATTTGCACAATTTGTTTTGTTTATTTTATTGTTTTATGTGCGTAGATTTGAAGTTGTGAGGTTATATTATGTGAAGTGAAGGTGGCGGTGCGCACCTGCAGCAGCTGCGCGGAGACGCGGCAGCGCGGCGAGGCGAGCACGGGCAGCAGCAGGCGCAGCGCGCGCGGCCGCAGCAGCTGTGAGGTTATATGTGAAGTGAAGGTGGCGGTGCGCACCTGCAGCAGCTGCGCGGAGACGCGGCAGCGCGGCGAGGCGAGCACGGGCAGCAGCAGGCGCAGCGCGCGCGGCCGCAGCAGCTGTGAGGTTATATGTGAAGTGAAGGTGGCGGTGCGCACCGCAGCAGCTGCGCGGAGACGCGGCAGCGCGGCGAGGCGAGCACGGCAGCAGCAGGCGCAGCGCGCGGCCGCAGCAGCTGTGAGGTTATAGTGAAGTGAAGGTGGCGGTGCGCACCTGCAGCAGCTGCGCGGAGACGCGGCAGCGCGGCGAGGCGAGCACGGGCAGCAGGCGCAGCGCGCGCGGCCGCAGCAGCTGTGAGGTTATATGTAGTGAAGGTGGCGGTGCGCACCTGCAGCAGCTGCGCGAGACGCGGCAGCGCGGCGAGGCGAGCACGGGCAGCAGCAGGCGCAGCGCGCGGCCGCAGCAGCTGTGAGGTTATATGTGAAGTGAAGGTGGCGGTGCGCACCTGCAGCAGCTGCGCGGAGACGCGGCAGCGCGGCGAGGCGAGCACGGGCAGCAGCAGGCGCAGCGCGCGCGGCCGCAGCAGCTGTGAGGTTATATGTGAAGTGAAGGTGGCGGTGCGCACCTGCAGCAACTGCGCGGAGACGCGGCAGCGCGGCGAGGCGAGCACGGGCAGCAGCAGGCGCAGCGCGGCCGCAGCAGCTGTGAGGTTATATGAAGTGAAGGTGGCGGTGCGCACCTGCAGCAACTGCGCGGAGACGCGGCAGCGCGGCGAGGCGAGCACGGGCAGCAGCAGGCGCAGCGCGCGCGGCCGCAGCAGCTGGGAGGTTATGTGAAGTGAAGGTGGCGGTGCGCACCTGCAGCAGCTGCGCGGAGACGCGGCAGCGGCGAGGCGAGCACGGGCAGCAGCAGGCGCGCGCGCGCCGGCCGCAGCAGCTGTGAGGTTATGTGAAGTGAAGGTGGCGGTGCGCACCTGCAGCAACTGCGCGGAGACGCGGCAGCGCGGCGAGGCGAGCACGGGCAGCAGCAGGCGCAGCGCGCGCGGCCGCAGCAGCTGTGAGGTTATATGTGAAGTGAAGGTGGCGGTGCGCACCTGCAGCAACTGCGCGGAGACGCGGCAGCGCGGCGAGGCGAGCACGGGCAGCAGCAGGCGCAGCGCGCGCGGCCGCAGCAGCTGTGAGGTTATATGTGAAGTGAAGGTGGCGGTGCGCACCTGCAGCAACTGCGCGGAGACGCGGCAGCGCGGCGAGGCGAGCACGGGCAGCAGCAGGCGCAGCGCGCGCGGCCGCAGCAGCTGTGCGCGCACGCGCGCGTCGGCGCGCGCCGCCCGCAGCGCCACGCGCAGCGCGCACGCCTGCCAGCGCGCGCTGTCGGTCACCTCCACCACCTGCAATCACCACCCGCCGCGACGGATCAAGCTACCACCATCCGGCTCGAGGGACCAAGCTACTTCTCAACTATCCTTAACTCATTTTGATTCTCGATTCAATACCGTTACAGCCTATTAGAGTCCACGGCTGAGTAGTGGCCTCCCCCATAGATTGCCTCATAACGGGGATATTTACCTTATCTTCAATGCTTAGCAAGCATATTGGCAACCGAAGTTTGTATTTTAATCATTATTAGAATGATGCTACTGCTTATCTTCTGATTTATTTCC
The DNA here is from genome assembly GCA_029286625.1 of Parnassius orleans. Classification (NCBI taxonomy): domain Eukaryota; kingdom Metazoa; phylum Arthropoda; class Insecta; order Lepidoptera; family Papilionidae; genus Parnassius; species Parnassius orleans. The sequence goes on from JAGSMP010000178.1 coordinate 180,317, forward strand.
CTCTGTCATCTCTTACAACATTCACGAAATAATATGGGGTAGTGGATGTACTAACACTACCACTACACGATAATAGATAACTGTCGGTAGCTACCTTTTTACATGTAAAAACACCCACACATACCCGCCCCGCTACACCAAGAACAAGTTATGTCAAATTCGCACCTATTAAAACCCCATGATTTTCCACCTTCACCACATTTTGACAAGGCCACGGAAACACATTCGTACATATCCACGGCCCCGCCAACGCCGGCCGCCTCATAAAACCCCTTCTCGAATAGTTTGTTCACCGTAGACGACTAAGCCACGGCTACTAAACCCCTCCGCCACAACACGAACCCATTTGGGAAGGTCTCGCTCGCTACCTAGCGCCTCCTAACTAATAATCTCAGCCGAAGCCAACATGTCTCCGTGTAGTAACGGTGTAAAAATATCCACATCTCTCTTACAACACCTATATCGTACTATGAGTGTCGTAAGAAGCGACAGAGGAAAACGTACTGATGAACAGCAGCATCTTCCTAATAACAACTAGAAAATACAAAACTGCGGTTACCAACACGCTTGCCAAGCGTAGCAACTATGGCAAATACCCCCACACCCCACCCCCACCCCCCACTATAAAACAATTTATGGGAAAGGCCTATGTTCAAACGGTAATGGAAACCAAAATTTGTGCAAATACACAAATTGTTGCTTTTCATTTATGAGTTCATTTATTAATATATTTTATTATTATTAAATTATTTCGCTAACATAAAACCAAAAAAATACTTTAAAGTTAAAACTACGTTACCATACAACATCTAAAACCAACGTCTGTATACACTTTTAATAAAGTAATGAAGGTACTTAATAAATTAATTTAAATTCGACAGTAAAATAGAAATCACAAACCATTTCAATGAATTCAAAACGAATTCAAAACAACAATCCCAATATTTTATTAAAATGCTGAGTTAATTACTCATACATAATGTTCCGTGAGATAAAATTGAGGGTATACATACAAAATGGCTCACCCTAGCAAAGAGATAGAACAGAAGTTCTGGTCCACCCAACAGCAACAATGCGGGTGCGAAACCTTTATGCTGGTGAACTCGCGGTCGTCCGAACCACTCCACACGCAACGTTTCCGGGATGCCTATACTGCTGTGCCCGCCGAATGCTACGGACATATAGAAAATTGTATAAATCTACAATTTAACAACAATATTGCAACACAATAGTGCAAATATTAGACGTATTAATTACATTAAATAAAAATAATCTTATGTATAGTAGAAACATAAAAAAATATTTAAATTAGGTCCAATCTTTTAGGAGATAAATTAAATCCAAGCCGCTTGCCAAGCGTGGTAGTAATGCCAAAATTCCTCCCTATAAGGTAATCTGTGGGGGTAGCCAATGTTCAGCAGTGGACTTTTGATAAGTTGTAACCGTAACCATCTTTTAATATCTGGTATTACGATTGTCAATCTACCTGCCAAGTGTGATAATAATGGCAAATCCTGTATACAGTGGGAGAGGAAAAAGAACACTCAAAATTAAGTTCGTACGTTTAATTACAATTACCATTATAATTACAGCCTAAGAAAAGTCCACTGCTGAACATAGGCCTCTCCCATAAATTACCTCAGGGGGATATTTGCCGTTGTGGTCTCGCTTGGCAAGAGGTTTTTGAGGGAACCGAAGATTTTTATTACGAGGGCGACACTGAAAATTTTTAGAACTGGCCACTTGTAAACGATATAATAAAAAAATAAGTTCAAGTTTTGAAAATGGAATTCTTTGCCAATATTATTGTGTATATATTTTATTAATTTGTCATTTGCTTACGATTTGGCGGCAAATTGAAAATTGTCTGTGTCACGTCAGCATGAATTTAACGCGAAAAAATTTTCGTACAATGATTTTTATGACTCGATGTCATTTAAGTCAACAAGAAAGTTATGATAGACTTCGATTGATCTTTCACGATGAAGCCCCATCTCGTGCCACTGTTTACGCAGTTACGCAGATGGCTAGTCTCCATACAGACTGGCCACTGTGACCGATCGTTCTGGAAGACATTGCACTATAAAGATGACAGTAATGAATGCGTGAATGGTGTATAGTTAGCAGTGTAAGGTACCAGCGTGTGGGGCGTGTGGGGCGGATGGGGCGGGCGGGGCGGCGGGCGCGGGCGGGGCGGGCGGCGGGTACAGGCTGGCGGCGCGCGGCGCGTGCGGCGCCAGCTGCAGCAGCAGCGCCTCGTGCAGCGCCCGCAGTACACCAGGCTCCAGCTCGTACACCTGCACGCCGCAACACTCCCTGCTAAAGCTAAACGCACATTTGTCAGTACCGTACGCGCCGCACGCGCCGTACGCGCCCCATTTTAGAATTCATTGTATGAAATCATATGAAACCTCGCACATAGCAGCCGCGCCGTATTTTATAAAATGTGGTAGGTATCCGAATATCGAACGAGACATGCTGATGACGTCATATAGTACAGCGCGTTCGGCGCGTGCTGATACTCAGTGTTGTCTATTGTTGTCAACTTAGTAGATTTCCCATTAGAACTGGTGGTTTCGACTTTCGTTTCGAACTATATTTTATATAGGTTTTAATATATGTAGCAATTCTTGAAATTTATTGTATGTCAATCTAAAAAATCGTTGATCATCATCTCATAAGTCTTTAAATAAAGTATAATATTCTCCATACAACTGCCTTTTTAAATTAATATTGTGAATCAAGAATCTTCTTTTTATTCGAATTTTATTTTTTTCGTCCTCTGCCAATAAGCAGGCTATTACAACATTTTTTTCCATAACGATCCGAGCGATTCCGAGCGATCAATGACGCTGTACCGTTCCACACCAGTGATTGGAAAAAACTACAAAAGTTGTTGGCAATACAAAAGATTTGCTTTCGGCGCGTACGGCGCGTACGTACAAATGTGCGAAGCCATCAGTAAATGCGGCGAGACCGGCGCGTGCGGCGCGTACGGTGCTGACAAATGTGCGTTCAACTTTACCCATTTTATGAAGCAAGTCCTTTTTTTTATAGAATAACAGTAACAACGAATAACGGAACACACAGCCCACCTGATTTATTTTTTATTAATAAGGCACACAAACACATTGAAAACAATACATAACACAGTTTCAGTAACAAATATCATTATAACTAGTCCATAATCCCATAGAGTATGCACAATAAAACAAAATATGACAACAAGTATTAAAAATTTAATAATACATATTATGAGTGTCATAAAAAAACATTTAATGATATTCGTGAAATTTATATATTTAACGTAGCAATTACAGATCTTTTAAATTGTGAGATGTTAGAAATAAAATGTCCAGATCAGCGTTACGATGTCTCTGCTCGTCAAAATTTCGACACATTCTGATGACCGGAAATATAGTTATTTCTATAAACTTGATGGCGAAAGATACGCGGGTTACGCAGACGTGATCGACTAACATCTACATTTATCCTCGATTAAGAATCAAAATGCAGATACGTTGACACCCCTGAAGACTGATTGAATGCCTCGTATCCAGTGAAAATGGTATCCGGTTCTCAACACTCACCATACGAAACACAGCAGCTTTAAGCTGCTATTTTACGCTGGTATTATGTGAGAGCGTGGTCCTTCCCTGGTCGAGCCGACCCATTCGTGTTACATCCATAATGTAGCTGCAACTTGACTCTACAACGTATACGTCGTGGTAGATGTAAGAAATTGGGTGCTTGACATCGTTCGTAACAGTTATACAAAAATATGTAGGTGATGAAACGATAAATTATAAGCATAAATAAATGGTTTTTATTTCTGTAATACTTGGGACAATGATAAAAACATTTTTTAAAACTGATAAACGGAAGCTAATGCTTTTGCCATAGCAAAAACGAAACGTTTTTAAATATTTTCCTGTATTTTGTCTATGTCAATAGGTAATGAAGGCTAGTTTTATAATAAAATTGCCCTCATTATCAAAAAAAACATAATATTGAAACATTGAGGCGCATCTGTAGTGATATTATCCTACACGACTGAATAGGCTGTATGGTCATTGATCATTGCCTATTCCGAAGGAGACTTAACTTGGTAACTTAGAGTTAGAGTTTTAACTAGTCATCATCATCATGTGCATGCGCATTTGGCATTGTGGTTGTTTTTTTTTTTTTTGATAGATTTATTGTTTTTCTTTCATGGATTTATTTAACTTGACCCTTGGCTTTTCTCTCGGATCACAGGACAGTAGGTTATGGCGCCCACATAATGGCAATAATGTGGTACTTAAGCTTTGAGAGGAATAGAACAGACAATGTACAGCCTCGCGCTGCTTTTCTAGATGACATTTTATTAATAATTGCAGAAAATAGTTTAATAATTAAAAAAGGTTGAGTTTTATTTTACTTTATTTAGTAAAAACTACAAAACTGTATTATTTTGTGTTCTTTTCAATTTATATAAAACACTTATTACAAGAACGAGTGATTTTACTATATAACCTACAAATCATAAAATATAAAATATAAACGAAACTCCAAGTCCTGCAAAAATATGTTTTTTTGACATAAGTAGCAAATGTTTAAATCTTCAAATTAAGACATATTTTAAGTTTGTTCACGCCGGCCCAAGCTTGTATGGAATCAAGTTCATCTCCTTTGCTTCCATAGTGAGAAATACATTTTAACGCATAGATATATTCCAAAATGTATTCTAACATTATTATAAAAAATTAGTAAACCTAGCATAAAACTTGTGCTTATAACAAAATATTTTTACCTGGTCCCAATCGATGTTCATTTCCAATATTTCTGGACTCATTATGGCAGCAAAATTAGGCTCTTCACATCGCACCTAAATAAAAGAATATAGTTTAAAATATAGAAACACTATTTACAAAACGAAATTATTTACAGATGTAGGTAATAGCACTTTGATGTAGGCAGCATTTTAATTAAGAAGAAACGTCCATTGATCAATTGAGGATAATACCATACAACTGTGTAAGTCGATATTGGTGTTATTGATAATTCTCAAATCACTCATTACAACCGTATTCAAACCGAAATTACATTTCTATATAACTGAAAGCGTATAGCTATACTGACATGTAAGTATTTTCGCCGCTAGGTATGACATAAAACGAATTAAAATGATGATGATTAAGCTTGTGCGTGCACAGAATTGTCTTGGTGAAATAAAAATAAGGATATTAAAATATTTTTTAGAAACTAAAACAGTTTGTGTGTGTGTGTGTGTGTGTGTCTGCGTGCACTTTGACTTAAAGTAATAGAGGCAACACGAGACTTGACAGCATCTTAACATTGAGCACCCTTGGAGTATTTCGGCAATAGTATATAACCTCGCAGGCGTGGTCTGGTCCATGTGCAGCGAGGTGCAGCGCCGTGTGCGCGGTGAGCATGGGCGCACGCAGCACGCGCAGCGAGCCCAGCTGCCAGCTCGCTGCCACGCCCGCCACGCCTGCCACACCACCCGCACCTGCCACGCCCGCCACACCAGCTACCGCCTGCCCCAGAAGCAAGCTGGTCGGCGTCGCCTTGCGCACCAGGATGCCTGCATACAATCACGTTTCGTATCAAGACAACCTCCTCAAAAACGAAACGGACAAATAGAAATAGAAATAGATTTTTTTTTATTCAATATAGATTATAAACAATACTTATTGAAAATCACTCTTAAGCTTAATTTACCACTGGTTCGGAAAATACCTCTGTCCTGGTAAGAACCAGCAAGAAACCCAGCGGGAAATATCCAAAACTGACTCACGACTTGACAGATACTCATGTGGGCTGGTCTGCCAACCGATATTATTCCTGTCGTCGTTTCTGACGTTTTTTGCATCTATATTTCTTTAATAGATCTTTGGCATCACAGACATAAATTGCACATGGATAAATCTCAAACCTAGAACAATTATTTGTAAAACATCCCTCTCTTACTGAAATCGAATCCGTGACCGGCAACACCGTATGCAAGCACAATTTTTTTAATTTGATTTTTCCAATATTCTTCTTTATTACCCCGAAAAAAACCTTCTAGTACTTAATATCCATAAGTTGTATAATCTGCTTGAATATATCGGTAGCCATGAGATCTCTTTGGCATTTCCTACAACAGCCTCTTACTACACCCCGGGGCCAAGAAAATTGAGAGATGAATTCTCTTAAGCCGCTAGCGCAAAGCAATTTTTTGATTACAAAACCAAATTAAAAACGGCGTGGATACGATTCAATCTACCCTGTCTGTCGATAGTGAATCCATTTCCTATTAGTAATTATAAGATTCAATTTTGTTTTGTTTATAAAAACTACAACAACGAAAATTATATTGAAAACTTAATCAAATGAAATTGATTTGGAGATGACATCGCCATTCTGCTTGCGATATGCGACTCTTGTGTCTTTACGACTGGAGATAACATGGCTATGTGTTAAAATTTGAGTTTTCAAATGTCGAACCCAAATTAAATCCATTACAACGACTTCCCAATGGGAATTTTATTGCACTGAGTCGATAATCGTTAAAAATAATTATCTCCTATTGTTTACAAGCATTACTTAAAAGCAAAATTTATATACCATTAAACACCGGAAGGAAGTTAGCGTAGATTTTTTTTTTAAATTAAACTGTATGCCAGTGAATTGCTCCTTAAATGCTCCCTCAGAATCTTTGATTGCTTAATGTCTATTCCTATTAGTTAATTTATAATTTTTTAATTCCATTTTTGAAAATTTTATTTTGCTATAAAACATAAAATATCTACTTTTCTTAAATTAATCTGTATGCCAATTAATTGCTCCTTAATTGCTCTCTTAGAATCTGTAATTGCTCTACGTCTATTCCTATTAGTTAATTTCTAAGGGAGCATTTAAGGAGCAATTAAAAGGGGGAAACATACCGCCGACCATCCCGCGCCATGCCGGATGTGCGGTTTACACAGCGCTAGGTTCGCAAAGCACTCCTCTCCCTGGGCGTCAGCAAGTCGAGTGGGCCTGATGAAGTCCCTCCCATTGTGCTGAAGACGTGTGCTCCGGAGTTGGCACCGGTATTAACGCGTCTTTTCCGGTACTCCTACTCCCAAGGCGTAGTCCCGAATTCATGGAAAATAGCTTTAGTCCACCCGATCTCTAAAAAAGGCTACTGCTCAGACCCATCCAACTACTGGCCAATCGCCATCACCTCCTTGTTTTCCAAAATAATGGAGTCCGTTATAAACTGCCAGCTCATGAGGTACCTTGAGGATCACCAGCTGATTAGTGATCGCCAATGCGGTTTTCATCGGGGTCAGTCTAGTCCAAAGTAGAGTCCAAGGGGGAGGCATTGGCCGTTAGTTTGGACATAGCGAAGGCCTTCGATCTGGTCTGGTACAAAGCGCTTCTTTCGAAGCTCCCTTCCTTTGGGCTTTGTGAAATTGGATCACAAGTTTCCTTGCTGATCGGAGCATCAAGGTCGTAGTAGACGGTGCATGCTCTGATTACAAGCCTACTAACGCTGGTGTTCCACAAGGCTGCGTGATATCACAAACGCTGTTTCTTTTGCATATCAATGATATGTTGCAAGCTGGTAACATTCATTGCTATGCAGACGACAACACTGGTGATGCCTTATACACCGGCCGTGTCTATATTTCTCGGGAAAATGTCGCCGAGTACCAGAACAAACTTGTGTCTGAAGTCGAGTCTTTGCTGAACAAAGTCTCGGATTGGGAGCGACTAAATCTAGTCCAGTTCAATCCCCAGAAGACACAAGTTTGCGCGTTTACCGCTAAAAAGAACCCCTTTGGCGTATCTCCTCAGTTTCAAGGCACTCCCCTTGCTGCCTCAGCTAGCATCGAAATCCTCGGCGTCGATATATCGAATAGTGTCACTTGGAAGGGTAGGCCAAATTGGCCTTTAAAAAGCTTGGCGTGCTCAGCAGAGCGAGACAGTATTTCTTGCCGGCACATCACTTGCAACTTTACAAAGCGCAAGTTCGGCCTCACATGCAATACTGTTCTCATCTCTGGGCCGGGGCACCCCAGTGCCAGCTCCTTCCACTTGACCGCATCCAGCGCAGAGCGGTTCGAATCGTCGACGACCGAGTTCTTTCTAATCGGCTCGATACACTGGCGCTGCGAAGGGATGTTGCATCCCTTTGCATTTTCTATTGAATCTACCACGGGGAGTGCTCTGAGGAATTGTTCGGATTAATTCCAGCCACCAAATTTCACGAACGCACATCGCGTCAAAATTCACGATACCAATCCTCACCATTTGGATGCTTGGCGATCCACGACTGTGCGTTTTACTAGGAGTTTTCTTTCTCGTACAACTTCTTGTTGACCGATACGACTTAGGGACGTTCAAAAAAAGAGCTTACACCTTTCTAAAAGGCCGGCAACGCATTTGCAATTCCCCTGGTGTTGCAGTTGTTCATGGGCGGCGGTAGTCACAGCCGCATGCTCGTTTGCCCCCTCTTCTATAAAAAAAAAAAAACTTACCTTGTAACGGTAGAGAGACTGTATCGCATTCGCGTCCGTTCAAGTAGAACGTGACCTGCAAATAAGCAAAATTTTGTTAATTTCTTCTATTAAAGGAAAGTTGATATCTGACCTGCAGTGAGAATGTGTAACTTTACTCTGTTGCAAAGTGATTCTCATCGTAGTCATACAATCTCAATGCAGCTAGGAAGTGTTTCGGTGGCAATAGGACGTAAAGGTGAATTTCCAAACTTACTGGCACGCGATACATCTTACTGACTAAAGGAAGAGGTTCTAGTGGCTGAGTGATGATGGAAAATCCATCAAAAGTAATTGAATCCAAATAGCATTCAGTTAATGTAATGTAGTGCGATGTCAGTCTGTTGAGTATAGACAAATTTTTGTAAAACGCGCCATTTAGCGTATTTTTAGAAATGCCCATATGCCAGAGATGGATTTTTAAAGCTGTTGGACGAAGGGATGTAGTGTCAAAAAGATTAAGTTTAAGTTTACATGAGGCTTAAAAATATATTATTTATGTTAAGATTTAATTATTAATACTTTTTTATATTTATTATAATAAAGAGAATTTTAGTAAAAGTCGCAGTGTATACCAAGAAAAATTTCGAATAAATCGAAGGTAGGACTGAATACTGACTGTAATTTCAAAAGTCAATATCTAAAAATTATTTTTTATTTTAGATCTTTTTTGCATAATTTATATTCAAATTAGACATTATGTAATATTAGTTATTTTAGACTGTTTCCAAGCATAAACTACTTGTTTGTATGTCCGTTTTCACATAAATGTTTTATGTATAGTTATTAAAATTTTAAAGGAGTTAGCAGTTAAGATGAAAGATGCGTGGCTCCTTATAGTTTATGGATACCTAGTACTTGGAATCCGATGGCCAAAATAAAATGTCCTGTGTGGTTGGATAGGTTTGGAACCGGAACACGCTGAGCACTGGTGCTCAGCACAGATGGCAGTGAGTGCGGGTGGTTGTGTGTGCGTGTGTGCGTGCGTGCGTGCGTGTGCGTGCGTGCGTCACCTGCACGTGCAGGCGGCGGCGCAGCAGCAGCTGCGCACGTTGAGCGCGACGCAGGCCCAGCGCCGCGCCGGCAGCGCACGCAGCGACCGCTGCTCAGCACAGATGGCAGTGCGGGTGGTTGTGTGCGTGTGCGTGCGTGCGTGCGTGTGCGTGCGTGCGTCACCTGCACGCAGGCGGCGGCGCAGCAGCAGCAGCTCGCGCGTTGAGCGCGACGCAGGCCCAGCGCCGCGCCGGCGGCGCACGCAGCACGACCGCTGCTCAGCACAGATGGCAGTGAGTGCGGGTGGTTGTGTGTGCGTGTGTGCGTGCGTGCGTGCGTGTGCGTGCGTGCGTCACCTGCACGTGCAGGCGGCGGCGCAGCAGCAGCTCGCGCACGTTGAGCGCGACGCAGGCCCAGCGCCGCGCCGGCAGCGCGCACGCAGCACGACCGCTGCTCAGCACAGATGGCAGTGAGTGCGGGTGGTTGTGTGCGTGTGTGCGTGCGTGCGTGCGTGTGCGTGCGTCACCTGCACGTGCAGGCGGCGGCGCAGCAGCAGCTCGCGCACGTTGAGCGACGCAGGCCCAGCGCCGCGCCGGCAGCGCGCACGCAGCACGACCGCTGCTCAGCACAGATGGCAGTGAGTGCGGGTGGTTGTGTGTGCGTGTGCGTGCGTGCGTGTGCGTGCGTGCGTCACCTGCACGTGCAGGCGGCGGCGCAGCGGCAGCTCGCGTTGAGCGCGACACAGGCCCAGCGCCGCGCCGGCAGCGCGCGCAGCACGACCGCTGCTCAGCACAGATGGCAGTGAGTGCGGGTGGTTGTGTGTGCGTGTGTGCGTGCGTGCGTGCGTGTGCGTGCGTGCGTCACCTGCACGTGCAGGCGGCGGCGCAGCAGCAGCTCGCGCACGTTGAGCGCGACGCAGGCCCAGCGCCGCGCCGGCGGCGCACGCAGCACGACCGCTGCTCAGCACAGATGGCAGTGAGTGCGGGTGGTTGTGTGTGCGTGTGTGTGCGTGCGTGCGTGCGTGTGCGTGCGTGCGTCACCTGCACGTGCAGGCGGCGGCGCAGCAGCAGCTCGCGCACGTTGAGCGCGACGCAGGCCCAGCGCCGCGCCGGCAGCGCGCAGCGACCGCTGCTCAGCACAGATGGCAGTGGTGCGGGTGGTTGTGTGTGCGTGTGTGCGTGCGTGCGTGCGTGTGCGTGCGTGCGTCACCTGCGTGCAGGCGGCGCAGCAGCAGCTCGCGCACGTTGAGCGCGACGCAGGCCCAGCGCCGCGCCGGCAGCGCGCACGCAGCACGACCGCTGCTCAGCACAGATGGCAGTGGTGCGGGTGGTTGTGTGCGTGTGTGTGCGTGCGTGCGCGTGTGCGTGCGTGCGTCACCTGCACGTGCAGGCGGCGGCGCAGCAGCAGCTCGCGCACGTTGAGCGCGACGCAGGCCCAGCGCCGCGCCGGCAGCGCGCGCAGCACGACCGCTGCTCAGCACAGATGGCAGTGAGTGCGGGTGGTTGTGTGCGTGTGTGCGTGCGTGCGTGCGTGTGCGTGCGTGCGTCACTTGCACGTGCAGGCGGCGGCGCAGCAGCAGCTCGCGCACGTTGAGCGCGACAGGCCCAGCGCCGCGCCGGCAGCGCGCACGCAGCGACCGCTGCTCAGCACAGATGGCAGTGAGTGCGGGTGGTTGTGTGTGCGTGTGTGCGTGCGTGCGTGCGTGTGCGTGCGTGCGTCACCTGCACGTGCAGGCGGCGGCGCAGCTCGCGCACGTTGAGCGCGACGCAGGCCCAGCGCCGCGCCGGCAGCGCACGCAGCGACCGCTGCTCAGCACAGATGGCAGTGAGTGCGGGTGGTTGTGTGTGCGTGTGTGCGTGCGTGCGTGTGCGTGCGTGCGTCACCTGCACGTGCAGGCGGCGGCGCAGCAGCAGCTCGCGCACGTTGAGCGCGACGCAGGCCCAGCGCCGCGCCGGCAGCGCGCACGCAGCACGACCGCTGCTCAGCACAGATGGCAGTGAGTGCGGGTGGTTGTGTGTGCGTGTGTGCGTGCGTGCGTGCGTGTGCGTGCGTGCGTCACCTGCACGTGCGGCGGCGCAGCAGCAGCAGCTCGCGCACGTTGAGCGCGACGCAGGCCCAGCGCCGCGCCGGCAGCGCGCACGCAGCACGACCGCTGCTCAGCACAGATGGCAGTGGTGCGGGTGGTTGTGCGTGTGTGCGTGCGTGCGTGCGTGTGCGTGCGTGCGTCACCTGCACGTGCAGGCGGCGGCGCAGCAGCAGCTCGCGCACGTTGAGCGCGACGCAGGCCCAGCGCCGCGCCGGCAGCGCGCACGCAGCACGACCGCTGCTCAGCACAGATGGCAGTGAGTGCGGGTGGTTGTGTGTGCGTGTGCGTGCGTGCGTGCGTGTGTGCGTGCGTCACCTGCACGTGCAGGCGGCGGCGCAGCAGCTCGCGCACGTTGAGCGCGACGCAGGCCAGCGCCGCGCGGCAGCGCGCACGCAGCACGACCGCTGCTCAGCACAGATGGCAGGAGTGCGGGTGGTTGTGTGCGTGTGTGCGTGCGTGCGTGCGTGTGCGTGCGTGCGTCACCTGCACGTGCGAGCGGCGGCGCAGCAGCAGCAGCTCGCGCACGTTGAGCGCGACGCAGGCCCAGCGCCGCGCCGGCAGCGCACGCAGCACGACCGCTGCTCAGCACAGATGGCAGTGAGTGGTGGTTGTGTGTGTGCGTGTGCGTGCGTGCGTGCGTGTGCGTGCGTGCGTCACCTGCACGTGCAGGCGGCGGCGCAGCAGCAGCAGCTCGCGCACGTTGAGCGCGACGCAGGCCCAGCGCCGCGCGGCAGCGCGCACGCAGCACGACCGCTGCTCAGCACAGATGGCAGTGAGTGCGGGTGGTTGTGTGTGCGTGTGTGCGTGCGTGCGTGCGTGTGCGTGCGTGCGTCACCTGCACGTGCAGGCGGCGGCGCAGCAGCAGCTCGCGCACGTTGAGCGCGACGCAGGCCCAGCGCCGCGCCGGCAGCGCGCACGCAGCACGACCGCTGCTCAGCACAGATGGCAGTGAGTGCGGGTGGTTGTGTGCGTGTGTGCGTGCGTGTGCGTGCGTGCGTGCGTCACCTGCACGTGCAGGCGGCGCAGCAGCTCGCGCACGTTGAGCGCGACACAGGCCCAGCGCCGCGCCGCAGCGCACGCAGCACGACCGCTGCTCAGCACAGATGGCAGCGAGTGCGGGTGGTTGTGTGTGCGTGTGTGCGTGCGTGCGTGCGTGTGCGTGCGTGCGTCACCTGCACGTGCAGGCGGCGGCGCAGCAGCAGCTCGCGCACGTTGAGCGCGACGCAGGCCCAGCGCCGCGCCGGCAGCGCGCACGCAGCACGACCGCTGCTCAGCACGACACCACCTCGCGACAGTCGCACCCACAACCCGCCTACACACCACACCCACATCGCGTTACAGATATACACATCCTTCGTTTATACTCACATCATTCCAATGGATCATTTCAACTTTACTAATTAAGTTTAGTTTACGGATTAGTAAGCATAAGTGGCAATGGGCCATTTAGCTTGAAAAACCGACAACAGATGAGAAAGAAAAGTTCTCGAGTGGCAGCCTCGTACCGGTAGGCGCAGTGTAGGACGGTCCGCCACTAGGGAGTGACGACCTGGTAAGACATGCAGGAAGTCAATGGATATAGATGGCTCAAAACCGTGCTTTGTGCCGTTCCTTGAGGAAGGCATATGTTCAGCAGTGGACCTGTAAAGGGCTGTAATGATGATAATGATAATTTCGAGTTTTAATCTCGATGTAAGAACATTATACGTTGCAACTGTATTATGGTTGTAACACAAATGGCTCGTCTCGGATCCAGACGACATATTGTTTAAGTTTCTTTACATCTGGCGTGACCTTAGAGATTAATAAGTAGACGATTTACTCGTATATTATATTTAATATACTTAACGCGACAGTTTACTACACCTGTTGAGTGTTGTAGTCAAGTTTTAATCACGTTAAGTCATGTTTATACGTGATAGAGCCATGCTACAGCTATATTATGGTTGAAACACGAATAAGTTAACCTGAAGAAGGAGCACGCTCGCACAGAACACCAGCGTAAAATAGCACTTCAATGCTGCTATGTTTTGTATAGTGATTGTAGAGAACCGGAAACCCTTTTTACAGCAAACAAGACATTCCATCTCAGTCCTCAGGGGTAACAACGCATCAGCATTTTGATTCTTAATCAAGGATACATGTAGATGTATATGAGTCCCTAGCATCCACGTACCATCAGGTGGGCTGTGTGCTCGCTTGTCACCCTTATTCAATAAAAAAGGATTGTAAGTCAAAAAAATGCCACAAAATAAACTGGTGTCTTTAAAACTGAGTTCTTTACTTTATAATTCAATGATTTGTATTACAGGATTTATGAAAATACCTATTTTATAATCCAAAATATAATCCAAAATATCGTTAAAGATAAAATGATAATTAAAAACTTAATTAATTATCACATTTCTCTTGAAATATGTCTTGAAATCATAATCAAAAATGTTTTTCAAAATTATGTTTCGTTGCCTTTTCTACGAAAAATCACACAATAAAGTGATGTGATAAACAGTTACTTTCTGAAGTGTTCTTTATATATCCTTAAAGTATAAATCATTATAAGGACGGCTTTTACCAGAACTATGAAAACATACAGAAAAAAAGCATATAATATTATGATTAAATTGCATCTCGAAGCATATCGGCCACTTGTTAAGAATGTAACTAGTAAGCATCGTTTGTGTAGAAACACTATAAGTTTCAAATTAGAATATTAACTAAATGTTTATATTGACGCTTTTATAATATTGCGTTGCTCTTTTATTCTTAGGTTGTGTTCATCATAAGGTATTTGATATTTTACTTCTGATTGATAAACTAAACTATTAACTGTTTAAATAACGTAGTACCGTTTTGAATTATTTTCTCAGGCATGCTCATGGTCCGTCGAGCAAGATTTTTATTATTTAGCTTGATAATGATCTAAATCTACAAATATAATATATACAATAATAAAACATCTTGAATTTGTTAGTTTCTTTTATAAAAAATATAGCAATGCTATTAACAGTACTAATATTCCTTTAACCACTCCTGGTAAGCAACCTAGATAACTAAACATTCGTCCACGCGAAGACGCACCTCCACGCGAACATCGAGTTCACGAACTTCCCCGTGCCCCCTGCCCTCGGATCTTTTTTACCTTCCTAATTTGAGTAAATAGTGCAACGCGTGGCGCACTTGCACTCACAATTAATTTAGGTAGTGAGCTATGGCCATCGCGTCGTCCGCTCGATGAAAGTTTAATTGATACGTAACATTTTGTCAAGGTATGTACATAACAGTCTTTTAGTTTTCTTGCTTAACGGTGCAGAAATGCAATTGGTATTTATATTTATAATAAATTATGTTAATTTAAATACGTATAAATAAATTATTATAGATAGGCGACATAATGCGTACTATAGGTGCTATAATACCATAGATTTAGTAATTAACTAACGATATCTATGTAATACGTATAACTATTTTAGTTGTAACTAAATAATTTCTATTATTCTCGCGTCCTACATACATTATTTTTGATAGATTTGAGGAGTTAAGAGGAGCAGACAAGTCGATGGATCAATGTAGAAACAGATAACGGATATAGAGAGGTATCGGACAACTCGGCTTCAGAGGTTGATAATAGTTTGGAGGAGGGAGTACATCGAGACACTGGCAACGATTCTGATTCTGCGAGTGGGTATTCAGCACACAGCAAATACAAAGAGGAGTTGGCATAAGCAACTGTGCACTGTGATTCTAACTAGGTCCTGACGTCATCACAGTGGGCGTGGCTTTACTTAGTATACTGACAGCGTTCGTCCTGTGCGCTTATGTGTCGAAAATCGTAAATCGGTGTATTTTCGTAATATTAAGAAGAAAATGATGAAGTGTTGTGTTTTATCGTGTAAAAACTACTCAAATAGACGCTCTGATGCTATGGATGGCATCACATTTCATTTGTAAGTAATTTTATACCGAATTTATTAAAAAGGTTCTAGAACAATCTCTGCGTCGGCTTTAAAATGTAATTAAATATATTCGATACAAGATAGCGACACTTTGTGTAATGGGAACTAAAAATATAAAGGTACGTAGAGCTCAGTATTGGTAACATAGTCATACAAAGGTAAATTTGTTTTGAATTCAGTCCTAAAAAATTTTCAATCGCCAAAAATATTATTTTAATAGTTTTTATAATCATTTTGTGAACAGGCCGCCATCTATCGTCAAAGTAGCTAAACTACATTGCAACATCGATATGGAACGATGCGAGTAGTTTTATTATTTATCAAAAGTGGGCGGGGCTTAACATCCCCTCACCCCGCAAATTGTCACGCGTATTTACATAGTGAAATCTAATTACAAAACTTGCTCTTTGTATTTGCTTCGTGGTATTCAGAGTCTGACTATGACAACATAATGCCCAGTAAGATACAGAGAAATCAAATTATAGACTCCGTGGACTAAGTGATACACCTTTATATTAGTATAAAAATGTAGTCGACACTGTATTTATCAAATGTGTTCGAATATGTATACTAACCGAAAAATTCAAGAGATGGTCCATCCTATCAAAAGTTATGTTATCCATGTTTCTGTTTTCTTTTATGTATAATAATGTTTGTCTTAATATTTTATTCTTGATTAGTTCCTGCTTAACCTAACTTTTGTGCGATGTAACAAGTTCCTATTTTCTACCGACTTCAAAAAGGAGGAGGTACTCAATTCGACTGTATGTTTTTTTATGTGTGTTACCTCATAACTTTGTTCTACGTGAACCGATTTCGATGATTCTTTTTTTATTTGAAAGCTGGTGCTTCTCATGTGGTCCCATATAAATTTGATTAAGGTCTGACCAATAGTTTTTGAGTTATCCTTAATAATATATATTGAAGTCGGTTGTACAAAATTTAAAATTTAAAATCATTATTAAATTATTTTGGTGATATTTACGTTTTTGAATGCGTAGTCCGCTCGACGAATGTTTAGTTACAGTGTAACTGCAAAATGAGTTTAGTTATCTAGGGTTGAAATGCTTGTGTTAGTAGTGGTTCACGACAGTTTTCGAATAGTGGACTCGAACCCACGACCTTTTGAGTTCGCGGTCCGTACCCTGCCGTTAGGCTACTGTCGCTTCATTGAATAAATAACTTTTTTAAATTTGATATTTAAACCGTATCGCATGTTAACTTACCGGTGGCTATATGCAGCCAGAGCTCGAGCATAAGCGAATCATGACCCAGCGACAGCACGTGCGAAAGCTTGTGTGAGTCGCCGCGCTCACCGAACTGCTCGTCGAGCTGCTCGTCGCACTCAGCCGCCCGAGGTCGCGCCTGCTCTTCGTCGCCTTCTGTCTCCTCTTTCCCCTGTGTTTTGTCATCTGTCCCAACAAATTTATGTCTACATTGAACCTTATTAAATAAATAAATACCTAGTCCGCTACTAGATATAAGCTTTTCCGATTATAGAAATTATTTGTCGAAATCGTCTCGCTTGCCAGGCGGATTTTTGATTACAATACTAAACGTCTTGTAACATTTTGTAAGTATTTGTTATAATTAATTAATGGTATTTAAATTAAATTAAATTAAGGAAACTACCGCGTAGTGGCAGTGTAAGAATATCCACTACCCATATTATCATCCCGTGGGTATCGTAAGAGGCGACAGAAGGAAACAGATCAGGAGATGGGCAGCAGCGCCTTCCTAATAATGACTAAAAATAAAAAACTGCGGTTGATAACCCGTTTGCCAAGCGTGGTAACTATGGCAAATATTCTCCCTAAGAGGTAATCTGTGGAGGAGGAAATGTAACAAGAATTTTAAAAAAGTTAAAATTGTGTAAAAAATTAAGCAAATCAAAGAAACAGCACTGAGGCATTGTTTTGTGTATACACGATAAACAAAAAAAAACTTTTATTTAAAACGTAACTTTTCCATGATGATGACACTGTGTGGACATCTAGGTAACAAATAAGTTCACCTAAGTGCTAACTAGGGACATCTGGCAAGCGTGAGATTATTAGCCGTCATTAGTTGGTTACCAGTAAGCAGTTGCAGCCACAGCACGAGGGCGAAGCCCTGCAGCCAGGGCGCCCAGCCAGCGCCCTCTAGACTGCAGCGCGCAGCACACCGCCATCGCCCACAAGCGCCCTCTAAACCCACAAGAAATTAAAATCGCTTACATATTATGAATAAGTATTACATTCAACTACCTTAGGATAATATCAGCGTATCATCACTCTCAGAAATGAGAGAAGTTGGCCTTCACCAGTGGGACGTATTTAAATTAATACTTCAATGGACAGTAACATGATCATCAGCCAGGGGCAATCTAGGGTCCAGATCAGGGGCAATCTATCACTTAGTCAAATCCAAATGTTGCCAGGGAACGCATCATAATATCAGTAAACATTCTTTAGTGCACCAATCAATATCGAATCATAATTGTATCACCTTTTCTTAATGGTGAATATGCTTGAGGTATTGAACTTTTTTGTGTTGAAGTTGTGTCTAGTGGATATACAAGTGCCATATTTATTTACACTAGGATACTAGTGATCCGCCCCGGCTTTGCACCGGTTATTTCTGAATCTCGACAACAGCGCCACCTACCGGGTCCAATTTTGAATCTAAGTCATTCGCTAATCAACTTAATCACACACACAAAATTTTATCAAAATCTGTCCAGTCGTTTAGGAGGAGTTCAGTCACATACACATGGACAGAAGCATTTTATATATAAAGATAATCAACCAATATAGATATAGGCGTTAGTAAGACCCATAAAGTTAAAATATTTCTTGATTTTTGATTATTCTCAAAATATATCTTCAATCATTCTGTAATAGTTTCTTTAACATACTAAAATGAAAACGGGAGATATTATTAGATACCTATAGAAAATAATCTCTAGAAATATCTGAGTCATCTGAGTTAAAGTCATCAAAAATTATGAGTGCAAAGTCTCACCGGTTCGCTGAGGTGCGTGCTGCAATCGACTTGTGTTCACGTCGGTCGACTTACTGCGAACTGCATTGTCTTCCACGAAGTCTCCCGACTCTGGAGGTCAACAAATCATTGTATTCAATTATTATAACACAAGCACACAAGCGCAACAATATAATTTCAAGGTCATGCGAATAAAAAAAGGCTCGACAATAAAATAAAAATATAGTCATTATACTACAATGCGATAAATGTTCTCTTTAGTTTCAAGACACTAATAATGTATCTATACATAAAAAGGAATGGTTAAAAAAAATTATTGTTTTTTTTTACGTAATTGTAAGTTGTGTTTAATTTGGAATTAGAAGTAAACATCGCAAAACAACGTCAAACAGAAATTAACTGTCATATATTTATTTAAAATTATTTTTAAATTAAGGTGCAAAATCGCAAAATTATTTTATTTTAAATAACAATCGTCATATACTAACCGTCAAAGGCATTTGCTTCTAATTGTATCGGGAAACTTAATTGAAAATCCGGCGTACAAGGCTTCGCGTTGTCCACGAGTTTTTGTAACATATTCAACAATGGGCCCAGAGGCGGAGAGTCCGCTGTGAACAGCTGCAGAAGGGCAGCTAGCTCGCGCGGTTCTATGTTCTGTGACGCCACCACGTGGATCAGCTCTAGAACGCTGTTTTGAAGTTCTATGGAAACAATGACACGTTTTGTTAATAATTAAACTAATTAAATTGAATCAGGTGTTACTTTTCGGAAATCCATTATATTAAAGTTATTAAAAATTAATTAGCTAAGAGCTGCATAGTAAAATAAAATTATGTGTTTTAGCTAGAGTGAAGAGCACTTCTCGTCACTACCACTAGTGGTGACGGGGATGGTGCACGAAATTTAGGGAGTGGGGGATTTTCTCTTGAAATTCTGTGCTCCTTGGGTAAGACACATCATTATTTCATTATTTTATTACGCGGATCTTAGCTAATTAATTTTTAAGATCTATAATAATTAAACTGTTATAGAGGCTGTTAGAAAGATGGATGCAAAGCCTGAAGGGGGGGACGATACCTTAAACCATTTAGAACATATTAAGCTAAACTTGTCTTAGACGAAGTTTGCTCCTTTTTTATTGAATTTCTAAGGTTTTTAACAATAAAACCCAATTTTTCAATCAATTGCTAATAGTGTCTAGTAACAGTTGTTTTATTTATGTAATATGTTATTACTCAAACAAAATAATTTCCAAACATCTTCATCATCAGAAAAACATTCTACGCATATTTAAGTTGCGATCATAAAAAAAAATAGCTTTTGTTGTTCAAACCTTTTTAAAAACATGCTTAGTTATTGACCTTTCTTTTAAGGTATTATTTACGCGGATGTCTCAACTCTTGGAATTAGGGTGTACGAGGGTGATCCAAAAGTAATGATAATGAAAATAAAACACGGTAATTAAAGTTAAAATAATAATTTATTTTTCACATAGTCTCCTAACAAATCAATACATTTAGTCCATCTTTTTCTAAACCCAGGATTCCTTTGAAAAATTCTTTGTCTTGACCCTCCCAAACGCTTCAACAGCGGCCATTACTTCGCTATCGTCTTCAATTTCTTGCCTCAGGGCGTTCCTTGAGCCGAGGAAAGAGGTAGAAATCACTAGAGCTAGATCTGGCGAATAGGAGGTGTTCGAGCAGTTCGAATCCGTTTCTTGAATGGCAGCCATCGCAACTGCGGCTTTGTGAGCCGGTACGTTGTCTTGGTGAAACAGCACCCAGCTCGCAGTTTGCCGCGTCTTTTTCATAATGACCTCCGTAATCTTCTTATTTGGTCTGCGTAGTAAGAGCCCGTAATAGTGGCCCTTTTCCAAATATTCCACCATAATTATGCCTTGAGCGTCCCAAAAACAGATGCCATAACCTTTCCCGCCGAACTTGAAACTTTGAATTTCTTTGGCGTCGGTGAGGAGGCTCGCTTTCAAGTCATCGATTGTTGTTTCGTTTCAGGATCAAATGGTGGATCAGGTCTCGTCCATAGTCACAAACGGAACAAAAATTTTCTTGATCTGCTTGGAACTTTTCGAGCTTGACCTCGAAATGTCAACTCGATTTTTCTTTGCTCGTCGGTTAACATTCTGGGTACCCAACGCGCAGAGACCTTTTCATATGCAACTCGTTCGCAAGGATTTTGAACGCTGCCATATGAGATCCCTGTGACCTCAGCTACATGCCTGATGGTCACTTTTCGATCTGCCAACACAACATCTTCGACTTTTTCACGTTGTCTTCAGTGAGGACGTGGATGGGCGTCCTTCGCGATGTTCATCTTCAGTGGATGTTCTGCCCAGTTTAAACTCCTTGGCCCAGCGTGCAACTGTAGAATATGGAGGACCAGAGTCCCCAATGTTTCCACTAAGTCACTGTGTATGTCTTTTGAAGACATTTTTTCAAACAAAGGTACTTGATGACAGCTCTAATTTCGTTTTTCTCCATGTAGATGTTATCTCTTTGACAGTTCGTATTCAAATGAATGTATCTCCGGAAATCGTGATCTATTTATATGATTTTTAGGCTGACGTAGTGAGTATATAAGCAAGCAAAAAATTTTTTGGATTTTATGCGGACCTGAAGTAACCGATTATCATTACTTTTGGATCACCCTCGTACAAAGCAAATTGCGGACGAATATTTTTATTTTTGTACGGACCAAAATAATGCATAATTTTTGCAAATGCACTATTGTTTTCGTTAGAACTGATTAGATTTAGAATTACGGTGTCATAAAGTTGCCATAACCTAAAAAAAAGCTTGATATTTTTGAACTCTCAGGTAGCGCCTATTGAATAGATAATATTTATTCAATAGAACAATTAGCTTAGTAATTTACCATAAAGTCGTTATTTTCTCACACAAATTAGGATCAGTACTCGTGTAGTAGGGCGGGTTCGTCACATCTTCGGACCCTCAGTTAGTCAAGTAACAACTGCCCTTGTGACTAGACGTTTTAATTGCGAATTTGTGTTTATATCCGATGTTCTTTTTTATTGAGTTGAGACTAGCCCTAGCTGTGTGCTCCTTCACTGTTCTCCGACTATTTGTGTGATCAATCAACTATGGCTGCTTTTACAAATGAAGAATATGCTGATATCATCTTCATGTATGACAGAGCTGACGGAAATGGATCTTTGGCACGGCGGATGTACCTAGAGCGATATCCGAATCAAAGATTACCAAATGTGTATTGTAGCACATTTCGTCGGCTTTCTGAAGTTGGAATCCTTCACGCGAAATCTGGAGTTAATACGGGAAAACATAGCCTAAGTGTCGAGGAAGACGTTATTGCAGCTTTCGATGCAGATTTTGCTACAAGCGTCAGAACAGTAGCTCAAAACCTCAACATTTAGGTATGGAAGGTGTGGAATACGATGCACCGAGAAAACAAGTATCCTTTTCACGGCACGGGTGTACAAGGTTTGGAAAATGAAGATCCCCCACGGAGGATTCAGTTCTGTCGCTTTTTGCTAAATAGTGGCATTGAAGATGAATGGTTTTTAAAATCCATCTTGAGGACCGATGAGTCAAAGTTTTCGAAAGAAGGAATTACCAACTTTCATAACCTCCATCGATGGGCTGGCAAGGACAGCAATCCACACTGGAAGAAGCAAGAGTGTCGTTTCAAAGGAAATTTTCAGTAAACGTGTGGGCAGGAGTAATCGGCCGAACGTTGATTGGTCCCCACTTCCTACCAGATAATTTAAATGGAGACAATTAGTAGGAATTCCTCATAAACGATCTCAGAGCTTCAGGACGAGGCCGAAATACCAATATTAGCAACGAGAAGACCAATGATCTTTCAGCAAGATGGTTGTCCAGCGCATTAGACTCTAAACGTGCGAGAACATTTAATTAATTGTTTCCCAGAGAACTGTATCGGCAGAGACGGGCCCATCCCATGGCCACCTCGATCGCCTGATTTAAATCTTGTGGATTTTTTCGTTTGGGGATGGGCCAAGGAGCTTGTCTACACGCCTGTGGAAATATCAACCAGAGAGGAGTTAATAGGAAGAATCCTTCTCAAGTTATGGAGCAGGAGATGAAAATTAAAACGACCACAGAAGAAATCGCGGTCAACATTTTGTACACGAAAAAAATTAAAAATTAAAAAATTGTACAACCGACTTCAATATAAATTATTAAGAATAACTCAAAAACTGTTTGTCAGACCTTGATGAAATTTATATGGAACCACATGAGATGCACCACTTTTCAAATAAAAAAAGAATCATCGAAATCGGTTGACCCAGAAAAAAGTTATGAGGTAAGACACATAAAAAAATATCATACAGTCGAATTGAGTACCTCCTCCTTTTTGAAGTCGGTAGATAAATTATTATAACAAAAAATGTTTTATTGGACAGTTAAAATTTAAAATATTCGTCCGCAATTCGCTTTGTACACCCTAATTCCAAGAATTGATGAGACATCTGCGTAAATAATACCTCAAAAGAAAGGGCAATAACTAAGCATGTTTTTAAAAAGGTTTGAACAACAAAGGCTTTTTTATGATGGCATAAACACAACATTTCCTTAATTATTTTTTGGTTTCTTAAACTTAAATATGCGTAGAATGTTTTTCTGATGATGAAGATGCTTGGAAATTATTTTGAGTAAACACATATTACATAAATAAAATATAATAACATAACAACTGTTACTGGACACTATTAGCAATTAATTGAAAAAATGGGATTTATTGCTAAAAACCTTAGAAAATCAATTTAAAAAAAAGGAGCAGACTTCGTCTAAGACAAATTTAGCTTAATATGTTCTAAATGGTTTAAGGTACCATCCCCTTTAGGCTTTGCACCTATCTTCCAAACATCCTGTATATATCGGTCCTTCAAGCCGGATACGAATTTCACGTGACACGATTACTTGCACTAATCTGTATAACTCACTTTTGGTCTAGTGGTCGTTAGTACATTGGTAGTTAATTAATAAACAAATTTGTAATCGTTTACAACGTAAAATTTAGCGTAAAAGTAGTTAATTTTGGTCTATTTTTGGTTAAATTGGTGAGCGTGGCTTATCACTTGATACATCTGGACATACACAATTTAGTTAAATGAACAAACGACATGTTTGGCGGAGTTTTACTTTCGTAGTACGTGTGATTGAAGATATTTTTTGAAAATGTCGAAGAAGAAGATGTTCTATAGTGAAGTTTTTTATGAATATTAAAGGAAAATACTATTTCTAGTAGCGATAACATATAAACACAACATTGTGTAATTTAATTTTGGTTGTAATGCAGATTGTACTACAGTATATCTCTGTTCGGTATCTTATGTTTAACTTAAGACAACGAGTAACTAAATGATTCTTCAGTTATCTGTAGTGCTGAGAAATATTTATGTTTAAAATCTACTGCGCGTTTATATATCAAAACTGCACTTGTGTCATACCATATTACTTTTGTTTATTATTCAGTTTCTCATCTATGTTTTGTTTGTATTTTAGCTTCCTTTTTTACTGTAACTTTTAATTAGTCAAAAATTTCACTTGGTAGATACGAATAATCGATTGTTTAACATGGCCAAATAAACTTAAGTTATATTAAGTGTTTGGAAAGTGTAAATGCTTAATTAAATTTAATAAATAATTTACTAAATTACTCGACTATTAAATGTGTAAGTCAGTGTTAAGCGCGAAGCATGTAAAGATGTTGTTGTGCTTGATCTCATTCCGGTATCTAAATCAGATTGATTTTCATCGGACTTTGAAAGTAAGTAAATGTAGTGTATACTTCTGCACTCGCATTATTATCTATATTTCAACGAGACTCGCTGCTGTGACCGGAATTTGGTTCGGAGAACTTTATTATATTTACATACAGTTTTTAATGAGTAAATGTTTAATAAATAAAATTTATATTTAATATAATATGCAAGGACTTGTGCGTGCGTGTGCGTGCGGTGCGTGTGCGTGCGTGCGTGCGTACCAGTGCGAGTGGGCCGCGCGTGGGCGGTGCGCAGCAGGCGGCGCGCGGCGGGCGCCAGCAGCGCGCGCAGCAGCGCGGGGGGCGCGGCGCCGCCCGCGAGCCGTGTGCGTGCGTGTGCGTGCGGTGCGTGCGGTGCGTGTGTGCGTGCGTGCGTGCGTGCGTGCGTGCGGTGCGTGTGCGTGCGTGCGCGTGCGTGTGCGTGCGTGCGTACCAGTGCGAGTGGGCCGCGCGTGGGCGGTGCGCAGCAGGCGGCGCGCGGCGGGCGCCAGCAGCGCGCGCAGCAGCGCGGGGGGCGCGGCGCCGCCCGCGAGCCGTGTGCGTGCGTGTGCGTGCGGTGCGTGCGGTGCGTGTGTGCGTGCGTGCGTACCAGTGCGAGTGGGCCGCGCGTGGGCGGTGCGCAGCAGGCGGCGCGCGGCGGCGCGGCGCCCGCGAGCCGTGCGTGTGCGTGCGTGTGTGCGTGCGTGCGTACCAGTGCGAGTGGGCCGCGCGTGGGCGGTGCAGCAGGCGCGCGCGGCGGGCGCCAGCAGCGCGCAGCAGCGCGGGGCGCAGCGCCGCCCGCGAGCCGTGTGCGTGCGTGTGCGTGCGGTGCGTGCGGTGCGTGTGTGCGTGCGTGCGTACCAGTGCGAGTGGGCCGCGCGTGGGCGGTGCGCAGCAGGCGGCGCGCGGCGGGCGCCAGCAGCGCGCGCAGCAGCGCGGGGGGCGCGGCGCCGCCCGCGAGCCGTGCGTGCGGTGCGCGGTGCGTGCGTGTGCGCGTGCGTACCAGTGAGTGGCCGCGCGTGGGCGGTGCGCAGCAGGCGGCGCGCGGCGGGCGCAGCAGCGCGGGGGGCGCGGCGCCGCCCGCGAGCCGTGTGCGTGCGTGTGCGTGCGGTGCGTGCGGTGCGTGTGTGCGTGCGTGCGTACCAGTGCGAGTGGGCCGCGCGTGGGCGGTGCGCAGCAGGCGGCGCGCGGCGGGCGCCAGCAGCGCGCGCAGCAGCGCGGGGCGCAGCGCCGCCCGCGAGCCGTGTGCGCGTGCGTGCGTGTGCGTGCGTGTGCGCGTGCGTACCAGTGCGAGTGGGCCGCGCGTGGGCGGTGCGGCAGGCGGCGCGCGCGGCGGGCGCGCGCCGCCCGCGAGCCGTGCGTGTGCGTGCGTGCGTGTGCGTGCGCGTACCAGTGCGAGGCCGCGCGTGGGCGGTGCGCAGCAGGCGCGCGCGGCGGGCGCGGCGCCGCCCGAGCCGTGTGCGTGCGTGCGTGCGGTGCGTGCGTGCACCAGTGCGAGTGGGCCGCGCGTGGGCGGTGCGGCAGGCGGCGCGGCGGGCGCCAGCAGCGCGCGCAGCAGCGCGGGGCGCGGCGCCGCCCGCGAGCCGTGCGTGCGTGCGTGCGGTGCGCGTGCGTACCAGTGCGAGTGGGCGCGCGTGGGCGGTGCGCAGCAGGCGGCGCGCGGCGGGCGCCAGCAGCGCGCGCAGCGCGGGGCGCGGCGCCGCCCGCGAGCCGTGCGTGCGTGCGGTGCGTGTGTGCGTGCGTGCGTACCAGTGCGAGTGGGCCGCGCGTGGGCGGTGCGCAGCAGGCGGCGCGCGGCGGGCGCCAGCAGCGCGCAGCAGCGCGGGGCGCGGCGCCGCCCGCGAGCCGTGCGTGCGTGCGGTGCGGTGCGTGCGTGCGTGCGTACCAGTGAGTGGGCCGCGCGTGGGCGGTGCGCAGCAGGCGGCGCGCGGCGGGCGCCAGCAGCGCGCGCAGCAGCGCGGGGGGCGCGGCGCCGCCCGCGAGCCGCGCGCTCAGCGCACGCGCCAGCCCGCTGCACACGCGCTCCAGCTTCTCCGGACCACCATCCACACTCTCCGCACCACCGCACCACCCGCACCACTCGCACCCTGCTCCTCCGCGTCCATCACCCTGCCGGACAACACACCTCTCAGATACTCATTTTGTTATATAAGAGGGACAAACAAGCACACGGCTCACCTCATTGTAAGTTCAAGTTCAACGGTGGTAGAGCCACGCGACAGCTTTTGCTGTTGCACGTATGGACCGGCTCGAACCGGGTTGGTACCACGACCTCACAAAATACCGGCGTGAAGTAGAAGCTCTACTTCTGCGTTTCGTCTAGTGAGTGCACGTGACCGGAGGCCCAATTCCTCCCCCCCCCCCATCAACATGGTAGCGGAATTAAATCAAAGACTACCCCAGGAGGGTACCAGCAATCCGTGCAAGCTATCCGTGAATTTCTGCAACATCAGGGACTTCACTCAAACCTAAACGCCGTCCACTACCATCTCGAGGCTGTCTACGGGTGCCTCTATAGGTCCCATAGCGGTAATGCCGAAGCAGCAAGACTCATCGACCACGTCCGAATGGCTACAGATTCCTTGCTACAACAGGTCCCATCCGCAGAGATCGTGATCCTTGGCGATTTTAACGCCCACCACGCCGAATGGCTCGGTTCACGTTTAACCGATCATGCGGGGAGATCTATTTATGACTTTGCCTTGGCATATGGTTTAACACAACTGGTTACTTCGCCTACGTGGATTCCAGATGTGGAGGATCATACACCTTCCCTGTTGGACTTTCTGCTGACCTCTCATCCGGACGGATATCAGCTTTCCGTCGATGATTGATGATTGATCTCGGCTCTTCGGACCATTGTCTGATCCGGAGTGTAGTGCAACTCACGCTCTCCACGCGGTTGCGTTCTGCAGGTTGCCGCCGTGTTTGGCATTACAGGTCGGCGGATTGGGATGGAATGCGGTCTTTCTTTGCATCCTACCCATGGGGGCGGGTTTGCTTCTCGCCGGATGATCCCAGTGCTGTTGCTGACTCTGTCACTAATGTGGTGCTACAGGGAATGGAACTATTTATTCCATCATATGTGGTACCCATCGGAGGCAGATAACTTTGCCTCCAGGTCCTCCAAAAGAGTTATTGCCACGGCAAAGTCAGAGCACATAGGCAGAATTGGCGAGAAAATAGTTCGCCTTCCTTCGGGAACCCGTGCATTCTGGTCTCTCGCCAAGGTTGTCCAAGGCAACTTTTGTCAGCCATCTCTTCCATCTCTGCACAGGGAAGACGACTCACTAGCCCATGCCGCAAAGGAGAAAGCCGATCTGTTAGGCTCTCTCTTTGCGTACAACTCGACTCTCGATGACGGGGGGAACACACCGCCGACCATCCCGCGGTGTGAGTGCTCCATGCCAGATGTGCGGTTTACACAGCGCTCGGTTCGCAAAGCACTCCTCTCACTGGACGACAGCAAGTCGAGTGGGATTGATGAAGTCCCTCCCATTGTGCTGAAGACGTGTGCTCCGGAGTTGGCACCGGTTTTAACGCGTCTTTTCCGGTACTCCTACTCCAACTCATGGAAGACAGCTTTTGTCCACCCGATCCCTAAAAAAGGCGACCGCTCAGACCCTTCCAACTACAGGCCTATCGCCATCACCTCCTTGTTCTCCAAAATAATGGAATCCATTATAAACTGCCAGCTCATGCGGTACCTTGAGGATCACCAGCTGATTAGTGACCGCCAATACGGTTTTCGTCGGGGTCGATCAGCTGGTGATCTTCTGGTCTACCTGACTCATAGATGGGCGGAGGCAGTAGAGTCCAAGGGGGACGGAGACATTGGCCGTTAGTTTGGACATTGCGAAGGCCTTCGATCGGGTTTGGCACAAAACTCTTCTTTCGAAGCTCCCTTGCTATGGGCTTCCCGAGAAATTGTGCAATTGGATCACCAGCTTTCTTGAAGATCGGAGCATCAAGGTTGTAGACGGCGCATACTCCGACTACAAGCCTATTAACGCTGGTGTTCCACAAGGCTGCGTGCTATCACCAACGCTGTTTCTTCTGCATATCAATGATATTTTGCAAACTGGTAACATTCATTGCTATGTGGATGACAGCACTGGTGATGCTCTATACACCGGCCGTGCCAATATTTCCCGGGAAAACTTCGCCGAGTACCGGAACAAACTTGTGTCTGAAGTCGAGTCTATGCTGAACAAAGTCTCGGATTGGGGGCGACTAAATCTAGTCCAGTTTAATCCTCAGAAGACACAAGCTTGCGCGTTTACCGCTTAAAAGAACCACTTTGTCGTATTTCCTCAGTTTCAAGGCACTCCCCTTGTTGCCTCAGTCAGTATCGGAATCCTCGGCGTCGACATATCGAGTGACGTGCAGTTTCGTGGTCACTAGGAAGAGAAGGCCAAATTGGCCTCTAAAAAGCTTAGCGTGCTCAGCAGAGCGGGACAGTATTTCATACCGGCACAACGCCTGCAACTTTACAAGGCGCAGGTTCGGCCTCATATGGAATACTGTTCCCATCTCTGGGCTGGGGCTCCCCAGTGCCAGCTCCTTCCACTTGACCACATCCAGCGCAGAGCGGCTCGAATCGTCGACGACCGAATCCTTTCCGATCGGCTCGATTCACTGGCGCTGCGAAGAGGTGTTGCATTCCTTTGCATTTTCTTTCGCATTTACCACGGGGAGTGCTCTGAGGAATTGTTCGGTTTAAACCCAGCCGACAAATTTCACGAACGCACATCGCGGCAGAACTCCCAATACCATCCACACCATCTGGATGATTGGCAGTTCACCACTGTGCGATTTAGAAGATGTTTTCTTCCTCGCACAACTTCCTTGTGGAATCTATTACCACTAGCGATTTTTCCGGACCGATACGACTTAGGGACCTTCAAGAAAAGAGCCTACTCCTTTTTAAAAGGCCGGCAACGCATCTGCAATTCCCCTGGTTCCCCTGGTGTTGCAGTTGTTCATGGGCGCCGGTAGTCACTTACCATCAGGTGAGCCGCATGCTCGTTTGCCCCCTGTCCTATAAAAAAAAAGTAACCGCCGCCGCCCACAAACAACCGCAACACTAGGGAAATTGCAAATACGTTGCCGGCCTTTTAAAAAAGAGTAGCCTCTTTTATTAAAAGTCCCTAGTTCTTCTTTAAACTAATTCTCCTTTAATATACCATCAGTTTTAAACGACAAAACTTCGTGATTAGCAAACTGCACGACACGCAAATGAGATTTACTTAAAAAATGTTATATCCTCCCTACACCCATACACTTATTATTTGTCTATATTATTTTAAAGGTTAACAAATATTATTCTTATCATTATATTTTAATTAATCATGTTTTTTCCAACAAATAACAAAATATCACATCAACAATTAACAACTGCATGAGACATACTAAAGCACTACATATTAAAAACACAACAGATATTAAAGCACCCGCTAACACAAACGCACTATGTTTATTAGGTTAATGAACTGCTTGATGATGACTTTTGAAGAATTGGTAATACATCGTGATAAAGTGTCAGACACACAGAGGCAAGCACAATACATCACAATCCAAAGCGAAAAATTCGTGTTCTCAAGACTTAAGTCATAGTAAATCACTTACTTCTGTATGAGCTGCGTGAGAATATCGACGACTATGACACATAGCTCAGGATGCGCTAGCTCACCACTCTTGTCCTGATTCATGCATTCCAGACTAAGAGCCTCCATTGGGAATTGATTTTCTGGAACAACTAATAATCAAGAACTGAAAGATACAAATAAAAAAAACTTAAATTATATCAATAATACATGAAACAACCGCTGAAAATGGGTCTCTCCCACAATACATTTGACACATTCGCCAGTAAAATATATTAACTTAATGTCACTATTGAAACATAAGTATAAGAGTAGAGCTTATATGACTTCTTGTAGTAAACAACCATAGTATTGGAGTAGATGTGTTGTTATGTAATTACAAAATAAAATTATAGTTTTTACTTTTTGTTTATGTTAAATCCAATCAAAAGATTCCACATCTAAACGATTAAAATATCAAGCCTACAGATACAGATATATCCGATAAAGAAAAAAAAACTTCTAGATTTTCGGATAAAATATAGCCTAGATCCCTCCTGGCATTACTCTCCATCTGTTCGTAACATTTCATCACAAGTAATTCAGCCATTTTGAAGATTAGCCCGGCGGACCGACAGACAGACAGACAAATATTTTAAAAATGGTTATTTAATAATGCATATGTGTCAAACCTCAGGTGTCAGACCTGAGGTTTGACTAGACCTCAGGTATTGGAATATATTCGTTTGTCAGATTAGGTATACCAAAAAGACATTTTTTCATTTTAATGTTGTTTCAATATTATAAGAACCCAAAGTTACTTCTGCAACGGCTTCGGGCGGAGGCTGCCCTCCCTCCGCGCCTACGGCTTTACAAAAACACTCTAAGGGTCCTACCCTTAGAGTGTTTTTGTAAAGCCAGAATAAAATTCAAGTGCTTTGGAAGACAAGACTACGTGGAGTCGGGGTGTGCTGATTTAGTTTTAGTACAGATTCGACCCATCTTATCAATAAAGTCAGGTTGCCCTAAACTATGCTATGATATGCAAAATGAAACAATGTTATGTGAATTGTTATAATTTTGTTTTCTTAAAAATAAATTGACTGCTCTCCACTGCGACTCAATTCGTTGTGTATGAGTCCCATCTTTAGACACAAATGAATACGAATCGACGTTTGACTGAATTTGCCTTAGTCACTTCTAGGATCGACTAGCAAGGCCCGAAACAGATTATTTTACTTTAGAAGTTAGGTACTTCTAAGTTTGATTAAAAATACTTCAGTCAAAGGGCGAAATTGGAATTTATTTCGGGGTTTGCCGAAAGACCTTAGTCAAACCTAGGATAAACCAGTCATTCCGGGAAGAGACTGCATATCGACCTTTGACTATAACACATATTACCCCTTGAGCTTAATAGAAGTCAGTTATTTCAATGTTGCAGACAGACACTTAAATTTTATTTATATATGTATAGATAATGCATATATTTATCTGTTACCCTTTATTTATTTATTTTATTCTTTATTGCACCAAAAATTTGTACAAAAGGCGAGCTTAATGCTATATGGCATTCTCTACCAGCTAACCTTGGGTAGAACAGAGAGTAAGTTGGGGCAGTTAAGTTGTTATGATATAATTCAGTTCAAATATATACATGCAACACATTCATAAAATATACACATATATATAAAATATATATAATTGATACACATATATAAATAAATACACACATTTATACATATATATCTCAATAAATGTATATATAAATAACTATAAACATATAAAGTAAGTTGACTCAACTTTGTAGGCTACGGATATGCTCGTATAGTTTTCTTTTAAAAACATTTTTGGCAGATATTGTTCGCAGGTCAACAGGCAATTCGTTCCAGAGGGAGATGGAAGTAACTGTGAAAGAATTTGACATAAAACCAGAATGGTGGAGAGTAGTAGACGGTAATAAACTGTGTGAAGAACGGAGGTTGAGAAAATGTGTGTCACTACGGAATTGAAATCTTTCTTTTAGATAAAGGGGTGAGGAAGAATCATTAAGAACTGAAAACAGGGTGGACAGGATTCGGAAATCTCTGCGCTGGCGTATAGTCAACCACTTTAACTGAGACCGAAATTCTGAAACGTGATCATATATCAGGCCAAAGATGAATCGTATACAGTTGTTAAGTAACCTGTCCAACCTGTTTAGCATCACCTGAGAAATATTAGTAAGACAAACATCGGCATAGTCAAATAATGGAAGAATTAGAGATTGGACGAGAAGAAGTTTAGTTGAAGGAGGCAGAAAGAACTTAAGGCGATAGATGGAACGAAGCATGCCTGTGACTTTACGACAAACCTCTGATACCTGTAATATCCAACTAAGAGACGGGTCGATAATTAAACCCAGATCCTTGACACTAGTGCTGAAGGGAATTACGTAGTTTTCGTAGTGAATGGATGGTAGTTCAGATACGTTAAGTTGTGACACCAATCGACGACTCCGCATTTACTGGGATTTAACGTTATACCAAAGCGCTGTGACCAGTCTGATATACGTTGTAACTCACGATTAACAGCTGCGATAGCAGTATCAATTTCAGCCAAGGACGCTTGTGAGTATAATTGGAGATCGTCAGCATAGAGGTGGTAAGAACATTAAAGGTGGGTAGTTAGAAGATTAATAAACACCGAAAACAAGATAGGAGAAATAATGCCGCCTTGCGGTACACCTAGAGACAGATTGCACCAGTCGGAAAAATCCTGACCAGACCGAATATATTTCTATATATATTTCTCTTATCTTTGCGGTCGCCTGCTGGCAACCGCGAAGATAAGAGAAAAACCAGTTCAGTACTGACGAGGAGAAATTTAGTCGTGAAAGTAATCCAAGGAGTAAGTCGTAATCGACACAATTGAATGCGTTTGAAAAGTCAATAAGGACAAGAACAGTCAAACATCTCATCAAACCTCTCCATACCCTCTCTAAAGTCTTCTGTAACTTGAAGTAATGCTGTGGTTGTACTGTGTCCCGGACGGAAGCCAGACTGATATGTATTAAGGAAGTTACATTTTGAAATGAAAGAGGTGACTTGTTTTTGTACCAATGATTCAAGTACTTTGGAAAGAAACGGCAGTATAGAGATAGGTCTAAAATGGGTAGGAAGCGATGGATTTGGTACTTTAGCAAGGGGCAAGACAAAAACCTTTAGCCATAACTTGGGGAAAACACCAGTAGAAAGTGAGAAATTGATGATGTGAGTGAGAACTGGAGAAATTATATCGAGTATGAGAAGTATCATAGATCTACTCACCTCATCATAGCCGGTTGTGGAAGATTTTATTGAAACTATGGCCTTTCTAGTATCTTCAACAGTCACTGAACTGAAGTTGAAAGAATTACACGATAATAAAGGCATGGAATTAAGTTCCTGAAGAGTCGTAACTTTGGTGGAGTAATGCAGAAGCAAAGCAGAAGAAAGTTATGTTCAAGTCATTGAGTGAAATATTTGGGATTAGAGGATTGGAACGTGATTTTCCGAATTCCAGGGAATTAAGGAACTTCCATATGTTTGCAGAAGAAGAGTTTAAAAAAGTTAATATCTTTTGGTATGATTACCACAAAACCTAACAAGTCCCAGGCTTGTGGTACAGTTATTGACGTGCCCGCGACTAAGCGGTTGCGCTGATGACGCCTCGGGTGTAACGCGATACGGAAACACCACACGTGAAACGGTTTGACAGAGACTAACGTTAATTCATATTCGTATGAAACTTATACTTAATAAAATTCAATAGTTATAAAAATTAAAGAAGTCGAATAACTGCTAATTAAATCAACACTTTTTGCGTTTAAATATTACAAGTAACAAAACGAGCTAGTAATCCAATTGAATTGATTCGTAAGTGGCTTTTGCAGCTTATGGTAACCTGCAACCAATACTGCTCTCCTGCGTCTCAGTATTAAGACTTCCGATGTCTGATCAATCATCAATCGAGAACTGTTTGATCTAGAGCCCATATTTAGAGAATTGTCATCCTTAAAAGGAATCCCTAGATGGAAGTTTATCGACCAAATTGGTGATATATTGAACATGGGCTAAACTAAGAGTACCCTTAATCGCCGAGCATGTAAGCGTGGGAATATGGATGTATAGGAGGCGAGAAAGGTGAGTCAGCGTGCCTTCGTAGTCTCTGCCTACCTACATACATACTGAGACTTGTTTATAGTGTTTATAAACAAGTCTCAGTATGTAAAGCAATAATTGTTACATATTTTACATTTTACACTCTCAATTTTAAATATTTAATACGTCACTTTTCACCAAATTCAAATGCAGGTATTTCTCACTGTATATTATAATTAGTTACAAAATTTGTATGTTTTGAGTGATTTTAGCATTCTTATAATAGCATTACCTACGGCAACAATAAAATATGTAAAATAAGACCGTTTCTAACAAACAATTAGAGGTGTTCCAGTATAAAATGTATATTACATTTTACTAAGATATGTATTAACCAAAACCGTTGAAAAATGGTTACCACACCTTCATGTGTTATTCTAAACTCTACATATGGAATTTGAGACTCACCGGACAGGCTACTAAGAACGGATATGGAATCAGAGAGCTTCCGTGACTTGTAGGCTTGGGTCGCGTCCAACTTGCCGATCTCGACATCTGCCTGCGGATGGAAATAATAAACATTACTTACATACACATTACTATATTCATCATTAGGAATATCTTCAGGTAATACGAAGCTAACTTTATAGGTGGTAGAGCCATGCTGCAGCTATATCATTTTGTAACACGAATGGGTCGGCTCGATCGGGGAAGGAAAACTTATTCTCAAAGAATACCAGCGTAAAATAGCAGCTTAATGCTACTGTTTTAGTATGGTTAGTGAAGAGAACCAGAGACTGCTGGAAACGAGGCATTCCATCTTAGCCCTAAGGCGTGACAACGCACCTGCATTTTGATTCTTAATCGAGGATAGATGCAGATGTCTATGGGCCACAGCTTCCACTTACCATTGGGTGGACTGTGTTCGTTTGTCACCCTAATTCTTTAAAAAACAACGTACTATCTCCCTTCAGAAATACAGCTGATTTAAAAAAAAATCATGTAAGGATTTAAATTAATGAATCCTTATGGCCGACACGCGGTCAGTTAAACTGATATCAGTTCAACTGATCAGTTCAAACGGATTTAAGCCGAAAAGAGTTCGACACACACGGTCAGTTCAACTGATCAGACCAACTGATCAGTTCAAACTAGGACTGTTGATATTTTTAAAATATCGGATTTTCAATATATCAAATTTTTTAAATATATCAATATCGGAGTTTTATTTATCGAAAAAATAGCGATATATCGATATATCGGCTTTATTTAAAAGAAAACAATCGTAAGTCAGCTTAAAAATGATTTACACAGTTTATAATTTAGTATATTTATTAAACAAATTAAATTATAAATGTATGAAAATGGTAGGTTATAGTTCTTAGTAATTATTGTTTAATTTAAATAAGACAATTATGTGTACCAATATTTTTCAGTAAGAGTTTTCAAAAATACTCGTTGTTTTATATGTTCAGCCGTTTGACTACTATGATTATTGGGCACTAAAAGATTGATTGTAGAAGCAATTCGTTCAGATGCTACAGATGTAGCTGAAGAAATCAAATATTTAACAGCTATTTCTGATAGCACGGAAGTAAAATGTATACCCAGCGGACAGTCGATGACGACAGTCACTAAAGTTCATAAGGCGCTTAAGCGATCAAAATAAC
Source organism: Parnassius orleans (assembly GCA_029286625.1). Classification (NCBI taxonomy): domain Eukaryota; kingdom Metazoa; phylum Arthropoda; class Insecta; order Lepidoptera; family Papilionidae; genus Parnassius; species Parnassius orleans. The sequence continues at coordinate 216,001 of JAGSMP010000178.1, forward strand.
TTGAAGTTTATATCAACATCGAAGCACTTGTTTCGTCGTTTTCTCTAATACTTCACATAGGCAGACACTTAATACACAAAATCGCATCACTTTTACGTATAAAAATCCACTTCGAACGATTATTTAAATGATAAAACAGGAGCTACAATCCGTAGACGGTCAAGTTCCTGCCAAAACTCACAGTAAGTAAAGTAGTACTGAGTTTCATAGATTATAGTCATTTTAATACCACACAGATATACTATACAAAATAACATTTCTTTTTAAGATAATAAGCAAATAAATAAACCGGGGAAAAAGGAAAAGCATAATATAGTGTAAATAAAGTACAGTAGATTGGGTCCATCAAGGATTAAGATTTAAGTTTACGATGGTGTTGTAGATTAAATGATTTACGAGAAAAAATAAAAACATAAAACTTATTATTTAAAAAATATCGACTGTCGATATATATATTTCAATATCAAACTATCGATATATCGTCCATGAGTTCAAACACGATAGTTCTGTCTAGTGCCGTCACTGAGACCCTATACCCACCTTCGGATTGCACCATCAGAAAGGTGAGGTCATAACAATCGCCTAGATCTTTATGAGCCCTTTCAAATGAGTTCAAACACGATCGTTCTATCTAGTGCCGTCACTGAGATCTATACCCACCTTCGGATTACACCATCAGAAAGGTGAGATGATAACAGTCACATATGTCTTTATGAGCCCCTTCAAATAAGTTCAAACACGATCGTTCTATCTAGTGCCGTCACTGAGATGCTATACCCACCTTCGGATTGCACCATCAGAAAGGTGATATCATCACAGTCATCTAGGTCTCCATTAACCTTTTTGAAAATGAGTCCAAACACGATGGTTCTACGTAGTAACATCACTGAGATCCTTAACCCACCTTCTGAGTCCACCATAAGGAAGGACTTCTCTAAATATATAAAATAATATAAAATCTAAACAGCATAGAAATAATGTAAATAGCTACTAAGAAAGTAAGTACTTACCAATAATTGCGTCCGGAAAAATCCGTGGGTTGGCGTCAGTTAAAGATTTCAACTTAAGGTGAACTCACGGTCAGTTTTTGGATGTACGTCAGTTAAACTGGTCAGTAAAACTGACCAGTTTAACAGACCGTGTGTGGCGTACATATTATTATTGAATTAATGACAGGGTGAATTTGAATGACAGGGTAAGAAGTTGTGTGCTAAAAGTGTGTGGTTTAAGTCAAGACGATGTTGTGGCCAGAATTAAGAAAGGAATGTTTCGGCGGTTTGGTCATGTAGAAAGAATGAATGAAAGTGACAAAACAAATTTAATAAAAGTGACAAAACAAATTTAAGTTGAACGGCAGAGCAGCCAAGGGATGCCCTAGTCGAAGTTTATTGACCAATTTGACGATATATTGAAGATGGGCCCAAATTAAGAGTAGTATTAATCGCCGAGCATGTATGCGTAGGTATCTGGATGTAAAGGGGCGAGAGAGGTATGTTACGATCGTGCCAAATTGAAATCCTTAGTCTCTGTCTAATCGTGTGGGTGACGAGCGTGAGTGTTTATGTATATGTCATATTGCAAATTTTGGTGCAACATTTATAACTTATAGAGAAAATAATTACAACTACCTATAGCTTTTCTTACTGCTACACCCACTAACATCAGTGCAACTAACGGTCGGAAGTCATAGGAGTTCGACGAGAACTAGCTTTGGCACCTACTTCATTCTCTAGGTCACCTGTGCTTGCGCATACACTCGTGCACTATAATCCTGTCCTACGCAGATGGTTAGTCGCCGCTGAGACTGGCCGCCGTGACCGAGGTTCGGTCTGGAGTACATTAGGATCAGACGGCATTGCACTCACCTCGTAGCCGTCGTCATTGCGAGCGTGCGGCTCGCTGTGCTCGCTGGCGTACGGACCGGCAGCGTCTTCGCTCGAGGACCCGTCTGCCGAGCTGCCACCAGATTCGCACTGCAGTGGTGGCACCTTGAACAATCATCAATATTAGAATAAACTCATTTACAATCTGTAAGACGGTAAAGAAAATTCTACAGCAGGTACACCTGCACAAACAGATGAACACAACGTTTTTTTATAGAAAAAGGGTGACAAACGAGCACACAGTCCACCTGACGGTAAGTGAATGCTGTGGCCCATAGACAGCTACATTATTTATCCTCGATTGACAATCAAAATGCAGATGCGTTGTCACCCCTCAGGACTAAGACGGAATGCCTCGTACCCAGTAAAAAGCTACAACCATAATATAGCTGCAGAGTGGCTCTTTCACGTATAAACTTGACTTAACATGATTAAAACTTGACTTCAACACTCAACAGGTAAACTGTCGCGTTAAGTATATTAAATATACTTGACGCAATAGTTTAACAGACTCGTATATTACGAGCAAATCGTCCACTTAAAACAATCTCTAAGGTCATGACAGATGTAAAGAAACTTAAACAATATGACGTAAGGAACAGCGGACGCTAATCAAACGTAAACAAGGCAATCGATAGGGCTTAAGCAGAGGATTAATTTACGTTCACCCTCGCACGGGTCACAGCTGAAAGGCTTCAAACATCAATCCTAAAAAAGTAGCGATTTCTCTTTATGACCAGACTAAAACACTGACACTGAGTGATGGATTATTTGAATCTTTTCGTCTCCCTGTACGTGGTAGAGCTATGCTGCAGCTATGTTATGGTTGTAGAACGAATGGCTCGGCTCAACCGGGGAAGGACTACGTACTCATAGAATACCAGCGTAAATCCAGCCGTGCTATTTTACGCTGGTATTCTTTTAAATAGAACTAGTTTTACGGATTTTATCGCGTATATTAACTTATTTTATATTCTCGACGTTTCTTGGTATTCTTACTGTGCTCGGTTCTTTCCCGGTCATTATTCAACCATAATATAGCTAGCAGCGTGGCTCTACCATGTATTAAATTCGTTTTTTCCTCTTAATAAATGCGAAAAACCATGCATAAGTACCCTATCAATTCTCAAAAGAAGCAAGCAGATAATCTAAAATAACTTCCATTATGGACTTTTCCAAACAAGAGCGTTACATTAAGTAACAACTAGTCGTATGAAATTTAGTCATAGTTTTTTTTTTTTATAAGAGTGATAATCGAGCACAGAGGACCTTTTGATAAGTGGCCTTGGCCTATATGCACCTACAACCTATTTACGATTAACAATAAAAATGCAGGTAGGTGGTCAACTCAGAGGACTGAAATGGAATGCCTCGTTATCAATAAAAAGGGTCTACGGTTCTCTACATTCACCGTACGATGAATGAAAATACCTTAATCGAAGATTTGAGAAACTGGGAAATAAATATCATTTTTTTTTAATATTTACGCGAATACAACACAATGAATAAAACTATCAAATTTTTTTGATTTTATCGTGTTTAATTTTAATATCTTTCGGGGGCACGTGGCCCGCTGCTTTCTCCGCGAACTCTTAAAATGGAAAGTTGATTGTACTTCACAGAGCGACCTCTTAATGATATTATAACTTTAAAGCGCATTATTTATTTCTGCCGCCAAATAATGGTGCTTTCACTGCGATCCGAACGGTATAGAGAGCCAGCACAACTACACGTTGTGAGTCAATCCACCTTAGTCCTCAGAGGTGACAACCTGACAACAAATATGTAGCCTTCTTTGTTTGAAGTTACCATCAGATGGACTGTAAGTTCTTTTGACACTTATCTGTACCTACTTACATATAAATAAAATTGAAGTGTCTGTCTGTAATATCGAAATAGGCCTTATTGAGCTGAGGAGGTTATTTGCATGCCATTAACACGTGATCAACCATTTAAAAAAATGTTTTCTGTCTGTCTGTCTGTCCGGGCTAATCTTCGGAATCGCTGAACCGATTGTAATGAAACTTCACGAACAGATAGAGAGCAATGCCAGGGGTGATCTGGGCTATATTTTATAGATGTATAAATTATACTTTGTTAATATAATATATAACGGCGGAATCTCAATCGGATGTACCAGTAACTTCGTAAAACAATCGCCTTGGTATGATTTAATGTGTGATTTAAATGACTAACTTAACCCTAGTATAATCCTTGGATGGCCATTAAAACAATCTGGCTGCTAACATTTACATATAATTTTTATTTTCACCGACACCTGCTTATAATGTTATATTTTATAGGTATATCATATATCGTATAATTGTCCTTGAATGTTGAAAGATTTCTTCATAGCGAGTGATCCCCAGCCGACGGTAACCACCACTGGTGGAGGCCGCGCCTCGGAGTTAAGACACGGCGAGATGAATACGGCGTGAAAAGCGTAACATCGAGTTTAGTAGCGAGTTTTACCTTGTAGTGGCGGCCTAAGAATATCCACTACCCCATATCGTCCTGTGGGTGTCGTAAGAGGCGACAGAGGGACGCAAATCAGGAGATGGGTAGCAGCGTTGCCAAGCGTGGCAACTGTGGCAAATATCCCCCCTATGTGGCAGTCTATGGGGAAAGACTATGTTCAGAAGTGGACTTTAATAGACTGTAACGATATGTTAGGAGAAATTTATTTTCAGCAGTGGATTACCTACCGCAAGCCGATAATGAAAGTACCTACATGAAATAGGATAATAGATAATTTAAAAAAACAATTTAATTAATCATAATAAACGACTTAGCAAAATACTTCTACGATTCACCTATTAACTTGCAATTATTAAATATTGGAGAAGACCTCAATAGCAAGGTTAATGGAAAACTCATCATTAAAGTCTAATTAAGAAAACTGACATTTGTTCAGCGCGTATATGAAACTACAAGAGAAATTATTTACTGTGACCTGTGACATTAAAAGATATTTACTCAAATATTTCAATTATATTCTGTATACTTTGCTGCTATGTTAGTTTGAAGTCGGTCAGCGAGCTATAGAGCTGAGAGAGCGAAGATCAGCGGCTAAAAGCGATTAAATCAATAAGGAGAATATCCACAGAACCAATTTTGTTTTTTTGGTGTCCGATACCAAGATTATATTGGTAGCGATCAATTAGATTAGTAATATTAAAGCACATAATCTACAGGATCGATAACCCTTAGTAAAGTTTTGAGTGGCACACCTGTGCTGGTAAATGCAGTTGACTTACACTTTGATGGAGTGGAGTTGGAAAGAGTGGGCCTCTCTACAGGAACTAAAGAAAATGTAAAATGCGTCGAGGATATCATTTTCTATTTTAAATACTTAATTTTTAAAGTCTCAATAGTATTTGCACACAAGCAAGTAGGACAAATCTTGTATTTGTTTCAATATAATATTTCAACAGATTTAACAAATTAAAACGAGATAGTCGTGCTTGTTTTACATGTTAGAGTGCAACATGCCAGTTCTAAGAAAAATCATAGACAACAAAATGTATAGTACTGATATATAAATAAAAGTACTATATTGGCTAATTTGATGGTAAGTGACCACCACCGCCCATACACAACTGCATCATCAGAGGAATTGCAGGAGTGTTGCCAGCCTTGTAGAGCCGAAACACGTGTCGTATTATCAACGACGGTGTGTCTTTCCTAGTGTAGTGGTGTTAGGAGTAGTGGTGCTGGGATTAGTGGTGACGTGGAGGTGCTCTCCAAACTAGGTAAGACACATTTTATTTCACTACGTGCATATAAGCAAATATTTTTTTTACAAATTTAATATTTATTTCATCATGTTGAAAGAATGTTATATGAAAAGCAAAAATGTATAAACGAAAAAGAAAACTACATACTCTATTAAAATCATGCAAAAAAAAAGACATTCGCGCGGAAATATTTGTTTAGGAAATATATTTATTTGAAATTATAGAAAATAATATTGATTGTTGACTTACAAAATTATTAAAAGCATATTTTTTTAGCAAACTTTATAACTGGTGAAATTCATTATTTTAAAGAATCCACGACATGTTTATTTTATTGTGCCGGCAAAAGCGTTGAAAAACTAAACAATCCAGACCATTGAGTTCTATGTACTACGTACTAGAGAAGCCATTCCAAACAAAAAATGTGCACTACTCTGTTTTCGCGCATGCGTGGGAGATAGTAGATTTTAGTCTATGATTGTAGATAGCGTGTCATATTTAAATGGAGAAATTTATTTTTTCTATTGTAATATTATTACCTATTTATTCACTTGAACAACAAATAATTTTACTTATTTAACTACTGAATTATTAATTACGTTCAGGTTTAAACTTTAATTTGAAATATCGTATTATTAGCGCAGCTCCACACTACGAGTATGAATATAGAAGCCACAATAAATGACACTAAAGGTGTACGGATTGCAGTACAGTTCATTTGAACATAGTGAATGTGCGGAATGCCAAATCTAGTACGTGGTATATATTATATATCGATGATCCAGACAATGTTAAGCGATATATACAAACAAATTTTGCTTTCACTTAGATCATTCATTCAGAAAATTCTTTAAAAAAAAATTTAATTTTTGGTACATAAATTCTATACTTCTGTCTTTTAAGAATAATATAATATAAAACAATGAAATATCAAGTCTACGTACTTACCTACTTATCTTCATCGTCTTGGAAGAAATAGCGTTGCCTTGAAATAGGTACCTATATACAGGGTTATTTTGCAATAACCGGCCAAATTTGCAGAGAAGGTTTTATCTTTTAAATTTAAAATGCGTTGTAATGCATTATTTTAAGTGATTTTACTGCACACGCACACATTTTTGTAAGAGTCGATCGGTAGGCAAAAACGTTGTTGCTCATAAATCACATTCAATTTGGGATAATTTCAAATAAAAGTAAAAGCCTCATTTACTCGTATTTTCAAAAACTGCATTAACGGTATATCGTTATTTATATATTTGAATTTAAGTTTAAAATTTGGCTACTCTTAGAAAAATAACCCTGTATATCTATTTTCATTAACTACTAACATTTGACAACTGTTTGAATTCTTGAAGGCAAGTTTCCTTTCTTATAAACAATTTCTTGAAGGCAAGTTTCCTTTCTTATTATAATCGCATGAGCTCGCGGATATGCATGGCGCTTTATTACTTACTGCGCAGTTAGCAATTTCAATATTTTTGACAATTTCAATAACTAAAAAGTGAGCGAGTGATCGAAAGAGATAAGGGTGAAGATTTATGCAACCTGATCTGCCGAGGCGACCCTCTTTGGGTGTATTTGGTCGCTTTATTAGTTTTAAAAGGGTCTTTAAAAACCCAAAAAGGATCGCGTTAGTAGTTTTATCAATGACTAGCGACCCGCCCCGGCTTCGCCCGGATAGGATGTATTAATGAAGCATTATTTAGATTTAAGACAATCAAAGGCCATTTAATTGACTATGTTAATTTGTTCAAAATAAACTAAGTTTTTCGGATAAAGTAGATTACTCCTGACATTGCTCACTATCTGTTCGTAAAATTTCATGACAATCGGTAGAGCCTTCGAAAGAATAGCCCGGAAACAGAGACGTACAGACAGAAACAAAAATTGTAAAAATGCTTGTTTATGTCTTAATGGCATGCAAATTATCCCCTGACCTTAACAGAAGCCAGTTATATTAATATTGCAGATGTAATTTTATCTATACTACACATATAAATAAAATTGAATGGCGCATACGACGAGTATGACGAGTAGGACGAGTATATAGAAAATGCGCTCTTGTTTGGATGAAGGATAGAAATTGCGTTAGAAGATTTTTTTTATAGGAAATAAAATTTAACTCACAGTAATAATTCTATTATCAAACAACCATAGACATATCAAGTTGGTAAAAACTAAAAATATTACAACTCATGTCTTTAACAGAAATGTTTAAAAAAATAATCACCCAGTAAGCAATATCCGAAGTGGATAACAAAATATTATGAAACTCACCAGCATTAGGAATAGCGAATTAATTTTGGAGGCCAGCGAGAAGGAGCATGGACCTTCGAATTAATTCTGTTCCAAAATATCGCAACTAATAACACTTTACATACGAGAACACTAACACGTCCAAATCACTTTCACTAGAACCACACATCAGTTTTAAAGAATCACCCAGTGGTTACAGATTAGACGATATTAGACAATTTCCTGTAAATAAAAGGCACAAATCCAATAATAGAGCAAGTTGACTATTTGATAGTTAGCGATGGTCTGAGTCTAAGCGCGGAGGACGCACGGCGCCCCTGCCTGTGATATTAACTACACTACCGACCACGGAGGCCAAACTTTATGTATTCGCTCGGACATTCCGGTATATAAAACAATTTCGTTGTTAAACATGTCAGCCATGTTAATATCATTTCATCGCCCTTAAAAGAAGTCTACAATTTTGTTACAAGTTTTAAATACTACAGAGTAAATAAGCAGTTCTAATTTAATCGTATAGCTCACGCCCCGGCTTCGCACGGGTGATTTCTGGATCTCGACAATAGCATAACCTACCGGGTCCAATTATGAATCTAAACCATCCAGGAACCACTCAAACACAAAAATTCATCAAAATCGGTCGAGCCATTTTCAAGCTTTTGCGAGATTAGGTACGGCAATTGATTTTTATAAAGGATTAAATTAACTGCTGCACATAGGCCTCCCCATGTTTCCCTGAAGTACGAATCTGATCCACCTACATCCATAAACATGCATGTTTCATCAGGTAGTCACTCCATCTAGTGGGGAGGGACGCACAACAAATTAAAAAAGGTACCGCTGGGTTTCTTGCTGGTTCTTCCCAGGAAACAGGATTTTTCCGAACCAGTCCATTCTAATGCGCATTTCAATGTATAACTTTGTAATTTTTTTTTACGTGTGGGCACCCTAGTAACAACTTTAGCATCAAACCGGTCGGCAGCGACAGCGATTAGACTATTTCAACTTGGACCTCTTCCGGCTATCTCTGTATTAATTTTTAATTTTTTGTAAAAAACATCTATCACGTACCTGTTTGCGCCGCGCGTGTGGGATGCATTTATTTTATAATTAACTTACTTCCAAATCAGCATTTCAAAACATCAATGTAATAATTTAAAAATATATTACTATACAATTTGCATGCTTTGTAAATCATAAATTGTGGTTAACTATGACATTAGGACGTCGAACACCTCAGTCCCCTCGTGACCATGGGTGCTGTAAAGTACTCGAAACGTCGGGAATATAACATAAATTAATAAACGTAAACGTAAAAACTAGTTTCAATTAAATGTGTAGAGTTATAAAAACGTTCTAGAACATAAAACAACGACTTAGATATGACATAATTTGCTATTAAAATAGCATTGCATATTCTAAAACTTCATTTTTAACCGACTTCAAAAAGGATGAGGTACTCAATTCGACTGTATGTATTTTTTTATTGCGTTACCTCATAACTTTTTTCTAGGTGAACCGATTTCGATGATTCTTTTTTTATTCGAAAGCTGGTGCTCATGTGGTCATATATAATCACATATATAATCTTGATCAAGGTCTGACCAGTAGTTTTTGAGTTATTCTTAATAATCTCTCACAGAATACCAGCGTAAAATAGCAGCTTAACACTGCTGTGTTTCGTATGGTTTTTTAAACGTGGTAGAGCCATACTGCAGCTATATTAATTGTATAATTGTAACACGAATGGATCGCCTCGACCGGGGAAGGACCGCGCTCTTACAGAATACCAGCGTAAAATAGCAGCTTAATGCTGCTGTGTTTCGTATGATGAGTGTAGAGAACCGGAGACCCTTTCTACTCGAAAAGAGGCATTCTATCTTAGTCCTCACGGGTGACAACGTATCTGCATTTTGATTCGTAGTCGAGAATAGATGTAGATGTCTATGTACCACAGCAACCACTTACCATCAGGTGGACTGTGTGCTCGTTTGTCACCTTATCCTATAAAAAAAATTATATTGAAGTTGGTTGTACAAAATTTTTAATTTTACCACTTGTTTTTTCTCTTCTTTTTTTAAGAGTCTATCTAGATCCACTAACGAGCATAAGGCTTTTAAAGAATGCCCTACTGCTTCACGTCACGACAAATTGTCCAATAATTACCGCGTCGCCAGGCATACGGGCGTGCGATTGTGTAACGCAGATGAGAATCGTATCCATAGTCCATACGTGGTACAGCCATGCTGCAGCTATGTCATAGTTGTAGCACGCATGGCTCGACTCGACCAGTGCTCGGCAACCTTCCTACAAACATGCTTAAGGCCATGTTCACCTGGCAGCTTATCATAGTATAATATAATACCTACACCGTACGATGAAGGCAAATAATCATTATTACATTGCAATTATTTCCTTAATACAAACCTCTACTTAACTTATTACCTACGAAACAAGAACCTTGAGGCATTTCTTACACCGCTAAACCGCTAAACGAACTTCACGTTTCCTTGAAAACATTTGTAATTTTATACGTTTTTTTTAACGATGGAGGATATGAATGGAACGTAAATTTCCGAATTATTATATTCAGTACCATATTTTTTTAAATATCTAATAAGTACTATATATTGTTATATATATACTAGCGATGCGTCCGGGCTTCGCACGTGTGATCTCTGAATCTTGACAACATCGCTACCTACCGGGCCCTATTGTGAATCTTAATCATTCTCGAATCAACTTAATCACACACACAAAATTTCATCAAAGCCGTCCAGCCGTTTAGGAGTTCAGAATAACAGCGCTGTGGCAGAGGCAACACTGCTACACTGCTGACGGCTGCGTGTCGCTGTGGCTTAGCAATTGAGTCGCTAAGAGCCGCGGGTTCGAATCCCGCACGGAAAAGTATTTGTATGGCCTACAAATAATTGTCCCGATCTGGATGTTTGTCCTTGTGCAATTTTCGTTTGTTTACTACCCGCACGATACAGGAGAAAATTCTAGTGTGGAAATTACGTTTCTTAAAAAATAGAAACAAAGAAAGAAAGAAAGAAAGAAAAGAAAGTATCAGACTGAGTTGGATGCTCTCCTTGTTGATGCAACCCAATGTATATGTTGTGTATATTTTTTTTGTTTGCTTTTAGTTGTAATTTTTTTACATTTTTTTATAATTTTTATTATTTTAAACGTGGTAGAGCAATGCTGCAGCTATATTAATTGTATAATTGTAACACGAATGGGTCGGCTCGAACGGGGAAGGACCACGCTCTCACAGAATACCAGCGTAAAATAGCAGCTTAATGCTGCTGTGTTTCGTATGATGAGTGTAGAGAACCGGAGACCCCTTTTACTGGAAACGAAGAATTCCATCTTAGTCCTCACGGGTGACAACGCATCTGCATTTTGATTCTTTATTAAGGATAGATGTAGATGTCTATGTGCCACAAGAACCATTTACCATCAGGTGGACTGTGTGCTCATTTGTCACCCTATCCTATAAAAAAATATAATGCATTGTGTTGTGTGTGAGGAATAAATCATTAATTCATCTATTCAAAAATGTTCCTTTTGCCCAGTCTTGTGTTTTTTCTGATCTATGGCTTAAGTACGTAGGCATGGTTACAAATTGTATTATTAGAGTTGTTTCAAATGATCGTTGATTAATATCAATGTTAAGTATTTTATAATAAATTACCTACTGACATTTTGTTATTGTAATATATTATAATATTAATTTCAATAACCACTGCAAGACTTCAAGATACTGTAAGCTCATTCTGCGAAGATCGGACCAAAAATTAATATTCAAAAACTGAAGGTAGCCGGGCTAACTATGACATTGGGACGTCAAACACCTCAGTCCCCCGTGACCGTGGGTGCTGTAAAGCACCCGAAATGTTGGGAATTAAATGGTAAATTAAACGCGATAAAATCCGTAAAAATAGTTTTATTCAATGTGTAGTGTTCGCGTAAATAAGAATATCATTATGTAAACCAGAGATGATATACCATATTTTTAATAATGGCAGTTAATTTATATTTTATAGTATAACTTGGTTGCTCTAATTAGGTATCTTCCTGTAGTAATTTATGACATGATCACATGACGCTAGAGCCATGATGCAGCTATATTATGGTTGCAGCACGATTGGGTCATATCGACTGGGGTAGAATCACGCGTGAAATAGCAGGTTAACCCTGCTGTGTTTCGTATGGTGACTACAGAATCGAAGACCGTTTTCGCTAGAAACGAGGCATTCCATCTTGGTCCTAAGAGTGACAACGCATCTGTATTTTGATTCGTAATCGAGGATAAATGTAGATGTCTATGTAACACAGCATCCACTTACCATCAGGTGGACTGTGTGCTCGTTTGTCACTCTTATCCTATTAAAAAACCAATACGGACGTTACTATCGACAGTAAATGCTACAAATTGATGATATTACTAAACAAAAGGATTACCTTAGCGGGTGCGAGGCGCGGCATCGCAAGTCGTCGGCTCGGGCGCGCCACCGCCACGCCAATGAGAGCGTCGCACAGCGCGCGAAGCCCCGCACCGTCGCTGTAACCACTGCTGCCAGTGCCACTGCTGCCAGTGCCTCCGCTGCCAGTGCCACCGCCACAGTCGGCCGCAGCCCGTAAAGCTGCACGCACCACGCCGCAGCTAGCCTCGCGCGACCCGCCCCGCGTCACCACTACCAATACCACCGATAGTACAAGCGCACGCACAAATAGGCAGACTGTTATCTTCCTTCCCTTTTTTTAATGAATGCAACACCGTATCCTAGTGGTTAATGAAATGATTTTTCACTTTTATTGTGTAACATATATTATGATTGTACTTTTTTTTTTTAAAGTCCCGCCCATTTTCTTGCTGGTTCTTCCCAGGACAGAGGTGTTTTGCAAACCAGTGGTAAATTAAACATAAGAGTGACTTTCCATATGATAATATTATTTATAATCTTCTATATTCAGTAAAATACTTTCTGTTTCTGTTTGTTTCTGTTCCCGATTGTACAAACTCTGTTAGCGTATCTTTTTACCCACTTCCCCAGAAGGAGGGTAATGTTTTTTGAAGAGTATGTATTATGTATGTATGTCTATTTCTTTGGCACGCTCTTAGCCTAAACGGCTTGATGGATTTTAACATAATATGAGGTGTCGTTAAATTCATCTTAATTATGGGAGTGACATGGGCTAAATTTCTCTCTTTTTAGTAAACATTTTTACGCAGTCGGGTTTTTAAATTACTGTTTCAACGATAGGGCTTGTTCGATATTATTTTTAAGTTATTATAAATTCCAGACATTAAAATTAACACAAATTTATGTTAAATTAGTTTGAATAGAATAAAATATTTTTTAATCTATAAATAATTCTTATTGAAAATCACCAATAGATCGGTAAAAACCTCTGTCCTGAACCAGCAAGTATCTCCGCGAGACTGCTTTTGCTAATTACATATTTTTTATGTTATAAATATTAAATCACATGTAACAATAATTATAAAGCCGTTTTTTCCTTAATAGAAAATAGAAAAAACAGCAATTATATACATTATGGTTATGTACGCTTAGATAATACAATATATATTTTCATTAAGGACCCCTCTTTGGATAAAGGCCTCCTCCATCTATTCCCACTCTTTCCGGTTTTGTGCTATTGTTAACTAATTTTTGCCTGCTGTCTTTTCAATCTCATCGACCGATCTTTCTTTAGGTCTTCCTTGTTTGCGTTTGCCCGGTAGTCCTGTCCACGTGCACATGAGTAGATTAAGATTTCATGGCCTTTTAAGGTAACATATATTTTTGTAACATTTTATATCGTTAGAATGACATTAGAATTGTTAAATAAATTACACTTGACCACAATAGGGTTATACGTAGGTAATCAGACTTAGTACTTAATGAGTACACATGACCACGTTCTATAAGATTAAATTACAGCTCGTCATTCAACTAATTCAAGCTATTTCCTAACGTATTTCAAGAGAATACGATTTGGATTTGTTTGCTATAGGCTCGTCTGTATATCAATACATTGCAGCGATGCGGTCGCATGTACATATTATGTATTAATTTTATAGCATCTATATATCTGTAGCTTAGTCTAATGCGCTACCATAGCTACGAATTTTTAGGGTTCCGTAGTTACACAACAAGGAACCCTTATAGTTTCGCCATGTCCGTCCGTCCGTCCGCGGTTATGCTCAGAGACCCTAGGTGCTACAAATCTGTAATTTGGCATAGTTATAGATATTAATCACGCCTAGAAAACTGCTAAAGAAAATCTAAAAACATTTTTATATGATTGTACTTCCCATACAAGTAAATGAAGGATGAATTTTTTTACCCTTCTATTTCTTCATGTGGGGTATCGTTGGATAGGTCTTTCAAAAACATTGGGGGTGTGGAACAACATCTTATCGATTCAGGGGTCCCCGTTTACGAAATATTTAGCTTTAAAGTGGTATTTTTAATTTTTTTTTTAATTTTTTTATTCAATATAGATTACATGTGTAATTCTTATTGAAAGTCATTTTTTACTTTACCACTGGTTCGAAAAAAAAACCTCTGTCCTGGGAAGAACCAGCAAGAAACCCAGCGGGACTTTTTTTCAAAAAAAAATTTTACATTAATGGTTGTACAAACTATTTAAGAACAAAATTTATTTTAGAAACTGCTTGGTAGCGACCACCTCATTCCCAGGGGTTATTATCAACCATGTATTCATTTATACTATAATAACCCTTTTTATACAGTTTCAGTTTAACAAAACATTTAAACTTGGTAATAGAGAGAGCCTGTACACTTTCCGGGACCTTGTTGTAATAGCGTATACATTGCCCCAAGAATGAATTACTGACTCTGTGGAGTCGAGAAACTGGTATCACTAGCTTGTGTTTGTTCCTAGTGTTTACAGAATGTATATCACTTCTTTTACTAAAACTACCTTTGTTTTTGTGAACATACATTAAATTTTCGTAAATATACTGAGAGTTTAGACATAGTCATTAGACATTAGTCATGTGTCCGCCCCCTCTACCAACTAAACCGCTGTTTTTGGAAATGTGAAAAGTATACACAATAGTAGTACATATAATGAAGTTAAAAGGAAAACTATCACAGCTAAGGAGAATTAAGAAGTTAACGAGTAATATTAGACCAACTTATAAAATGCACTTGAATTAGTAAAAATTTCTCTTATGACACTAACAGACTGGAAATGGCTGATGGATCCTCTTACGCCACTATCGCACGGCAAATTTATCACTCCATTACGTGGTAGAGCCATGCTGCAGCTCTATTATGGTTGTAGCACGAATGGGTCGACCGGGTAACCACGCACTCACAGAATAACGGCGTAAAATAGCAGCTAAATGCTGCTGTGTTTGGTATGGTGAGTGTAGACCGAAGACTATTTTTATTGCCTGGATACGAGGCATTCCACTTTAGTCCTCAGGGGTGAAAACGCATCTGCAATTTGATTTGTAATAGAAGATGAATGTAGATATCTATATACCACAGCATCCACTTACCATCAGGTGGACTGTGTGCTCGTGTGTCGCTCTTATTCTATAAAGAAAGTGAAATGTCCTCACCTGAGACGGCAAACTGCACCGTGAGGAGTGCCTCCATGAGCTTGATGAGCAGCCTGGCTTCAGCGGCTCCACACTCGCACTCGCACAAGCAGTGCAGCACCACCTTCAGCAGCGCGAAGCTGTCCAGGAACACGCTCTCGCTCACCACGTACTCCCGAAACGTCGGACTGTACAGACACAGACCGGCACACGTCTTCCAGAACGTACAAATGTTCTTCAACGCATCCATATCCTCTTCCCCCGTTCCTTCCACAGTGTTCTCATTGTATGCAAATGTTGCTCGTGTAGGCACTGAAACTTTTCTTGCACGAGTCTCGGCATTGGAGATGATCGTAGTGGCGAGGATTTCTTTCTCCTTTGTCAAATCGCAGAGCTCCTCGAACTTCTCCGGTGGAAGTTTCAATTTGTATATCTTGTAGTATTTGTCGGTCATCTCCGACAGAGATTTGAACAGCATCTGCACCGACGACAACGAACTCATTTCCCGATAGTAACTCAGCTCCGCGTTCTCTTTCATCAACTTGTATATCTCCACGATTATGGCAATTTCTAGAATCGCGCAGCACTGATTGGAAAATTCAGGAAGAGATACAAGCTCGAGTACATAACTGAGGCCACCCTTCTGTATGAACTGTTCGGCGAACGAGACGGTGTTCAATAGACTCGCGAAGATGTTTAGGCAGGAGACGGTCAAGAAGTAGGCCGACTCCTCCTGTCTTATAATGTAACGGTGCTTGGAAACGATGAATGTTGGATAGATAACGCTAAAAAGTAACTCGTACTTCATTTCTGTGCGACACTTGGGCGTCACTTTGAGGAGGTGGCTGACGGTTGCATGGAGGACGTTATTATGATTGTCTAACTGGAGCAACGAGTTGTAATGAATTAGGAAAGACCACACACTTTTCCTTTCTATCGGGCTGACACCATGCGGACAATACTTTCTCCCTAAGTCCCTATTATCATCGCTCGGCTCACAAATTGAACACGGCAGTTGATCAGTTACTCGTGGAATTAGTACACTAGAGCCCAAATCGCCATAGACCGTGTGCTCGAGAAGTTGGAGGCATCGTGGCGCAATGCTGTTATGCGTCAACATCAATCTGACGATGCATTCCATGAGGAATCCTGGCGAAAAACAACAACAGACCCCGCATTTTAGCATCACTCTGAGTATTTTGTTCCTCAAGACGATTTGAGCTGATATCTCCTCATCAGTGACCAATGACGTCAAGGTTCCGTATAAAACTGAGATGCAACAGGCGGACGGTAGAGGCAGGCCAGTGCCGGCTTCTCCGAGCACATCGTGATGATGATGCATGCCCGCAGCAACCCTCTGCCTGCACGCTTTGTGTCGACTTCGCGGACAGGCAGCAGTATGTATCACCTCACTGCGCACTCGTTTCATCCCACTGACAAGCTTCCCGATAGATTCTATTAACTTCTTAATCAATACCACACTCGCTTCTTGATTCACTCCCGGGATTCTTATCATCAGTTCTATACACTCTTTCAAAAGGCCGCCTTTCAGACATTCCCCGTAAAGTTTGAACTGATCGGTGAACTCTCTGAGCTTATCGACCGTCCGACATTGCATTAGCAAACAATGGAAGAACGCTGTAATAGAATACGCTATACCGAACACAAACTTGAGCATGTTCTCCGCTTCAATCTCATTTGGTTTCTCTACATCTTTGGCACGAGTAGGACTCTCCTCTTTTGTGTTATATTTACTGCTAGACTTACAAATTACATCTTCTAGGATTCTAAGTAGCATCGGCAGGATTCCGTTGTTAATTAATTTGGCACAAAGATCCGAGTGGATCAAGACTTTATCTAGAGACACGATCAAGAGTTCCGTTAACGCCAGTTTTATACTGGACACTTCTTCGCTGTTATAGTTCGACTGAGCTGGCAAAGATCCAAATTGCAATGAACAGAGGTTTTTTAAAGAGAAGTTTATACACTGCATGGAAATCTGTGAGCCTTCAGAGCCGGTGAAGCTGCTCTCAGCTTTGCAGAGTTCTTGGAGCAGGTCCGTAATTAGGAGTGTGAACTCAAAACAGGTGATTTCAGTGTTTATAATATCTCTATGTTTATCGTTCATGTAGTCGTCCGCCTTTGGTTTTATTTTACGCAACGTACAGAATGGATCAGTGTAAAGTGTTTCACTGGGATACTCATTGGAGGTGCGGACTGGTGAGTTGAAATATTCGAAGTCGTCGTCGGGCGAGCACACTTTGATGGTCATAGATCTGTTGAGGATCTGAAGGTCGTCGTTCGAGTCAGCAGACTCCGAGGACTGGTCGGAGTCTATTGCGGGTCGCCTCTTCGATTTATTATCAGCGGTATCTTGTTTGGCTATGCCGTTCTGTTTCGCCCTAATAATAAAAGTAAAGTTGCATTATTGTTAGATGAAAATCATAACAAAAATTACAAGTATATTAAGTGTAAACACAAGTTGTTAATATGTATCGGTCTATTTAAAACAAAAGACTCAAAAACTTAAATAACTTGAAATGTACCTTAAACCACAGAATAAATAATAGTACAAGAACTTTAACAGTAAATCATTAAGGAGCTGCACTATTTTTTAATTCTCTTACGTAAAATAGAAACACCAAGTTTACCTTCCAGTAGTGGAGCTGCGCTCGGAAGATCCAGCGGACATTGTTTTTGGCGCTTGATTTAATTTTTGTTTGGACCATATCCTGATAACATGAATAAAACATTACAATAAAAAAAGTAAAAGTAAAGTAATTTTACTGCCCTTAATATACGTCCTCAGGCCTCCTCCCATTTCTGTGAGTTTTAGTTTTAGTGCAAGGAAATGTCCGCCGCGCTGCCCCAATGCGTGTTGGGGTGCATCTTCGATTTTTTTAAATTACTCAGACATGCAGGTTTCCTCACGATGTTTTACTTTATCGCCGAGCACGTGCTAAATCAGTACTTAAAATAGCAATTAAAATATTTCTTTGGCGCCGGTGGGCATCGAACCCAAGAACATTTCAATGAACGATCATATAAATAAACTTTCTGCCTTTTAAAACTAAACTTTTACTTATCCAGACTTTGATATTACCCATTATTGATTATGCGGATGTGTGTTACCCAGATCTATCTCAATATCTTCTCGATAAGTTGGAGCGCCTTCTTAACAATTGCATTAGGTTCATTTTCGGTTTACGTAAGTATGACCATGTTTCCCAGTACCGTTCTAAGCTTAAATGGCTTTCTATTCGTCAAAGGCGTAGCTCCCGAATTTTACAAGTACTATATTCAATTTTAAATGACCCAAATTCTCCTTCTTATCTTAAGGATAACTTTCAGTACCAATATTCTACTCACGATAGAGTTCCCCGTCCCCAAAATAGTCTTAAAATTCGTATTCCACCACATAAGAGTTCTTTAATTCCTATTTTACTGTGCAGTCCATACTGCTCTGGAATGCCCTGCCTGTTCATATAAAAAAAACCAGTAACAAACCTTATTTTAAAAGACTAGTTCGAGAATTCTTTAACAGGAATTGATTTATCCGACTTTTGTTTTTCTCTCTCTTTCGCTTTGTAATTGATATTTTGTATAATATGTATTCTAATATGCATCATGTTTTTTTTATTTTTATATTATATTATTTTATATTTATTTAAAGATTTTGTATATATAAGTATCCGTTTATATATTTATTATTCGTTCTTTCTTTATTACAAAGTAGATATTAAGTTTGTATATTTTAAAAATATTTTATTTATTTGCATTTTGTTGTTAGATATAATCTTTTTACTTATTTATTAATTTATGGAGTGATTGTTACACCTGCCACAGCTTCTCAAATCATCTAGGGTTGACTGGTAGAGAATGCCACAAGGCATTAAGTCCGCCCTTTATATCCCTTAGTATAAGGTAGATGTAAAAAAGATTAAATAAATAAATAAATAAATAAATAAATAAAACATACCGTCAATAATTCGTTATTCTATATTTATCGTATTGTTATGCTTTGAGCATAAAATATTTTCTATTGTATAGTTAGTGGTAGCGTATGTGTACAATGGCAGCTCAGGGCCTAGGCGCTCACTGTAAATTTCACAGTACGCGAGCAATCCAAATTCGATTCCCGGCGGTAGCAATGATAGTTAATTGCAATTTGAAGTGCTGGTTGGTTGCTACGAAGGAAAATGATCATGAGGCAACCTCCTCATGATCGTTTCATCATCATCTTTATTTATTTACACTTATTATACTTTTTATTTTACTAGATGTTAGATGGTTTACTTTTCCGTCCAGGAAGCTCATCTGGCATGGGCATCGGCATAAGATATTTTGATATTTTTAGATAAGTTAAGATAAGATGATTTATTTGTTAGAATATGGTACATTACAGTTGTTACAAAATAATTCGGACCCTAAATATTCTGTCATTTTCGGCGTACAAATATTCTCAGATAGATTATGTTATAAAATTAACATAACCATTGATTAATTTAGAGTATCTTTGCAAACCGGTCACGTCATTAGCACTCATAAATATTCTAATAAATTAATACACAATTTTTGCGAATAATGTTGATTTATGATTATTATAAAGATTGCGACATACATATAATGTATGAGTCACCATGTACACGTCTAGTGCAGAGAACAAACGATAGGGCTTGTAAATGTAAAAGTTTACATGTTTACAACTTAAGTAAATAAATACTTCAGTCTGTTTTTAACTAAGAATACGCTCATTGGACAGTTATATACTCTGACAACTTAGACACGTTAAAGCCAATATTGCAACATCTTTTAATAACAGCTGGGCACAATCTCGTTATTGAGAGGTTTTTAACTTTGATTATAATAGACAGGTATATCATCAAAGGTTTTTAAGAGTAGTAAACAGTGTGCCGCTCTGCGTGTTGCTCTGCGTGTTTGCAACACGCAGTACATTTATATAACTTTTCTGACAAATACTCTGGGTTTCCTCACCTTGTTTTTCTTCATCTTCACCGAGCAAATCGTTACCGTTACAGCATATCAAAAGTCCACTGCTGAACATAGGCCTCCCCCATAGATTGCCTCATAGAGGGAATATTTGCCATAGTTGCCACGCTTGGCGAGCAGGATGACAAGTTTTTTTTTTGTTATCAGGAAGACGCTGCTGCTCATCTACCTCTCTTTAAACTGTTATATGAGGTAGTGGATATTCTTACACCGACACGACACGGTACTCACCGAGCATGTGGCAAACCAATTAACATTTTTAGTGGTATTGCCGGGCATCAACTGTGCGTTGTTCGCGTGATATGGAGTTACGTCATCAAATCTCTAATCTCAAGTCTCTATATAACACCGCACGCTCCTCCCATGTATTTTAATAGATTTGGTTACAATTAGAGTATTAATTATCATATAATTTAATTATGCGCGCCACTTCTATTGTGTATTTGTAGATTTTAGCATTTTTATATTTAACATGATAAAAGTGATAAAATCTACAAAAGAAAAATGGAGGCGCGCAGTTTTAAATTACACGATCTCTACGCTAAATAACCTTAGGTCGATTTTTATCATAATTATATGTATAAAACTTTGACGACCGCCAAGAATGACAAACTTTTTCAAACTGACATCCTGACAAAAATTTCGTTAAATCGTCTTTCTAATTAAATGTTTTTGTGATTTAAGCCGAGCTACGAGACTACTATGGCTCTATGGTAAGATGAAATGAAATGAAAAGTATGGCACTATATTCTGCATCGGCACTTTATACAATATTCTTGCGGCCGGTGTGGACGCTCTCTGTTTTTAGCTGTTGAAAAGGCATTTAACACTTTGATGAATCGAGGAACTCTACCTACCTGTGCGAGAAGAGCTGGTGTATGGGCACCCGCGGCGCTTGCACGCGCAGCTGCGGGGTGGCTCGCCCCCGCCCCCGCCCCCGCTGCCGCCCAGCTCGCCGAACAACCAGATCAGCACCGAGCTCAGCTGCCGGCAGCACGACAGACCCTACCGACAACACGCCCTCAATATTTTACCAATAGCAGCCGTTCCACAGTTTAAAACTAATAAGGAATGTTTTTCTTTGTGATTTGGATAAACACTTGGTACTAGTTTCACAATATTTATTTTAAATTATCACACAAATGAAGCTGGAGTTTCAATTGACAACAATCGCAAGTTTAAATAATATTCCTGTATTGCCTTGTTACCAGGAATAATAAGCCATTAAAAACACAATAGCATTATGTTGCCATTTTACGCTGGTATTCTGTCGGGCTCTTTCCCTGGTCGAGCCGACCCATTTGTGTTAAACCCATAATACAATTACAGCGGAGCTCCGACTGCCTCTTTGGTCTAGTAGTCATAAACGCGCTTGCTGATCATAAAGTCCTGGGTACGTATCACAGAGTCATGGTATTTTTCTTAAATAAATTCTCAGTAGCAGTCTGGAATCGGGAAGTTGGCCAAGTTTCAACCTCGTGTCTCGGAAAGCCCGTAAAGCCCTGGGCCTGCACCTGATCTCTATTCGGTCATGAACTTCTTTCATTTACTACAGTCTATTATCTAGACTAGATCTCGGTGCTGCCCTCTATAACGGCTTCAAAGAGCAGCACATACAGTATTTCTTTATTAAAGTATTTATGTTCATATATGATAAGGGTAACAAACGAAAACACAGTCCATCTGATGGTAAGTGGATGCTGTGGCCCATAGACATCTACGTCTATCTTCGATTAAGAATCAAAATCAGATGCTTTGTCACCCCTGAGGACTAAGATGGAATGCCTCGTTTCCAGTAAAAAGGGTCTCCGGTTCTCTTCACTCACCATACGAAACACAGCAGCTTAAGCTACTATTTTTAATTACATTGGTATTCTGTGAGAGCGTGGTCCTTTCCTAGACGAGTCGACCCATTCGTGCTAAAACCATAATATAGCTGCAGCATGGCTCTATCACGTTACAAAAGTAAATAGGTATAATCTAGAAGTGCCTTTCTTTCCGTCTGGGGTAGTATATTGCTGATACAGGGACACGCCAAAGATGAAATTTCCTTAAATAGTGTCAAGTATATGTATTATATTTTGTGGTTAAGGTATATATTGCTATAGGCCAATGTTCAATTATATTATATTGTATTGTGTTGTATTAAACACCTTTATTTGTGACAGCATTAAAATGTACTAAACTATGAAAAAGTTTAAAAAATTGTCATAGAAAATGTCGACAACACAACACATAGTAAATAATAGTTGCCACACATTCACGAAACCGGACCGTATGACCAACTGGCATAGTTACGCTGACAATAATTCACAGACTAGTGACAGTCGCCAGCAGAATTGGAAGATGTAATACAATTATTATGTAAAGTCTCCAGCATTCTTAGCATTGTAACTAAGCCTACACCGTAATGGCATTAACCGCTTCATTAGCGTTGCATGTCGCAGGGGTTCAGTGAACCGGCGCGGCGCCGCTGCATGGGCACCTCACCTACTGGTTTACATTTTTGCATTCACAAACAAACGGATAAGCGAATGTTAACAACAGATATGTTAATCAGTTTCCCACGGTCCGTTAAATTAGAAATCACGGGTGAATATTCATTAATTTTACTTTATATTAAATATTATATTAATTTATTCTATTTTTGTATTCAGATTGTAGCACCCAGCCATCTATTCTATTGAAATTAGGATGTTTTTTGATATCACAAGCCTCGCGAATCATCCTTGGTAGGAATCGGTGTTCTTTTGCGAGGATTTGTGATCTATCAAATCTGATGTGAATATAAAGAAAGAATATAAAGAATCCACTAGTACTTCAACATGCTCTCTAGACTTGCGATAGGGGGCATATACGAGTATCTACGCATACATGCCAACGAGCATGTATGTACCTACATATGTGCATGTGGATATATGGACGTGAAAGAAGCGAGAGAGATGTGTCAGGATCATGCCAAATAGAGAGAGTAGAATAGAATAGAATAGAAAAGAATAAAGTAATTTTTATTTAATATAGATTACAAGTAATTAAGTCACATTTTACTATTACCACTGGTTCGGAAAAAACCTCCGTCCTGGGAGGAACCAGGAGGAAACTCAGCACGACTTTTTATAATATTTTGCGAGCGTCGTTTATTATTAAGAGAGGGTACACAAGCAAATTGCCAATCTTGGATCCGATTATTACATAGCCAAATCAAGTTCAAAGTAACAAAAAAATATTACACACTAGGTATAACACACAAGGCGTGTTGCTGCCGCAGAAGAAATAATTGTGCAAATATCGTTTTAAATTTGGAAGAGTTCTATTGTTTAATTAGGAGTGATAATACATTCTTTGAAATTGAATGATTTATAACTTTCAATTTAATTTGTCGGTACGATACTGCGCCACCTATTGTAAGTTAATTGTACTATGCCTATAACCTTCGCACAATTGCAAGCAATAATTTGACAAAGTTTTATCGCAATCTTATGAACGGTATGGCAGTGCATAAAATACAAACAAACAAACGTTAATTTTTATATATTAAGATAATAGATTAAAAATATCTCGATAGAAAAAATCACAATGTTACCTTTTATTTTAATCAAGAACAGATTTTTTCTGGTAATGGTGCATATTATTAAGCAAAAAATGTTATAAATGACATCACTTATAATATCTAGCGCTATCTTTAGGGATTTAAAAAAAAATTACTAACATTTTTCGAGTTATTATATAAAATGCATTTGGCGCTTACTATATCTTAAAGCTTCATAGCTTCGTACAAATAAATTCAAAACTATCACAATTATTGGCAACGACGTTTTTTCTCTCTGCCCTAAACAATAAGTATAATATTGTTATCAAACAAACAATCATAGATAAACAAAAAAAAAACAAGGAATGAGCGGGCAGTCGTTTTAACTTAACAGATGACTTGTGTTCATTTTCCACGATAAACTCAGATAAACTGTATATTATATTAAAAAGAAAGTCGTAATATACGTATAAGAAACTCTCCACCTTACACCACGCCCAGCAGTGGGTTATGTATAGACTATCTCGCATTACGTGTTTTAAAAGATGTCAAGGTTAAGTAGTGTCGCGGCTCCACTTATCTGGGGTCAGCACCCGAGGGAAACTGCCCGAACCGCTGATTGTGTGCTGTAGCCCTTATCTATGCACGCCACATAGCACATACGTACTTCAACTGATATGCACCATACGGGATTTTAGTTAAAATTGCAATAACCTTAAAGTTCCAAATCGTTTGTCGCTTCAAACTTATGCGTTTAAGATAGCCGGAGGTATTAAATCACAGTGCACGTTTTCTTAGAAATTACCCTTGTTTAAGTATGTTTTGATTTATTCTGCATCCGCTAATATATGAGTAGGTAGCACAAACTTCAAATATCTCTCTACATATAAAATTTGTCATTTACGGCTATTTTACGCTGGTATTCTGTGAGAGCGTGGTACTTCCCCGGTCGAGCAGACCATTCGTGTTACAGCCATAATACAGCTGCAGCGTGGCTCTATATATGGTAATGTATTCAATCTAACTACATATTATAACGACATTTTAATCTAATTCTGTCAAAAACTCTAAAATTATTATAACACACTATCCGTATCACGTGTGGTGACGGTATAAAATAATCCATCCCCTTTACATCTCATAGATTTCGTAAGAGACGACTAATGTCCTCCAGACCAAATTCCGGTCACGGCGACCAGTCTCAACGGAGACTAGCCATCTGCGAAGGACAAGTTTATCGTGCCCGAGTGCAAGCACAGGTGCACTCAATCAAACAATTTTAATCACACTCACCTCCACCCCTAAAACTCTCAGCAGCGCAAGACATCTCCAGGCAACTCCGCCGAGGAGGTACTTCCTGAGGATCTCGGCAGAGGACTGAGCGTTGGCTCGCGTGAATAGACTCGCTGGCTGTAGCCGACCAGACCCGGAAGACTGGGATTCTGTACACATCATCAAGTATTTTTTATATTAAATCTAGATTTATAAGGAATAAAATATATATTGCTATACAAATAAGACAGCATATCTACTCTTGATGATATAAGTATAGATTGTAACCCATTGACACCTACATCTTATGCTTGATTAACACTAGAATTCATAGTCATGTAGGTCGAAAATCAATCGTTAAACATTTCATAGACAAAAGAAACATCCAATTTCACAGATGTCCATCCAATGTGACAATGGACCTGATGGTATTCCTGCAAGGGTACTAAAGCATTGTGAGCCTGAGTTGTCTCCTGTTCCGACGCGCCTGTAACGCCTCTCACTTAAAACTCGAACGGTGCCCAAATCTTGGAAACTTGCCAATGTGCAACCAGTACCCAAGAATGGTAGTCGTGCCGATCCCTGTAATTATCGACCAATCGCCATCACCTCCATACTCTGTAAAGTTATGGAAAGGGTATTGAACAGTAAGTAACCTTCATTAATGACCTCATTGAGAAAATTCAGCCCCTTGCCTGTTATACGCTGACGACCTAAAAATCTTCAATAGAATTGGTGAAGCTGACGACACGCGCATCATACAGGAAGACTTGAACAGCCTGCCTAATTGGTGTAAAGAAAATAATATGTTCCTAAATGTCAAAAAATGCTTAGTCATCACCTACACACTTAAAAAAAAATCAAACAACTATATCTTAGAACAACAAACTCTGTCTCGTGTGTCGTCCATCAGGGATCTCGGGGTCTTGTTTGACCAACAGCTTAGTTTCCGCCAACATTACGATCTCATAGCCAAAAAATCTAACCAGGTACTAGGTTTCGTTACTAGACAGAGCAGGCACTTCAGGAACCCAAAAAGTTTAATTTTGTTGTATAACAGTCTGGTTCGAAGTAGTTTGGAATATAGTTCAATAATATGGAATCCTTACTACGCAATGCACTCTGAGCGCATTGAATCGATCCAATCCAAGTTTTTGCGTTTATTGAGATTTATTGACCGGCAACAAAAGAAGACTCCGGTCATATGCTAAGAGGCTTAAAGAGTTTGACATGATACCACTTCACCTCCGTCGCGACGAATTGGACCTCGTTAACCTACACAAAATAATACACTCGGAACTGGACAGCCCTGAGGTCTTGGAAGTGTTAAATTTTAACATAAAACACAACCCACGCAGACCTATGAAAAAAATATTTGACATCCCCTATCGCGAAATAATGTTGTGTTGTCCAATAAATAAATTTAAAAAAAAAGTAAGCTGCTTACATACCTTGAAACAAATGACCTCCTCAATGACCATCAATATGACTAGGGACGGTCCACTGGGGATCTTCTTGTGTATGTCACGCACTTTTCAGGCGCGGCCATCGAGAAGAACGGTGAAGCTCTAGCAGTTTCACTCGATATCTCGAAGGCTTTTGACAGGGTTTGGCACGCAAGGCTGCTGAGTAAGCTTCCTGCTTACGGTATCCCCGCCGAATTTTACAATTGGATATCTGGCTTTCTGAGTGAATGGTCGATCAGGGTAGTCATAGATGGCTGCTGTTCTGACCTAATGTATATTAATGCCGAAGTTCCTCAGGGCTCTGTTCTCTCTGCGACTCTTTTCCTGGTGCACATCAATGAACTACTTCTACCAGGTATTGTTAGGTATGCAATGACAGCACAGTCACAGAGAGATTCATGTCCGGTGCAAAAGACGGAGGGGCAGTAATACGTTCACTCAGAGAGGCCATGGTGGAGCGGATAAATGTGCGTGCGGATAAAGTCTTGTCTCCCAATGGGGTGATGACAATCTGGTCACTTTCAATGTCGTCAAAACGCAGGCCTGTGTGTTCTCCGCAAAACGGAGTCCATTTGATCTGACCCCTACTTTCCGAGGTACATCTGTAGAGGTTACTAATCATCTCGCGCTTCTCGGCATACAGTTGAGTGCTAGCCTCAACTTTGGCGCTGACATTGAGACAAAAGCACAAACTGCGGCCAAAAAAAACAGGGTATTTTAAACAAGGTGAAGCGATACTTCACGCCTGGACAGCTTCTAACTTTATACAAAGCTGAAGTTCGAACATGCATAGAGTATTGTAGTCACCTCTAGGATGGCTCAGCAAATTATCAACTTGCCACACTCGACTGAGTGTAATGCAGAGCTATGAGGCTTATCGGCGACAAAAAGCTGGTGGAAATTAAGCTTCACAGCTTAGCTCACCGCCGTCAAGTTGCTTGTTTGTCGGTCTTCTACAGATTGTACTTCGGAGAGTGTGCCCATGAGCTCCATCAGCTCATACCGCCATCTCCATTCTCCTATCGGAGTACCAGACGTACTGCAGGTTACCATCCACACTTGGTTGTCATTCCGAATATCCGCACTAAACGCTATAAGTCATCTTTTATAATGCGCACAACCAAGGAGTGGAATGCCCTGCCGGCGTCTGTTTTTCCAAGTGTATTTATATGCTTAAGGTTATCCTTAACCCCTTCATGTGCGTGTTAACAGGCTTCTCCTGGGTAAACCCGCTCCATCGTAGACCTCATCTTTGCCCTCGGGCCAGATGGAGGTCAAGAGTAAGCCCATTTTTAATTAAAAAAAATGTCAGGGATCGGTTGCTAACTGTCCGAATCGACAACGTACGTAGATTAGAAAAATTGTGGCAAATAATATTACAAAAAGTTAAATCTACTTTAAAATTGCTAGTTTAACGGGTACACTGCTTGTATAAGTTTTTTTTATAAAACTGAAGTGAGAAATTAACTAACAGTCCACCTGATGGTAAGTGGCTATTGCAGTCCACGGCCAATTCCAATCCACTCCAAATAAAGAAGGTTGCAGATGCGTGGTCACTTCTGAGGACTACGATGCAATACCTCACAGCGGTGTACGGACTGCTGTTTGGCGGCAGAAATAGGTACGAAGGTAGAGTCTCAGTCGGTCTAGGTAAGGTTCTACCTAGACCGACTAAGGTATAAAAGAGGTCCTACTACTACTACAGCTGACTCTCATGTTTTATAAAATAGATCTCATAAAGTAACTTACTGTCCACGTGATGGTAAACGCATACTAAAGCACATATTTAATTACAACCTAGTTCAAACAAAGAAAGCAACATATGAGTTGTCACCTCCGAGGACCAAAATGGAATGCCTCACAGGCTGCAACTATACTGGCTTTCCACATACTTTAGACCGGTACACAGCAGAGTTGGATCTGTAAATAGGTAAGAAAACGAATCTACCTAGATCGACTCCCAGGCAAAAGAAGAAGCCTGATTTAATCACATAAGCATCAGGCAAGGGTATGTAAGGACGAGTGTTTGCATGAGTTTAAAATATTATTGCACGCGCATTTGGAGTGTAAAAACTTTCGACAGCAGTAAAAAGTCGTCACCGTTCATTCATCATTCTAGATTATTCTTTCTTTTTTCATTTTGAAAAAAGCAATAAAACACTAGCAATGATACTTTCCTATTAACCACTTCTAAGGTATGCCTGTATTAGGAGTGGTTTACGACAGCAGTCGAATGGCGGATTCGAACCCACGACTTTTTGAGCCCGATGTCCGTATTAGTCTACTGTCGCTTTTAGGCTACTGGCCCTTATCTTCATAGAGGATAGTGGTTGGTATAGTTCACAGTGACGACATAAAGTCCGATGGCCTGCGTTGCAAGACTAAAACTATTCACCCGGTTGCGTCTGCAGCGAGGTCTCGTTGTCGGTGTAGGCGTCGAGCGAGGCCTGGGGCGCGACGTAGTGCGTGTTGATGCTGGAGGTGACGCGGTGGATGCCGCACAGCAGCTCGCACCCCACCAGTGTCACCACGCCACTCACCGGGCTGCGGCCACAAACAACAAAGAAAGGAAGAGATATAAATATCTTTATTATGTATTTATTCCATCTATTACAGCCGATAAAAGTCCACCGCTGAAAATAGGCCTCCCTATAGTTTGCCTCATAGGGGGGATTTTGCCATAGTTGCCACGCACCTGTTTCGTCATCAATTTCCCTTCGTTCGCCTCTAACGACACCCACGAGACGATATGGGGTAGTGGATATTCTTACACCGCCATTAAACGGTTTGTTATTTATTATATAAGCTAATATATTATATTCTTTTGCATTTCATTATTTAATTATTTTGATTACGTCTTCCTCGAAGATAAAAATTTAGCGTACACAATATCCTTGCGAGCGAGTCCAACCTCGATGGGCGTTGGTGAAAAACAACCCCTCGCAACCGTGCGATAGCATTACGTTGAGGCAGTGCCCTTTTCAGCATCGCGTCACTCGTGCAATCTGATTATTTTATGTCTGTTTTCTCTTATTTATTTTGGTCTTTGATGTTTTTATTTACCATTTTTATTTTCTGTATCAAAACTGAATGAGTTCAATTTGCTGAATAAATGCATGTCTAATGTCACTGTATATATATATAACATTATATTGGTAAGCTTATTATATTATGGATTAACAAATACAAATAAATGAATTACTAGCGTCTTTTAAAATGAAGCGTCATTTAAAATAAAATAATATTTCTTTCATGGCAAGATAAGAAAAAGTGCGAGGGAGATGGATATTATTCCATCTCGCTTCCTTATAGCCGCCAAGGTCGTCTACACTACGTCAGAAGGGGTCGTGACGGAAAAATCTTACACTTTTTCTCGCCTAGCCCCCATCCGCCAAATACGTACTGTCCGATAAGGAACTTCGTTGCAAAAATGTTTTTAACTTCACCATCATTTGATAAGACCTTTTTTACGTTAAAATAATAGGTCTTCAATATTAATTTTACACATTTTTCTCATATCACACATAGTTTTTAAAATAATAGCAAAAACAAGTAAAAATACCTGTTTAAAAGTTTTTTTTTTATTTTACCACTTTTTATCATATTCTTGCATTGTCGTCCGAATTTGAGCTATATTCAAAATTGCAAGTTTCCAGCCCATCGGGAAGTTAGTTTAAAATTAATTACTAAATTCCACCCGGAACGACTTCATAAGAACGTAATAAAAAAAACATAGTTTAAATTGGTTTCTCGACACTTGAAATAGTTGCGTAAAGACCACTACCATAACTACCACTATGGAACTGCAGGTTTAAGTTCTACGCGGACGAAGTCGCTTGGTAAAACTTCATCTTCATTTTTATACTTACTTACGTATATGTACTTGTTTCACTAATATTTATTTTATTAACATCCGCTCGGCTTCGCCTTTGGACATCATCAGGTTATGAAAATACACTTGTTAGTATAGAGTTTAGCTACTCTATAGTTATATTAAGTAACAACTGCAACGGAATCAGTGTCTGAACTGAAGCGATTATAATTCTTAAAATTTAGATTTATCTGTAATAGAAAAAAATTACCAGAACTTAATGAGGTGCTTTGGATCGACACCCTCGTTGAGGCGAACAAGGAACTCAGCCAGGAAGAGGTCCAGCCACGTTGATTTCTGCACAACAACTCATATCAAATAAAAGTAATAAAAGTTAAAACTAAACGCGATGAAATCCGTAAAGTTAGTTTAATTTAATGTGTTGTATTTGCATAAATGCAAGAAATCATCATATCAAATCCTTACTACATAATATCAGATTTTATAAACGAACAATCTCAATTCTTTACAAGCAAATTTAATTATGTGGAAATTAAATCGTTCTTCGTATTCATATTCATATTTTACGAAGAACGATTTAATTTCGTATTCATATTTTTAACATGGTAGAGCCATGCTGCAGCTATATTACTGGTATAGTTGTAGCATGAATCCGACCCATTCGTGCTCGACCGGGGAAGGACCACGCTCTCACAGAATACCAGCGTAAAATAGCAGCTTAACGCTGCTGTGTTTCGTATGGTGTAGAGAACCGGAGACCCTTTTTACTGGAAACGAGACATTCCATCTTAGTCCTCACGGGTGAAAACGCATCTGCATTTTGATTCGTAATCGAGGATGGATGTAGATGTCCATGGGCCACAGCAACCACTTACCATCAGGTGGACTGTGTGCTCGTTTGTCACCCTTATACTAAAAATAAATCAGTAATATAAATCTGTCACAGAAAAATCTTTCCTTTACAATGAAATTGCAAACTTCTCAGTAATATTACATAAAGGGTTGACATTTTATATAATACGCTTTAAGAAGAGATACTCTTGTAATGGTAGAAATGATGTATACAAAATGGAAGAAAATAGGCTCTTATAATAATAATTGTGCATAATGCATCGTTCTTCAGATTACATTAGTATTATGATCCTGTATGTCTAGCGACGCCACGCTTCACCATTGCCTTGTGTAATCCACGAACGATGCATATTACACAATTACAATCGAACTTCACATACAAGGTAAGTTCGTTTGATTATTAATTCACCCACCTCATAAGTGCCAGTCTCAGCTTTGAAGAAGTGATCCCAATATATCTTTAAGGAGTCCGGTTCCTCCTCTGATGCCATTCCCACTGCGAGGCAACCTGTAACAATATTAATGTATAATACTAGCAGCAATATCCGGCGTTGCTTGCTACCCGGGCGAATAATAACACAATTTTAGGTTGATAATAGCTTATGAAGCTTAAATTGTTAATTATATTTTTCTCCTTCGCCGTGTAATGTCGGCGTTAGATAGTCCACTTCTCCATATCACCTAGTCTGTCGTGAGAGGCGACAGAGGGAAATGAAACCGGAAATTGGGAGCAGCATCTTCGTGATAAGAATATAGTATAATATAAAACTACAGTCGCCAACCTGTCTGCCAAGCGTGGCAACTATACTGTGGCAATGCCTCCTTATCACACAGTGGCTTAGCATTGTGGTGCGGCACGGAACAGGTATTTGTGTATGAATTTATGTATGTAAGCTGCCTCCACGACAAAGGAAAAATCCCAGTGTGTAAGTAACTTTTAACAGGCTTATTCACGACCGCAGTAGCAGACGTCTCCCTCGCACCTTTGAAGCTGCTAGAAAGCACATTTATTTCGTAATGTTACGAAATCTTACGTCTTTAGAAAACCAGTTACGGCTTATGGAGTCGGAATGCGCTACAAAAACGCACACGTGAAGACGAATGGACTTCTCAGACCGATTTACATGACATGCTGTGTAGGGCTGCCAGACATTCTTTATTTTAAAGGACGTCCTCCATTTCAGACCCAAAAATTGATCTTGTCTCTTAGTTTGAAATCTTTAATAGAGAACAAGGCAATACCGCGTATTCGACACTCCCTCTGCTATCATCATCATCATTACACCCCTTCACAAGTCCACTGCTGAACATAGGCCTCCCCCAAGAGATGCCACAAAGCACGGTCCCGAGCCACCTGCATCCATTGACTTCCTGCATATCTTACCAGGTCGTCACTCCATCTAGTGGGGGACGCCCTACACTTCGCTAGTTGAGGTCAAATTTAAAATCACTTTAAGGTGACGCGCGATGTTATAGAGACAAACTACCTACGTTACATTGCGTATTAACATTGTTTTTTTTATATAAACTGGCTGGTACCCGGAGCATAGCTGCCGCAAAAGAAATAATTGTGGAAATTTCGTTTTAAATTTGAAAGAGTTATATTGTTTAATTAGGAATGATAACACAATTATTGAAATTTAATGATCTACAACTTTCAAATTATTTGACGTTACGATACGCGCGCCACCTAGTGTAAGTTTTGAGTTCATTATTAACTGCCAGCTCATGCGGTACCTCGAGGAGCACCAGCTGATTAGTGACTGCCAGTACGGTTTCCGTCGGGGTCGCTCAGCTGGTGATCTTCTTGTTTACCTAACACATAGATGGGCGCAGGCGATCGAGTCCAAGGGGAAGGCATTGGCCGTTAGTTTGGACATAGCGAAGGCCTTCGATCGGGTCTGGCACAAAGCGCTTCTTTCGAAGCTTTCTTCCTATGGGCTTCCCGAGAAATTGTGCAATTGGATCACCAGTTTTCTGGCTGATCGGAGCATCAAAGTCGTAGTAGACGGTGCGTGCTCCGATTACAAGCCTATTAACGCTGGTGTTCCACAAGGCTGCATGCTATCACCAACGCTGTTTCTTCTGCATATCAATGATATGTTGCAAACCGGTAACATTCATTGCTATGCGGATGACAGCACTGGTGATGCTCTATACACCGGCCGTGCCAATATTTCTCGGGAAAACGTCGC
This sequence comes from Parnassius orleans, assembly GCA_029286625.1. Lineage (NCBI taxonomy): Eukaryota > Metazoa > Arthropoda > Insecta > Lepidoptera > Papilionidae > Parnassius > Parnassius orleans. The sequence goes on from JAGSMP010000178.1 coordinate 249,618, forward strand.
CGAGTACCGGAACAAACTTGTGTCTGAAGTCGAGACTTTGTTGAACAAAGTCTCGGATTGGGGGCGACTAAATCTAGTCCAGTTCAATCCCCAGAAGACACAAGTTTGCGCGTTTACCGCTAAAAGGAACCCCTTTGTCGTATCTCCTCAGTTTCAAGGCACTCCCCTTGTTGCCTCAGCCAGTATCGGAATCCTCGGCGTTGACATATCGAGTGACGTGCAGTTCCGTGGTCACTTGGAAGACATGGCCAAATTGGCCTCTAAAAAGCTTGGCGTGCTCAGTAGAGCGGGGCAGTATTTCATACCGGCACACCGCCTGCAACTTTACAAGGCGCAGGTTAGGCCTCACATGGAATACTGTTCCCATCTCTGGGCAGGGGCTCCCCAGTGCCAGCTCCTTCCACTTGACCGCATTCAGCGCAGAGCGGATCGAATCGTCGACGACCGAGTTCTTTCCGATCGGCTTGACTCACTAGCTCTGCGTAGAGATGTTGCATCTCTTTGCGTATTTTATCGCATGTACCACGGGGAGTGCTCTGAGGAATTGTTCGGACTACTTCCAGCCGCTCAATTTCACCATCGCACATCGCGACAAAACTCGCGATACCATCCATATCATCTGGATGATTGGCGGTCCACCACTGTGCGATTTAGAAGATGTTTTCTTCCTCGCACTACTTCCTTGTGGAACCGATTACCACCAGCGATTTTTCCGGACCGATACGACTTAGGGACCTTCAAGAAAAGAGCCTAATCCTTTTTAAAAGGCCGGCAACGCATCTGCAATTCCCCTGGTGTTGCAGTTGTTCATGGGCGGCGGTAGTCACTTAACATCAGGTGAACCGCATGCTCGTTTGCCCCCTCTCCTATAAAAAAAAAGTTAATTGTACTATGCCTGTAACCTTCGCGCAAGTGTAAGCAATAAGTTTTAAGTTTTCTGCAATCTGATGAACGGTATACCAGCGCATAAAATACGAACAAACATTAATTTTTATATATTAGTAGTTGCTACTGATACCATAACAGCATTTTATTGAAAACAATGTGATATCCTTTATTTTTATTCTATCATTATTCATCATCATCATTACAGCCCTTCACAAGCCCACTGCTGAACATAGGCCTCCCCGAAGGAATGCCACAAAGCACGGTTCTGAATCACCTGCATCCATCGACATGTTTATTAATTTTCATCATAATATGTCCTTTATTCAATCTTATCAAATCCTCTAAACCATAAAACTAGAGCTGGCAACCCTATGAACGTGAATAAATTGTAGGAGCGTGTGGACGGACCACGTCTTTTCTCTTTAGCCTAAAAACTGGTAATGTTTGGAGGATGGTGGAGATCCCAGTAAGAGAATCTTGATTTGTTGCTGTGGCACTTTGCAGTTATGCTAGCTACACAAAGCTGCAGCAAGAATTGGACGGCTCGACCGGGGTAGAACCACGCTCTCACAGAATACCAGCGTACAATAGCATTATAATGCTCCTGTGTTTCGTATGAGTGTAGAGAAGCGGAGACCCTTTTTACTGATATCGAAGCATCCCATTTTAGTCGTCAGGGGTGACAACGCATCTGAATCTTGATTCTTAATCGAGGATTGATGTAGATGTCTGTGGGCCATACTATCCACTTATCACCAGGTGGACTATGTGCTCGTTTGTCACACTTATTCTATTAAAAAAGGCACTCCAGTAGAACCAATGATTACGAGCTTCTTCCGTTTCCCCCGATCTTACGCAGACACCAGTGCTCGTCCCTCCACCATCAGTTTATAAAGTATAAACTGCTGGACGTAGTGCACCCTTTGAGACGGATTTTGGCATAATGATTACAGACGGATTGATGGTCGTAATGCGCGGCTGCGTTTTTTCTCATAATGTGTTTAGTAAGTAGTTTATACGTGGTAGTCATGCTACAGCTATATCATGACCGTAGCGCGAATGGGTCGGCTCGGCCAGGGAAGGACCACGCTCTCACGGAAAAACAGCATAAAATAGTAGCTTAATGCTGCTGTGTTTCGTACAGTGAGTATAGAAAAACGGAGACCTTTTTTACTGGATGAGGCATTCTAGCTTAGTTCTTAGGGGTTACAAGACAACACATCTGCATTTTGATTCTTAATTGAGGTTAGATGTAGATGTCTATGGGCCACAGCATCCACTTATCCTCAGGTGGACTGTGTGCTCATTTGTCACCTTTATTTTATAAAAAAAAAAACTGATAAGCAAGTCTGTCTTATCTACATACATATTACCTATACACATATAAATAAAATTGAAGTGTCTGTCTGTAATATCGAAATAACTGCGTTTTATTGAGCACAGGGGGTTATTTGCCTGTCATTGGGACATGAATAACCATTTTTTTTATTTGTTAGTCTGTCTGTCTGGGCTAATCTTCGGAATGGCTGAAGGGATTGTGATGAAACTTCACGAACAGATAGAGAGCAATGGAGGAGTGATCTATATTTTTCTTTTCGAAAAACATTTAGATTTTTTTGTGAAATTGAAAAGCTGATAAAATGAATGGTTTTGCTTGGCCAAAGACCACTATTATAGAACACACATGCACATTTTAAGTATTTTTTTAATATTTCTACTTTTATGAATATCTGTGGTTTGGTTTATTTTTAAAATAACTAATATAAAATATAATTAATAGTATAGAAAGAAACATTAACCTTTACATTTTTCGAACAAATCAACTTCCCCGCTATGAAATCTGTCAAATATTACACGTCATTTATAAGTGGCGCCGCCCTGGTGGCAGGAAATGTTGTGGACCACTGAGAGAGGGCGAGAGGTGCTCTTCAAACTAGATAAGACACATCATTTTATTTTATTACGCTGATCTGAGCTAATTAATTTTAACATCTTTAAGCCACTCTTTGTATTGTAATTTTAACGAACAGCACATGGTTCTTTCGTGGACAAAACAGGTGGCTGCTATGACCACGCTATGACATTGGCATTGCTAACTACTATATATATAATTGACCGCAACGTACATTTAAATATCATAGTATTCATATTATAGTACTGTTACGACGCGACGGTTACAAATACAGGACTTATCTAGAAGTTACTGTGATAATACGCAGCTCACTTTACAATTTGCGCGCGAAACTCATAGTTCCACTCAAAGAATTTAATATATTATTTACTACGTACACCACCGGGCCGCACAGATTATTTAAATTAATTGTCGAACGAACTTTAACTGTTAAGAGATCGAGAAACTTCGTAAAAGGAAGTTTTAGGAACCATGTTTGCACAATATTTTACCAGATTACAATAGTAGTGAGGTGAATTATATTATTAATTATTAACAACGTGATTAATTTATCCTTACATTGCAAAACATTTACATAATGCATATGAATAATTAACATATTATAAAATATTATAATTGCATAATGTCTATAAATGATTTTATAATGCAGATAGTTTGACTTGATAAAGGAGCTTAAACATACATAATTTTTTTTATGGAAAATGAAATTTGAAGACTATAAGTTCACAAGCAAACAACTGCTTAAATTTTGAGACTACTGAGGATTTTCAAAAGCTGTTAATTTATTTTAGGGAATTAATAAATCCGATAATCCGATAATACTACGTCTGATCTCATTCCGGTTGTGTTGGATCACCGTCCAATCGGAGGGAGAGAATAGTGAGTGCACCTGTGCTTGCGCATACACCTGTGCATTTTTTTTTATCGAATAAGGGTGACCAACGAGCACACAGTCCACATGATGGTAAGTGGTTGCAGTGGCCCATAGACATTCACATCTATCTTCGTTTGCGAATTTAAATGCAGATGTGTTGTCAGCCGTGAGGAATAAGATAGAATGCCTCTTTTCCAGTAAAAAGGGTCTCTGGTTCTCTACACTCACCATACGAAACACAGCAGCATTAAGCTGCAATTTTACGCTGGTATTCTGTGAGAGCGTGGTCCTTCCCCGGTAGAGCCGACCCATTCGTGCTACAACTATACTATTAATATAGCTGCAGCATGGCTCTACCACGTAAATATTACTATAAATACCACTATAATTCTGTCCTGCGCAGATGGCTAGTCTGTGTTGAGAGTGATCGCCGTGACTGAAATTCTTGAGGCTCTGGTAGACATTCATTATATTATAATATAGTAAAGCCGCTTTTGCTTAAATTTTCAAGATTGTAAGATAAGATACTTTATTAAGGTTTCTCTTCACCTTAAAACTTCAAACAATATAATTATAGACTAAATGCAGCCAGCATTTTATTTCTAGATTGCTTTAAAATTTTGATAGAAAACACACATTATGATGTATTTGTTTTATCCAAAATTAGTTAAGGTAGTAAACCGTATTATCACGAACGCACTCACAATGCGTAAATATTTGTAAACCTACATTACCTACATTACACCTTCTCTTAAATAAACATGTATTTCCGATTTTTAAAGCATAATGTGTCGCTTATTTGATATGAGATAATCGAACTATTCGTAAACATTAATATTATTGTGACCAACTGTTATACCATTTCAGTTAGCTAAAATAATTAAGTATAGAAAACTCCTTATGTTATTAAGGGCCTATACTACCTCAAATGGCTTAGCATGATCCTCCGTTATAAATTGCACACAGACAAACATTTAAATGTGGAAAATCATTTGTAAGCTATACAAATAATGTTCCGTTCGGGAACCGAATTCGCGGCCTCACAGCGCCATGGCTAAATACTTAGCCACTGCGCTAGCAAAAAAAATATTTATGAGGAAGCACAGGTTGGTAAAAGCAAAAGCTGCTAGTTTGTAGTTAAATTTTTGAATACCTTATCAAAATCTTTTTTTCAAATCATTACAATCATTCAAGGACAGAAGAAAGGCACAGTAGTCTAACGGTTAAGGGTACGAACTGCAAACTTAAAGGCCGTTAGTTTGAATCCGCCATCCGATTAGATACTGTCGCGACATTCCTAACACAAGCATTTTAAGCTTAATTGGACTGGTTAACAGGTCGGGGATATTTTCTAGTATTTATTTTTTAATTATCAAATGTTTTTTTAATCATGTAAAAACATAAATGGAAAGAAACAAAAATTACACGATAAATACTAATTTTGTCTGTCAGACTTTAAAAATATATTGTTTCAAAATGAGATTCCTCTGATCAGATAACAATCGGAGAAAAAATCTCAGGCAGTCTAACCTTACTTACTAAAAAAGTAAACAGTTATTGTTTTTCATATGCTAATGAAATGCAAAAAATGTGATTAAATTTAAATCTGAGCCTTCGTAATTCGTAAACACCGACAAACTTGTAGTAGCTAATAACTAAACAAAATTTCGACCAACTGCCATTCAGCGTAATTTAGGTACACGACGCACTAGTTTAACAATAATGTAATCTGTCATTTGAAGATTACATTATTGTTAATATTTCATCTTCTTATAAAGCTTGAATCATCGTAATACACATAAACAAATTGGAGGAATCCAATAAGTACCGTAACTCGGCTACGTAACCGGCCGGTGACGGCGAGATGCGAGATGCAAACTACTGCTTGCCTCTGTAACTAAAGCTATAGCATCCGTATACAGCACTATCGATTTAGGATATTATACAAAAGCATAAAGGTACAAACAGTAATTTCAAAAACCCGACTGTATAAAAAAGTTTACTGAAAAGTTTACTAAAACTTCACTCTACGTCACTGCCACAATTAAGACGAATCTAACGACACCTCATATGTTAAAATCCATCAAGCCGTTTAGGCTACAGAGCGTGCCAAAGAAATACATAGATACATACATTTTTTTTTAAATACCCTTTTCTGGGGTAGTCGGGTAAAAATAACGATACGAAAGTTTAACACGAGTACCTTAAAGGTCACTGACAGTCACAAATGCCCGCGAAATACAATGTTACATATAACAATATCGCATACAACTGATAAACGGACTTGCCGTGACAACTGCGTCCCGGTCGCGGAGGAACTGGCTCCAAGAAACCTTATCTCTGCGGTCATTATATCATATATACAGTATATCCCGCGATTGCGCTCGCTACTGTATCTCTATTTAAGTTTTTGAACACACACTGCCAATATAACTAGTAATAAGTTTAACAAGAACATCGAGATCAATGGGGGAGATGTCCAATGAATCTTGGCTAAAACTACAAGTCTTAAAAATGTTAAAATTACGTAGCGGTCAGCCACTGCAGTCTTTTTCATCTGATGATACCTCGTTTAGGGGTGAAACAAGTGTCGTTTTGTCGACATTGGTGCGTCTTTTCTAATGTATTGGGTTGTGATTAGTGGTGACGGGGATAGTGCACGCAATTGAGGGAGGGCGGGAGGTGCTCTTCAAACTAGGTAAGATATATCATTTTATTTTATTACGCGGATCTTGGCTAATTAATTATTAACCTATTTAATATAATGGATTTTCGCAAAGTAACGCCCGATTCCGATTTGTCGGAAAAGTCAACAATCGTAACAATTAACTAAAAGATGGGACAGCAACACCCTTGGCAATATACCATCGTCCATTCGCATGAAACAGAAACAGAAACTTTTATTCAATATAGATTATAAATAATACTTATTGAAAGTCACTGTTTTGTTTACCACTGGTTCGAAAAAAAAACCTCTGTCCTGGGAAGAACCAGTAAGAAACCATGTGGGACTTTAAAAAAAAATAACAGCTTACAATCATGTATGTTACACACTTAACAACACAAAACAAATTAGAAATAGCTTGATAGCGATCACCTCATTCCCAGGGGTTCTTATCGTCCATAAATTCCTTAATATTAATAATAACCCTTTTTAAATAAACTTAGTTTAATAAAGTTTTTGAACTTTGAGCAGGTCAAATTATGCATATTTTTTATATTTTCACCAATTACCCTCTAAATGATGATGGTGAAAGTCTTGGCGAACATTATCCTCTGACAAGTGTTTAATAAGAACTGAAAGGACCTAAAAATATACTGGGTGTTACAAAACTACCCGTAAAGCCAAAAGGAGGTTAAATGGGGCCTTATAACGAGTCCATTCACAATATTTAGGAACCGTAGTAACACTGTATAACACACCCCAAAAAAATAAAAAAATATTATTATTTTCACTGATGTGCAAACCCTATTTCAGTAAAATTAAAGAATAAACTACTTTAAATTTAATTCGCGGAACGACAAAAATTTTAAAAGACATAACCTAACGAAACAACCTAAACGAACACTTACTTTTTCATAATAAACGTCAAATTTACAGAAAAGGCTCAAAGTGTGCTCCGCCTTGCTCAATACACAACCTCGCTCGTCGGGATATGGCTTGTGTGGCATTTCGCACCATCGTCGGTGTTATTGATGCGAAAACCGATCTAACACGCTGTTTCATCTCGGCAACCGTTGGGCAATCGGAGAAATACACTCTGTCCTTCACATAACCCCACAAAAAGAAGTCCAAGGGTGTGAGGTCCGGAGAACGAGCAGGACATAGCACCGGTCCCCCTCGGCCGATCCATCCTCGCGGAAAGCGAACGTTAAGATGTTCTCGTACGTTGCGAGCAAAATGTGCCGGAGCTCCATCATGCTGAAACACCATGTTTCTTTGGTTCTCAAAGTAATCCCAGTCAGCCACAGGAAAGTCGTCAATCGCCTCTTCGAATTCCGTTTGTAAAAACGTTAGATAGTTGCTACCGTTCAGACGTGATGGCATAATGACGGGACCGATGACATGCCAGTCATAAAGGCCAGCCCACACATTCAGCCGCCACTGGTGTTGGGATCTGCCCTGCCGTGAAGCATGTGGATTCACGCGAACCCAAACGTGATCGTTATGCATATTTGAAAGTCCTGACCTCGTGAATGTTGCCTCGTCCGTCCAAAGAACATAGTTTACGTAATTAGGGTTTTCCTCTAACTGCCTGAGGTACCACTCGCAGAAGTTCCTCCTGGGTGCAAAATCGGAGGGTATCAGCTCCTGTGTACGGCGATAGTGATAAGGGTGACGATTGTCGTCACGAAGAATTCGCCAAACTGCAACATGGTTTATACCGAATCTTGTTCCGGCTAGCCTCGTACTTGTGGTCAGCTCTTATTCAAAATGCTCTAAAACTAATTCAGCCTGCTTAGCGTCGACTGTGCTTGGACGTCCACTTCCAGTAGACCGATGAAAAGAGCCGGTGGAATGTAGTCATCTTGACATGTTCAGAAAACACTGGTACGAAGGCAGCCGTCGCTGTTCAGTGGGGGGTCTACCATCGATAAATCGTTGCCGATACAGTTCGCGAGCACGATTTAAATTGCTATCTTGATGGCCTACGCATCATGTCGTAATATTCCGAGTTAGAAAGCATCGTTATTTTGCAAAAAATGTTGGAAAAAAAACTCGAAACAGTTGTAGGATATCGATTAGAAGATTTGAAATTGACAACATATTTTTTTTCCGACTTGACATTTTTTGAAGCCAGTACTTGAGTATAATGACATCCTTGTATTGAGGTAGCAAACATTTATGAATGAAAAATAGAAAAACTATTAAAGTAGACAATTATTAGGTAAAATAGGTACGTAGGCCTTTCTGTTAAATAATCTGGTTCCCTGACATGACAGCTTACTAGGGTTGACAAAACTTTTGGCTTTGATAATTAATTATATTTTTACGGGGTATTTTGTAACACGTTGTATAATAGTACAAACGATGCGGTGATTTCTGGATCTCTACAACAGCACCATCTACCAGATCAAATTGTGAATCTAAACCATTCACAAATCAACTTAATCGCGCACAAAAAATTTCATCAAAATCGGTCTCGCCGTTTAGGAGGAATTCAGTCACATACACATACAGAAGAATTATATATAACAGATGTGCATATATTTACTGATACTGCTAGAAATACTCTTAGAACAGTATATTTCTTTTACCTAGATAATAGCCTGGGCAAACCAACAAACAACTTTTAAACCAGCTTTCCAAAAAAAAAAATAAGTGTCTTTTTAAAAGGTTAACTAAAAGTCCTCTTTCCTTTGATTAATATTTTGTTCTTGTCCGTATATTTGTTAATTTCACAAGAAATACTGTTATCTTTCGTTTCATTGTTTATTACAACTTCATAAAACGTAATTACAAGATGCATATAGGCATATAGGTAGTACTATTTTGTGGTAGTGAATCATTCTAATCATTTCACCACGTTTTATTAACTCGCTTTCGTGTATGTCTGTGCGGATGGAATTTAGTACTTGATTATCTACTATTACTTATTATACACTATTTTAAACTATCCCGATGGAGGCTTGTTATTTTGAAAATAGCTAGCTCGGTACCAGGTGCCAATGTAAGAATATGAAAAAAAAATTTATAGAAAAATTTAATACATAACTTTTGAAAATATCGCTTGTTTCTCCATAATACTCTAATGTACAACTTTAGGGATACACATGAATTACTGCATAGGCAGTTATTCCGTGAGACAGGTCAGGTTCGTGTAAACAAAGGCGTGCAAGGAAACTCGACAATCGCCGCACTTGACGATATCGGTGGCACTTCGCTCACTGTTTACAGTGGAGATAAAACGATTGCTAGTCCAGTGTTGAATTTCCAAAGTAATATGCACAAATAACACAACTAGAACGTTACGTACTTCGACCTTATATAACTTATATTTATTTAATAAATGCTCGGTTAAAGTATAACCAATCTATCTCTATATTTCCTTGACAGCACAGAAGGATTCCGATTCGGCTCTTCAAGAAAATTTTTACTAAATTTTACGGGTTGTTGTAAAATGATTATCTAGAAATTTAAAAAAAAAACTGGGAAAAAATTGATTATGAGATCTCTCCATCTTTGTACTTAACAAGCTTTTTAGTTGCCAGTTTAGTCTTTCCTTTCACGTAATCGTACGTCTTTCGAAATGTTGATGCCAAGGATTCCGATACTGGCTAAGGCAGCAAAAGCCTTGAAATTGAGGAGATACTTTTTAGCGATAAACGCGCAAACTTGCATCTTTTGAGTATTAATCTGGACTAGATTTAGTCGCCCTTAGTCAGAGGTTTTGTTTAACAAAGACTCGACTTCAGACACAAGTGTTTTCCGGCAATCAATAACGTGTTTCAGAGAAATATTAGCACAGCTGGTGTGCCGGTGTATAAATCATCGCCAGTAATGTCGCCTGCATAACAAGGAAAGTTATTAGTACGCAACATATCATTGATATACAGAAGGTACATGGTAGGCGATAGCGCGCTGCCTTGTGGAACACCAGTATTCACAGGCTTGTAGTCGGAGCATGCACCGTTGACTACGACCTTAATGCAAGCCCATAAGAGGGAATCTTCAAAAGAAGCACTTTGTGCCAAACTCGATCGAAAGCTTTCGCTATGTCCAAACTAACCACCTCCCCTTGGTCTCGATTGCAAAGATAAGCCAGAAGTTCACCACCTGGGCGACCTTGACGAAAAAGGTATTGACGGTCATTGACTTTTTTTCATTGAGCCTTGAAGAGGTGTCTATGACATTGTTCATTGAGATGCTCTTCAAGGTTCACCTCATGAGCTGGCAGTTAATAATGGATTCCATTATTTTATAGAACAAGGAGTTTTGGACTTGTTTAATTTATTATATAATATTCTTCGCAACCACGAGAAAAACATGTGCGTGCAAACAGCATCCTAATCTAGAAATCAATCACAGTTACCCACAAAAAGACGAACAAGTACATATCTTCTAGTGGAAGATCATATCTTCTAGTGGATTATAGATCTTAAATGATCATATATAAAACCATGTAAAGCTTCTTAGACTTACGAATACTGTTATTAGTTATTTAGATCCAGAAACACGCCCTCATGAGCAGTTTTAATATTCCTGGTCAAGCTAAGCTACAGTAGCTAATCTACCTATTCATCACAGTCACTCGCATTGAATTTACTTTTCAAATCAATGACTGAATTAGAAAAAAACAACTCAATGATATACTACAACACAACACAATTGAAAGTTAATAATTAAATTTAAATCGCACAAACGGACAGCAAAATTTGCGTATAATTACATCATATTAGAACTCGGCAGACATGGATAACTCGATATACTCAACAATGTTATCGGGACCAGATAAACTGATGCTCCAACTCAATTAGTGAATGAACAACAGCAAAATTAAACTATTATCATTATCTCAGTACAAACCATAAGTACCTATTCACTATTAAAAATAGCAGGAAAGAATATTGAACACATATGTACATACATTTACTACCTTGACGAATTCTGTTTTTAATTCCGTTATTATGATCATCATCATCATTAAAGATTACAGTTTCCTGATAAGTCGATCGCTGGACAAAGGCCTTCCTCGGGGGTTGCCTTATAACATGGTTCTAAGCCACCTACAACTACCAAATTTCCGTATTTTTCAAAGCCCATCTTTGAATATCTTAATAATTTTTAAATAGGTTTCTGCAATGAATAAATGCTAAATACTTTAGCTGCCTCCTGATTTTTAACGTAATGTAAAAATAACAGCTTTTTACAAAATACATATGAAAGTAATGTCTGTTTGTTCCGGCTAATCTCCAAAATGGCTGGACCGATTTTGACGGGACTTTCACTGGCCGATTTTATTTAAGAAAATGAATTAGGGTTCCACGTCCTAAATTACACGCGGCGAAGTCGCGGGGAATAGCTAGTAAATCATAAATCTCTATATATAAAAATCAATTGCTGTCCGTTAGTCACAAAACGGCTAAACCGATTTTGATGAAGTTTTTTGTGTGTGTTTAAGTGGGTCCTTGGAGATTCACAATTGAACGCTGTTGTCGAGATCCAGAAATCATTAGTGCGAAGCTGGGGCGGATCGCTAGTCTTAAATATTTATTCTCTTCTTGCAAATAAATCAAATCTAGGTTTAAGATAATGTTACTATTTATCCAGTGCAGTCGTGTAACGCTAACAATATTTATCAAAAAAATATTATAAGTCGTGAAAACTGTTTGTTTTTAACGAAATAAACAAATGTTTCTTGTTTATTCTTCCGCATAATAATTTAAATTCTTTAGGTATTTTATTATATATTTTCACGCACATATTTAGACAATTTTTGATATAATTAACGAGTCTAGGAATGACAGGACAAATTTGTCTGAATCACGTCGGTTTTGGGGATAACATATCACTTGCTTTAATAAACAATGATTTATATTAATTAAAAACAAACATGCCAACTTCATAAATGTATAGTGACGGGGAGGATAATACCTATAACAAGTCTTTTAATAGGTGCTTTACAGGATTCCTCTAGCGTCTGGCGATATCCCACATATCGCACGAATACATTTTTTAGGCAACGAATGTTCTATTCCGGTCAGTTTGCTTTGTTACCCCATATTACTAGACCAACGAGGCAGTCAATTCTTAGTATAATATGTTTATATGAGGCAAACGAATTTCACACCGTAAAAATCCCGATCAAGCTGGGAAAATCTGCTCAAATCGTAATGATTTAACGTGATAGAGCCACGCTGCAGTTATGTTATATTTTCAGCGCGAATGGGTCGGCTCGACCGGGAAAGTATAACGCTCTTACTGAATACCAGCGTAAAATTGCAGCTGTGTTTCGTATGGTGATTCGTAATGAGTAATGAGTAATGAATCTCAAAAACAGCACGTAGATGCGGCTCAGAAGGGTAATCGGTCTGTTCGATCTGTAGTTCTTCAATAGAGCGTTGTCTCTCTTTCACGATCAACAAGACCATCTCACTTCCGCTCTATGCCTCCGGAGCAGCGCCAAAATGAAAGACAGAATTGAACAGCTTCTGAAAGATTTCAAGTACCAGTTTTCCACTCGCTTACAGTAGCTCCGCTGTAATTCCATCCTCACCCGAGAACTTGCCGTTTTTAAAACTTCGGCAGACTGGAGTCTTGGTTCCACATAATTGCGTCATTTATACCAGCTGAATTAAAGTTGCGTTAGTCTTGGCGCATGCATTTGGAGATTATTTCTGTACAGTAGTATTCATATCTGTTGAAGATTGTTAAAGATGGCGATGTTCGTCGTTGGTCCTGCGCCTGATCCCTCTCCGGTCGTGTCCGATTGCTATCCCATCGGACTATAAGTAAGGGAATAGAGGGTGCACTGTGCTTGCGCAAACACTCATGCGATATATTCCTGTCCTGCGCAGATGGTGAGTCTAGTTTTGAGTTAAAATCTCTTATCAAGACCATGTAGTGGGTTTAGAGGAATGCATGGCTCCACGGATGTCCTAATACACCGCCTACGCGTCCTAATCGGGATGTGACAAGGTTGTTTGGTAAATCTGCATAACCTTCAAAGAATACGGTCTGGTGATTCTGAATATAAGGTATCTCCTTATACCCTTGTCGACATACTCCTCTTTGATACACTCTGTTGTACTCAGGAAGTTTTATAATTTCTTTAAAAGCTATAAGTCTTTAAAAGAATATTTAAGAAATAAATAAAGAAATTATCAATACTTATTATCTATACATATACATAAATAAAATTGAAGTGTCTGTCTGACTATCAAAACATATAGCCACTTTTAAGCTTAGGGGGTAATTTGCATGTTATTAAGACATGGATAACCATTTTTAACTTTCTGTCTGTCTGTCTATCTGTCCAGGCTAAACTTTGGAATGGTTGAACCAACTATGATAAAAGTTCACAAACAGATAGAGGAATGATTTAAGCTATATTTTATGCAAGAAAATCATGGTGGGTTTTTTGTGCAACCGAAAACATTTTTTAACTCATAAAATAAAAGAAATTAAACTTATTAGGTATGCAATTTTGCACAAAAAAGGTCTTACGTTTTATCATTTATCTCTTAAAGTTTTGATGCAAAATCGATTGTTAACTTTACTTCAATACCATTTTACAACAAAACTACGAGTTTTAAAGGAAGTTATAAGCTTATAAGTTCTTCAATTTTTATTTTAAACATTTTCCCATATTGTTTTCGAGATAATAGCAAAAAACGAGTTTAAAGTGGTTTTTGGATAATTGGACTACTTGCCCAAAGACAACAATTATAGATCTTTGGGCATTTTTATTTAAATTATACGCAAACAATGTCGCGGGTAAAAGCTAGTGATAAATACAATTGTTTATGTTGCTGGGATCCATAGAAATAAGTGTGCAGTTTCTTGAAGGTAGAAGAATGAAATAGAATAAGTTTTATTCATAGCATCAATATTAAAACACTGAATTATAGGTTTAAAAGATTTACAGTAGATTTTAGTTTATAAGATAAAGATATGACAAATAACTTGCAACTAAAAATGATAAATAATACTTTTTGGGCCAAATGAAATTGTCTTAACTCAGCATAATATTAAGATGTAACAATGCATATTTTCAATTAACGTTGCATAGAGTTCTTCATATAAGTATACGCACAAAACTATTATCATTGCTTTTTGTACAAATACCCTTTAGCGAGTCTATATGAAATAAGTTAATACATGCCCTTAAATATAATTCATATATAAAAAACAACACCAGTATAAAAGATTTTTTATGGATTGAACTTTTCTCAATTTGTTCAGAATAAATAGGTGTCACAGTCTACATAAGGGATAGAAAAAAAAATTTATTTCATACCCTTTTTTAACGCTGCCGCTAGCTCAGTGTTAAAATTAACCAATTAAATTTTGCATAAAAGCCCCATGCAAATTTTTACACCAATTTAATTGGTGTTCAATTCACAGATGGTGTACAAAGTACAGTGCATTTACGTCGAAGCGTACGCTGTCAGCATTTACATGCTAACCCAAATTATTTAGCTTTAATATCGCTATAACTAATAAGACAGTTCATGATCGGTCACCAACCACACCGCGTGTGCTCATACCATTAACTATCACCATGTTAATGTTCATCATCATCATCATCATTACAGCCCTTCACAAGTCCACTGCTGAACATAGGCCTCCCCCAAGGAATGCCAGAAAGCACGGTCCTGAGCCACCTGCATCCATCGACTTTCTGCATGTCTTACCAGGTCGTCACTCCATCTAGTGGGGGGACGCCCTACACTTCGTCCGCCGGTACGAGGCCTCCACTCGAGAACCTTTTTTCTCCATCGGTTGCCTGTTCTTCGAGCTATATGGCCGGCCCATTGCCACTTCAGCTTACTAATCCGTTGGGCTATGTCGGTCACTCTGGTTTTACTGCGGATATCCTCATTTCTAAGTTTATCACGCAGAGAAACTCCGAGCATAGCCCTCTTCATAGCTCGCTGAGCGACCTTCAGCTACCTCATCCGGCCAGCAGTGAAGGACCACGTCTCAGTTCCATAGGTCATCACTGGCAACACAAACTGGTTGTACAGTCTCGTTTTCAAGTTTTGAGGTATACCTGACGAGAAGATGTGCCGTAATTTCCCGAACGCTGCCCAACCGACTTGAATCCGTCGATTGACCTCTCGGTCGAAGTTGGACTTACCTAGTCGGACTATTTGTCCCTGGTAAACATACTCTTCAACAACTTCGAGCTTAGTGCTCCCAACAACTACCGGCATAGGTGTGACATGGGCATTAAACATAATCTTTGTTTTGTCCATGTTCATCTTAAGACCTATCCGTTGGAAGACACTATTGAGGTCATTGAGCATAGTGCTTAGGTCCTCCAGCGATTCTGCCATAAGGACTATATCGTCGGCAAATCGAAGGTGAGTGATGTACTCGCCATTGATGTTAATACCGTATCCTTTCCAGTCCAGTAGCTTGAAAACGTCTTCCAATGCAGCGGTGAAAAGACCGAATGTGATCGCATCGTCTCCGGGACACCTGAGATTTTGAGTGAGATTGAGAGTTTCTATAGGCAGCTGTACACGTCATCGTTGGAGCCACACGCAAGTGTGGGTAACGATCCAAGAGCAAGTCTTATCCGACACTATTCCGATGATATCCCGGACGTCAGTCTGAGCGATATAAGAATGGCTCTTCAGCACCTTAAAAAAGGCAAGTCCCCGGGCGGGTTCTCACTTGTGCCTAGTTTTGCGTTAAAGTTTCCCATTAACACCATATAGTAGGTTTTGGAGAGTCATTATAAATCGTCTCGCACGCAGACTCGACGACTTCCAGCCTCACGAACAAGCCGTTTTCCGAAAAGACTTTAGTACCATAGACCACATACATACATACCCTTCGGCAAATTGTACAGAAGACCGAGGAGTACAATATGCTACTATGTCTTGCGTATATGGACTATGAGAAAGCCTTTGATTCCGTCGAAATTTGGGCGGTGCTGCAGTCCGTTCAGCGATGTCAAATTGAGTATCGGTAATCGGTATGCTGAAGTGTTTGTACAGTAGGGCTACGATGGGTATTCGAGTACAGAACCAGAGTACGAAACCTATCCAACTGCAGAGAGGTGTAAGACAGGGTGACGTTATATTCCCGAAACTCTTCACCGCTGCATTGGAAGACGTTTTCAAGCTACTGGACTGGAAAGGATACGGTATTAACATCAATGGCGAGTACATCACTCACCTTCGATTTGCCGACGATATAGTCCTTATGGCAGAATCGCTGGAGGACCTAAGCACTATGCTCAATGACCTCAATAGTGTCTTCCAACGGATAGGTCTTAAGATGAACATGGACAAAACAAAGATCATATATAACGTCCATGTCACATCTGCCGGTAGTTGTTAGGAGCACTAAGCTCGAAGTTGTTGACGAGTATGTTTACCTGGGACAAATAGTCCGACTAGGTAAGTCCAACTTCGACCGAGAGGTCAATCGACGGATTCAAGTCGGCTGGGCAGCGTTCGGGAAATTACGACACATTTCATCAGGTATACCTCAAAACTTGAAAACGAAACTGTACAACCAGTGCGTATTGCCTTATGAGTGCAGTGATGACTTATGGAACTGAGACGAGGTCCTTCACTGCTGGCCGTATGAGGAAGCTCAAGGTCGCTCAGCGAGCTATGGAGAGGGCTATGCTCGGAGTTTCTCTGCGAACTAAACTTAGAAATGAGGATATCCGCAGTAGGACCAGAGTGACCACATAGCCCAACGGATTAATAAGCTGAAGTGGCAATGGGCCGGCCATATAGCTCGAAGAACTGACAACCGATGGGGAAAAAAGGTTCTCGAGTGAGACCCCTCACTAGAAGGAGTGGCGACCTGGTAAGACATGCAGGAAGTCGATGTATGCGGCGGCTCAGGACCGTGCTTTGTGGCATTCCTTGGGGGAGACCTATGTTCAGCAGTGGACTTGTGAAGGGCTGTAATGATGAATGATGATTATCCTTGCGCAATTACTTCCTTGTTTTACCATTTCCATCAATTAATTTGTTGGACTTGACCTGACAGACGGGAATTGTCCCATCTGTCTACATATATATATATATCGAAAACTTTGTTAATATATCAAGCAAAGCGGACGAAGTCACAAGTATTAGCTAGTCTATACATGTAAATAAATTTGAAGTGTCTTTCTGTAATAATGAAATAACTGCCTTATATTGAGTTGAAGGGGTTATTTCCATGCTAGTAAGACATGACAATTGTTTTAAAAAATAGTTTAGCTACTTTTAAACTAAGCGCTCGCTGTAAGTTTCAGAGTATGCGAGGCAACTTAGGTTCGATCCCCACCGGCACCAATGGAATTGTTAATTGCAACTTTAAGTGCTGAATTACCACGAGCTCAGCGGTGAAGGAAAACATCGTGAGGAACCTGTATGTCTGAGAAATAAGAACAAAAACATATATTTCGAAAACATTTCACCAACGCACATTGGGGCAGCGCGGTGAACATTTCCATACCCTGAGACCCTCTCAGAAATGAGAGGAGGCCTGTGCTCAGCAGTGAGGCATATGTAGGCTGCCGATTTTAACTTTAAGTGCAGTCGGTTATTTGCACATTATTAAGATATGGATTACCATTTTTCATTCTATCTGTCTGTCAGTCCGGGTTAATATTGGGAATGGATGAAACTTCACAAACAGAATGAGAACAATGCCAGAAGTGAGCTTGACTTAGACTTACTAGACCATATTTTATATATTTTATCTACATTTTGAGAGAGAGAGAGAGATCTATATTTAATACGAAAAGCTTAAGAGATTTTTTGCATAAATCTAAAAATTAATAATAGAAATGGTCTTTGATTATCTTAAATCTATATAACGCCACATTAGGAGATTCTACCCGGGCGAAGCCGGGGCGGGACGCTAATTTATGATAAACTAAGCTCGCACCTGAAAACATTCTGAAAAGACATAAAATACATTTATTGAGTATTAAAAATACCATAACAAAGCAAAACTTACATCAAATGGGAACAGTATTATTGCCAAGCAGCGTTGAATGAATCTTTTGTAAAATTTATATAGAATAATATAGATAAACTTATTGAAATAAAAAGAAAGCCAAGTTTATGTAAATATTAAAATGATGAGAATATAAATTACTCTCTACTTTGATTTATGATCACACAACAATATTACTCTTAATTAAAGATTATTTGAATCTTCGGTACAAACTAATAACTTTTTTGACACTTCGTTTCACTTTGTTGATTTGATTGCAAACTGCAAAGAAAACGAAAGAAAATAATCTAATAATCTAGGGAAAATATTTTGTTTTTATTTTGTTTTATCTGTCTGTCACTATTCTCTACCATAGGGATGGCGATCTGAGATCGATTAATCGAAGAATCGATTTGTCAGGCCCAAAAGATCGATTTTTTAAATCGATATGCAGTACTGAATCGATCCAGTGAATCGAATTGAATTGTATTTGAATTTGAATATTTCACCCATGAAAATCACCATTCGATTTTTTTTTGTTTTTGGTAAAACCATAAAATGATTTACAATTAGTTGAATGTATCTGTAATATTACGGTATTGCCGGTTAAAGGGTTAATTACAACACTATTTACGTCTTCTTTCATACCTGATCTGACTTTGATATGGTAATAAAAATAATTGTTATTATCGAATTCCCTGAACTAAAATAAAACTGATTTTACTGATAAGAGATCATTTATTATGGTATCTTTCTTGTTTATCATAAAACGGATTTATATTTAAATTATAAATGCAAACTTGAAAAAAATCGATTTTTTAGAAATCGATCTTTTAGATCTCAATTTTTTTGTGAATTGATACATCAGCTTACGATTCAAATCGATTTAAAAATCGATCCTTTTCGGAAAGAATCGTCATCCCTACTCTACATCACCAATTTGTCAATTTCATAGACAAAGAAATTAATCATAGATAAATAAATATGTAGGTAGCACACCGACTTTAAGCAGTGTGACCAGATTTTACATTACCACTAAACAGAGCAAAAACCTACTAAATTAAACACTTAAAAAAACTACTAACTAAAAGCCATTTTCTATGCAATAACAACTGCACATTAGGCGTATTTTAAAAGGGCTTTTATAATATATCTTTAATTCATAATGAATATCATTTAATTACCTAAAAATATTTAAGCTATGAAATTTTAGAGACACAATATTATATTATAATACTCACAAAACATAAAATGAAATAATCTCAATAGTTTACAACAAAATTTACAGGAAAACTCTGCGCATTATAGCACCACAATAGTTTAAGAATATCACTTTATTAGTTGCAACATCAAAACGCGACAAACAGTAATTAGTGTCAATAAATCAAATAGGAAAATTATATTAAAAAATCACACAAGATATACTGAAATGAAATGATAAGCCATACTTTCACATTTTTGTTTATGAAAAATACCTACCCATGATATCCTCGTAAATCCTTCCATGATTTTTCTGTTATATCTTCGTCCAACTCTGCATGATAATTTTTCCATATTATTATTTAGTAAGTCATAAAATAACATCAAGATACTTTCACTTTAGTTTCGATATGACAAATGAACAACATTATCTATTAGTTTCATTTTACTATGAAACAAAGTTCGTAAAGCTCCGTGAAGGGATATATTATAATTGCGTTTGTGAAACTAATATGATAAACAAAGAGCAAAATAAACCAAAGATTTCTACTAGAAATATTTTGTCTACCAAAGAAATAGTAAAACATTGTCTACTACTAACATATTATGTTTTTGTGGAAATCCAAGTCTAAATTTACTAATAATAGCTGGTCAGGCTGCATTTGAACGTCTTTGTCTCTCTGTCTCTGTCTAAGAGTATACAATCCAAGTTCAAGTGCAATCACTACATGTCTACAAAAGAGTATAGCGGGTAAAAGGGAGATAGGCATACTTTCAACACGGGCCACCAGCGGGCTGGAGGGGAGTAGCCATAGCGTTTTTACTTGATACAGAGCTGTCTGCTATTTTTGGGGGGGATGAAACTGTGCACACAACAACAATCACACACACATAAATATATTATAACAGTATCGCCCGGTGAGAGTGACAACTCGGATAAAGACTTGGATCAGTCGCTCGACCGACTCTGCATTTTATATAACCATCTTTTTGTTAATTTGACGTAACAGAATATCTTTTTGCACCAATGTATGCCATACACAAGCGTCTCTGTCAAAGTATAAGTCCACGCAATCCTATGCGTACAAAAAACTATTTGCAGCCGTACTGCTCACTAGACGAAATCCTAGTTGCGTGACTGAACTGAACTGACTGTCTTACAAAAATGTCGAATTTTTCAGTTTTTGTTGCACTGTATGGCTACTCCTCCGATACGCTGGTAGACCGTGTTGCTCTTTGGAAATAAAATAGTTATTAGGTATAATATGTATTGGAAACGAAAGTGTAGTTTTTTACGTCCGTGGTTCTGTGCTAAGCGAACCTATTATTTTACATGCATTTTGTTCTATGCAAAGAATTTATAAGTATTAATTACTACCTCATAACTCTTACTCTTCAACTGGAACGTTTTAGTTGTCATTCTGTGTGTAGTTGTGCACAGAGTATCCGATATCCATATCATATACACCGAAAGTTCTGTGCTGAAGATTCTTTGATTGATAAACTAAATGACTAGTTTACAGAGAACACACTTAATTTAAGGTACGGTACAGTACAATAATAAATTTTATTTGTCCCGAAATCCGAAAACCTGCGTTGCCATTGATACGGCATATGCCGTATTATACAGCAATCCACGTTTTTTTGCCAGAAAATACGGCATACGGCAGGTCTCTCATTGCCGTATCACAAAATACGGCAATTGGTCATGAAGTGAAACTAAACGGTTTTTCACTAGTGTAATGAATGAAACGAAACATATGTACCACATGATTTAAAAAACGGAATAGAGACAAAGCTTCATACAACTGCGCTAGGTTACTAGGTAGGGTAAGTACACACTCTCTTTGTCCAAGGGTACACTACTATAAGCCTGAGGCACGTGTGTGCGTGACCGCTGTCGGCTCGTCCGTAATCACAGAGAGAAACCGGTTTATACCAGCTCGGCCAGAGCTCAAGTTCAGGGTGTACACTTTGCGCGTCGTGTATTTGACTCACGTTTTGAATTAATAATAGCAAATGAGTAAAGAATAATAGTGTTATGTTATAATAGAAAAATGTTGTGTAAATATGATTTACAGTTCCATGTGTATGAACAATAATAGAACGAATATATTAGTATAAATATGAATCTGAAGTGATAGAAACGATAAAAAACCTTTACGGAGAAGAAACAAATGAGGAATGGACATTTTATAAATAAAAAATGAAAAATACGGCCATTTACTATTTTTTTCCTTAAAATACGGTAAACTAGACTTTTTACGATGGCAACACTGCCAATAACTCAACACTCACCTCGACCAGATAAAAGTGATAATGATAATTATATAAAACAAGTACCTAAAGTAATTTATTTCGATAAATAAAGATCAATTGTGTAGAAGGAATACACTACTCTCTAACGAGTTACGAGAGGATTGTGTCGTAAATAAATAGTTATGAAGGTAAAACTTAAAACGCAGTGATTAAATTAATCTCTTTAATATTTGATATCACCTCTTGTTTGTGTCGTAGTCTCGTGGCGAGTTAAATAGTGCAGTGATTTATTTGAACTTCCTGAAGCAGTAGAAAAGTGGTAAATAACTGCACAATGTGGGAAGACATTATAGAATATTTAAAAGATCCATTATTGGTAATAAAAGTGCAGAACTTTTTCGGTGTTATTTACAAAAATATATCTACCGAAGACTCTAGTGAAGTTGTATACTCGGAGAGGTTAGAGAAGGAGACTGAGGAATTTGATATTAAACAACACAAAAGGATACCCAGTAATTTATCAAGTAGTTCACAATCCTCATATGATACAGATACATCTGGAGAAAGTACTGGGAAAGATGAAGTTGTGTGTCACATTAGCAATAAGTTCTGGTACTGGTTGTTTGTTCTGGGCACTGCTCTTGGTGATGAAATATTTTACGCTACTTTCATACCCTTTTGGTTCTGGAACATAGATGGAGCTGTCGGAAGAAGGGTTGTCCTAGTGTGGACTGTTGTCATGTATATAGGTAAAGTATATTCTTGTCTATCAAATCTGGATGTGCACAAAATGCATCACTGAAATGAAATGAGTGATACATAATATCTTTTTGATCAAAAGATATGTTTCATTTTGTTCAATAGCTCTGCTGACAATGTTTTGATAAACTGTAGTTAAATGTAGATTGCCTCATATGGGGACATTTTCCACAGTTTCCATGCTGGGCAACTGCAGTTTTTTATTTTCTAGTTGTTATTAGAAAGATGCTGCTGCCCATCTCCTGGTTTGTTTCCCTCTGCTGCCTTTTACGACAATCATGGAGCATTATAGGTTAGTGGATATTCTTATACTGCCACTATACACTATCTATATATAAGAGAGCAAAAATAGATCTGAATTGATCATGTAATTTTGGAAGAATGATTTATACACCAAGTGCTGACTGAATTATTTGGCGATACACTCGGATATACTGATTCATTTTGAGTGGGGGTGAATGGGCGATGGATAGATTTATAGTAAATTAACTAGTTCATTTGTATGAATTGCAAATCATGTCTAATCAAATCCTATTCAATCATATAACTTTATATGGAACATAAAATTTTTGTTTAGATCAGATTTTTCCAGAATGTTTTATCCTATACTCTTGTATGTTTACTTATGGGAAGACATTTCTAGTCACCAATATTTTGAATATAGGGGTAATGTGATATTTAGAAATTTTCTACATGACTTGCATAAAAAATATGTAAAATATTGTTAATTTTCATTAGCGTAAAAATGACCCACAGCATTTAGACATAGAACATTTAAGAATGATTATTTTGCTATCTCTGCTTATAAGGTTCTGGTTATTAGTTGTGGTTATTAGTAGTATCTGTGATGCTTAAACAGCATAATGCCGCTACCGTTACAGCCTATTAATGTCCACTACTAAACATAGGCTT
The DNA here is from genome assembly GCA_029286625.1 of Parnassius orleans. Classification (NCBI taxonomy): domain Eukaryota; kingdom Metazoa; phylum Arthropoda; class Insecta; order Lepidoptera; family Papilionidae; genus Parnassius; species Parnassius orleans. Next base: position 273,045 of record JAGSMP010000178.1, read on the forward strand.
CCCTCATAGATTGCCTCATAGGGGATATTTGCCATAGGTGCCACGCTTGGCAAGCGGGTTGGTAACTGTAGTTTTTTTATTTTAATTTGTTATTAGGAAGATGCTGCTACCCATGTCCTGATTTATTTCCTTCTGTCGCCTCTTACAATACCAACGGGATGATATGAGGTAGTCGATATTCTTTCACTGCCACTACACTACACAGTATTCCGTTAAAGATTATTAAAATTATCTAGTTTTTACCAAGGAATGAATTAGCAAAGACCTTTGTTTGAAGTCAATTACAAGTGTCAATGGGCTACAATAGCCACTTACCATCAGATTAACTGTTAGCTTAATTAACTGTTAACTTTATTAAAATGGTATCCTGATTCTAAATGGTTTTCTAAAGATCGAACACTACCTTGGCAATTAAATTTGTTTAACAATTTTTTAGTATCAATCTTACCAGTCTCAAACACAAAGTAGTACAGTGTTTTACAAGATACATTTCAGAGAGTGTATGCAGGGATTGCATGTCTTAATTCCTACCGCTCTGTTCCTTCATTGTACCACCAGATGCTTGGCTGGTCTCCACACCTTTGTTGTTGACGCTCTCACAGGAACAGAGGCATTCCATCTTAGTCCTCATGGGTAACTATGCATCTGCATATTGATTCTTTATTGCGGATAGATGTAGATGTCTATGGGTCACAGCAACTATGTACTTAACATCAGGTGGTCTGTGTGCTCGTTTGTCACTCTATCCTATAAAAAAATATACATTTGAACCAAATGGTTTGCTTTGTTGTTCATAATGTGTGCAGCAAGAAAGTGGAATGATTTAACAACTTCTGTCTTTCGATCCCATTACAATGTGGGGATGTCATCAAGGCAAGAATGAATAGGCTTTTGTTAAGCAAAGTCTTAACACATCTGCAATCCCACCAATGCCGGCCGCCTCATGGTGGACCCATCTCTGTTGGAGGATTACTCCTCCCTCTTCTCCTTCTAAGGTAAGGCGCACCAGAGAACAAGGAGCGCCTTTCTCCGCGGTCTTCAACTTCACCTGCGCAACGGACCCCCAGTGTCCTATGTGTAGAGGCCATGGGGCCAGAAAAATAGAACACTTCGAAGCACTAGCCTTCCTGAACCCAGCTGTGGATCTGGTCTATGGCTCCGCCGCCAACCAAGAATTGGCCGCGGAGTCCTACCCACTAAAACTCCACGGTGATCACCATCAGCGTATACGAGGGGTCCCGGGATCATTGCTTTATTAAAGCACGGCCCAGGGGCAGTACCTACTGTCCCCAGCAGGGGCAGTACCTACTGTCCCCAGCATTGTCTGTGTTATCACGGTATCTCGGGACCACTTCCGAGTCACCGTCCTTCTCAGGGGTTACATTGCTAGGTATTAGGGGCCCCTGCCCCGAGCGCTCGCAAGTCCAGAGGCCCCGTTTCTGGGTAGGGAACACCATTGTCAAGAAGAGGGCCGTGACGAACGCCTTGGCGACGTCATCTCCGAGCGGGATCTCTCCCGAAACTGCTCAGCAGCCTCTTTCTGAACCATAACGGATTCATAGAAGGCGGCTTCGGCTCTCCAAGTGCGGCAGTACTGGTTCAACAACGGCGTTTACGCACATATCGCTCCTCTAAGAGATGAGCGCGCCACGTTGCGAATGCGTTAATTGAGAGGTGCCGCTTAACTCCCTCGAACGACTCGTCTGGCCTTCTCTCTCACTCAACTCCCACCGCTCTGGTGGAGGACGCGGATCCGGTCGTATACCCTCGCATCCATGTCCGCCAGTATATTTAAAGGTGAAAAGCGAGCCAGGACTGTCATCGCCTCAAAGGATATCGTGCGGTATCCTTTGAGGCGATCCTCGCACGGTCTGTATAGCCATCCTCCGCTGCACACTGTAAGTCTTAGTTCTACAGCGTCGGACGACCAACTCTTTTGCCTGTACGGGTGCCCCGTACAAGGCTGCGGACCGTATCACTACCGTATCAGACCGTATCACATTATGCATAGAGTCGACGCACTTCTTCCCTTGGTCCCCCTAGATTGGGCAGCAGTCTATGCGTAGTACCCGCTACCCTTTCAATCCAGGGACTCAAAGTGTTCTTCGAAGCTTCAGCGACTGTCCAGGTGGAGGCCTAGGTACTTCATGTACCGTCCCACTCTGACTTCAGACCCGCCCACGCGGACGCACGAGTCGGGTGATTCCCTGCCGCGTCGGAGTCCATGGACACCTACAACCAACTTCAAACAAAGAGACTATAGATTTTTTTTTCACCTCTCAATTATACTGGCTCTCTATACTGTTCCGATCGGAACACAGCACTGCAAGCACTGCTATTTAGCGGAAGAAATAGGTGAGAGGGTAGTAGTACATACCCAGACAAATTCCTAGCCAGAAAAAGAGTCTCACAAGCTTAAAATAAAAGTGTCAAATATATAATATTTGACGGCTCCGTGGCGCAGTGGCTTAGCAATGAGTTGCAGCGCTGGGGACCGCGGGTTCGAATCCCGTTCGGAACAATTATTTGTATGGCCTACAAATAATTGTTCCGGATCTGGATGTTTGTCATTGTGGAATTTATGTTTGTAAAGTGCCTCCACGATACAGGAGGAAATCCTAGCGTGGAGGTAACGTTTTTAAAAAAAAAGATACTTACAAAAAAATTTATTACGTGCTTAGCATGTCACAAAAGGCCACTATTGGGACACCTATCACTTCTTTCAAAATGATCTAGCTAAACGTATATTTTTTTGGCTCAGTGTAGTCCGAGTAGCTTGTTGCTTTTTTACCCGACTGCCAATTGAGGGTTATGTTTTCGCGCGTATCTTGTATGTTTGTAAATTTCTTTATTACCTCTTATCTTCCAAACGGCTGGATGGATTACGACAATTAAGGTATCGTTTTATTCGTCTTAAAAACCCAGGTGTTCTTGGATAGCTGTTTGAAAAATTAAACAAAATGGCGGATTTTCGGCGCAAAATAGTAATACGTTAATTTAAAAAAAATAACCAAACCTATCTAATAGGGTATCAAAATAAAGGAAATGAAAAGAGGATCACAAAAATATACATGAGTTATATGTTTAAATTTAATTAGGAATAATAAATTGGTTTAAAAAGTTTTTGATAGCGTAAAAATGTTCCATGTTTGTGTCGGACCTCGTGCTATCATATGAAATTTAGTTCATAAGAGTGTGTCGGGATACTAAAAAGTCTAAAATAAATAAAATAATTAAAAAAATCAAAAACCCGACTGCAAAAAAGACCATTTAAAAGTAATGCACTAAAAAGATCGAAACAAGATTGAGAATAGAAAACAAAATTAAAATAAACTATAAACAAAGTAAACTCTAGTCTACTTCGGTTTAACAGACTATATTATGAGCTGAAAGCCTAAGTTAGCTAATACCCATCATAAGTTTAGTAGCAGGCGGGACACAATTGCAAATTATAAACCGAAAGAAAATTAATGGGTTCCGCTTGCTGCAGTCTTCTTTGCGGTCGGGTTTTTTATTATTTTTTATTATTGGACTATCTCCTTGGGGATTGCAGGCTTGATGCTATGTATATTTATTCAATACCATCAACACTGTATCAAGCAAAAATCTTTGTTTTTAGATTACTTCAAAAAAGGTGAAGGCCAACAATTCGACCGTATGTTTCTTTTGTATGTATGTATGTTCGTCAATTGTGAACCGATTTTGATGTTTTTTTTATTGAATAGTTTAGACGTCATATAAATTTGAAGAAAAAATCTATTTCTTAAGGTGTCAAAATACGGAATGAAGTTTTTTATACAACTATTTAGAGAACTTCAAGATTATTATATTCCTAAGTCGTGAACTTATGAGTGACACAAGGGTAAGAAATCGGAGACTCTTATCATCTTATCACCGACTTCAAAAGCTATTATTACATATATGTGAAAATTATTTTATTTTTTGTAGTTATTTGAAGTTGGTTTTTACTTTTTATTAAAAGTTTAATTTTCATGACTAACTATTAGTCAATAAATGGTAGATACCTATCGAGTATGTCAAGTCGATGACTACTAAATTTGTCGCATTTTTATCTTAAAAGTTATCTATTCGAAAAGACGATTAATATATCGTAATGAAATGTATATTGCCTTACGAGGTTGACCTACAATGATTATCACCTAATCAGTTAACATTCCAGCAGTGCATTATTTTCGTACCAATAATTAATACAGCTGTTATCTCCCATTATTCATTTATGTATTTTCCGTATAAGAAGCGCGGTGTACAGTGTACATTGATGGATATGATACTCTCAAGCTGACTGTATCGTTGGTCTAGTGGTCGTAAACGCGATTGGTGATCATGAGGTCTCGGGTTCGAATTCCAGGTCGGGCCAAAATCAGTTACTGGATTTTTCTGTCAAGAAATTCTTAGTAGCAGCCCTAGGTCAGGAATTTGGCGGTTTTTCACTCACCCCCGTGCCCCGGAAAACAAGTTAAGCCGTTGGTCCTGCTTCTGATCTCTCTCCTCTCCGGTCGTGTCGAATTACCGTCCCATCGGACTATGAGAGTGAGGGAATAGGGAGTGCACCTGTGCTTGTGCATACACTTAGGCACTATAATCCTGTCCTGTACAGAGATAGCTAGTCTCCGTTGAAGACTGGCCGGAGGACATTATTATTATTATTACTCTCAAGCAATGAGCATATGACATAATACTTGGTTTCCATTGAAAATCATTTCTTTTTCCCTCACAATCCATTCTACAGTACAGAAACTTAAAGAAAAACCAAACCAAACCAAGAAAGACACCGGACTGAAGCGAGGCTTCTTACGTCTTGTATATAAAATTCGATTAAATACCTATTAATCAGTCATTTAATTTTTTTGAAATACAAAAATAATTGCTGTTTAAGTAACTTTTCGGCATTGTTCCGGTATTTGGTTTACCTAGGTTCAGCCATTGCGTTTTCCCTTGCGATTATTGTAGAGAATTCACTTTTCATCACACGTCACAATTTTATTCAAAATCCCTTCTTTCTGTACCTACTCATCAAAGCAAGGCAAGCTTCAACGCGTGCTCCTCTATGCAAGTTTGAGTTTTTTATTAAACCAAATTGGTGCAAATTGTAAGTAAACTAACGTTAAATCATGATGAAAGCGCTTTACGTGATGGGTTGCAAATGCGAAAGCGACTACTTCACACTTTACATCAGGCAATCAGATGGACTTAAACTCATTTGTCACTATAATGTTAAATAAACATAAAACACTGTACAAAACACTGGATATGTGCAGGATGGATGCAAGAGGTTGTATATCTATGTGTTATATTTATATTCTTTTGATAAAAATAGATAAATAATTTGATGATTTACAAGTGAAAACCCAAGGGCAATGACTTTTTAATAATGTGATCACGTGCGGGGAGGACAATGCGGAAACCTATGAGCACAACATGACACTCCATGCATGCAGCATGCGCACTTCTTATGGAAAACAAAGATGTCTAGCGAAAAACCTAGAAAAACTTCTGATACACATCGATCACTAATAAAAAACTGATACATTAAATTATACGCGCATGCTATATATTTTTATTATAAATTCGTGAAATGACTGTTATCGCCGCAGTAGCAAGAAAAGAAACTAAATGTGACATTTTTCGAGCCCACACTACTAATGGTAATTATTAATGGTATTAGAAATAAAAAACAAATCAATTTATTATAATAAATGGGCTAAAGGTTATATGAAAGTCCCGGAATCATGAAATCTTAATAAAATTGGAATGTTTTGATATTCCTGTCCCAGCCAATGTAAAAGGAAAAAAATATAAAAAAATTAAAACTTCACTTTTCGTGTACGGATTTTTGTTTTTGTGCACGGTTTTCGAAGTTGGAAAAAACTGATTTGATAACCCAACTCTAAAAGGTGAAAGTTATTAACGACTTTGTTTTTTTTTTCTAATTTATTTAACACAAGTTAATAGAGGGATGGATTCTCTTCCGCTATTACACGACGATAATTATGTTTTTTTAGAATTATTTAGTATTTATTTCCAATTCCAGGGCAAGGTTTCAAGGACATAATCCGTTGGCCCAGACCCGGGTATCCGGTAAAGAAGCTACAGCAGAAGTGGGCCATCGAGTACGGTATGCCGTCCACCCACGCGATGGTCGGCGTTTCCATACCATTCTCGGTGCTATTGTACACCATGGATAGGTATCAATATCCCGTGCACTGGGGTGTGGTTATAGCGGTGTCCTGGTGCACGCTTATATGCGTTAGCCGGGTTTATCTGGGAATGCATAGTGTCCTGGTAAGTATCAATGATACTCGGTAGCGAAGTGGCTTAAATTTGGCAGGGATGCGAGGGGCGCGGGATAGATCTTCAGTACGGAACAAGTATGTAGGACACTCAATAAGTTTTAAGATATACAAAAAGTATTCTAGATACTATTAATATTTATTTTACATCTTTTCAAAATATTCTCCATCATGCTCTATACAAAGTTCCATTCGCCTAAACCAACTCTGAAAACACTTTTGCCAGTCTTGATCTGACAGGTCGGAAATCGCTTCTTCGTAGGCAGCCACGGCTTCTTCGGCGCTTGAAAAAACTTGCTTTTATTTTTCTTTGACTCTTGGGAACAAAAAGAAATCACAAGGAGCTAAGTCAGGGCTGTAGGGTGGGTGACTTAGAGTTTCAACACCAGATTCCTCAATAAATGCTTTTGTTCTAAGGGAGGTATGTGAAGAGGCGTTATCGTGATGCAGCATGATTCCCCGAAGCCCGGTCTTTGGTCTTCTCTCCCGCACAGCTTGAAAAGCTTTGGGTAATGCAACTGTAGTATACCATTCAGAGTTGACTGACCTACAATTTTCCAGCATTGACGTCGACAAATGTCCGCTCCGCGAAAAAAAACTAGCCACCATTTTTTTGCCGACGTTGCGAGGTCTTTGCAGTTTTGTCGGTAACTGTCCTTCTGAGTAGACCCATACCGATGATTGCCTTTTATTTTCCGGATCATATTGATAGATCTATGTCTCGTCACCAGTAACGATTTCTGAAACACGCCTAGATGCTCCGTTTTCAAAACGTAGACGCATTTCATGGCACCAATCCACACGAGTCTGTTTTTCGCTTTCGGAGAGCAAACGAGGGATCCATCGATAATGTAGGATGGTATGAATGCTCCCCGAACTACAATCTACAAGTGCCTACAATCTTTTCGATGTCCGTATATGTGATTCGTGGGTCTTCTCGCACCAACATTTTAGTAGTTCATACATTTTCTGCCGTTACTGCTGTTTGCGGGGCCCCGGTTCTTTGGTCATTTTTAAGATTAATTTTACCCCTTTTGAATTCAGCAAACCACCTAAAAATTATTGCGCGTGATGGAGCTGAGTCCCCTAATGCTGATTGTAACCGTTGTGAACTCAATTGTTCGGTTAAACCAAATTTAAAATCGTAATATATCATAGCGTGCAAATGTTCACGGTTAAGATCCATCGTTTTAAATGAAAAGCGCGGGAAGCGTTGCAGGAAAATTAATAGAACTTTGTTTTCTTTTTAATACTAAGCAATTGGCTTATGGAGTTCTATTTTTAAATAAATTTGCTTTTTAGAAACATATAAAACGGGTGCGTTCCATTTTTAAATTTCGAGCATCTCAAAACTTATTGAGTGACCTACGTACTATAGCTACAAATAATTCATCCAAAGCTGAATGCTTGTTCATGTGCAATTTATGTGTGTCAATCGCTTCCAAGTTACGGGAGAAGTTTCTAGTGTGGGGATTTCCACTTTGACGGCTTCGGGACGCAGTGGCTTAGCAATGACTTACAGCGCTGAAGGCCGCGGGTTCGAATCCCGCACGGAACAAGTATTTGTATGGCCTACAAATAATTTTTTCGTGTCCTGTACTTGTGCAATTTATGAGTGTAAACTGCGTTCGCGATACAAGAGAAATACCTAGTATAAGGTTAATGTTTAAAAAAAGTCGAATAAATGTAGAAGTGATGTAAGATGCGGGTTTGTATACCATACTCTACCGGAAGTTATAAGCTCATTCTGGCATTTGCCATAGTCGCATCTAAACATGGTAGAGCCATGCTGCAGCTATATTATGGTTGTAGTTTCCTATTCATACATTTATGCATTTTATTCTTAGACTTTAGGGGTCACGACGCAACTTTAATTTAATTCTCAATCGAGGACAGATGTAGGTGTCGTCTATGAACCACAGCATCCAATCAAGGACTGTGTGCTCGTAAGTAAGGTGACTTACCTACTATTCTATAAAAAAAAATCTTCTATTACAACACCCACGAGACGAATCAAGGCATTAGATTATATTACGTCCCCTGCCACACGATAATTAACGTACGGAGAAATAGGATTATTAATTATTTTTATTTTTGTACATAATACGTTTATTGATTCCCCTTATCTCATTAATGACTCATGAGATAAGGGGCATAGTTTCAAAATGTTATGTTATGGTAAGCGGGGTGTAAGAGTGGTATGATGAATTAACATACTGGGAAAACATCCAGGAAGTCCATGGTCTATTATTTAGGTGGTAGAGCCACATTACAGTGTACTTTGCGACTCCGGGAATACTTTTTTTTTTAAATATTTTTGTTAAGATAAAAAAAAAATGTTTTATTTCATTTATTTTTCTTTGTTATGATGTATGTGCCAAATAAACTTATTTCTTTCTTTCTTTGGCCCTGAAGTACCCAAGCCGCAGTTCTTGGGTCTGGACACAGCTGGGACTACATTTGTAAAGGGTTACAATAGTTTTTAGGTCTAAATGTATTACGTACTATATGATATATTGAAACACAATAATAAAGGAAAAGAATCCATCTCAGGTTGTTTTCAGGACATCACAGCCGGTCTGCTGCTGTCATCAGCGCTGATGGTATTGCTGATCCCACTGGTGGACTGGCTGGACGGCATCCTGCTCACCGCACGATACTCTCCCATATTAATTTTAGCGATCTCCATCCTCGTTGTGGTGTACCACCCGCACGCCGATAAATGGACTCCAACCAGGTGTTTATTTTTTCTTAGTATAATTTATGCCCGATTCCTATATTCAAAAAAGTTTCGTTTTATTACATACGAGGTGCATATAAACAGTTTTTATTACAAACTAGCGATCCGCCCCGGCTTTCTGAATCTCAATTCTCAACAACAGCGCCACCTACCGGGTTCGAGCCGTTTTCGGGTTTTGGCGAGACTAATGGTCAGCAATTGTATTTATATTTAGAGACTTAAAATGAAGAAACTTTAAGGGATTCATAAATCCGTTGTAATGCGGATTAATAATCCTAATTATAATTATAATATAAATTAATAATATGGGCCGGCATTATAGTTCAAAGAGTCGATAACCGATGGGGAAGGAAGGCTCTCGAGTGGCAGCCTAGTAAACGAAGTGTAGAGAGAATAGGTAAACATATTGACAGCTCCTTAGAAGCTTTGCCTCTGTACAGTTTCTTTACTCATGTGTTGCTGTCAAGTGGTCAACGTTCTAGAACGCGATCGCGCGCTTGCTCGACCTACTTGCGTTTACCTGAGATTTCTCTTTATTTTTCTATGAAACCCATACAAAGATGTAATTGTTCTGAAATCTGGTCAATATTTGATATTTGTTTTTATAACATTTATGTTATTTGATTAAAGAATAAAGTAGAAATTGAAACAATAAAAAGAGCATTTAATTACATTAAAATCGTTAGAAATTGGAATAAAGCAGAGTTACTGGTAATAAAATTATTTATTTTTAATTTTATTAAATATTTTACATGATTCAATAACTATGATACATTGTGAATTGTAGGAATATGCGGTAATAACGATTATTACAAAAACCAACCAAACGCGCACAACAAGCACAACAAAACAACTCAACACTCATTGAATAATTTTTGTATGCTTTATTTAGTTCTCATCTGATTAAACTTATGATATTTTTTTTTAATTTTAATATTTTTACTATTAAAAAAATACACCAAGTGCAAGAAATTAATAGTGTTAGAGTTATATTCACAACAAAAAGCCCTTTTTTTTTCAACAAAAAAGTACCGTCTCTGACAAATGGTTTATAACATAAAAACTATCTAATAGATTTAATATGTAAAAATAACAATAGAAACTACATTAAATTACCATTAATTACAAAAACATTTGTTTTTTTTTTTTACTGTTTTAAGTAATAAAATAACAAGATATGGGTATAGTTAAATTTTAAATTACCTTTACGGATTTTATCGCGTTAAATTCTACGTATTTTTAATTCCCAACGTTTCGGGTGCTTTGCACCCATGGTCACGAGGGACTGAGGTGATTGATGTCCCAAAAAGGCAAACGTCAGCGGGGCAGACCCAGGCGGAGATGGCGGGATGTACTGGACTCCTTCATGAAGGACTGGTCTATGGTGGCTCTGGAGAGAGAGAAGTGGAAAGAAAGTAGGGAGGCTTTTACCCTGCAGTGGGACATTTCAGGCCAGTAATAATAATAATAAATAAAATAACAGGCACATACACAGACCGACTCATCGACCACGTCCAAATGGCTACAGATTTCTTGCTACAACAGGTCCCATCCGCAGAGATCGTGGTCCTTGGCGATTTTAACGCCCACCACGCCGAATGGCTCGGTTCACGTTTAACCGATCATGCGGGGAGATCTGTTTATGACTTTGCCTTGGCATATGGTCTGACACAGCTGGTTACTTCGCCTACGCGGATTCCAGATGTGAAGGATCATACACCTTCCCTTTTGGACCTTCTGCTGACCTCTCATCCGGACGGATATCAGGTTTCCGTCGATGCCCCTCTCGGCTCTTCGGACCATTGTCTGATCCGGAGTGTGGTGCCACTCACGCTCCCCTCGCGGTTGCGTTTTGCAGGTTGCCGCCGTGTTTGGCATTACAGTTCGGCGGATTGGGACGGAATGCGGTCTTTCTTTGCATCCTACCCATGGGGGCGGGTTTGCTTCTCGCCGGATGATCCCAGCGCTGTTGCTGACTCTGTCACTGATGTGGTGCTACAGGAAATGAAACTATTTATTCCATCATCTGTGGTACCCATCGGAGGCAGATCGCAGCCTTGGTTTGGTCGCTCCTGTAAGACTGCATTACGCAGTAAGCAGGAGTGCTATCAGGCCTGGGCTGAGGCTTCGGCGGCTCGGGATGTAAACACCAGCATGCTTAAAAAGAAGTATAACTTCGCCTCCAGGTCCTTCAAAAGTGTTATTGCCAAGGCAAAGTCTGAGCACATGGCAGAATTGGCGAGAAACTAGTTCGCCTTCCTTCGGGAACCCGTGCATTCTGGTCTCGCCAAGGCTGTCCAAGGGAATTTCTGTAAGCCATCACTACCATCTCTGCACAGGGAGGACGACTCACTGGCCCACGCCGCAAAAGAAAAAGCCGACCTTTTAGGCTCACTTTTTGCGTCCAACTCGACTCTCGATGACGGGGGGAACACACCGCCGACCATCCCGCGGTGTGAGTGCTCCATGCTGGATGTGCGGTTCTCACAACGCTCGGTTCGCAAAGCACTCCTCTCCCTGGACATTCACAAGTCGAGTGGGCCTGAAGGAATCCCCCCAATTGTGCTGAGGACGTGTGCTCCGGAGTTGGCACCGGTTCTAACGCGTCTTTTCCGGTACTCCTACTCCCTAGGCGTAGTCCCGAAATCATGGAAGACAGCTTTTGTCCAACCGATCCCTAAAAAAGGCGACCGCTCAGACCCGTCCAACTACAGGCCTATCGCCATCACCCCCTTGTTCTCCAAAATAATGGAGTCCGTTATAAACTGCCAGCTCATGCGGTACCTTGAAGATCACCAGCTGATTAGTGACCGCCAATACGGTTTTCGTCGGGGTCGGTCAGCTGGTGATCTTCTGGTCTACTTGACTCATAGATGGGCGGGCAGTAGGGTCAAGGGGAAGCATTGGCCGTTAGTTTGGACATTGCGAAGGCTTTCGATCGAGTTTGGCACACGCTTTCTTTCAAGCTCCCTCTATGGGCTTCCGAGAAAGTGTGCAATTGGATCACAGCTTTCTTGCAGATAACCGATGGGAAGGAAGGCTCTCGGTGGCAGCCTAGTAAGCGCAGTGTAGAGCCGCACCGTAAGCTATGCCGATGGATGCAGGTGACTCATGACCGTACTTTGGCATTCTTTGGGGAGGCTATGTTCAGCAGTGGACTTGGAAAAGGCTGTAATGATGATGATCATGATGGTTCATAAATAGATGAACGGGTATTTTGTTCTAAAAATGGGTTTTCATGCACTTCATTTACTGCAAAACAGCTCGTAAACGAAAACAAACGTTTTTAAATATAGAAACCCGCGTTAGAGTTGCCCACATTACTTTATAATAAAGTATTGTACGATGTTTCGAGTAAACGTATTCTTGAGGACAATAAAGTATGTAAAATACTTTACTTTACCTAATTAGACATTTCAGGTTTTATTTTATCGTTTCAGACGAACGGATTGCATTAATAAATGATAATGAGCCCTGATTTTGTTTTAAATCAACCTAAAGTGTCAATATCATTTAATGCGCGTTTTGAAGTTGAAGTAATTTTTACATTCTTATCTGTCTGGGTGACAAACGAGCACACAGTCCTCCGGATGGTAAGTGTGTTTGTCGCCCTTTATCTATAAAAAAGAAAATAAAACTATTGCAGAGGCAAATTGATATGTCGTCGTTCGCTCGTAGAAACGGGCACATTTGCCGATGATTTATCTGCAATAGCACTTTTGTCTAATTTATATAATACTAGCGATCCGGCCGGTTTTGCAAGGGTGATTTCTGGATCTCGACAACAGCTCCACCTACCGGGTCCAATTGTAAATGCAAACCATCGGGACCCATTCAAACACACACAAAAATTTCATCAGAATCGGTAGAGCCAGTTTCGAGTTTTAGCGAAACTAACGGACAGCATTTGATTTTTTATATAAAGATTTAATCCTGACGTGTCATAGCAGTCAAAATTCTGATTGCTGTTACATGAGTAAAGAAATCGTACCGTACAGAAAGACTCCTTACAACCACGCGCTGTGATAGGTATACTACTGACTTGAGGCGCGTGTGTGCGTGAGCACTGGCGGCTCACGTACAGAGAGAACTGCTTTAAACCGGCTCGGCCAGTGCTCAAACTCAGGGTTGTGTAAAAATAATAAGTGTCAAATTTTCTTTTTAAAGAATAATTCGTACCAAATGAAACATAAAAAGTGTAAATATGGTTTACGTAGATTTAAATCTTATCGAGTTTGCCACAAGAGATACCGCTGCTTTTGTAAATAAAATAATAATTTGTTTGCTTTTAAACTCAAGTGCACTGCGATTTCTAATAAATATAAAGATTTTCGATGCGATAGTTATCATATTGAGTTTTAGAAGAAATGCTAACATTTTCAGGAACTTAAAATCAATAAGAAGTGATGGGTCAGTTTCAAGTGTCTATAAAATCTTTAATAAAACTTCATGAAGAATTAAAATCAGAAGAAATTAAATTCATTTATATTTATGAGACGTCTCAATCAAGATTGTCTCGAAATTTTCTTTGGAAAAGTCAGACAGGCGGGTGGTAACTGCCAGGAATCAACATATCGTCTAATTAATAGTATTGCCTTCAATAAGATGTTTATAACCAATATCTTAGAAACCTGAAAATAGTAATTGTGAATACGATTTCAATATGTTACTTATGAAACCAGACAATTTTCGTATTTTAATACACCATCACCGCAACCTGACAATGTTACTGCCTATGTGTTAACAGTAGGAACAAATTATTATCTATTTGATTTACCAGAAAAAATATGGTTTAGTCTATGTGTCAGGATATTTGTATAGAAAATGTTGTCTCGAACACCAAAATGTAAGAAAATAAAATTGTACGTTAATAGATCTGAACAACCTATAAATATGGGAAAAGATTATTTTTCAGCCATTACAAGGATTTTATTAAGATAGTGTTCAATCGGGTTTTTCAATAATACTTCCTGACAATTTTATCGCGTTTATTGAATTGCTTGAGCAAAATTTCGCGAATATTTTGACGTCGAAAGAAACATTGTAAATATTGGTAGTGAAATAGTAAAATGTGCAATATTTTATATTTGTTACGAAATGCAGGTGCTTTCTAATAGATTATTTAAAAAAAACTTTACATTAAATTTAGAATTTACCATTTAATTAAAAGCCACAACTAATTGTTGAAGAACAATAATTATAAAAGTAAAACATTTAGAATACGAAATACGAAAAAAAATATCTTAAGTATCTATTAAAATGCTGATAAACGTTTTCTTTATTTAGTTTTATCCTCCTGCCAACCCTACCAAAATAGGTAAAAATTTTGACAGCCCTTGAAGCTTTGCCTGTACAGTTTCTTTACTCATGTGTTGCTGTCAAGTGGTCAACGTTCTAGAACGCGATCGCGCTTGCTCGACCTACTTGCGTTTACCTGAGATTTCTTATTTTCTATGAAACCCATACAAAGATGTAATTGTTCTGAAATCTGGACAATATTTGATATTTGTTTTCATAACATTTTATGTTATTTGATTAAAGAATAAAGTAGAAATTGAAACAAGGAAAAGAGCATTTAATTACATTAAAATCGTTAGAAATTGAAATAAAGCAGAGTTACTGGTAATAAAATTATTCATTTTTAATTTTGTTAAATATTTTACATGATTCGATAACTATGATACATTGTTGATTGTACGGAATATGCTCTAATAACGATTATTAGAAAAACCAACCAAACGCGCACAACAAACATTGAATATTTTTACGCTTTATTTAGTTCTCATCTGATTAAACTTATGATATTTTTAATTTTAATATTCTTACTATTAAAAAATACACCAAGTGCAAGAAATGAATAGTGTTAGAGTTATATTCACAACAAAAAGCCCTTTTTTTTTCAACAAAAAAGTACCGTCTCTGACAAATGGTTTATAACATAAAAACTATCTAATAGATTTAATATGTAAAATAACAATAGAAACTACATTAAATTACCATTAATTACAAAACATTTCTTTTTTACTGTTTTAAGTAATAAAATAACAAGATATGGGTATAGTTAAATTTCAAATTACCTTTACGGATTTTATCGCGTTAATTTCTATGTATTTTAATTCCCGACGTTTCGGGTGCTTTGCACCCATGGTCACGAGGACTGAGGTGATTGACGTCCCAAAAGGCGAACGTCAGCGGGGCAGACCCAGGCGGAGATGGCGGATGAACTGGACTCCTTCATGAAGGACTGGTCTATGGTGGCTCTGGGTGAGAGAAGTGGAAAGAGAGTAGGAGGCTTACCTGCGGTGGGACATTTCAGGCTACTAATAATGTATGCGCAAGCACAGGCGCGTAGCGTAGAGATCAGGCGCAGGACCAACGGCTTAACGTGCTTTCCATGGCACCGTGGTGAGACACCGCCAACTTCCTGACTCCGGACATCTACTGAGAGTTTCTTGACGGAAAAACTCAATAACTGATATTTTTTATGGCCTGACCCCGGGATTCGAACCCGGGACCTTCATGATCAGCAATCGCGTTTACAACCACTAGACCAACGAGGCGGTCAACAAGCAAGTAGATGGTGTTGCGATGGGCTCACCAGTGTGTCCTATTGTCGCCGATATATTCATGGAGGACTTTGAGGAGAAAGCCTGCCGACGACATAATATATTTTATACAAAATAAGAAAATAGATTTTTTTTCTCTGAATTTCCTTTCTGTTGTACCACTATGTTTTGTTGCATTTTAATGCTTAATTTATTCAATAATTATTTTTGTAAGCATGGTGTGTGCACGTGCTGTGTTATCGCTTCATATTATATACTTTGCGTGACCCCGCATTTATTACCGTCGCGTGATGTCCTGCGTCGTTGCTGTTGTCGCGATATCTAGCACTAGAATAGAATATTTTTTATTCAATATAGATTATTACATAATACTTGTCGGGTGTAAGTCTAGCAGATAAATGGATAAAAATTGTTAAACAAGGAAGTAATTGCGAAGGATAATATATTAAAATGATTGGTAACATGGTAAATGGTAATGGTCAATGGTATGAGCTCACGCGGCGTGGTTGGTACCGATCGTGAACCGTCTTATTAGTTATTGCGATATTAAAGCTAAATAATTTGGGACAACGTTTAAATGCTGACTGCGCGCGCTCTGACGTAAATGCACTGTACTTCGTACGGTTCAGAAAATACCTGTGTCCCGGGAAGAACCAGCAATAAACTGTAATTTTTTTGTATAAATTATAATGCACTCGTGAGCAACTGAATCGACTCGCCCTTCAAAATGTACAAAGTGTATTTATTTTTCAAAAAAGGCTTGAATAGTGTAAAAAAAAAAAACATTATTTTTTGAAAGTTTAATACCTAAGCTTCAAAATGATACCATTATTTTAAAAATCTACCCAGTACTTTTTAAATTAATCAGGTTTGAATGGAAACGCAACAAAAATGAAGTTAATTAAAGTAAATATTGGGCCGACGATAAAATAAAAAAAAAAAAAGCAAATATAAATATATTGTATGAATCGGCAGCTGAGTTGGCTCGCCGCTCACTTGGTGGTCAGTCATCGCAGTCTATTTCTCCTGATGATGCCTCATTTAGGGGCAAAACATGAGTCGTATTATCGACGGTGGTGTGGCTTCCTAGTGTAGTGGTATTAGGGGTAGTGGTGTTGGGATTAGTGGCGACGTGGTTGGGATTAGCCGACTCATTCATGCTACAACCAAAATATAGTTGTAGCGTGGCTCTGCCACGTCTATCTAAATATCTCGTCTGTGGTAAATCAACGCTTAAAATTGCAAATAAAATTCCATTGGTGCAACCAAACCCGGGTTCGCACATACAGTAGAATTGACGACGAGTGGAAAAGACTAGAAACGTATATCGCATGTAGCTTCATTTTTACCTTACAGTTTATAAAAGCTATTTAAATTGACATAAATGTCTAATAAGTGTGTACGAATTAAATTCACAGAGGCGACACCACAATGATAGTGAGCGTGTGCGCCGGCATCCTGACCGGGTCGTGGACCAATTACCAGCTGGGGAACATGGTCGCGAGCTCCGCCGACCCCCCATACGAGATCATCTGGCCCTCCATAGAGATGCTGGGCTGCACGATCCTGAGGACCATCTTGGGCTTCTGCGGTGTGCTCGCTACGAGGGCCATCGCGAAGTCCGTGTCCTACGCGTTCGTTTGCGCACTGCTGGGCAAGGACAAGAACGAGCTGCGTAACTCCGAGGATAGCCTGGACAACAAGAACAAGATAATCGTGGAGCTCTGCTACAAGTATTTCACTTGCGGCTTGATCGGCTTCAACACCACCTACGTCTTCCCCAACGTGTTCCATCTGCTGCAAATAAACAGGCCCACCTATTATACCGAAGTTTAGATATTACATTGGTTAGAAGTGTCCGACCGAAGCTTCGGCTTCGGCCACTTTCGGCGAAAAAAACACCTTCGTCCAAACTTTCGGCTTCGGCCAAAATGTTTGAGAAATGTTTTCATGAAGTTTTGGCTTTTGGATCTAGATCTAACTATGATTAAAATTACCTTTTTATATTATGTAGTCAATATAAAGCTTTCATTTAAAAATTTTAAAATCTTTTATGTTATTAATTTTAGCCAATCTTGTACTGAATTTCTTAGGGGCTTTAAGCCTTCGGCTTCGGCCGAAGGTTGTGGAAATAGCCGAATAATCGACCTTCGGTCGGACACTACTAGCTAGTTAGCTTCATTGTATCGAATTCGAAATGTATTCCGAACATTCCAGTCATGAGTGAGAAATATTATAAGGTACTAATTTAATTCAATTTATTCAAGGTTATTTATTATTTATGTTAAAACGTTGCTTCAGTTTACGATCAGTATATTTTGTACCTTTGGTAAAATAGAATTAGGGTTAGTTTTCATTAATCGCTTTTTAGTGTTACCCACTACAATGGTTGATGTAATGATGATTTGTTACTCTTATGGAGGTATATAACAGTCGATGGCGAAATCGAACGCGAGAATTGCGTTGTTCTAAAATAGTTTTTTTTTTATAAAATAAGATGGCAAACGAGCACACAGTCCACGTAAAGGTAAGTGGGTACTGTGGCCAATATACACCTACATCTACCTCGATTAATAATTTAAATGCAGATGTGTTGTCACCCCTGATGACTTTAATAGAATAGCTCGTTAACAGTAAAAAGGCCTCCGTCGTTTACCATACGAAGCAGAGCAGTATTTTGGTGCAATTTTACGCTGGTATTCCGAGAGAGCGAGCGAGCTAGAGCGTGGCTCGACTGCGTATGTAGTAATGATTAGATGGAACATGAAACTACCAATATTCTGTAGTAGTTGTTATTGTGGTTTTGTATCCAGTAAAACAAACGCTTGGCCGTCTCTCTCGTAATGCGTACAGCATAGAAGTGGAATAATTTGCCGGCGTCTGTCCTTCCATCTGAATACAATCTGGGCGTCTTTAAAGCAAGAGTGAATACTGAATAGACTTTTGTCACAGGCTTAAAATAAATTAAAATGATCACCGAGTGTAGTAATATATACGAAAGAGTTTACGTGCAGTTTTAATCTTTAACACAACGGGTTAAATAAATATTTAGATCGATTATTCAACTTAGTCACAATATTTTTGTTTAAAATTGGCTTTTATAAAGCACTTTTTGAAAGTCAACAGCCATGCCACCGTTTCAATAAGTCCCTACTGCAAGGAGAGCTTGTGAGAACAAGCAGCAAGAAACTCACAAATAGACTATTTCTCTCAATTTTTTTAACCAAAAATATATACATAAATAAAAAAAGTCTAAAAAAGCTCATTATATGTATGCATTTTTATCGTTAAATTTTTTTTTTATAGGATAAGGGTGACAAACGAGCACACAGTCCACCTGATGGTATGTAGTTGCTGCGGCCCATAGACATCTACATCTATCCTCGACTACAAATCAAAATGCAGATGCGCTGTCACCCGTGATGACTGAGATGGAATGCCTCATTTCCAGTAATAAGGGTCTCCGGTTCTCTACACTCACCATACGAATCACAGCAGCGTTAAGCTGCTATTTTACGCTGGTATTCTGTGAGAGCGTGGTCCTTCCCCGGTCGAGCCGACCCATTTGTGCTACAACTATACTACTAATATAGCTGCAGCGTGGCTCTACCACGTAACAAATAATCTAAATATGTAATATCCTATATAGAAATACTACCATTGTTGTATATATCTACCATTATCAACCATTCGGGTTTATCTGCCCAATAGCTAAGGAATTCTTTACGAAGCCTGTACTTTGGTACAGCAAGTTTGGATTTATTGTACATGTTAAAATTATGCACATCACTTTTTTTACCCCATTGCACCAGAAGGAGGGTAATGTTTTCGAGAGCATGTATCTATGTCTATTTCTTTGGCACGCTCTGTAGCCTAAACGGCTTGATGCATTTTAATATATGAGGCGTCGTTAGATTCGTCTTAATTGTGGGAGTGAAAAAGGGTACAATTTTTTCTCTTTTCAAAAAAACTTTTACGCATTCGGGTTTTGAATTACTGTTCTAACCATTGAGCTTGTTATCAAAGGTACCTATTAAAATACTTTCTTGCATAAATGTCTTAAATCAATTAAAGGTCAGTTCTCACCGAGACGTGACGCGACACGGCGCGCACTTTTTAAGATAGTGTTACAAAATATAACTTTCTTTACTATACACAAAGATACACATTTCACTGAGATCATTTGAAAATGCCCCGCTGCGTCGCGCTACGCCGCGCTGCGCCTGGAGATGGGTTGCGACGTAGCGCGACGTAGCGCGACGCAGTGCGACGTTGCGCGACGCAGCGCGACGTAGCGCGACGCAGCGCGACGTAGCGCGACGGGGGCACCGTATGGATGCACGATATTCCAAATTCTCGCTATAAAGAGGGAGAATACCACACTCTTTTTCCACGCCTCTTAAAGGACCCTGATCGATTTCACACTAATTTAAGAATGTCAAAGAGAAGTTCTGTGAACTGTTGCAAATTATAAAGCCTCACATTGAACTGAGAGATACACGTTTCCGTAGAGCAATAGGTGCAGAATAAAAACTCATGGTTACAATGAGGTATGTGAGTATTTATTTATTTATTTATTTTATAACCTATACAGTAAATGCTATGTATGGCAAATCAATTATTGACAATATCGTAATCATTCATTGACAAAATTTTCCTTATTTGTGTCATTTTGGAAACATAACTCGCCATTAGAATTGAAGTAATAATGATAGCGAGCCTGTGGATGTGGTTGTAAAATACTTTCAGATGACTGTAGAATGTATTGTATTTCAGCATTTGCCTCATTTGCATCCTGGAGCACAATATTCGTTGGATTGGCTTGAGATGGCTGTAGAATGTTTTGTGTCTCAGCATTTCTTACAATTTCATTCTGGAAGATACAGATATTCGGTTCCTTTTGCTGTGAAAGATCAATATTTCTATTCGGTGTGATGCATCCTGTACTTAAAGATGATGTAGGTGTTCCATTTAAATTCTCTAATTCCGCTTGGGATACGCTTAAATATACTTCGTTTTTTACCTTAAGCTGTAAATCTGAAGACAAATTTACCACAGAATCTGCCATGGCCTTAAAAAAAGAATGAATAAGGCTTATAGACTCTTTTCGGCAGTCTAAATATTTATGTAATACGTTGGCTACTTGAGATTGTGGTTGTTTGTTCTTCTTTCTTGCCGTTATGTTTTCAAATATGTCAGGTGTTGATCTTGTAGAAGGGCCCGGTCTCGAGAGATCAGGAGTTACAGTGGATCTCGATGAAGATCGTAGAGAATGTTCTGGTTCCAGATTAGGCGTAGAGGTCGATCTCGTAGGCGATGGTGAATTTACAAACACACTAGCTGAATGACTAGACCCTTGATCATCATCACTTATCATAGCATCCGTAATATTTGTTTTTGAGCTTCTCTCTTGGAAGTAAGGAAGTAAAAACTCCATTTGACCTTCAAATCGCCATTTTTTAATTTTCTTTGTAGCATCTCCGCTCTTACTTTTGCGCCTTTTGACACATCTATGGTAGGAATCTCTTAACGCCTTCCAATTTTCTCTGCAGATGGTATCTGAAAAAGAAAAACTAAAATGTTATTTTGTTTTAGATTCTTGGCGACCGGGTGATTCATTTCGGACTATTGGAGAAAGTTACCGTTTAGGATATACTACAGTTCAAGAAATAGTGCATACAACTTGTTCAGTTATTTGGGAAGTCTTGTCGGAAATAGTTATGCCTGAACCTACTGAGGAAACATGGAAGAATGCCGGGGGTGGATTTTCACAAAGGTGGAATTTCCCCAACTGTATAGCAGCGATGGATGGAAAACATAAAGATACAAGCTCCCCCAAACAGCGGATCATTATATTTCAATTACAAAAAGTATTTTTCTATAGTGTTGCTGGCATTGATAGATGTCAATTAGAAATTTGTAATAGTTCACGTTGGTGAACTGGGAAAAAATAGTGACGGAGTAATATATTCCCGATCAGCTTTAGCAAAAAGACTTGAAACGAATACTTTGAATATACTAAGACCTAAATCATTACCAGGCACAAGTATTCAAGAGACACATGTCATAGTCGGTGACGAAGCTTTCTCATTAAAACCTTACTTAATGAGACCATATCCGGGAACACAGTTGCAAGATGAAGGCAATAAAATTTACAACTACAGGCATAGTCGTGCTCGAAGAGTATCCGAAAACGCATTCGGAATATTATGTCAAAAATTTAGAATTTACTATCGTACAATAAATCTAAGTCCAGAAAACGTTGATAACGTAATTCTCGCCACCTGTTGGAGATGATCCACTACATTTTAGTGACAAAAAAAGGCCCACCGATCAATTACAGTTACTGGAACTTCCACGGATTGGTAGTAATTTTACTAGCAATGCTTACGAAGTTAGAGATAAATTAAAAGAATACTTTAATTCTACTGTGGGATAATTATCTTGGCAAACAGAAATGATTCGGCGAGGATGTCGCCAAAGAGAATAAATTACCTACCTTAATCATGATGTCAAGTGAAAAAGATGTGTAATTAGCGTTAGGTACTTTAAGTAAGAAAGCATGCGCAAGAGTCTCGACGAAATATTATATTAAACTACCTATTACCAAAATAAAATGTTTTTACTTACCAGATACTCCCAATAATACACCTATCTCATTCCATATGTTATTTTTCCTGACCTGGTTCATATAATTTCGATTTCCCAAGTCATACAATTCAGGATAACCACTCACGAGATCAATTAATTTTTCCTCGTCCATCGTGCGTCGTCTTGCTCTCTCGGTAGTTGAACGCGAACTAACTGCAATATTTTGCCGCGCCGCGCCGCTAGCCTAGAGGCGCGGAGCGGAGAGGCGCGGCGAGGTAAAATATTCTCTCGTAGAGATGAGACATACTTCAAAATTTAATACCAGGGCTTCTAAGTACGAGTATGGAAAAATACCAGGATCGAAAACCAGGTTTTAAAAATACTTGAAAGTATTTGTTAGTGTCAATATATATATGAATGACTAATTCGAGTCGGGCAACAATTTAGACTAAACGTTTTTTAATTTTTTTGTTAACTATTTAAAAATTAGGTCACGGTCAGTAGGTTACGTAAACAGTTCACAATAACAACTGAATTTACAAAAAATCGAAACAAAACTTTTACTTCTTCGAATATAAACATAATTCTTATTACTTACGCGACGTGTCAAGCCGTGGTGTCATATTTTGAAAATACTTGCATAGGAATTCGACCCGTTTTCCATGTTAGCCTACTATGAATAAGGAGCAAAATCGAATAAATAAAAAAAATACTTTGAAGTTCAAAGTATTTTTTATTCACAAATACGATTGAATTTCTTATTCCTACCAATATATGGGAAAACTACCGAACAGTGGCCCTCATATCACATGGTAGTAAGATCATGCTCCACATAATTAAGGGACGCTTACAACCTTACCTACAGCGGCAAATACCTAATGAACAGGCTGGCTTCGTCAAGGGCCGCGGGACTCGGGAGCAAATTGTTAACATTAGACAACTCATAGAGAAGAGCCGAGAATTTAATGTTCCGATAATGATGTGTTTTGTTGATTACTCCAAGGCGTTTGACTGTGTAAGGTGGGATTGTGTATGGAAAATCCTCATAGAAATGGGTGTTCCTTGCCATTTAATAGCACTGATCGCAACCCTATATGAGAATGGGAAGTCAATGGTAAGAGTGAATGACGTGTTATCAGCTCCTTTCAAACCACAAAAAAGGAGTACGACAGGGATGCATCATATCCCCTCTTCTTTTTAACATCTACGGCGAGTATATCATGAGGACAGCGCTAGAAGAGTGGGATGGAGGCATTTCCGTTGGAGGCAACAAAATCAGTAACCTCCGATACGCCGATGACACTACGCTATTGGCTTCCTCAGAACAAGAAATGGCTGAACTGCTTAGAAGAGTCGAGCGCGCAAGTGAGATGGTAGGTCTTTCCATTAATAGGAAGAAGACTAAAGTCATGGTAGTAGATCGAGCTGGAACTTTTGCACGAACCGGAGAACTCGCAGACCTGGAGTTCGTAAATGAATTTGTGTATCTGGGATCACTTATAAGCAATCAGGGAGGCTGTGACAAAGAAATTCGGAGACGTATGCAGATGGCCAAAGCAGCTATGAGTAAGTTAACCAGAATCTGGCAAAACAGGAAAGTGTCGAATACCACCAAGAACAGACTCGTGCGAGCTTTGGTATTCTCAATATTTCTGTACGGTGCCGATTCATGGTCAATCCGAGCAGCTGACCGAAAGAAGATCGATACTTGAAATGTGGTGTTATAGAAGAATGTTGCGTATACCGTGGACAGCAAAAAGAACCAACAAGTCTATTCTCGACCAACTAAAGATTACTACCAGACTATCCACTATATGCTACCAACGAGTCCTAAGTTATTTTGGTCATATTGCCCGGAGACAACCAGACAATCTGGATAAGTTGGTTGTAGTAGGGAAGATCGAAGGAAAAAGATCACGTGGGCGATTACCTACCCGCTGGTACGACCAGATTCAAAATATAACGGGACTTAATATTCCGACTGCCCTGAGACAAGCCGAGGACAGAGTGGTATGGAGGAAGCTAGTCGACACATCGGTGAAAGCATTTCAGGACAAGCACGACCTTCAGTAATGAAGCACACGAATAAGAAGAATCAATATATGGATCATTTTCCCATGCAAGTATTTTCATGTGTAGTGCTCAAGTTCTTCAAGCATCTGACTCAAAACACATACCTTACTTTCATACTTGCAAGTATTTTTTGCTCGTAAAAGGGCGCCGTACTTTGAAGTGAAAACCTGGTAGCGTAAATACGTCTCATTGCGACGCGAGGGACGTGTCCAGCCGTGGTGTAAAAATTTGAAAATACTTGCATAGGAATTTGACTCGTATTCCATGTTATCCTACTATGAATAAGGAGCAAAGTCGTATAAATAAAAAAAAATACTTTGAAGTACAATGTATTTTTCATTCAAAAATACGATTGAGTTTCTTATTGCTATTGAGATATGGATCATTTTCCTATGCAAGTATTTTCATGTGTAGTGTTCAAATTCTTCGAACAACTAACAACACATACTTTCATACTTGCAAGTATTTTTTGCTCGTACCAGGGCGCCGTACTTTGAAGTGAATACCTGGTTTTAAAACCTGGTAGCCTAAATACGTCTCATCTTTATTCTCTCGGGCCCAAGTCTGTCGCGCCGCGGCGCTCCGCTGTGGTGCGGTTTGAATCATAATAATTAGAAGAAATAATATTTGGCCGCTTCCTGACGCGCCGCCGAAGTGCGGTTTGACCTTTACGGTGCGGTGTGTTGTTGCGAGGCGAGGCGTCACGCTGCGCCTCGCTGTCAGTTTTACGGTGCGGTGTGTTGTGGCGAGGCGAGGCGTCACGCTGCAGCGACTTCACGCCGCGCCTCGCTGTCAGTATTACGGTGCGGTGTGTTGTTGCGAGGCGAGGCGTCACGCTGCGCCTCGCTGTCAGTATTACGGTGCGGTGTGTTGTTGCGAGGCGAGGCGTCACGCTGCAGCGACTTCACGCTGCGCCTCGCTGTCAGTTTTACGGTGCGGTGTGTTGTTGCGAGGCGAGGCGTCACGCTGCAGCGACTTCACGCTGCGCCTCGCTGTCAGTTTTACGGTGCGGTGTGTTGTTGCGAGGCGAGGCGTCACGCTGCAGCGACTTCACGCTGCGCCTCGCGACGTCGCGATGCGTCTGGCGGCGGCGAAACCTGTGGCCTCTTCAAGCATCGTCGCGTCGCGTCTCTGTGTGAACTGACCCTTATACATCACAAGTTACACAAAATATTATGTTATTAGTTAAGTTAATAAGCGGCCTTACGCAAATGCCTTGCGTAATATGCAAATGTTTCAAATAGCAATATAAAATCAAAGCAAGTTGACATTTTTTTAGCTGCTTTTTAAGTTCTTATTTAAGATTATTCCAGCTGGAGCTAACATGAACAAAAAACAAATTGTTATCTTTCGGATCATGGTTAGGTTATCCTCGTGCGTCTTTTTATTGGTGCATGCAGTTGTGTTTTTGTCGTGGAAGCGTGAGGAGGTGGGGGGCAAACGAGCAAGTAGCTAGTTGTGGATAAAACTTGTAGAGAGAAAATCTTTGCCTGGATTTAGTGTTTAATAATAATATAAATT
The DNA here is from genome assembly GCA_029286625.1 of Parnassius orleans. Classification (NCBI taxonomy): domain Eukaryota; kingdom Metazoa; phylum Arthropoda; class Insecta; order Lepidoptera; family Papilionidae; genus Parnassius; species Parnassius orleans. The sequence goes on from JAGSMP010000178.1 coordinate 298,847, forward strand.
GTAATACTTTTACCATATTTTGTTATAAGACCGACGTTGTAGTCGATTTTGTTAAAAGTCTATCTTGTTTGTTAATTTATACCTATAAAAGCATGATTAGGAGACGAACAAGAAATTGTCTTTGGTCATAGCAGCAATATGTACTACGTACTAGAATAGACGCCGCGAACAAAATCTGTGCGGCAGTGTGGGCGCGCGGTCGGAGGCACGGAGTACAATTTTTTTTTTTATGGCTATGACTAAGTAAGTTTGAGTCCGCGGCCTCTAACGCGTGTTACAAACAACCAAGTCTTGGCGTCTGTTCTAGAACATATTACTTCAATGTCTTTGATCTATATATTCTTGTTTTCGATGTCATTTAAAGACTCCAGAAACTGTAACAGTTTGCTCTAAAGGTCTATGTAAAATATTTTCATTGAGTTTTCTAATTGTAAGGGTGTTGTATCATATCGATGAAACTATTAAAATTATTAACAGTTAAATAAAACTTACGGTGCTACACAAAGTAATAATGGCTGTAATATTACGTAGCTTAAGAGTTAAATTCGGTTATCGAATATTTAAAACTTTGGCAACTTATGTGCACGTTCATATTTAAGGCAAGTTTACATACATCACTCCTTAGATTTTAAATATTTTACTGACTTAAATGAATCATCAGTTGTTCAATATTCGAAAGAGTGCGATCATTATTGCTTGAATCGATTGATTCAATTACAATAATCAACGCTAACATTTAAATTGAAAAATGTCATAAAAATCTTGTGTTTTTATACAAATTGGTTCTTGTAATATTACAACATGCACACGCCTTGCAAATACATATAACATTAATAAAATCGGACACCTATATAAATAAAATAAAGAGATTTTGGGAACTACCCATGGAAAATGCGTTACCTGAATTGTACCTTATGAATATGACGGTTAGGATATTAATGTGCTCATTATTTGATCACTAGTAATAAGTTTGCACAATGAAGCTAGTGATAATTCGTATAAATTCAGAAAATATAATATGAGCTAAATCATCACAACACTACATTTTTATTCATGAAATATACTTTTTTCCATTTTATCTGGATTATATTAATAAAAATATCTTGCTTTGCATGAAAAATTTATAAGTTCGACCCATCGATCACTAATAAAAAACTAGATACACAATCAGTGACAAAAATTCCTTACCGAATGAGCGCCCACTCGAACATTTGGGTGCGCTTTTAATTTGTAAGTATGTAGCTTTGTGAATACAACTTTAGGCAATGCATTTAAAGTTGAATTTACAATAATTTATTTTTATTTCAACTAGAATTACGTCAAAACAATTGGAGACAGTTTTTAGAGATTTTTTGTATGGGATTGTGTATCTAGTTTTTTATTAGTGATCGATGGTTCGACCTAAAACAACTAGAGTCATAAAAGAATAGTCGTACCTATTATCATTTAAATATTGTCGCCATATTATTCTCGAGCTGTGGTATTAAAATAATTATGATGTTATACATATATTTTTAAATAAATTATTTTGGATAAAAATGTGTTTTTTCTTGAGTATATTAGATTTTCCGGGGAGAATGCTTATTCGTTTTTTTTTTTTTATAGGAGAGGGGGCAAACGAGCATGCGGTTCACCTGATGTTAAGTGACTACCGCCGCCCATGAACAACTGCTACACCAGGGGAATTGCAGATGCGTTGCCGGCCTTTTAAAAAGAGGGGTAGGCTCTTTTCTTGAAGGTCCCTAAGTCGTATCGGTCCGGAAAAATCGCTGGTGGTAATCGGTTCCACAAGGAAGTAGTGCGAGGAAGAAAACATCTTCTAAATCGCACAGTGGTGGACCGCCAATCATCCAGATGGTATGGATGGTATCGCGAGTTTTGTCTCGATGTGCGATGGTGAAATTGAGCGGCTGGAATTAGTCCGAACAATTCCTCAGAGCACTCCCCGTAGTACATGCGATAAAATACGCAAAGAGATGCAACATCTCTACGCAGTGCTAGTGAGTCAAGCCGATCGGAAAGAACTCCGTCGTCGACGATTCGATCCGCTCTGCGCTGAATGCGGTCAAGTGGAAGGAGCTGGCACTGGGGAGCCCCTGCCCAGAGATGGGAACAACCCACCACCTCCCATGGCCCCACCGACCCTCAGGTCATACGGGCCGAATCTCGGGAGATGCGCGCGGTACTTGCACGTGGCTCTTTCCCGCGCGCACTTTCTTGACTCCCTACAAATATTTTGTCTATACCTTGTCCCAGGCGACACATTAACGCCTACGTCGTCAGGCCTTTCTGCCAGCATTCTTTCTAGCTTTCTCCTGCGGTCATGCCATCTGTGCGCAAACTCGCGCAACAGCCCGTAGTTCTCCCCGCCGCTCACGAGATCCGAGTAATAGATCGGCCCCTGAACCGAACGAACTAGTCCATCCATCATTTTCACTCTTAGGTCATCATACAGAGGACATTCCCATAGAACATGGTGAACGTCCTCCTCTTTCGCATCACACGTACATACTTGTTTCACAAAGTCGCATTTCACTCAGTCTCTTCCGAAAGCATCCATGTCCGGTAAGAATCTGAGAAGTTTGATAGTCCGGTGAGACCCAGGTACACCTGAGTCTCAACGCCACCTCCGGGAAAAATCGATAGAGTTCGCGTCCTTTTGAGTCATTCATCCATCGATCCTGCCAAACACCGATCACCTCAGTCCAAATTTCGCGCTTCCGTCTGCTCAACTCCTCTTTGGGCGCGGTCATACGTGCCATACCCATCCTACCAGCACGGATGACCTCCAGGTCAGCAGGGAGAACACCAGCCAGCACCGGTAAGGCCGCCGTGCTAGTGGATCGGTACGCCTTAGTTAACAGAATAAGAGCGGTTCGCTGCGATCTGAGTAGTGCACTACGAACTGTATACATGTTCGCACGCTCGTACCAGCACTCTGCCGCATAAGTAAGCGTGGATACAAACACTCCTCTATAGATTATTTTTAAGCTCGGGTATCGGACACCCCATGATGATGTCGATACGCGAGTCATTTTACCGAATCCCTTGGTCGCCCTTTCAGAAATATCGGACGCGTGTTGCACAAACGATAGTCCCGAGTCCAAAACCAAGCCAAGTACCTTAGCACTGCTCACAGTCTTGATGGATTCTCCATCAAGTTTAATAACGGGAGGGCGCTGAAGTTTCCCTCTAACAGTCATAGTGGTCGACTTTGATGAGGAAAACTCCAGTCGATTCCTTAGCCCCCACTCCCGTACAAGGTCCAGAGTGACTCTGGCCCTGGATTCGATGCCCGCTCTGGTTTGCGATTCAATGAGAATCGTGACATCGTCAGCATAGGCAGTCATGGCTACTCCCTCAGGCAGAGGGAGCCGGAGTAGGTCGTCCATTAATACGTTCCACAGTGTAGGGCCCAGCACGGAGCCTTGAGGACATCCCATGGTCGACGTCTTCCACTCTACCCGGTCACCGATGAAGAGACCCACACGTCTCGTCTCGTCACGAGAGTCTGGAGGTGAAGTAGTCCACCAGCATTTTGTAAATGTTGGGTGGACAACCACCTCGTTTCGCTTTGACCATCATCATCGGCCACCAGGCGTTGTCGAAGGCGCCTGAAATATCTAAGAAGATTGCCTGCACGTAGCATGCCCGAGAATACCTTGCCGTGCTGAGCAAAACACGCAGTGCTGTTACCGTAGATCGCCCCGGAGAAAATCCATGCTGGTATTCCGATACTCGAGGTACCGCATGAGCTGGCAGTTAATAATGGACTCCATTATTTTCGAGAACAAGGAGGTGATGGCGATAGGCCTGTAATTGGACGGATCAGAGCGGTTACCTTTTTTAAGGATCGGGTGCACGAAAGCTGTCTTCCATGAATTCGGGACAACGCCTAGGGGTAGGAGTACCGAAAAGACGCGTTAGAACCGGTGCCAACTCTGGAGCGCACGTCCTCAGCACAATTGGCGGGATTCCATTAGGCCCACTCGACTTGTGGATGTCCAGGGAGAGGAGTGCTTTGCGTACTGAGCACTGTGTGAATCGCACATCAGGCATAGAGCACTCACACTGCGGGTTGATCGGTGGTGTGTTCCCCCCGTCATCAAGAGTCGAGTTGGACGCAATAAGGGAGCCTAAAAGGTCGGCTTTCTCTTTTGCGGCATGGGCCAGTGAGTCATCCTTCCTGTGCAGAGATGGTAGTGATGGCTGACAGAAATTCCCTTGGACAGCCTTGGCGAGAGACCAAAATGCACGGGTTCCCGAAGGAAGGCGAACTAGTTTCTCGCCAATTCTGCCTATGTGCTGCCCTGACTTTGTCTTGGCAATAACTCTTTTGAAGGACCTGGAGGCAAAGTTATACTTCTTTTTAAGCATGCTGGTGTTTACATCCCGAGCCGCCGAAGCCTCAGCCCAGGCATGATAACACTCCTGCTTACTGCGTAATGCAGTCTTACAGGAGCGACCAAACCAAGGCTGCGATCTGCCACCGATGGGTACCACAGATGATGGAATAAATAGTTCCATTCCCTGTAGCACAACATCGGTGACAGAGTCAGCAACAGCGCTGGTCATCCGGCGAGAAGCAAAACCGCCCCCATGGGTAGGATGCAAAGAAAGACCGCATTCCATCCCAATACGCCGACCTGTAATGCCAAACACGGCGGCAACCTGCAGAACGCAACCGCGAGGAGAGCGTGAGTGGCACCACACTCCGTATCAGACAATGGTCCGAAGAGCCGAGAGGGGCATCGACGGAAACCTGATATCCGTCCGGATGAGAGGTCAGCAGAAGATCCAACAGGGAAGGTTTATGATCCTCCACATCTGGAATCCGCGTAGGCGAAGTAACCTGTTGTGTCAGACCATATGCCAAGGCAAAGTCATAAACAGATCTCCCCGCATGATCGGTTAAACGTGAACCGAGCCATTCAGCGTGGTGGGCGTTAAAATCGCCAAGTATCACGATCTCTACGGATGGGATCTGTTGTAGCAAGAAATCTGTAGCCATTTGGACGTGGTCGATGAGTCGGTCTGCGTCGGCATTACCGCTATGGGACCTATACAGGCACCCGTAGACGCGGGGATGGTCGTCGCTGTGTACGCGCAGCCATAGGAGGACAGGTCTGTACCTTCAAGACTGCCGAGGCGTCGAGAACAGATATCCTCTCTGACGTATACGCAAACTCCAGCCCGGGGCACAAAGAAGTGTTCTAATTTGTAGCCCGGGTAGGAGAGGTACAATACTGATTAGTGTGGGCAGCAGGGTCGCCAGTACGATGGTGCCAACGCTACGCTCATTAACCCATTCAGCATGCGTTAAGTAAAATAAAATTACCTATTAACGCCCCACGCTTGGCACAGGTTTTCTCTGGTTTCTGAGAGAGTTATGAAGCAATGAGTTAGTCACGCTGCTCTAGTGCGTGTTGGCAGACTTAACCTGTCTTGGAAATATCTTTATTACATGTCATCATGTTTTCTTTTACCGCTAAACACGCGGTAAATCCGCATCGAACAAATTCGTTGGTGCCGGCGGAATTCGAATTCGGATTGCAGAACTGTATGAACAGATATATTTCTACTTATGTTTTCCAACTTCTTAGAAAAATCTATCCATCTGTGGCGTTTAAAAAGTTGTTGATGTAATGGATATAAATGAGCTAACATTCCATCTAGTTAGTGGCTGCTGCAACATTGACTCCTCTAACTTTAGCAACCCTTAGAATTCCAATTTGAAGTGACTATAAAGTGAAGTGAAGTGTATAACTAAGGTTTGATAGGTTACTTCAAATCGGGCATAGTGCAGTGTGTGTTGTTGAAACCAAGACAGCTGACCTTTCACACAAAAAGGGGGCTTACCACCTATTGAATTGAATTTAAAATTAAATAAAAAGGTATCATGTCATGTGATGTGATGTCTCAGAGGCGACCATGGAAAATTTCAGGAAAATCTTATGGTTTCTGACAGATGGCGATAAACCATCTCGTTTACGTCAGACGTAAAATATAAAGACCTGCGACTTACATCAGCGTCAAAAGTAAAGCGGCCAACTAATAAAAAAATTAATTGCGTTACATTCTTATGGATGGGACAAACAAACATAATGAAGTTCATACTTTTATTAAATCATATCACATGAGTGGCATTTTTTTAAGAGAGAAAGAGAAAAGTTTTCTCTTTCTCTGTTACAAAGAGAGAAAGACCAGAGCGTTTCTCTATCTTACACGCACATGTTGTCACGCGATGCGAAATAAAAATGATCACTCTCACCATAAAAATTACTCTGTGACTCCACGTCAAGCATACCGGCTACTGCACTGCTTTTTGTTTCGTTTCTTTTTTGTTGTGCATTAAACACAACAAAAAAGAACTTTAAAATCTATGAAGAATTAAATAATATAGGGCTGCGGACAATAAAATTCATATAATGAGCAAGGAACTTTATTGTGATAAACAACATAGATCAACAAGTTGTACTTACAGATAAGGCAACTTCCAGAGAGGCGTTACAAAACAAATCAACAGCAAGATAGAAACGCATAGAAATATATTATTGTTAATAAAAAAAATTACGAATAAAAGCAAACAAAACTATACAATTATGTAATATTAACAAAATTACTTTAAAGTAAACAATTCATTTCCTGTAGATACATTTAAGTGGGTTCATTTGCTTTCCAGAGCGGAGATTTAGCGATCTTGTTATCTACGAGTACCTATAACTATAAACAAAAATGACTGATATGGCCTTTAGGTTACGCCCGCATGGAAGCTAAAGCGATCGACTGGTTTCAAATTTGTGATGAAACAAAATTCCGATCCGACGGTGTTACATCTATGTTTTTTACGGGAGGCCGCGCTTGAGCCCGATTGATACCTACTTGTTTAGTCTTTGCGTTATAGCATGTTGGGGGTGACAGCTTACACTTTTGGCGTGTCTAGAGATGAACATTGACAACGATTCACAAAGCAAAGCAAAAATTATCGATTAGCCATCGATATAAAAATTAAAACCGAAAGATATATTTCTTTATAAACTACAATGCATGTAAAATTAAGTTAAAGTTTAATACAAATTATGACATAATAGCTGTTCCCGGACCTCGCCCGCTTGGTATTTATTACGATTGGATTTTATGGGTTTTAATTTTTTTGCGCGGAATCCCATTTTTTTTTTTCTAAAATAAAATTAGTCTGTGTTACTCCTTATAACATCAGCTATCTATCAGTGCCAGCTATAAGCCGGAACAAATAGACAGTAAGACAAACATTTTAAAAATTGTTTTTGTCTTTTTGTTATAAATACCGTATATACTTTCATATGTATTTAGTAAAAGGTTGTTATTTTGATATTACAAACAGACACTTCAATGTATAGATTATACTATGTATTAATTTAAAAATAAAAATCATCTATTTCATGTTGATTACAACATTCATATTGACATTTAAACAAATAAAATGCCTGCCAGTATCTGTAATTTTCAGTACGGCGTAGATTGCACCGGCAGCTTTTCAAGGTACGAGTGCTAGCGCCTTTTTTTTTCTGTGATTTAAAAGACGCCCCTCCGCCCCCCCACTAGGATTTTCTCCTGTATCGTGGAGGCAGTTTACAACCATAAATTGCATGAGGACAAATATCCAGACCCGGAACAATTATTTGTAGGCCATACAAATACTTGTTCCGTGCGGGATTCGAACCCGCGGCCCCAGCGCAACAACTCATTGCTGCCACTGCGTCACGGAGCCGTCTATGGAGGAGTTTTGCTATATGTGTATAAGTTTGCCAGGTCAATGGGCCAAATATCGGCGTACAGGGTTAGTGCACGCAATTGAGGCAGGGCTGGAGGTGCTCTTCAAATAAGTAAGACACATTTTATTTTAATAACGCGGATCTTACCTTATTGATTTTTAACATCCTTAACATAATAGATTTCCGCGAAGTAACGCCTGATTCTATTAATAATTGGTAGGTACTGTTTACACTTAGAGCACAAAAATTGGAAAAAAGAAACAAGTTGCCTCGTTTTTCTTTAATTCTCATCGCTTTAACAAATATTGTATTTACGACTGATCTGGCGATCATCGAGAGCATAAACTACTATAATACTAATTAGTGTGGGCAGCAGGGTCGCTAGTGAGATTGTGTCGACGCTACGCTCATTAACCTGGATGGGCATGCGTTAAGTAAAATAAAATTACCTATTAAGGCCCCACGCTTGGCACAGGTTTTCTCTTGTTTCTGAGAGAGTTATGAAGCAATGAGTTAGTCACGCTGCTCTAGTGTGACTATGGTATGATGATGATGATGATGAAACACGCGGTAAATCCGCATCGAACAAATTCGTTGGTGTCAGCGGAATTCGAATTCGGATTGGAGAACTGTATGAACAGATATATTTCTACTTATGTTTTCCAAATTCTTAGAAAAATCTTTGTCCATCTGTGGCGTTTAAAAAGTTGTTGATGTAATGGATATAAATGAGCTAACATTCCATCTAGGAAGTGGCTGCTGCAACATTGACTCCTCTAACTTTAGCCCTAGAATTCCAATTTGAAGTGACTATAAAGTGAAGTGAAGTGTATAACTAACGTTTGATAGATTACTTCAAATCGGACATAGTGCAGTGTGTGTGTTGAAACCAAGACAGCTGACCTTTCACACAAAAGGGCTTATCACCTATTGAATTGAATTTAAAATTAAATAAAAAGTACCATGTCATGTGGTGTGGTGTCTTAGAAAATTTCAGGAAAATCTTATGGCTTCTGATAGATGGCGATAAACCATCTCGTTTACGTCAGACGTAAAATATAAAGACCAGCGACTTACATCAGCGTCAAAAGTAAAGCGGCCAACTAATAAAAAAATCAATGCGTTACATTCTTATGGATGGGACAAACAAACATAATGAAGTTCATATATTTTTAAATCATATCACATGAGTGGCATTTTTTAAGAGAGAAAGAAAAGTTTTCTCTTTCTCTCTTGCACAGAAGAGAAAGACCAGAGTGATTCTCTATCTTACACACATGTCACGCGATGCGAAATAAAATGATCACTCTCACCATAAAAATACTCTGTGACTCCACGTCACGCATACCGGCTACGGCACTGCTTTTTTTCGTTTCTTTTTTGTTGTGCATTAAACACAACAAAAAGAACTTAAAATCTATGAAGAATTAAATAATATGGGCTGCGGACAATAAAATTCATATAATGAGCAAGGAACTTTATTGTGATAAACAACATAGATCAACAAGTTGTACTTACAGATAAGCAACTTCAGAGAGCGTTACAAAACAAATCAACAGCAAGAAATATATTATTGTTAATAAAAATTACGAATGAAAGCAAACAAAACTATACAATTATGTAATATTAACAAAATTACTTTAAAGTAAACAATCATTTTCTGTAGATACCTACATTTAAGTGGGTTCATTTGTTTTCCATAGCGGAGATAGCGATCTTGTAATCTACAGTACCTATAACTATAAACAAAAATGACTGATATGGCTTTAGAGTTACGCCCGCATGGAAGCTAAAGCGATCGACTGGTTTCAAATTTGTGATGAAACAAAATTCCGATCCGACGGTGCTTGAGCCCGATTGATACCTACTTGTTTAGTCTTTGCGTTATAGCATGGTGCGGGTGACAGCTTACACTTTTGGCGTGTCTAGAGATGAACATTGTTAAATCGTTTTAAAAAGGCAATTAACGATTCACAAAGCAAAGCAAAATTATCGATTAGCTATCGATATAAAAATTAAAACCGAAAGATATATTTCTTTATTAACTACAATGCATGTAAAAGTTAAGTTAAAGTTTAATACAAATTATGACATAATAGTTACATAATAGCTGTTCCCGGACCTCACCCGCTTGGTATTTATTACGATTGGCTTTCATGGGTTTTAATTTTTTTCTAAAATAAAATTAGTCTTTGTTACTCCTTATAACATCAGCTATCTGTCAGTGCCAGCTATAAGCCGGAGCAAACAGACAGTAAGACAAACATTTTAAAAATTGTTTTTGTCTTTTGTTATAAATATCGTACATACTTTCATATGTATTTAGTAAAAGGCTGTTGTTTTGATATTACAAACAGACACTTCAATGTATAGATTATACTATGTATTAATTTGAAAATAAAATCATCTATTTCATGTTGATTGCAACATTCATATTGACATTTAAACAAATAAAATGCCTGCCAGCATCTGTAATTTTCAACTTTTCAAGGTGCGAGTGCTAGCGCCTTTTATTTTTTATTTTCTGTGATTTAAAACATTCCCCCTCCCCCCTCCTCCTGGGATTTTACTCCTGTATCGTGGAGCAGTTTACAAACATAAATTGCACGAGGACAAACATCCAGACCCGGAACAATTGTTGTAGGCCATACAAATACCTACACTGAAATGTGAAATGTCTATGTGAGTTTTGTTTCCGTAAATCAGAATTTGTTGAACGATTAGTTCCAATTCCAATACATATTTACGTGATTTTTATATGTTCGATTTATTTCAAAACCGATTTTGATAGTCTGTGGATATTCGTTATGGCATGGCATAGTTTAGCGTGGCACAACACTGTCGTAAGTGGGCGGTACCCATCCATAAAGTACAACAATATCTGTATAACAGTTTATCTAAAAAATACGAAACTTCATAGGTGTGATCTGTCACCCGCACCATGCTATAACGTAAATATTGTAGTTGATTTAGTAATATTTAGTACATTAGTGTAGGAATTGACCATGTATGAATAAAATTATAATTTATGACAATTGTGTAGTGAAATGTTAAGCAATAAAGAGGCAAAACGGACAATGGCAAGCGGTTCACTTTAAAGTAACGCTCAAGTCTACCTTAGGGGCTTGGGACCCAGTAACGTAGTGTGAAGAGCTACCAGTAAGAAGCGGTAGTAACCAGTAGTAGCTAGTGACTAGTAGCAGAATATAGTGAATAGTAAATAGTAGCTAGCAACATAGTAACTGATATTTGCAGTTACATATTTGAAAGTGATAGCTAGTTGCATAAAGTGTTACACAAGTGATAGAAATAGCTATTTTATTTTTGATAATAGCAGCTAGTCAGACAGTGTTGATAAAACCAGCTACTACTAATAAATATTTGATACTACCATAATAATTTGAAGAAATCTTTTGAAATATATAGTGACCAACTGATAGTGAACAACCGTAGTTGAACAACCGTATTCAACAACCGTGGTCAATAACCAATAGTCAGAAGATTTCCGCCGAACAGTTGAGCAGTCGAACCGCTGGCCACTGCCTTGCCATTTGTATTCTATTTCGTGCATTTTGATTTAACCTCAGTCCACAGTACCCCAGCTGCACCCACAAAGACGGCAGTAGAAGTATCCTCCGGAACCTATAGGTGTAGGACGTGAGCGACTCGCGGAGTATCTCTGTCGACATTTACTCCGGAGAGTTTCGCCCGTCCGGCACACAAATGAAAAATGAAAATATTGTTTCAGCGTGTCTTTTAACACATTTTAAAAAGTAGAGAGCACAAACACATATTATCTACTACTTCAATGGAATTCAATATTGTACTGGTATAACGGCCAGTAAGAAATGAGTTATTGCGCGTTGAAGTCTCATGAAGTTAATCGCTTGGCAAAACAAAACGTTCCATGTGCTACCAATTCCACAATCGACCTATCACAACCGCCCGAGCACCTTAGCTTACAGTTTACAGTAAGCATCCCTTACCTTATTTCTGTACCTACATTGATTTACTTGTTGAATAAATGATATATTATATTAAACAGTGCTTGCTATTACGTACATTTAATATTTAAAATAACAAGAAATATCTGAGGTAAAACATTATCTCTACTTAAAATTTTACAAAACGTGAAAATTGGCTATAAATATGGCAATACGTTTTAGAATGCAACAGAAATCTGTGCAAATAAATAAAATTGAAGTGTCTGTTTGTAATGTCAAAATGACAGCTTTTTACTAAATGCATATGAAAGTATATACGGTACTTATATCCCTCCCTACTTTCACTGGCAGATAGCTGATGTTATAGGAGTAACTTAGGCTACTTTTATTTTATAAAAAAAAATTAGGGTTCTGCGCAAAAAAAATTAAGACCCATGAAATTTAATCGTAATGAATTCCATGCGGGCGAAGGCGCGGGAAACAGCTAGTCAGATGAAACAAGGGCGAGCACTTACCCGTACATAAACAAGTAGGTTCAAACATATGTGAGTATTTCTAGTTAGTTTGTGGTTTAACTATAAACACCTAAACATTGAGAAAGGTATTATATAGTAACGAGTACATTATACTTCAATGCTGCGCCATCAAATACTAAAATATTATTGCTCGCCATGGATGTTTTAAATAAAAACACCGAAACACGTAAAAACAAACATTTAACAATATTTTAATTTCGACTAATATCTAGCATTTAAAATCTAATTCCATTCTTTTACCTAAGCAACGATCCTAACTATAATACTTACAGAAGTCGATGTCCATGCTTAACATTAATTTTATTGCTATTTAAATTAGGTATGTACCTACCCTTATATAACTAATAGGTCGGGGAAAAAGTTTATTCGTATTTTGTTTGTATAAAATTGAAGAAAAATCTCTTTGGTAGTACTGTTTGTATCTGGCTGGTTTTATAACACATATAGGACATTACGAAAAAGAAAAATAAAAAGTAAAAAACACTTCCACCATTTTCAATTGTTTTTCTGTCCGCCAAAATGAGTGAATATAACGAAGAAATTCGATACATTCTGAAGTTGTATTACAAAAAAGGGAAAAATGCGACTCAAGTCGCGAAAAATATTTGTTACGTTTATGGACCTTATGCAGTGTCAGTAAGAGTAGCACAAAGTTGTTTCAAGCGTTTTCAGTCCTTGCATTTTGATGTCAAAGATGCAGCTCGCTCTGTTCACTCTCATACGGATAAAGTCGATGAAATTTTTGAAAAAATGGAGCTAGATCGGCATATTAGTAGTTACGACATAGCCGAGGAATTGAGGATTGACCACAAAACAGTTTTGACCCTTTTGAAAAAGTCTGGCTATACAAAAAAGCTCGATATTTGGGTACCACACGAGCTCACTGAAAGAAACCTAACGAAACGTGTACTCATTTGCGATTCTCTATTGAAATGTAATGAAACCGAAACATTTTTGAAATGATTGATCACTGGTGATGAAAAGTGGATAACCTACGACAAGAACGTGCGAAAAGATCATGGTCAAAGGGTAGTCAAGCTCCACAGAATGTAGACCCGGATTAACACGTAATAAGGTGATGCTGTATGTATGATGGGATTGGAAGGGCATCGTTTATTATGAGCTTTTACCGCCGGGCAAAACCATCGATTCGAATCTCTACTGCCAACAAATAATGAGACTCAATAAAGAGATTTAGAAAAAAACGGCCGGAATCGATCAACCGAAAAGGAGTGGCCTTTCATCATGATAACGCCAGACCACACACATCTTTGGCCACTCAGCAAAAATTGAGAGAGCTTGGTTGGGAAGTGTGAATGCATCCACCATATAGTCCTGACCTTGCACCCTCAGATTTTCACCTGTTTCAGTCTCTACAGAATTCTTTGGGTAGTGTTAGATTAACAACAAGACTATCAAAACTACTTGTCCCATTTTTTTGATCAAAATCCCAAGATTTCTACAGCAACGGGATTATGTGACTACCTGTAAGATGGCAACAAGTTATCGAACAAAATGGCACATATATTTTATAATTAAATGTTATTAAACTTTGGAAAAAAAATGTCTTGAATTTGTATATAAAATACGAAGAAACTTTTTCCCCGACCTATTATTATCTAAGCCTTCAGAGTTATTCAGCCTTTTGCCACCATATTCTATTATTAGATTTTACCAAAGCCTACCTCTAGATCGAATAAAAATATAAATGAAAGTCTAAAAATTACGTTTATTCGTACCTAAAAAGAAAGTTATTGAATCAATATTAATGACAGGAATAGAAAAGTGGTTCCAAATTTCGTTTGGGTTTTTCTATTAAGTTCCACTTTTCGGTACGGTTTCCGTTCTGATTCCAGTTAAGATATCGGTTTTAATACGTCTTAATATCGGAATTGAATATCTATTTAAAAATATCAATTTTGTTAAAGGGGTAAGTTGTGGTTTAGCTTTATTTTTATATTATTACCTCGATTGTAAATAGAAAGATGCTCAATGTGTCACGCCACAAAATAAATCCTGCAACTAAAACAAGAGTGGTCTTACAACAAGTTGAGCATGGTTTTAGCTTGGTTTGTGCGTCACTTGAAACGTACGCAGTGCTCCGTCTTTATTTTTTTATTGTTCTGAGCATTATAAACAAATTTTCCTTACACCTAACAGGTTCAGCTGCATAGATTGAGTAAACCTGGTTTAAGTAACTTACATATATAGAATAACATTTTAAGCTTATTGTTTAAAATTTAAACATCAACAGTAACAGAAAAATAGCTTTAAATAAAACTTTGAAACTCAAATAAGGTATTTTTGTATTTAACAGCTATATTTATGGATAACTTACCCACCGTTACAACTTCTAATATTTAATTAAAAACTACTAAAGTAATGCTAAACCTATATCCGTTCTACTGCTGAGCCCAGGTCTCCCATTTCCGAGAGGATTTTGGGCAAGGAAATGTCCGCTACAATGCCCCACTGCGTGTTGGCAGACTTCACATATCTTCGAAACATTTTTTTTAATTTCTCAGACAGATAGGTTTCTCGCCTTCACCGCCGAGCACGTGGTAAATTAGCACTTAAAAGTGTTACCTATTAATAATTTCTTAGATGTCCGCTATATACTATAGGTATTATAAAAACTCTCAGTAAGAAATTAAGTATCTAATCCTAGTCTAGAAATAACATAAATATACTCCGCTAGTCTTTATTTACACATTAACAAACAACACACCGCTTAATATAAAAAATTAAATAAACTAAATATACTTCCAAGTATAGGGCAAAGGATTTCAACTTAGGCGAATGGGGTTTTGAGAGGATGTTGAGCTAATACGAAGGCGACACTGAAAGTTTTTAGAACTGGCCACTTGTAAACGATATAATAAAAAAATAAGTTCAAATTTTGAAAATGGAACTCTGCCAATATTATTGTGTATGTATTTTATTAATTTGTCATTTGTTTACGATTTGGCGGCAAATTGAAAATTGTCTGTGTCACGTCAGCATGAATTTAATGCGAGGAAACTTTCGTACAATGATTTTTTATGACTTTCGATGTCATTTAAGTGAACAAGAAAGTTGTGATAGACTTCGATTGGCCTTTCACGATGAAGTCCCATCTCGTGCCACTGTTTACAACTGGTTTAATGAGTTTAAACGTGGTCGCACTAATCTCACCGATGATCTGCGTGAGGGACGGCATTCTACGGCGACGACTGAAGATAACATCTGTGTTGTGCGGCGTATGATAGAGACTGACAAAAGAGTGACTTATCAGCAGATTCGGACAAGCTTAGGCATCAGTATGAGTCAAGTGCACAAAATCCTCCATGAACATTTAGCGGTCAGGAAGCTTTGTGCTCCGTCGTGTTGATTGGTGTCGTGAAATGGTTCAAAGATTTAACGGAGGTGACTCAAATGCTGTGTCCGATATACTTACGGGTGACGAAAGCTGGATTTATTGTTATGATCCTGAAACTAAGAGACAGTCTGCTGTCTGGGTGTTTCCTTGCGAGGAGTTGCCAACTAAAGTGAAGAGAGGTCGAAGCGAGGGAAAAACGATGGTGGCCTCGTTCTTCGGAAGGACATGTCATTACACAACAATTGTTTTAGAGGATCGAATAACAGTTACTGCAGAGTGGTACACTAACAATTGTTTGCCACTTGTCTTGGAAAAAGTTCGGGAGAAACGATCTCGCAGTAGGATCCTCCTTCACCACGACAACGCCTCGTCGCACACCGCTAAGCAAACAATCGACTACTTGACGACGACAGACGTGGAATTACTGAGTCACCCGCCCTATAGCCCCGACCTCGCACCTTGCTATTTTTATTTATTTCCGAAAATAAAAGAAAAACTTCGAGGAAAACGTTTTATGGACGCCGAGGAAGCAGTGGCTGCGTTTCAAAATGCCGTCGAAGAGACCCCTAAGGACGAGTGGGCAAAGTGCTTTTCTCAGTGGTTCCATCGGATGCAGCGATGTATTGATGTAAATGGACACTATTTTGAAAAGATATAATAAAACTAATAACTAGCTAGTTTGTTCAGTTTTTGATTTTCTAAGAACTTTTAGTGTGACCCTCGTATCGCCAAATAGCACCGCTTGCACTGCAGTGTTCCGGTCTGAAGTGTTATAGAGAGCCAGTGTATTTACAGGCTCTGAAGCATTCCATCTTAGACCTCAGAGGTGACAACGCATCTTGAAGCCTTCTTTGTTTAAAGTTGGCTGCATCAGGTGGACCGTAAGTTTATTTGTCATTTTAGTATTATAAAAAAAATGTAGTGTAGATGGACATGCTCGAACTTTGCATGTCCTATCTATGATCATTACTTAAACATTTGTGCATGACATCTTATTTCGCACACATAATTTTCATATGCTTAGTAATCAATTAAGACAAGTAAAAATAATTAAGTAGTGTGCTTAGGATTGAACCAAAGACTTCCATGTTTGTTTCAGACAACCTAACACCAATTTTGTTTAATGTGACCATAAAGCAACACGGGCCGTCGACGAATGTGAATAAGAAAACGCTGTAATTTTTTATGTTCGCACTTTGTCAACGTGATTTGAAGTTTACTCGTATTTCGGATAAGTATGAAACTTTTGACGTGACAACGTCTTATAAATTAGTTTGCCGGGTGACACTTCAAGAAACTGCGTTACGCTCCGCTCGTTATGCGCTCACAATGAGCGAGTGAGAGGCACGCGTCCCTTCCACTCGGGCATGGTTAGCCCGCCTAAGAGCGAGAGAGACAGACATAATAAAATTATTTTACCACTCAAAGTCGTTGTCACGTAAAACTTTCGCCCGTATACCGACTTTGGGCAACCAATATTTTTTCGTTTAATCACGGCGTAAACGTGCCAGCTACCCGCCGCGCCGGGGCTCCCGCGCGATACACAGCTGTGACTGTGAGACTGTGACACAGTTGTTGTTCTGAATTGCCGGTCTATAGTACGTAATATAGTACGTAGAATACATAGAAGTCTTTGGTCTAAACTTTGAGTTACCTAGCTTATATTTATTAGTTTTATAATTTTCAACAGCGGCATAGCTGTCACTGTATTAATTAAACAAGATCCTACAGGTAAAGGGGCCCAACATATTTATGTTTATCTGGAAATTCCCAAGCAAAAGCCTTTAATTAAAGTATTAATTAGTTAATTTTAACACTAATAGGAAAAGCAGCAGATAACAGAAAGTAAAAGTATCTCATAACGCAAAGTCTAACACTATCCGACAGACACGTTTCTAATAATTCTTCAGCACATAATGTAGGTATAGCTCCCACAAAGTGCCACGGAGCATCAGCTGGATGTTCTCGGGCACTAGTTCCAGGAGGGTCGCAGGCTGGGCGTTGTTTCCGTGGTGTGTGGAGCCGGGTGTGTTGGGGGGGTGGCTGTGGCCGCGGCGGTGGGGGCGGGCAGCGCCAGCAGGGCGGCGCGTCGGCCTGCGCGCGGCACGCCGCCGCCAGCCCCGCCCAGCAGAACCGGTACGCGTACCGCTTGCCGTGCACCTGGCACCACCACGGTTTTTATAGAATAAGGCTGACAAACGAGCACACAGTCTATCGAGTCTAAGTGGATGCTGTGGCCCGTAGACATCTTACATTTGTCGACGATTAAGAATCAAAATGCAGATGCGTAGTCACCCCTGAAGACTAAGATAGAACGTCTCGTTTCAAGTAAAACGATCTGCGGTTCTCTACACTCACCATACAAAACACAGCAGCATGGAGCTGCTATTACACGCTTGTATTCTGTGAGAGCGTAGTCCTTCCCAGGTCGAGCCGACCCATTACAGCTACAACCAAATATAGCTGCAGCATGGCTCTACAAGACGCTCTTTTTTATTTCCAAGCTTACTATAAGCTTGTACTCGTACTATTATTTATTCTGTGCTATAAGCCTAATTTAAATCAGACAGAATTTTTTTCATATGTGGTAGAGCCATGCTCTGGCTATATTATAGTTGCAGCACGAGGATAGATGTAGGTATCTATGGACCACAGCATCTACTTACCATCAAGTGGACTGTGTGCTCGTTTGTCACCCTTATTCTATATAAAAAGCTTTAATGGTTAAAACGGCAATTAAAAACCCCGACTGCGTTAAAAAATTTACTGAAAAAAAAAACTGTTTCCTCCCTTTTTTGTATTTACAGATGCAAAATATAAATATTATATATAATTTATGTCACTCCCACAATTAAGAAGAATCTAATGACACCTCGTATGTTAAAATGCATCAAGCCGTTTAGGCTACAGAGCATGCCAAAGAAATAGACACACATACATAATACATACTCGTAGATACTCTTGAAAACATTACCCTCCTTCTGGGGCAGTCGGGTAAAAAACCATTAAAGTATTATAATGTAAATCTTGATAATAGCAATAGTCAAGTTGATGAGCACGTGAGCAAGTGAGCACGTTATGGTCGAGGTTACCAGTTGGTTAGTACTTCGCATTCGTACCTTGGTCATGATGTTCTTGTCGTAATAGTAGCGCAGGGCCCGCGACAGCTTGTCGTAGTTCATGTTGGGCTTCTGCTTGCGCCGGCCCCAGCGCCGCGCTACCTCGTCGGGCTCCGATAGTCGGAACTCACCCTCGCCTGGAGCACCCTGACATATCACAAACTTTAATATATGATGGCCTGAGAATTACTCGAAAAATTTAATTAATTTATTAACATCTCTTAAGACAGCGCTAGGTACCTATCTAATATACGTAGTTAGTATAAGATATAAGTAATGATGTCATTTATTACATTTTTCCTTAATATTATGCACCACGACGAGAAAAAAATCGGTTTTCGATGAAAATAACAGTTAACTTTGTGATTTTTCTATCGAGATATTTTATTCTATTATGTTTTAATCAGTGCAGTGTAAAAGCATGAAAGCAGGTAAGGCAGCCGGAAATGATAGAGTATCACTCGAAATGCTAAGGGCTGGAGAGGGAGTGGTGGCAGACCTGCTGTACACCTTGTTTAATTTGTGTTGGGAACTGAAGCGGGTACCGGAAGACTGGTGCAAGGCCGTTATAGTTCCAATATATTAGGGAAAAGGGTCACAGCAGGACTGTAAAAGTACTGTGGTATCAGCTTGTAGCATTGTGGGTAAACTGTATGCTGAGGTGTTAATTGAAAGAGTTAGGGAAGAAACTGATCGAAAAATTTGGGATGTGCAAGCTGGATTTAGAAAGGATGGGGTGTACGGATCAAGTCTTTTCCATGCGCATGATTGCGGAGAAGTTTTGCCCAAAACCAGAAAGTTTTGTGCGTTCATGGACTTGGAAAAGGCTTATGACAGAGTGGACAGGAATGTGTTATGGCAAACACTGAACTCATTTGGGTTGAGCGCTGGTTTGATACAGGCATTAAGGTCTCTTTATAGGGACTCTAGTGCTTGTGTCAGGATCAACAGGGTCTACTCGGACTGGTTTGGCATCCAAAAGGTGTCAGACAGGGCTGTGTAGGCAGCAAGTTGGAAGACAAAGTAGGTGGCGCTGTCAGTGTGTGGAGACAGGGTAAAAGTACTCAAATCAACATTTAGGTTAGAAAGTTACTGTAGTGTTTATCAGGCTGAACTTACTGCGATTCTTAAAGCAATTGACATGATGTGCAAGATCAGTAAATTAAAGAAAGCAATAATACTAAGTGACTCACGATCAGCTCTAGAGTGCCTAACCGACAGCTCATCTCTCCACCCTCTTGCAGTTGAAATACGAGAACGCTTAAGAGAATTAAAAAATAAAGACGGTGATGTTGAATTCTACTGGGTCAAAGCGCATGTTGGTATACCCGGCAACGAAAGAGCTGATGAACTAGCAAAAAGGCAGCACTGTCAAACAAACAAGCTCCAGCTTGATAAGTGCCCTCTGTCTTTCGCGAAGCGCTCACCAGGGACTCTACCTGTATGAGGGGCAACAGCGATACAACGAGGCTACAACAGGAGCAGTTACGAAGATATTCTTTCGGATATAAGACAAGCACACGGTACACTTAAAATATTAAACTAGATAACGTCAAGACGCAATTGTTAACGGGTCATGGAGGTTTTAAGCGTATTTATTCAAGTACAAATTAACGCAGTCCCATCTTGTGCGTGCAGTAGTGAAATAGAAGAAACAATTTTACACCTGTTAATAGATTGCCCAAGATTCGCTATGCAAAGATTGGAATGCGAGCAGAAGATGGAATTGCAATTAATGATACTACCCTAAAATATGTTATTAACAACGATGACTGTCGGACCCATTTCCTAAAATATGCAGAAATAGTCGTTCGTACTGCAGGAAAAGCAAATGGGTCCAAAATAGCATAGTTGTATAGGTTAAAAGTATATAAATTTAAGCAATGGACAATTGCATTAAAATTGTATAAGGTAAATATGATAATAGTTAGTTTATATAGTAGCTATTATATAAAAATATAAATAAATAATAATAACGTAATAACTATGAATAAAAAAGGAAAATGATAATATAACATTAAGTCTATATAGCAATTATTATATGTATAAAATAAGGTATAACTGTAAATAATTGAAAAAAAAAGTTGTTTGTAACAGAATGAAACGCAAACAGTAGTTTAAAGTAAAGTTGTGAGAAGTGTAAATATGTATAATATATAAACTCAAAAAAAAAAACATAATTACATATGCATAGAAAGAAAAAAAAAGTAAATAACACAAAAAAAAAAGATAATAATGGATGGCACAGAAATTAATAATATAAGGATTTAGCGAAAATAAGTTTTGTAATATTGAAAAAAAAAGTTATTTATAGTGAAAAAATAAATGTATCTTAGTAAACATTAGAAATAGTATAAACAAATTTGGAAAGAAACATGCTCATAGTAATCTTTGTAAAGTAGTAATAAGATATTAACAGGAAAAGAGTTAAAAAAATATATATATATTTAAAAAAGATAAAATGAAAAGGAAAAAAAAAAAAGTAACCAAGGTGCTGCATACATAGCAACAGTAGAACAGAAAAGAAAAAAAAACCGTCAAATGCCTTTTGTACGCCGATGATCAAGTCATATTTGCATCGTCGGCGGCCAGAACAAATGATGGTTACTTTAATGAACTGGTCATTAAAAGAAAGGGTATGAAAGTGAACGCAAGTAAGACGAAAGTGAAGTGAAATAAGAATAGAAGGGAGTTTATTGAGCAAGTGGATGAGTTTGTATATTTGGGATGTTTATTTAGCAGGGATGGTAGATATGATAAGGATATAGAACGACAGTGAACGCAGGAAATAGAGTGAATGGGGCTCTACACGCTATTGTAAGAGTCAGAATGTGTCAAAAAGGCACGTTTGGCAATTCATAATGCTGTGTTAGTCCCTACTTTAATGTATGGTAGTGAAAGTTGGGTCTGGCAGAAGAAGCATGAGAGTAGAATAAATGCTGTAGAAATGCGGTCATTAAGGATTATGCTAGGGCTGAATCTGAATGACAGGGTGAGAAATAGTGTGATAAGAGAAAAGTGTGGTTTGCAAGATGACGTTGTGACCAGGATTAAGAAAGGAATGCTTCGGTGGTTTGGTCATGTAGAAAGAATGAACGAGGAAAGAGTGACAAAGCAAATTTATGTTGCAGAAGTGAACGGCAGAGTCGGGAAGGGACGCCCTAGACGAAGGTTTATCGACCAAATTGGCGTTATATTGAAAAAAGGCTAGATTAGGAGTACCCTTAACCGACGAGCGTGTATGCGTAGATATATGGATGTAAAGGAGGCGAGAGAGGTGTGCCAGGATCGTGCCAAATGGAAGTCCGTAGTCTCTGCCTACTCCTCTGGGTGACAGGCGTGAGTGTTTATGTATATGTATGTATCAGTGTAGTCCCTCGCAATTACGATGTAATTAATATCCATATTAATAATATTTTGTTACTTTGAACTTGATAAAAATCGAACCTAAGATTGGCAATTTGCATTTGTACTTAAAGAGAACAAAACCGAACAAGTGGTAAAATAAAAATTTTGTACAACCGACTTCAATTAAATACGCATTATTAAGGATAACTCAAAACTACTGGTCAGATCTTGATCCAATTGTATATGGGACCACATGGGAAGCACCAGCTTTCAAATAAAGAAAGAATCATCAAAATCACTTCACCTAGAAAAAAGGTTAACAAGGTTAAAAGTTCTGAGGTAACACACAAAAATACAGTCGAATTGAGAACCGTCTCCTTTTTTTCGAAGACGGTTAAAAAGGAAGCTAACATTAGGGAATACATATTCATAAACGCTGCATAGCGTAGCCCTTGGAAACTCTTTCTTTTTAATAATCAATCAATCAATTAATAATATATTCCTTATTTTACACCAATACATACTGAAACAACAAAATGATTTCTATTTAATATAGGAAGGTACAATATGCAGTCACAGCGCTCTAAAAGCGATTTCTGCCAGATAACATTTTTACGCAGTGAACTGTTGTATGCCGTGTAGTGGCGGTGGTGGTATCATCCTGTGGGTGTCGTGAGACGCGACAGAGGGATTCAAACCGGGAGATGGGCAGCAGCATCTTCGTTATTAGGACTAAAAATTTTAAAAAAAAACTGCGGTACTCGCCGAGCGTGGCAACTATGGCAAATTGTTGGGCGGTGGACTTTTAATAGGCTGTAACGGTAACTGAACTGCTGTTTACATTTTTTTAAATTAGTTATAATTATAGATTAATAATGTTTATAGTAATTAAACAAGCAAACAGTTCTCCTAACGGTAAGTAGTTAACAACCTATTTCTAAGCCTAAAATGCCTTCGAATCTGTAAAACGCCTCGCACGGTACAAGAAAATTTCCGAGTTTAAGGGTAGCGTTTTCTTTAAAAAAAACAAGGAGACGACCTCCATAAGATATAAATTAAATTTAAAATGCATAAACCGGGTTCTAAAAATGCTACAAGCTTGGACCTACTCACCTCCCAGCAGATACCCGGCGCGCCGGCCGCCAGCTCTTCCAGCAAGAACTGCCACAGTTGCACCTGGCCGCCACTGCCACCGGCACGCGCGCAGTTACTCAGGGATGCGTAAGGTTCTTAAGAAAAGAGAAGAACTGTTATATTAATACACATTACATTATAAGTCTTCAACATAGTTCTATCTAACAGTATTGAAAAACTATTAGTCTCGTAAAAGACATTATTGGGTTTAGAGGTTAGAAGTGGCTGTAGTATTGCAAACAATTCTGAAATGCTGGAATTGCATTCAAGCAATCCAGAATTCAGGATACTCTCTTCAACATAGTGTAGTGTAAACCTGCATATGAGGAAAAATAAAGAGAATTTCGAAAAAAAAGTGAATCAGTGTCAGGGACTCCCGTGCTTAAAGACAAAGTACCAACAGTAGGACTTATGTGGGCTGCGTTTACTAAATCATTTTATTTAAATCTCTAAAAATACAAATAAAATTGTTTATAATGACGGCTCGAAAGCGATAGCGAAGCTTCTGGCGAGGACGCTGGAATCGTGCAGGGGACATGTATTTATTTGTACAACCTACAAATAATTGTTCTACAAGGTAATATACAGTTTTTTTTAAATTTAATGATTTGGATACTATTAAAAATAGGAGAAACTATTCTATAAAGCCTCGATTTAAAATTAAAAAACTCAAAGACTTACTATTTAGCCTCGAATCGAACAATATAATATATTGTAAAGGAAACGAACTAAATTATAATTTTTAGGTAAAGCAAGGTAGATAATATATAGTAGGCATGTATTACATTAGGTTATGTACATAAAAGTAATATTTATCAGTCTCGTTTTGTCATATCTTATCTGAAAACCTTAACAAAAAAACCTCACCCCCATATCCGGCAGTGGACCTAGTTCAGACGACGAAGAAGTTCTTCATCTTATTATTAAGATAATGAACTAAGCTATTAGGCATTTCATCGCACTCCTCAGGAGTTACAACGAAATGTACAGACTACCTTGTTTGGATGAAGGTAACCAAGGGCTGCAGTCACTTACCCTCAGGTAATGATTTCTTATGTTAACGCGAATACTACACATGGAATAAGATTAATTTTACGGATTTTATCGCGTTTTTTAGGGTTCCGTACCCAAAGGGTAACCAACGTGACCCTATTAGGTACTAAGCCTCCGCTGTCCGTTCGTCCGTCCATCCGTCCGTCCGTCTTTCAGTCAGCGGACTGTATCTCATGATCCGTAATAGGTAGACAGTTGAAATTTTCATAGAATGTGTATTTCTGTTGCCGCTATAACAACAAATAATTTAAAAATAAATTAAAAATTAAAGGGAGATGGGGGCCCTACTAGAAACATCTATTACGATGGTACGGAACCTTTCATGGGCGAGTCCGACTCGCAGTTTGACGGTTATTTAATTTCCGACAATCTGCATAGATCGGAGCAAAAATTAATAATTAAAAGTTGAAAATAGCCTTCGTTAATTATGCCATCAGGACGTCAACTACCTCAGTGGTACTTATGGTCAAGGGGAGGCCGTAACTATGGCTGCTGTAAAGTGCCCGAAACGGGAATTAAAAAAGTTTAAATTAAACGCGATAAAATCCCTAAAATTAGTTTTATACCATCACTCAGGTTGCAAGCTCATTACCACTCTCCTCTGATAAAACAATCACCTGGATACAAATGGTGTATGCGATGGTCGCTGGCTCTCAACCACAGCATCGCACCTCTCCACACTTCTCGCTAAACTCGCCACCAATTCCACATCTAACCTCATTCTTTGATCGCACACTTATTTTCACTGATTCGTTTTCGAGAATGATATTACACTGTTTTTATTTTATGAATTCTAAATAACTTTATCATAAATAATCAATTGTTATTTACCACTATTTTATTAGGTTATTTTACAATGAAATATATTTTGTGGATAAATGACAAACGGAAGACAGAATGCGGGCGGATGTGCGACCGGAAACGGACAAGTGACTGTGAAAACATCGTTTAAGACGGGAGGGCGCCGCCTCTCGGTCCGCCCTCAATATTACATGTAAGAGGGTAAGAAGCCGCACAGCATCTTTGATCTTTGTCATGTGTCTTTGTAATCTACTCAATTGAAAAATATATTCATTCTGTACATTCCCTTATATTATGCTATGTATGTTTGTGGCAGGTATTTTTTTAAGATTGATAATAGTATTTTTTTTGTTTAAACACTAGGATTTTCATGCAGTTTACATACATAAATTTCACAAAAACAAACATCCAGACCCAGTAAAATTATTTGTAGGCCATACAAATACATGTTCCTTGCTGGATTCGTACCTGCGGCCCCCATCGCCGTAACTCATTCCTAAGCCACTGCACCAGGGAGCCGTCCAAAGAGTCCGTGCAGGGAATATGATTACAGAAACCATTTTTTATTGTATTTTTATTATAAAACTGAACTGACAAACAAACTCACAGTTCACCTGATGGTAAACGGGAAGTTACCTGCACGCCAAGCAAGGCCATGGATACCTGCAACGAACTTCAAACAAAGGCTACGATACGTTGTCACCTCTGAGGATTAAGATGGACTGCCCCACAACCCGTAATTATTTCTAAGTCTTTTTTTAACCTTCACAGATTTTATATTGGAACCGAGCACGCACTGTTGCCTGGCGGCAGAGAGTGTGGAACCTACCCTGATGGACCAGAAGGCTGAAAAGGAGTTACTGTTACCGTTACAGACTATTAAAGTCCATGCTGGACATAGGCTTCCCCCATAGATTGCCTCATAGGAGGGATATTTGCTATAGTTGCCACGCTCGCGAGCGGGTTGACAACCGCAGTTTTTTGTTTTCAATCGTTATTAGAAAGACACTGCTGCCGATCTCCTGATTTGTTTCCCTCTGTCGCTTCTTACGGCACTCACGGGATGATGTACACGGGATGGGGTAGTAAATATTCTTACACCGCCACTACTCTTACCACCCAAATAACGAGGCACTCCTTCTTAATCCTCAGGGGTGAAAATGTATCAGCATTTTAATTTATAATAGAGCCAAAGGCAACAGCATCCACATACAATCAGATGGACTGTGTGGTTGTACGGTTCTCTTGTAGCAGTAGGTACCAGACGTACCACTGTGCAACTCTGGGTTTATTACAGAAAAAAGTTTGTGTCAATTTTGTCACGTTAGACAAGATATCATATGATGACAAGATATCATATGATATGTTAAACGAGGAATATCTGTCACAGGATAAAACCGATCACTCAAAGCATTTTTAGATCAACACGGCTAGCATGGGCTGGGGACAAAAAATTTATCCCCCGATTATATCCACTGACAAGAGATAAAATTATCTTGTCCTTATGCCAAAGCACGGCAACGTGGGAAAAGAAGAAGTATATCCCCGTTTGACATAACGAGTAGACATATATCCCCTGTCCACAGCATGGGGCCAAATGAAAGATAAAAAATTATGCTTTTTTGATATTTGAAAGGGACAATTTTATCCTAGTTCATTGGACGTGGGTTTAAGTTCATATTCATACAAAAAATCTATCTAAGTCTAAGTCTATCTCCCATTTTATCTACTGTGGATATTATATCCACCGGTGTGCCTAAACTAACCGAGGATATAAAAAATTCTCCTTTCCCCGGGGATAAAATTGTCTCCTGCCCATGCTAGCCCCGCTGGGCGATTTTTCGCTCAGCTTGGATTTGCTTTTGTACACAGAATAACTAATAATACAATAAGTTTGTATTAGAAATTAATATGATTAGAGTAACACATAATGCAACGAGCTTTAGTTTTGTTTTTCACCTGTCATTTTAACTTATTTTGTATTTCTTTAATTTAAAATGATATGGTTTTTTTATTGAATAAGGATGACAAACGAGCACACAGTTCACCTGATGGTAAGTGGATTCTATGGCCCATGTACATCTACAGCTATCCTCAATTAAGAATCAAAATCAGAAAAAAAAACCCGAAATATGAAAATATGAAAATGCCTCTTTGCCAGTAAAAAGGGTCTCCGGTTCTCTACACTCACCATACGAAACACAGCAGCATTGAGGTGCTATTTATGGTATTCTGTGAGAGCGTGGTCCTTCCCCGGTCGAGCCGAGCTATTCGTGCTACAATCATAATATAGCTGCAGCATGGCTATGGCATAAGTGCTGATTTACCACGTGCTCGGCGGTGAAGGAACAGATCGTGAGGAAACAAGAAAGAAATATATTTCAAAGACATGTGAAGTTCGCCATCACGCACTGGAGCAGCGCGGCGGACATTTCCCTGCCCTGAAACCCTCTCAGAAATCAGAGGAGGCCTGTGCCCAGCAGTGGGACGTGTATAAGCCGTAACTATTCGCTATTTTAATTTCAATTGCTATTGTTAACATGAGACTTTAGTGTTAACTTACTAGGGCATAAAATAGGGAGAGGGCAGAGGGCACTCATATACAATATACAATTATACATATATATATATAGAAATGTATTTATATATGTATATGTATATACAATTTCTAGTTCTGGAATTAAAGACTTCACATATGGCTCCGTAGCGCAATGGCTTAGCAATGAGTTACGGCGCTGAGGGCCGCGGGTTCGAATCCCGCACGGAACAACTATTTGTATGGCCTCCTGTGGGGGTAACGTTTTTTTAAAAAAAAAAAACTAAAAAAATTGTGTAAAGTTATCAATAAAGAAGAGCCGAAGGCAAACGAAGACCGAAGACAATATCAAGATCATGAACAGCTATTTATAAGTAATTCAGACACTTTTTCCTTGCGGGATTCGAACCAGTGACCCGCAGCGCTGCAGCCAAAACGCTTAGCCACAGCGCTATCGTGCCGTCTAACATATTATTTACGTTGCCGATTCTTTCAAATTAACAATCCGAAGACCAAGTTATTGGTTTACGTAACCATATTACTGAATGTCCTTAAATCCTGTTGATCCTGGATAAGATTACCATGTTTTGTTTGCACATGCATAATGCATGGCGCCCAATAGTGCAGCGCACTCGCGGTCCGACTTATTGTGTGCACCCTCCTGTATCACCGCAGTTTACGCTTTTATTATGTTATTTGATAGTAGAGGGTAGTCTTAATAAATTTAGCATTACAAAACAATAAAATACATAACTATAAAACGAATTAAACTTTTGCTTGACCATCTTTCCTCTTAAAAAAAAATTGCAAACAGTTCCATTCTGAACATGAATCACAATATAGATAACGCGTTCTTTAAGGGCTAAAATCAGCGAAAACAATATGATAACACAAAATGCTTTAAAAGAAATCGAATATTAAAACTATTTCCATCCCCAGGGTTTCTACAGCAAAATCACCACTGAATTTTTAAATATCCGTTGGGTCCAATTATCGCCCGATATTTTTAGCTACCTACTTTAGTTGCTAAGGTGCTGGACGGTTGGCTTGACCAGCAACTCAGTCAACGCATACTAAGATAATATTTTGATCAGTTATAAAAAAATGCATATTTCTATATAACACAACAATCACATAAGTAATTTATGGAACATGGTCTGCAGAAATTGATAAATAGTTTGGAAAATCCAAAAGTGCACGCCTCATGAGCGTTTTTATTTTACCGTTTAAAATAAATAACTTTTAAACGGTGTAGAGTTCAATAACAAAAATCAATAGGGACACTCCTTAGAATATATGGAATGTTATTTAATGCTATAAATCTCAATCTATTGCTTACATTCTTAGCGAGAAGACTCACCGACGCACGGACCAACGGACGGCAGTCTATATATTTTTTCAATTACATTTTTTGTTATGTATTCTAAAGTGAATCAATTAGAAAATAAACTAATCTTATAATTCAATGTCTGTAGTTATTGTAACGTTAATAATAATATGGATTTGATGTCTAGCTAAAAGTATAAGAACGATTTCATGTAGCGAAATTGAGGTATGGCCACATATTGAGAGTACAGCACTCCCTCACGTTGTGAGGCGTGCAATTGACGTGACGACTGTTCATAGAACTGCTTGAAGCTTATTCTAGATTCTAAAATCCATCAAAAATATAAATATTAAACCTGCACAGAATACAATTGCGTCAAGTGACTTAGGAAAAACCAAACTCCAATAATCCGCCTAAATCCGGTACGTAACCTTGCAAAATTTTGCTTCTGAGGTGAGCAACGAACAATTTCGTAACTGTTCTTTAAGAACGGCCTTAGGAGTCACGAGGCCTTGTCTTCCATTATAGTAACCGCAGCCACAGACACCTTTTCTTAGAAACTCTTGGGCGTATGGCGTATACCGCAAGTTACAAGCGTTGTGCCTCAGCTGATCGTGTTGTTTCACACAATATTTTTTAATTTCACACCAAATACCAGAGTATGTAAATAGAATAAATAAATTAAGACTGATTAAGCAAATTTATGCTGTTGAAGCGAGTGGCAGGGTCGACCAAATTGGAGATTTCGAAGATAGGCCAAGTTAAGAGTACCCACCTATAAAAGACGACCCAGAAAGATGTATGTTATATTGGTGCAAAAGAAGTGAGAGAGGGTGAGATTTACGAATGTATGAATTATTTGGACATATTTTAAAAGAAATTTTAAACTCATTTAATTTAAAAAAATGCAGATTTTTTAATAAACTCTTAAACGAATAACGTAACGAAGAAAACGTTTCCAGAGAAAGACGTATGCATTTCTTATTACTATTTTAGTTTTTAATTATATAAATATTTAAATGCCTTATGGCCAGGTTGAACAAAATATCTTATACGTGGTAGAGCCACGCTGCAGATATATTATGGTTGTAGCACGAATAAGTTGGCTCGACCGGGGTAGGACCACGCTCTTACAGAATACCAACGTAAAATAGCTGCAGTGTTTCGTATGGTGAGTGTAGAGAACCGGAGACACTTATTACTGGATACGAGACATTTCATCTTAGTCCTCAGGGGTGATAACGCATCTGCATTTAATCGAGGATATATGTAGATATCTATGGACCACAGCATCCATTTACCATCAGGTGGACTGTGTGCTCGTTTGTCACTTATATTCTAAAAAAATTTGACACAATGTTGACCCGCGGAAATTGATATTTCTTGAAATAGTATATGCTCGGGAAAAATGTATGTAAAAATGTATAACCGAGATTTAAAAATTTGAAAAAATATAACTTAATTGCCGGGAACAAACTTTGACGTTCGAGTTCTCGTTTTTTTAAGCAATAACCGTATAATATATTTCGATAGGCTAGATTTTTATTTAAATCTTTTAACCCTTCCACTGTCCCGTGTACTACATATAGGTCATTGCTATTGTCTTAGAATTGTGTCTAAAAATCGGACAGTGAAAGTGTTAATTCCTGACAATAAGCGAAAACATTTCATATAAAGTAACATTTTTCCACCAAATGTCGCACGCTTACTTCGTGTTGGACAAATACGAAAGCAGCGGAGAAATGAGGAAATCCTCGTTTTAATGTATGTTGTGCTGAAAATAAAGTGACCACTTATAACTACCAGAACCAGTGGTAATTAAACAAAAGAGTGACTTTCAATAAGTATTATATTATAATTTATATTGAAAAAAAAGTTTTTGTTTCTGTTTCTATTATGTTTTAATAGGAACCCAGTAACTTAGAAAACTCGAATAAATAGATCTTGAACAGAATTTTTGACCGACTTCGAAAAAAAGGAGGTATTCAATTCGACTGTATTTTTTTATGTGTGTTACCTCAGAACTTTAGGTTTAGGTGAACCGATTTTGATGATTTTTTTATTTGAAAACTTACGCCTTAAGTTATCAAATATAATATATATGATGATGAAGGAATCAATAGCTGTTTCACTATTCTCTTTACACCCCATCGCAATTTCAGTGGCATTCATAGATTATAAAACTTAGTCTTGAGCTACCTGCTGTAACAAATAAATATATTACTAAATATTTTACTAAGTGGTAGAACTACTTTTATGCCTAGGAGTCCGTCTGATTAGGTACCATGCTCTAACTATTTCTGCCGCCAAATAGCAGTCTGAAGGGTATAGAGAGCCAGTACAATGACGGGCTGCAAGGCACTCCATGTTAGTCCTCAGAGGTGACAACGCATCTGTAGTTTTCCTTGTTGACGTTGGTTGGTTATTGATGGACAGCAGTAGTCACTTACCATCAGGTAGCCTGTAAGTTCGTTTATCACTTCATTTAAAAATTGTGCCTAGCGAACAAGCTCTTTCATAAATAACATTGAAATTATTTATGTACGTACATTGTACATATAACACATATCACATGTTCCTCAAAAGTATACATAACCGCCTGCACCTGTGACATAGGCCACTCGACAAGCTTAAGAAGGAGGGCGAAGGGCGGCGCGCCGCGGGAGGCGCTTTATGAAGCTCCGCCTCTGGGATTGACGCGAGGGACTCCAGTTGACCTAAGAAAACGATTTCTAGGAATTTTTTTCGCAAGTTATAAAAGTTCACAAGCACCTATCCTATACAAATATCACCTGAGAGAATTAGTAGGTATAGTAGTAGATATTTATATAGTAATAGTAGCTAATAAATTATCATGAAATGTTCAGAATATAATGGGGTTTTTTTTAACTTACTATCGGCCCGCTCGCCCACGTCCCGGCTTCGCCTGGATACGATCTATTAATGCGCGTCCGTGTTATTGAGATTTAATATAATCAATGACTTTATTATTCAAAAAAAACTTCAAGTTTCCGGATAAAATAAGTAAAGCCTAGATCCCTCTTGCCGTTGCTCTCCATCTGATCGTGAAATTTCATCATAATCGATTCAGCCATTACGAAGATTAGCCGAACAGACTGAAAAGCAGACGAAAATTTTAAAAATGGTTATTGCAAATAACCCCTGAGCTTAATAGAAACCAGCTATTTTAATATTACGGACAGATACTTTAAATTTATTTATATTATGTAGATTTAAGAATTTCTGTAAAGTTTATATTATACTCCTAAAAATATACCCAATTTAATATATAAAAATTAATATAAGTTTATTTATTTTGTTCTTCGTCAATGCGTTCGTATTCCATCCATCCGATCACGATGTTAACTTTGGCAAGTTTTGTGCGCGCGCCCGTAAACACTTCTGACAAATTATATTTAGAATATTTTTTTTAATATACCATTTTTTCATGTTCTTATATTTTCATCCGATTCTGAGCTATTTTCAAAATTTCATGTCTCTAGCTCATCGGAAAGTTAGTTTTAAATCAATTACTAAATTCGACCCGAACAGACATACACGAAAGCGAGTTAATAAAAATCGTGGTAAAAGGAGGCGTTGCAATTGCAACGTATAACGGGCACAGCTAGTGGTCAGTAAAATATTATTAGGTTATACAAATATAATATTATAAGAGGGCTGGTTCTTTTCTCGTTTAAAGGCTAAGTCTAGCCAATCAGCGAGGAAACGCAGCCAGCGTTCTTGGAACGATACTGCGAGGAGTAGAACTGAATGATACTCGTAATTTACGTTTTTGTTTTAGTTTTTTTATTATGGTTTTTGTAATATTGTATATATTTCAACGTTATAAAAATAAATGAATAAAATATTATATCAAAGTGCAATAGGCAAATGCAAGTTCCTCTTCGACATTTTTTAGGAATATAACCCAAAATACGTAACATTATAAAATTCACACCTAATCCCGTAACTACATTATTTCTTCTATTTTCATCATCAACTACACTCTTACAGCCTCTTCTACTTTTATCATCAACTACATTCCATCACAAGTTCACCGCTAATCGTAGACCTCCTTACAGATTGCCTCATTGCCTCTTGACGACTCCAGTGTTTTTATTATTTAGAGTTGATATCAGGTAGGTGCTGCCCATCTCCAGTTTCAGTTGTTCCTTTGTCGCCTCTTACCGTTCTTACGACACCCACGAGATGATAACACGAGCAAAGAATATATTTCATGATACGAGGTAGTGGTTTCTCTTACGCAGCCACTACACCGCTATTTCTTTTCTTTTTTAACCGACTTTAAAAAAGGAGGAGGTTCTCGATTCGACTGTATTTTTATGTGTGTAACCTCAGAACATTTTTCTAGGTGAACCGATTTTGATGGTTCTTTTTTTATTTGAAAGCTGGTGCTTCTCATGTCGTCCCATATAAATTTGATCAAGATCTAACCAGTAGTTTTTGAGTTATCTTTAATAATGCGTTTTTAATTAACTTCGACTACATTGATGTTCTCATTTTATTGTTTATGTTTGTGAATTGATTTAATTTATATTGAAGTCACTTGTAGGTACAAAATTTTCAATTTTACCACTCGTTTCCGCATTTGATTTCTCTTATACAGGTACCTAAGTGTAACAGATGCGCCTCTAGTCCACCGAATGGTAAGTGAATTCTGTCACTTATATTATAATATTTACAATATTAACGTTTGCACATTGTCAATAATTAAATGTTGATAGACGAAACTTTAAAGAAATTGCGTGAATGAACAGAACCCGTTAATGGCGGTCTATCACGAGAGAGGACAGGATAGGTGGTGTGGTCCGCATTCCCGCGTGAGTCAGCGCGCGGAATGTGAAAGCCCGGGCTCCATCGCGGTTCCCAGGCCGCCGGTACACGGACGCGTGCCCAGCTTGCTCGTGGGACCACTTTCAGATTCTCAACTCTGGGACAATGAGGGCGACGTCACTTAGGAACGAGATGAAATATTTCTTTTTGTAATATTAGTTATATTTTTATATTAATTAGATTATAAATTAATAAACCAAATTCGAATATTCCCAAATGTAGAAAAATTTAAAAATATTCAAAATGTGAAAAACATTAAGGAACACTGAGGCATTGCTTACCTCTAGAAACCGGTATTTGATTTAAAACGCAACTTCTCAATTATGTGCCATTGTGTAACAAAATTCTTCACCGCAGTCCCTACTAGCGACATCTGGCGAGTGAAAGATTATTAGCTCTCATTGGACATGAATCACAGACGCTAAAAACACCTATACTCAAGTTGGTCAGAGTCAAAACAGTCTATTAACTCTATTTATTATCTCGACTCCACAGAATCAGTAATTCATTTCTGGGCATCGATTTCTGGGACAATGTATACGTCATTACAACAAAGTCCCAGAAAATACACAAGGTGTCTCTATTACCAAGTTTAAATGTTTTATTAAACAAAAACTGTATATGAAGAGTTACTTATTATAATGTAAATAAATGAATACATGGTTGATAATAACCCCTGGGAATGAGGTGGTCGCTTCCAAGCTGTTGTGTAAGTAGTTTGTACAACTTGTATTTTCATTGTATAATAAATATTCTATTCCATGGTACGTCGCACAAGGATGACGCAGCAAATACATGCAGCAGTTGAAAGTAACCAAGCGAAAAAGAAGAGCAAACACATAAATTATAAGTTATAAGACACACGTAACAAAATTTGCCACAACCTATGTAATTAATTGTTGTTAACAATAAAAACTTTGGACTAAGATCAATTAAAATATAATTTAACATTTATCTAATATAAAGCTCCCTCGAAACGTTCAGCAGAAAGTGTGTACACCCCACCCGTGGATCTAATTATCAATACGCGAGGTGATTGATTATGCGAATATATCTGCAGCGGCGATGAGTTGCGGCACGAGGTGTACACCGTGTACACACGTTATAGGTCCCTTTTTTTCTAGTAAACATGTCGGCGGAGGCAAACGCATTAAAAATATTATAACTAAGTCGTGTGACTCTCTCAATGTTTAAAGTTATGAAAAATAAATAGGTAGAGCTAACTTTGTTACAAACATGGCATAATCAATAATGGTTGTAAAATAAGTGTCTGTACAAGCATGACCTTTGCGTTGACAGGTAGAAAATTCTTTACTCGGTAGAGAGACCGTAATGTGGCAAAGCTCTGCGGCAGATTTCAGTGACATGTGCATCCCATTTCAATGTGCTATCCATGTACAGGCCTAAATCTTTCACGGAGTTCGAGAAGGGTATCAAGATGTCATTGTAATAAACTGAAGGCAGATTTGATAGGCTTATCTTAGACAGCATTCTCAAACTTGAACTACCCACAAGTATTGCTTGACATTTTTTTTGAGTTGACAGAGGCACCAATGAGCCTCGACCATTAACTAACAGAACAGAAACAGAAAGAGACACTTTTTTATTCAATGTAGATTATATAACTACCACTGGTTCGGAAAAAACCTATCCTGGGAAGAACCAGCAAGAAACCCAACGGGACTTTAAAAAAAATAGCTTACAATCATGTATGTTACACAATTAACAACACAAAACAAATTAGAAATAGCCTGGTGGCGATCATTCCCAGTGGTTATTATCATCCATAAATTCCTTAATATTATAATTTTTTATACAAACTTTTACAAACCTTTACTTTTTATACAAACTTAGTTTAATAAAGTTTTTGAACATTGAGCAGGTCAAATTTTGTAAGTTTTCTGGGATTTTGTTACAAAAGCGTATACATCGCTCCAAGAATGAATTGCTGACTCGGTGGAGTCAAGTAACTGGTACTACTAACTTGGAGTCTGTCCCTAGTATTTACAGAATGAATATCACTTATTTTTGTAAAACTACTTTAACTTTTTTGTACGTACATTACATTATGTATTTAAATTCGCAATAGCGTTATGGAGTTCGTCGATAGTAGTAGCCTGCACGTACATTTGATTTATCTTCGAAAATTCAGATGCGTTCCCAACCTTGATTAGGAAGGAATGCTTCGTTGTCAGTAAAAAGAGTCTCAATTTCTCAATGAAAAAAGAACTATCAAATAAATGTCTATGCATTTGAATTATCGTAATTAACATTTAGAAGTGGAAGATTATGGTGCAGAAAAACTAAATTTTCTGCATTTTCTGGCAGTAGTTTACTCCTTTTATTCTAGTAGACAATCCTTCATAGACAATATGCTCTGAACAAACACTACTAACTTCCCGGCCGAATACTTTTCACAACGAAACACAGCACACAGATGGTAACTGGATGCTATGGCCCTCTACATTTATCCTCAATTTTCAAGTCATTAAGCTGCTATTTTACGCTGGTATTCTGTGAGAGCATGGTCCTTCCCCTGTCGAAGAGACCTATTCATGCTACAACCATAATATAGTTGCAGTGTGGCTCTGTCTTTCCATACATCTTCTATTTCTTCTTTATCTCTTTTATTTGCTACATACTTTTACTTGTATTTCCAACGGTCCTTGTTGAAAGTAAAAATATATATTCTTGGAGGAATGAAGACACTTTTATTTGCCTAGCATTCATCCCACAGCTCTACCACGTATAAAACCTTCTAACCAAAAGCATCATTAACATTCACATTAAAATCAAAGTCATTCCATGATTTATGACGCTTTGTTATGAACAAGAGTAAGCAAGAGAGAGTAAGATTTAATTCGGAGTCCGCTGGGACGTCACTAAGCCCAGGTCGAGGCGGAGCGCGCCCAAAGCCCGAATTGACTTGCTAATGTGCGCCCGCTGAGAGGCGCCCTACCATTGAACCTAGAACAAGCTATTTTTCAATTTTTTTAACTTATTATAAGCCAGTGTTTGACTACAATCTCACCTGCAGGGCTAGCTAACAATTTTATCCCAGGAAAGGAGAAAATATTTATCCCTCGCTTAGTTTTATCCACCCTTAGAGCATGGGCACACCGGTGGATATAATATCCACAGTATATAAAATGGGAGATAGACTTAGACTTAGATCGATTTTTTGTATGAATATAAACTTCAACCCACGTCGAATGATCTAGGATAAAATCATCCCTTTCAAATGTCTTTCATTTAGCTCCATGCTACGGACGGGGATATATGTCTACCGTTATGTCAAATGGGGATATACTTCTCCCGTTTGACATAACAAGATAATTTTATCTCTTGTCAGTGGATATAATCGGGGGATAAAATTTTTGTCCCCCACCCATGCTAGCCGGGCTGGTGGTAAGTGGTGATGAAGCCCTAGATGGTAAATCGCAAAAGCAAACTTTTGTTACGCTAAGAAAGAGTGAATAGGCCTAAGTTAACATCTAGGGCTTAGTCGTTACTTGCCACCAGGTGGAATTATGGTCAAGAACTGGCTTATAACGAGTAAAAATTAAACGCTGAATCAGCTTGCGGTTAAGATCCCGACACAACTTCATTACAAGTTCATTTTATAACAAGTACTTGTGTTAGAATGTTGTGAATTCACTCTTGCTTTGGGGACGTCCAGATTGTAATCGGACGGAAGGAGAAACGTCGAAAGATTATTTTACTCCTTTGCTGTAATCATTAATAAAATGGAATATCGACAACAAAGAGGTGAAGACCCGCCGACCACCTGGTTGTTCGATGATTTTTACTTTACGTCTATAGAAATATATATCGACAAGCCTACAGAAGGTTGTAAATGAATAAACATAATATGTATTCAAACATACACACCAAAATAACTTTACTGTCCTTCAGAGGTAGATAAAACTCAATATTTTTTGATTTGTAACATCTTTCCTCTCGCTGTTCCGCAATCTGTGGGAGTGATTTCGTGAAAACGGACGGAAGTGTGTAACAGGAAGCCGGAGAAGCGCGCGCTATTTGATTTGACGAATGAGCGCGCGGTTGTAGTAAGGAGTGTTGTTATGTAAACTAATTTATATGTGTAAACTATATTAATAAATGTATTTACTGTTGATAAGTGTCTGAAAAAAGTGCAGATCATTGATAAAAAATGCAAGTGAGTAATAATGAATAATTATTCGAATAAATATTTCAGTGTTCAGCTTTTATAAATTTTAATGTTAATTTCTGTCGCTGCTCAATTCATATTTTTTTAATTTTGATAAAAAAACAAATGGCCTTTTTCAGGATATAATGTTAATATTACATATTACCAAGGTGTTAAATGTCAGATGTTACACATCATATGCAATATTACTGTACGGCTCGCTCGTTTTTTTTTCACTTCAATCACTCACACACAATTATTTTTATCCCCGTACCTCAGAAAACACGTTAAGCACAAAAGAAGTTGGTCCTGCACCTGATCTCACCGGTCGTCTCGGATTGCTGTCCCATCGGAAAGGACTATGAGAGTGAGGGAATAGAAAGTGCACCTGTGCTTGCGCACGCACACGTGAACTATAATCTAGTCTAGTCTTTTGCAAATTATTAGTCTTTGTTGAGACTGGCTACTACGACCGAAATTCGGTCTGGCGGACATTACAATATTTTTTATTTTGAATTGACTCGAAAGTTATACAATGGTAGGGGCGAAGGGGTAATATATTAGTGAGCCACGCGCCGACACGGGGCGAAGTCTCCGGGTGAAGTGATATCACACCGGCAATGATTCTTTATTTCCCTTCAGTCCTCTGCGCTCGGTTATTTATGGACATCATAGACAAACAATTGGGGTTATTAGGTTTGAACTCAATTATTATTTTGGTCTCAATATAATAGAAACAATCGTAAACTTTAATGAAGAAATAAGAAGTCTTCTAGTTATTTACTTTATACACTAGAATGTCACGCTTGTTAAATTTGATGTTGGATTCTGCGGAAATTTTTAGCGATTCCTTGTCCTCTTTAAAAAAACAGTGCTACAGAATTTTGAGATATAGTATTTAACGAGTTCGATAGTATCTATAAAATGTTAATTTTGCCCTGTCTTGTTTGGTATTTCTTAGTTTTTATTTTATTTTTAGGTTATGTTTCTAATATTTTATTAAGTTATGTTATAAATTTAGCACCTTTTCCAATATTGTTTAGAAATTTTACTCCTTTTGTGAAGAATGTTGTGGCTGCCTTAAATAGGTTTTATATTTCAAATTAAGTTTATAAGTAATATATTCTATTTCTGAACATGCATTATTTTAATTACCTCTGGCTGTCCTTAAAAATAAATAAAACTTTTTCTTTAAAAATTGAACACACTTGCACGCAAAATCTCACCTAGGTCTAAATCCTAACGCCTCAGATCTCAGTAAAGTCATTTCACACTAAAACTATTACGGTGTTAGTAAAGTTTTGAGAAGACATGGGATAAACAACGGAAAAGTTAGAGAGGAACGCCACAAAGCACAATCCTGAGATACCTGCATCCATCGACTTCCTGCATGTCTTACCAGGTCGTCACTCCATCTAGTGGGGGGCCGCCCTACAATTCGCCTACCGGTAGATACGAAACTGCCACTCGAGAACCTTCGCTTGTTGGTTCTTCGAGTTATATGGCCGACCCATTGCCACTTCAGCTTACTAATCCGTTGGTCTAAGTTGGTTACTCTGGTTCTATTGCGGATATACTCATTTCTAAGTCTATCACGCAGTGAAACCCCGAGCATAGCCCTCTCCATTGCTCGCTGAGCGACCTTGAGCTTCCTCATACGGCCAGCAGTGTTGAGCCACGTCTCAGATCCATAAGTTATCACTAGCAACACGCACTGGTAGTAAAATGCGTTGATTGTTAAATACTAATAATTTAATCACTTTTATGTAAAAGTTTTAATCTCTTTTATGACACTTTTTAAGCTGCACTTTATTATATCTACTAGAATGTTACTCAAGGAGAGGATTACAAATCAAATTAAACGCCTCGTCGGACGCGTTACTTTAATTAAAGCGTCGAGCGTTGGTGTTAAGAGGCCTTAACTCAATTGTCCTTGGAACTTAGTGATCCTACATCCCAGACGACGGGTGGAATTAAAAATAATTATCCTATTATTTCCTACTAACTGTACCCGCAAACTTCGACCTCGTTGTTTAAAAAATCAAACAGGAAAAATAGTGTTAGTCCATCTGGAAAAGCTACTTTTCTAAATTGCAAAAGAGAGCCGTACGGGCAATTTATAACTTAAATTGTAAAGAGTCCCTTAGAGAAAAAATAAAAAAAATAAACATTAACTTTGGCACGCAATATATTTATGAAAATATTACATTTTCATGTATGTACATAAAAACATGAATAGCTTTGATAAGAATAAAGATGTTCATACTTTAAACACTAGGAACAAACATAAGCTTGTAATACTAGACTCCACATAATTGGTAATTCATTTATGGGCTTATGTACACGCTTTATATTAAATTGTATTATGATTATTCAAAAAATTAACCTCAGAGTTTCTTGCCAGTTCTCTACCTTTACCTACGTTTAAGATTTTTCCACTTTCTCTTTCTTAAATCAACTTTAAGCTGAGGAAATTGTTTTTGATTTTGATAAACTTAGATGTAGAGTATACCTACTCATACTGTGTTGTAAACTTGGGGCATGAGTCCAGACAATATAAATCATATATTTTGTCTAAAAACTATAATAAAAAAAAAAACTAAAACTAGTAATTTAATTATCAAACAGTCCTACTCCACGCGGTATCGTGCCAAGAACGCTGGCTGCGTTTCCCCGCTGAATGGCTATACTTAGCCTTTGAGCGAGAAAAGAGCCAGCCCTCTTATCACCAGCAGCAACAACCAGCCGCATTTGTCAATTTGTCATTTTTTTTAATTTTTTTTTCTACCATTTTGTCTTGCATAAATATTGGCTTTACCTAGAATTTGTGAGACAGATATTAAAAAAGTAAACTGGTTTAAAAAGAGTACATTATAGCTTTTAAGCCAAAGCGTTTGATATTTCTTTATTTTTATTTATGTGTTAAATAATACATAAATGTTACAAAAAATACACAACGATAAATCCTACAGTCATAAAACACAATTTGTGTTGAGCGCCTGGTGGGAGTGGCGCTCAGCAGCGTGGACCAATCACGAACCACCAGCGATTGTTTCTTATCCCACCAACCCACATGCACAATTAATCCTGATTAACAACATTAGCAGAAAGTCTAAAATAAAGTGGTTGCATAATAAAATCAAGGACGTTTAGGTCGGCGAGTCGCCACCGCACCAAAGAATATATATTATTACTACGTAACCGCAAAGTGCTCTTTGTTAATCATGTCCGAAGATTTTATCGGAGACACTATTCTCGAACAAAAAAGGACGAAGTCAAATACATTAATTTCAAAAAATTTCAAATATTATATTGGTTTTTTCTTTATGGGTTAAGTGTGACAAGCGAGCACACAGTCCACCTGATGGTAAGTGGTTGCTGTGGCCCATAGACAGCTACACCTATACTCGTTTGCGAATCAAAATGCAGATGCGTTGTCAGCCGTGAGAACTAAGATGGAATGCCTCTTTTCCAGTAAAAAGGGTCTCCGGTTCTCTACACTTACGTTGCGTTGTGTCTTTTTGCGATTGTTTCCTAACATGATAATATTAAGCCCTATATTACGTCTTATACCACAGAGGCACCTAGGCAATGGAATATTTGGAGGTCTCTCCCCTTTTTGACAACTTATACAATTTTTTTATAGATAAAGAGTGACAAACGATTACTCAGTCCACCTGATGGTAAGTGGATGCTGTGGCACGTAAACATCTATCTACGATTAAGAATCAAAATACAGGCTGTGCATTGTCACCACTGAGAGCTAAGATAGAATACCTCGTTTTCAATAAAAAAAGTCTCCGGTCCACTACTCTCACCATACGAAACACTGCAGCACTAAGCTGCTATTTCACGCTGGTATTCTGTGAGAGCGTGATCCTTCTATTTAGTGGAGTTTCCCCGATCGAGCCGACACACTCGACTCGCTGCAACCAAAACATAGCTGTAGTGTATCTTTACTACATGTAAATGACGTAGAAAACGTACTTTTCCAGGGTCATAAGGCCGTTGGCGAACTGGGGCCCCTA
This sequence comes from Parnassius orleans, assembly GCA_029286625.1. NCBI lineage: Eukaryota > Metazoa > Arthropoda > Insecta > Lepidoptera > Papilionidae > Parnassius > Parnassius orleans. The sequence goes on from JAGSMP010000178.1 coordinate 340,810, forward strand.
GGCAGTTGTCCACTTTGCCGATGTAGGCTACCCCGCCCCCGTTTCCTTATTAGAAAAATCTATAACTTAGTTAGGTCTCGATAGGTATCGTAAATTTGTCTGGAAAACTGGAAATAACACAACAATCTCTCCTCGAGAGGAACATTGTTGTTGTTACGATTCGCCAAATAAGACAGGCAAAAGTCTTAAACCAATACAGCTACTCTGATTTGTATTTTGTTCACGAAACTATTTACAATATGATGATGTGTCACATTGCGCAGTTCTTGGGAGATTTTGACGACAGCTTAACCCAACGGACAGTTACTAAAGATCCCTAAGCGGATAAAAATCCTGAGATTTATATCACAATTGAAGTACTTGTTACCTCGTTTCCACTAATAATTCACAAACGCAGACATTTGATACATAAAATCTTACACATTTACGTAACGAAATCCATTTCAAGCCATAAAAGAGGAGTAGCAATCCATCAGTTCAAGTTACCGTCAAAACTCCTTCGAGAAGAGGAAATGGCAGAATAATCATGACATAAAATTGTCTCACCTGAAATTTTAAAACTGTTGACGGGAAACAGTGCGTTACTATAAACCTTTTTTGTATTTTTTTTTATATATGAAACTGAACTGACAAACGAATTTAAAGTCTAGCTGATGATACTGCAGTTCCTGAAAGCATGCAACCAGCTTCAAACAAAGAAGCCTTCAGATCCTTTATAACTTCTGAGGACTAAGATGGAATGCGTGCCTATATTGGCTCTCTATACAAATTCAGACCGGAACACAGGAGTATACGCCCCTGCTATTTGACGGCAGAAATAAGTACTAAGAAATAGAAATAGAAACTCTTTTATTCAATATAGATCATAAATAATACTTATTGAAAGTCATTCTTATGTTTAATTTACTACTGGTTAAGAAAATACCTCTGTCCTGGGAAGAACCAGCAAGAATGGCTTTATTACGGGATTTTTTTTAACTTCCCGCTTGAAAATTAATAATTTTCAAAAGTAGGAAGTTATATATTTCGGTCCGATTTTGAGAATGCGAGTTTTCATCAGATCTCCACGTTTTGAGATCCTAGGAAGTGTGTGTGTGTGTGTGTGTGTGTGTATGTATGTATATAAATAAAATTTGAAAACAAAAAAATAGATTTTCGAGCGTTGCGCTCGAAAATAAGCGGGAAGTTCCCGGAATGGCCTGCAGGGTCAACCGTTCTTCAGATCTTTAAAAAGAAAAAATAGGGTTAAGTCATTTCACCTATAGTATTATGTATATTTAACGTTTTAAAATTTTAATTTTGCCTCAACCATTATATTAAAGGAATGTATGCAAAGTTTTCTATATGTTTTTTGCACTATTTTATTTATTACGTTACGTTTATGTATTAGAATTTATGTCACACTACGGTTAAGGGAGGTACTATGAAGCATGCGTCATGTATATAAGCCGACGGCATAGCTTACATCTGTATATCTGTATATGACACACGGTCCAACTCTCCCACGAAGTTTTTACCAGTCGCCAGCGGCGCTCATATGACTCATCCGAGCACGAACCGCGTTTACCCAAATGTAATAAGCACTGTTACTGAAACGAGCGGAGTAAAGATTTAGTGTAAGGAGATCAAGTGATGCCGGAACTATGACTTGGTCGGTTTCCTATTAAACAATGAATCACTTCCACGCTCCGGAAGATCGACGGATGTCAAGATTGCGCAAGAAATATATTAGTCAAAGGTAAAGTAGGTCAGTTTGTGTATTTGCGAGATGATTAATTAAAATTTATTCAAAAATACATTCGATGTAATGTAACATGTGAGATGACTGATATAAATTAGTCTGATGCCCTCACTTGCGTTAAATAAACAAGTTTATGGTCATCACGGAGATCACGTCAGTCAGTCCTTCCGCCCCCCGCCCCCCTCCCGTGATCCCATGGGTGCTACAAAGTATTCGCCAACGCCAGGAATATAAATGTAAGTTAATTAAACGCGCTACAATCCGTAAAAACTAGTTTCATTCAATGAATAGTGTTGGAGTCAAGAAACCATGATCACTTGTATTTCCAGAAGTTGCTTATTACAGATTGATACTCCTTTTAACCATTTTGCTATTAAATGGTGTTGTAAGGGAATCCACAACCCTAACACATCCTGGGGATGTCGTATGAAGCGACATAGGTAAACTAAAACATTTTCAGCATTTTCCAGAGAACAAACCAAAATAATAAAAAACTGCTGTTGCCAAATCCGCCTGCTAAGCGTGGCAACTATGGCAAACATCCCCCAATGAGGTAATCAATTGGGAGGCCTGTGTTTAGCAGTGGACTTTTGACAGGCTGTAATGAATGAATCAATCAATGAACAATGTAGAGGCTTTAATTACACTAAAACAGTGCAATATGCCACCTAAGGTTACATCACTTCTGGTGGTCATAAGATCATCCAGGTTGAATAATTTAAGCAATGGCTTATATTAAGTGAAATAAAACACGTTTACTTATTACTAATTACTTTTGTAGCAGGGAAGAAAAGATTTTGCCGCTCTGTCCCGAAGCGTGTTTGTAGACTTCACGATTCTTTAAAATATTTTAATACTAACTGTTCCCCGCGACTTCGCCCGCGTGTAATTTAGGGTTTGAAAGTTTTTGCGAGGAACCCTAATTATTTTTCTATTATAAAAGTAGCCTAAGTTATTCCTTATGGCATCAGCTATCTGCTAGTGAAAGTCCCGTCAAAATCGGTCCAGCCGTTTCGGAGATTAGCCGGAACAAACAGACAGACAGACAAAAATTTTAAAAAGTGTATTTTTGTTAAGAGCCGTTTATACTTTCATATGCATTTAGTAAAACGCTGTAATTTTGACATTACAAAGAGACACTTCAATTTTATTTATTTGTATGTATATGTATGTATGTATGTATGTATGTATGTATGTATAAATATAGATAGATAACCAAGAAGAGATGATAGATGTCACCAGCAACATTGTAATTACAGCCTATCATCACAGTATAATAAAATCATGGTCATCCATATAACGAACATAGGCCTCTTTCATATTTATGCCATAGTTTCCACGCTCGGCGAGCGGGTTAGCAATCGCATTTTTTTATCAGGAAGATGGCCCATCTCCTGGTTCAGTTTCCAACACCTTTTACGACACCCACAAGATGATATGGGGTAGTAGATTCTCTTTTACCACCACTACATGGCGTACAGCGGTAGCGAAGCCTCCATAGAAGCCGAGAAGCCGGGCTTGCCCTATCAAACTGCTCAATCAATAATATCAACTAATAAAATAACTCGTAAACTGTTTCAAACTATTTCAAATTTCCCGCGCGCTCCTCTGTTCTACACAGGTCATGACCTCGTAGCCTTATTAAACATGGCAAAACTTAAAAAAAGCAAAACTGCGCGATACTGCTGTAATAAAAAAGGAGTTGAGTTGAGCGAATAGTCGTCTCTTTCGCACGCGTGGGCTTTTTACCGGGCTTTCGAGAAGACGATCGCTCCCTTTCTAACCTGTGGCAAAATGTTCTATAATGAAATATAACTACGATTGTTTATATAGCAATTAGTATGGAGCGATAAGCTGGGTTTTCGGTGTGAAGTTAGTCGAGCGCGGGGGCGCGCGGGCGATACGTTTGCAAGTTCACTTCGAATTTCAATGTTTACTCTGTGTGTTTACTTGAGCGAATGAACATTGCGAGTTGAAAATTTAAACTTTTTTAAAGATTTTTAGTGAAAATGGAGGATAATAGTGTTCCTTGTGATGAATTGAAGTGTGTTAAAGTGCTAATCGGTGAGGAAAAGGTAAAATCTTTAAAGGTAAAATCTTTAATCTTTCCTTAAGAAAGAGAGACGATTCGATTTAGAATATAAATAATTTGTTTTTTTAATTTTGTACATAGTTTGTTTGTACTTTGTTCATGCTTTTCTTTTGTTCATGTATTGTATTGTATGTAAATATCTTTTTCTTTCGCTCAAGCAAACCCAAACGGCTTTTTCAAAGCCACCGAAGGTATGCAATTGCTGATATGTCATACAATCTATCTAGCAGTAGTATGCCTTCTGTGTGCTTTGTTAAACACGTCCTCGACAGCACTGAATATGAAACTGAAGAGTGGAGACAGATCAAGATTGGTGTATTTTTATAAAACTGCTAAAAACAACAAAACCATATCTTGGGCTTACCCTAGTTTGGAGCCCTAGATTCGTCACTGGCGTACAGTATACCAGCTTGATATAACAACATGCTGCTGTTTCGTATTGTGACTGACAAGTGTAGTGTTGACCGGGGATTTGACCACCACACATATATATTTATTTAGTGGAGCAAAATAATACACGTCTGTTCAGCTTAGCGGTTTAATCCGAGAGAGAGGGCAACATAGCCAAAACATATAGGTACTTGACACTTGCGGTAATCCGATTCTTAAAACTAACTACCCTAAAATAAATATATGTAACAACAAGAACCAAGAATCCTTTTTAATAGTAACGAGGCTTTTCATCCTAGTCCTCAGTGAGGGAAACGCATCTGCATTTTGATTCTTAATCGAGAACAGATGTGGGTGTATATTGGCTACAACATCCACTTACCATCAGGTGGACTGTTTGCTCGCTTGATACCTTTACCTCCTTAAAAATATAACTCACTTGTCCCACCGCCGACGAGGAAGCGATTAGCTATCGACTATTTTCTCGCTCAAGAAACGAACAATAGATATAGATCCCGTGTCAATAAAAGATACATATGTTAATAGTTCATCGCTGGCTGTTCACACTGCCGGCGAGAACTCTCTCTCCACTAGTTTGTCGCAGCAACAAAAGCTATCAAAGATAAAACTCGCTCAGCGATGCTTGCTTGGCAGTCAGAACTCACGCAGAGAGAGCAACCAGCTGTCATTTTATTCTACGGTGCGGATCTGAGTGCACTTGAATATAGCACGGTGACAAAATTATCGAAACTACACAGATTCTAGCTCTACTCGCTTCTCGTTCATCGTTAGTGGTGGGACAAATGCCTAAAGCTATCAAACTTAATGTTTTCGCTTTTCGTAATATTAATGTATCTGTACCCACAGTCGAACTAATCTCTCCCAAATTAAAATGATATTGTGTCAGTAAGTACCTATCACATTATTTTGATTGAATGACGAATCTCGCAAAGATGTTGTTTTCTCTCGCCGCTGTCAAGATGCCCCCGGCCACGTCCACGGCGCCACGCGCCACATTCTTGGCGACCGCACGTGGAATTTTCGTTACTCACATTGTACGAGCAAGTACATGATATTTCAACAGTTTAGAAAATAATGTTGATATTATGCCTTGCGCGCGACACGTTCACTATAATTACATTTTTCATTCATAAGTATTTTCAGTACATAAACGCTCTCTACGGAAACGGACACAGTTTTAATTACCACATCCTGTAACGTAGAAGATACAACCTACATTAATATACTACATATCAATTATATGTAGAGGGTCACAACTCACAAAAACCCCTACATTTTGGTCCTTCGAGCTTTCGACGAACTAAGACTTGCATATTACGTCTACAATAGTTCAACAGTAAAGTATTTGTAAAAAAAAAAAATAAAAGTGTAATTCGTGATTCTATCTGTAGTGTCACTTTGGTTGCTGGCCTCCCACAAGCGGGTCTCACCAGCTTGATTGAGTGCATACTACGCACGAGTCACACGTATCTGAAACCAACTATTTACAACATCGTCCTTAAACCATGGAGAACCTACTTCAACAACAGAGAACAATCATTGAATCTATCCTTAAAATTGGCTAACTTCAAAAGGATTCTGATTCACGCAAGTCAGGAACATACATACAGAAAAGGTTGGATGCTTTGAATGCTCAATGGAGGTGTTCAACATGAATCATGGGGTTCTAAAAAACAGACAGTGACTTGGATGACGACTATTTCATCAATGATACCTACACCACCACAAAGAAGCGGTACGAAGCGATTCGTGACATGCTGACGAACTACGAGGTGAAAACTGCGGAAACTGGAGTACCATCAAGGTCTGATGAGTTCATTAGCCAACAACGCACTAATTTCCGCGCTCTCTAGGGTGATTAAAAACATCAACACCAAAGAGTTGACAGAAAAGTGGGAAATTTGCAAACTGAATTCGCTGCAGTCTCGCTGAAACTGATCGACGAGCTCCACTGGCAAATCGATAACCTGACTTCTGGCGGTGATGTACTACGAAGAAGAGTTTTCTGCATACGAAACCCTGTACGAAACTACAAAAGGGATTTGAATCGTAAGCTTAACTCAGTATCTCAACAGCATCAGCAAGTGCCTACAATTGAGATTCCTTTTTCTGGTAATTATACCCAGTGGCCTACATTCATGGACCTATACTGTGAAGCCATCCACAACAATGTCATGTTGACAAAAACGCAAAAGATGCAGCACCTCAAGGCAAACTAAAGAGGCGGAGCGCATCGTACAGCATCTACAGTATCAGCTGATAATTACGACACCTGTTGGGAGATACTCACCCATAGGTACAACAACCGACAACTTTTGTTTACAAAACATATACAACCCTTATGGGACAACGGCGTTGCAAACACAGAATGCATACGAGCTGAAGAAGCTACATGACACAAGTGTCGAGACCATACATGCTATTCACAATCTGGGCATCGACACAACGACTTGGGATCCGATCCTGCACATTCTCACTGGCAAATTGGACTCTGACACGTATGCAGCCTACATGGGATCATCAGAAAGGCTCCGAGAGACTACCTTCCTGGATGAGCTGATAAACTTCTTGGAAAACAAGTTTACTGCGCTTGAACCTGTTCAAGAAGAGACAGACACCTAACAAGTCAAACAATTCGACCAACAAGGAGGCAACAGCTCAATTTAAGAAGGACTTTAACAACACCAACAGGCGTAGTTTTCTTCGAGCATATCATACAAGCACAGAAAAAATTGCCCGCTGTGTAAAACAATCATATTTTACTCTACTGCAAGTCGTTTCAAGACATGTCACCGGAAGACAAAATGAGGTCAATTTCAACTACATATTTGTCGCAATTGCCTGTACTTACACAACGACAATAAATGCAACTCCAACAAAGATGCGCGTGTGCAAAGAAGCACACACAACATTGCACGATATTTACCGCAGTTGAAATCGCGGTCTCAAATAACGTTATACCTAGCAACAAGCCACATACGTCACAGCAAAAGGCAAACCACGTATCTGGAAATTATAACGAAGTCCTACTAGCGACCGTTCAATTAAAGGTGATGGCAGCTGATGGATCGACTGTTCAATTGCGATGCCTTCTAGACCAAGGATCACAGATAAATCTAATAACTGAAGATGCTGCGCAACGGCTGGGACTGCAAAGACAAAATCGAAACGCCACAGTCTCAGGCATAGGGACGTCAGCACATCATAGCAACGGAACCGTACGGTTAGACTGTGAGTCTTTGTACGGAGGCCATTCATTTACAATCGAAGCCATGGTAATGGCCAACATGCTCAGCAACCTGCCTAATTACACCTTCGAAAAACAAGACTGGCCACATATTCAGAACATACAACTGGCGGATCCCGACTTCAACATCTCGAGACCAGTGGACGTTCTGTTAGACGCTGGAGGTATGCTGACATAGTAATGAGTGGTATGCATGAGGACCACACACACGCACCCATGGCTCAACAGACAAAAGTGGGCTGGGTACTGCTGGGCAATCAAAACCTTCAACTGCCACGTGCTCATTAATCTTGACGATGTATCTCGATTTTGGGAGATGGAGATAACCGAAACCAATCACAATCTAACATCAGAGGAAGAATACTGTGAATCTATTTATTCAACCACAACAAGAAAAGAAGACGGACGATATGCAGTCAGACTTCCAATGAAAATAAACTACGAACAAACCTTGGGCACTTCTAAACCACAGGCAATCGCACAATTTGCAGTTAGGAAAACGATTGGCCAAACAGGAAACATTTTCTACGTCATACAAAAGTTTATTGACGAATATCTACAACTCGGCCACATGACGCCATGCACTGAACACCATAAGCAAGCTACTTACCTCATCACGGCGTACAAAGCTGGACTCAACAACTACAAAATTGCGTAGTCTTTAATGCCTCTGCCAAGACAAGTACAGGACAAAGCTTGAACGATCTCATGGAGTGGCCTAACCTCCAACAAGACCTACAATCTATGATTCTACGTTGGCGAGCCTTTCAATACGTCTACACTGCAGACATTGAGAAGTTTTACCGTCAGTACTGATACACGATGAAGATCAACACCTGCAAAATTGTATGGCGTGACTCTGCTACAGATCTCATCAAAGAATACCAACTGTGCACTGTAACATATGGTACCAAAGCTGCACCATTTTTGGCAATGCGCACCATAATACAACCTCGTAATGGACGATGGACACCGCTATCCTCTCGCGGCAGAGATCCTTACTCACCAGCTGTATGTGGATGACCTACTTGGTGGCAGCAACGACATGTTAGAAGCACAAGACGCTCAAAACCAATTGATTGACCTGTTAAAAGGCGGTGGGTCAATCTTCGCAAATGGGCTAGTAACCACCCAGATTGCTTCAAACTTTACCTGAACATCTCATAAGCCAGAATATGTTTGACTTCAAGGACGCAGAGAGTAACAAAACACCGGCTTAACCTGGAATCCGCACACTGATCAGTTTACATTCAAGGCGCCACTTAGTAACACACGTGACGTCACAACGAAGCGGACATTGCTCTCTGACCTATCAAAATTATATGACCCACTTGGTTGGCTGTCTCCGGTAACAATGAAGGCAAAACTCATTTCAACAAGCTTGGCTTGCTTCAACAAATTGGGATGAACCTCTTCCGAAGACATACAACAAGAGGACAACCTTTCAACAAGAATTGCCCACTATCAATACCATCGCTTTACAACGCTGGATTGGTAACACTAAACAACCCATCGAGTTACACGGATTCAGTGACGCCTCCGAGAAAGCCTACGGCTGCGTTATCTACTGTAAATCTATTAGTGAAGAAGGGCAACAAATTATCACGCTGGTGGCAGGAAAAACTAAGCTCGCACCATTAAGAAAACCCCCGTCTTTACCACGGCTTGAACTATGCGGTGCCCTACTACTGTCTCTCGACTTATGAAAAGGTCATAGAGTCAATAAACTCACAGAGTGTAACAATACATGGTTGGACAGATTCTATGATCGTGATGGGTTGGTTACAAGGCCTTCAAGATGGACCACATTTGTGGCTAATCGCGTAACACAGATCACTGTCATCATGCCATCGGGATGCTGGAGGCACGTCAAGTCTGAATATAACCAGCAGATTGTGCCAGCAGAGGCCTAACTACTACAACTGGCGAATCATCATTTATGGTGGGGACCTATTTGGCTAAAAGACAACGACCTCCCACTTCAAGACCAATTCCACACAACTGTTGAAGAGAAAAGGTCAAACAAGTTTGCGTCACAAAGGTCGATGCCATTAATCGGAGAACTTTAAACAAACACAGCTGTATGGCACGCGTAACTCGAATCCTAAGTTGGATACTTCGGTTCATAAACAATGCACGTGACGTCAACATGCCATGCGGTCATCGTACTTAGCAACGAGTGACCTGCAGAACGCACATAATGCAATTATCAAGGCTATACAAACTAATCATTTCGCCGACGACATTGCACAACTCAATAAACATCATAAAGTGCGAATAACAAGCAGCATTTTAAACTTAAATCCATTCCTGGACAAACACGAAATCTTACGTGTAGGAGGACGTCTGAAAATGCCAACTTAAGTCAAGAACAAAACATCCAATTATCTTACCTTACAATGACAGGTTAACGGAGTTACTGATCGACCAAGCGCACAAGAGGACCCTGCATGGTGGAGCCAGACTAACTCTATCATATCTACGCAACAGATATTGGATTATCAGCGGTTTGAGAGCAGTGAAAACGACTTATACGGTGCATCACGTGTCATCGCTTCAAAACTATCAACAACAACCAACTTATGGGTGATTTACCTCCACGCGTCACACCATCCCGGCCTTTCACACACACCGGTGTAGATTTCACTGGGCATGTGGAGGTAAGGCTAACAAGGGCAGAGGAATAAAGACAATGAAGGCCTACGTAGCTGTATTTGTGTGTTCTGCACAAAAGCTCTTCACCTCGAACTTGTCTCCGATCTCAGCACAGTGGCTTTTCTGAACGCCTTGAAACGAATGTGCCCGCCGAGGAAAGCCCGTCACATCTACAGCGACAACGGCACCAACTTCGTGGGCGCAGCAAGAGCATTGAAAAACAACGAAAGGAGGCATTACAATGCTACAAACAATGACGTCATAACTAACATGTCAGAGTGGGGCATTGAATGGCATTTTAACGCTCCTTCCTGGCCTACTGCTGGTGGACTCTACGAAGCTGCAGCAAAAGCCTGAAACATCACCTCAAACGAGTACTTGGGGATCAAAACTTACGTTCGAGGAATTTTCTACACTGTTGGCGCAGATTGAAGGATGTCTCAACTCTCGCCCCTGGTGGCGTTGTCAGAGAATATCGAAGACCTTGACTGCTTGACACCAGCTCACTTCCTAATCGGCGAGCCTCTCTAGAATCACCACTATCCGCTGAGGGTAATGACATGACCTTCTCTACAAGATGGCAACTTACGGAGAAAATGTACAAGGACTTCTGGAGAAGGTGGTCTACTGACTATCTTCAAACTCTACAAACTCGAAGCAAATGGCACTTTCCTACTAAAACTTAGAAGTTGGGGACGTCGTTATCGTCAGAGAAGACAACATTCCTCCTACCAAATGGATCCTGGGACGGTGTTGAGACTCACCCAGGTGCGGACGGCCGGGTACGAGTCGTCACACTGAAAACTAAAACAAGTAATATGAAGCGACCGATTACAAAATTGTCACGCCTTCCGTTGATCCGTCATCTTATACAACTGCATCTTCTGACGTTGACACTAAAGCCTGCAATAAATACACAAAGAAAACGAAGAAACAACAACGGCAAAAACACTTCAACAACTTTTTTTGTACGTTACTACTTATATTTTCGATGTGTTGGACCTACTACGCAACAAATGATCAACATAACAAGGCTTAGCAGTTCAAGAGTCGTTTATTTTGACAAGGTGTCTGATGTGCAGATTATTCAAGATAAGTGGAAAATGGTTGTATACTACAACATGACGACATATTGGCGGAGTTTGGACAACATACAAAACTATGTCAACCATTTGAACACATTATGCAAGAATGAAGCAGCCTATCTTACAATTTCATCCCAGTTTCAACACGAACTTAACGAAATTCAACACTATAACGATATCTTACGATCAGAACATGGACCGTCTCGAAGAAAAGAGGACTAGTGAATGGAATAGGATACCTAGCAAACTCCCTTTTGGCACTCTGATGAGAGATTTGCCAATCAGTACGTGAAGGATATCAACATAATCCAGTCAAACGAAAATCATCTATTGAATCTCTACAAAATCACACATCGATCATCGAAAGTGAATATAATCTTCTAAAAGAAACGAGGAAGTAATGAACACACAATTTCGTATCATCGACAATCATCTCGCTGAAACGGAAAACGCATACAAATCAGCCATGACAATGCTATGTACATAACAGCTACCGCTCTGGCCGTGAACTTGATCATTTCAAACATACGACAAATACAACAGCAACTCCTAGACCTAGTAACTGACGTGAAGGACGAGAGTTGACACCCATCTCATCAAGCCCAACCAATTTGAAGATCAGCTCAACATCATCTCCGGTCATTTACCAAGCGAGTTATCGCTACCCTGTGTGAACACACGCCATTGCACGCGAAGCCTATACAAGCTGGCGCGAGTGCATGCGCTTAACAGTGCATACATAATATTCGAAGTGAAGCTACCGCTAATAAACAACGAACAATATGAACTTAACCGCATCATCCTATTCCGCAAATAACTGGACACACAGAGAAAACTATAGTACTACATCTGAATACCTTGCTGTAAACCTAAAGGGACATGATAATACCCTAGAAAACCGAGATGTATCATCATGCTTAAATCTGCAAGAAAACAAAATGTTATGTGCTATCAATCAACCTATTTACAACATTAAGGTAGCTGATACATTATGTGAAGCAAATATTAAACAATGGCGACTTATCAACATGCCGCACAAGAGTATTGATTGCAACGACAGGTGGGTGCGATTACACAATCGTGGCGCGTGGCTGTTCTCCTGTTGCGAAGACTGCACGATGCGCATTTTCTGCCCAGCTGGAGTGACGTCACAGCACTTACACGGCACGGGGATTATGTTACTGACTTGTGTATGCTCAGGAGAAAGCTTCATCATTCATGCTCGCAACGACTATCACAGCGAGTTGAAACTAACAGGCAGTGAAGAAAGAATGTACATGCGTGAATCAAGCCTGAACCACATACTGACAGACTTTAATCATACATTTGGACCTGAAGATCATAAAGACGCCTTACAAGAGCTGAAAACAACATTGATAAGGTCAAGGAACAGCAACAAACACTGAGTGTACAATCACTCACATACGACACACACAACTATGTGTTGTACACCGTAGTCGGATTTATTATTGTAGCCTTCATTGCATGGGGACATTCCGGCTGAAAAGAAGATGTCAAGGCTGCAGCGTGAATCTTCGCGACAAGCCAGACCCCAACAATGTCGAGCAGCCAACCCAAGGACATTCATCGGAGCATGGAGTCTCGGACATCGATAGTGTGGATGCGGTGATCGCAACGGCTGCCCGTAAACTCAATAGGGTTCATCGCCTTAAACTTTCTTCTTGTTTTAATTTAAATTACTGACTCATCTCATAGTTCATCAGAATTTCGTGAACAGTTCCCATTTGTTTCACAGTAATTTATAAAAAAGGTAATCCAGATGTCGCTGATTCATTCAAAGAGACATTTGGTAAGCTCTACCAGTGCAAATGTTTGGTAAACTTAATTATTATAATCACTATCTGCTCTTATTTGATCACAAAATTTAAAATCTTTCTCTGATGCGGCGAATGATTTTCGCAGTTCTAATCGCTACTCACAGCCGCGCCGGTCGGAGCCCGAGCTACAGGTACGTCAGGGATCCTTTGCTTCACCGGAATTTCGTATTATTTTTAAATTATATAACACATGTCTAACAAAACTTTGTTTGTAAAGTCTCAATTTTGTTATGTAATGAAGAATGTTGGTTTTTTTACACAAATAAGGGTAACAAACGATCGCGTAGTCCATCTTTTAGTAAAATATAATTAGCATAACACATGGATATCTAAATCTATTAAGTATTCTGTCTGAATATATTTTCGGTTATAAATTAAAATGTAGATGCAAATAGCAATCCCACATTTTGACAATCCCAATGCAATATTATAGTAAGTTTACTTTTACTGAATAAAATGAAATAATTTTTATTCATAATAACATAAACATAACATAAACACTCACGCCTGTCACCCAGAGGGGTAGGCAGAGACTACGGACTTCCATTTGGCACGATCCTGACACACCTCTCTCGCCGCCTCCACATCCATATACCTACGCATACACGCTCGTCGGTTAAGGGTACTCTTAATTTGGCCCATTTTCAATATATCGCCAATTTGGTCGATAAATTTTCGCCTAGAGCGTCCCTTCCCGACTCTGCCGTTCACCTCTGCCACATAAATTTGCTTTGTCACTCTTTCCTCATTCATTCCTTTCATTCATTCATTCCTTTTTTAATCCTGGTCACAACATCATCTTGCAAACGACACTCTTCTCTTATCACACAATTTCTCACTCTGTCATTCACATTGAGCCCTAACTTAATAATTTCAATATAAAAATTGAAAGTCATTCATGCTTTTACCACTGGTTCGGAAAAAACCTCTGTCCTTGGAGGAGCCAGCAAAACCCAAGGGGATTTTTTTAACATTAATCTATAAGTACATATTATAAAATTGAAGTGTCCGTCTGTAAATTCGAAATAACTGCCTTTTATTAAGTTCAGGTGATTATTTTTGTATGCAACTAAAACATGAATAAACATTTTTGTCTGACTATCCGGCCTAATCTTCGGAATAGCTGAACACATTCTGATAATCCTTCACAAACAGACAGATAGCAATGCCCTGAGTGATACAGGAGTGTTCATTTTATTCGCAAAACATGCAGAATTTTTTGTGAAATTGAAAAACTGATAAATTAAATGTTTGGCCAAGGACTACTAGGTATACGCGGGTCTTGTCGCGGGATAAAGCTAGTTAATATAATATATTGTACAATTAAAAAATGTAAAAATATTTAGAAACAGCATGATAGCGATCACCTCATTCCCAGGGGTTATTACTGAGTCTGATCATAAAACTGATCACAAAATCAAAGCAAACAAAATCCGCCCGCACTACACCGGTCATTAAACGCGCGTGTCCCTCGCGTAATGGACTCCAGTCTTAGACCGTCGGCCCTCAGACCTTCAGCACAGATAGTAATGCTAATGCCGGCCATTTGGAGCTTAATCAGATCACCTCGAAGATTGCCCTGTTTTCGTTTTCCTCCGTTTTCCCGATTTTGTCGGAATTGACTCAATAAAAGATCGGCGAAGGGGTCAACGATAGATCTGTTATAAGTTAAAAACTAAACTTGCAACCTAAACAAGTTTCTTTAAAAAAATATGTACTTATAATGTCTTTTATCAGCCGAATTTTGGTTCTCAATTTTTTTTTTACGTGGTAGAGCCATGCTGCAGCTATATTAATAGTATAGTTGTAGCACGAATGGGTCGGCTCGACCGGGGAAGGACCACGCTCTTACAGAATACTAGCGTAAAATAGCAGCTTAATGCTGCTGTATCGTATGGTGAGTGTAGAGAACCGGAGACCCTTTTTACTGGAAAAGAGGCATTCTATCTTAGTTCTCACGGCTGACAACGCACCTGCATTTAAATTCGCAAACGAAGATAGATGTAGATGTCTATGTGCCACAGCAACCACTTACCATCAGGTGGACTGTGTGCTCGTTTGTCACCCTTATTCAATAAATAAAAAAACGACTTCAAAAAAAGGAGGAGGTTCTCAATTAGAATGTATGTTTTTTTATGTGTGTTACCTCAGAACTTTTTTTCTAGGTGAACCGATTTTGATGATTTCTCATTTGAAATCTGGCGCTCCTCATGTGGTCCCATATAAAGATCACAGACCAGTAGTTTTTGAGTTATCCTTAATAATGCGTATTTAATTGGCTTAGACTGCATTGATGATGTTCTCATTTTATTTATAGTGAGATCGATTATACAAAATTTTTAATTTTACCACTTGTACTGTATGTTCTGTTGTATTTAATATTCCTTTCATTATGGTGTACGTAAGCTGTAACTGCATCCACGGCACTGGAAAAAACACTAGTGTGTGGCTCTGTGGGGCTACGTTTTTTTTTATTAAATTGTAATTAATAATTATCTCATGGCATATTTTATACGCCACTAGATGGAGTGACGACCTGGTAAGACATGCAGAAAGTCGATGGATGCAGGTGGCTTAGGACCGTGCTTTGTGGCATTCCTTGGGGAGGCCTATGTTCAGCAGTGGACTTGTGAAGGGCTGTAATTAATTAATGAATATAAAATATTAATATTTTAAAATGAAAAGTTACTTGCTACTATTTATTCTGTTACTCGAACTACCGTAGGCAAAAAAACTGAAAACTGTAGAGCGCAACGCATTCGAAAATCTATTTAATTATTTTTGGTTTTCATTTATTTTAATCTTTGAAACGGCTTGACAGATTGACTTGAAAATCTAATCAGCTCGAAGTCTCAATGAACACTTTCGAACACCGTGTTGCCGATCTCGATCGGTTGGTTCGTTCAACGAACCAACCGATCGAGATCTTCCGAACTTCGTTCTAAAGATATATATCATACGATAAAATTTTATTTACATAAATACATACATACATACACACACAAACACACACTCCTAGGACCTCAAAACGTGAAAATCTGATGAAAACTCGCGTTCTCAAAATTGGTCCGAAATCTATAACTTTCTACTTTAAAATTATTAATTTTCAAAGCGGGAAGTTAATAATAGGACCAAACTATTGAAGTATAATGTACTTACGTACTTCAATGGACCAAGTTTTATATCGTACTCAATTTTATATTAGTAATCATGGTATGTAAGAAGTATCTGGTTATCGTAATTTATAAAAGCTTAATATTAGGTCGTTTTGGCGCCGCACAGTAATTGTTGTGTTGTTCTGAGAAAAATGTTGAATCAACTTCATAGAGAGATGTGAATGGCACGCTGCGGCGCTGTGGCGGTGACTCATCGCGATTTCATTCATAAGTTTTTTGGCGCGCGTTTGGTGTTTACCGTGACGCGACGAAAGATGACTCTGTTGCATATCGTTAGGAAGTATATTGTGCTTCAATGATTGTACTTGACTAAATTAAGCTATTTTAGTCTTTAAAAAAAAGTTAAAAATAAAAATTCACATAATGATTTAAGTAGTAAAAATTAGCTTCAGCATTTCTTAGCATTCAACATATAATTAAAGAGTTTATAGTAAGGCGGCCAACATGATGAAATCTATGGTGGTTGTGTGTTTTTTTTTTAATTCTGGGTGTACGGTCAGATATCGTAAAAGTTTTCACAGCTGCTTATATTAAATTTTATAATTAGCAGTTATAAAGAAATACATAAAGATTTTAAATGTATTAATATATTATAATATGTACCTATTATATCTATATAGGGACGGCTTGTAACTTTTGAATAGGAGTTTTTATTAAATTTTATCAATTACTAGCTGATACCCGCGAATTCGTCCGCGTTGCTTGATATATTAACAAAGTATTTCGTATGTGCGAATGAAAAAACATCAAAAAGACAAAATTTCTTTGTAAACAATGTTATTCGTTGCTCCGTTCGTAGCTGAAATACTTTGACCGTGTGGAAAACCCCGTATAAAAATCTTTGTTTCTTAAAACTTTAATAACTTTATATTAAATGAAGATATTGCAATATTTTTTTTTAGATAAGGGCCAAGTGTCTAAGAAATAAAACTTAGAAAACCTAATTGAAATCTATCCAGTAGTTTTTCCGTGATGCGCGCACAACTGCAAACCTCTATCATTTTACTTATAGGTATAGATTATGATTAATAACTTGTGGTATTTTATAACACGTAAAAAAGCCCTAATGAATCCTGTTTATCGCTTTCACATTTAGAAACAACGTTAATTGAACTTTGTTAATTTTGAGTACTTAAGTAATTAATTACTATTTTTAAAGAAGCTTAAGAGGAAAATCACGTATGTATTGTATTTTACTTATTAATACAAAATATGTATTATAAAGTTATCTTATCTCTGCTCTACCTTATGGTGCAGTGGAACTTTTTGGCGCTTTTTGTATTTTAAGTCAAAGCTTAAATCATATTATGATACCGGTGGGATAAAGTGGGCATAACAATATTTTTCCACTGATGGAAAATCAATGGGCGATCGAGCTGTGCTCATAGTAAAAAAAATTCTCAGGGATGACACCTAGATAAACTTTAAAATAAAAACATCATATAAGTACAAAATTTCATTCAAATCGTTGTAACCGTTTCCGGGAAACAAATAACATATATATTTTTTTTATATATATTTTTTCTTTTTCTATTTAATTATTTAAAAAAATATTAAATAGGTTTCATTGTGTATAGATAGAAAAACGATTTTCTGTAAAAATACTGAAATCAAATATTTTTAGAAAAAAGCTCAAAGGTTTGCCAAGCCTCACGTTTGAAAAGTACGCACAGTGCATAAAAATGTACAGTAACTCCGCAAACAAAACATTTTGTTAGTCTTATACATATAACTTATTTTTAGCTAAACTGGGCTGTGGGGCCGTGTGCTCGAATACCTACTGAAGAACAAAATTAAAAGATAGATCTACGCTGTAGCCTATGGCGATTTTTTTAAAGAAAGGAATTCTAGTAACACTCTTAACATTACTGAGGTGACCTGTGAGGTACTGAGAAAAAAATGAAAAGATAGACTAATCACGTTAACAAACGAGGAAAGAAAGATCTAGAAGATAGAGTAATCTATATTAGATCTGTACTATTATTTTTAGTGTATAATTTTTTAACTTTTTTTGACTTTCATACTTGTTTGAATAGCCATGAAGGCTCATGGTCAATTTTTTTTAACTATTCTAAGCCAAAGATGGTAAAGCGCACTTAGCTTAACAAAAACCTATTTACTTTTGCCTTGAAGACACCCACATTGTAATCCGATGGAAAGACAGATGCTGGCAAATTATTTGGCTAAATAGGTAAATAAGAGAGTTAGCTTGGTGGTAGGACTCCTTTTTAGGAGTCCGTCTGGGTAAGTACCACGCTCTTACATATTTCTGCCGCCAAACGGCAGTTCTTGAAATGTTATGATTCTTTCTGAAAGGTTAAGAGAGCCAGTATTAATACAGGTTGTGAGGTATTCCGACTTAGTCCTCAGAGGTAACAACGCATCTGTAGCCTTCTTTGAAGTCACCTGCAGGTGTCTATGGATTGCAGTAGCCACATCTTCATGGTAAGCCATCAGACGATAAGTTCGGTTGTCATATCAGCTTAATATTAAAAAAGTTACCGGGCAGTGCGGTCGCGGCTGAAGTGGCAGGTGTGGCCGGTGTGGCCTGGTGCTCTGGCAGCGGTGCGGGCGGCGGGCGACCGGTGGCAGAGGCGTGCGCGTGCGCAACGTACGCACTGAAGATACGCGCCGCCGCAGAGTTACCCTCGCACACCTGCGCAAGCACCAATATACACACTTTGGCTCAAAGAGTACTCAGTATAAGGTTATACGATTTCTAGAATATTCTCGAATTAGTTTAGAAGCCTGGTGTACTGCATACATCGCTATCACTGCTGATCGTAAGCTTTTACCATAGACAGAGCTCTGTAGCTCAGGACTGTACTTCGTTGCAGTCTATGCATATATATCCATTGACTGCCTGCGTGTTTCATCACTTTGCCTAGGACATGTATCTAAAAGTCGTCACTCCGTCTAGGGAGGCGCCCAGCACTGCACTTGCAAGTATGAAGCTGCCACTCGAGAACCATTTGTCTATCACGGTCGTCGTTGGCTCGAGCTATATGGCTCATTGCTGATTCAGCCTACTGATCCGCTGGGCTATAGTTACTTTTGTTCTTCTGCGGATATCCGTGGGTGGTCCGCGCAAAACGTTACCTCCACACTAGGAATTTCTCTTGTTTCGTGGGGGCAGTTTACATACAAAAATTTAACAAGGACAAACCTCCAGACCCGGAGCAATCATTTATAGCTTATACAATTACTTGTTCCGTGCGGGATTCGAACCCGCGGCCCTCGGCGCTGCATCTCATTGCCAAGCAACTGCGCCACGGAGCCGTCATTACTGATTAGAGGAGCGTTACAGATTTTATCCAGCAGAGAAATTCTAAATAGCCCTTTTCACAGCGTACCCAAATCGGTTCACCCGTATAAGAGCTACGGTGCCACAGACACATAGACAGACAGACACACATAGCGGTCAAATTTATAACACGCTATTTTTGCGTCGGGGGTTAAAAATAATCTTCAATGACCTGTATGAATGAATTTTACTAAGTTTTTTGGATAAAATATAACCAAGATCACTGCTGAGATAGCTCTCTGTTCGTCAAGTTTCATTACACATCACACATCGGTTCAGGCATTCCGAAAGTTATCTCGGACAGACAGACAGTGTCAGATGGGCTGTGTGCTAGACTTTGCCGTGTCTGTTTTTATGTAGGCACATAAACATTACTATTAAGTCAGATTCATGGCTGTAGACACAAGACATCAGTGCCGGGCAAAGACTTCTATGTATAGGTACTACTAGTCCGGCAATTCAGAACAAAAACTGTGTCACAGATGTGGATCGCGCGGCCCATGTCATGACGTGATCACAAACACAAGATTATCGATTTTAGTGAAACGTTGCTTTCGCAACGTTGTAATATAAATAATCTCCTCCTACTTTATAGCTCTGAGAGCCCTGAGCCCGATGAAGCTGTAATAGCCAAAAGGCTAACAGCACTAACCTCATCAGAAATCAGAGAGAGATCGCGTGGACGCAGGCGTGGTCGTACATACTTATCTGAAATATTTTTCAAATCATTTTGACAAAGTGCGCACATAAATAATGACAGCATTTTCTTCGTCACATTACAATTAGTACCTAAGTAGGCACTAATACTTAATCAGTTTACAAAACCAAGAATAGTGTTCTCGGCCGCTCGCAGTCGACTAAAGAACTTACGGAGAATTCAGCGTAAGTTAGTGCGCAAAGTATTAAGACCGCAGAGCCCGGCTTGTGGTATACATAGATGTGTTTGGTGCTGGGTGTGGTACCTGGAGCCAGGCGTGGTCGTCGAGCGCCAGCAGGTCGGCCCCGCAGCGCGGCAGCAGGCTGCGGCGCGGCGGCCGCACGCCGAACTTGCGCGCCACCCAGCGCACGCACCGCACCACGTCGCGCCGCTCCCACTTCGCAGGATCTGCGAGGAAACTTGCATTATTACTCGTGTGCACTGGTGTGCGGCAGAGTGGTGGCAGTGTAAGAATATTCCACTACCCCATATCATTTCGTGGGTGTCGTAAGAGGCGACAGAGAAAAACAAATTTGTTTTCGTAACGTTGTCACCCCTGACGAATAAATTAGAATGCCTCGTTTCCAGTAAAAAAGATGTCCGGATACAATCACCACACGAAACATAGCAGCATTAAGCTGCTATTTTATTTTGCTGTATTCTGTGAGAGTGTGGTCCTTTTCCGGTCGAGCCGATCCATTTGTGTTGTAACCATAATGTAGCTGCAGCGTGTGTAGCTCTACCACAAATAAATTACCACGTAAAAATTCGATAAATATCCTGTTTATTTTGCATCTTAACTTGTTGCGTATCTCACTAGGTTTTTACTCCATCTAGTCTAGACTGCCAATAGAGAACTTTTCATCCCAAACCGTTGTTGATTTTTTACTTGTAAGCCAAGGTTAACAGTATCCTGCATGTATATCCGGCATGTAAAGAGGTTAATGAAGATTTAAAAAAAATTATTTCCGAATTAAAAAATATTCCAACTGACAACGTATTAAGAACATGGTATGATAAATACTAAATAGATACTAAATATAAGATAGTTATACATATATACATAAAAGTGTGTGTGTGTAAGATGGATAAAGCAAAAGGGGTTTGTCAAGATTTAAGGATTTAATGTCAATGGATTTGTCCTCACTCTATGCCTATTTTTACAGCTTCCTCGTATGGAGTCAGCTGTAGCGGCTTCCTAACATAGACTACACAGAGATCCTTAAGTGGGTTCCGTTCCGCGGAACCTAAGGGTTCCGTGGAAAAGTCACCAGGATTCCGCGAAATTATTTATTTTTGCTTGTTAAATAATTTCACGCTTTGGTACAAATATTATTTTGAATTGGTGCAAAATATGTGATGAGAAGAACCCATTACTGTTATATAGATACGTAGGTAGTTAGCGAGAAATATATTATATTTCAATTACACTGTCTATGATATGTAATCATTTGATGTGGGGCTCCTTAAAATAAAAGGGATTTGGTGAGTGTTCCCATTACCTTAAAAGATTGGGAACTCCTGAACTACAAGTTCGTTTTACACACAAAACAAATTAACTTTTAATAATAAGAAAAAACCGACTCCAAAGAACCAGGGAGGATAAAATAATTTCTGCATAACAGCTTCAGAAGTCAAGGCTGTAATTCTTCTACACACTATGTCTACGGTTTAATTTTATCACTTTTTTTTGTTGTCTAAGAAATATCACAAGGGCATGGTAATAACTACGATGTCGTCCAAATAGTTACATTAAAAACTTTACCCCTATTTTCCCCACCTTTAGGATTTATTTTTTTCTGCAATATAATGCATAATCTGGTTATACTTTAGGGTGGTCCTATATATATGGACCACTTTTTAACCGACTTCAAAAAGGAGGAGGTTCTCAATTCGACTGTATTTCTTAATGTGTTGATTTGTTACCTCAGAACTTTTTCCTAGGTGAACCGATTTTGATGATTCTTTTTTTATTTGAAAGCTGATACTTCTCACGTGGTACCATATAAATTATATATATATTATGATCAAGATCCTACTAATTATTCTCCTACTAAATACTACTCATTCTCATTTGCCACGATTACTAATTTGTATGATTCACCATCATCAGCCCCTAATAGTAGGGAGGATGTAGGTCGTTTCTGCCACGCTTGGCAATACCAAAAGAAGACGTTGCACACTTTCGATCACAATCTATCAAGGTTTTTACATCAGTACGAGGCTTTGAGATCTTTCTGGAATTCCCCTTAGGTAACCCGTTATAAAGCAAATGGGGTAATATTCTCTTAGGCTACTACTCGTACGTCACTACTAGTCCCTATTCAAACTACGTCAGTCATGACTTCAAATTTTCATTTACATGCAGTTTTATTTGATTTATCGCCGACTTCGAAAAGCGAGGAGGTTCGCAATTCGGCTGTATTATATTATTTTTGTATGTATGTTGTCTTGAACCAATTTTAATGGTTCTTTCTTCATTAAATAGGTTATACTTTTGGGGATGTAATAAATTCCATTCCTGACGGTGGGAAAATAGGGGATGAAGTTTTAATGTAACTATTTAAACGACATTCTAGTTAACTTGAGCTTGTGATATTTTTTAATCATTTATAAGAGTCAGGAAATTAAACTTTCAATGAAAAATAAAAGTCATAATAATGATAACTTTTAACAAAAAGTAAAAACCGGCTTCAAATTGATAAAAAAGAAGTTATTTATTTGCTACCCTTAGTGATAGAATATTTTAAACCGTCCTTGAAGTATAACCTATTTAATAAAAAAAGAATCATCAAAATTGGTTCACAATCTGCGAATATATCGCGTAATATACATACAAAAAAAACATACTGTCGAATTGAGAACCTCCTCCTTTTTGAAGTCGGTTAAAAAAGGAATAAAAAACAATTTCCAAATAAAGGCTTCAGAAATCAGTTCTAAGACATAGTGTATAGAGGAGTGATTCCCAACCAGTGGTCCGCAAGGGCTTAAATATGGTCCCCGAAAGAATTAAATATTTTACCTACCTAATCGTTTTAAATAACACATTTTTTTTTCACGCGGGCAGTGCAACACCGCGTGTCGCGCCGCAATCAAATCGCAATTTTTTACCAAACATGTATGATTTATTTTACAATAAATACACAAATAATACTGTGAATGAATACTTCTTTTCAGTTTATTGTATAATTATCTTAAAAGATGTGATCTTAAAATTTATTGTTAGATTAACATAGTTTTTTTTCACCTTGTGGTCCCTGGTAACAACAAAGAAATCAAAGTGGTTCCTGGTCAAAAAATGTTGGGAAACCCTGGTATAGAGGAATTAAAGCCCGACATCAGAAGATTATTTTATTCTTTTTAATTGTTTGAAGTCGGCTTTTACTTTTTAATTAGTTTAATTTTAATCATTGCAAATACATTTTATAAGTTTCTTTTTAACTATTTAAGAAGTTTTTCTACTACTCGTACTTTTGACAAAATAATTTTTCTACAGCAAAATATAAATTACGAGGGAAAATGTTCCTGTTTGTATGCCTAGTTCCGTGCAAACAGAAAAGTATTTTTTATTTTAGGATTTAGTTTAATCGATCAAATTACAAAGCTTTTAGTAAATACTCTTGTTAGTATTCTACTGGGTGACAGCACTACTTTCTCTAGGAGTACGTCTGTATTTACACGTGGTAGAGCCATGTGTAGCTATATTATAATTGAAGCATAAATGGGTCGGTTCGACCGGGGAAAGATGATCTCACATAATAATTCTGCTGTGTTTTTCATGGTAAGTGTAGAAAACCGGAAACTCTTTCTACTGGAAAGGAGACATTCCTTCTTAGTCTTCAGGGTAGACAATGCAACTACATTTTGATTCTAATCGAGAATAGATGTAGATTTCAATGGGCCACAGCATCCACTTACTATCAGATCGGCTGTGTGCTTGTTTGTCAACCTTATTTTATAAGAGAACTAGGAGTGGCATTGATTATTGCTCAGTTTAAAGGGTGTTTGAGTCAGTACAATTATATCAAAGTCCACAAAGCTGTTAATTTGTACCTAGCCTTATTTTTTAAGGTTGGATGCCGGAGTCCATGGGCTGTAGTAGCAACTTACCGTTAGGTTGACTGCAGGCTCGATTGCGACTCTAACTTCCACCTGCTGGTAAGTAGATGAGGAGGCCTATAGACATCTACATCCATCCTCGATTAAGAATCAAAAAGTAATGCGTATGCATTTTGATTCTTAATCGAGAATAGATGTAGATGTCTATAGGCCATAGCATCCACTTACCATCAGGTCGACTGTGTGCTCTTTCATCACTCTTATTCTATAAAAGAGCAAGAATCTGGTACTTAGTCAAACATACCCTAGAGAGAAAGGGAGAGCTATATAATACAATTTTTTTGACATTATCCATAGTTTTGAGTAGAGTAAACGAGATGAGATTATTCTTTCATTGCAACCAAAATAGTAAAATAAATATGTTTAATTCATTAACATTACAGCCCATCATCACTGTTGACTTCTGTGATGACCTATGGAAGTGAGACGTGGTCCTTCACTGCTGGCCGTATGAGCGCACTCAAGGTCGCTCAGCGAGCTATGGAGAGGGCTGTGCTCTGGGTTTCTCTGCGTGATAAACTGACAAATGAGGATATCCGCAGTAGAACCAGAGTAACCGACATAGCTCAACGGATTAGTAAGCTAAAGTGGCAATGGGCCGGCCATATAGCTCGAAGAACCGACAACCGATGGGGAAAAAAGGTTCTCGAGAGGCAGCCTCGTACCGATAGACGAAGTGTAGGGCGACCCCCCCACTAGATGAAGTGACGACCTGGTAAGACATGCAGGAGGTCGATGGATGCGGGTGGCTCAGGACCGTGCTTTGTGGCATTCCTTGGGGGAGGCCTATGTTCAGCAGTGGACTTGTGACGGGCTGTAATGATGATGACAGCCCATAAAAAGTTCACCGCTAAACATTGACCTTCCCTAAGCAGTGCCACAAAGCACGGTCCTGAGCCTTCTATATTTATCTACTTCCAGCATGTTTTATCAGGTCGTTACTCCATCTAGCGAGGGTTGCCTTATGCTTTGCTTGCCGATAGGAGGCTACCACTCGATAATCTTTCTTCCCCATCTTTTGTCGGTTTTTCGAGCTATGTGGCTAGTCCATTGAAACACTAGCTTACTGTTCGGTCGGGCTATGTTGGTACTCTAGTTTTAATAGTTTTAAATGATAGCTAAGTGATATCATCAAATACTAACCCCGGAAATATTTTAAATATTGTTTCATATTTTTGGGACCACTTTGTTCTTAATTCAAATAAAATGTTGGACCGAAGTTTAGCTATGTACCTGTGAGATTTTACGTGGTAGAGCCATGCTGCAGCTATATTACTGGTATAGTTGTGGCACGAATGGGTCGGCTCGACCGAGGAACGACCACGCTCTCACGGAATACCGGCGTAAAATAGCAGCTTAACGCTGCTGTGGTTCGTATGGTGAGTGTAGAGATCCGGAGACCCTTTTTACTGGAAACGAGGCATTCCATTTTAGTCCTCACGGGTGACAACGCATCTGCATTTTGATTCGTAATCGAGGATAGATGTAGATGTCTATGGGTCACAGCAACCACTTACCATCAGATGGACTGTGTGCTCGTTTGTCACCCTATCCTATATAAAAAAGAGGTATGAGTTTAATGAAAAATTAAAAATTCCAAATAAGACTTGTAATATTTTCCAATAGATCGAGCCCAAAGTGGAAAACTTTTAGGTAAAATATAATTATTTACTTGTAACACGTCATGTTTTATGCAATTGATTATAAAACTTTTAAAATATTAGGTACCACAACAATAAAGCCAGTCCTATAAAAAAGAATTTGTACTTGAATCTTAATAACTACAATTAGTGATATTTGATAATAAAATACTTGAAGAAATACGTTTTATAAATATTGTAAATGTATTTCAATGAAAGGTGTTGAAATTTGGCAATTTTAATATTAAGTACCCCATTCGGTATACAGATATATTACGTTTAATTTTTAAATCAATAAACTATAAAAACTCTTAATCCCGTTTGCTTGATGTCGCGCATTTCAAGAACTGTTTAGTATCAAATAGGCCTAAGCTCATACCGGCGTGTATTTAATGTAAAGATATAATATGTACCTGTCATCCAAGACGTACCTGAAGTGGAATGTGGAATTCCTAGGATCAGCGTACATTTTATATGAAACACAATCCTACAAATAAAACTGTAGTTAATTTTATTTTATACCACCTATACTTTAAGCTTATAAAATATTTGAGTTTTATAACCTTATAGTATATAGGTGGTAAAACTAAATATAATGAAGTTTGCGAAATAAATATTATATATTTTTTTACAATAGACATCATAAGTGTGTCAACTTTATTAATTTAAACTTGTTCAATGGGAATAATTTAAAGTAGGATCCGAGGAACGAAACGGTTATTAGATAGTGTTAACTAAATAAATATACTTAAGTAAGTATTATTTACATATTATTTTCGGGTTACGTTGGCATTATTTAATTAAGAAATTTTATAAAAAGTGACTATAATTTCTAC
Organism: Parnassius orleans; assembly: GCA_029286625.1. NCBI lineage: Eukaryota > Metazoa > Arthropoda > Insecta > Lepidoptera > Papilionidae > Parnassius > Parnassius orleans. Next base: position 367,651 of record JAGSMP010000178.1, read on the forward strand.
TAATTTTTAAAACATGAATACGGACAATTACAGAAGGACTCAAACTGCTGAAATATACTACTAGCATGTTTTAATTCTAGCTCCTTTGATAAGTCTTCTGGTTGGCAGCTTTTTGACAATTTTATTTTATGGCGCCAAACTTTTGCAAATTAGCTTAACATTTTTTTAATGTCCGTGAACATAAGATTGAGTGAGATTTTAGATACCGCGTCTCGATCTACACTAAGCCTCAGACTTACACAATATGAAATCACTTCTAAATCCTATAACAGCCTCATCTCAACAAACAAAAATACAATTCTGAAACCACTTGTTGCTCCTAAATTTGTTTCAACACTAGACTCAGATTTTCACATGGACGTCCACATCCTGTTTTCTGACACACAAATCCTAAATATTTGGTAGTATCACTGAAAATTTTTAATTTACTAGACTTCGCATATTTAAATATCACACTTCACTTTACCGGCGGGAACCGTCTCATCCCCCGAGTCGGATTCGGAGTCGGAGGGGGGCGTTGAGGGCGCAGGCTCCATGCAAGCATGGCGAGGGGCCAGTTTTGCGGGTGCAGGGATGAATCTGCGAGGCTGTGGCACTGCGGTAGCTCGCGGGATGGCGGTGTAGCACTAGGGCCGGCGGCGCGGTCTCCGCTCACTTTTTATCGTCGGCGCCGCGTAACATGTGACGTAGCGGATTCGTCACCGCTCTGTGACGAGGAAAACGTTTTCTGAGAAACTGCGCGCACTGTCTGTACGCGGCTGTTTATGCGATTGTTTCTATTTCGGAGGACATGTGCGCCCGCGTAATGTATTCTTGCACTTACGCTGATTAGGCGCCTAATTAATTAATAGGTTATGTCATGTTACAACATTATTTAGCCCCTGAGCCACTCAACATAGCATAAAACCTGTTAAATACTTATTTATATCTCATTAAATCGAAATAAGAATTTAATATTTTCAACGATGGACATTTTCACGGGGTCTTTCAGATGGAAGAAGTTTCTCCACTTTTCTACAATCACCGTACGATACACAGCGGTGCTCTTTCACGCTCGCATAGAATACCAGCAGACCCATTCGTGCTGGAGCAATAGAAAATTTAATAAAATGCAACCTCCAACGTATCTCTTGCGTGTTACGCTGTTTAATTTGGAAACCCACACCAGTAATTTCACACACTGTAGGTACTGTAATTTTTAAAAGAAAACCGAATGTGACCTGACATGTTCCAGTCTTAGTGCAGGCACTAAAATTTTGCCTTTGGAGTCTGAATTCTTTGCGTTTGTTTTAAAATGTAATAGTAAGAATTTTAAAATGTAATAGGTTGCAAAGTTTGATTGGAGCTGATTTACCATCTGCTCTGTAGTGAATGAAAGAAGTGAAGAGAAGTGAAGAGAAGTGAAGAAAGCCAAGTAGTATTTGGCTACAACACGAAGTTTAGAACTTAAGAATCAAAAATATACAAAGTTTTTATATACCTAGCTAAACAAAAAAAAATTGTTATAGAAAGTATTCTTAAATTGTTAAGGAATGTATGTATGACAATACCCTTGTTATAATAATAACGAGGTGATCACTACTAACAAACTTTCTTAAATGGAACAACATGGAACCAACAACAGAGCTGGTGCGGCTTGTGGAGCGGCTGAAAAGCTAAAGCATGCAAATACAGGGTCTGGGCTCCGAATATGTTTTGTCCCATTCGGTGTCGAGACCCTTAGTCCGTGGGGTTCTAGCGCTATAAGGCTTTTAAGGAAATAGCAAAAGGTTAGTCGACGTCACAGGAGACCGAAGAGCTGGCAGCTACCTCGGACAAAGAATTAGTCTAGCTATTCAAAGGCGAGTGCTGCCAGTATCTTCGAACCTTGCCTAAAGGGCCTCCTTTTAATAATATATTTTAGTTATTATAATATATTTTTTAAGGGTTTAGTTTTAGGTTCATTGTTCTAGTATATATTTTGTTTTTAATATTGTATATAATAAAATATTGTATATTATGTTATGTAAATAAATAATTTTAGATTATATGTATGTATAATATTGTAACTCCTTAAAAAAGTCCTCTTGGCTTTTTTGCTGGCTTTACTAAGGGCAGTTCCCAAAGTATCTCAACCTATTAAAGTAGATTTTATATAATTATTTATAATATAAATTACCCGCGAACCTCCGATTTTAAGCTTGTGACATGTGATTCAATATTAATGTCCCGAGCAATTGACAGTCAAATATTTAGAAGTGGTCGCCGGGATCTCATCATCAACATGTTTCAGTTACCGATGAGTATTCATTATTTTCCATTCTATATACATTAACTACCTCGTTGACTGTCACGTTTTTTCAGTGGTCGTAAACGATTGCTGATCATGAGTTATCGGGTTCGATTGCCGGGTCCAGCCAGTTGAGAAAATAGCTATTGGATTCTTCTGTAAGAAATTATCAGTAGCGGCCAGGATCAGAAAGTTGGCGATGTTTCACGCCCGTGCCTCGGAAAGCACGTACAGCCGTTGATCCGGCGCCTGATCTTTCTCCGGTCGTGTCGGATTACAGTACCATCGGGCTACGAGAGTGAGGGAATAGAGAGTGCACCTGTGCTTGCGCATATACTTGGGCACTATATCCTAATCTGCGCAGATGTCTAGTCTGCGTTGAGACCGGCCGCCATGATCGAAATCGGTCTTGAGGACATTACTGTACTATTATTTTACAGAAAAAGTTTTCAAAATTACAACTAAGGAATATCGTCAATGTTTCTTTGGTGCATTTTTTTAAATTACATGAGGCCACAACGTGTTTGTGCGATGTTTGTTGAAATTCTCGGAATCAACTGATGCATATCGTAGCCACACCAAATCTACAGTACACAAATAATGAACAACTAGCTTCTGCCCGCGGTGCTGCCTCTGTGGAGAGAGAAACGCCTACAGTTCCATTCTCCTGCGGTATATATTTCATACCCTTGGTAAAAAATGTAATTTAGAGAAATTTGGTATTTTTTAAAGAATAAGGGCAACAAACGAGCACACAGTCACCTGACGGTTACTGTGACCAGATATCTACATTTATCCTCCATTAAACATCAAAATACAGATGCGTCCTCAAGGGTGACACTTGAGGACTAAGATGAAATGCCTCGTATCCAGTAAAAAGGGTCACAGCATAGCAGCACTGAGCTGCAATTTTACGCTAGTTTTCTGTGAGAGCGTGGTCCATCCTCGGTCGGAGACGACTCATTCGTGCTACAACCGTAATATAGCTGCAGCATGGATGGATCTACCACGTAAAAATCTTCTATAACATGGTCTATCTGTGTGCTACATTTTATCCAAATCCGTTTAGCCATTTATGAGTCATTAAAAACCTTCAAAGCTTCAATACAACTTTTACACAATATTATTATGTTATATGAACAGGTTACTTATAGTATGCTTTACAGGAAGTCGATGGATCCATCTAAACAGCTAAACCCAAAGCAGAGTCCTTCTAACTAAAGAGGTCCCTTAGTCGCGGTGCTACAGACTTCGCGAAATTTTACATTTGTTGTCCAAATCCATACTTCGAGACTTTGTCCGCATATTTTTAATATTACTCTGACCAAAATATGTTGACCTCTACCATCAAATAAAATCGTACAACAATTTAATTTAAATAAATAAAAAACTTAGTTTTCAAGCGAGTGGCGCATCATTGTCCGCAACATTTGCAGGTATGTAAATAGTGCGGTTGGGAAGTCCGCGCGACTGGCGGCATGCACTCTCAACCAACACCTTTTTGTGTTTGTATTTATTTATTTTTTATTTTATAGAATACTAGCAATCCGCCCCGGCTTCGCACGGTTGATTTCTGGATCTCGACAACAACGCCACCTACTGGGTCCAATTGTGAATCTAAACCATTCTCTAATCAATTTAATCACTCACAAAATTTCATCAAAATCGGTCCAGCCGTTTAAGCAGACAGAAGAATTATATAATATGCATGTATTATACATATAAACCTTTTTCTTGAATCATTTTGTCTATTGATGAAAACCGCATCAACATCTGTTCCGTAGTTTAAAAGACCTAAGCGTACAGACGACGGGAAGCGTCTTTGTTTAAACTATGTAGAGAAGGGTGACAAATAACCACACAGTCCACCTGATGGTAAGTGGATATAGCCCATAGAAATCTACATCAATCCTCGATTAACAATCAAAATGCAGATGCGTTGTCACTCCCGAGGACTAAAATGGAACGCCTCGTGTCCAGTAAAAAGGATCTTCGGTTCTCTACACTCACCATACGAAACACAACAACATTAAGCTGCTATTTCACGCTGGTATTCTGTGAGAGCGTGGTCCATCCCCATTCGCGCTAAAACCATAAATAAAAAATGCAGCTTGGCTCTACACGTAAAACACCGTCTATTGAACGCTTCATTTATTTGTGTAACTATACTCATTAATTCGTAGAAGCTTAGGGTATAAGCGCTCACCTTAAATTTCAACAGTAACAGCGGGCAACCTTGATTCGATCCCCACCATCATCATTACAGTCCGTCACAAGTCCACTGCTGAACATAGACCTCCCCAAGGAATGCCACAAAGCACGTTCCTGAGCCACCCGCATCCATCGACCTCCTGCATGTCTTACCAGGTCGTCACTCCATCTAGTGGGAGGTCGCCACACACTTCGCCCCCACTTCGCCTACCGGTACGAGGCTGCCTCTCGAGAATCTTTTTTCCCCATCGGTTGTCGGTTCTTCGAGCTATATGGCCGGCCCATTGCCACTTCAGCTTACTAATCCGTTGGGCTATGTCGGTTCAACTGCGGATATCCTCATTTGTAAGTTTATCACGCAGAGAAACCCAGAGCATAGCCCTCTCCATAGCTCGCTGAGTGACCTTGAGCGCCCTCATACGGCCAGCAGTGAAGGACCACGTCTCAGTTCCATAGGTCATCACTGGCAACACGCACAGGTTGTACAATATCGTTTTCAAGTTTTGAGGTATACCTGACGAGAAGATGTGCCGTAATTTCCGAACGCTGCCCAGCCGAGATGAATCCGTCGATTGACCTCTCGGTCGAAGTTGGACTTACCTAGTCGGACTATTTGTCCCAGGTCATACTCCAAACCAAACATACTCGTCAACAACTTCGAGCTTAGTGCTCCCAACAACTACCGGCATAGGTATGACATGGACATTAAACATGATCTTTGTTTTGTCCATATTCATCTTAAGACCTATCCGTAGGAGACACTATTGAGGTCATTGATCATAGTGCTTAGGTCCTCCAGTGATTCTGCCATAAGGACTATATCGTCGGCAAATCGAAGGTGAGTGATGTACTTGCCATTGATGTTGATACCGTATCCTTTCCAGTCCAGTAGCTTGAAAACGTCTTCCAATGCAGTGTAGAGTTTCGGGATACAACGTCATGCCCAATTCCCCGTCATCATGGTAGCGGAAATAAAAAGCATCCACGACCATGCTACTCCACTCCTGAGCGTGGGTGCTCAGGCTGCCCGCGTATTCTGGGAAGTGGCAAATTCCGCTCAAAACAGTACCTGCTCGGGGCAAACTGAGCAACAAGACCAAGGCGACTCCTGCCACACTATCCGTGAATTTCTGCAACATCAGGGGACTTCATCCGAACCTAAACGCCGTCCACTACCATCTCGAGACGGCGAAGCCGGCCTTGCTCTTTCTGACCGAGACGCAGGTGTTCTCTCCGGCTGATCTCTCCTACCCGAGGTACAAATTGGAACACTCTTTGTGCCTCGGGCTGGAGTTGCGTATACGTCAGAGGGCATCTGTTCTCGACGCCTCGGCAGTCTTGAAGGTTCGGACCTGTCCATCCTTTGGCTACGCGTAGATATCGACAACCATCCGCGCGTCTACAGTGCCTCTATAGGTCCCATAGGGTAATGCCGAAACAGACCGACTCATCGACCACGTCCAAATGGCTACAGATTCCTTGCTACAACAGGTCCCATCCGCAGAGATCGTGATCCTTGGCGATTTTAACGCCCACCACGCCAAATGGCTCGGTTTACGTTTAACCGATCATGCGGGGAGATCTGTTTATGACTTTGCCTTGGGATATGGTCTGACACAGCTGGTTACTTCGCTTACGCGGATTCCAGATGTGAAGGATCATACACCTTCCCTGTTGGACCTTCTGCTGATCTCTCATCCGGACGGATATCAGGTTTCCGTCGATGCCCTCTCGGCTCTTCGGACCATTGTCTGATCCGGAGTGGTGCCACTCACGCCTCGCGGTTGCGTTCTGCAGGTTGCCGCCGTGTTTGGCATTACAGTTCGGCGGATTGGGACGGAATGCGGTCTTTCTTGCATCCTACCCATGGGGGCGGGTTTGCTTCTCGCCGGATGATCCCAGCGCTGTTGCTGACTTTGTCACTGATGTGGTGCTACAGGAATGGAACTATTTATTCCATCATCTGTGGTACCCATCGGAGGCAGAACTCAGCCTTGGTTTGGTCGCTCCTGTAAGACTGCATTACGCAGTAAGCAGGAGTGTTATCAGGCCTGGGCTGAGGCTTCGGCGGCTTGGGATGTAAACACCAGCTGCTTAAAAAGAAGTATAACTTCGCCTCCAGGTCCTTCAAAGAGTTATTGCAAGGCAAAGTCAGAGCACATAGGCAGAATTGGCGAGAAATTAGTTCGCCTTCCTTCGGGAACCCGTGCATTCTGGTCTTTAGCCAAGGCTGTCCAAGGAATTTCTGTAAGCCATCACTACCATCTCTGCACAGGAGGACGACTCACTGGCCCACGCCGCAAAGAGAAAGCCGACCTTTAGGCTCCCTTTGCGTCCAACTCGACTCTTGATGACGGGGCAACACACCGCCGACCATCCCACGGTGTGAGTGCTCCAAGCCGGATGTGCGGTTCTCACAGCGCTCGGTTAGCAAAGCACCTCTCCCTGGACATCCAAAAGTCGAGTGGGCCTGCCGGAATCCCCAATTGTGCTGAGGACGTGTGCTCCGAACTTGGCACCGGTTCTAACGCGTCTTTTCTGGTACTCCTACTCCCCTAGGCGTAGTCCCAAAATCATGGAAGACAGCTTTTGTCCACCTGATCCCTAAAAAGGCGGCCGCTCAGACCCGTCCAACTACAGGCCTATCGCCATCACCTCCTTGTTCTCCAAAATAATGGAATCCATTATAAACTACCAGCTCATGCGGTACCTTGAGGATCACCAGCCGATTAGTGACCGCCAATACGGTTTTCGTCGGGGTCGATCAGCTGGTAATCTTCTGGTCTACCTGACTCATAGATGGGCGGAGGAGGCATTGGCCGTTAGTTTGACATGGCGAAGACCTTCGATCGGGTTTGGCATAAAGCGCTTCTTTCGAAGCTCCCTTCCTATGGGCTTCCTGAGATATTTTGCAATTGATCACCAGCTTTCTTGCAGATGGGAGCATCAAGGTCGTTGTAGACAGTGCATGCTCCGACTACAAACCTATTAACGCTGGTGTTCCACAAGGCTGCGTGCTATCGCCAACGCTGTTTCTTCTGCATATCAATGATATGTTGCAAACCGGTCACATTCATTGCTATGCGGATGGCAGCACTGGTGATGCTTTATACACCGGCCGTGCCAATATTTCTCGGAAAACGTCGCCGTGTACCGGAACAAACTTGTGTCTGAAGTCGAGTCCTTGCTGAACAAAGTCTCGGGTTGGGGTTGACTAAATCTAGTCCAGTTTAATCCTCAGAAGACACAAGTTTGCGCGTTTACCGCTAAAAGAACCCTTTTGTCGTATCTCCTCAGTTTCAAGGCACTCCTTGTTGCCTCAGCCAGCCAGAATCCTCAGCGTCGACATATCGAGTGACGTGCAGTTTCGTGGTCACTTGGAAGAAGGCCAAATTGGCCTCTAAAAGCTTGGTGTGCTCAGCAGTGCGGGACAGTATTTCATGCCGGCACAACGTCTGCAACTTTACAAGGCACAGGTTCGGCCTCACATGGAATACTGTTCCCATCTCTGGGCTGGGGCTCCCCAGTGCCAGCTCCTTCCACTTGACCGCATCCAGCGCAGAGCGGCTCGAATCGTTGATGACCGAGTCCTTTCCGATCGGCACGATTCATTGGCGCTGCGAAGAGATGTTGCATCTTTGCATTTTCTTTCGCATTTACCACGGGAGTGCTCTGAGGAATTGTTCGGATTAATCCCAGCCGCCAAATTTCACGAACGCACATCGCGGCAGAACTCTCGATACCATCCACACCATCTGGATGATTGGCGGTCCACTGTGCGATTTAGGAGATGTTTTCTTCCTCGCACAACTTCCTTGTATAGTTTACCACCAGCGATTTTTCGGACGGATACGACTTAGGGACCTTCAAGAAAAGAGCCTACTCTTTTTAAAAGGCCGGCAACGCATCTGCAATTCCCCAGTTCCCTGGTGTTGCAGTTGTTCATGGGCGCCGGTAGTCACTTACTATCAGGTGAGCCGCATGCTCGTTTGCCCTCTCCTATAAAACAAATCCTGTCTTACACCTCTCTGCAGTTGGATAGGTTTCGTACTATGATTCTGTACTCGGATAGCCATCGTAGCCTACCGTACAAACACTTCAGCACTTTGATATACCGACAGTCAACTTGAAACCGCTGAAGGGACTGTAGCACTAGTACCGCCCAAATTTCTACAGAATCAAAGGCTTTCTCATAGTCCACATACGCCAGACATAGTGGTAAATTGTACTCCTGGGACTTCTGTACAATTTGCCGAAGGGTATGTATGTGGTCTATGGTACTAAAGCGTTTTCGGAAATCGGCTTGTTCGGGAGGGTGGAAGTCGTCGAGTCTGGGTGCGAGACGATTCGTAATGACTCTCGAAAACAGCACGCAGACGCGGCTCAGAAGGAAATCGGTCTGTAGTTCTTCAAGAGAGCGTTGTCGCCTTTCTTGAAGAACAAGACCACCGCACTACTGCCCCACGCCTCCGAAGTAGTCCCACCATGGAGAACGGAATTAAAGAGCTTCTGAAGGACTTCAAGTACCGGTTTTCCACCCGCTTTCAGAAGCTCCGCTGTAATTACATCCTCACCTGGGGTCTTGCCGTTTTAAGGTACTGGGAGCCATTCTAATCTCAGACTGACGTCCGGGATATCATCGGAATAGTGTCGGATAAGACTCGCTCTTGGATCTTTACTCACACTTGCGTGTGGCTCCAACGATGACGTGTAGTACAGCTGCCCATAGTACCTCTCAATCTCACTCAAAATCTCAGTTGTCCCGGAAAGGATGCTGCCACACTCGGTATTCAGCTTTGACAGTTGGCTCTTTCTGGCAGACTATCTCTGGCAAAGACTTTGGAGCCTTGGTTCCGCTCGATCGCTTCTTTAATACAAGCTGTATTAAAGTTGCGTAAGTCCCGCCGCATGCATTTGGAGATCTGTCTGTTCAGTTGCCTGTATGCTGTTAAATCGTTTGAAGACTGCAGCTTCATTTCCCGTCTAACAGCCATGAGATTAAGAGTGTGATCGGAGAGTTTCTGTTTTCTACCGCGGCAGGTCTTGCAGAACTTAGCTCCGACCGCATGGACAGTTTCCACGAGCTTATCATTCATATCGTCCACTTCATTGCAGTCTTCTAGGCACTGAAAACGGTTTTGTAACTCGAGCTGAAAGGTTTCGGGACTTTGGATCAGAGCACGAGGGGGACGGAGCTTTGACTTCATCAGACGAGACCTATCCAAGTTTACGTTTAGGTTCAGTGTGCCTCTAACCAATCGGTGATCGCTACCAGTTTTCACCCTCGCGATCACTGAGACATCACTTAACAGTTGTCGTCTGGTCATCACAATGAAGTCAATCTCATTTTTGTCGAACCGTCGGGGCTCGACCAGGTCCACTTCCTGTGGGGCCGCTTCTGGAAGAAAGAGTTCACAATAAAGTCTTTCTTTCTTCATGAAGTCGGCCAGCTGCTGGCCCCTTGGTTCCGTTGCCCTATTCCAAATTTCCTACCTTCAGCTCACCGTTCTCTCTTGTGCCTAGTTTTGCATTGAAGTCTCCCATTAACACCGTTTAGTGGTTTTGGAGGAATGCGTGGCTCTAGAGATATCCTGATACATTTCCTCCACCTCCTCATCGGAATATGCCGAGGTTAGTGCGTAAACCTGTATGACCTTCAACGAATTCCGTTTGGTGATTCTGAGTATAAGGTACACAACCCTCGTCAAAACACTCACAATCTTTACAACGTTGTTTACGAGAGACTTGTGAGACGATAAATCCGACACCTCCTAGGACAGATGGTCGCCCTCTCGGTGATAGAACAAGTTGCCGGATTCGAGACTTACCGTGTCCTCCCCCTCTCTTCGGACTTCGGATAATCCTATAATATGCCAGCGTAACTTGTCTATCTCTTATTCCAGCTCCAGGATCTTCTCGTCAGTCCTCAGGGTGTGTGTGTTGTATGTTGCCAGGTCGAGTCGTCTTCGGTGGGAACCTCCACCGGAGATTCTTAGCACCCCCTGCCCCGCTATTATCATGGTCACCACCGTAGCCAGGAATAGCGGGGCCGCCGGGGACTGGGAGCCGTCTCTTCGTAACTTTTTTCATGGGGGATATTTGCCATAGTTGCCACGCTTGGCGAACGGGTTGGCAGCCGCAGTTTTTTTATTGTAATATTGCTATTATCAGGAAGATGCTGCTGCCGGAAGATGCTGCTGCCCGTCTCCTGCCTTTTTCCCACTGTCGCCTCTTACGACACCCACGGGAAGATATGGGGTAGACCAATGAAATTCTTAATTATTGAAGTAATAATATTATGTATTACGTACCAGAAGAGGCGACGAGACTTCTTTGGGTACAAGTTAGAGCCCACGAGCTCAAACTTACTTAATGCGATGAAAAGTTACTATGCCTCCGTCCACCCGCCCTGCACAGCCGTCCCGCATAGATTTTGTTCGCGGTGTCTGTTCTAGTACTTTGTACATATTACTTCAATGTTCTTAATTTATATTTTAAGGGCTCATTATCACGTGTTGAGCGGTGAAGGAAAACATCGTGAGTAAACCGATTTACGGCTGCGGGTTCGAATCCGCACGAAACAAGTATTTGTATGGCCTACAAATAATTGTTCCGGGTCTGGATGTTAAACCTTATGCAATATATGTTTCTAAACAGCCCCACAATACCTAAGTTTTATCCTAGTGTGGGGGTAACGTTTTTTAAAGAAATAAATAAAAATAAATAAAAAAAACCTGCATGTCTGAGCATACTCAGAAGGCATAAACGTTGCAAGGACATGTTTGTGAAGTCCTTTATCACTGAAGTGTGACTGTGTGACTTGTGTCCATGTGGGATGTAGGCTGCAACTTTATGAGGCCGATTCAAGAAGATCAGGTAGACTTTTCTCTGAGGGTTAGAGCCGCGTTACAGCTATATTAGATTTAAAGAATTTATTATTTGACGGCTCCGTGGTGCAGTGGCTTAGCAACGATTTGCAGCGCTAAGGGCCGCGGGTTCGAATCCCGCACGGAACAAGTATTTGTATGGTCTACAAATAATTGTTCCGGGTCTGGATGTTTGTCCTTGTGAAATTGATGTATATAAAACTGCCCACACGATGCAAGAGAAAGTCCTAGTGTGGGGAGAACCTCTTTATAAAAAAAAGAGAAAAAATTAAGTGACAGCAGGCCTGTGAGACCTGTGTCTATGTAGGACGTATATAGGCTGCAACTTTATTACTCAAAAATTTAAAAGGCTTTTTTGACTGCCCCTTATAGGACTCAACCATATTCTTAACTATTTTTGACTAATAAGCAAGATATTGATGGCTTGTCCTTACTACTATATAAATAAAATTGTAGTGTCTGTCTGTAATATTGAAATAACTGGCTTCTTCTCTGGAAAATTAGCATTTTTTTTTAATTCTGTCTGTCCGGGCTAATCTTCGTAATAGCTGAACTGATTGTGATGAGACTTTACGAACAGATAGAGAGCAATGCCAGGAAGAATCTATATTTTATCAAAAAAAAAAACATTTTTTTGAAAATACGAAAAATTAATATAAGAAATAGTCTATGATAATTTTAAATCTAATATTTTTTATACAAAAAAGTGACAAACGAGCACATAGTCCACCTGATGGTAAGTGGATGCTGTGGCCCATAGACATCTACATCTATCTTCGATTCGAACAGTGTAAACCACAACGATTTACACTGTTTACACATTTTTCTTTGTTTATGAATCTTGTACGTGCGTGTCTTACTACGTGAATGCTATTAGATCCTCCCACAAGATAATACTCATGTAGATAATTATACCGAAATTAACGCATCCACTAATACAAGAGTGGGAGGACCTGGGCTTGGAGTATTTCTATGACCACGTGGGCACGTATCCGGCCAGCGGTATGCGTAAATAACTATTGTTTTCAAAAATCAGACGTCTTTCTTTTAAGGAGTTTATGAGACAAACAAAAATATCTCCTCTACAATTTTTACAACAAGACTCATTGCATTATTATTCTGTTGTTTACGTCCTGGACTACGGAAGAGGAATAATATAGAATAGATTAATTTTTATTCAATATAGCTTACACGAATTCTTATTGAAAGTCATTTATGCTTTTACCACTGGTTTGGAAAAAAACCTCCATCCTGGGAAAAACCTGCAAAAAACCCTGCGGGAGATTTTTTTTAAACAATAGTTTACATTATAATATATAATATTTAGTAATATTAATAATATTATCCTCCAGTCCGAATTTCGGTCACGGCGGCCGGTCTTAACAGAGTAGCCATCTGCGCAGGACAGGATTATAGTACATGAGTGTGTGCGCAACGCAAGCTCAGGTGCACTCTCTATTCCTTTACTCTCATAGTTTGATGGAATTGAAATCCAACACCATAGAAGAGAGATCCATGTACAGAACCAAAGGCTTTACGTGGTTTCTATGACACGGGGCTGAAAGGCCACCAAATTTCTGACTTCGGGCGCCTACTGAGAATTTATTGACAGAAAAACCCAATAAATGTTTTTTTGGACTGACCCGCGTTCGAACACGGGACCACATGATCAGCGATCAATCTATTAAAAATATAAAGGATTTTTTTTTGTATATTTACTAATCTATAATCTTGTTATGGCACATGCATAACTTATAAATTTATAGAAAGCGACGGGCGAACACATGAAAGCGATGTTCGCATACGACTGCGACACAGGCTGTTTATTGGAAATTTCTAAACATTGGAGTACTTTAGTAGCTGTGTATCGCGTCCTCGTTCTTCGGTCTGTAATTTTCTATAAGTGAAAAAGGGATAGCAATCATTGGCGCCGTTTATTTTACCCGCCAAATACCCAGCCGCGGATCGGCCAGTATCGGGTCGCTTACTCGTAGCAGACGCGCGTGATAAACAATCGGCCTGATACTGGTCGATCGGCAGACAAGGGGTTATATTCAGTGGCGTAGCTATGTAACCAAGGGCCCCGGGGCAAAAATGAAATTGGGGCCCTATTTAAACTGAACTAAATACTTTAAAGGTGCAAAACTACTTCATCATCAGCTCCTTGTCGCCCACTGCAGGGCATAATAAAGCAAAGCTATTAAGCTACTACTATAATGTTTGCATTATAGCATGGTGACAGCTTACACTTTTGGCGTGTCTAGAGATGGAACATTGTTAAATCGATTTAAAAAGGCGATTAACGATACACAAAGCAAAGCATAAATTATCAATTAGCTGTCGATATAAAAATTAAAACCGAAAATATATTTCTTTATAAATTACAATGCATGTAAAATTAAGTTAAAGTTTAATTCAAATTATCACATAATAGTTACATAATAGCTGTTCCTGACCTCGCCCGCTTGGTATTTATTACGATTGGATTTCATGGGTTTTAATTTTTGCGCGAATCTAATATTTTTCTAAAATAAAATTAGCCTGTGTAACTCCTTATAACATCAACTATCTGTCAGTGCCAGCTATAACCCGAACAAACATACAGTAAGACAAACATTTTAAAATTGTTTTGTCTTTTTGTTATAAATACCGTATATACTTTCATATGCATTTAGTACTATTACTATTACTACTTATTTACTTACACTACTATTTATATTATATTATATTACTACTGCTATTATTATTACTATTACTATTTAGTATATTATAACTATACAAAAGGCTTTTATTTTGATATTACAAACAGACACTTCAATGTATAGATTATACTATGTATTAATTTGAAAATAAAATCATCTTTTATTTCATGTTGATTGCAACATTCATATTGACATTTAAACAAATAAAATGGCTGCCAGCATCTGTAATTTTCAATACGGCGTAGACTACACCGGCAGCTTTTCAAGGTACGAGTGTTAGCGCCTTTTGCTATATGTGTATTAGTTTTGCCAGGGACGGAAAGTAAAAATAATCGAGAATTTGGTTTATAAATCTAATTAAATAAAAATAAAAGTAGGTTTTGTAGCCATTTTGGCCGCTATGAGTTATGATAAAGTATTTTTGACACAATGCGTAATTTGCTTTATAATTATTTGTTTTGCCTGAGCTGACCAACGAATAATTTATCGTCCATGCATCGGAAACACTGCATATTCGTCTGTGTGAGTTTTGTTTCCGAAAATCAGAATTTATTGAACGATTAGTTCAATTCCAATACATATTTACGTGATTTTATATATTCGATTTATTTCAAAACCGAATTTTGATAGTCTGTGGTTGTTCGTTATGGCATGGCATAGTTTAGCGTGGGAGAATTCCGCTCAACACTAATACTGCTCGTGGCAAGTAGAGCAATAAGACAAAGGTGACCCCTGCCACGCCATCCGTGAATTTCTGCAACATCCGGGGATTTCATTCGAACGTTAACGAAGTCCACTAGGTACCATCCGAAGACGGCGCAGCCGACGTTTCTAACCGAGACGCAGGTGTCCTCTCCGGTCGATACTTCTCTCCTCCTATCCGGGGTACAAATTATAACAACACCTTTGTACCTCGGGCTGGAGTTTGCGTATACGTCAGAGAGGACATCAGTTCTCGACGTCTCGGCAGTCTTGAAAGTCAGGGACGACCATTCTCGCGTCTACGGGTGCCTCTATAGGTAATGCCGACACAGACCAACTCATCGACTACGTCCAAATCGCTGCAGACTCCGTGCTACAACAGGTCCCATCTGCAGAGATCGTGATCCTTGGTGATTTTAACGGCCACCACGCTGAATGGCTAGGTCCTCGTTTAACCGATCATGCGGGAAGATCTGTTTATGACTTTGCCTTGGCATATGGTCCGACACAAATGGTTACTTCACCTACGCGGAGTGGAGGATCGTGCATTTTCCCTGTTGGACCTTCTCCTGACCTCTCATCTGGACGGATATCAGGTCTCCGTCGACGCCCCTCTTGGCTCATTGGACCATTGTCTGATCCGGACTATGCTGCCACTCACACTCCCATCGCGGTTGCGTTCTGCCGAGATCGTCGCCGTATTTGACACTATAGGTCGGCCGATTGAGACAGGATGTGGTCTTTTTTTTTGCATCCTTCCCTTGAGGAGAGGGGCGGGTATTCTTCTCGCCGGATGATCCCAACGTGATTCTGTCGCTGATATGGTACTTCAGGGAATGGGACTCTTTATTCTATTATCTGTGGTGCCTGGTTTGGTCGCTCCTGTAAAATTGCATCACGCTATAATAGGAGTGCTTCACCAGCGCTGTTAAAAAGAGGTATAATTTCGCCTTCAGGTCGGTACGATACGGTAAACCGTATGTGTTTGCGCACCGAGCGCTGTGTAAACACAGCGCTCGGTGCGCAAAGCACTACTCTCCCTAGACGTCAAGTCGAGTGGGCCTGATGGAGTTCCTCCCATTGTGCTGAAGACGTGTGCTACTAGGGAGTTGGCACCGGTCGTAACGTGTCTTTTCTAAAACTCTTTCTCCCTAGGCGTAGTCCCGAACTCAAAGAAGAAAGCTTTAGTGCACCAGATCCCTAAAAAATAACCGAAAATCGACCGCTCATTACCTATCCAACTTGTTCTGCAAAATAATGATAACCATTGTGAACTGTTAGCTCATGAGGTTGAGGATCACCAACTGAAAAGTGACCGCCAATACGATTTCCGTTGGGGTTGCTCAACTGGTGATCTTCTGGCTTACCTGACTCATAGCTCTGCGGAGGCAAAGAGGGAGACCCTGGCCGTTAGTTTGAACTTAGCGAAGGCCTTCGATACAAAGCGCTTCCTTCAAGCTCCTTCCTATGGACTTCGAGAATTTGTGCAACTGGATCAGCAGTTTTCTTGCAGATTGGAGGAACAAAGTCGTAGTAGAAGGTGCATGCTCCATTTACAAGCCTATTTATGCTGGCGTTTCACATGGCTACTTGCTATCACCTACGCTGTTTCTTCAGCTTATCAATAATATGTTGCAAGGTGATGCTTTATACACCGGATGTGCTAATATTTCTCGGTAAACGTCACCGAGTACCGGAACAAACTTGTGTCTGAAGTCGAGGTTTTGCCGGATAAGGTCTCGGATTGCGGCGACTAAATCTAATTAAGTTCAATGCCCAGAAGACACAAGTTTGCGCGTTTACCACTAAAAGAACCCTTGTCGTAACTCCTCAATTTCAGGGCACTCCTTGTTACCTCAGCCAGTATCGGAATCTTCGGCGTTTATATCGAATATCGTGCAGTTTTGTTTTCACTTGGAAGGAAGGCTGAATTGGCCTCTAAAAGCTTGGCGTGCTCAGCAGAGCGGGCAGTATTTATGCCGGCACACTGCTTGCAACTTTACAAGGCAGGTTCGGCCTAACATGGAATACTGTTCTCATATCTGGGCCGGGCTCCTAGTACCAGCTCCTTCCACTTGACCGCATCCAGCGCAGAGCAGCTCGAATCGTCGACGACCGACGAAGACGAAAGAAGAGACAAAGAGATGTTGCATCCCATTGCATTTTCTATCGCATTTATCACGGGAGTGTTCGGAGCAATTGTTCAGATTAATTCCAGCTACAAAATTTCATCAACGCATTTTACAAATCCACATCATGGGATGTTTGGCGGTCCACTACTGTCGGACCGATACGACTTCAGGAGCTTCAAGAAACGAGCTTACTCCTTTCTAAAAGCCGGCAACGCGTTTGCAATTCCCTGGTGTTCTATTTGTTAATAATAATAAGGCGGTGGTCGACACTTGCCATCAGGTGAGGCGCATGCTCGTTTGTCCCACTCTTCTATATAAAAAGACAATAAAACGAAGTAGACAATTATCTTTAACAATGTTATATTTATTTTCTGGAAGTGGAGTAATTTTTGTGATTTCAGTTCGAGCCGATCGCGGTCAGGGCCAAAAGTTAAAACTTGAAAATTCTTTATACAACTAGGATAGTACATAATTTTCGAACGTCGTTCTTGGAGGCCGAGGGCCCTTTAGCTTGAGAGCCCGGGCACTGCCCTGCCTAGCCTCTGTAGCTACGCCACTGGTTATATTGTAAGATTATAAATGTAAAGATCAAATGACATGTAACAAAGTCCCAGAAAATATGCAGATCTTATCTATCAAAAGGTTTAAAATATTTATTAAGCAAAATTGTTTAGTAAGGGTTATTATACTACAAAAGAGTACATGACCCTGAGAATAAGGTGATCGCTACCATGCTGTTTCTAAATGTTTTCATAACAATTGCATATTATATTGTAAATTATGCTTTTAAAAAAGTACCGCTGGGTTCCTTGCTGTTTCTTCCCAGGACAGAGGTTTTTCCGAACCAGTGGTAAAAGCAAAGATGACTTTTAATAAATGACAGAACGTGACGGGCGCTGACGAGGTTCGCCACACGTCACGTTCTGTTCCCGGAGGGCGAAAAGTGGATTGCGAAGGCCCTTCTGGCTACGCTGAATGTATGTGGAGCAATGAATTATAAGATGGATGAAGTATACGAAATGATGAATGATAGAGGAATAGATGTGTCATGTGTAAATGAGACGAAACGAAAGGAAAGGATGCCACTGCATATGGCATGTATACCGCTTACTGGTCCGGTGTAGACGAGACCGAGCGGGCATGAAGGGAGTCGGCGTCATCCTTTCAGAAAGAATGAGCCAATGTGTGAAAGAGTATGAATGTGTGCCCAAGGCTGCTATGGATACGAATGAAAGTGGGCTTAAAAGTTGTTTGTGCTAGGGTGTACGCCCCAGACATGTCTAAGCCCACTTATATCCGAATGAAATTATGAAATGTAATGGAAATGAGAATATTATCATGTAAGGAGATTTTAATGGAAGGTTGGGGTGAAGAGGTCTGGTTATGAAAGGATATTAGGAACGTTTGGCGATGAAAGTATAAATGAGAATGGTGAAGACCTCCTCACCGTATGTGTGGAAAATAATATTTTGTGACGAACACTTTTCGCCATAAGAGGATTCACATGTATACATGGGAAAGAAGTGATGATAGAAGCATGATAGATTTCATAATAGTGGATGAAAGAATGAGGAGCGCAGTGGTAGATACAAGGGTTTACTGGGGTCCAGCGTAGGGACGGATCATTACTTGGTCTTATGCCGAATTAATGGTTAAAGATGAAGGTGTGAAAGAGAAGTATAAATGTAGACTGAGGGAAAATATAAGTGGTTTGAATGAATTATGTACGAGTGATTTAGACTTGAAGACTGTATGGAATAATGTTAAGAAAGTTTTGGTGATGCAGCCACCGAAGTATGTTGTGTAAGTAAGAGAACGAATGAAAGGAAAAATAATACGTTGTGGTGGGATGATGAGGTACGGATGGAAGTTGAAGCAAAGAAGAGAGCATGGCTAGATTTACTAGCAACCAAAGCTGATAATTCTGGCTGTATGAATGATGAGATGAAAAGAAAAAGGTAGACTTTAGACGTATCAATAAGAGAGTAAAAGAAGTTGTTGAAAGGAAAAGCAAGAAAGAAAGGATAAGAATGATAGAAGGATATGTGATAACTTCCAGGCAAATATTAAAATGTTCTGGAAACTCGTAAGAACTGCCAGGAAATTCAAAACAGCCTAGAATGAATGCTATACGAGACGAGAATGGCTGTATGCTGAATGATGAAGTTTCGAATTTAAAACATGGAAGGAATACTTTGAAAGCGTGTTTATAAGTGAAGAGAGAAACTCCGAAACAAGTGGAGAGAGGTAGGAGATAAGTGTAGATGAAATAATGAAAGCAATGAAAAGCATGAAAGCAGGTAAGGCAGCCGGATATGATAGAGTATCACTGAAATGCTAAGGGCTAGAGAGGAGTGATGGCAGGCCTGCTGTGCACCTTGTTTAATTTATGTTGGGAACTGAAGCGGTACCGGAAGACTGGTGCAAAGCCGTTATAGTTCCAATATATTAGGAAAAGGGTCACAGCAGGACTGTAAAACTACTGTGGTATCAGCTTGCTTACTATTGTAGGTAAACTGTATGCTAGGGTGTTAATTGAAAGAGTTATGGAAGAAATTGATGTAAAATTTGGGATGTGCAAGCTGGATTTAGAAAGAAGATGGGGTGTACGGATCAAGTCTTTTCCATGCGCATGATTGCGGAGAAGTTTTGGCCAAAACCAGGAAGTTTTTGTGCGTTCATGGACTTGGAAAAGGCTTATGACAGAGTGGACAGGAATGTGTTATGGCAAACACTGAACACTGGTTTGATACAGGCATTAAGGTCTCTTTATAGGACTCTAGTGCTTGTGTCAGGATCAACGGGGTCTACTCGGACGGGTTTGGCATCCAAAGGTGTCAGACAGGGCTGTAACTTCCCGTGGCTGTTTAACCTATTTATGGACAGTTGTTTGCAAACTTTGAAAGTTGAAGAATGTGGGTTGAGAATGGGTGAGTTAACCGTCAAATGCCTTTTGTACGCCGATGATCAAGTCATATTTACATCGTCGGCGGCCGAGTTACTTTAGTGAACTGGTCATTAAAAGAAAGGGTATGAAAGTGAACGCAAGTAAGACGAAAGTGATGGTTTTGAAAGAGAAGAAAGTAAAACGTTATGTGAAATACGAATAGAAGGGAGTTGATTGAGCAAGTGGATGAGTTTGTATATTTGGGATGTTTATTTAGCGGGGATGGTAGACATGATAAGGATATAGAACGACGAGTAAACGCAGGAAATAGAGTGAATGTGATGCAGGCTCTACACGCTATTGTGAAGAGTCAGAATGTGTCAAAAAGGCACGTTTGGCAATTCATAATGCTGTGTTAATCCCTAATTTAATGTATGGTAGTGAAAGTTGGGTCTGGCAGAAGAAGCATGAGAGTAGAATAAATGCTGTAGAAATACGGTCATTGAGGAGTATGCTAGGGCTGAATCTGAATGACAGAGTGAGAAATAGTGTGATAAGAGAAAAGTGTGGTTTGCACGATGACGTTGTGACCAGGATTAAGAAAGGAATGTTTCGGTGCTTTGGTCATGTAGAAAGAATGAACGAGGAAAGAGTGACAAAGCAAATTTATGTTGCAGAAGTGAACGGTAGAGTCGGAAGGGACGCCCTAGACGAAGGTTTATCGACCAAATTGGCGTTATATTGAAAAAGGCCAGATTAGAGTACCCTTAACCGACGAGCGTGTATGCGTAGATATATATGGATATGGATGTAAAGGAGGCGAGAGAGGTGTGCCAGGATCGTGCCAAATGGAAGTCCGTAGTCTCTGCCTACCCTCTGGGTGACAGGCGTGAGTGTTTATGTATGTATGACTTTTAATAAGAATTACATGTAATCTATTTTGAATAAAAATGATTCTATTCTATTCTATTCTGTGCGTGAAACAGATTGGGTTAAAATCACTACTACAAATTCCTTCAGAATACAGTACAGAATACTACTTATTCGGCCATCAAATACCTAACCATATAAAAATTGACAAGCCTAAAATAACTTAACCGAAAGAGCTAGATGCGGAAGTAGTAGTAGTAGTAACGGTTTGAGTATACTGGGGAGACCCAGCATTGAATGAAAATGTTTAAAAATATATATTTTTTATAGGAGAGGGGCAAACGAGCATGCGGCTCACCTCACAGTAAGTGACTTCCGCCACCCATGAACAATTGCAACACCAGGGGAATTGCAGATGCGTTGCCGGCGTTTTAAAAGGAGTAGGCTCTTTTCTTGAAGGTCCCTAAGTCGCATCGGTCCGGAAAAATCGCTGGTGGTAATCGATTCCACACGGAAGTTGTGCGAGGAAGAAACTGCTTCTAAATCGCACAGTGGTGGATCGCCAATCATCCAGATGGTATGGATGGTATCGCGAGTTTTGTTGCGATGTGCGATGTGAAATTGAGCGGCTGGAAATAGTCCGAACAATTCCTCAGAGCACTCCCGTGATAGATGCGATAAAATACGCAAAGAGATGCAACATCTCTACGCAGTGCCAGTGAGTCTAGCCGATCGGGAAGAACTCGGTCATCGACGATTCGAGCTGCTCTGCGGTGGATGCGGTCAAGTCGAAGGAGCTAGCACTGGTGAGCCTTAGAACAGAGATGGGAACAGTATTCTATGTGGGGCCGAACCTGCGCCTTGTAAAGTTGCAGGCGGTGTGCCGGCATGAAATATTGTCTCGCTCTGCTGAGCACGGCAAACTTTTCAGAGGCCAATTTGTCCTTCCCTTCCAAGTGACCACGAAACTGCACATCACTCGATATGTCGTCACCGAGGATTCCGATACTGGCTGAGGCAACAAGGAGTGCCCTGAAACTGAGGAGATACGACAAAGGGTTCATTTTAGCGGTAAACGCGCAAACTTGTGTCTTCTGGGATTAAACTGGACTAGATTTAGTCGCTTCAGTCTGAGACTTTGGTCAACAAAGTCTCGACTTCAGACACAAGTTTGTTCCGGTACTCGGCGACGTTTTCCGAGAAATATTGGCACGGCCGGTCTATAAAGCATCACCAGTGCTTTCGTCTACATAGCAATGAATGTTACCGGTTTGCAACATATCATTGATATGCAGAAGAAACAACGTTGGTGATAGCACGCAGCCTTGGAAACACCAGCGTTAATGGACTTGTAATCGGAGCATGCACCGTCTACTACGACCTTGATGTCTGATCTGCAAGAAAACGGGTGATCAATTGCACAATTTCTCGTGAAGCCCATAGGAAGGAGCTGAAAGAAGCGCTTTGTGCCAAACCCGATCGAAGGCCTTCGCTATGTCCAAAATAACGGCCAACGTCTCCCTTGACCCACTGCTTCCGCCCATCTATGAGTTAAGTAACTTGAAGAACACCAGCTGAGCGACCTCGACGGAAACCGTACTGGCGGTCACTAATCAGCTGGTGGCCTGTAGTTAGACGGATCTGAGCGGTCGCCTCTTTTAGGATCGGGCACCAAAGCTATCTTCCATGAGTTCAGGACTACGCCTAGGGAGTAGGAGTACCGGAAAAGACGTTAAAACCGGTGCCAACTCCGGAGCACACGTCTTCAGCACAATAGGTGGGACTCCATCAGGCCCACTGACTTATTGACGTCCAGAGAGGTGTTTTACGCACCGAGCGCTGTGTAAACAGCACTTCCTGCATGGAGCACTCACACCGCGGGATGGTAGGCGGTGTGTTACCCCGTCATCGAGAGTCGAGTTGAAGCAAAACGAGAGCCTAGCAGATCGGCTTTCTCCTTTGCGTCATGGGCCAGTGAGCCGTCCACCCTGTGCAGAGATGGCAGAGATGGCTGACAGAAGTTCCTTGGACAGCCTTGGCGAGAGACCAGAATACACGTGTTCCCGAAGGAGGCGAACTAGTTTCTTGCCAATTCTGCCAATGTGCACTGCCTTGCCTTGGCACAACACCTTTGAAGGACCTGGAGGCGGAATTATACTTCTTTTTGAAACATTCGTAATGAAAGGCGACCCTGACTTGATGTTTTGATCACCCAATAGTGTCTAGACAGGTAAATCAGAACAGCGCTTTTGGCAATCTGTAACAAAGGCATTAAAGTTTAGCAAATGAGGAGTTTTAATGACAATATGGGTTTTAATGACAACCTTTTTTCAACAACAACAAAATATTTATTTTCTTATTTATAGAATAAAAGTGATAAGCGAGCACACAGTCCAGGTGATGACATGCCGCAGCTGTACAGTCTTGTGACGCACTCCTTTTTCTCAGCTTAAAACAAGAAGTATCTATGTATTTTTGAACAACCGCACGTAATAAATAATAATGGTCCCAAAACACTAACACATTACGACTAACACATTACTAATACGACGATACGTATATACGACTCTGTATTCAAAACATGTTATGTGCGTAATACTTTGTTTTCTGTATAGCACAATGAAAACTCTTTATCGAAATTCAGGGACCAGATAAATTTACCATATTGAATAGAAAATGAGACATAATTAAAATGTAATTATTACTAATGTCAAGTCAATCAAGAGTTGCACGATTTTGTGCGATGGAACAAGTGATTCTATAGTGTTGAAAATCTTAAAATATTTTGTTAGCTCAGGCGCCGCGCCGTGAGATAGTATCGGCATCGGCTGTGCTATGTTATACGGCCGCCAAAATCTGTAGATTTTGTTCGCTATTTGACGCATTAATAATAGGTCTTTACCTATGAAATTGCCGTACTGCAGCACTGGCCATTTCAATCAAAATAATTTTGTTTGGCCAAGAATACCAATTTCAAATTAATTTTATTTTAATAACATGGAATTCTATTTTCAAAATTAGTCATTTGTTTATTGATTAGCGTTGTTTTCATGCATTTGAATCTTTTTCGTCATCATGGATAAGTTAAAATTCGAGTAATTATGAAATATGAGTACCGTCGTGACAGCAACGCGGCACAGGCGGCACGCAACATCAACGATGTTTACGGAGCGAATACTACAAACGAACGCACCACCTGTTATTGGTTTGCCCGCTTCCGTTCTGGAAATTTCTTTCTGAATAATGAACCTCGTGGTCGCTGAAGACGTGGACTGTGGAAGCTGACCTGATAGTACTCAATCTACGGCTGAATTAGCAGCAGCTTTCAACGTTAGCATCAAAACAATATTGGTCCATTTGCGTCAAATTGGCAAGGTAAAAGATTGATAAATGGGTGCCCCACGAACTCAATAATCGCCAGTGCGAAGTACGCGTCGATGTGCCTTGCACTGCTCAACAGGCACACAAACGAAGGAATTTTGAACCGCATTTTTGAACGCATGAATTCTGTTTGACAATCGCAACCGCTCATCAAGTTGATTGGATCTAGGTTCAGCACCTAAACAATGCCCTAAACGAAAACTTATCCCTAGGAAAGTGACGGTCACTGTTTGGTGGTCTAGTGCCGGTGTGATTGATCACAGCTTCTTATCAAACGGGATAAGCATTACTGCAGATGTTTACTGTGAAGAACTGAACACAATCATGGAGAAGCTCGCACGTCTCCAACCAGCTTTGAGCAATCGCTCGTTCCCGCTGCTCCTGCCCGAAAACGCATGACCTTATTCCGTCATCCGCCGTACTCACCAGACCTTGCGCCTACAGACTTCTATTTTTCCAGAATTTGGATAACTTTTGGCGGGAAAAATTCAATACCGAGAGGCAGTACAAAATGTCTTTGAAAAATTTTGTTGCC
The DNA here is from genome assembly GCA_029286625.1 of Parnassius orleans. NCBI lineage: Eukaryota > Metazoa > Arthropoda > Insecta > Lepidoptera > Papilionidae > Parnassius > Parnassius orleans. The sequence continues at coordinate 392,227 of JAGSMP010000178.1, forward strand.
TCCCGTCCAACTGATTTCTTCAAGAAGGGCATCAATAAACTGCCACTGCGTTGGCAAAGATGCATCGATTGCATGCGTGATTACTTTGTTTAATAGAAATAAAAATATAGAAAAAATTACGTTAACTTATTTCATAAAAACGGCAATTTCATAGGTAATGACCTAATTACGAGAATAATACGTCTGAATAGTCTGTATGGGCATAGATTTCTTTGTCCACAAAAATTTAAAAGTTATACGTCAAATTGACATCACATCGCCAATACGGTCAATAGCATGGAGGTTAGAGAGAAGGAGAACGATCGCTGTAGAAAATAGTGTCCAGAAATATAGACAAAATAAGTGAGGCGCTGCGATCGCTAAGTTGTCTCAATAAAAGCGGGCTGTTGTGCGCTAGTTTGAAATGATCTATCAACGTTTAATATACGTGTATATAATATCATTCAAAGAAAAAAAAGAAAATAACGAAATTATTATTTATTAATAAATAAATTATGTTTTTTATAATTTTAATTATTATAAATAATATAAATTATTACAAATATAAATTATTAATTATTATTTTTTGGTAAGATAAATAATCAATTTATTGTATTCAAAATAGAGACATTTTCATGTGATGTACATTTTTTGCATATATATATGGCTGTTGAGTAGACAAGATGTTTTTAACTCGTATTATCTACAGTTTTTTATATAAAAAATACATTATTGTCTCTCATCAATTATGAACAATATTATGCATATTTTGATATGATTTTATTGATTTTTTTCAATAAAAATCAGATAGTTAGATGATAAGAAATAAGGTATTGTTGCTAAAAACACCACAATTACTGTTTTTAACGATGTTTACAATATGTTTCTTCAAATATGTTATAATTATAAATACAACTTTTCTCAAAGTAAATAAAGAGTCAATAAATAGTACTAAAATTATCGGAAATATATTATCCATATTATTAGACTATCTGTTAATTATTTAATTAACAAGGAGACAATATAAACGTGGCCTTTGCATTGTGACTACTATATAATGGAACATTTTCTTACATTTAATTAATAATATATAGCGAAACTATCTGTACTCTATTAAAAATATATATATATGCCTGAATTGTAAAGATTTGGTAATGAGCCTTTGGTACTTTAAATAACGATGATTGACGCAAATTGTTTTTCAGTCTATTTTTCCGATCAGATGCTAAACCACTTGCACATCCACGCACAATACAATATTTCACCATTTTTTAATGTTTCTTTTTGTCAAAAATTAAAAAATAATGCCGCGAAGAAAATTTGTACATTATTCAACTAACTTCATCTACTTGTACTCATAAACAGCTAACTTCGCAGACACTACTTACCGACGGCAGCGCCGCTATAAATTCTACAAATTTTCAGGGACAGGCGGGCTATGCTTTAGTACGTAGCGATCGTTCTCCTTCTCTCTAACCTCCATGGTCAATAGCGTAGATAGAGGATTGACTAGATCGTAGATAGAGGATTGACTAGATAAAGCATTCGCGTATGCTTTTGAGATAGAAATAGGCGGGAGGTACTTTCTCTGGGTTACCAGATATTGTACCATTTCCCCGTTATAGGTTTATTTATATTCATAGCACTTAAATCCATACAACAAACTTATTTGTTACAATAAAAATGTTCATTTGTACCCATTTACGCAAACAGGAACCAACCCACAGTTTGAGTGAAATTGAGTTTGGTACATAGATGGCGCTGAAATGACGCTTTCTATCTTCCCAAAAAAAATTGTAGCTTTCCGACGACTAAAAACAGAGATACAACACTGTTACTTATGGAACCAAACCACTTTGGCCAACTTTAAAAAAAAACAGAAAAGAACTATGCTGCATGGTTCACTATTCAGTATCGAATTTAAACGCTAAAAGACTTTAGCGTTTAAATTCTTTAAAACTTTAGTTGTTTCGTTTGGCTCAAAAAGTTACAATATTTTAGTAACTAAATAGGACCAACCACCTTTGGTTCTTGCATGTATAATCATAGATAAATAGATATGTAGCAAGCTACAGATACGACAGTGACTTTTATTCAAGTTTCCCAACTACGCGTTTTGGCGCTGCAGTCGTCCATTTTGACAGATGGTTGGGACTATAGCTTCGTGATGCCACACACCTTCAAATCATCGATATCGATATTTAGTGGTGTTCTTATTTTATCGATATCAACATAAGGGTGCTTATATAGGGAGCAATAACATAATTTTACTTATAATTAAACAATTATAGTACATTAACATTTATTTTTGATTTAAGCACACCAACATCATATACACACGTAATATTAGGATTAAATTAAAGGCACATTAAGTTATATAAACAAATTAGAAAATTGTTCATAAGTACAATTTGACGAGAAACAGAGCAATATTTATAGTTCATTAAATAAAGCAAGTTAAGGAAATTAAACCACAGGAAACATATTTAAGTGCTTAATATTTGACTTTTCAAGTTACTTTTTATACAAAATTTAAACAGCTATAATTCAAATAGTTATAAATTAACTGAGCACCTAACCTGTATAAGATAAGGAACTTTTTGCTAGGGTATGCTAAATTATTATTTGGTCTATATAACATTTGTTTGTTAGGCAAGACAAACGTTTTTTCTAATAGTTTATATAGTCTTTGGAGCTTTATTTTATTAGTAGCAATGCTATTTATTTTTCATCTTGCCACCAGGCCATTTTTTTACAAATTGTTTTAATAAGAAAGTTATTTGTTTAACATATAAAGGTTTTCAAATAGTTCTCTATATTTTGAAAGGACATTAAGCAAGTCTTTGTGAGGCTTATTCACCTATAGGTTCAGTTACAATCTTTGTCAAAATTTTAACAACTTCTCTTCTTTAATTCCATTTTCTACACCATGTAACCTGAAAAGAAATAAATAAAAATAAAGTCCAATATTCATATTTTATGACTGAATGATAATCATAAATTAGATATTATGTATATTAAGGTAACAAAGGGCAGGCTTCATGGCAGTTGGCATTTTCTATCGGTCAACCCATGGTGTGGTAAAATAAAGTGGTAGATGCAGTAAATAAGTAATAAAAAATATATAAATATTAACATTGTATACATCCATTCTCAGGAGCTTTCTCAATGTCTTCAGGCGAGGAGTTCCAAATAAGTGTAACCTTAACAGTAAAGAAGTTGTTGATAAAACCATTGAAGTGTAGTGGAACTGTAATCTTTAGATTAGATGAAGAACAAAGAACTCTTATCGTGATTTGAGGATAGATATTGAAACTTTGCCTAATTATGTCTAAGAATAAACTGAATTTATCATACCTTTTCCCAATATGTACATTTTGTACCTTCTGGCAACATTTGTCTCAGCACATCAGCATTAGAATTCTATTCCTGAAAACAAACTATTTGTGAATTTTATGTCCTTATACATAAACCAAAAATTAAAGAATAAATATATAATGTATGCTTCTGTATTGTATGTATTAACTCTGTATGGCTATACTGTTAACGACAGTTAGTTTAAGTATAATTAATTAAAGTAATCTATATTATCATATAACTAAGTTATATGGTAATATAAATTACTTAAACAAATATCAACATTAACACTAACAAGTATGCTGAATATCCTAAAAGTGTAATATAGCATAAAATCGACTCCACGCTATAGAAGCATATTCTAGGTTGCTACAGACCAGAGATACTTTAGGGTAACTTGGTTTGCGGATTTCTGAGACAGTGTTACGTTTCAGGAATCCGATCATTTTATTCATCATCATCATTACAGCCCTTCACAAGTCCACTGCTGAACATAGGCCTCCTAAGAAATGCCACAAAGCACGGTCCTAAGCCACCTGCATAAGCATATGTCGTCACTTCATCAACATTTTATTTACTTAAATATTTTTTCTTAACCTGAAACTTTTATACTTCTTTAAGGCCAATTTTGGGGTTCACCCATTTTAGACATATATTTTCATCAATATCACCTTCCAAAATTTTATTATTGATGTTGCACCAATTGTGCCCATGTAATCTAATTAAAATATTGATGAAAAGTTTTTGACAATTAAGGCATGCTTATTACACCCTAGCCAGGAAAAACTCAGTGTTCAATATTTTTCTTTTCAAATTACTTTTATATTACTTCCAATACAGCTATAATTCAAATAGTTATGAATAAAGTGAGTACCATCCCTGTACAAGACAAGGAATTTTTCGTTAGGGTATGCCAAATTATTATTTTAACAATTTATACTCTCCAAATTTAATATAAGGGTGAATGTTTGTCTCTGTACTGCTAATATATGTTTTGATGCAATCCTTACAACGAATAGCTTTCGTTATTTTCCGACAAATGTATCCAGCAGTGTAAGCTGAGCAGTGGACTTTAATTTTTCCATGACTGCATCATTCACCAGCAATTTTTCTCTTGAACTTGCTTGTGAAGAAGATGGGAGATCGTCATTTTCTTTATTATTATGAAAGTTTTTGAAAAGAACACTAACATTTAATAATGTTTCTCCATTATCCTCTTCACAATTAGAGAATTTGGAATGTGGACTAAGCATGTTAGATAATATTAAAGATTTAAAGGCATATATAAATGTGTTTGCATCTGGCTTAACATTTCTATAATTTATAGCTCTTATACGTCCAAAAAATTTTTCTAATGGGTCTTGGTTAATATTCCTCGGATAATAATATTCTACATTATACTGTTCAAATAATAATTTGGAAACCCTTATAAAGCTTTCAAGAGTTGTAATCCATCCTTGTTGGGATGGCACTCGCACAAGTCGAGGTTTTCTGCTTGTGTAGCAAGTTTGCTACTGGTGTCTACAAAAACATTTTTTTAATTTTATTAATGACTTTAATCCAAAAAGTGTGATGTTGTGAATTTTGTTTAACTGCTCGTCTTCACTTTCCTCTTTGTACACCACCCGGGTAGCCATTGACGCTGTCAAACAGTGTGTCGAAGAATTCAATAACTTCTGCTGTTGTGGCCATTGTTGCGTCAGAGTTTGCAGTATGAAAATAATCAGGAAAAAAGTACTTTATAATTTAATTTCTTTTACAGTTGCACCTGCAAGTCTTTCGCCAAAATACACATCTTATTTGCTTACAACAACAGACTTTTTTAACCTTTATATAATTGTAGTGTGGCTCACGGAATCCACTAATGTAAATAGATAGATAGATAACACTTTATTGTAAGCCAAAAAAATATATAAATATGAACAAAAAGGAGAAAAATTGATTTATACTTAATATATAATTGTGTTTTCATTTGCATTGTTAATATTTCTTTATATGTTGTGTAAGTACACAAAATTTAATTCTTTTCCTTTTAAATTTCAATATATTTTCATTTAAATAGAATATATCATCTTTACAGTCTATCAAAAGTCCACTGCTGAACATAAACATGAACAAAGTTATTTGTCATAGTTGCCGCAAGCGGGTTGGCAACCACTGTATTTTTATTTTGCTGTTATCAGGAAAATGCTGCTGTTTATCTTCTTTGTTGTTTCCCTATGTCGCCTCATACACCACCCATGGAATGATATGAGGTAGCAGATAATCTTACACTGCATGGTAAATTAAAATAGAATATTATAATACTAATATTATAATAACTAAGTCTAGTAAAATCGTCGATGTATGCCGTTGAATACGGAATGATGATTTTGCTTTTACGCCGTTTCCGCCTGTAGTTTTAGTTACAGAAAGTATTTTCAGGAGAAATGAATTAATTATCTGAATTATAAATGGACTCATTTACGCAAACAGGAACCAACCCACAGCAGATTGATTTCGAGAAAATGGACTTTGTAAAAGAGTGTGCAAAATGTATATGAAGCATATTAAAATAAATATTTACTAAACTTATGTGGGACATCAAGCCTATCTAGAATACATAATTCATATATTTTATAAGATTTTACTTAAGTAATAATTAAAAACGGGTTGTTCTTTCTGGCAAAAGCAAACTTGTGGCTTGGTTCCTATTCAAATTGAACGGGATTCAATTTCTATAATATTTTAAAAATAAAAGTTTTCTTTACTTTAAACACTTTTTATTTTGCTGTGAAATATCTATGTTAGCATTTTTTATATCTAACATACAAAAATCATAAAATAATACAAATAATTTAAGCTAAAAATATCCATTGTCATCTTCTACCTCAAAATCAATAGTACCATTATAACCATCAATATCTTCTTCTATATCATTGCTGCCTTTTATTTTTATAAAAATCCTGTATATTTCGGTATAAGGTGCATAATACTTTTAAATCTCTTAATTTTGCCTTGGAAATGGGTTTACCAGTGGGCCAAAGCAAGTTCATATCACTTGGATAAAGATGACGATGTCACACTTCTCCGTTCCGTTGAAGCCACATTATAACCCTCTTGCTGACCACGCTTATCTTTAATGCAATTCGATAAGGATAACAAGGGCACACAGTCCACCTGATGGCAAGTGGTTGCCGTGGTCCATAGACATCTATATCTATGCTCTTCAGTAGATATCTTCTCTTGACATTTTTACACAATTGCAGCTATAATCGATGAAAACCTTGGAATCGATGATTTGCTTCTAGAGTTCACATAGCTTTGGTTATTGTACTGTCACTTCTTATTCTTCTCTTAGCGCTCCTTCATATAATATTTTTTTACCTCTGGTTGGTCTTGCTATCTATACCAAGAGATTCAGTTTCAGTTTCTTTTTCTTGCAATATTTCACTGGTACTAATACTTTCAAGTACCGTCTCATTCGGTGTTTAATTGACTTCTGTTAATTTTGTTATCAATGACATAGAATTTTCAGAGTTTTTATCACCAAACATAATATTTTCATCATGATACGAAATTTGGATCCTGTACAGAATCATCGCTATTCATCATTATGTTTGTTATGTCGGACGAAACCGGTGAAATTTGTGCAGCGTTTTTATCATGATTATTATATAATTTGTCAAGAAATTCTGCTAGAATATTAAATAATTCATTTATCTCTGGCGACATCGGTCGCAATGGGGAAGATGGACAGTCAGTGTTTGGGATACTTTTTAATGAATCATGTGCTTTTGGAGATTGAAGGACAAGACACCCTAGTGAATCGATGCTTCTTTTGAACTTCCGTAAGGCAGCGCGCCGATTTTAGTTAGCTCATTGTCATTGGATAAAGAAATGTTCATGCATTGTTTTCCATCACTTGTGTATGTAACATGCTTGCAAGCGATTGCGACACTCTAGGCGTAAGTGGAGAATAGGAGGCGCTCTATACTTTTTCCCAATATCCTAAACAACATTTTCATTTGAAGCTTTAGATTCCCATTCCCGTGCGTGTAACACAGGAGGTCTAGGCGTTAAGTGGGAACATGATGGAGGGCTAATGCTTTTCCACCTGATTCTTTTTCATTGTTAATTGTTGAAGCTAGAAATAAGCACCTTTTCCCAGACAAAAGTGGTTCGTCATCAGCAACATGCAAAGCTGCAGAAGAAACAAAATGTTATCTTCTGACATATTATATAATAAAATAGTTAAGTGGTAACCTACCTGTAACCTGTAGTTTACACGTTCATAATTTAAGATGCAGGGATTTTTATTAGAAGGACGTGTCTCAATTTATCATCAAAATATTAATTTCGAATCAGAGTTGACTACTTTTTAGGGTATAAAACAAATTATTAGTGTTTAGGTACCAAGTTACCTAAGTTAAGAAGTAGTTAAAAATCTCTTATAATACAGGGTATTTTGAAACGCTCCCGAAAACGAAGACAGATGATAGTACTAAGGATACCTATGATGATGGGTCACAAAAAATTCGCTCCCGAGGAAAAAATCATCTTTTCACAACGTTTTATTAACTTTATTCACGCTCCATCATGTTAGTACAGTTAATTGAAACGATATTTCACTAAAAAAATCATGAAAATATTGAAAAATAAAACCAACAGTGGAATTACTGAATTACAATCAGCTGACTAGGGGTCAATGTACGCGCGAACGCCGAATTCGCGCGGCCCGCAACTAGCGATGGTACCACAATACCTAATAATTTACAACACTTGTCTATCTTCTATTTTGCCACTGTGCTTGTCTCCACGTAGCCACTTTAATTCCAATTCACAGGTTAAATAAACCAAATAACTGGTTCGATTCCACGCTAATGAAAAAAATACTTAAATAAAATGTTAACAAGGTTAGAGTCATGCTTTTTATCCATTGTGTAGGTATGTTTATTATTCTGTTGTATTCAGTTATGTATCTATTAAGATCAGTTCAGTACTAAGTTATTAAAAAATTAGGTATGAAATAGCTTACCGATCCTCCGGGGCCTTATGAGATTCTCCAAGGCACATTAATATGTAGCCGTATTCACGAGCACTATAAACGTACCTACGCGTTAGGCATTATTAAAACGAAACAAAAACACAAAACGTAACAACAAGAACAATATCATTAATTAATAAATAACAAGTAATAACGACAATAATTTAATAAACAAAACGATTGAACTATCGCTCGTGATAGTCAACACGGAACTGTCTCAAAACTAAAATAATAATAATAATAATAATAAAAATAATACGGCGTAGGAAGTGACGACCCCATCGCCCGCTGACGTAACGGTTATGTGACAAAACTGCTAGGTCAGCGCAGTCAGTCAGCGCCTGGCCATGAGGTGTTAGTGCCGTGCCTCGGCAAAACTGAAGGTGCAAAGGCCCGCTTGTGCACATGGCCTCACCATGAAACGGTGCGGGTCTGGGCGTCTCCCGTTAACTGACGCCCATTATATGGATGATGGAACTCAGAAATACGCGCAAAGGGTCGCTGCCTGGAGGTCGCCAGGGCGCGTCTGGAGCTGGCGCTGGACGCGACAGCATGCGAACCGCCAGCCGATCACGAGGAGCCGCACGACCACCCAGCAGCCATCACATCCATCATCCCCACCAGCTGGCTTGGTGTCGGCAGGGTCTTTGCGGGCCCAGCAATCGGCACCCGCCACTGGTGGAGTACGCCGCATGAGATGGACAATTCAAATGAACAGCAACGCATTGCGTTCGTATTTTAGGGCGAAAGGGGAGGTTGGAGGTTTTGCGTACCGGGCTAGGATGCATCGACTTTTGCTGAGCTGGAGCCATCTATAACCGTCACCGAGCAAAACCTGGCAGACCGAGTTCGGTATATCTTGCGCTCAAACATATTTGATGGCACCGAACTCGAACGGCTACGACGTGAGGCTGTTTCCTCATCGGATGAAAATACTACGACTGTGAATGCGGCGCCACAAGTTGCAGAGCAACCCGCACACGTGGATGCCGCTGAATCCCAGTTGTGGTTGATTCAGACGATGATGAAACAATCGCCAGGAACTAGAACTAGAGCAAATGAGGATTACATTGGAAGAGGCGATTGTGGAAACGCGCAGTACGCCTCTCGAAAATCGACCGCGACTTCCTCGCATAACCTAAGCAAGCGGAATCGGGATGTCGTGACGGCCTGAACCCATTGCTGGCAACCTATTTGAAACCAGCCGGGACCTTTGCGATACGGACTCAATACTCTTTGGCGCCGCTTTGGCAGTTTGCCGCATTGTTGGTGCCAACTTCCCACGTCTGGACGTGCTACTGGTCAAAGTAGCGCTATCCCAGCCTGGAGAAGAAGGATTGAGGACCGTATCGCAAAGGAAACCCTCATCGGCAGACTGATAAGCTTCAGGTCGGGCAATAATAGGCCGAGATGTGCGCACCGTCAGGATGGCGTTTGCTGGGACAAATGTCAGTTTGTCCCAGCCGGATATAACGCAAAACTGACGGAGCGCATAGACGACCTGAAGCAGAGAATCGCTGCTGGGGAAAGCGGATTCGGCGATATACCGAGAGGTCAAGACGGTTCAACCAGAATCGTCTCTTCCAGAGTGATCAGAAGAGGCTCTATGGTCATTGGAGCGACCAATGGTACGTGGAACGGGCCCAGCACCGAATCAGGCCGACACTATCGCATTCTGGCGCGGCCTGTGGTCAGACCCGTAAACCACAGCGAGGGGACGGAAGTTGTGGCGAGTCAGTGTGCGAGTGTTACGCCCATGGACCCCGTCATCATAACGCCGGATGACGTAGCTGAGGCGGTCCGTAGGGCCCCGAACTGGAAAAGTCCGGGACTCGACGGATTGCATCACTACTGGCTGAAGGGTTCGTGGTGTGTCACGCTGTACTTGCCCGACAGTTTCAAGAGGCTCGACAAAAGTCGCTCCCGAGCCTCTTCACTACTGGGATCACTCATTTGGTTCCTAAAGACCATGATTCCACAGACCCTAGCAAATACCGCCCCATTACGTGTCTACCCACCATATATAAGACACTGACATCCATTTTGAGTACGCGAATCATTCGTCACCTGGATTTAAATCAGGTGATGTCGCGCGCTCAAAATGGATGTCAGGGCGGTCGTGGAACCAAGGAACCACTCCTCATTGACGCGGTCATTGGCAAAGTGGTTAAACGCAACCGTCGGAACTTCTCCGCCGCCTGGATAGACTATAAAAAGGCATTTGACTCGGTGCCCCATACATGGCTAAAGAGGGTCCTCGAGCTGTACAAGATTGACTGTACAGTTAGAGACTTCCTCGGGCAGTGTATGGGGCAATGGAGTACAATCCTTTGTCATCTAGGCGAGCGGATGACGGATGCGGAAAGCCACATAAGGATAAGAAGGGGTATCTTCCAGGGCGATTGTTTGAGTCCAATCTGGTTTTGCCTCTCCCTGAACCCTCTCAGTACATTACTGGAGAACTCCGGGAGGATTTCAGCTTCGGAAGGAGGTACAAAGTGACCCACCTTTTCTATATGGATGATCTCAAGTTATTCGCCTCCAACCGCTCCCATCTTATGGAATTGCTAAACATCACTTGTGATTTTAGTAATTCTATCAGAATGGAGCTGGGGACGGATAAGTGTGCGGTCCTCCATGTTGAAAGGGAAGGGTTGCTAACTCTGAGGGCATAGACTTATCTATGCCCATCAACATAAGGACCCTTTCTGAGGCTGAAACATACCGATACCTGGGTGTGTCACAGAGCATCGGTATCGATGAGGCGGGTATGAAGCAGTCAGTTTGCGATATGTTTTATGCACGCTTGACCAAAGTGTAACAGCCTTTTGTCCGGTGTGAATAAGACACGCATATAACGGTTGGGTCATGCCTGTTCTCATGTATACCTTTGGCATACTTAGGTGGACTCAAACTGAACTTAACGCCCTGGATAGAAAAGTCCGCACTACTATGACGTCCCATAGGATGCATCACCGAGATCGTCGATTATGAGGCTGTACTTGCCGCGGAAACATGGTGGGCGTGGCTTTTAAGCGCGCTACCATGCATAATCGCGAAGTGTGCAGCCTCCGTAATTACTTTCTGACGAGATCGGATGATCCATTCTACAGGGACGTCATTTCTTGTGATAAAGGACTTACCCCTCTATCCTTAGCCAACGAGCAATGGCAAGACCCGGCAGTACATAGCATTTCCGACCGGGAGACCGTATGGAAGGAGAAGGAGCTCCACGGGAGGTTCTACAAGGCTCTACATGTGCCTTTCGTAGACACAGTTGCCTCCCTCCACTGGCTACGTTTTGGTGACCTCTTTGGGGAAACCGAGGTTTTGTCTGTGCGATACAGGATCAGGTTATTAAGACCAACAACTATCGGAGATACATCCTAAGGATGGCACCGTCGACATCTGTCGAGCTTGTCGCCATCCCGGTGAGTCACTTAGGCATGTCATCTCCGGTTGTTCGGCGCTTTCTAACTCTGAGTACTTGCACAGGCACAACAGTAGCCAGAATTCTACACCAGGAGCTCGCTCTGAAATACGGTCTCGTGGACCGAAATTGCCGTATTACAAGTACTTGCCGGAAGCCGTGCTTGAAAATGATCGCGCCAGGCTCTACTGGGACCGGGCCATCATCACAGACAGGACTATTCTTGCGAATAAGCCTGATATTGTGCTGATGGACCGGGCACAGTCAAGATATTTTGGTCGACATCACCATTCCATATGACGAGAACCTCGTGAAAGCCGAAACAGATAAGCGAACAAAATATCTGGACCTGGCTCACGGGTGACCGACATGTGGGGTGGACTGCCGACCGAAATTAAACCTGTAGTCGTCTCTGCGAACGGGTTAATCCCAGTCAGCCTCTCGGGTCATCTGAGGCGACTGGGACTCCGTGACGGACCGCTCAAGCTCAAATGCAGAAGGCGGTGCTCCTCGATACCGCCCGCATCGTCCGCCGGTTTCTCTCCTTTCCCTAACCTCGGCCGTTTGGTCTCCCCTGCCGAGGGTTTCCATCTGGTTGGGTTTTATTTATTTATGTATTATTTATTTATGTATTATTTATTTGTTTATGTATTATTTATTTATTTATGTATTATTTATTTATTTATGTATTATTTATTTATTTATGTTAGTATATTAAATATATATTTATGTTTATTTATTATTTCCTTTAAAATATTTATTCAGCCCAACCAGATGAGAATACTATATAAATACCCCACAATAATAATAATAATAAGGCGTAGGGAAGTGACGACCCCATCGCCCGCTGACGTAACAGTTAAGTGACAAAACTGCTACGTCGGCGCAGTCAGTCAGCACCTTGCCAAGAGGTGTGAGCGCCGTGCCTCGGCAGAATTGAGGGTGCAAAAGCCCGTTTGTGCTTACGGCCACACTATTAAACGGTGCCGGGCCTGGGCGTCTCCCGTTAATTGACGCCCATTTTTATGGATGATGGAAAATAATAGAAAGCGCATAGGGCCGCTGCCTGGGGGTCGCCGGGCGCGTCTGAGCTGGCGCTGGACGCGACAGCATGCGGGCCGTTGCCGAGCGCGAGGTACTGCAAGACCACCTAGCAGTCCTCGCATCCATCATCCCCACCAGATGGCTTGGTGTCGGCAGGGTCCTCTCGACCCGGCAAGCGCTACCCGCCGCTGGTGGAGTACGCCGCATGCGTTGGACAAAATATATGAACATAAACGCATTGCGGGCGTACTATAGGGCGAAAGGAAGAAACTGGAGGAACAGCGTATCGGGCTCGTATGCACCGCTTTTTGCTGAGCTGGAGCCGTCTGTTCCCGTCACGAGCAAAACCTGGCAGACCGAGTTCGGTACATCATACGCTCGAAAATATTTGATGATGCCGAACTCGAACGACTACGGCGTGAGGCTATTCCTCATCGAATGAACCAGCTATAGCTGGGGATGCGGCTCTAAGGCCATAGACCAGCAACCATATGTGGAAGCCGCCATGGATCTTCCCGCTTTGGTTGATTCAGGCGATGATGGAATGGTCACCCAAGAACTAGAGCAGATGAGGAGTAAATTGGAGGAGGCGATTGTGGAAACGCGCTGTACGCCTCGAAAATCGACCGCGACTCCCACGCATAACCCTAAGCAAGCGGAATCGGGATGTCGTGACGGCCCTGAACCCATTGCTGGCAACCTTTTGGAAACCAGCCGGGACCTTTGCGATACGGACTCAATACTTTGGCGCCGCATTGGCAGTTTGCCGTATTGTTGGTGCCAAACTTCCCACGTCTGGACGTGCTACTGGGCAAAGTAGCGCTATCCCAGCCTGGCGAAGAAGGATTGAGGACCGTATCGCAAAGGCAAGGCCCTCATCGGCAGACTGATAAGCTTCAGGTCGGGCAATAATAGGCCGAGAATTGTGCGCACCGTCAGGATGGCGTTTGCTGGGACAAATATCAGTTTGTCTCAGCCGGATATAACGCAAAACTGACGGAGCGCATAGACGACCTGAAGCAGAGAATCGCTGCTTGGGGAAGCGGATTCGGCGATATACCGAGAGGTCGACACGGTTCAACCAGAATCGTCTCTTCCAGAGTGATCAGAAGAGGCTCTATGAATCATTGAGCGGCCGATGGTACGTGGAACGGGCTCAGCACCAAATCAGGCCGACACTATCGCATTCTGGCGCGGCCTGTGGTCAGAGCCCGTAAAGCACAGCGAGGGCCTTGACGGAAGTTGTGGCGAGTCGGTGTGCGAGTGTTACGCCCATGGACCCCGTCATCATAACGCGGATGACGTAGCTGAGGCGGTCCGTAGGCCCCGAACTGGAAAAGTCCGGGACTCGACGGACTGCATCACTACTGGCTGAAGGGTTCGTGGTGTCACGCTGTGCTCGCCCGACAGTTTCAAGAGGCTCGACCAAAAGTCACTCCCGAGCCTCTTCACTACTGGGATCACTCATTTGGTTCCTAAAGACCGGATTCCACAGACCCGAGCAAATACCGCCCCATAACCTGTCTACCTACCATATACATAAGACACTAACATCCGTTTTGGGCGAGAATCACCTCACCTGAACGCAAATCAGGTGATGTCGCGCGCTCAAAACGGATGTCGGGCGGTGGTCGTGGAACCAAGGAACCACCTCATTGACGCGGTCATTGGCAAGGTGGTTAAACGTAACTGTCGGAACCTCCCGCTGCCTGGATAGACTACAAAAGGCATTCGACTCGGTGCCTCATACATGGCTTAAGAGGGTCCTCGAGCTGCAAGGTTGACTGTACAGTTCGAGACCTCGGCAGTGTATGGGGCAGTGGAGTACGATCCTTTGTCATCTAGGCGAGCGGATGACGGCTGGAGAACCACATAAGGATAAGAAGGGTATCTTCCAGGGCGATTGTTTGAGTCCAATCTGGTTTTGCCTCTCCTAAACCCTCTCAGTACCTTACTGGAGAACTCCGGGAGGGGATTTCAGCTTCGGAAAGGAGGTACAAAAGTGACCCACCTTTTCTATATGGATGATCTCAAATTATTCGCCTCAGTCGCTCCCATCTTATGGAATTGCTGAACATCACTTGTGATTTTAGTAATTCTATTAGAATGGAGCTGGGGACGGATAAGTGTGCGGTCCTCCATGTTGAAAGGGAAGGGTTAAACTCTGAGGGCATAGACTTATCTATGCCCATCAACATAAGGACCCTTTCTGAGGCTGAAACATACCGATACCTGGGTATGTCACAGAACATCGGTATCGATGAGGCGGGTGAAGCAGTCAGTTTGCGATATGTTTTATGCACGCTTGACCAAAGTGCTTAACAGCCTTTTTTGTCCGGTGAATAAGACACACGCATATAACGGTTGGGTCATGCCTGTTCTCATATATACCTTGGCATACTTAGGTGGACTCAAACTGAACTTAACGCCCTGGATAGAAAAGTCCGCACTACTATGACGTCCCATAGGATGCATCACCGAGATCGTCGATTATGAGGCTGTACTTGCCGCGGAAACATGGTGCGTGGCTTTTAAGCGCTTACCATGCATAATCGCGAAGTGTGCAGCCTGTAATTACTTTCTGACGAGATCGGATGATCCATTCTATAGGGACGTCATTTTGTGATAAAGGACTTACCTCTATCCTGGCCAACGAGCAATGGCAAGACCGGCAGTACAGAGCATTTGACCGGGAGACCGTATGGATGGAGAAGGAGCTCCACGGGAGGTTCTACAAGGCTCTACATGTGCCTTTCGTAGACACAGTTGCCTCCTCCACTGGCTACGTTTTGGTGACCTTTGGGGAAACCGAGGGTTTTGTCTGTGCGATACAGGATCAGGTTATTAAGACCAACAACTATCGAAGATACATCCGGGATGGCACCGTCGACATCTGTCGAGCTTGTCGCCATCCCGGTGAGTCACTTAGGCATGTCATCTCCGGTTGTTCGGCGCTTTCTAACTCTGAGTACTTGCACAGGCACAACTTAGTAGCCAGAATTCTACACCAGGAGCTCGCTCTGAAATACGGTCTCGTGGACCGGAAATTGCCTTATTACAAGTATTTGCCGGAAGCCGTGCTCGAAAATGACCGCGCCAGGCTCTACTGGGACCGGGCCATCATCACACAGGACTATTCTTGCGAATAAGCCTGATATTGTGCTGATGGACCGGGCACAGTCATGATTATTGGTCGACATCACCATTCCGTATGACGAGAACCCGTGAAAGCCGAAACAGATAAGCGAACAAAATATCTGGACCTGGCTCACGAGGTGACCGACATGGGGTGGACTGCCGACCGAAATTATACCTGTAGTCGTCTCTGCGAACGGGTTAATCCCAGCAGCTCTCGGGTCATCTGAGGCGACTGGGGCTCCGTGACGGACCGCTCCAAGCTCAATGCAGAAGGCGGTGCTCCTCGATACCGCCCGCATCGTCCGCCGGTTTCTCTCCTTTCCAACCTCGGCTGTTTGGTCTCCCTGCCGAGGGTTTCCATCTGGTTGGGTTTTTATTTATTTATGTATTATTTATTTATTTATGTTAGTATATTAAATATATATTTATGTTTATTTATTATTTTTTAAAATATTTATTCAGCCCAACCAGATGAGAATACTATATAAATACCCCAAAATAATAATAATAATAAGTTCTTTATTTCAAAAGGTAGTACAACCAGATACTTAATAAAGCTAATTTATTAAGTATCTGGTTAATATTAATAAAGCTAATTTGGTTGAAACATAGCATCTGCAGCCGAACTAGGAGACCTGTGCATCAGCTGTCAGCGCCACATCCCCACCGTTAATTTACATAAATATTAAGATGCAAGCAAAAGTTAATTAATTATTATTATCTAACGAGTTTGTACTTTATGCTAACATAACCTAGGTACAATGAAATTTAATGGACCACATGTTACGTTCCATATGCTAAGTTATTACTTATACCTAGGCAAAAAAAAAAAAATTTGTACTAATAATTCGTTTCTCTCTTAATGTGTAATGTATGACTGTAAGTATTTGTGTAATGAGTGTAATGTGTGAGCAGTTTAAGGAGAGGAGTATAAATGTGTGTGTGTGTGTGTGTGTGTGTGTGTGTGTGTGTGTGTGTGTGTGTGTGTGTGTGTGTGTGTGTGTGTGTGTGTATGTGTGTGTGTGTGTGTCGATATTATTATTTTAATACGGGTAGTATTGGTGAAAGTTATATGAGAATTTATGTTTAAGTCTGAATACTAAGAAGGTTTTCAGTTTCATTATACGTTAATTTTGTAGGTAAGTATGTACAGTTTTTAAAATCTACTTTATTAAGGTGGTAAATGTCTAATGTTTTATTTAGTTTATTATATAAGTGTGGTCCTAAAATGCAAAGAATCTTCTTATAAAGTTGTTTTAAAATTAGTTGTATCTACGGAAAATTTCCTGCGTTTATTTAAGTTCGTTGGGTTGTATAGCAATAAACTATGTTGTTTCTGAATGATCGTTAATATAAACAGTTATCATAAAGTTGTGATGTAGGGTATAGGAAAGGTTTAAATGTTGCTACTTTGAGAATAGCACGTTGGGAGATCTCAATCTTTTGTAACACCGTTTTAGAAGCGCCACCCCACGTTGATATGCAGTATGTTATAATAGACTGACATAAAGCTAAATAAACTCGTTTCTGGATCTGGATCCAAAACGTGCCTAATGGTTTTAAATATATATATTAATTTATGAATTCTTCTGCTAAGTGTGTTAATATGTTGTTTAAAATTTAAATTACTATCTATTATAACCCCCAGATATTTAATATATTCAACAGACTCAAGTGAAAGGCAGGAACAGCTATTGTGCCTTGTTGAACAATTATATGAATGAATCACTAAATTAAAATTTTCAAGATTACGAATAGGTTTTCAATGAAAAAAACTATATTTTGTTTTTAATATTGAGTGAGAGTTTATTACTGTAAAGCCAATCAGTAATTGCATTTATACCTGTCTGTGCTGATGAGAATACATCTGTCCACGTATCCGCAGCAAATACCAAAACAGTGTCATCTGCATATGAGATTATATGTCCTGAGAGAGATCAAATTTTGTTAAATTGTTAATATAAATAAGAAATAAGGTTGTGGCACGCCATGTGTTACTAATAAATCGTTGCTATTAATATTATTTACACCAACGCATTGATATCTCTCATAAAGATATTTTTGAAATAATTTGAGTTGAGTGCCTCTGATACCGAGATTTTCTAGTCGTTTTAATAGTATTTTTATTAACACGGTATGGTATGCTTTAGCCAAATCTAAGAAAACTGAGATACACTTTTACTACTGTCTAAAGACGATGATATAAAAAATTTAAGAGTATAAACGGCATGCTCTCTTGATTTGCTGTGTCTAAAACCAAACTGTATATTTGACAACAAATTATTTTTCCAGATATTTCGTAAGTCTATTATTTATAATTTTTTCTAAAACTTTTGGCAATGCAGGTAAAATAGAGATAGGTCTATAATTACTTATACAGGTTTTGTCACCATCTTAAAAATAGGTCGAATTACGGACTTTAAGATATCTAGGAATACACCATAATTTAGACATTGATTAAATATATAAGTCAAAGGAGGTATTAACAAATATTTAAATTTTTAATAAATTTATTCGAAATTCTATCCCAACCAACTGAGCAGTCTGTTTTCAAATTGTCAATTAGTTGTTCTACTTCACTTTCATCCGTGTCCAATAAAACAAATGAATTTGCATAATAATAAGATTTTTCACCAATGTTACTATTAAAACTTTCGCTATTATTATTTTCTACATTAAAACTCTCTAAACTTTACCTACATTTACAAAATAATTATTTATAAGATCAACAGATAATTGTGGTGTACTGGATATATTCAAAAGTTCTCTGTTATACCCTGTTTTTCATGTTACCTATAATATCAGTAAGTACGTCCCATAGCTTTTATTATTATTTTTAGCCATATTCACTCGCTCTTTTCATAATTTCTTTATATCTTTTTAGCAGTGCGTTGCAGTGATTACGATATCGTCGGTATATGACTTGATCACTTTCACTGTCTGGAAAACGTCTGGCCCTGTTATGTAGTTTATCACGGTGACGAATACATCTAAGAAGTCCAGTCGTAATCCAAGGTTTGATGATCTTTTTTGTCTTGGCAACTTTATTAATTTAGTATTAACTTCAATGACTGCTTGTATTTTATTAACTAAGTATTCAAGAGAAGTATTTGGATCTTTAACATGATATATGGGTGAAATGTCAATCTTTGCATATCCGAAAGAAGTTTATCATGATCAATTTTCTGATAGTAGTTGTAAAAACTGTTGACGTTGTTTATTTTAATACATAGAATTACAGGTTTGTGATCAGTAATTGATGTTTGAGGAACCATAGTAAGTGAAGGATTATTCGTTTATAGAAGAACATGATCAATACACGAACCGCTCGCGTCACGTGTTATTAGAGTATGAGAGGTAACAACCCATGGAATGCTGTCAGTTGCAAATACTTATCGGAGTTAATATCTGTTTTATCACTCTTAATGTTAATATTTATATCACCTATAATAATTATGTTTTTATGTTTCGAATATTTCTGTAGTACACTATCTAAAGAGACTAAAAAGTTTTCTAAGTTTTTATATGACGGTGACCTATATATTGAGATTATAACAATATCATTCAATGTTGTTATCATACAATTCCCTTCTTGAAAATGAGGCTCCTCAGTCGTGAACAAATGTTTTTCTTTTATATATATTACTAATCCGTCATTTTGGTTGTTATTAAAATTGGTGGAGCATAAATTATAACCATTAATTTTAGGTAAGTTGTCCATATTAAACAGCCAGTATTCACTTACTACAATAACATCAAAATCTATTTTAATCTAGTTAGCAATACTTCAAAATCTGTCATATTGCAGTTAATACTTCTGTATATTCTGCGTAATAATTGTAGTTGGATTCACTAGATGACAAATACTTATAACAATCTTCAACGTCACAAACTATCGATTTCAATACCGTAACTTTATCTAAGTTAATGGTGAAACTTTGAGCGTTATCGCCTTTATTTATTATTTTAAATTTCTAACAAAATCGCATTATTGATCAAATAATATATTTTATTAGATAAATTGATTAAAAATGTAACTGTAAGTTACATATATGAAATGAGTGAATATGGTTTATTGTAAAATATAAGTGTGATTTAAAATATGATTGTGTGAGGTAATGTAATGAAAGTATGTACATAATGTTTGAATTTTGTTTATGTATTGTGTAAATTGTGACTATGTGTATTACAAGGTATAGGGTTAAAATAAACTTTATTCTTACTATGTTATTTAAAGAGAAAAGAAAGGATGCGAAAATATATAATCTAAAGCTTAATACTAGTCATTCGGTCTTCCGTAGATTTTCTAAATCTGTTTCATTATTTATTCTAATTTGAGAAGAATTTTCATTCTTTCGTAAGTATATAATGCCTCTAGATGTCCAGCAGAATAAATAGTTATGACTTTTTGGAAAATTCTGGCCTGATAGAACAGTTTTGAGTATTTTGTGTTAACGTCTCTGTGACATATATGGGGATGTTTTTGTGAGTAATTTAGATGCGAAGTATTTAATTTCTCACTTTTTGGTTTCGTTTTATTAAATCTTTTTACTTCATTTAACATCTTTTCTTTAATGATGACTGAATTTAATTCCACTATAACCGGTCTAGTCCCTGTCTTAGAGTAAGTTCTATACACGTCTTTTATGTCCGAATCCGCAAATTTACATTCAAACACTGCCTAATTTTTAACAGTGCTACACAGACTTTCTTTTGTTTCTTCATTGGTTTTAGGTAGGTTTCTTATTTCTATTCCTGAACATCTAGACTTTCGTTCCATATTTTCTATTTTCTCTTGTAGTTGTTGTATAATATATCTATCCTGCTTTTTCTCTGCCTCTAGAACAGATATCCGTGATAGAAACTCATCGTACTTGCTTGACATAGTATCAACGCTCTTTTTTAATTCATCGTTCTGTTCTTTTATACTAGAAACTATAGTTTGTAAATCTTAAAAAGCTTTGCTTGTTCATTCGTATAAACTGAAAACATTTCACCATATAAGACATAATATTAGGATTCACTCCGTCATGTTTCCTTTTTACGCTCGGTAACATTTAACGTAAGCGATGGAATATCAGGCGCAGATTCACAGTGAAGTCTCGTCGTCCGTTCCATCGCGTCGATTGCGCGCGTCTGCGGTGTATCATCGGAGCCCATAGGCACGGGCGAGGAGGGCGTGGTGTGTTGATCGGCATTGTATAACCGGTTTTGAAGTAAAAGACGCCTCAACGTTTAATTACCAGGGCAATATGAGTTAGGAAGTGTGCACAATGGATTTACGAACTCGTACCCGTAATGCAACCGTACAAATAAAAATATAACTGTCTCTTTTCTTATTGTGTTGCAAAAGTGTGGTGTCTTATGCTGTGTCCTATTTATTCGTTGCTTGTAATTGTGATGTTTTTACTCACACTTTAATTTAGTCTGTTGAATAGTAATCACTGCCGTAGATGTCACTAGCACTGTAAACCTCCTCGGCTTTATGCACCCTAATATTTTATCATTAATTTTCACAACATTTATTATACAAGTAATAAACAAACAATAAACACGCCCTACTCTTTGGAAGTCCGGAGGAAGGGGATTTTAGGGGAGGAAAATTATTAATCAATCCCGCCAAAACAAATGCGCACGTTGTAACGAGGCGACACGAGGCAGCGTGTGTGCGAAAGGAAGGGTAGAGTGAGTAGTATACCTAATGCATTGTTTCGTACTGATCTAGATAAGAGTTCGGCGCCCGCGAGGATATTGACCCTACTGTCAGCTGATTTTCTTTTATAAGTTTCACTGCTGGTTTTATGTTTCAGTATTTTCATGATTTTTTAGTGAAATATCGTTTCAATTAACTGTAACAACATGATGGAGCGTGAGTAAAGTTAATAAAACGTTGTGAAAAGATGTTTTTTTCCTCAGGATCAATTTTGTGTCCCATCATCATAGGTATCCTTAGTACTATCATCTGTCTTCGTTTTCGGAGCGTTTCAAAAATACTCTGTATACATTTGTAGCTTTCCGACGACTAAGCTAAGAACAGAGATAAAACACTGTCACTTGTGGAACCAATCCACTTTGGCCAATTTAAAAAAAAAAACTATGCTGTATGGTTCACTATACAGTACCGAATTAGAACGATTAAAGAACCATGCTACTTGGTGCCTTCAGGACCTAAGCATTTCGATTTTGGGAACTTGACCGGCGGCGGTTTGCTGCTCCTGTATTATTGTTTAAATAATGGTTTGAAGTGGATTTTGATATGTAAAAGTGGTGCGATTTTGTGTATTAAATGTCTGCGCATGTGAACTATTAGTGGAAACGGTGAAACAAGTGCTCTGATGGTGATGTGATTCTCAAGATAATGTGTCTGTCTGCTTAGGCGCCTTGAGATACCATTTCAACTGTCAGCTGTCTGCTGGCTCAAGTTGCCGTCAAAATCTCCCAAGGGCTGCACAATGTGACGCATCAACATATTGTGTAGCAGTGTATTATGAAGGATAACTATACATTGAACTTCAGGCTCAGAACCCAAAGCCGTAAAGCCAGTTATAAAAAAAAATATTTTGTTTTTGTTTACCTGTCAGCCTGTCACTGATCACCCAACTCAATATAAAGAAGACTTGGCTTTAGCCTTTACGGTTTTTAAAAAAAAATATGAAGAATTAAAGAAAATAAGACTTGGCTTCGGCCTTTATTGATTTTGAAAAGACGGAAAGAAGAAAAATAAGACTTGGTTCCGGCCTTTACACCTTAAAATCCTATATATTCAAAATAAAAAAGACAAGGCTGTATGGCTTAGTTCTTTGCTCGCTCTCTCGAGCGAATAATAAAACAACAACAACAACAACTAAGTACAATAAACGCAGGGCTCGGAACCGGTTTAAAAGAGCGGTTAATTTCGATTAATTACCGGTAAATATATCGCTCCTTCAATTACCGGTTAAACAAGTAACCGGTTTTTAACCTAAATGGTAAAGGTTACCGGTTACTTACCGGTTTTGACACCAAATTAACCGTTAATTCCGTAAAATGTAAAAGTAATTATGAATGGGATAGGTAGATTCATGTTGTGAGGTGCTTATGCCGTGTCGCCGCATGCGGGCATACTTATGGTCAATTATCTGCCTTTAAGCGACACGTTCTTTCACTCGCGATCAGGTGTCTAGTGGAGTTTGGCATTAACGAAAAACGTTAAAGTATTAGAGAAGTATTCGCGCAAAAGAGCCGGTGGAAAGGCAGTTATTGTGTTTGGTTTATTCGTTAAGACTGGACTTGTCTCATACGAAGAATAATTCATTTTGTGTATCGGTTGTTTATTTATGATGTAAATAGAATTTGTTCCATGTTTACGTTTTAACAGTGAGCCACGCGGCAGCTTTTGATGTCACACGGATGGGCCGGCCCGAACCAGGGTAATACCACGACCTCGCAGAATACCATGAATGGTAGCGGAATCAAACAAAAACTACCCTAGGAGGGTACCAACACCCCTGGTGACGGAGAATCCCTCGCTGAGCATCCACGCCCAAGCTGCCTACTCTTCCTGAACGTGGATGCCCCTCCTTCGTGCCCCTGCGTATGCGGGGGACGAAAGGAGGGGGGAAAACGACCTTCTTTTAACCGAGACTCAGGTGTCCTTAAGTGTCGCTTAAAGGCTGATACTTCATATCTCTCATAGACCTACCCGGGGTACAAATTAGAACACTCCCTCTGGAGAGTTTGCGTATGCGTCAGAGAAGACATCTGTTTTCAACTCCTCGGCAGTCTTGAAGGTACGGACCTGTCCATCCTATGGCTGCGCGTAGACGGCGACGACTATCCCCGTGTCTACGGGTGCCTCTATAGGTCCCATAGCGGTAATGCCGAAACAGACCGACTCATTGAACACGTCCAAATGGCTACAGATTCTTTGCTACAGCAGAGATCGTTATCCTTGGCAATTTTAACGCCCACCACGTCGAATGGCTCGGTTCACATTTAGATCTGTTTATGACTTTGCCTTGGCATATGGTTTTACACAGCTGGTTACTTCGCCTACTCGGATTCCAGATGTGGAGGATTATGCACCTTCCCTATTGGACCTTCTGCTGACCTCTCAACCGGATGGATATCAGGTTTCTCTTGACTCCTAGGACCATTGCTACTCACGCTCCCCTTGCAGTTGCGTTCTGCAGACTGCCGCCGTGTTTGGCATTACAGGTCGGCGGATTGGGACGGAATGCGGTCTTTCTTTGCATCCTACCGTTGAGTGCGGGTTTAGTTCTCGCTGGATACTCCCAGGGTTGTTGCTGATGGTACTTCAGGATACTTTACAGGATACAGGAACTTTTATTCCAACTTCTGTGGTGCCCATCGGAGCAGATCTCAGTAAAATAGCATCACAATATACCGGGCATAGACTGACGCATCAACATCTCGGGATGTAAATACCAGCGCTCTTAAAGAAGTATAATTCCGCCCAGGTCCTTCAAAATAGTCATTGCCAAGGCAAGGTCAGCACATCGGCAGAATTGGCGAGAAGCTAGTTCGCCTTCCTTCGGGAACCCGTGCATTCTGGTCTCTTGCCAAGGCTGTCTAACGGAACTTCTGTCAGCCATCTCTTCCATCTCAGCACAGAGAGGGACTCACTGGCCCATGCCGCAAAGAGAAAGCCGATCTGTTAATCTTCTCTCGACTCGAACTCGACTCTCGATGACGGGGAACACACCGCCGACCATCCCGCGGTGTGATTGCTCTATGCCGGATGTGCGGTTTACACAGCGCACGGTTCGCAAAGCATTCCTCTCCTGAACGTCAACAAGACGAGGACTTATGGAGTCCCACCCATTGTGCTGAACACGTGTTCGAAGTTGGCACCGGTTTTAACGCGTCTTTTCCGGTACTCCTACTCCTAAGGTGTAGTTTTGAATTCGGAAGACAGCTTTGGTCCACCCAATCCTTTAAAAAGCCCTCCTCCTTCTTCTCAAAAATAATGGAATCTATTGTAAACGGTTTTGTCGGGGTCGATCAGCTGGTGATCTTCTGGTTTACCTAACTCATAGATGGGCGTAGGTAGGAGTCTAAAGGGAAGGCATTGGCCGTTAGTTTGGACATAGCGAAGGCCTTCGATCGGTTCTGGCACAAAGCGCTTCTTTCATAGCTCTATTCCTATGGGCTTCCGAGAAATTGTGCAATTGGATCAACAGTTTAATTGCTGATCGGAGCATCGTTGTAGTAGACGGTGTATGCTCTGATTATAAGCCTATTAAGGCTGATGTTCCACAAGGCTGCCTGCTATCATCAACGCTATTTCTTCTGCATATAAATGATATGTTGCAAACTGGTAACTTTCGTTGCTATGTGGACGACAGCACTGGTGATGCTTTATATACAAGCCGTGCCAATATTTCTCGGGAAAACGTTGCCGAGTACCAGAACAAACTTATGTCTGAAGTCGAGTCTGCGCGTTTATCGCAAAAAGAACCCTTTGTCGTACCTTCACAGTTTCAAGGCACTTTGCTGCCTTAGCTAGCATCGGAATCGTCGGCGACATATTGAATAGTGTGTTTCGTGGTCACTTGGAAGGAAGGCAAATTGGCCTCTAAAAGCTTAACGTGCTCAGCAGAGGGGCAGTATTTCATGTCGGCACATCGCTTAAACTTTACTAAGTGCAAATTCGGTTTCACATGGAATACTGTTCTCATCTCTAGGCCTGGGCACCCCAGTGCCAGCTCCTTCCATTTGACCGCATCCAGCGCAGAGCGGTTCGAATCGTTGACGTCCGAGTTCTTTCTGATCGCGTCGATTCACTGGCACTGCGTAGGGATGTTGCATCCCTTCGCATTTTCTATCACATCTACCACAGGGAGTACTCTGAGGTTTGGATAATTCCAGCCGCCATATTTCACGAACGCACATCGCGTCCAAAATTCACTACCATCCTTTCCATCTGGATGCTTGACGGTCCACCACTCTGCGTTTTACTAGGAGTTTTTCCTTTTTATATAGGATAGGGAGACAAACAAGCACACAGCCCACCTGATGGTAAGTGGTTGCTGTGGCCTTAGATATCTACATATCCTCGTTTGCGAATCAAAATGCAGATACGTTGTCACCCGTGAGGACTAAGATGGAATGCCTCTTCCAGTAAAAGGGTCTCCGGTTCTCTAAACTCACCATACGAAACACAGCAGTGTTAAGCTGCTATTTTACGCTAATATTCTGTGAGAGCGTGGTCCTTCTTCGGTAGAGCCAGCCCATTCGTGCTACAGCTATACTACTAATATAGCTGCAGCATGGCTCACCACGTATAAAACTAATAATTCCTTAAATAATTCCTTGCTCAATTTCTCTGTGGAATTGTTTACCACCGGCGATTTTTCCGGACCGATACGACTTAGGGACCTTCAAGAAAAAAGCTTACTCCTTCTAAAAGGCCGGCAACGCACCCAACTTTCATAATATGTATTTGGTAAAAATCTGTTATTTTGACATTACAAACAGATACTTCAATTTTATTTATTTAAATAGATTTAATTCCATATTGGTTCGCGTAGTGTATATTTTCTTTGATATTGGTAAAGTATGAAAGGTTGTAAAAAATTCAAAAGCGATCACTATATTATTTTGATCTTGAGGCGTGAGGAAACTTGGTTGCACTTTTAATCATTCTCTTTTATAATTCAATACAAGATCGTAAATATCAGTGTGATTTATACTGTTGAGTATCTAGTTCATTGGGAGTTATTAATAATTACTGTTAGTAAATGACAGAATTTTCAGTATATGTATTTCGTGACAGTCGACAGCAAAATATAGCCGATTTTAATAATAATGATTTGTTAGATTCAAATTATTATCTTTCTTTATTGACTTCATTATCAGTAAAGTCAATTTCGTCTATGGTTACCTTCTCACTCTATTTAAAAAAACTAATATTTTTAGTAGCATCTTGTACGTATACAACATATTAAGATATGCTTCAGTTCCTCATTAAAGAGATGTGAAAATGGTAATTTATTTTTATTAATATATATAATAACAAATTTCTTTTATCGTGTAGAGACACGACTTCTAATTAAACTTTATTTACCTCAGAAGTGGTAATTATTAGTTTTGCAAAGACCGAGATAAAGGTTGGTTCTAATCACGAGCTTCTAAATCTAAAAATCTGGTGATCTGCCTTACTTCAGTCCTAAAAATAACAATACTGTAACATATAATTTCATCAACTTTTAAAAAATCGTGTTTTCTGTTAAGAAAGTTCATCATTTATTGCGATATATTACTAAATTTAAAGGCATTGAATTAAATATGCAAAGCGTAATTTTAGTAGAATACTTTCAATATAATTAAAGTCAATATAAATATATAAGGTCAAATTAAACATGATATCGAAACTTAACTTTAAAGTGGAGATAACGCATAATTAATTGAAACAAAACTTATCTCTGT
Organism: Parnassius orleans; assembly: GCA_029286625.1. Lineage (NCBI taxonomy): Eukaryota > Metazoa > Arthropoda > Insecta > Lepidoptera > Papilionidae > Parnassius > Parnassius orleans. Next base: position 419,631 of record JAGSMP010000178.1, read on the forward strand.
TATTTATAATACGGTAAGTGCTGAAAGATGAAAAATATGAGGGATGTCGTTATAAGGAAGTCGCGTTGATGCAATGAATATATCGTACGTGCGTCTAAAACTTCGTGAATTCAACAGAGCGCAGCCGTACAAAGTTGAATACAAGGGTAAGGGAGAGGGCGGGGACATTACAAAGCTTGGTTTTAACCGGTTAATTGTTACTACCTAAACCTAAATTTCAGAAAACCGGTATTCCACAAAACCGGTTTGTGGAATACCGGTTTAAATTCTAAACCGGTTTTGGGGTCAATGACCGAAACCGGTTTCGAATTTAAACCGTTCTGAGCCCTGAATAAACGATACAGCAATCCACCACGATCACGACGGCGGCCGAGTGCGTTGTAAGGCAGAGCAAAGTGTATTTAGTAAAATAAATTAATAAGGCTGCTAAAACACCGAAAATTTCGAGATTTCGCAGCCGAAAAAAATTAATTATAACTACACAAAACAAAATTAAACCGCCATTTACATTCCGTTGCTTCCCACATGATAGATGAGCGATTAAAAATAGATTGAGTTAAACAATTGATATTTTCTAAAGATATCGTGTTTACCACTCCATGCGGTCTTGATAAAACTACACCATAAGCCGCTAAAACCACTTTTTATGTAAAAATAGCAATTAATCGATTTAAAAAAAATTAATAAGTTCAATAATCATTTATCTTTCTGACAATGTGGTTTTATATAATTTATATGTTCAATATGATTGTTAGATACGATTTTATGAAAAACGTTCATTGTGGAATCTTGATTTTAGGCGCTAGTAGAACATACCTACCTACGCGCTTTGCGCTTAATGCATGCGATACAAGTAGCGAATGTAAGCACAAAAGAAACTTACCGATGAAAGGACGGCTCCTTGGCGCAGTGGCTTAATAATGAGTTGCAGCGCTAAGGTTCGAATCCACACGGAACAAGTATTTGTATGTCCTACAAATAATTGTTCCGGGTCTGAATGTTTGTCCTTGTGCAATTTATGTTTGTAAACTGCCTCCACGATACAGGAGAAAATCATAGTGGAGGTTACGTTTTTAAAAATAAGAAAGAAAGGTAATATTATCGATTTTCATTCACTTATGCTATTGCATCCTAAATGCTACAACTTATCACCTTTTCGTCTTACCTAATATCTAAAACCCACAAAAGACACAAAATTCAATTACATATTTGCTTAAAATATCAATGTTATTTACAAAAGCTTGACATCAATTACGTCAAATAAAGAATGGAAAACAATCATTACCATCGCAAAAATATCAAAAATATCTAGAAAAGACAAGAAATATAGTTTTGCTTCTCCTTACTCTTATGTCTAACTATATACGTGCATTCTTTTCACGCTGATGACGTCAATGAATGTTTAAAAGCATTCACGTATGCTTTTGAGATAGAAATAAGCGGGAGGTACTTTCCTGGGTTACCAGATATTGTTCCATTTCCCCGTTATAGGTTTATTTATATTCACAGCACTTAAATTCATACAACAAGCTTATTTGTTACTATAAAAATGTTCTTTTATAATTCAGATGATTAATTCATTTTCTAATTAAAAACTACGGGTGGAAACGGCGTAAAGCAAAATTATCATTCCGTATCGACGGCGCACCGGCGCATCGACGATGATACTAAGTCTATGGTCAATAGTCAATACCATAGATAAATAAATATGTAGCAAGCTAAGCTATAAGCTAGTCATTAGCCTCAATACCCTCTTAGTAGCAAATATATTTTATACAGAAGTATATTATAATATCTTTGCTTGGTAGAAATAATTGTGTTCTGTGCCATAGATAATACACTATATACCTGGGAGTTAAATAGTCAAAAGTGAGTTTTGGCGGGAACTTGATCGGCGGCGGTTTGCTGCTCCTGTATTATTGTTTGAATAATGGTTTTAAGTGGATTTTGATATGTAAAAGTGGTGCGATTTTGTGTATTAAGTGTCTGCGCATGTGAACTATTAGTGGAAACTGTGAAACAAGTGCTCTGATGGTGATGTGATCTGCTTAGGCGCCATGAGATACCATCGCCAACTGTCAGCTGTCTGCTGACTCAAGTTGCCGTCAAAATCTCCCAAGGGCGGCACATGTGACGCATCAACATATTGTGAAGCAGTGTACTATGAAGGATAAATAAACATTTGAGGAAATTATAATAAACCGAATAAAAATACCTAAGACTTGGCCTAAAGGTCTAGATACCAGGCCATAAACTCCAAAAAAAATAGTCAATAGTCAATACTGTCAATGTCAAATAAGGATAAGGTGTTAGGTGTTTGTTATTTATCATTTTTAATAGAAATTTAAGTAAAATTACATAATAATGGTCATATATGGAGTATATATAGTCAGCAAATCTGGTGGACTAATTTATAACTATGATCATAATATACCAAAAGTAGAAACGGAAAAAACGTTTGGTTATCCTTTAGATATTAAGTTGCAGTACGAAAATAAGAAAGTTGTAGTAGTTTTTGGCCAGAGAGACGGAATAAATGGTATATCTTTATCTGCAATATTTTTATGGCCACAATTTTTATGCTTTAATTTGTTTTAGTTTTTTTTAAATAAATAGTTACACAGTTAAAATAATAATTTTTCGTATTTACTTAGTGAAACTTATCTACCGATCTAATCTTCATCTTAATGTTTGTCTCTAAAAAGAAATTATTAATATGAAAAGGTATATTTATAAAAGATAGTAATAACACTCTGGAATTGTCTTGAATTGAATTAGGCTAAGAAACATGGGAGAAGGTGCTGAATCCTGACATACATGTTCTTACCTAGTTTAGGATTCAGAGGCTTCATATGCTATTTGTAACCCCATATTATCTCAATAAAGATTATTATGGGATATTTATAAAGTATTCTCATTTGGTTGGGCTGAATAAATATATAAAAGAAATATAGTAAATAAAATACATAAATATATATGTATATATATTAAATATACTAACACAAATAATACATAAATAAATAAAACCCAACAAATGGAAGCCCTCGGCAGAGACCAAACGGCCGAGGTTAGGGAAAGGAAAGAAACCGCGACGATGCGCGGTGTCGAGAGCACCGCCTTCTGCATTTGAGCACGGAGCGGTCCGTCACGGAGTCCCAGTCGCCTCAATAAAGATTATTATTATTATTATTATTAATGCACAAATGAACTTTCCAAACAGTCAGTAAAAACATATTCTAATAATTTTATCCTCAAAAGAACATAATATCATTTAATAAGTTTTAACATGTAATCACAAATAAAATAATAGTATTTATTCCAAGTCATAATCATAGTTTTGACAATTATCCTTAACTTACTAGTGAAGCTACTAGCTCTAGTGATAATATGCAAAAAAAACTAACAAGTAGAGTATTTTTATCCCAATGGTATTAATCTTATTATAAAAAAAAAATGTTTAATAAAATATTGACCATATAGTGGCAGTGTAAGAATATCCACTATCCTATACAGCAGGGCTAGCATGGGCAGGAGACAATTTTATCCCCAGGGAAAGGAAAAAATGTTTATCCCCTCGTTTAGTTTTATCCACCCTTCGAGCATGGGCACACCGGTGGATATAATATCCACAGTAGATAAAATGGGAGATAGAGTTAGATAGATTTTGTATGAATATAAACTTAAACTCACATCCAATGAAGTGGGATATATGTCTAATCGTTATGTCAATCGGGGATATACTTCTCCCCGTTGCCGTGCTTTGGCATAAGGACAAGATAATTTTATCTCTTGTCAGTGGATATAATCGGGGGACAATTTTTTTGTCCCCAGCCCATGCTAGCCATGCAGGACACTGTGAGGAGACGACAGATGGAAACAAACCAAGAGATGGGCGACAGCACCTTGTTAATAACTACAATAAAATAAAAAACTGATTACCACCCTGCCTACGTGGTAATTATGGCAAATATCCACCATGTGAAATCTTTGGAAGAGGCCTATGTTGAGCAGTGGACTTTAAAAGGCTTTAATGGTAACAGTAATGAAAGAATAAGTGAAATAAGCTAAGCTAATGGAGCTTTTCATTTCCAGGCATTTATTGTAATGCTTTGCTTTATGGAAATGTTTTTAGATGTGCTTTGAAATCATGTAAAATAACAAAGCATGAATTTTACTAGGTTGTGAGACTCTTTTACTGAGACTCTTCTACCCATGTCTGTAACAACAATTTCTTTGCCGACAAATACGAGATTTTACTTTATGTGTATAAAAATATATTTATTTAAAGATGCTTTATTTGTTTTAGTTGGCCATATGTTATTATCTATCAATGGATCTCCTGTCACTGGATGTACCACAGAAGATGGCAGGGATGTATTTGATATTATAGCATCTAAGGTATTTATTTAATAAAAAATATCTTCATTTAAGATATTCCATCAATTGGATCTCGTGTTCTTATCCATATACCAGATGAAACTAGGTTTTAACATTTTTATGGATTGTAATTGATAACAATAATGCCACAATAGAACACTGTGTTTGAACTATGGCCAAACAATATAAAAAAAACAAGTTCAAATTTTGAAAATGGAACTCTTTGCCAATATTATTGTGTATGTATTTTATTAATTTGTCATTTGTTTACGATCTGGCACAAATTGAAAATTGTCTGCGAGAAAATGTTCGTTACAATGATTTTTATGACTTTCGATGTCATTTAAGTCAACTAGAAGTTATGATGACTTCGATTGGCCTTTCACATTGAAGCCCATCTAGTACCACTGTTTACAACTGGTTTATGAGTTTAAACGTGGTGCACTAATCTCACCGATGATCTCGTGAGGAAGGCCTTCTCGGCGACGACTGAAGATAACATCAGTGTTGTGCGGCGTTTGATAGAGACTGACAAAAGTGACTTATCAGCAGATTCGGACAAAGGCATTGGTATGAGTCAGTGGCAAAATCCTCCATGAACATTTAAGCGGTCAGGAAGCTTTGTGCCGGTGGATACCTCATAATTTGACAGAGGCCCAAAACTCCGTCGTCTTGATTGGTGACGTGAAATGGTTCAAAGATTTAACAGAGGTGACACAAATGCTGTGTTCGACATACGGGTGACAGCTGGATTTATTGTTATGATCCTGAAACTAGAGACAGTCTGTTGTCTGGGTATTTCCTTCTGAGGTTGCCAACTAAAGAAGAGAGTCGAAGCGTGGGAAAAAAGATGGTGGCCTCGTTCTTCGGAAGGACAGGTCATTATGCAACAATTGTTTTAGAGGATCGAAAAACAGTTACTGCAGTGGTACACTAACAATTGTTTGCCACTTGTCTTGGAAAAAGTTCGGAGAAACGACCTCGCAGTAGGATCCTCCTTCACGACAACTCCTCGTCGCACACCGCCAAGCAATCAATCGACTACTTGGCGACGTCAGACTGATTACTAGGTCACCGCCCTATAGATCGCCCTTGCGATTTTATTTATTCCGAAATAAAAAAAACTTTGGGATAACGTTTATGGACGCCGAGGAAGCAGTGGCTGCGTTTCAAAATGCCGTCGAAGAGACCCCAAAGGACGAATGGGCAAAGTGCTTTTCTCAGTGGTTCCATCGGATGCAGCGATGTATTGATGTAAATGGACACTATTTTGAAAGATATAATAAAACTAATAACTTGCTAGTGGTTCAATTTTTGATTTTCTAAGAACTTTCAGTGTCACCTCGTATATTATGTCTAATAACCTTTGATTTGTGTTTGTGATATAAAGTTAATAAACCTAACTTTTAATAAAACTAATTAACTTAACGGATTCGTTGCGACACCAATTTTCGAAAACTTCTAGCTGTGGCGGCAAACAAATATTTCGTGACACGCCTATTGTGCCATCAGCCATATGTAAAAATGTCCTTTTATGTTTTCACTTGTGGTCTACAAGTGATTAAGTTTAGTTCATCAAACATCAGTTGGACACGGAAGGATACTTGTTTTAGGTCGGCCACATACATACGGGCCGTTTCGTGATTCCGTTTCGGAATCCGAATCAGGATTCCGTGAATATCACACACATACGTTTATTTCCGTTCGGAATAACAAGGGTCAGTTGAGAGGTTAGCCATTGAGTCTGACATTCTGGCAGCGAATAATGACGATGATTTTCTGGTTGCGATTCCATTGTTGCTGTATCATTGTTACTGGGTGCATCCTTATCTCCTAAGCTTGCAATATAGTCAATATTATGTAAATCTATCTATCCAGAGATATGTTTTAAATATGGTTCTGTAAACTCTTTCGATGAATTATTAAATAAAATAAGATGAAAGGTTACAGCTATACACCTATAACATTAAATGTAAAACATACATATAAACACCTACCCGCTTCGGTCGTGCGACGAACACTGAGCGCGTTCCGTACGGAATTTTACGTATGTGTGTTGCAACTCGTACAAATCTATGGAAGACTTGCGTTCGGGCGGTTTTTTCGTTCGGGATTCCGAACACACAGGCAGTCATACGGAATCTCGAATCGGAGAAAATTCCGTACGGAAAAATACCGTACGTGTGTGGTCATAGATTTTATATGGACTTGCTGCGTTCGGTATCTCGAATCGGAATATCGAAACGGAATCGAGCAATTCCGTATGTGTATGGCCGGCCTAAGTGTCTAACTACGTGTTTTCCTGGAAATGGAGTGTAAGTGACTTTTTTATGCAGATGTTACAAACCTTTTGTACAATTTTTTGTTTAAAAATATTTTTTTCAATTAAATAAGTAGGTACAGTTAAATCACCCTGAAAAACCTTGGTTTTATTAAATTAAATTTTCACCGAATAATAACGTTTGTAAATATCAAATAATCAAAACCTTAATTTGGAGAAAATGAGGTTTATGATTCATTTATATTTACAAATGTTATTATTCAGCGAGATATGACTATTCTACGAGACCGAATTATCACGGAGACTACTCAATATGGTTTGGGTGTGCTGTGTTCTATGAAAATATTACCAGTGTTGAATTTTATTATTGTATGTAATAGCAATGATTTTTAATATTTTTATTAAATCGAAAACGCAAGTATATTCCTGAGACAGAGATTGATGACGACAAAACTTAATGTCAGGACGTCTGATTAGTAAGGATATCAAAACAAGTGTTTTCAATTTCATGCGCCGGCGCTGTGCCAGCCGGCGGACGAATAATAGACTCCATTTTTTTTGAACTTTTTATGCATGTACGCGTTCGAACTGAAAGCAAAAATAAATATTATACCATACCACAAAAGCATAAGGTACTTCGTAGGCCCATTTGGCCACATGATAATAATAATACGGCAGTTCAACCATTTTAAGCAAATGAAACCACAAGAAACGCATTTTTTTTTAACAGGAGGCGTTCCAGAAACTTGTTTACAACTTGAGTTGTGAGCGATCGCGATGAGTGCTATTATTTGTTACTAATTAGAGAGTATTTTTCTACAACATGATTTAAGAAAACCACACAATAAAAAAAAGTGCCACCCAGAAGTTAAAAAAGGTTGTCAACCCCTAAAAATTTCAAATTTACAAAATATCCAGAAACTAAGGCTGTAGGCATGAACTACTTGCAAAATAATGAATATTTTGCTCTGGATAAATCTTCCAAAAACGCAATTTGAGCGTGTTATAAAGATTTTTAAAATGACACTACTCGCGTGTCATACGCCACAGAAAAAATCGAAATGATTCAGTGCGGATGGCACGCCTGGCGTGTCATCCGCAATGAATCGTTAAACTTCAATAAACTCATTTCAGGAAAACTATCCTTTAAGCCTTAAATTTGGAAGAGCAAGAGCCACAACCAATGAGAAAATAGTATTGGCCAGTATGTTCTATCCGTTGTTTGCTCTTGCAAGCCAGCTTAGTCCAGTGCCAAAGTGCTCTGGTATTGAGATTTTAACAGCTGATACCTTTAAACTGGCCTGCTTTCAAACACTGACAGGTAATTATTTTTATTGATTTATTCTTTATTGTAACACCTTACATCTGCCATTCTCTGCCAGTCAACCCAGTAGCGTGGTGAGCTATTGTAGCAGTGGTAAACTTGCATGATATGTTGAACTTACAAACAAAAATGATACAACCAGTGGTATCTATTACACTAACCATTAAAAGCAAGAGCTTAGGAGTCCAGCTGACTTTGACTGGCATTCTTCAAATTTCAATTACAATTTAATGTGCTGTATAGTGGTGGTGTAAGAATATCCACTACTTCATATCATCCCATGGGTGTCGTAAGAGGCGACAGAGGGAAATAAAATAAGAGAGGGGCTGCAGCATCTTCCTGATAACAACTGAAAATAATAAAAAACTGGTTACCAAGCCACCTGCCACCTGTGGCAGCTGTAGCAAATATTTCCCTAGAGGCCTATGTATAGTAGTGGACTTTGATAGGCTGTAGTAAATGATTAGATGAAGGTGCTGATATGTCACAAGCTCTATTAAGCTAAAGCTATACATTGAGAAACCTACATGTCTAAGGTAATACCTGATATTAGTGACATTATTTTAATACAAATAATTATTTCTATTAAAATAATGCCACTAATATATCATATTAAAGATTTATTAAATTTGCGCATGTTCTGTTTCGATGTTATTTTTTTTTTCAATACAATGAAATATGCTAACTTATGAGTCTAATAACATAAAAAAGTCAATAAAGTGCAAGTTATTGCAACATGTTTTTTTTTATCATCAGCATCGTTTAAATTACTTTACAATTTAAATCACTTGATTGCAATAGAATTTATCAGTCTATCTTGATAATTTAGGCTAAACCTAGAACAATTTTTTATTGTCTAAATCTGACAGCTTCACCATTACATCTTTCTGCCGTTTACCATAGTTGCCTCCTATAACTAACCACAGTATGAAATGGAGTGATTGATGTTCTTATATCGCGTCACCACCACCGTACCCCACACGATGATCTTCCCATTTTACCTCTCAAAGCTAAACCTTAAAGGGGTAGAAAATTCGAATTATGGCCTGCATTTTATTTTATAACTATGCCAAAATGTGAATTAGCTGCTGAGAAAAACTTCTGAGATAGACACTGACTTTAATTTTATCAAATACAGAGTATTAAAAATTGTCATTTTATTATCTTTATGACAATGCTTAACGAAAAATGTTGAACATGCCATTTTTATAAATTTTTTCCTGTATTGTGGAGGCAGTTTACATACATAAAATAAATTCGAACCCGCGGCCCTCAGCGCTGCAACCTATTGTTGAGCCACTGCACTACGGAGATGTCATATAATGAGATGTCCTAAGAAAGTTCCCCTGTATCTCCACAGATTCCGACTTCCCCAAATGTTCCAGTGAGCAGAAACACTGTAGATGTTATATATCAAATACCAATTTCATTTTCAGGTGTAAAATTCATAGTGGTAACAGATCCAAACATGCAGGGCACGGATGTTGTCCTCAAGCGTATCTATGAGTTGTACTCGGACTACGCCCTGAAGAACCCATTTTATTCTCTGGAGATGCCGATCCGATGCGAGTTGTTCGATACATCGCTACACACGCTACTAGAACTGGTGGAGAAATCGGGGACTGCTAATTTATAGTCGTTGGTGTAGATATAGGATGGACGTTCAAAATCTTTAGCGTAATGCGACCAAAGCTGATTATTTAGCATTCACATTAGCTCATAAATAGTCTGATGATAGGACTAAGATGGAATTTTTCCAGTAAAAAAGGGTCTCTGGTTTTCTACACTCACTGCTCCAAACACAGTAGCATTAAGCTACGCGAGCAACCTGGGTTTGATCCCCGCCAGCACCAATAAATTTGTTAATTGCAATTTTAAGTGCTGATTTACCACGTGCTCGTCGGTGAAGGAGAACATCGTGAGGAAACCTGCATGTCTGAGAAATAAGAAAAAAATAATATTTCGAAGACATGTGAAGTTCGCCAACACGCATTGCGGCAGCGCGGCGGACATTTCCTTGCCCTAAAACCCTCTCAGATATGAGAGGAGGCCTGTGCCCAGCAGTGGGACGTATATAGGCTGTAACTTTAACTTTAACAACATATATCGTCGGTTAGGAATGAGGTGAAGTTTTTTGTAACACAATATCATATAATTGAAAAGTTGCGGTTTTACGCTGGTATTCAATTATGGTATTTCCCTAGTTTTGTGTAATTACCACTCCACTTATCCTAGGTGTGTGTGAGTGTTTTGAGCTATATATTTACAGGCTGCTTACGCTTACAATAATTGATTGTGCCTCAGTAGAACTGTTCGATATATGTACTCATTCTGTGTGTTATAAATTTGTGTTGTCTAAACATTTGGACGGCTTAAAATGTATCTTTAATTTGTGCAATAAGAGTAAATCGTACTTGTGTAATATTCGAAACCATAAGAAAAATGTTTGAGATGTGCATATAATATTCATTTAAGTTTTATTTATTTTTAAATATTATGGAATAAATCCACAACAATTTGAAATAAAATGTAAATAAGTTTATTTTTTCTTTTCATTTAACCGATCCATATCACATTGTGTAACAAAAATTTTACTAAAGTAAAACTACTTAATTAATTAATCACTCGTCCTAAACATTTAAGTAATATGTACTGTGTAGTAAAACAGACTCATACCTTTTTATGGTGCAAACGAAGTAAATTTGAGCCCACGGGCTCTAACGCCCATTGCACACAACCAAGTGTCCCCGTGTAGTGGTGGATAAGAATACCCACTACCCCATATCTTCCCGTGGGTGTCGTAAGAGGTGACAGAGGGAAACTGAGGCAGAAGATGGGCAGTAGCATCTTTCTGATAACAGCAAAACAACAATAAAAAACTGCGGTACCAGTGCTCCAGTCTTTGCTAGATATCTGTCTGCCAGAAAGAGCCAACTGTCGAAGCCGAAGACCGAGTGTGGCAGCGTCGTTTTCGGGACACCTGAGATTTTGAGCGAGATTGACAGGTTCTATGGACAGCTGTACACATCATCGTTGGAGCCACACGCAAGTGTGAGTAACGATCCAAGAGCAAGTCTTATCCGACACTATTCCGAAGATATTCCGGACGTCAGTCTGAGCGAGATTAGAATGGCTCTCCAGCACCTTAAAAACGGCAAGGCCCCAGGCGAGGATGGAATTACAGCGGAGCGTCTGAAAGCGGGTGGAGAACCGGTACTTGAAGTCCTTCAGAAGCTCTTCAATTCCGTCCTCCATGGTGGCACTACACCGGAGGCGTGGAGCAGAAGTGCGGTGGTTTTGTTCTTCATGAAAGGCGACAACGCGCAACTACAGACTGATTTCCCTTCTGAGCCGCGTCTACGTGCTGTTTTCGAGTCATTACGAATCGTCTCGCACGCAGACTCGACGACTTCCAGCCTCCCGACCAAGCCGGTTTCCGAAAAGGCTTTAGCATCATAGACCAAATACATACCCTTCGGCAAATTGTACAGAAGTCCGAAGAGTACAATTTGCCACTATGTCTGGCCAGTGCCGGATTAAGCAAGTGCGGGGCCCGTAGCAAATTCTATCGAGGGACCCTTGATCCGCGATGGGTTCTTATGTTTAAAGTGGTAAAATACATTTCAATACTTAATACGTTTATTTGCCATCTATAAGTTACAATTTTGTTGGTGTTTAATAGTAAAGTAGATTACTATAGGCGTTGGACGGATACTACACAAATAATTGTAAATCTTTTTTAGTGCATATTTTAAAGTTTATATTTATTATAAAATATATTATATTTTAGGAATAGGTAATGGTTATATTTTATCAATGATGTACTTTAAATTATGTAGGTATATATTTTATATTTATTTATCTGTTTCTTTTATTACTTTTTAAACTTTTACAAAGTAACTTTTCTAGATTTCATGTGGGTAAATTTAGAAATAATACTATCCGTATCAATTTCTCTAAGCAAATTATATTCTATATTCATCAGAGAGATAATTATTGCGTTCTTGACTCAGTGTTTCTTAATTTATTTTTTAAAACGGCTTAATGTCGAAAATGAACGTTCACCACTGCAGTTATTGATCACGAGAGACAATAAATGCGCAAAGCAGTTTCTAAATTGGGGAAACATAATTCTAATCAATTATCCATTAGGAATTTATAATAGGTATTGAAATTTCCAGAGATTAGTTTTTCGTATTGTCAATCGCACCAGCCACAACCGTTTTGAACAGCTCGGCAAACTGCACTAATTCGCCGTCTATGATGTCTTTCAAACCGTTTGCTTAAGCACTGACCAAAGAGAATATAATCACTACGTTTAGCACTGACCACAATTGGAGTTTCTTTCAAAATATCTTCTGTTGTAATTGATTTTAAGTGTTAAAATATTCCAAAACACTAGTTAGATTTTGGTATGCTTTCATGCATTTATCTAAAGCAGATAGTAAGTTATCAATATCATTATTGATAACTTACTATGGTGAACAGAACAGTGTTATGACAACAAACATCTCAATTTCAAACTGTTCACCAGGTGTTTATTTTTCAACAAATTCGTCAAGTGTACTAGAACCGCTAAAATGGTCGTACTTTGTGGATCGCATTGATTGGACATATCGCACTGTAGTGGCCGCCAGCCATCGAGATGATGAGGATGAAACTTCGAGTTCTGTCGCAGTGTACGATGGTGAAATTCAGCAGCTGGAATTAATCCGAATAATTCCTCTGAACACTTCTCGTGGTATATGCGGTAGAAGATGCATAGAAATGCAACGTCTCTTCGCAAGGCCAGTGGATCAAGCCGATCGGAGTCGGAGCCGCTTTCCGTTGAATCCTCTCACCTCCTCACTCCCAGAGATGAGAACAGTATTCCATATGAGAATCCGAACTTACGCTTTTTAAAGCTGCAAGTGGTGGTACGGCATGAAATACCGTCTGTAATCCACTGAGCACACCAAGCTTTTTTGATGCCAGTTTAGCCTTCCCTTCCAAGTGACTACGGAACTGTACGTCTCTCGAAATGTCGACGCCAAGGATTCCTATGGTGGCTGAGGCAACGAGGGGAGTGCCCTGAAATCGAGGAGATACGACAAAAGGTTTTTTTTGCGGTAAACGCGCAAACCTGTCTTTGTTGGTTAAACTGGACTAGATTTAGTCGCCCCCAATTCGAGACTTTGTTCAACAAACTTCAGACACAAGTTTGTTCCGGCACTCGACGACGTGTTTCCGAGAAATATTAGCACGGCCCCAATTGGGAAGCTTCGAAAGAAGCACTTTTGTGCCCAACCCAAACGAAGGCTTTCGCTATGTCCAAACTAACCGCCAGGGCCACCCGCTTGGTCTCGACTGCCTCCGCTCATCGGTGAGTCAGGTAGACAAGAAAAACACCAGCTGAGCGACCTCGACGGGAACTATATTGACGGTCACTAATCAGCTGATGCTCTTCAAGGTACCGCATAAGCTGGCAATTAATAATAGATTCCATTATTTTGGAGAACGAGGAAGTGATAGCGATAGGCCTGTAGTTGGACGGGTCCGGGCGGTCACCTTTTTTAGGGATCGGCTGTCTTCCATGAGCCGGGAACGACGCCTAGAGAGTAAGAGCCGGAAAAGACGCGTAAGAACCGGCGCCAACTCTGAATCACACGTCTTTAGCATAAATGGGGGGATTCTATCAGGCCCACTCGACTTGTTGACGTCCAGGGACAGGAGTGCTTTGCGCACCGAGCGCTGTGTAAACAGCACATCCGGCATGGAGCACTCACACCGCGGGATGGTCGGCGGTACATTCTCCCCGTCGCTGCGGGTCGAGTTGGACGCAAAAAGAGAACCTAAAAGATCGGCTTCCTCCTTTGCAGCGCGGGCTAGCGAGTCATCCTCCCTGCGCATAGATGGTAATGATGGCTTACAGAAATCCCCTTGGACAGCCTTGGCTAGGGATCAGAACGTACGAGTTCCAGAAGGAAGGCAAACTACTACAATGTGGTCCAACTTTGTCCTAGCGATAACTCTTTTGAAAGACCTGGAGGCAGAGTTGTACTTCTTTTTGAGTGCGCTAGTGTTTGCATTTCGGGACACCGATGTGTCAGCCCAGGCCTTGTAACACTCCTGCTTTTGCCGCGACGCAGTTTTGCAGAGCGTCCAAACCAAGGCTGGGATCATCTAGCATAAAGCCAATCCGCCATCATGGGTAGGATGCAAAAGTCCACATCCAATCCCAATCCGGTGACTTATACTGCCACATATGGCGGCAGCCTCATGCCTGCTATGAGCAAGTGATGGGCACTGTACTTCGGATCAGGCAGTTGATCCGAAGTGCCAAGAGGGGCATCGACGGAGACCTGAGCCGTCCGGATGAGAGGTCAGCAGAAGGTTCAACAGAGAAGGTGTATGATCCTCCAAATCCGGAATCCGCGTGGGCGAAGTGACCAGTTGCGTCAGATCATATGCCACGGCGTAAACAGATCTTCTCGGTCGGATCGGTAGTATGAGAATCGAACCATTCGGCATGGTGGGCGATGAAACTTGTGCGTTTACCGTATGAAATTCTGTGTTTTATTTTCGCCAACGAAATAATTAATCGGTTACCGATTGTCTGACGTGGAAAAAGGTGTAACGTTTTACGTTTTTGTGACAATTAAATATACCATGTCTTAGTAAGTTATACGTGGGGCCCCTTTTGCGCGGGGCCCCTAGCAATTGCTACTCTTGCTATGTGGTTAATCCGGCATTGTGTCTGGCGTATGTGGACTATGAGAAAGCCTTTGATTCCGTCGAAATTTGGGCGGTGCTGCAGTCCCTTCAGCGGTGCCAAGTTGACTGTCGGTATATCGAAGTGCTGAAGTGTTTGTACTTTGTACAGTAGGGCTACGAAGGCTATCCGAGTACAGAACCAGAGTACGAAACCTATCCAACTGCAGAGAGGTGTAAAACAGGCTGACGTTATATCCCCGAAACTCTTCACCGCTGTATTGGAAGACGTTTTCAAGCTAATGGACTGGAAAGGATACGATATTAACATCAACGGCGAGTAGGTACATCACTCACCTTCGATTTGTCGACGATATAGTCCTTATGGCAGAATCGCTGTAGGACTTAAGCACTATGCTCAATGACCTCAATAGTGCCTCCCAACGGATTGGTCTTAAGATGAACAAGGACAAAACAAAGATCATGTATGCCGGTAGTTGTTGGGAGCACTAAGCTCGAAGTTGTTGACGAGTATGTTTACCTGGGACAAATAGTCCGACTAGGTAAATCCAACTTCGACCGAGAGGTCAATCGACGGATTCAACTAGGCTGGACAGCGTTCGGGAAATTACGGCACATCTTCTCGTCAGGTATCTATACCTCAAAACTTGAAAACGAGACTGTACAACCAGTGCGTGTTGCCAGTGATGACATATGGAACTGAGACGTGGTCCTTCACTGCTGGCCGTAAATTAAAACTTACGCTATCTGCGACGAAGTGACCTGGTAGCAAGTACTGCCAAACCACGCAGCAATTTCAATTCTACCAAAAAAACAGTGCTCTGAAATTGCCAAGGGGTCTACATAATACCTTGAACATATTTATTTATTTTATTTAAAAAAAACTTAAATGTAACACCTTACAACTAAGGGTACATAGAGCGGATTTAATGCCATATGGCATACTCTGCCAGTCAACCCTAGGTGCCAAAGACAGTTTGTTGGCAGGTGCGAAACATCATACTTATATAAAGTGTACATATATTAAATATATATATATATATATATATATATATATATATATATATATATATATATATATATATATATATATATATATATATATATATATATATATATATATATATATATATATATATATATATATATATACCCCTCCCAGTAATCCTATACCTATACGCCGGACCACATAAGGTAGTGGATTTCGGGTAGAGGTTTGGACGTTAGTACATACATACACAACATATTTAAATATACATACCTACATATAACTACAAACATGTCACAGTTAACAAGGGTGTCAAATAAAACCAAGTTAGATTTTACAATAAAAAATTTATTGATATAATAATTATATTTATTTATAACAATCGAAACAGGGGCAAACCCCCAGACGCACGTCGCGGCACAATACGTAAGTTTACGTAACTTAACCGAGCGCCTTGTACTTGCTACACACCCCACTTAAATTATTGCCTGATACTTGGTACAGAGGGACCTCCGGGATGACTGCTCACAAATCGGGCAACACTTTACAAATGAGGGCTAATAATCTTACGGTCACCAGGTGTCGCTAGTTGGTACAAAGGTGAACTTATTTGTTACGCAGATGGTCACACATTTGTCATTGAAAAGTTGCGTTTGAATAAGGTTTTTCGGTTTCTAGTTAACACAAAACAATGCCACAGTGCTGTATTCATTTCTTTTTACACATTTTAAACTTTATTTTTAATTCTTCTACTTTTAGGAATATCCGTAGTTTTGTTTACCTATTTCTTATTTTTTTACAAAGAAACAATAATCTCTACACTTTTATAACAAATTAACTTCTCCCGCCATGAAATCTCTCAAATATTCATCTTATTCCAAAATGGCGCCGCCCTGGTGGCAGAAAAAGTCGGGGATGCCCTCATTAGCCTATATTATGCTATTACCACACTTAAATACTAGATCTGTGTTAGTTGTAAATGTGGCCCAAGCATAATGATTACAAGGAAGGCGGTGTCTGTGCTCGGCTTTGTGCGTACTGCATGAAGCTACACACTCTAATGTATCTAAAAATAAACCACAATCACGACATGCACAATATTGCCCGGAGATCCGTCAACAAGTGTTTAACAACTTAAAATATAGTACTTTTAGCATTAATGGCTGACAACAGATTTTTTTAAATAGTTTTGAATACGTACAAGCGTACAACCTGACTGACTAAAATGATGCTTTTGAGAACATAACCAAAGAGACCGAGTTGGACTATTGTCTAGTCCTGTTTTGGTGACCCCAAGCCTCTCTTCAGAATGAATGTTATATCCAAGCAGAAGTCAAGCATGACGCTTTAGAAATCCAAGTACATCTGACAACCTCGTGCGAGATTCAAAGGTCGGTACAAAAATAGAGCCGGTGACGGCGTCGTGTTAATTCTGAGCGTTACAATTACTTATATAATTTAAACCCAAATCTTAAACCTATCCTGCGATCCGCGGAGGGCCTCCTGTAGAGGGCGCCACTTAACAATACAAAGACAAATTTAAAGTTACATCGCGCTAAGCCATTGCCCAAGCTTCTTCAAGCACGCAGGGCAACATGAAATAACAATACCGAATGATTTGCGAAGTCTATTCATTCCATTACAGCCTATTGCAATCCACTACCGAACATAGGCCTCCCCTATAGATTGCCTCATAAGGGGGATTTTGCCACAGTTGACACGCTTGGCTTGGAAGTCTATTAAATACAATTTAATTTTAAAACCGATTAGTTTCCCCTGTGAAAAATATTCTCAAGTATTGATACATATAGAAATTAATTTAATTTTGTCATCGCCTATTCTAACCTATTTCTAACTTATCTACGCAGCCCACTCGACCCTCCGCAGCATCCACAACTCATCTTGAGTATATAAACCTTGTTCCTGCAACTCTCAAGTTGCGCCCGTAGCACGATATAAAGTCTTTATTTTGTGCCCGAACAATGTCGCTGTGAATTCGCAGCTAATATTATATTACTCACATGTATGAAATTTCTCCACGATTATATAAAACTACGAAATTTTCTCTTGTTACATCTAACCCTATAAATACCGTTTACGGCGATGTCTGGGTTGACTTTAACGCATCAGTTCAATCTTTATGTTTTGTCTATATTTATTGCACTTGTTCAATGGCACGGCATATTGCACGCTCAATATAAATACGTATGCGTTATAAATTCGTTAGGTTAGATCTAAAATCACTCAATTTTTGTTTTGGGACTTTTGAATAATTTTGAACGGGTAACTTTTAGATTTTATTAAGTTATATTTAGCATTATATTAAAAATTTAATGCAATACGTTACGTACATATTCTAAGATATATTATGTACACGGCAATGAATCGAGCTATGTACGACAAAATAGTTTTTGTTAATCAATGAGATTTTACGAAAAAATCTATATCACAAGATATTATTACTTCAAAGATTTCAAATACATCTCATCTATATTTGTCACTATAATAAGTACTTGCAACACTGACAGCAATGTCAGACATGGTTAAATTAAGCGGTCTCCAGGTTTTTGTTAAGAAAATTCTCAAACACCATAATATATAGTCATACGCCGTTGTGTGTTCCAAATTCAAGTAATATTAAAAAATGCTTGGATATGCTGGCAGTGTGATTATAATCTTTTGTTGCTTTTTTATTGGCAATTATTAGGCTAAATTTTACATAGACAAACTACAAATGGACTTAGGTATGAAAACAGGATCCAACCGACAATCAATCAAAAAATGAGTTGTTTACTCATATATAAAATCAATCCTTGCTCTGTATATTTTAATATAAGACAAAAAAAAACAATTTGGACAAGAAAAGAACAAACAAAATAAATATAAAAAAACAAGAAAAATTTACGCCTAGCTGTTGTCACTAGATCCCGATCCAAGTTTAAACGTTAATATCGCAAAAAATTTTTTTGTGGGTTGTATCCTTTTTGCATTACTACGTCATAAAATCTCTTCCCGGCATTAAAAACCTTACTAAGTTTTAATGAAAAGGTTTGTAGATAGTGTCCTAAAGTAGGAAGAACATGATTAAGGAGAAGTAAGAGTATAAAAATGTTGTTTAACGAGTTGTGTAAGTGGTTTTGATAGTATTCAGTTACAAAAAAAAAAACAGTGGAGTTAGTTAGTTCCCTTAACATGCTAGAGAAAATTTGTAGAAATAGAATTACAGGTATATTATAGTTCTGCATCTTGGTTCATATAAAATGTCCAGGCACAAATAGTTAGTGTTGGCAAAATTGTTGCAGGTGTGGTAACAATTCAATGAAATTAACTCTGTGTTTGAGAGAATTAAGACGGTATTGAACATTGGTATATTATTACATTATCTTTCAATTCTATTACGAATGTTATCAATATGAAAAAATTAATACCTTATTCGCACATTATAAAGGTATTCAAAAAAAAAGTGAGATGTTTTTATATAACTAATGTATAGACTTTTCCATATTGCTTTAATATAATTTGGGTAGTTCATATCATGTAATTTGAATCTTCTAGTAGAAATAGTACACTCCATGTTATTTCCTCATAAATATATACTTCAAATTCGCTCATACTTCAAATTAATTTAAATTTTGATTATTTAAAAAAAGCTATAAGATATTTAGTCGACCACTAGAAACAATTACGTCTTTGAATGTTATTCCTGTACAATGTCTAAAAAAATTGTTACTTATAAAAAAAATTTTTTCCATCGACACGAGTATCATACTATATTAATATTTTTTTAAATAAATATTTTTGTAATGGTCCAAGTGTTATGTACCCCTGAAATGCTGTAATATCCCTTGATGCCGAAAATATTTCAAAACAATTTTAGCTGGAGTAAAGCAATATAACGTTAACTATTCGTAGCTGTCGTTTGCCGTGTATAATCCGTTTATTTGTAAAATAAATAAACAGAGAACATAATTTGAACGTATCTGTTTGAGAGACGCACGTACGTCCGTGATCATCGGTAGAAGCGGGCCGGCACCGCCCCGTGCTGCAGCAGCTCGCCCCAGGACAAGCCGGACGGAGGGCGCGGGGGCTAGGAGCGAGGCGGGGGGTCTCGGACGGGCGGGGGGTCGCGGGGCGCGGGCGGGCTCGGGGGGTCGCGGGGGTCGCGCGCCTCGCGGGGCCCCCACAGGCGCAGCGTGAAGTCGTCGGAGGCGGAGACCAGCACGTCGTGGTGCACCGGGTTCCAGGACACGGCGTTCACGCACCGCGTGTGGCCCGACACCACGGCGATCGGCTCCTCGCCGTCCATGTGCCAGATGTACACCTGCCACACACGCTCGCTCGTCATTTTTCACCAAACAGGGGTTAAAATTTATCACTGTATAGTTAAGTCAACTACACCTAGTAAAGAATATAATATCAGTCACTATACTAGATAAACTACTTAACCTCTAAAATTTAAAAGACGTTTAAAAGCCAAACCCATTTATCAAGTAACCATATAAATAGTCGATCATGATCAAAATTAGCAAAACAATATTTTTAACAAGAAATAAAATTCAAAGTAAATCAGCGTATTTATATTTTTTTATAAAACTGAAGCGACAAGCTTACAGTCCAGCTGATGGTACTACTGCAGTCTTTGAACACCTGCAGCCAACTTCAAAGAAAGCACATATGTTGTCACCTCAGTGGACTAAGACATGGGTTCAAATCCCGGGTCGGGTTAAATCAGTTATTGAATTTTTCTGTCAAGAAATTCTCAGTTGCAGCCCGGAGTCAGGAAGTTAGTATAAGTAATTTTGATTTGTTATCAAGATCCTGCTGCCCATCTCCAGTTTCACTATCTCTGTCTCATCTTACGACCCTCACGGACGATATGGGGTAGAGGATACTCTCACACCGCCACTATACAGTTATTAAATTTCGAAATTCGGTCTCGTGGACATTATTATTATTATATTCACTTAATTTGACTAGTATACAATATATGAAGGACAATATCGATCAGCGCACCTTATTGTCCTCGCTGCCGGACGCGATGAAGTCTTGTTGAGCGCCGCCGAAGCACGCGTGTATGGTGAAGTGGCCCTGGCTCAGGCCCCGAAACCGACGCACTAACGCCCGAGCACCTGCCAGAATTACTTGCTAGATAATTACATCTGAAATGTCCGGCTCGAAGGGCCGGTTAAGCGCGGCATTTAGTTTAGATCATTTAGTTTTTTTTTATAGAATAAGGGCGAGCACACAGCCCACTTGATGTTAAGTGAATGCTGTAGCCCTTTCTATCTTCGATTAAGAATCAAAATGCAAATGCGTTGTTAACCCTGAGTACTAAGATGTTGTATCCAGCCTTACCAGGTTCTCTACACTCACCATCCGAAATACAGCAGCATTGAGCTATTTTAAGCTAGTATTTTGTTAGAGCGTGGTTCTACCTTGGTCGAGCAGACCTATTTGTTACTCAACCATAATATAGGTGCAGCGTGACTACCACATATATTTATTTACATTGTATAGTAACTTTGATACTTATAGAATCTGGCACCAATTCTCATATCACCTAGAATTGATTGGAAGGGAATTAAAATATTTTATACTTTAAGATGTCTACAATAAGGATCATTTCTATTAATTGGCGTCCGTTAGGTACAACTCACGTATGTCCCAGAGGTGTACGCCCTGGTTGGCAACGTTGAGCAACAGCAGGGTATCGGCCGCGTTCAGTGTCATCGCCATCACCGCGTGCTCCTCCTGGATCCTGTACACAAACCACATATCTTTGCGATGCTTTAAGAAATTTAAATGAGACAGGTCCACTAGGTTAACGATTTAGAATGTAATGTAAAAATAAAATAGATACAGTAGGTACATAAAAAAAACAATAAGAAAAGTTTTTAATTTACTTTAACAAGAGTTTATATCTGTTTTGCTGTAAAAAAGTAACAAATTTTGTAATTTTTTTATTTTTTAATAAAAATTGATAATAAAGTTGCTATGTTATAACAACTGATATGATATTAGAATGATAAAGGAAAACAAACGCTTGATATGAATGCCAGTAATATACGGATTAATCACATTAAAATACTATGTTAGTAAAAAGTGCTAAATTAACAAAATTAAATATATACAATAACATACAACGTGTCCTGAAACTCAACGTCAAGCGGACACGGGGTGAGAGGGAGGGTCATACCAGCCCCGGGAAAAATAAAAAAAATATCCATATCAGTTAGTTCAGTTATAACTGACAAAGGACATTGCTCTGCGCCCATACATTGTTTGCCCTGGAACCAAGAGCATCGGAAAATCATGTGATGCATTTTCGATAATTAGTAAATTCCTATGTGATTGTATTTATATAACGGACTAGCTGCAGAATAAATATATTTCAAAAAAAGTATCAGATTTTGAGGTTATAATCGAACCACGAACATTATGGTTTTTCATAGCTCCGAGTAATTTTTAAGAAACTGAAAAACAACATCCAAAACATTTAGCTACTTTTAGTTCCTACCTAGATAATTGGATAATATGTAGTTTTTGTTACAAATGCACAGAATATAGTCGCGTCTACTATCTAGTGCATTTGCAAGCGTGTGCGTCTGGACGGCGCTGTTAAAACGCGTGACTATGAAACCAGCTTTACCAATTAAATAGTAAGTTGTTTTTAAACCTACATTAACTTATTATTTTTGAATTAGAAATAAAACACAAATTTAATTTCATGTTTATTGTTCATCTTCTAAATACATCACGAGACTCGGAATATGCAGACAAAGTAGAAATGTAATTACAGAAAGAGGTGCAGTCCATTGTTGTACACAGTGACGAATCTGTTCATCTTCCAAGAACATAGAACCAACAGCAGAGCCACAATTTACATAAAATACATTTTCCATTGCGTATGCGTAAGTCCGTTTATGATTGCCAGGTTATCGTTTGAGCGGTACACAGTTACGAAAATCACAACCAGGTAAATCGTTTTTGAAAGCAATCAGAGTCCGTTAAAATAGCCAAGTCGTAACATTCAATAGATAGTCCCGAAAGTCCCCAAAACACCGATATAATTACGAAGAGCGAGCGACAGCGACGCCAATGTAATTGACAGAGTGAGAGCACAGGTGAGAGACAAGTGACAAGTGACCATTTAGTGAAGTCAAAAATAGGGGTGCTAAATACGATACGATTTATCGATATTTACTATGGCTATACGTTACAAACAGTATAACTTGTTATGGTATTAATATATATGATAATATTAATACCATAACAAGTATACTTTACTTATAATGACACGATACTTCTCTACTTCTTCTATACTTGTAATAATATTAATAATAACATGTAGTCTGCAATATTGCTTTTTTTAAAGAAAACATTTATAATTCATGAAGTAACAATAAGTGTTTTTAATATTCATCATCATTACAGCCCATTTCGCAAGTCCACTGCTTAACATAGGCCTCCCCCAAGGAATGCCACAAAGCACGGTCCCGAGCCACCTGCATCCATTGACTTCCTGCATGTCTTACCAGGTCGTCACACCATCCAGTGGGGGGACGCCCTACACTTCGCTAGCCGGTACGAGGCTGCCACTCGAGAACCTTTCTTCCCCATCAGTTGTCGGTTCTTCGAGCTAAATGGCTGGCCCGTTGCCACTTCAGCATACTAATTCTTTGGGCTATGTCGGTTACTCTGGTTCTACTGTGGATATCCTTGTTTTTAAGTCTATCACGCAGGGAAACGCCGAGCATAGCCCTCTCCATAGCTCGCTGAGCGACTTTGAGCTTCCTTATACGGCAAGCAGTGAAGGACCACGTCTCAGATCCATAGGTCACCACTGACAACACGCACTGGTTGTACAATCTAGCTTTGAGGTTTTGAGGTGTCTGACGAGAAGATGTGTCGTAATCTTCCGAACGCTGCCCAGCAAAGTTGGACTTACCTAGTCGGACTATTTGTCCCAGGTAAACTTATTCGTCAACAACTTCGAGCTCAGTGCTCCCAACTACTACCGGCAAAGGTGTGACATGGACGTTAAACATGATTTTTGTTTTATCCGTGTTCATCTTAAGACCTATTCGTTGGGAGACACCTCATCTATTGAGGTCATTGAGCATAGTGCTTAGGTCCTCCAGCGATTCTGCCATAAGGACTATATCGTCGGCAAATCGAAGGTGAGTGATGTACTCACCATTGACGTTAATACCGTATCATTTCCAGTCCAGTAGCTTGAAAACGCTTCCAATGCAGTGGTTAAGAATTTCGGGGATATTACGTCACCCTGTCTTACACCTCTCTATATTAATTGTCGTAAATTCGTAAGTGATCGTTTATTTAGAAGTAAACCACACACTTTTCTAAACGATCATTAGAAAACCCTGAATAATAATGATCATGATGAAATATGTAGGTTTTGTTCACTTTAGCATTATTCTAACTACCTATCATTTAAAATCGATTATGACCTCATTCATTACGTATGGGATTTTTAAATCATACTTTAAGGGAATAATAAGAAAGGAAAGGTATTGAATGTTTTTATTCAAGCTTCTATTTGCACTTTATTCGAAATAAATTCAAAATGTGATTCAGATTAAAAAATATGCAACATTGGGCATCCCTAATCATTTTTAGACACCACATGACGTTTGGCGAAGATGGCGGTGATTAATGTTATTAGTCGAATATAATACTTTTTAATGTTCATTTTGGCATGCAGCTAGTCTGTGTTATAAAAGTGTTTGCAACTAATATAATAAAATAGACAATTAATTATCATGTATGTCCGATGCTTTAATTGCACGGGGCGATTCTGGACATTGTCCTTTATGAAAATGAGGAAAATAGACACCATTGATATAGCATTAGGTATTGTGACCACAAATTTCTCAATTTTACACCAAGAAAAAAAAAAGGTTAGTTAAAATTAACGTAGTTATTCTAGTTGTAATTGAAAAAATAAGATTACCTACTTTTAACTCTTCATAAAAAAAAATAACACTGTACTACCCTAGGCAAATTACTTCAAAAGGTATCACTTTTCATCCTTAAAAAATTAAATTAATTTCCCCCGTGCCCGCTTGACGTTGAGTTTCGGGACACATTGTATAGTGTCCATAGGTCGCTCGCTGGTTCAGACCGGCTCGAAGGACCAATATGAGAGTGGTTGGTTAACAGGTTACTAAATGGATTAAAAAGTAGTATACGGATGTAAAGGAGGCGAGAGAGGTGTGTGAGGATCGTGTCAAATTGTCCGTAATCTTTGCCTACCCCTTGGGTGACAGGCGTGAGTGTTCATGATAGCAATAGTGTGATGTTAGTAACGAGTGAGCGACACGCCAGTGCGATGGCGTGCGGGACGCCGTCCCAGGAGTTGAGCAGCGCGCCGTCCGCGCCGCACTGGTGGAACTGTCGAGTGCAGTGCGGGTGAGTACGTACACGTTGCGGTCGGTGAGGTCGGTGAAGTCGTAGCTGCGCACGCGGTGGTGCGTGTCGGCGGCCAGCACGCGGCCGTCGCTGCGACACGCCAGTGCGTTGACCCGCACGCCGTCCCAGGAGTTGAGCAGCGCGCCGTCCGCGCCGCACTGGTGGAACTGTCGAGTGCAGTGCGGGTGAGTACGTACACGTTGCGGTCGGTGAGGTCGGTGAAGTCGTAGCTGCGCACGCGGTGGTGCGTGTCGGCGGCCAGCACGCGGCCGTCGCTGCGACACGCCAGTGCGTTGACCCGCACGCCGTCCCAGGAGTTGAGCAGCGCGCCGTCCGCGCCGCACTGGTGGAACTGTCGAGTGCAGTGCGGGTGAGTACGTACACGTTGCGGTCGGTGAGGTCGGTGAAGTCGTAGCTGCGCACGCGGTGGTGCGTGTCGGCGGCCAGCACGCGGCCGTCGCTGCGACACGCCAGTGCGTTGACCCGCACGCCGTCCCAGGAGTTGAGCAGCGCGCCGTCCGCGCCGCACTGGTAGAACTGGCCGCGCGCGCCGCCGCAGACGAACTTGTCGCCGCCGCGCTGCCACGCCGCCGCCGTCAGCGAGTCCTCGCTCGAGTGCGACATCTTCACGTGCAGCTGCTCCGTCTGCGCACACAAACACGCCACGCCAAGCGGTCAATTATTTACTTATTTATTCATTCATACATTTATTTATTCAATTGTTTATTCATTTGTTTATTTATACATTTAGTTATCATTACAATTCTATATTAACCAATGCAATACTACAACCATAGTTTTATTATAAACTAACGTTAGAATAGATTGACAATGCAAAACAGAAAGAGCATAGTGTACGCGTATGTTAGTGCAAGAAAGATAGGCGAGATCACGTCCAAATGGCTACAGATTCCTTGCTACAACAGATACTATCCGCAGAGATCGTAATCCTTGGCGATTTTAACGCCCACCACACCGAATAGCCGAATGACTCGGTTCACGTTTAACCGATCATTCGGGGAGATCTGTTCATGATTTTTCCTTGGCATATGGTCTGACACAACTGGTTACTACGCCTACGCGGATTCCAGATGTGGAAGATCATGCATCTTCCCTGTTGGACCTTCTGCTGACCTCTCAGGTCTCCGTCAACGCCCTCTTGGCTCCTCGAACCATTGTTTAGTCCGGGTGTGGTGCTACTCACGCTAAAATCACGCTTGCTTTCCGCAGGCTGCCGCCGTGTTTGACACTATAGGTCAGCCGATTGGGATGGGATGCGGTCTTTCTTTGCATCCTACCCTTGGGGCGGGTTTGCTTCTCGCCGAACGATCCCAACGTTGTTGCTAATTCTGTTACTGATGTGGTACTTCAGGATATTGAACTTTTATTCCTTCCTCTGTGGTGCCCATCGGAGGCTGAGATCTAGCCATGGTTTAGTCGCTCCTGTAAAATAGCATCACGCTACAAGCAGAAGTGCTACCGGGCCTGGGCTGACGCATCAACGTCCCGGATGTAAACACCAGCGCCCTTAAAAGAAGTATAATTCTGCCTCCAGGTCCTACAAAAGAGTCTTTGCCAAGGCAAAGTCTGAGCACATAGGCAGAATTGGCGAAAATTAGTTCGCCTTCCTTCGGGAACCCGTGCATTCTGGTCTCTCGCCAAGGCTGTCCAAGGAACTTCTATCAGCCATCTCTTCCATCTTTGCACAGGAGGACGACTCACTGGCCCATGCCGCAAAGGAGAAAGCCGATCTGCTGGGCTCTTTCTTTGCGTTTAAATCGACTCTCGATGACGGGGCAACACACCGCCGACCATCCCGCGGTGTGATTGCTCCATGCCTGATGTGCGGTTCTCACAGCGCTCGGTTCACAAACCACTCCTCTCCTGGACATCCACAAGTCGAGTGGGCCTGACGGAATCCTCCCAATTGTGCTGAGGACGTGTGCTCCGGGTTGGCACCGGTTCTAACGCGTCTTTTCCGGTACTCCTACTCCCTAGGCGTAGTCCTGAAATCATGGAAGACGGCTTTTGTCCACCCCATCCTAAAAAGCCGACCGCTCAGACCCGTCTAACTACAGGCCTATCGCTATCACCTCCAAAATAATGGAATCCATTATAAACTACCAGTTCATGCGGTACCTTGAGGATCACCAGCTGATTAGTGACCGCCAATACGGTTTTCGTCGGGGTCGATCAGCTGGTGATCTTCTGGTCTACCTGACTCATAGATGGGCGAAGGCAGTAGAGTCCAAGAGGAGGCATTGGCCTTTAGTTTGGACATTGCGAAGACCTTCGATCGGGTTTGGCACAAAGCGCTTCTTTCGAAGCTCCTTCCTCTGGGCTTCTCGAGAAATTGTGCAATTGGATCACCAGCTTTCTGCATATCAATGATATGTTGCAAGCCGGTAACATTCATTGCTATGCGGATGACAGCACTGGTGATGCTCTATACACCGGCCGTGCCAATATTTCTCGGAAAACGTCGCCGAGTACCGGAACAAACTTGTGTCTGAAGTCGAGTCTTTGCTGAACAAAGTCTCGGATTGAAGCGACAGAAACAGGACAGAAACAGAAACTTTTATTCAATATAGATTATAAATAATACTTATTGAAAGTCACTCTTTGTTTAATTACCACTGG
Organism: Parnassius orleans; assembly: GCA_029286625.1. Lineage (NCBI taxonomy): Eukaryota > Metazoa > Arthropoda > Insecta > Lepidoptera > Papilionidae > Parnassius > Parnassius orleans. Next base: position 447,384 of record JAGSMP010000178.1, read on the forward strand.
TTCGAAAAAACCTCTGTCCTGGGAAGAACCAACAAGAAACCCAGCGGGGCTTTTAAAAAATAATAGCTTACAGTCATGTATGTTACACAATTAACAACACAAAACAAAGTCATGTCTGTCAGTCTAGTCCAGTTTAAACCTCAGAAGACACAAGTTTGCGCGTTTACCGCTAAAAGAACCCTTTGTCGTATCTCCTCAGTTTCAAGGCACTCCCCTTGTTGCCTCAGCCAGTATCGGAATCCTCGGCGTCGACATATCGAGTGACGTGCAGTTTCGTGGTCACTTGGAAGAGAAGGCCAAATTGGCCTCTAAAAAGCTTGGCGTGCTCAGCAGAGCGGGACAGTATTTCATGCCGGCACACCGCCTGCAACTTTACAAGGCGCAGGTTCGGCCTCACATGGAATACTGTTCCCATCTCTGGGCTGGGGCTCCCCAGTGCCAGCTCCTTCCACTTGACCGCATCCAGCGCAGAGCGGCTCGAATCGTCGACGACCGAGTCCTTTCCGATCGGCTCGATTCACTGGCGCTGCGAAGAGATGTTGCATCCCTTTGCATTTTCTTTCGCATTTACCACGGGAGTGCTCTGAGGAATTGTTCGGATTAATCCCAGCCGCCAAATTTCACGAACGCACATCGCGGCAAAACTCCCGATACCATCCACACCATCTGGATGCTTGGCGGTCCACCACTGTACGTTTCACTAGGAGTTTTCTTCCGCGTACGACCTCTCTGTGGAATAGTTTACCACCGGCGATTTTTCCGGACCGATACGACTTAGGGACCTTCAAGAAAAGAGCTTACTCCTTTTAAAAGGCCGGCAACGCACCTGCAATTCCCCTGGTGTTGCAGTTGTTCATGGGCGGCGGTAGTCACTTACCATCAGGTGAGCCGTATGCTCGTTTGCCCCTCTCCTATAAAAAAAAACACACATGTACACACTATTGGCCAGGCGTCATTCGTAAACAAAACAAATCCAGGTTGTATTTGTAAAATCTCAAGTTGTAAAGTGAAAATTAGGGTTAATTAGACGTCATTAATTAAGACTACTTGTGTAGTACCTAAATACAACCCAACTAAGAAAGAAATCCTCGTTATTATACATTTAACCCATAGGTACGATTAAAATGTTAAGCTGTCTAAATGCTTTGTTTTTGAGCAGGTACAAACGATTTGTACACAGATGAACGAGAAAAATTATCACATTTTATAATATTAAAGTTACGAAGTCATAGAAATTGAACTTAGCTGTTATTTTTTTAAAACTCCCGCTGGGTTCCTTGCTTCGTCTTTCCAGGACAGAGGTTTTTTCCGAACCAGTAGTAAATTAAACAAAAGAGTGACTTTCAATAAGTATTATTGCACGCCTCATAACGCCAAGCGTTATTTATTAGATAGTGCTTTAATCTCGATACGTCAAGGTCAAGCAATTTTGTGTTCTTAAAATGCCTCACTCCTCCATATTGCACTTATACGATAGTAGATAGATACGAATCGGTGTTCTTTAGTGAGGATTTTTGGTCTATCAAATCTAATGTAGTGGCGGGGGCGATCCTGTACGTGTTCACAGACTGCAGACTTCTCGGACCGTCTATTCTTCACATCAGCTATGTGTTCTTTAACGCGGGTTTTTATTGATCTTTTAGTTTGTCCTATATAAGAGAGACCACATTCACAATCAAGCTTGTACACGGATATCGTACTTTAAGAACAGCGTTTCTTTCAGCGACTTTATATTAACAATTTTTGAAGTGGCAGGACGCCATTTCTGTCTGGGAGTTCGTCTGGGCAGGTTTCGTCCTCTTACCTAGTACCGCTATAATCACAGGCTGTGAGGCATTCCATTTCAGTGCTTAGAGGTGACAACGACGTAGCCTTAATTGTTTGACGGTAGCTGCAAGTGTCCATGGGCTGCAGAAGCCACTTACCATCATCAGGTAGATGGTATGTTCGTTGGTCACTTCAGATAAATAATGGTTAACTACTAAATACTAATATATTTAACATTTTTATACCATATATTTTCGGAATATCGAGTACATTCCGTTCGCGTTTCATTGGACGATATTTCAATCTTTATTTAATTTTTGGGACCACTAATACACAAATCTTCAAAGATATGTAATTTGTTATTTTGATGCTACTTATTGTATCCATCATATCGATAATAACCACAGCATCGTACCTTTAGGAAGATCTGAGGGAACAGATGAACATACATACATATACATAGCATATTAAAATCGTTCAATCGTCGTAACCATCCTTTTGACTTCGCCGTAGTCGGATAAAAATATCCACCTACATTATTTGCGTTAAATCAGAAGACATGAATATACTGCAATCGGTATCGATAATCGAAGTGAGACTATGCATATTGCAGCACTATTTGTCTTTCACACATGCATATTTCACGCACACTGGTGTATTTTGATTTGGTCTCACCCCTAATCACTCCATCGCCAATCTTCAGTTATAATAAATGTATGGTTGTAACATACGGCTGCAGGTGTTACCTCCATGTTCCAGATCCAGATGTCTGGGCAGTCCTCGTGGCCGGCCGACAGCAGGTAGCGGCCGTCTGGACTCCACGCAAGGTACGAAACGCCGAACGAATGCCCGTCGAACGACTTCCTGGAACACAATTTTTAAAGTATATACGTCTATGCGTATGTGTGTACGTAAATAAACTTGATCATTATCTCCCTTTCTCTCTCTAAAAGTCAGTCGTCCATTTTTTTTTTTTTTACGTATATTTAGCGTGCAGTTTCTTCTTGGCCAGTATGTTTAACCACAAGCAAAAGTTCAAAAGATGAATTTGCAACCGTAAGTGGTAACAATAGTTTATTTTGGAATCTTTATGTAGAGCTTAAGTACTTTAAACCCTTGAATATCATATCTTGCAATAATTGTTTTGCCCACATAAATTTGGAGATAAATATTGTTACGAGCTTGAGGTTCGAGACAATTAAAAACTGCCGAGTGAAGTTTCCAGAATAGGATAGTCCAGAGAGGATAGTTTCCAGAACCTTCTACTGTAGAAACATCTAGAATGTTCGAGTACATATCGGTCCCGATTGACTAGGTGTCGATAGTTCTAAAGAGTTCTTCCATGGAAATTTCTAGAAGGATCTTGACTCTCCTAGTTCTGCTACTCGATACTAGAGGGCGCTAGTGGTAACTAGTGTTGCCATGTACCAGACATTAATAGTGGCGCGCAACAATATTCTTGAAAAAAAATTAATAAGAAGCATATTAAGGTTTAGCAAAGAGGTGTGATGTGTATTCCTGATAATAACAAAAAATTCAAACAAAATCAAAAATATCAAACAACTAAAAAGAATAAATTAATTTCACATTCTGAAGTTGGGGTTTTAATTTTTCTATACACGTCTAAATAATATGTAGTTACGTTATAAACTTCACCCCTATTTTGCTATCCTTAGGGCTAGAATGTTTTCTCCAAATATATATGAGAACATTCCTGAAGTATAACCTATTTAATAAAAATAAGCACATCAACACGGTATAGGGTTATTTTTAATAACATTGACCAACTAAAAAAGTATTGGCCACTTTAAAATGTTTTTAATAACTAATGTTTCTTCATTTATTCCAGGTTGATTCCAAACTTAAATAAAATGTGTTGGCGGTAAAAATTGAGGGAGCGAATTTTAATAAGTAAGAGTAATTATTTCTTTTTTTGGAAAACCGCTATTTAACCATATTTTTGATTTAACTGGAGAAGAGATGTTAAGAGCAGTGGGAATGCTGCAGGCTGGTGCTTTTTGCTGGAGGTTGTGGTCACTCTATTGTGCCACGGGGGAGGTCGCGGAGAGACATCCAGGACCAAGCCGCATTACTATAGCCAGACAAGACCGTTTTTTGCAAATTGCTGCGAGAAGGCAACCAAATGTTACGGCGATGCAATTGATCCAAAAGCTACAGTCTGAACACCAGGTGCTTGTGAGGGACCAAACTGTGAGGAGGAGACTGCACGAAGCCAACCTTTATGCTCTTACACCATTTCGGGTTCCAGCTCTAAGAAGAGGAAATCGTTGACGAAAACTGCATTCGGCGGTGAAGGAAAACATCGTGAAGAAACCTGCATGTCTGAGAAATCAAAAAATATTTCGAAGACATGTGAAGTTCGCCAACACGCATTGGGGCAGCGCGGCGGACATTTCCTTGCCCTAAAACCGTCCCAAAATGAGAGGAGGCCTGTGCCCAGCAGTGGGACGTATATAGGCTGTAACTTTACTTTAACTTTACGTGTTTGAGGGTTCCTGGTCGTACAATCCGGCTTCAACACCTTCCAGGAGTTCATCCAAACTAAGGTGGTACAAATATGGTGTGGGCAAGAATTGTTTTGGTGGGAGAACGGACCTCGTTTGGATACAGGGCACTATAACGGCTGAAAATACCGTAATGATGTGCTAGAACCACATCGAACACAAATGGGTGAAAATTTCCTGCTTGTGCACGACAATCGTTCACATACGGCCAGGGCGGTAACAGCCTGGTTGCACGAACATGATGTCATGGCCCTAGAATCCCCAGATTTCAATCCCATTCAGCATGCTTGGGATATGCTTCAAAGAAGACCACTGAGGGATTTTCCTGAAAATCTGGTTACAGAAGAACGACTTTTATGAATTTTAGTAGGACCTGGGACAATATTCCTCAAAAGGATATTGACAACCTGATTCTGAGTACGCCTGTTTCGGCTGGTTTTATGGTCTTGTGGACGGAGGCCTCATTCGGAATCTCGAATTGATCGAGAAGAACTATCATACATTCCCGTTCGCTTAATGTCATTCGCCCCCACCATTTTTTTCATCGGTTGATCGGCGACGGCGCAACATCTCTCTCTCTGTTTGTGTTTGAACTATTTCCGGAATATCTCAATATATAACATTTGAAAATTAATTGTAGCGGTCCTATTGAGCTCATAGTGTACGGAAAGACATTCGGCAGTGCTGAATTCACCAATCGTGAAAGCAACGGAGGGGGCTCGGCAAGGACGGTTGAAAGAGAGTGCCCTTTGTTCTACTGGACTTAGAGACCAATCTAGACCAGCTCCGCTGACTATCGAAGGTCACCCTAACAATGGCCAACCGATGCAGGTGCGTTATGAATGTCATACGCGCTTTTCCTGATTATTAACTCTTAATTAATTTATTATTTTTTAATTTAAAAATTTATTTTTCATGATGTACAGTTTTTACACTTGCGTTTTTCTCTGCATAAAAATGTGTAATCTCATTTAAGTCAATGTTTATATTAAAATGGTAGATTATTAAAGTTTTCTTGGATACATACATGTCTTAAGAAAATATTGACATCCTCTTTGGAATTCATAAATGAATCAGGTTTTAGATAAAAGCCATTCCGTTTTTATGCTAACAGTATTTAACTACAAATATATAATGTTTCGTTGATAAAAACGAAAAGTTGTAGAAGTATTCTTGAACCTTTGGAAGGCATAGATACCATATCAATTTCAATGTTGTTATCATGTTTAGTTTATATGAGACCAGAGTAAACACATTTAGTGGATGACAGTAAAACAAAATATGTGGACTTCTTTTTGAAATTGTTTTTTTTTTATAGAAGATGAGGCAAAGGAGCATACGGCTCACTTGATGGTAAGTGATCACCGTAGCCCATGAATATCTGCAATACTTTTAGAATGGCTTAGGCTCTTTTCTTGAAGGTCCCAAAATCATTGCGATTGTGGGAAAAGGTATTAGCTATGTTATAATGTATAATATTGAGACCTGAAGGTGAGTCGCTTGGCAACAGGATCGTAGTCCCATATCATTACGGTGTTGTCTTTGGAGCCCGAGGCCAACTTGGAGCCGTCCGGCGACCACTTGCAGTACCACACCTCGTCACAGTGCTCGTTCAGCACCTGCAAAATATTAGGTTGTTTTTATACGTGTTAGAGCCATGCTGCAGTTATATTATAGTTGTAGCACGAATGAGTCGGCTCGACCGGGGAAGGACCGCGCTTTCTCAGAATACCAGCGTAAAATAGCAGCTCAATGCTGCTGTGTTACCTATGGTTGTGTTAACGAGGCGTTCATTCTCAGTGGTGACAACGCATCTGCATTTTGATTCTTATTCGAGGATAGATGTAGCTGTCTATGGGCCACAACATCCACTTACCATCAGGTGGGTTGATTACTCATTTGTCACCATTATTCTATAAATAAAATATATGTATTTTTATAGGTAGAATAGAATATAATAATTTTTATTCAATATAGATCACATGTGTAATTCATATTGAAAGTCATTTTTACTTTACCACTGGTTCGAAAAAACCTCTGTCCTGGGAAGAACTAGCAAAACCCAGCGGGACTTTTTTAAAAAATAACAGCTTAATCATGTATGTTACACAATTAACCACACAAAACAAATTAGAAATAGCTTGGTAGCGAACACCTCATTCCCAAGGGTTATTATCATCCATAAATTTCTTAATATTATAATAACCCTTTTTATACAAACTATGTTTAATAAAGTTTTTGAACTTTGAGCAGGTCAAATTTTCCCAGAAACCCTCCACAAGTTCATTCAAACTAAGGTGGTACAAATATGATGTGGGCAAGAATTCGTTTTGGTGGGAGAACGGACCTCGTTTGGATACAGGGCACTATGACGGCTGAAAAATACCGTAATGATGTGCTAGAACGAATAGTCTTGCCACATCGAACACAAATAGGTCAAAATTTCCTGCTTGTGTACGATAATGCCCGTTCACAAACGGCCAGGGTGGTAACAGCCTGGTAGCACGAACATGATGTCACGGCCCTAGAATGGCCAGCGCAATCCCCAGATTTAAAACACATTGAGCAAGCTTGGGATATGATCCAAAGAGCTCTGAGGGATTTTCCTGAAAATCTGGTTACAGAAAGACAACTTTTTATGCATTTTAGTAGGACCTGGGACAATACTCCTCAAAAGGATATTGACAACCTGATTCTGAGTATGCCTGTTTCGTGGTCTTATGGACGAAGGCCTCATTCGGAATCTCGAATTGATCGAGAAGAACTATCATACATTCCCGTTCGCTTAATGTCATTCGCCCCCACCATTTTTTTCATCGGTTGATCGGCGACGGCGCAACATCTCTCTCTCTGTTTGTGTTTGAACTATTTCCGGAATATCTCAATATATAACATTTGAAAATTAATTGTAGCGGTCCTATTGAGCTCATAGTGTACGGAAAGACATTCGGCAGTGCTGAATTCACCAATCGTGAAAGCAACGGAGGGGGCTCGGCAAGGACGGTTGAAAGAGAGTGCCCTTTGTTCTACTGGACTTAGAGACCAATCTAGACCAGCTCCGCTGACTATCGAAGGTCACCCTAACAATGGCCAACCGATGCAGGTGCGTTATGAATGTCATACGCGCTTTTCCTGATTATTAACTCTTAATTAATTTATTATTTTTTAATTTAAAAATTTATTTTTCATGATGTACAGTTTTTACACTTGCGTTTTTTTTTCTCTGCATAAAAATGTGTAATCTCATTTAAAGTCAATGTTTATATAAAAAATGGTAGATTATTAAAGTTTTCTTGGATACATACATGTCTTAAGAAAATATTGACATCCTCTTTGGAATTCATATGTTGTTAAAATATCCCTGTAAACTATCCCAACAGATAGGTAGTAATAAATGAATCAGGTTTTAGATAAAAGCCATTCCGTTTTTATGCTAACAGTATTTAACTACAAATATATAATGTTTCGTTGATAAAAACGAAAAGTTGTAGAAGTATTCTTGAACCTTTGGAAGGCATAGATACCATATCAATTTCAATGTTGTTATCATGTTTAGTTTATATGAGACCAGAGTAAACACACATTTAGTGGATGACAGTAAAACAAAATATGTGGACTTCTTTTTGAAATTGTTTTTTTTTTATAGAAGATGAGGCAAAGGAGCATACGGCTCACTTGATGGTAAGTGATCACCGTAGCCCATGAATATCTGCAATACTTTTAGAATGGCTTAGGCCCTTTTCTTGAAGGTCCCAAAATCATTGCGATTGTGGGAAAAGGTATTAGCTATGTTATAATGTATAATATTGAGACCTGAAGGTGAGTCGCTTGCAGCAGGATCGTAGTCCCATATCATTACAGTGTTGTCTTTGGAGCCCGAGGCCAACTTGGAGCCGTCCGGCGACCACTTGCAATACCACACCTCGTCACAGTGCTCGTTCAGCACCTGCAAAATATTAGGTTGTTTTATACGTGTTAGAGCCATGCTGCAGTTATATTATAGTTGTAGCACGAATGAGTCGGCTCGACCGGGGAAGGACCGCGCTTTCTCAGAATACCAGCGTAAAATAGCAGCTCAATGCTGCTGTGTTACCTATGGTTGTGTTAACGAGGCGTTCATTCTCAGTGGTGTCAACGCATCTGCATTTTGATTCTTATTCGAGGATAGATGTAGCTGTCTATGGGCCACAACATCCACTTACCATCAGGTGGGTTGATTACTCATTTGTCACCATTATTCTATAAATAAAATATATGTATTTTTTATAGAGTAGAATAGAATATAATAATTTTTTATTCAATATAGATCACATGTGTAATTCATATTGAAAGTCATTTTTTACTTTACCACTGGTTCGAAAAAAAACCTCTGTCCTGGGAAGAATCAGCAAGAAACCCAGCTGGACTTTTTTTTAAAGTAAATTTTACATTAATGGTTGTACAAACTATTTAAGTACAATTTTTTTTTTTTTTTAGAGACTGCTTGGAAGCGACCACCTCATTCCCAGGGGTTATTATCAACCGTGTATTTATTTATACTATAATGACCCTTTTATACAGTTTCAGCAACAAAACATCTAAACTTGGTAATAGAGAGAGCCTGTACACTTTCCGGGACCTTGTTATAATAGCGTATACATTGCCCCAAGAATGAATTACTGACTCTGTGGAGTCGAAACTGGTATCACTAGCTTGTGTTTGTTCCTAGTGTTTACAGAATGTATATCCTTTTTACTAAATCTACCTTTGTTTTTGTGAACATACATTAAATTTTCGTAAATATACTGAGAGGCCAAAGTTAATATATTTATTTCTTTAAATTTATCTCTAAGAGAATCTCGGTTTTAGGTTGTGAATAGCTCTAATGGCCCTCTTCTGTAAAACAAAAATAGTTTCTGAATCAGCCGCATTTCCCTATAGCAAAACTCCATAAGACATTATGCTATGGAAATAACTAAAATAAACTAATCTAGCTGTCTCGACACTAGTGAGACCTCTAATCTTTTTTACAGCAAAGGCTGCAGAACTTAGTCTGCTTGCTAGTTTGAATATATGGGGGCCCCACTGAAGCTTTGCGTCGAGAGTGATGCCAAGAAAAACAGTGGATTCAACAGGGCTCAGTTCTTCCCATTTAAAAACACATTGGTAGTGGCTAGACTATTATATTTATTATAGATAAAATAACTTTAACAAATCCCCATAAGTCTGCCGTTTTCTTAACATCAATAGTTTTAAAATATTTAACGATATCTTTCGCAATACTCTATGGAATTTAAAAGTATTTGAACAAGCCTTTACATTTGTTTAAGCAATGATTTAAAAAATTAAAAATGTATGTATTTTTATAGAATAAGGGTGACAAGCGATGTGATGTGACATGTAAATTATAACAAGTGTACAAGATAAATATTGAATGTGTAGTGTCGGTGTAGAATATGAGGCAAAGGAGCATACGGCTCACTTGATGGTAAGTGATCACCGTAGCCCATGAATATCTGCAATACTTTTAGAATGGCTTAGGCTCTTTTCTTGAAGGTCCCAAAATCATTGCGATTGTGAAAAGGTATTAGCTATGTTATAATGTATAATATTGAGACCTGAAGGTGAGTCGCTTGGCAACAGGATCGTAGTCCCATATCATTACGGTGTTGTCTTTGGAGCCCGAGGCCAACTTGGAGCCGTCCGGCGACCACTTGCAGTACCACACCTCGTCACAGTGCTCGTTCAGCACCTGCAAAATATTAGGTTGTTTTTATACGTGTTAGAGCCATGCTGCAGTTATATTATAGTTGTAGCACGAATGAGTCGGCTCGACCGGGAAGGACCGCGCTTTCAGAATACCAGCGTAAAATAGCAGCTCAATGCTGCTGTGTTACCTATGGTTGTGTTAACGAGGCGTTCATTCTCAGTGGTGTCAACGCATCTGCATTTTGATTCTTATTCGAGGATAGATGTAGCTGTCTATGGGCCACAACATCCACTTACCATCAGGTGGGTTGATTACTCATTTGTCACCATTATTCTATAAATAAAATATATGTATTTTTTATAGAGTAGAATAGAATATAATAATTTTTTATTCAATATAGATCACATGTGTAATTCATATTGAAAGTCATTTTTTACTTTACCACTGGTTCGAAAAAAAACCTCTGTCCTGGGAAGAATCAGCAAGAAACCCAGCTGGACTTTTTTTTAAAGTAAATTTTACATTAATGGTTGTACAAACTATTTAAGTACAATTTTTTTTTTTTTTAGAGACTGCTTGGAAGCGACCACCTCATTCCCAGGGGTTATTATCAACCGTGTATTTATTTATACTATAATGACCCTTTTTATACAGTTTCAGCTTAACAAAACATCTAAACTTGGTAATAGAGAGAGCCTGTACACTTTCCGGGACCTTGTTATAATAGCGTATACATTGCCCCAAGAATGAATTACTGACTCTGTGGAGTCGAGAAACTGGTATCACTAGCTTGTGTTTGTTCCTAGTGTTTACAGAATGTATATCCCTTTTTTTACTAAATCTACCTTTGTTTTTGTGAACATACATTAAATTTTCGTAAATATACTGAGAGGCCAAAGTTAATATATTTATTTCTTTAAATTTATCTCTAAGAGAATCTCTCGGTTTTAGGTTGTGAATAGCTCTAATGGCCCTCTTCTGTAAAACAAAAATAGTTTCTGAATCAGCCGCATTTCCCTATAGCAAAACTCCATAAGACATTATGCTATGGAAATAACTAAAATAAACTAATCTAGCTGTCTCGACACTAGTGAGACCTCTAATCTTTTTTACAGCAAAGGCTGCAGAACTTAGTCTGCTTGCTAGTTTGAATATATGGGGGCCCCACTGAAGCTTTGCGTCGAGAGTGATGCCAAGAAAAACAGTGGATTCAACAGGGCTCAGTTCTTCCCCATTTAAAAACACATTGGTACTCAGATTTTTAACATTCGTTGTTGTAAATTTAATACATTTAGTTTTATTTCCGTTTAAATGTAGATTATTAACGTCAAACCAATGCACTAATTTTGATATAGCATTATTCACTTCGTCACATTTAAATGATTGACGTTTAAGTTTAAAAATTAAGGAAGTATCATCAGCAAATAATACTATATCATGATTATCCCCTACAAGGGAAGGTAAGTCATAAATATATACTAGAAATAGTAATGGGCCGAGAATCGAGCCCTGAGGGACACCCATTAGTACAGGTGACGCGGAAGAACTTTTACCATTGATAATAACTTTCTGTATTCTATTACTTAAATATGAAATAATAAGTTTAAGCGCTGTGCTCTTGGCACCATAGTACTGTAGCTTCCTGATTAATGTCTCATGGTGACGGTAGCGAAGCCTCCATAGAAGCCGAGAAGCCGGGCTTGCCCTATCAAACTGCTCAATCAATAATGTCAACTAATAAAATAACTCGTAAACTGTTTGAAACTATTTCAAATTTCCCGCGCGCTTCTCTGTCTGTTCTACACAGGTCATAGCCTTATAACGTCAACACGCGGCAAAACTGTGCGATACTGTTGTCATAAAAATTTGTCGTTTATCTCGCACGCGTGGGCTTTTACCGGGCTTTCGAGAAGATGATCGCTCCCTTTCTAACCTGTGGCAAAATGTTCTATAATGAAATATAACTACGATTGTTTATATAGCAATCAGTATGGAAGCCAGAAGCCAGGCTTTCAGTGTGAAGTTGTCGAGCGTGGGGGCGTGCGGGCGATACGTTTGCAAAGTTCACTTCACATTTCAATGTGTACTCTGTTGTTGTGTTTACTTGAGCGAATGAAACTCGCAATATTGAGTTGAAAATTTATACTTTTTTATAGATTTTTAGTGAAAATGGAGGATAATAGTCTTCCTTGTGATGAATTGTGTGTTAAAGTGCTAATCGTATAATCGATAAAGGTAAAATCGAAAAAGAGAAAAGGTAAATTTTTATAAAACTGCTAAAAACAACAAAACCATATCTTGGGCTTGCCCTAGTTTGGAGTCCTAGCTTCGCCACTGCATGGTGAACACAGTCGAAGGCCTTGGAAAGATCACAAAATATACCCAAAGCATCCTCCGAATTCTCCCATGCACAAAAAATATGTTTAATATGCTCAACGCCAGCGTCAGTTGTCGGGCGACCCCTTGTAAAACCGAATTGATTTTTATGTAGCAATTTATTAATATTAAAGAAAGTTAAGATCTGATCTAAAATTACTTTTTCAATAATTTTACTAAATGTTGGTAGTACAGAAATCGGTCTAAAATTGGCGGGGTCTAATGTACTATCAGATTTAAATAAAGGTATGACTTTACTATGTTTCATTAAATCAGGAAACACACCAGATTCGACGGTTGTATTAAATATAGTGGCTAGGCTATTATATTTATTATAGATAAAATAACTTTAACGGAAATCCCCCATAAGTCTGCCGTTTTCTTAACATCAATAGTTTTAAAATATTTAACGATATCTTTTCGCAATACTCTATGGAATTTAAAAGTATTTGAACAAGCCTTTACATTTTGTTTAAGCAATGATTTAAAAAAATTAAAAAATGTATGTATTTTTTATAGAATAAGGGTGACAAGCGATGTGATGTGACATGTAAATTATAACAAGTGTACAAGATAAATATTGAATGTGTAGTGTCGGTGTAAGAATATCCACTACCCCATATAGTCCCGTAGGTGTCGTAATATGCGACAGAGGGAAACAAACTAGGAAATGCGCAGCTGCGTCTTCCTAATAACAACTAAAAATAAAAATAAATTCGTTGTGCCAACCATTCTGCTAAACTTGGAAACTAATATCTTCCTATCAGGCAATTTATGGGGAGACCAGGCCTATGTTCAGCATTGGACTTTGATAGACTGTAACATTACAAGATTAGTATGGATGCAAACTTTTTATTGTCTACTAGCGATCCGCCTCGGCTTCGCACGGGTCATTTCTGGATCTCGACAACAATCGGGTCCAAATGTCAATCTATACCATCTGGTGACACATTCAAGCACACGAAAAAGTTTTGACTAACGGAGAACATTTGATTTTTAATTATAGAAAGATGTATTTATATCATAGAACCTAATAATCTTTCTAGACTTCTAATATTAGTAATATGGTTGATCACGGAACTAGTTTCAATTACTGGCATTAATCTAGCTAAGTGTTAGCATAAATATAGCTAGTTATCTGTCAACGTGTCAACTTGACTTTGTCAAGTGTAGTAATTATGTTGTAACTCCATTAAATTTTGCCATCGTCTTCATCAGCCCGTTAAAGTCAAGGAAATGAGTGTTTCCCGTTGTAGGGAGGAGTCTTAATCGCCAATAACAGACGTATTGCACGTATTGATGATGCTCTCCGTCATCCACCCATCCATCCTTGACGCCGCGTGAAAGTGTGTGGTGTGCGTTGTGTAGTGTGTAGTGTGCGGTGTTGTGTAGTGTGTAGTGTGTAGTGTGCGGTGTTGTGTAGTGTGTAGTGTGCGGAGTGCGGTGTGGGAGTGTCTGCAGTACGTACCTGCAGCGGGTGTATGGGGAAGCGGTCGGGCGAGCAGTGGTGGTCGGCCAGCAGCGAGTAGGGGATGTGGTCGGGGGGCGCGGGGCGCGGCGCCGCGTGGAAGCGGCAGCGCGCCGCCTGCTGCGCCACCGCCTGTAGTGTGTAGTGTGTAGTGTGTAGTGTGCGGAGTGCGGTGTGGGAGTGTCTGCAGTACGTACCTGCAGCGGGTGTATGGGGAAGCGGTCGGGCGAGCAGTGGTGGTCGGCCAGCAGCGAGTGGGGATGTGGTCAGGGGCGCGGGGCGCGGCGCCGCGTGGAAGCGGCAGCGCGCCTGCTGCGCCACCGCCTGTAGTGTGTAGTGTGTAGTGTGTAGTGTGCGGAGTGCGGTGTGGGAGTGTCTGCAGTACGTACCTGCAGCGGGTGTATGGGGAAGCGGTCGGGCGAGCAGTGGTGGTCGGCCAGCAGCGAGTAGGGGATGTGGTCGGGGGGCGCGGGGCGCGGCGCCGCGTGGAAGCGGCAGCGCGCCGCCTGCTGCGCCACCGCCTGCGCCAGCAGCGCGCGCAGCCGCCCCGGCGCCATCATCAGCGCCGGCGGGAGCACCGCCTGCATCACAACATCACAGCTGTCAGATAGCGGCTAAAAAGATGAAAAGAGATGAATAATGTGAGGGTTAAACTTGAAAACTCCGATAATGACGAGAAAATTAAATTATATTGCCCAAACAAGTGACGGTTTCGAGTCTACCATCACATATATTCATCCCAAATTCCACCATCATAAGCGCCGGCGGCAGCACCGCCTGCTCTTCACAACATGACATCTCTAGAATAAGGATGACAAACGAGCACACAGTCCACCAGATGATAAATGGATGCTGTGGTCCACAGACATCTACATATATCGTCGATTAAGAAATCGATCAGATAATATCGATGCAGATGCGTTGTCACCCTTGAGGACCAAGATGGAATGCCTCGTATCCAGCAAAAAGGGTCTTCAGTTCTCTTTACTCATCATACGAAACACAATAGGATTAAGCTGCTATTTTACGCTGGTATTCTGTGAGAGCATGGTCCTTCCCCGGTAGAGCCGACCAATCCATGCTACACCCATAATATAGTTGCAACATGGCTCAACCGTGTTCAATACTGTGGCGAGAAAATTGTTTAAGAGTAGACTCGAAAGCCTCGTTTGACATCTCTCAAATAGTACCAGACAGTGACGAGAAAATTAAGAGATGAATATATGTGAAGGTAGACTCAAAACCCGCGTTTGACATCTCTCAAATAGTGCCAGAGAGTGCGAGAAAATTAAGAGATGAATATATGTGAAGGTAGACTCAAAACCCGCGTTTGACATCTCTCAAATAGTGCCAGAGAGTGCGAGAAAATTAAAGAGATGAATATATGTGAAGGTAGACTCAAAACCCGCGTTTGACATCTCTCAAATAGTGCCAGAGAGTGCGAGAAAATTAAAGAGATGAATATATGTGAAGGTAGACTCAAAACCCGCGTTTGACATCTCTCAAATAGTGTCAGACAGTGACGAGAGAGTTAAGAGATGAATATATGTGAGAATAGAACTCGAAACCCTCGTTTGAGCAATATAAAGTTCTGTGCTGTCTCGTTGGTTTAGTGGTCGTAAGCGCGACTGCTGATTATGTGGTCGCGGGCCAAAATCAGTTAATGGGTTTCTTGTCAAAAAATTCTCAGTAGCAGCCCTGGAAACGCACATAAGGTCGTTGGTGCTTCGCCCGATCGCTCTCGAAGGAAAATGACGATATTTCACCTCCGTGCCTCGGAAAGTATCAAAACTTATGGTTCTACGCCCAATCGTTCTCCGGTCGTGTTGGATTGCAATCCCATCAAACTATCAGAGTGAATGAATAGAAAATACACCTGCGTTTGCAAACAAACTCGCGCAGTATAATCCCGACTAAAAGTAGCGTAACTGCGCACGCGTGCGTTTTGGCCACGTCGGCGCCATACATCGAGAGCAGTGTAGCAGATGCTGATCTGCCGTACACACTGCTGTGCAGCAGCTACATACCTGCACACGCGCCAGTACTGCAGCACGCGACAGCGGTCCAGCGCCAGGCCAGCGTGCTCGCGTACGAAGCTCTGCTGCATCCGCGCACATCATGAGCGCGGAGAGGCGGTGCACGCGCGCCGTGTCGTGCTGCAGCGGCGTCAGCTCGTTGCGTAGCACGTGCAGTGCATCCAGTGCGCGACCCGCCTCCAGGTGTTCTAGGTACTTCTGCTCCAACACCACGAACTTCATCTCCTGCGACCAACCCCCACAGGCAAATAAGAAGACTGCTGCGTCATAACGTCCTACAGACCGAATTACGGTCACGGCGGCCAGTCTCAACGGAGACTAGCCGTCTGCGCAGGACAGGATTGTAATGTAATATTTGCGTAAATATAAGAAGTCATTATTATATTGATTGTTTTCAGTAGTATAATATCAAAATCCAGTCATTTCTATTACCCACTTTTTAAGTCATCAAAGACTACGATTATTTTGAAATTATTAGATTAATTTAATGTTCTCCAGACCGAATTTCGGTTACGGTGGGCATTCACAACGAAGACTATCCATCTGAGCAAGACATGATTATAGCGCCCGAGTGTATGCACGCAAGCACAGATGCAATCTCTATTCCTTTACTCTCATAGTTCGATGAGACGGCAATCCGACAAGACCTGATAGAGATCAGGCGTAGGACTAACGGCTTTATGTGCGACGGGGGTGAAACACTGCGATTTTTGACACCGGGCTGCTACTCAAAATTTCTTGACAAAAAACTAACTGATTTTGGGCCCGACGCGGGTTTCAAACCCGGGACCTCATGATCAGCAACAGCGTTTACGACCACTAGACCAACGAGACAGTCAACGTCATAGAAGCGTATTCGTCACCAAAGATTTCTATGTATACTACGAGACCGGCCATTCAGTACAAAATCTGTGTCTCAACTGTGGGAGGTACGGTATATAATAAATATGCCACGCAGTTGTATTTTCATTTACAATCACAATAGTAACTGTTTTTAAACAAATGCGAAATAAAGTTACATACTTATCTAAAATAAACTTCAAATTACGTTCACACAGTACGCACATAAATAATATCAATATTAGATTTTCGAAAACAAGTTCGCGATTTATAACTAAAGGAGTTAGGAAGAATTAAGCGTAGCTTAGCGCGCAATGTATTAAGGCCGTAGAGGCCGTCTAGTAGCATACACAAAGTCATTGATTGTCATATACGCTTGTCGTGCAATATTACGATACTCAAATAAAGGAGTAATTCATCAGTTTTCAGCCTTGAGCACTAAGATGTTGAAGCTGCAGTCAAACTCGGCCGGTTTAACTGCCTTATTGGTCTAGTGGGTCGGGCCAAAATCAGTTTTAGTTTTTTTGTCAAGAAATTTTAAGTAGCAGCCCGGTGTCAAAAATGGCAGTGTTTCACCCCCGTCGCACATAAAGCCGTTAGTCCTACGCCTGATCTCTATCAGGTCGTGTCGGATTGCCGTCTCATCGAACTATGAGAGTAAAGGAAAAGAGATTTTTTTTAATTTATTTATTTTATTCACATAGGCTCATATATAAGCTCTTATGAATGGTCAAGCGAAAGAACAAATATAAGAGAAATACAAAAAAAAATACAATTTAACAAATTAACTAATTTTAACAGATAACAGTTTCTATCAATGTAAACATTATATATAATATAATTTATAGACATAAAAAAACAATAATAATTGAATATAATACAAGCTAACACTAATTTGTTTAAGTTATACTGTTGATATTATTCTGTGTGGAACTTGATTGACTTTCAAATGACCGTGGGTTTATGTCATTAATGTAATTATCAATTGTATAATATGCTTTTCTAATCAAAGTGTTTTTATATACTTTTTAAATTTATGTAAAGGCAAGTCAAGCATTGAATCAGGTATTTTGTTGAAAATCGAATGCCTTGTGCCATAAATGAATTGTAAGATTTCTTTAGTCTAAAAAATAGTATAACAAGTTTATTTTTATTTCTAGTATTAAGGTCATGTATGTCACTATATTTATTATATGTATGTATGTATATTTTTCCTAACAAATAGTATATTAGAGTATATGTATTGAGAAGCAACAGTTAAAATGCCGAACTCTTTAAATCGTTCCTTTAGAGACACTTGTTTACCCAAGTTATAAATGGAACGAACCGCTCTCTTTTGCAAAATAAATATCATAGTGATGTCCGCTGCCATACCCCATAGTAAGATACCAAAGGACATAACACTATGGAAACAACTGAAATACACTAAGCGAGCAGTTTCCACATCAGTTAACTGTCTAACCCTACGTATTGCAAATGCAGCAGAACTTAGTTTTTTTGCAAGAGTAGATATATGAGCGCTCCACTGAAGCTTAGAATCCAATGTAATTCCTAAAAATACTGTTGAATTAACCATGTTCAACGGTTCCTCACCAATATTTTATATTCATGGTTACATTTTTTACGTTAGAAAATGTAAATTCAATGAATTTAGTATTTTTCGCATTCAATAGAAGATCATTAACCGTAAACCACCGCTGTATTTGCGAAAGAGCAACATTTACATCGTGAAAGTTAGTTTTGTTTATATCTACACTGAATATAAGAGAAGTGTCATCTGCAAATAACACTATTTTGCAAAATTTGGATACAAAGAACGGCAAATCGTTAATATATGTCAAAAATAGAAAAGGACCAAGAATAGAACCTTGTGGTACACCCATTTGAACAAATGACTCGACTGACTTTACTCCATTTATTTCAACCCTTTGTATGCGACCCGTTAAATATGATCTAATAATTTCAAGAGATGTATCCTTTATTCCGAAGTGAGACAGCTTACACAGGAGGATTTCGTGATCAACACAGTCAAACGCTTTGGAGAGATCACAGAAAATGCCAAAAGCATTTTATTATTTTCCCAAGCTTCATAAATGTGTTTTAACAATGCAACTCCTGCATCGGTCGTAGATTGTTTCTTTGTGAACCCGTATTGTACAACATAGAATAATTCATTTAATTCAAAATGTTTTTCAAGCTGTTTCAGAATAATTATTTCATAAATTTTGCTTAGTACTGGTAATACAGAAACAGGTCTGTAACTACTTGGATCACTTTTTTCACCAGTTTTGTACAAGGGTATGACTTTACTGTATTTCATAAGATCATGAAAAATACCTTTGTCAACACATTTATTAAATATCAATGCCAAATAAGGGGCAATACTGTCTATAATACTATGTATGATCTTTACCGACATTCCCCACACATCCATGGTATTATTTACTTTAAGAGTTTTAAATGTTCTAACAATATTTAATGCATTTGTGTGATTGCATCTGTGCTTGCGCATACACTCGGGCACTATAATCCTATCCTGCGCAGATGGCTAGTCTTCGTTGTGAATGCCCATCGTGACCGAAATTCGGTCTGGAGAACATTAAATTAAACTAATAATTTCAAAATAATCGTAGTATTCGGTGACTTTTTTGATATTATACTACTGAATACAATCAATATACTCGTATAATGATTTCTTATCAATATATAATTTTACGGCCTTTATCGCGTTTAATTCGATCCATTCGCGCCATCCATGATATACTGTAGTACAGTACAGTAGTCTACTAACAGTATGTGACATAAAATCATCATCATCATCATCATCATCACAACCCTCCTCAAGTCCACTGCTGAACCTAGGCATCCCCCAGGGTATGCCACAAAGCATGATCCTGAGCCACCAGCATCCATTCCCTTAATTCCTAGTTAAACATTCCCTCTACTTAAGTTCTAACTCGGTACTAAAGTTCGCACTTACGGAGAGATTGTGGGGATCTACGTGGGGCGAGTCTCGCAGCAAGTCGTGCAGCGCGCGCAAGTCATGATCGGCCTTCACCCAGTCACCGGCCAGCACGTGCTGACGGAACGTCGCCGCAGCTGGATGCTCCAGGTGTAGACCCGACTCCTCCATCAGGAGCGCTGCGCTGCGCCTGCCGACATTAACGCTGGATATTATAAAGGTTCATGGTTGAGATGGCGACGGCTCCGTGGCGCAGTGGCTTAGGAGTTTGAGTTACGACGCTGAGGGCCATGGGTTCGAATACCACACGGAACAAGTATTTGTATGGTCTACAAGTAATATTTCCGGGTCTGGATGTTTGTCCCTGAGCAATTTATATATGTAAACTACCTCCACACACCTATATACAATATTAAGACCTTATCTATCAAAAGGTTTAAAATATTTACTGTAATTAGTAATTAGGTTATTACACTACTAAAGAGTACATGATTGATAATAACCCCTGGGAATGAGGTGATCGCCACCATGCTGTTTCTAAATGTTTTCTCGTGTTTTTAAATGTAGTCCCGCTGGGTTCTTCCCAGAGGTTTTTCCCGAACCAGCGGTAGCGGGGGACACAAGCCCCCATGTCTGATGCTAGGAGGCCATGTGTTGTGATGATGACCGCATCCTAACCCGTGTATATCGCCGTAAAGAGAAAGGCGAAGGTATATTAAGCAATATGTAGTATGCAAATATAATAATAAATACAATAATATTGTAAGAAATTATTCACTTCTGAGGTTAGAAATTACTCTCAAAATTATTTAAATGAAAGACCATAACTTAACGGTAGCAACTTTATGATATAACTCAAATAGAACATAAATATATAACACAGTTAGTAGTTAGAAGTAAATACAAGATAACAATGAAGTACGCATACCAACAGCAATACTGCCTGCCTATCACGATGTGATACAGGACAGTCTCCGCCATAACTTTCTTTACATTTACTAAAAGTATTACCCCAACGGGCACAATCACATCAATGACTAAGACTCGTAGAATAACTGATTCCTTCTGAACGACAGATCTCTGAAATGACTGAATGACTAGCTCCTCTTAGTCGCCTGGGCGATAGTTTGAAACTGCTAGAACGAGTGGGAGATTTCAGTTCTACCCTCACTTCTCGGTATTTTCTTTTATTTTATACCCTCATTCCTAACAATTTATTATGCAATATTCCAATCATTTCTCATGTTTTGCATAACAGTCTACGGAGGGAGGAGCGTCCAGCTATGGACTATTAGGGCACGGATTAAGAAAATAATCCTATAAACATGACAACATTCACAAAACCTGAGCATGGAGTTTATGAAAAATAAGGAGTGTAGGGGTAACTCGGTCTGTTTTCACTATTCTTGTTTATTCCTGTTTAGTGATTAATTATTGTAAGTTCGATTTCTTGTTTAAAAAAAAAACAAAATTACAAAATAGATTTCAATGAAAACGCAATTTGGTATTCTTTACAAAATTAAGAGTCAAATGAATTGTATTTAAAGGCGAAGATATGCGAGACGAAAAAAATACGTTCATAGTACACACGTGCATAATGTTCAGACTAATACACTAGACTAGATTAATACATTTTATATGTAGTAGAGCCACACTGCGGCTATATTATGGTTGTAACACGAATGAGTCAGCTCGGCCGGGGAAGGACCACGCTCTCACAGAATACCAGCGTAAAATAGCAGCTTAATGCTGCTGTGTTTCGTATGGTGAGGCATTCCATCTTACTCCTCATCTGCATTTTGATTCTTAATTGAGGATAAATGTAGATGTCTACGAGCCACAGTATCCACTTAACATCAGGTGGACTGTGTGCTCGTTTGTCATCTTTATTGAATAAAAAAAAAATCTTTAAAAAATAATAAAATCGGTCTCAATTGGTTTCGAAACGTGCAGTAAATTTTTTTATAGGATAGGGTGACAAACGAGCACAGAGTCCACCTGATGGTAAGTGGTTGCTGTGACCCATAGACATCTACATCTATCCTCAGTAAAGAATCAAAATGTAGATGCCTTGTCACCCCTGGGGACTAAGATCGAATGCTTCGTTTTCAGTGAAAAGGATCTCCGGTTCTCTACACTCACCTTATGAAACATAGCAGCATTGAGAGCTGCTATTTCACCCTGGTATTTTGTGAGTGTGGTATTTGCCCGGTGGTAGCTGCAGCGTATTTCTACCACGTATATTTTATTCCTTTCGATTAAATACGTCTGCTTCGAAATTGCGTAAATGAGTATTTCATTTTGGAAGAGCAGCGAATAAATCTCTGACCATGTTTAGCCAGATAAAATATCCCATTAGTCAGTCGCCTTTCACGACATGCTGGGCAAGTAACACAGTTATCACATTCTTTTTATTATTATATTCTACATAAACGTGGTGGAGCCATGCTGCAGCTGTAATAGGTTGTGGGATGAGCGGAGGAAGGACCACGCTCACACAGAACACCGGAGTAAAATAGCAGCTTTAAAAAAAAATCTTAATCGAGAATAAATGTAGATGTCTATGGGCCACGGCATTCACTTACCACCAGGTGGACTGTGTCATCATTTGTCATCCTTATTCTATAAAAAAACATGGGACCTATAAGTTCCAGGCTTACATGGAACAATAATATCTGTACATAGTAAGTATAGTGTAAGCAATTTTTATGATATGATTATTTTACATGAACACTCGCACAATATTACGACAGTATTAGACTGCTCAGGTAAAAGTTCATCGATCTCGACAACACAAGAGACGGGAATAACCCGACGTCGGCCGATGACTCAGCAAGTTTAAATCTGCCCCGGGAGAGTCTGAGATTTGTTTATGTGTAGCTCTCACTCAATTCGCCTGCAGCGCAGTCTAGCCGATGATAACTCACTCAGGAGTAGAGATACCATATGTCAGGATCTGTCCTGACAAGTCAGAATTTTTGGGCTCTTATTAGATATTGGTTTTTCGATTTTTCAATAAAATACAGTAACGATTTTTGCGTGGGAGAGGTGTATATTTGCGACGTGGATTGTTAGTGAAAGCATAAGACCACGATAATTGAATTGTTTTTTTTTCACACGTGTTAATTACGTTTGCAACAAAATGTCAGGTAATTTGTCAGGACTTTTAAATTTTTGATCTGGTAACCCTACTCACGGGTGTTTTGGTACAGATACAGATAAAGGCAAATGTTTCAAGCAATATACAGTTGTAGACGGAGAGACAGCTTTCTAGATTCATAAGAACAAATATATATTCTATAGTAGATTAGTCTCGTCCCGTCTCGTCCTGTGTCGCCCCGAGACGTCGCGGTGCGTTAACAGTTAATTGACCTGAGACAAAATTCTTAATAGTCTTTCTATTATTAAAGCTTTCTACTATAAAAAAATATCATAGCCCATAAAATATATTCGATTAATTTTATACTACATTTTCTAGAAAGTTACTAATTTAAATAAAATATTTAAAGCAACTCGATGTGGCGAGGTTGTAGAAAGTTATGGAATCCTTCCTTTATAGTGTTCCATACCCGAAGGGTAACCAAAGGGACCCTATTACTAAGGTTCCGCTGTCCGTCCGTATGTCTGTCAGCGGACTGTATCTCATGATCCGTAATAGGTAGACAGTTGAAATTTTCACAGAATGTGTATTTCTGTTGCCGCTATAACAAAAAATAAAAATTAATTAAAAATTAAAAGGGGCTCCCCTACTGGAAACGTGTTTTACGATGGTACGTAACCCTTCATGCGCGAGTCCGACTCGCACTTGGCCGGTTTTATTTGGTCATTGTTGCTGCAAAACCGCTTAATAATCTCGTAATTTCTTAATCGTTTTCTACTAGACAGTTTCTTTCCTAGAAATCAAAGTGTATATATGCAAATCGCCATCTATCGGCAATAATTGGCAAATATTGATATTTATGTTTTAGTTTATCGTTTAAGTGAATATATTATTATTATAGGAATATCCGAAATATATAAGATTTAAATTTAAATACTTATTTATAAACATAAATCCGTTATTTATTAAGGTCTGATATTTAGTAGACACTGTTTTGACTAATTGAAAGTTTTGAAGACGTTTGATGTTTAATTTTTTGTTAAAATACTCATTTTACTGTGTAAATGTTCAAATTAATATCTATTAGAATTAATATCATTATTTTGTATCAAATTTTATTATTTTATGCAATAAGTCTTGTTTAATTTAATTGAATCTTGTTTGCAGCGCCACCTTTGACAGACTATTATAGCCCAGATTTTGACTGACTATGATAAACTAATGTTTGTTCAATTAAATGAACAAACATTTATATAATATAATAAATCGTTTGTAGTTATTTAAATTCATTAAAATGTTTATTATGAATATTGAGCTCATATTAAGAATTATTTTGTAGTACTTAATTTTATTTGTTTGATTTAAAAGAAGTTGTATTTTATATCCATTTTTGTAAGAAAACTATAAAAGCGGTTGATTTGTAAAGACGGTGCTGTTCTATACTAGTAATTGTGCGAAAATAAACCACGTAATATTTGTGCTATTTCATTGTGATGGACCCTGAGCGTGAAAACCCTGGCGTATCGCCGACATGTACATGAAATATCTCTATTTCTAAGTCAGGGTGATTCTGATTATGCCGTTTTCTCTCAGAATGCCCTAAGATTTTTATAGCTATTATTACAGGGCCTTTACGAAACCTACAAATTGAAATAGGTTGTGAATTATTTTATGTCATTCATAACCGGTACCACGAAGCTGCCTCTAAAGTAGGGTTTCCCAACCTTTTTTTACTTATACATAATAAACTGAAAAGAGGCATTCATTATCAGTATTATTTGTGTATTTATTGTAAAAGCTTGTAGGTACTTACTAATGATAGGGATGGGCAAGGGAAAAAAATATATCGATATATATCGAAACGATATTTTTAAACCGTATCGATATATATCGCGTGATAAATATCGATATATCGATATATCGGCATCATTTGCATGATGTAAAAATAAAGCCCAAAATTTAACATTGCTGACGGTTGGACGACGAAAAAAAAACGACAACCACACATTTGTAGGTCCTTTTGGTGTTTCATGTTATACAATATTTTAAAATATATCGAAATTGATATGATTTCGATACTCAAAAATAAATATCGATGTATCGATATATCGCGATTAATAATATCGACGATATATATCGATATTTTTATAAGAAAATATCGATATTTCGATATATCGATATTTTTGCCCAAGAATAAATAATAGAATAGAATAGAATAGAATAGAATAATTTTATTCAATATAGATTACAAGTGTAATTTTATTGAAAGTCATTTTTACTTACCACTGGTTCGAAAACCTCTGTCCTGGGAAGAACCAGCAAGAAACCCAGCGGGACTTTTTTGTAAGTTTTACATTAATGGTTGTACAAACTATTTAAGTACAAAATTTATTTCAGAAACTGCTTGGTAGCGACCACCTCATTCCAAGGGTTATTATCAATCATATATTCATTTATACTATAATAACCCTTTATACAGTTTTCAGCTAACAAAACATTTAAACTTGGTAATAGAGAGAGCCTGTACACTTTCCGGGACCTTGTTGTAATAGCGTATACATTGCCCCAAGAATGAATTACTGACTCTGTGAGTCGAGAAACTGGTATCACTAGCTTGTGTTTGTTCCTAGTGTTTACAGAATGTATATCACTTTTTTTACTAAAACTACCTTTGTTTTTGTGAACATACATTAAATTTTCGTAAATATACTGAGAGCCAAAGTTAATATATTTATTTTTTAATTTATCTCTAAGAGACTCTCTCGGTTTTAGGTTGTAAATAGCTAATGGTCTTCTTCCAAGCCTACTAATGACGAGAAAATAACATTAGGTAGGTAAAATATTTAAATGTTTCGCGGACCATATTTAAGCTCTTGCGAACCACTGGTGGTCCGCGGATCACTGGTTGGTTATCACTGCTCTAAAGAGAGAGAGACGTTTGCTGTGGCGGCGACATAAGAATCCATATAAAAAGCTCTCAAAGACTTCGATAGATAGCGATAAAACCAGTTAGAATTTGCAAACGTAAAACAACTACACCAGGAGAAGAATAGTGTCGACGTCTACGACGGTAATCTTGTCTCCGGTCTGGTTCTTCTCTCACCACGGTCTGGCAATACACCGATTATTCTGGTACTGCTAACGCCAATGCTACACAAGAGTGGTTACGGCAAGTCATCTTTGCAAAAGGGAAGGTTGTATCGAACAGTGGACTGTTTATGCAGCTCATAAACACGGCTCTCTACTGCTGGATAGACGAACAAGAGAGTCACTAATCTGCTGACATGCGTGGTGGTGTAAGATTTGTGCTTCCAACTTTAAACATAAGACTTCATAGTTAAGTTTGTGCTGAAATATGATTCGAAAACTACTTCAATTTTGTTTCCAACAAATTTAACTTTTGATAAAAAGTTTTAAAAAATCTTCACAGAATTAAAAATAATGAAATATAATAATAAAAAATAATAAAACTAGTTTTTACGGATTTTATCGCGTAATTTAACTTATTTTATATTCCCGACGTTTCGAGCACTTTACAGCACCCCAGCGGTCACAGGGGGTAGTTAACAACGGCTACCTACAGATTAAAATTATTAATTTATAACTATGACATTGGGACGTCGAACACCTAGTCCCCCCCGTGACCATGGGTATATACGCGACAAAATCCGTAAAAACTAGTTTTATTTAAATGTATAGTAAATTAGTAAATAACCCCGACTTCAGAAGCTAGTACAAAAACATTCGAATTTTTTGAAGTCGGCTAAATATAGCTTATTTATTAAGCAATCAACATTATAACTGTTTTGAGTTTATTAAAATATGCATCGTTTTTGAGAAATTAGGAAATAAAAGTTATGCAAGTAAATTTATTTCTTAAACAAATTAACTACATAGTTTAGTGATTTAATTTTAAATTAGTGCAGTAGAAAATAATAAAGGAAATAATCTTTATATAAAAAAAACAAATGGGCATTTACCATGTTTGCTCACTTCATTATCAGTAACTGACTAAGAAACCACAAGTGAATACATCCTCGTCACTTATATGGTATTACATAACAACAAATACAATGTCACAGATTAACATAATTAGCTAGAACCTAGAGCTGATCCACTGCAATTTCCATAATGAAAAGTTAAATGGAAGTTCCATTATCTTAAGGGGCAGATTACTAAATTCAAATGTAATCTGTACTTTAAAATAACTCAAATTTAAAATTTTATAAAACCCCGAAACAAAAAGAGCTGATGATCTTCAAACGGCTGAAAAGATTTTTTTGAATCATAGCTAAGAATGCTCTCAATCAAGTCACCTTCCAAACAAAAAAACTAAATCTGAATCGGCTCATCCGTTTGAGAGCTATGATGCTACAGACAGACACACACATACACACATTAAACATATAACCTCTGTTTGCGTCAGGGGTTAATTAATACAACCGATGTTTTTCATTGATAATAAGCAATTTCAATACAACAATGTGACTCTGTAATGGATCAAGGGACACAGTGGATCCATGGGCAACAACACAGCAGACAAACTGGCCAAGAGAGGATCAGCTATGGCCATTATAGGGCTGGAACCGATCATACCGATCCCTTTTGGTAATGTTCGTTCACTGGTATGTAAAAACTTTACTAATCAACAAAGCTTTACTGTACTGTAGACAAGCTGAGGGAGGCCTTCCAGAAATAAACAGTCATATAACCAAGGTCTTAATGAGATTGAACAAGCCACAGATCAGGGTAGCAACAAGTGTCATTAGAGGACATGGCTACTTTAACAAACATTTATTTACATTTATATATTGTATGGGAAGGACAAAACGGTAGTCCACGTGTTGCTGGCATGTCCCGAGGTCACTACATATAGGGCTAAACATCTCAGCATGCCGGGATCACTCCCCGAAGTTGCTCACAACATCAAAGGACTGTTGAACTTCTTCGGGGAGATTTCATGGCTCAAATAATCACAATGTTCCTGCCCACACGCAAAATAGGCGCTTAGACGTGGAGTTGCAGAAAACAGCCCGTTATAAACTAAACTAAACTAACTAAGCAATTTCACCATTTTTATAGGTATAAAAATGTTGAAATAGCAGTAAAGTTCAGAATCAAGAGATAATTGAATAAGTTCAAGTTTGTTTCCATGGTTTTGAAAGTCTCTGATGTCCATTTCAAAATTGACCCAATAGGATGGTGATGACAATATTACAATAAATAGAAACTTGATAATTGCTAATTAAATAAAGTATTATAAAATATTTTGTAAGTTAATATAAAGAAAGGTTATTTATAACACATCACTTTTCAGTTCTTAAGCCCATATTAGCCCTCTTAAGCCCAAACTAACTGCCTTGTTGGTCTAAACGCAGTTGCTGATCATGAGGTCCTGGGTTCGAATTCAGGGTCAGGCCAAAATTAGTTATTGGTTTTTCTGTCAAGTAATTTTCAGAAGCAGCCCGGATTCAGGAAGTAGGCGGTGTTTCACACCTGTGCCTCGGAAAGCATGTAAAGCCGTAGGTCTACCAATTGATCTCTCTCTTGTTGTGTTGGATTGCCGTCTCATCGAGAGTTGAATTAATAGAGAGTGCACCTGTGCTTGCACATACCCTTGGGTACTATAATCCTGTACTGCGCAGGTAGGTTAGTCTCCATTGAGACTGGCCGTGACCGAAATTCGGTCTGGAGGACATTATGTCTATGGGCCTCTATATACACTTACCATCAGGTGCCCGTGTGCCTGTTTGTCACCCTTATTCTATAACAAAGTTTCGATTTGCCGACTACATAGTCTTTATGGCAGAATCGCTGGAGGACTAAGCACTATGCTCAATGACCTCAATAGTGCCTCCCAACGGATAGGTCTTAAGGTGAACATGGACAAAACAAAGATCATATATACCATCCATGTCACAACTATGCCGGTAGTTGTTGGGAGCACTAAGTTGTTGACAAGTATGTTTATCTGGGACAAATAGTCAGACTAGGTAAGTCCAACTTCGACCTAGGTCAATCGACGGATTCAACACGGCTGGCCAGCGTTCGGAAAATTAGGACACATCTTCTCGTCAGGTATACCTCAAAACCTGAAAATGAGATTGTACAACCAGTGCGTGTTGTCAGTGATGACTTATGGATCTAAAACGTGGTCCTTCACTGCTGGCCGCTCAAGGTCGGTCAAGGTCGGTCAGCGAGCTATGGAGTGGGCTATGCTCGGGGTAAGCTTAGAAATGAGGATATCCGCAGTAGAACCAGAGTGACTGACATAGCCCAACGGATTAGTAAGCTGAAGTGGCAATGGGCTGGCCATACAGCTCGAAGAACCGACAACCAATGGGGAAAAAAGGTTCTCAAGTGGCAGCCTCGTACAGGTAGGCGAAGTGTAGGGCGACCCCCCACTAGATGGAGCGGCGACCTGGTAAGACATGCGAAGTCAATGGATGCAGGTGGCTCAGGACCGTGCTTTGTGGCATTCCTTGGCGGAGGCCTATGTACAGCAGTGGACTTGTGAAGGGCTGTAATGATGAATGATGATTCAAAGTTTGCTCAAGGGCTTAGCTCTTGCCTTTTATTTCATAGTATTGATACTCAATGAAACTGGTAATTAATTTATCATGACATTAGGTATTCAAAATTTCTAAAACATTCACCCAATTTCTGAAAGATCCCACTAAAAAGTAATGGAGAATTAGAAGCAGAGACACCCCTGCAAGGGTATAGCCTCTGCACTCTTTAAAGTATAAGCAATACTAGAATAGAATATAATAGAATAATGTTTAATTCAATATAGAGATTACATGTAATTCTTATTGAAAGTCATTTTCAACCGACTTGAAAAAAAAGGAGGAGGTTCTCAATTCGACTGTATTTTTTTTGATGTGTGTTACCTCAGAACAGAACAGATTTTTTTAGGTGACCCGATTTTGATGATTCTTTTTTAATTTGAAAGCTGGTGCTTCTCATGTGGTCCCATATAAATTTGATCAAGATCTGACCAGTAATTTTTGAGTTATCCTTAATAATGCGTATTTAATTGACTTCGACTACATTGATGATGTTCTCATTTTATTTATATTGAAGTCGGTTGTACAACATTTTTAATTTTACCACTTGTTTACTGTTACCACTGGTTCGGAAAAAAGCCTCTGTCCTAGGAAAAAGTAACAAGAAACCCACCAGGACTTTTTTTAAAGTAAATTATACAATAAGAAAGGGACCACCTACGACCACTAGAAAGAGAAAGAAAGAAAGTAAGAAGGAAAGAAATATTTATTGCACTAAGCTAAGCCTATACCTGCTATATGATAGTGACAAACTATATGGTAAGTCATAAGGAGAGTGAAAACTTGTTTCTAATAACATGTCTGTAACACGCTCAACTTATTCAGTAAGATCTTTTGTTTATTTTCAGTAAGATTTTAAGCCAAAGCTTGACTACTATGCTACCTGACGGTAAGTGGTAATGCAGCTGAAGATGGCAAATCACACTTACTTAGCTTAACAAAAGCCTATTCACTCTTAAAGACACCTACATTGTAATCGAATGGAAAGACAGATGCTGGCAAATTACTCCACAACTAAGCTGTTCCGATTATGAGCTACAAAACAATGAGGATGTGGAGAACAGCCAAGCTTCTGTTGGTCCAATGATAGACAGAGATGATGAATAGAGAGGGAGGAATTAAGTCATGATGTAAAACACCAAAAGGCTGGCTGTTTTGTGCCTGTGCTTGAGACTAAGAGACTGTAAGATAGGTACTAATCATATTGATGTCACCAATAAGCCTCTTAGCACGCCTTTCCATTGAGTTCAAAGCCACTAGGTGGCATCTTGCATCACCAGCCCACATATTTTTTTTTATAAAATAAGGGTGATAAATGACCACACAGTCATCCTATGGAAAGTGGATGCTGTGGCCTATGGGCCATCTATCTTTATATATCTTTGATTAAGAATCAAAATACAGATGCGTTGTCACCCTTTAAGGCCAAGATGGAATGCCTCGTTTCCAGTAAAAAGGGTAACCAGTTCTCTACACTCACCATACGAGACACTAGGCATTAAACTGCTATTTCACGCTAGTATTCCGAGAGAGTGTAGTCCTTCCTAAGTCGGGCTGACTCATTCATGCTACAACCATAATATGACTGCAGCATGGCTCTACTACATATAATAATATGATATGGCAGCAATACTCCATGCACAACTGGACTTACGCTTTATATAGCGTAAAGAAAATACATGATTTTACAACAACACTTACACTGTTAATTATCTGTTCAAGCTAAATAAAAAAAGGTATCCTTAATTCACTTATTTAGATTTACTCTATGAATCCAAAGACATTTCCCAAATTTTTGATATCATTATTTATTTTACCACTGCTGGTACCACACATAGGTATATATAATTTGTTGTGTACATGTATTAATGATTATTGATTAAAATATTAATAAACAGCACAAACTCTATAACTAAACTCAAGGGACTGAGTGTTTTCTTTTGTTATAAATAGTTTGCCCTATATGGAGACAAAGATGTATTATTTTGTTATAAAAGAATAATGTAAAGCAACAAATCTCAAACAATATTTCTGCTGTAGAGTTAACCTTATAAATGACTTTGTTATAAAGAAATGACACTGTTTATTCTCCCCTCTTTAAGTTGGTTAACAATGGGGAATACAACAATATCTTATCAAGTTCTTTCTGCCATAATATGCACATTATTTATTGCCTTATTCCAATATTTAGATTAAAGGCAATGTGTTTTCGGGTGCAGAGTAAAACAATAGCTATTGTTCTCATAAAATCAATATTCTTGTAATAATAACAATAAAGTCTCTGATCCTAATATACTTTAGAATTATTTACTTTTGAAACAACATTTATATTGTGAACAGACCAATGTTTGACCAAGATTAAACCTGATAATGTTCAAAGAAGAAAACATGTTAAATGTCAATTTACTCCTACCTTAGTACCATATTCAGTGATAAGTACCGATACTTTATTCCAATAACAGGGCACATAGTTTCAGTATAATTATAGGCTGTGGGGCATTTCATTTTAGTCCTCAGGTTGACAATGCATCTGTCATCTTTTTTTTTGAAGTTGTTTGCAGGTGTTCTCTTTATGTTTAGGTCGACTCTTTAACTCTTTTGCAGTTTATATTTATAAAAATAAACATTTCACACTTTAGCCAATAATCAGTACTTGCCAGCACAGCACTGACCTTCACATGTGCCAACATGCGAAGGTGCAACACTGATCTCGTAATCACACTGCTCAACTACTTATTTCATTGTTCATCCAATAGTTAGTAATTAGTGCTAACAAAATATAAGTTCAAAATACACATTAATATAATTTGTTGAATAATAAAACCATGCAAATAGCTCTTTCAAGAGTCCTGCACTTAAAATGCATGCAAATGTGACTGCTAAAACCATGAGACAACAGAATTAAAATAAATTATTTAGTTTAAGGTCAACAATCTACTTCTAGCAAAATATAAGTATAACAGCAGGATCCAAGTTATTATGATTATGGTTGTTTTGTAATTTAAAAATAACTTAGCCAATATTAAGCATGTCAAATCTTCAAGTTTCATTCAAGCATTTGAGGTAAGTATATTTGAAGTAATGTAAAGTAAAAATTAGGTGGTATGTTTGTTGATAAGTGGATACTCACTCTAATCCAATGGAGAGCAGATGCTGGCCAATGAGACGGACGATTTCCTGGTCAGTCTGGCTCATCTGTATGCCAGGCAGTTGCAGGTCACCGTTCTGCGTGGACGCGTCACCATTGAGGTGGTGGGGCGCGCCCACCGCACCGTTGGCGCAAGGCTGGTGCATGACCTCGGGCTCTGGCGACAGCCTGCGGGTGCGCTTACGCGGCGGCCGCTGGCCTGCGCCCTCGTCCCCCGAGTCACTGGAGGCCAGACTGGCCCTCTCGGCTGCGCGTGCTCGCCGCGCTCCCCGGAGCGCCGAGATCACGAGCGCGCCCTCCGCATCCGCCGCATCGGCCTCGACGCCTTGGTCTCGTGACGTCACGGCCGTCCGCTACGCACCACCCGCGCTCAATGAACCATCTCCCTTTGTTCGTTGTTACAAAACTACGCTTCTCGTTTGTTCCCTTTTTAAACCCTTTGATAACTATACAATAGATAAAAACTGATATAAAGACACTTTACCACCTCAACAAAGTATTGAAATTGGTACGCGAGATCCCAATATTCTCTAGCATATACAAAAATCAGCTGAAAATGAAACGACAGCTGTCTAATGTCGCTATGTGTAAACGTAGTGGTAGTGATTTATATACTCTTTGGCTATGTACAATGCATCGCCCTATCCGATTTGTATGACGTTCGACGTTCGTTGTCATTCGGCCATACATCGGGTAAAATCGTGTTCGTGTGCAATTTAATAAATACAGACGATATTGCTCCTAGCGGCATGTAAGATCTGCTCCACACTTAGTCTACGACATAGATTACTGTAGTCCACGAGCACAAACTAATAAGAAGTGCTAGCGGCGCTAGCACTTCTTATTAGTTTGTGACTGCAGGTGTCCATGGACTGCAGTAGCAACTTACTAGCAGGTGAACTGTAAGTTCGTTTGTCACTTCAGTATTATATAAAAGGAAGTTAATTTTTCCTATTATGATGGATACTTATTGTTATCCATCATTATCCTTTTCTCCAAACTTTATTATTTTTTGTACATTTAACATATTCATAATGATTCATATTTATAGTGAACTAATGCGCAAAACATAAGGAGGATCTACTTCAAACATGCGAACCAACGTGTGATCTTTAAATCCATACTGGTGGGGAGTCATAGCTTATTATGCGGTGTTTATTCTCGCCGCGACATCGCGCACGCCAGCTGTTGACTAACTTTCGGTTTATACAAAGGTACTCTGTGGGACTAACATTTAGTAAATGCATAGATAAATAAATATGTAGCAAGCTAAAGTAAAGTAAATGTAGAGCGGGCATAATGCTTGATGATTTATAATCATCATAGACTCAGATTTATAGATCTATGCTCTACGTTAAAATATAGAATAATCCTTATGCCTCCTCTACACTACTCGCGAAGTAACTTCGACAAAGTGCTCGTCGGAGACGATCGCAGTCCGAAGAACGTGACTACACACTCGTGCTACTTCGCGAAGAGCTCAGTCATCTTGAATCTGCCGCACCCTTAACATGAATAACGTTCAAGAGGCAGCTGCTATAGGTACCTAATTGTGTGAACAGTACGACGTCAATGCGTTAACTAAATAAATAATTATGTAGAAAGTTACATATTTAATATTTATATATATAAAAAATATTCATAACTGGCGTACGCCGAGTAGTGCAGTGAGACGCTTCGTGTAACTTCGGGGCACTTCGCGAAGTCCTTTGACTCTGGCGCAAAAAACCGACAGCAATCGGAAGTCGCCCGAGGCGAAGCGAGGTTGCACGAAGCGAATCGAAGTACCTCTGCACTATTCGCCTCGTCCAACTTCGATCTACTTTGCGAGTGGTGTAGAGGAGGCATTAGAATACAAATATATAAGCAAGATATAGAGCGTGCGTATCGCACATTGTCCGTTATGCCAAGCATCAGCAGGTGTTCTATAAATTAAATTGAAATTCAAAATTAGGCAAGTATTTAGTGAATAATGAGTTGGCAGATATTATGTATAAATAAGGTAGGTTTTAGCCACAAACTAATAAGAAGTGCTAGCGCAGTTTTAGGAGATCAATAAAATACAGGTACGAATTTATAAAATGATGTTTATTAATCAAATACAAAATCTAATAAATTTACATCCCCTTAAAAAAGGTTAACTGATTAGTTATTACATGATTGTCTTGTTTAGTTTGTATGATCGCAGTTTTACGTACAAGATATTTCATTCTAATTACAATATTTTTGAAAGACATCCATTGGTTTTGAAAAAATCGTGAACATACAACAAATAACACGTAATTACGTAGGTACCTACATAAATAACTGCCGGAACTCTAATGCCCGCGTCATCAACTGAGTCGTCGGGCCAGAAATGTCAATATCAATAGGAATGTGCCACCGCTATGCGCCTCTCGCTACCTGAGTCCGCCTTATCGCGGCGGACAAAGCTACCCTCCTTGAATTTGCTGGAAAATGAACATAGTCATGAAGTGATACGACTGCCACCATATCATTGTCAATATAATCCTATTGAGCTCATATGGGCTCAGGTAAAAGAAGTTGCAGCGCAAAACCATACTTTTAAAATAGCCGATGTTGAAATTCTTCTGCATAAAGCAATAGAAAACGTTATCAAGGAAAACTGGGTTAAATGTGTGAAGCATGCAGAAGACATCATTTGTAATATAATAAAATATTGATAAATGTAGATTATATTTTATTGTGTTATTTTATAATTTCCAACCTTAAAAAATTCATTCATTAAATCTTAACGATATCGACTATCTGCTGTTACGCACATCATTATGACACTCCATAAGCCCAATGAGTGCGAGCGAGATAGACTGATTACAATGATTTATTGCCCGACGACTCAGTTGATAACGAGGGCACTATAGTTAGTTTTTTAATCGCATTTAAATAAGTGTAATCTTACTTCAAATTTAAGCTTTGGTATTGCAATGTCAACCAGCTTGCGCAGTCCTCCCTTACAAAAATGTACGAAGCACTAAAATAGATGAAACAAAGGAAACTCCTGATGTCGGGCTCCCAGTTGGGCCTTTTTATTGCTACCATCCATTTATTTACCAATTCATGACTTTTCGTAAATCTGAAATGAAAGAAGTATTTTAACAGTATTTAATTTTTTATGTACCTATAAAAGAAGCTATTCAAATGATCTTAACTTCTAATACTATAATTATTATATTATAATTATTACGAAAAAAATCATGTTATAAAAATATTCGAGTACAGCGTGGCACAGCACTAGCTCTAATTACTGAGGCGCGGGACCATAGACTTAGAATATACTAGCGTATAGACCACCTGACAGCCCGAAAACGTGACCAATTTTGATTTGTCATTGTGTGCGTTAGCTAGTGATGTATATTTTACTTAAAAGGACTATCGAAAATGATTGTTAAGGAAGCGGTAAAAGATTATAAAAATTGTTTAGTGCATGAAGTTGAATAACTTAAAAATTAACTGAATTTTACCATGATAGTTCTAAAATAATTAAAAAATATTCATATAACATGTTCCTGGGAATAAGCTGAACCTACATGCCTTTTGTTGGATTTTAATTCAAATGTATAAAATCCCAGGTGACTTTACCGAAAAACCTAAAAAAAAATCCCCAATAATCAGATCAGAATGTTGTATTTTCGAGCTATGATCTTTGGAGAAAAATATTTACTGCCGTGGGCAGTTTCCCCGGAATTTATTTTTTAACATATTGTTAATATAAATAGGTGGATATTTAACTAAGTATATACCTATTTATATTTTATATATTTTATAAAATGTTTTGATGGGGAAACAAAAACGGGGACACGGAGTACAACATAATGGCTCCTTTATTTTTCATATAAGTATTACTTGTGATAATTACAAACATTTAATAATTAATAATTAAATAGATTATAGAAGTTTATTTTAACATTCGACTTAAGTATGAATGTAAACTTAATAATTTAAGGAAGGAAACTTGTAGGAATCAGTTAAATAAGATTGCTCTGTTTAAAGGCCAATATGTTTATGAGGCTTCATCATGCTTCATGTTTATATTCTTTCATCTGTCCCTGAAAAGTATAAAGTAATAATAAACTTATTATCATTTCAGCTGCATGAATTTTAAAAACATAATGATCTTAACACAGTAAAGTGCACTAAGTGTCTGAGGATACAGATGCATTCTCTATTCTCTCAATCTCAGTATGTTAAGAAAATGGTCACTCATTCATGGACTGACCGCGGCAAGTGCAACAATTTCGCAGATCTATTGATCTGCGCAGCTATTACTTAACTACGAGTTCCTCTTCTCTACGAATAACGCTGTAGGGGATAAACCACGCTATTTAAGCCCTCGCGACAATGTCGTCCGCCATCAAGCATGAATCGGGCATTGACCGTTGTGAGTATCAAATACTATGGAATTTATACTATCACGTCTCATACGCGGTCGTCTAGTAGCGTTTGAGGAGCATTACTAAATATCTATACCTAACTACGCTAAAAGTTTTATCGTTATGATTTGGGAATATAATCCGAAGTTCCGAAGCTCCGCTCAACCCCTTGGGGAAAATAGCATGATGCTATGAATATTGTACTAGTGTGACCGTGAGGCTGTGCGGTTGGTTAAGCTAGGTTATACATTTATTTTGGTTGATAAATAGATACTTAGTTGGGTTCATAATGGCTTAAAGAGGATAATCTCAAGATTTTTTGTCTTTAATGTACTACAGTTTTATAATGTATGAAAATCTGTCTCTATATTTATCTAAAGTTTTGAAAGTTATATTTTGAAGTCTTATTATAACAATATTTTACTTACTGGTACAAATAACGTAGAAATGACTCCTTTTAATAAAATGTTTTATTCTACTTTTCTTTTATACTTCTCAAGAAAATGTTTGCTGCAAATTGTTGAGTTCTTCTTTGCATTCCAACCACCCGTCAATGACCTTAACCACTTTTTCTAATTATAGAATCGGAGGAATCTGTTTGAAAAACAGCAAAATAAAATTACATTTTAGAACGCAAACCGAGGATTTATTTTCTTGTTGTTATATTCAAGATAGATATCGACATTAATTTTGATATAGTTGAGTCAATCCCTAGCGTACATGTAAAATATTTTGTATAAAATGTATTTACCAAATTCATGCAAATTATCAACAACGTGACTTTTTCTTTGCAAAATATCAAAATTAACAAAATAATTGAATATATTCTATAATTAAAACAGTATGTAACATAAATTTTAACAAAAAATAAACGCGTCATAACATTGACGATGTCTTGAGAATTTACCTGTGATATGTGAAATTATCAGGATTATTTCTATTAATAACAGCACACTCACTCACGGAACAATTAACCATTTTGGAAAAAAGTTACTTACTAAAAATAACCACTATTATACTTTAAAAAATTACAAAATATCTAGGAGCTATTTCTTGCGTGCCGAATTGTGCTGACCTGTCATTCAAAATCGGTTACAGAGTCATGAGATTTGGTATCCTTTTCTATCTTGCATTTTTGCCATAAGGAATTTTTTTCCTTGCACACTATGTTGGTCTATACGCTAGTATATCCTAAGTCTATGCGCAGGACACATGCCGTGTCGCTCCGGCCGCGCGCCTCCCGCTACAACCTTTGACACCCTTAGTAATCTTGTTAAAATCATTGTTTTCTTATCGACATATTACATACCGATGAAAAGAGATATCATTGTTCTTCTTAGTTTGCTTCCATAAATCGTTTTTACAGCTGCACTGCACATTTAACCATGTTAATTTAAAATTCAATTAAATACCGTCGAGAGAAACAATTAACGCGCGTAACCCTTCGTGAATAATATACGAGGGGTGATCCAAAAGTAATGATAATGAAAATAAAAC
Source organism: Parnassius orleans (assembly GCA_029286625.1). Taxonomy (NCBI): domain Eukaryota; kingdom Metazoa; phylum Arthropoda; class Insecta; order Lepidoptera; family Papilionidae; genus Parnassius; species Parnassius orleans. The sequence goes on from JAGSMP010000178.1 coordinate 485,752, forward strand.
ACGGTAATTAAAGTTAAAATAATAATTTATTTTTCTACATAGTCTCCTAACAAATCAATACATTTAGTCCATCTTTTTTCTAAACCCAGGATTCCCTTTGAAAAAAATTCTTTGTCTTGACCCTCCTAAAACGCTTCAACAGCGGCCATTACTTCGCTATCGTCTTCGAATTTCTTGCCTCGGAGGCGTTCCTTGAGCCGAGGAAAGAGGTAGAAATCACTAGGAGCTAGATCTGGCGAATAGGGAGGGTGTTCGAGCAGTTCGAATCCCGTTTCTTGAATGGCAGCCATCGCAACTGCGGCTTTGTAAGCCGGTGCGTTGTCTTGGTGAAACAGCACTCCAGCTCGCAGTTTGCCGCGTCTTTTTTCCTTAATGGCCTCCCGTAATCTTCTTATTTGGTTTGCGTAGTAAGAGCCCGTAATAGTGGCTCCCTTTCCAAATATTCCACCATAATTATGCCTTGAGCGTCCCAAAAACAGATGCCATAACCTTTCCCGCCGAACTTGAAACTTTGAATTTCTTTGGCGTCGGTGAGGAGGATCGCTTCAAGTCATCGATTGTTGTTTCGTTTCAGGATCAAAATGGTGGATCCAGGTCTCGTCCATAGTCACAAAACAAGTTTCAAAAATTTTCTTGATCTGCTTGGAACTTTTCGAGATTGACCCTCGAAATGTCAACTCGATTTTTCTTTTGCTCGTCGGTTAACATTCTGGGTACCCAACGCGCAGAGACCTTTTCATATGCAACTCGTTCGCAAGGATTCTTTGAACGCTGCCATATGAGATCCCTGTGACCTCAGCTATATGCCTGATGGTCACTCGTCGATCTGCCAACACAACATCTTCGACTTTTTCACGTTGTCTTCAGTGAGGACGTGGATGGGCGTCCTTCGCGACGTTCATCTTCAGTGGATGTTCTGCCCAGTTTAAACTCCTTGGCCCAGCGTGCAACTGTAGAATATGGAGGACAGAGTCCCCAATGTTTCCACTAAGTCACTGTGTATGTCTTTTGAAGACATTTTTTTCAAACAGAGGTACTTGATGACAGCTCTAATTTCGTTTTTCTCCATGTTGATGTTATCTCTTTGACAGTTCGTATTCAAATGAATGTATCTCCCGGAAATCGTGATCTATTTATATGATTTTTTTAGGCTGACGTAGTGAGTATATAAGCAAGCAAAAAATATTTTTTTTTGAATTTTATGCGGACCTGAAGTAACTGATTATCATTACTTTTGGATCACCCCTCGTACTAATGACGTCGCCCTTGCAATTTCGAGGCTGTTCACACCCGTGCTTACTGTTCATACTCACTAACGGCTGATTTACACAGGGTTAGTAACACAAACGAATAAGAAGTTCAGTAACAAGCGTCAGTGCTGGCGCCGAGAACTAACTCACACTATTTACATGCAGTCTCTAGTCGTGCTAAATTCTTCACGGTGTACGCACGTTATCGAAGTCAGTGGGCAAAAATTAATTCACGGAAACGGTAGCATTTACAACCATTGAATAATTTGTTGAGTAAATTTTATTTATAACTTCAGTAGGGCTTAGTTCTTCTATGTTCATTTGCTGAGAAATATTTTGCAATATAATGTTGTACTCATTTCTTTGTTTCGGTAATTTTGGAATTTAATATCTCAGAGACATTCATTTTTGCCATACAATTGAAGCAATCTTAAGTTTTTCTTGTCGTTTGATTTTCGCCTGAACTATACTGACCAGCTTGACTTGGTAGTTTAGATAAGGTCAATACCGCTGCCGCGGGTGGTAGGGGGTGTGGAGTGTCTCAAAATATTCAAGTAGGAATATTGGAGTCAGCACTGACGCGACAGCGCTGTACTGACTCCAAATCAATTTACACTATGTCATTATCGGTTCAGTACTGACTTGTCTGGAATTTGGAGTCAGTAACTGACCCTGTGTAAATCAACCTTAACACGCGCTTTATAACTTGCTTATAAATACTCTAAGAAAGTACGTCTTTGGTCTTTGATAAAAACCTTTAATGACCTCAGAAACTAAGTGACATAATCTTTATTATAGATTCACATAGCACCAAATCCACAATTTCCTTAAATTTCTATTTTATTTCATTCATTTATTAAATTCACTAAATCTAAAATACAACATTTTTATTACTCTAACATATATTTGGCTGTCTAGAATGGAACATAAATACTTATCGCGTTTATAGAACTTGCTGTCAAAATATTTTTTTAAATAATTATAGGTTTTCTTAAACATAAAACAGTACAATATTTTACGTAGAATAAAAAAGGAAGCAAACAAGGAATAAATTTTACATTTAGTAGCATAATATTTTTGTATGTTATATTGCTAAGCATATAAAATGACCCACAAAGATATTGTAAATGAACACAATATTCTTTGTAAACAACAGCAGAAACGTCAACGTCATATTCACAATCACATCTGATCACATCTTAATTCATCCGAAGTTTTCATAATAATTTTCATTTTATTTCAGCTTTCAGTTCAATTTTCGTGCTTACTTTTCAATTTGAGTAAAATGGTTATTTAATTAAAACTGTTTGTACAGTACTTATGTTATTTTCTTTTTAGTAGAAAATGCAAAATTACATAAATATTATTATCTTTTACGCAATTATTCAACCAATCAATCTACAATTACTAATTAATGTTAAAAACCAGGTTAATTTTATAACGATAACTTTATTATCTAGTCAGTCATTTTCGTTTTAAATTAAAATTTATCCTAATCGTGATTGTAGGGTGGCGATGTTATGCAGGAAAATATAACAGCGAACGTGTCAGAAGACACTGTAATTTTGGATTTTTTACGTTTGGATGGAGTTTACGTATCACAACTTGTCGATTTTACCAACGTAAGTTATGACACACCTATTTAATCTTATTTATATTACAATAAATAATTTGGTAAGAGCTTGTGCCATTTAATTATTTGATTTAAAAATAAAGATGGTCCTAATTAATGGTGGTTTTTCTGGTTAAGGTTTAGAATCAAGTCGCCTTAATAGGGGGGTATGGGGCGGTGGGAATGGGGTTGGGGGAGGGGTAGATTCGCCCCCCACCTTTTTCCCCTGCTGGACGTGCCTATTTTTTTTATATTAAATGTTGAAGATTAAAATTTTTATTGAATGATTTCTTAGAAAAATCGCTTTAATAAAATCTTCTAACCTAACCTGTCCGAGTTGTGGTGCCCCAAGTCCTGAGCTTGCTTCTCTTGCTCTTATACCAAATAAAACACCAAAATGTTAACTTTTATAATTACTTTAATAAGTAAACATATTTTATTACTTCCACCATTTCCAAAAACGTCGTAAAATAGCAAGCAATCGGTCTCCAGGGGGGTAGCGAAGTCGTCGAAAAACAGGAGACAGATAATAACAATAAGGAGCACATTCACATAAATTCGGAAGCAACGGAATGACACTTATGACGCGAGTCGCTAAGTCGAGTATAAACGTAGTGATTATATTCTCTTTGGTCGAGTATATATGTTACTGATTACTGTCAATGTCAAAAGTTCCGTTTCGTGATTTATGAATATTTTTAGAAAATTATATTAAATATTTCGACGCAGCTCCGGTAGCTAAAATTGCATGGGGGCACTTCAGATAACCCCCTTGATCCCCCCACAGTGACAGACTCCTCAAATTCAGATGACTTGATTCTAAACCCAACCCGTTTTTCTTTCCATAAGTAAGTAAACATTAGTAAAGCTATCAATAAATTTTAAGTTATCTGAAAGATTGATTTTCTATAAAGCAATCAAATTGCATTTCCTGCAATACCTATTGGCTGTGTACAACACAAGTGCATTATTGTGATCACCACAGACCATAGCATTCTCTTAGGTGAGAAGAAAAACCACTTCATGTAAAAAAAGCAGCATCATGAGATTATAGATGTATTATTTATTATAAGTTATACACAGTGTTCATGAATTATGTAGTACCTAGATTAAAAGGTTCACTATCAAGAGGTCTAATTAGGAAAACATCTAACTGTGTAAAATTAATGTCTAATGAGCAAATTGTTAGATACTTAAAATGTCTGGACACTTAGCACAAGAATAAATAAAAGTAATATATAGGGGCATTAAATACACAATTGGCTGAATAATATGTACATACTATGTACAATCTCCTAGGTCTATCTGCTAGTATCATATTATATTTTAATAGTGACACTTATTGTCATGGAGGTTATTTGATTAGTATGACTCATTTATGTATTGATTGAGAACACATTGACTGTTTTTTTTATAAAAAGAAATTTTCTTTAATTCTATGTTATATACTTACGGGCGTTTCTCTGTAAGTCATTCTAAGAAAGTTGTCAAGACAACAACCTTCAAGAAAAGAGCTTACTCCTTTCTAAAAGTCCAGCAACGCACCTGCAACTCCCCTGGTGTTGCGGTTGTTAATGGGCGTCGGTAGTCACTTACCATCAGGTGAGCTGCATGCTCATTTGCCCCCTCTTCTATAAAAAAAAAACTTTTCCTTATAAATTGAACAAATTTATAAGGAAAAGTTTTATCTGTTGTTTAATAGCTTGTTACTAATAAACAACAGATAAACCAAAAGTATTTCAATAATTAGGAAATACCAAGCATTTTCTGAAAAATCGATACAGGGGACTGTGTATTTATATATGAAAAATACCATTTTAGCAACCTTTTAATTTTCTTGCACAAACTGGAATTTAATTTAAAAAAAAAATAGTTTCTTTTTTTGAATATTCAACTTTACTCAAATGTAAAAAATAATATCACTCTGACCTCTGAAATGTAAATATCACTAATCACTATCAAATTAGATTTGAAGGAAGACTTAAGTACTTTGAGTCTTACATTGTAGAACAAGTCTCATTGTTATAAAAGAAAATTTGCTGTCGATTGAATAAGGTATACGTAGGTATAGGAAAAATAATATCAAACAAGTATGGTAAACTTAAAACTTATTGTTTTTAAGAACATTACATGTAAAAGTATAATATTTGGATAAGGGGGATAAGTCTTGATCAAATCTAAATATTATCATAGAGCTTTAGAAATGTGACATGGATTTTACCATCTCCATCACACTTGTCAATTATATCATCATCATCATCATTAGATAACATTACAAGTTCACTGCTGAATATAGGCTTACCCCAAATCTGCCAAAAAACACAATTCTGAGCCATATGCATCCATGAATTTCGTGCATTCCTTACTAGTTCATCACTCTATTTTGTGGGGGCGGTCCTTCACTTATTATTTTTGCTGAGTGGAGTGGAGATGTACATATTATATATAAAAGACAAGTTTATTGAAAATATTTTCCAACAGATGTAAGTATTTTTGTTATTTTAGGAGGTAGAAGCTATGAAAGTTGTTATACCTGCTGAAGAAGAGTTAGGGCAGAGTGGTCATCAGACACTCTGTTTTCTGACACATGCTGCACAGGCTGATTTTATAGCCCCTGATGCCATGGCTAAGCTGAGACAGGTAAATTTATGCACAGAAATAATTTATTTTTAGTTAAGACTTTTTTTTTACACTCCCAAAAATTTTTTGCTAAAATTGAAATATTTTATGGGTTGGGTTTAGAATCAAGTCGCCTGAATTTGAGGAGTCTGTTACTGTGGGGGGGGGGGGTCAAGGTGGCTTATCTTAAGCGCCCTCATGCAATTTTATCTGCCGGAGCTGCGTCGAAATATTTAAAATCATTATCTAAAAATATTCATAAATCACTAATTAATACCTGAAGCGGAACTTAAATTACTCTAAATTCTTACTTTTTTTAAGTTTCCTAAGTTGACATTGACAGTGACAGTTATACTCGACTTCGCGACTCGCATCATATGCGTCATTCCGTTTTAAAAAAAGATAATTACAATAATCCAGAGAATTTTGGTGATGCGATAGTGGATTATGGTGGAGTACTTGTGGAGGCGGAACATTATGAAATATAATAAAGATCCATTGGCGGCGACTATTAAGTAATTAGAATCAACAGATTTCTCTTTCATCTGCCCTACAACTGACGCCGAAGAGGCTTCAACTCTCTTTGTCGATAAGTTATCAACTACAATAAAATCTAACTCCACGAGTATTACTGTATCTAGGCGTAAAAAAATACTAAAGCCATGGATAACACCCGGATTATTCCGATGTATCCGCCACCAGGAGAAGTTACATAAAAATCTGAAGAAAGATCCAAATAACCCAATGCTTGATATAACTTATAAACGTTATAGAAACTTCTGTAACGCGTTGCTGAGGAGACTAAAACGAACTTACGAAAAATCTTTATTAAAAAATGCAAGAACCAATAAAGAAACGTGGACAGCTATTAAATCCATTACGAGCTCTAATAAACAGAAAGCCTCTGCAGATAATTTGCTAAATATTCAGGCTAACCCCTATGATGCTGTAGAGCAAGTTAATAGATACTTTGCAAATGTCGGAAAACTACTAGCGGACAACATTATTTCACAATCTTTAAGCACTTCCCGAGACAGCACAAATGATTATAAAATATCCCGTAACAGAGACTCGATGGTTCTACTCCCACCAGATGAAATCGAAATTGAGGTCTTGATCATGAATCTTAAAAATGGTAGTGCTACTGGCTGGGAATCTATATCAAATTACTTCCTTAAGCTGATAAAACACGTCATAGTCCCGGTCTTTACCATCATCGTTAAATTGTGTTTTGAGCAAGGCGTTTTTCCCAAGTTTTTAAAAAAGCTCTCATTACACCTGTCCACAAGAGTGGGGCACGAGACAGTGTAACAAATTATAGACCGATTTATGTGCTACCAGCACTATCTAAAGTGTTAGAAAAAATCATTTAGCCGTTAGTTCTTTGGTAGAGTATGTTATAGAAAGTCTCGATAACAAACAAAAATGTGTTGGAGTTTTTATTGATCTTGCTAAAGTATTTGACACTGTCTCGATCCCTATTCTTTGGGACAAGTTAGAAAGATATGGCGTACGGGGGACGGTGCTTAAAATTTACAAGGATTTTCTGATGGGTCGTCAGCAACAAGTTAAAATAAACAAACACATCAGCTCAGACGTAGCTGTTAATTGTGGGGTCCCACAAGGCAGTGTGCTCGCTCCCAGCCTCTTTCTTATATACATAAACGATCTGTGTCAAATGTCACTACATGAAGGCAAAATTTTCACATATGCCGATGACACAGCTTTCGTGTTTCGTGGGAAAACCTGGCACGAAGTTCGACAAAATGCTGAAATGGGACTACATAGGGCTAACTTGTGGCTGAAACATAATCTAATCACCTTAAATGTATCCAAAACCTCATTCGTTCAGTTTATTAATTCTCGAATAAAACAACAGAACGTGAATATTCGTATTCACACATGCAAATTCTTAACAAATCAACAATGCACATGTCAACCCATAAGTAAAACACCTACGGTGATATATCTTGGGGTACTATTGGATGAGAAACTAACTTGGAAACCACATATAGACATGATTGCGTCACGAGTCAGGAAATTAACATGAGTGTTCCAGAATCTTAGGCATGTAGCCGACCTAGAACTTTTTCACACTGTATATTATGCACTAGTTCAATCTGTCATTGGCTATTGCATCGGAGTATGGGAAGGTGCATGTAAAACACACATCATACACCTTGAGAGAGCTCAACATTCTTTGCTCAAAACAATGACAGTTAAGCCTTATTGATTCCCCACCAATACCCTTTATGAGATGTGTCAAGTTCTCACAGTAAGGCAGTTATTTATTTACCACATCATCACCAAACAGCATGTTTCTAACCTTATGACCCAAATAAATCACGTAACAAGCGTACAATTACCAATGTTATTGATCCCCTAAGATGCCGTACTGCATTAGCAGGGCGACAAAGAAGTTTTCTTTTTGGATATCTTTATAATAAAGTTAATAAAATTCTAAATTTTTAACCACTATCACTTCACGAATGTCAAACTAAAATAAGGAACTGGCTAGTTACATTAAACTATGTACTATATTACATTAAAAATTCTGGAAACACACTCTGGAAAATTGCTTTGAATTGAATAAGGCTAAGAAACATGGGAGAAGGTGCTGAATCCTGGCATACAGGTTCTTACCTAGTTTAGGATTCAGAGGCTTCATAAGCTATTTGTAACCTCATATTATCTCAATAAAGATTATTATTATTATTATTTTGTATATAATAAAAATAATAACCTAATTTATTTGGACATACATTTTTAACTATTCTAAGCCAGCGCTTGACTACTATCCCACCTGATGGTAAGTGGTGATGCAGCCGAAGTTGGTAAAGTACACTCATTTAGCCTAACAAATCCCTATTCTCTCTTGCCTGGCAGACACCCACTTTGGACGGAAAGACAAATACTGGCAACTTATTCCACTTCTTTTAATAGGCTGTAATAGTAATGGTACTTACAGTTTGTCAAAATTTTTATGCAATTGGTTTGTTTTCAGAAAAATCCAGGAACAGTCCGAGTAGCCGAGGAAGATAAGGGTTGGCGGCAGACCACAGCTACGGCGTGGGCTGGTCGTGCCACGCGGCTTCTTTCCCCGGCGGCGGCGAGGCACTGCGCCACCGCCAGAGATCGTGTCTATCTGAGAGCCGCAGACCTCACAAGATGGGCACCTAGACCAGGTGAGACGCAGACAGACGCAACAGAAACAAACAGAGGTTGTAGTATTATTAATCTTTAACAATTTTTTTTAAATGTTACCTGTATTTTCTCCTGTATTGTGGGGACAGTTTAAATACACAAATTTCACGAGGATAAACATCCAGACCCATAACAATTATTTGTAGGCCATACAAATACTTGTTCCGTACGGGATTAGAACCCGCGGACCTTAGCGCTGCAACTCATTGCTGAGCCACTGCGCCACAGAGCCGCCATTCTTAATTACTGTTATATAATTTTAATGTTCTGTTGCAATTTCAGCAAATGGAACACCAGTGGAGACATTGTTTGTTTGTATTTATTTCACAAAGGTTTAATGTACGAGTTATTGACATAGAAGATTTAAAACTAACATAGTTATAAAATGGGATACCGAAATATATATAGGTGAATATAAAAAGTTAGCCCCCCGCACGTCCACTTGGTGGATGCTAAGTGTATCTATATGTATTCTTAATTGAGTACCAAAATGCAGATGCCTTGTCACTCTACAGGTTGAAGATTGAATGCCTCACAGTAAAAAGGATCCAGTTCTCGTCTCTTACTTTTATGATGCTATTTCCTTTCCCGGACTAGTCAACCAATACTTGTTGCACCTATTTACATTTGCTGCGTGAGCGTGACTAACGTAGTAGAATTTAATAATTCTAGCAATAAAGGATTTAAAATTCACAACTCGACACAAGCAAAGGTCGTTAACATGATTTTAACCTTATTGTATAAATAAATTGTATGATATTACTCTAGGCATGGAGCAATCGACATATTCCTCAGAAGTGACTCCGTTTCCGGCCCATGCTTTATCACCAGACGAAGTAGACGGAAAACCTGCTGTCGGTCCGTGTGTGGCAGAAAATGATACAGCAAAAGAATGTATATGTCACTTAGAGGTAATAATGTGTATATATTATTTTTCACTTCTGACTGCACCATCTCTACAACCCATTAAGAAATCAATGTATGAAATAAAATTTCTTGAGAATCTTTACAAAGGAAACTGTTATTTTCTTCCCAAAAGGGTAATTATGGCAAAGGCATCATTCACACATACAGTTGCAAAACAATTTTTTCTATAGGATATGGTTGACAATTGACCACACAGTCCACCTGATGGTAAGTGGATACAGTAGCCCATAGACATTTATCCATTTATTACAGCTCATCAAAGTTCACTGCTGCCCTTCTCGACTTTTAAGTGGTGATTTACCATGTGCTCAGCTGTGAAGGTCATCGTGAGGAAACCTACCTGCATGTCTCAGGAATAAAAATATTTTGAAGATATGTCAGTGTGGTGTGTTTCGACGACATGACCGCCAACACCAACTAAAGCATTGCGGTAGACTTATTGCTCCCTTGCCCTCTAATACATGAAAAGAAGCCTGTGCTAAGCTGTAAGATGTATAGGTAGTAGCATAAAAATCCTCATCTCTCTAGTTGTTCTTCTAAATAAAATGTATTCCTAAATATTGCGATATGTAAAACATAATTTCTCACACAGGTTTGTGTAAATTGGTACCCCTGTGGTTTGAAGTACTGCAAGGGAAAACCTCAAGGCGGCCTCAGCTACCGTTGCGGAATCAAGACTTGCCACCGCTGCTATCGTTACCACTACTACGTTCGCCGACGCGACGCCTGTCTCAGCTATACGTGACAGTGCGCTTTCTGGCCACTGGCCTTTGCTATGTGCCAAACTATGCTGCTGTTCACTTTTGAGTGTAGCTTTCCTGTGTTTTTACAAGGACTTCGTTTTGTATCTTGACAGAACTGTGTCACTGTGTAAATATTTATGATGCCAAGGAATTGTATGTATTGTGATTATGATGTAAGAGAATAAATGTTACTTTTTTATGATGTTTATTTATTTTATTCTGCTTTATTCACATTATACTAAGTGTTATTGAAATAATTAACATTACTAAAAATATAATGATCTAATGACTATCTTAATGACATCCAGGGAAAGGCTCATGACGGTTTTTTCTCAGAATAAACTGGATTTTTCTTTCCATATCTTCATTATAAATTGCCTTGCACTTTTCATGGTTCACACGTCTCCTTGTCTAAAATTAATAAACAATATTAGAAGTTATATCAAAACTGATTGCAATAATAATTAGAAGAAATAATAAAGGTGGTTAGAAATTATTTCTTCTCAATTTCAAATTAAATCATAGCTTATCTTTATTCATTTAATTAATTCATAATAATCATAAATTATAAACAGGTCGTTTGAAATTATTATTATACAAATCTTATGAATCTTATTATTGTTAAACCCATGCACTAATTTTGATATAGCATCATTAACTTCATCATATTTAGAGGACTGTTGCTAAATTTAAAAATCAATGATCATCAGCAAATTATACTTTATCATGATTATCCCCTGCAAGGGAAGGTAAGTCATTAATATAGACCAGAAATAGGAATGGGCCGAGAATTGAGCCCTGAGAAAATAGCTAATGACTTCCTGCACATTTTACCAGGTCGTCATTCCATCTAGTGGGTCGTCGCCTTACACTTACGCCTACCGGTACAAAGCTGCCACTTGAGAACCTTTTTTCCCCATCGGTTGTCGGTTCTTTGAGCTATATGGCCGGCCCATTGCCACTTCAGTTTACTAATCCGTTGGGCTATGTTGGTCACTCTGGTTCTACTGCGGATATCCTCATTTCTAAGTTTATCACGCAGAGAAACCCAGAGCATAGCCCTCTCCATAGCTCGCTGAGCGACCTAGAGCTTCCTCATACGGCCAGCAGTTTTTTATATTAAATCTATGTTAATCATTATATCTTGCAATGTAAATACAAAAAATACTTAAAACCAAATCCATAAGAAGCCTTTGTTAGTAGCCAGTGTAATTGTCTATTTAACTTTGAATAATAGTGAATTCATCCTAAAATTCATCCTTCCACGCAGGTAGGCTCATGTCCAGCAGTGGGTAGTTTGCAAGCTGATAAAAATTGTAATCAATATTAGAAAATTAATGTATAATGTTTAATAACACACATTTAAGTATTATATTTGAAATTAGAAATAATGGTGACTTCAAGATATGTATAGATATATCTTATTAAAATTAGGATTAGGATGCACATATTGCCTAGAACAAAGTAATATATGTAAATTAGTCCGTTTGTCTATAGACATTTTTAATTAAAATTTACATAATTAAAATAAAATTTTTTGTAAAATTTGACCTCATCTCCAAAAATAAATCAAATATTAATTTCTATATTAATTTCTTAACTGATAAGCTATATTTTGTGTACGTTCATAAAACGTTCACTTTGATTTACCTGAAAAGGTTTTTCGTAATATCTCGTGAGGCGATATTGTTCCAAGATGCCTTCTTTGCCTAAAATTCTATTAACTAGCCTGCAAGCATCGTCGACATTGTTATTTTTTACAAATACTGTGCGAGCTATGAACGAAGGATGCCTGTTTGCGAGAAGTTTAATTGTTAAATGCATTTTTCTTCAAATTAAAATATTTAATTTGCTTTTCTTCATAGATTATTTAATTTGCTTATTATGATTTGAGGTTAATTATATTTCATTTTGGAAACAGCTGAGGCTGACATTTATTTGTTGTGTGTTAAAAAGCAAAGGGATCTTTTCCCATTCAGCCTAGTTCGACGTGATTTGTTCACAAAATTCTTGATAGCTATTCGGCTTGTTTAAAGCTCATAAGAACTTCCCAATCTACACCGGTTAACAAGAACAAGATCATCTTAGAGAAGAACCGCAAGAAAAAGAAACTAGGATCTTTTTTAAATTTAATTTATAAAAAAAGATGTTAATAAAATAACAAAGATGTTAAAAATACAAAGGTTTTTAATTTTAAATGGTTTTAAGTATCATATTGTTACGAGCTTGAGGTTCGAGACAATTAAAACTGCCAGTGAATTACCAAATTGACACTTTAATTACAGAACACTAATTACAACTAAAACCACATTAATAACAAAATACAATTGTACTACAGATCACTTTAATTCGCAGTTGTATCGCTTCAGTATTCGCTTGTATCGCCAATTCAATACTGACCCGGTCGCGGTCTATACCGGCCTTATATAGGGCCTCAGATAGTTTCAGAACCTTCTACTGTAGAAACATCTAGAATGTTCAGTACATATCGGTCCCGAAATTTCTAGAAGGATCTTGACTCTCCTAGTTCTGCTACTCGATACCAGAGGGCGCTAGTGGTAACTAGTGTTGCCATGTATAAACCATTAATAGTGGCGCGCAACACTGCCCCTCCTAAGACATGCTCGTCCCGAGCATGATTGGCCATAATAACGCGCCAGTCGATCCACATGGACGATCTTAGGAGTACCTCTTGCACTTTCTGTATCCGGTAGGTTACGTCATTGATCCTTGTCACAATCCGGTACGGTCCGTCCCATTTAGCTTGAAGCTTAGGAGATTTCCCTTTGCTGCGAACTGGATTGTGTAACCACACTAGTGAACCTTCGTCAAACCCTTTGTTGTTCATTTTGCGGTCATACCGTGTTTTCATCTTCTCAGACGTTTGCTGGCCCGACTGTCTGACGTGCTCATAAATGTCATTCATTTTGTCCCGCAAGTCATTTGCATAATCGGTTATACTGCGTGGGGCATCAGGTGGTATTCCGGTGATCAGGTCTGCAGGCAGCCGTAATTCTCTCCCAAAATTTGCTAAAGCTGGTGTCACTGATGTACTTTCGTGAACAGCGCTTCGATATGACAACAAAAACGGTTGTATGTGCCTGTCCCAGTCTCGTTGCCGTTTTTCCACAACTTTTGCTAGGTACCTCTCCAATGTCTGATTAAATCTTTCTACCATTCCATCAGATTGTGGGTGGTAAGAAGTTGTTCTTGTTTTATGAGTACCCATAACTCGGCAAGTTTCCTGGAATATTTGAGACTCAAAATTCCTTCCTTGATCGCTGTGAATCTCTAAAGGTACTCAAAACGACAGAAGACTTCATGAACTAGTTTATCTGCAACTGTTGAAGCTTGATTTGGAATGGCAAAGACTTCTGGCCACTTAGTGAAGTAATCCATCACAACCATGAAATACTTGTTACCACTTTCACTTTCCGGAAACGGCCCCGCAACGTCAATGGCTATCCTCTCCCATGGTGCACCAACATTGTACAATTTCAATGCACCTCTACTACGAGTTTGAGGTCCCTTTACAGCCGCACAACTTGTACATTTGCGACACCAGTCCTCGACATCGTCACGACAGTGGACCCAGTAAAACCGTTCTCGGATCTTCAGTAGAGTTCGTTTAACTCCCAGGTGGCCTCCTGAACAACCATTATGGTACAGCTGTAGAACATCCGGTACTTTAGCTTTAGGGACAACCATTTGCAAATGACAACTGTCTCCCCGACCATTTTCCATTTACGGCACAAGACTCCATCCTGAATCAGCAAGCTGTCCCATTGGGCCCAATAGCTTTTCGTGGTCGAACTCATCGCTGAAACGTCACCCACTTGGGCTTAGGAGCACTGGCCTTCATCCATTCTAGAATCGGCTTGATGTCCGAATCTTCCTGCTGTGCATGTCGTAGGCTGTCTCTCCACTCATTGTTGAGCTGGTCTGTCATAAGCATCCTCACAGATACCACTTCCTTACCCTCTTGCCTAGTACAATGCTTGCAATCTTCAGGACAAGGTCTTCTTGACAATGCATCTGCGTTGCCATGAGATTTCCGCTGCGATGTTCGATCACAAAGTCGTATTCCTGTAGTAGCTCAATCCATCTCGCAACTTGTCCTTCTGGATTTTTGAACTGCAATAGCCATTTCAGTGCAGCATGGTCAGTTCGTAAGAGAAATTTCCGCCCCAGAAGATATTGCTAAAATGCTGCAAGGACTTTACCACAGCAAGCAATTCCTGTCTTGTGACACAATAGTTCCTTTCCGGCTTTGACAAAGACTTGCTGAAGTACGCTATCACAACCTTTTGATCACCATTCCTTTGAGACAACACACCGCCAAGTCCTATATCACTTGCGTCTGTGTCAACTATAAATTCCTTGCTCGCATCAGGGTACCCCAAAATAGGTGTTTTGCACAGACGGTCCTTGAGCTCCTGGAATGCGATATCGCAACTTTCATCCCAGCAGAAATGTCGCTTCTCCTCGGTTAGCTTGTGCAGAGGTTTGGCTATATCTGCAAAGTTCTTTACAAATCGCCGATAATAGAGCACAAACCCAAAAATGCTCTAACCTGTGTCTTGTCTTTGGAACCGGCCAATCCTTGACAGCGGCAATTTTCTCTGGATCCGTGCGGATACCTTCTTCCGACACTACATACCCCAAAACTAACTTGCCGTTTGAATAGTGAGCATTTCTTCGGACTCAACTTGAGGTTGGCACTCTGGATCTTCATGAGCACGCGTTCCAGGTTTTGAAGGTGTTCCTCAAACGTACGGCCTACGATGATGATGTCATCCAAGTAGACCAGACAGGCGTCGCCAATTAGCCCGGTAGTACAAGCTCCATCAACCTTTCAAACGTTGCTGGAGCATTGCACAATCAAACGGCATGACTTTAAATTGCCACAGACCCTTTCCTGTGGAGAATGCAGTTTTCTCCTTGTCCTTGGGTCTATTTCAACCTGCCAGTAGCCACTTTTCAGGTCCAGCGTACTAAACCACTTTACGCCTGTAAGCATGTCCAGCGTGTCATCAATTCTTGGCAAGGATAGCTGTCCTTCTTCGTAACGTCGTTCAGACGGCGGTAGTCAACACAAAACCGCATGCTACCGTCCTTCTTCTTTACCAGCACCACAGGTGAACACCATGGACTAGATGAAGGTTCAATAACACCATCCTTCACCATTCCCTCAATCATGGTTTCCACTTCCTTTTCACGTGCTACCGGCAATCTTCTTGGGCGCTGACGGATTGGCAATTCTTCTCCTGTGTTTATTTTGTGTTGAACTAAGCCAGTCTTTCCTATGTCAGCATCGTTTGACGAGAAAACATCGGCGTACTTGAGTAACAACTTCTTCGCCTTGACCACTTCATTCGGGGAGAGAACGCTGCGACAGTCTTCTAAAAGTGTGGTCACCCTCGTTTGTGCACCTTTGCTGGGGGTCCCAGTCGATGGGTATTGGCACCTACGCAACCAATCCACTTCCTCACAAGTACCAACCAGTGTGCCTTTTTCCATAATCTGTTCCTGATCACAAAGGTTCAGCACACGTACTCCTGAGATGTCGGTGGTTCTGACCAAAGTTCGAGCCACTTTCCACGGAAGGTCATTGTCCACCCTTTCCACGAGTACACAACGATGAGCTTGCCCAGGATTCCGAGGAAGACTAACCGGCACAATCGTTTCCGATCTCGGCGGCAGAACAATCTTCTTAAGGCTGTACACATTCCCGGTATCGCTCCTTCCACGAAAAGTTCCTCATGTCCACATTTCAAAACACCTTGCTTAACATCGATCTCACAACAATTCTTCCTCATGAAGTCTAGGCCCAGGATGCAGTCGTCCATTATATCAGCCACGACGACATTATGCAGGTAGATCATGTTGCCTAGCTTCAACTCCATCTCCTTCTCTCCACGGACGGGTATGCGCTGACCGGTGGCTGTTACCAAATTAATGCGCTCTCGGTTGTATGCAGGTCCCCAGGAACTGACTTATAAGTTGGGAACTGACAACCGTGCGAGAGGCTCCAGTGTCTATGGTCAGTTTACACGGCGTTCCGTTGACCTCGCCTTTGATGATTAGGCTGTTCCCATCATGGGTTTGTGAGATCGAAATCCTTGGGGCTCTTTAACATCAGCCAGCACCCGCCCCGCAGTCCTGGCTTTTACTCGTTCCTGCTGCTGCTGGGCGGTGCTGTTAGCCGCACTACCTCTCGAGATCGATCACCTCCCTTTCTACAGTTCGCTTAGGGCAGCTGGATCGAAGATGGCCCTTTCCCCACAGCCGTAGCACCTAGGGCTGTATCCTTTATGTAGTCGCGAACTGCAGCTGCTGCAACCTCCTGACGCGATGGGATCGATGATCCTGCCGTACGGCTTCCACCTCCAGTGCATGGGCTAACGCGTCCTTAAGCGTCTCGTGGTGCCCGAGCCTCACAGCAGCTCTGACTTCAAGGTCGCGGATGCCGTCGATGAATGTCTGCACCAGGTTCCTACAAGGAGCGCAGGTACAGACTGGTATGCTTTTCGAACCAGCTTTTCCACCTCAAGGCCCACTGCTGCAGGTTTTCGTTGCTGCGTTGCACGCGATCTTTGAGCTGCCAACGGAAGACGTGTTCCGGGTGAGCGTCGCCATATCTCGCCTCCAATGCCTCAAGGAACTCCTCGTAAGTTACTTCCTTACCGAGAGCTTCCAGAACAGTTAAGGCCTGGTTGCGCAGGCCTAAGGTGAGCAGTCATGGCCTGACTTTTATTCCAGCCGTTCGCCTTCATGACAGCCTTGAACTGGATTTTGTAGGCCGACCAGGAGGAAGTTCCCTCGAACGGTGGCACTTTGAATCCACGTAGAGAAGGTGTTGTAGCTACTACGAGAGCTGTAATTCCATCCCAATTTTAGTTCGTCCAGCGTTTTCACGTCAGCCATCACGTTGTTAACCTGATTGTTCACTTGGTTGATTCGGGTTTCAGCTTCCGACAGGCGGTTGTCATGTTGAGCAACCCTATCCTTCACCTCCTTATCTCTTTCCCGAAGGTAGCGTGAAGGTCCTTCATGAGAAGCATCTGCTCCTCCTGTCCCCGCTGCAGCTGCTTTTCCAACCGACGCGCCTGTTCCTCCTGTCCGCGCTGCAGCTGCTCTTCCAACTGCCGGGCCTGTTCCTCCTGTCAGCGGGCCTGTTCCTCCTGTCGGCGGGCCTGTTCCTCCTGTCGGCGAGCCTGCCCTGCAGCATCATCATCAGAGCACCTAAGTCAGGTGCTGCAAATGCAGGAGCTGCTGACGGGCCGACCTCCGTGGTCGGCAGCTGGCCCTCCGACGCTTGCGATGTTGTACCACCAAATCGTCTCTGGTCCGTCTCCTGTTGGCGTTGACTTCGGCATGGATACCCTCCGTGTCATCTTTAGGTAAAATCGGCATGATTAAATCCACTTCTGACACCAATTGTTACGAGCTTGAGGTTCGAGACAATTAAAACTGCCGAGTGAATTACCAAAATTGACACTTTAATTACAGAACACTAATTACAACTAAAACCACATTAATAACAAAATACAATTGTACTACAGATCACTTTAATTCGCAGTTGTATCGCTTCGAAGTATTCGCTTGTATCGCCAATTCAATACTGACCCGGTCGCGGTCTATACCGGCCTTATATAGGGCCTCAGATAGTTTCCAGAACCTTCTACTGTAGAAACATCTAGAATGTTCGAGTACATATCGGTCCCGAAATTTCTAGAAGGATCTTGACTCTCCTAGTTCTGCTACTCGATACTAGAGGGCGCTAGTGGTAACTAGTGTTGCCATGTATAAACCATTAATAGTGGCGCGCAACAATATGATTTATCCAACGTAATATCAGTAGCCAGGGATCTTGCAAGTGTAGTGTATAACTTGTAAGTTATTTCTACACATCATTGTCCTCAATAATGATCTATTTTATAGTAGGCTTATTTACAAAATTTGAGTAACAACTTTTATTTTTATTTCACTATATTTTTGGAGGATTTTATTGTAAAACTTTTCATTTTCTCAAAAAGGCTTTTTAGTTTTAGCTTATCTAAATTTATGAACTTCTAGCATTTTTTAAATTCATATTTGTCGGTACGTAAATGATGTTCTCAAAAATAAACAACGACGGAAATGTTTAAATATTAGTCTACTAGAAAAGTCTCGCTAGGCCGCAAATTATAGATTGCCCGTATCGCTTGCTTTTGCAAAAATCCTTTTCAATCCTGCTGCAGATCTCCTCAGTAATAACCGTAAGACATAATACTTACTGTAAAAATAGGCATTTGCTTTCGGTTTGGGAGATATTTATAAGTGATCAAATGCGGTGTCACGAATGCCATAGTATTTAAGTTTATTAATCAAAATGTTATAATCCACACAATCAAATGCCTCTCAAGGTTCGACGCACGGAAGACACTGACAGTGCCATATTTTGACGATATTTTAAAATATTTTACATAAGTGTCCCATGTTGGTCTGGAACTTTTTTTTATAGAATGGGGGTGACAAACGAGCACACAGCCCACCTGATGGTAAGTGGTTGCTGTGGCCCATAGACATCTATCCTCGATTAAGAATCAAATGGAGATGCGTTGTCACCCCTGGGGACTAAGATGGAATGCCTCGTTTCCTGTAAAAGGTTCTCTACACTCACCATACGCTGCTATTTTACGCTGGTATTCTGTGAGAGCGTGATCCTACACCGATCGAGTCGACCCATTCGTGTTACAACCATAATTATATAGCTGAAGCATGGCTCTACCACGTATTAACTAATAGGTTCCATGTTTATGTGGGACTTGAACAAAAAAGTATGTGACAACTGTGTTATTTGCCCAGCATGTCTTAAAATGCGACTAATTATTAAAAATAAAGATAAAGATAAAGATATTTATTTTGTAAAACATGATTAAAAATATAAAGGTGTTAAAAAACTTAAAACGAGCTACATGTTTTGCCATTTATGGCGTACAAAAATTATACTTCATATTTCATTAGTTATATAAGATTAAAACTAACCCTACCGACCTAATTCTAGATGTGCAATTTCAATGGCATCTCCTAAGATTACATTAGAGAAATGTCACAATTCAATATTTAGCTTAAAAAAATCAATCATTTAAGAAATCAGACAAGCTATAATAACATTTGGCTATCAGATATTTTTTAAGATGTAGCTTAAAAAGTGTAGTAGGCAATTGTTTGATGGTTTTGGGGATTTTATTATATATTATTGGCGCCAGACAGAAAATACTTTTATGCATCAATGCCGTTCTTGATCTAATTGCGCATAACTTGTTATTATCCCGGCGATTGCGAATTGTAACGTCTGATAGTTTGTTAAACAATTTAGGGTTACTGTGAACGAAGTTTGCTATTTCATATATAAATAAGGAGGGCAAGCTTAAAATTTTGTATTCAATAAAATATGGTCTGCAGCTATCAGTAATTTTAAGACCAAACATAGCCCTGATGCACCTTTTGGGACTTAAATATAATTTTATTAGTAGAATTTCCCAGAATATGATGCCAAACCTCAAGATGGAATCAATACCGTAGTAAGCCGTGAGTAGCGCATCGGTATTTACGGCGGATGCGAGTTTATAGAGCACATAAGCAGAAGAACTAACTCTCTTGTTTAGTTCTTCTGTGTGCGCTTTCCAGTTCAGACTTTTATCAATAGTTACACCTAGAAATTTTGTTGTTTCTACTTGGTTGATTTCTGTCCCTTGGTAATTAACGTTAATATTTGGTGATGCTAAGCCTTGACGGAAGTACATAATTTTTGTTTTTTGGAGATTTATTTTTAAATTATTATTATTTGACCAGTTGATTATTAAATTGATTGATTATGTCAGTTTCAAATGTATCCTTATTGATAGAGCTTATTGTGACCGTACTGTCATCGGCAAAGAGCGATATTGGATGTTTTGTTATTCTTGGTAAATCATTTATGTAGATGATGAACAACAAGGGCCCAACAACAAATATTGGGATAGTGGTTGTGTTTTTTTTATAGAATAAGGGTGACAAACGAGCATACATTCCACCTGATGATAAGTGGATGTTGTGGTCTATAGACATCAACTTTTTTAATCTCAATTAAGAATCAAAATGCAGATGCGTTGTCACCCTTGAGAATTAAGATGGAATGCCTCGTTTGCATTAAAAAAGTTCTCCGGTTCTTTACTCTCACCATACCAAACACAGCAGCGTTAAGCTACAATTTTACGTTAGTATTCTGTGAGAGCGTGGCCCTACCTCAGTCGAGCCGATGCTTTCGTGCTACAACCATAATATAGCTGCAGCGTGGCTCTACCACGAATAAAATATACGCCATGCGTAGTATCCCCATAGACTTAGAATATACTGGCGTATAGACCACCTGACAGCCCGAAAATGTATAACCAATTTTGATTTGTCATTGTGTGGGTTAGTTAGTGATGTACATTTTACTTACAAGGACTATCGAAAAATGATTGTTAAGGAAGCGGTAAAAATATTAAAAAAATGGTTTATTGCACAAACTGAATAACTTCAAAAATTTACTGGATTTTTACCTTGATAGTTCTAAAATAATTAAAAAATATTCAAATAACATGTTCCCGGGAATTAAGCTGCACCTACCTGCCTTTTGTTGGATTATAATTCAAAGTGTAAAAAGTCTCAATAATCTCTGAAGATATAAGTCTACCGATAAACTTAAACCATTTCTCCCAAGAATCACAACGGAAAGTTGTTCAGAACCTTTGGAGGAAACTTTACTGCCATGGACAGCTTCCACGGAAATTCTTTTTTAATCAACTATAAATAGGTAGATACTTAATTAAGTATATACATATTTATACTTTATATATTTTATAAAATGTTTTGCTGTTGAAATAAAAAACGTGGACACGGAGTACATAATGGCTGCTTTATTTTACATATAACTTTTACTTTCAATAATTACAAACATAAAATAATTAACAGTTAAATACATTATAGAAATTAATTTTAACATTCGACTTAAATGTGAATTTAAACTTAATAATTTAAGTAAGGAAACTAGTAGGAATCAGTTAAATAAGATTGCTCTGTTTAAAGGCCAATATGTTTATGGGGCTACTCTCTCATTCATCTGTCCCTGAAAAATAATAAACTTATTAGCATTTTAGCTGCATGAATTTAAAAACATAATGATCTTACACAGACTAGCTAAATACGCAGGAGATATTAAAGTGTACCAGGTGTCTGAGGATACAGATGCATTGTCTATTCTCTCAATCTCGGTATGTTAAGAAAACGGTAATTCATCCATGGACTGACTGCGACAAGTGCAGCTTAATCTCACAGATCTATTGATCCGCGCAGCTGTTAATTAACCACGAGTTCCTCTTCTCTACAACTAACGCTGTAGGCGAAGAACCACGCTATCAAGCCCTCGGCACACTCGTTGGGCATCAAGCATAAATCGAGCATTGGGCGTTGTGATTATCAATAATACTATGGAATCTATACTATCCTGGTACACTGAACCGCGCGTCTCATGCGTGGGCATCTAGCGGCGCTTAAGGAGCATTACTAAATATCTAACTACACTAAAAGTTTTATCATTGTGACTTGGGAATATAATCCGAAGCTTCGCTCAACCCCTTGGGGAAAATAGCGTGATGCTATAAATATTGTACTAGTGTGACCGTGCGGGTGGTTAAGTAAGGTATACATTTTTTTTGGTTGATAAATAGATACTCAGTTGGGTTCATAATTGCTTAAATAGCATAATCTCAAGTTTTATTTAATATACTACAGTTTTATTATGTATAAAAATCTATCTCTACTTTTACCTAAAGTTTTTGAAGTTATTTTTAGAAGACTTACTGTAACAATACAATACTTTCTGTTATAAATAATGTGGGGATGGCTCATTTTAATAAAATTGTTTTTATTCTGCTTTTTATTTTATATTTCTCAAGAAAATGTTTGCTGCAAATTGTAGAGTTCTTCTTTGGATTCCAACCAACCCGTCCAATTAACCTTATCCATTTTTTTATTCGATCCATCTGTTTGACAAACGGCAAAATAAAATAACGTTTCTAAAACACAAATTGAGCATTTATTTTCATTCCTCTCCTTGTTGTGTGGGCAAGTTTAGCGATTCATTATAAACATTCAAGATAAATATCGACATTAATTATGATATAGTTTAGTCAATCCCTAGCGTACACGTAAAATATTTTGTTCAAAAATGAATTCACCAAAATCATTCAAATTATCAACAACGTGACTTTTTTCTTTGCAAAATATCAAAATTAATAAAATAATTGAAAATATTCTATATTTTAAACAGTATATAAATTTTATATTAAACAGTATTAAACAGTATATTAACATAAATTTTAACCAAAAACAGACGCGTCCTAGCAGTAACGACGTCTTGCGAATTTACCTGAGAAATGTGCAACCATCAGGATTATTTCTATTTTTGTCACCACAGTCAGTCACGGAACATGTAACCATTTTGGAAAACTATGAATTTTAGACACTAACACTATTATAATCTAAAAAATTACAAAATATAGCTATAGCTAGGAGCTTATTTCTTGCGTGCCGAATTGTGCTGAACTGTCATTCAAAATCGGTTACAGAGTCATGCGATTTGGTATCCTTTTCTATCTTGTATTTTTGCCATAACGAATTTTCTTCTCCCTTGCACACTATGTACGTCTATACGCCAGTATATTCTAAGTCTATGGTATGCCCTAAGTAGTCTGTGTATACGCCATAGACTTAGAATATACTGGCGCATAGACCACCTGACAGCCCGAAAACGCGTGACCAATTTTGATTTGTCATTGTGTGCTTTTGCTAGTGATGTACATTTTACTTACAAGGACTATCAAAAAATAATTGTTAAGGAAGCGGTAAAAAGATTTAATAAAATTGTTTACTGCACGAAGTTAAATAACTTCAAAAATTAACTGAATTTTACCATGATAGTTCTAAAATAATTAAAAAATATTTATATAACATGTTCCTGGGAATAAGCTGAACCTACCTGCCTTTTGTTGGATTTTAATTCAACTTAAAAAACTCCCCAATTATCAGATCTGAAGGTTGTATTTTCGAGCTATGATCTTTGGAGAAAAATATTTACTGCCGTGGGCAGTTTCCCTGGAATTTCTTTTTTAACATATTGTTAATATAAATAGGTAGATACTTAACTAAGTATATACCTATTTATATTTTATATATTTAATAAAACGTATTGATGGGGAAATATAAAACGGGGACACGGAGTACATAATGACTGCTATATTTTTCATATAAGTATTACTTTTGGTAAGTACAAACATTTAATAATTAAATACATTATAGAAGTTTATTTTAACATTCGACTTAAGTATGAATAGAAACTTAATAATTTAAGCAAGGGAACTTGTAGGAATCAGTTAAATAAGATTGCTCTGTTTAAAGGCCAATATGTTTATGAGGCTTCATCATGCTTCATGTTTATATTCTTTCATCTGTCCCTGTAAAGTATAAAGTAATAATAAACTTATTATTATTTTAGCTGCATGAATTTTAAAAACATAATGATCTTAACACAGTAAAGTGCACTAAATGTCTGAGGATACAGATGCACTCTCTATTCTCTTAATCTCGGTATGTTAAGAAAATGGTCACTCATTCATGGACTGACCGCTGAAGTGCAACTTAATCTCGCAGATCTATGGATCTGCGCAGCTGTTACTTAACCGCGAGTTCCTCTTCTCTATTACTTACGCTGTAGGGTATGAACCACGCTATTTAAGCCCTCAGCACAATGTCATCGGCCATCAAGCATGAATCGGACATCGAGCGTTGTGAGTATCAAATACTATGGAATTTATACTATCACGTCTCATGCGCGGGCGTCTAGTTGCGCTTCAGGAGCATTACTAAATATCTATACCTAACTACGCTAAAAGTTTTATCATTGTGACTTGGGAATATAATTCGAAGTTCCGAAGCTCCGCTCAACCGCTTGGGGAAAATAGCGTGATGCTATTAATATTGTACTAGTGTGACCGTGAGGCCGTGCGATTGGTTAAGTAAGGTTATACATTTATTTTGGTTGATAAATAGATTCTTAGTTGGGTTCATAATGGCTTAAAGAGGATAATGTGAAGATTTTTTTTAATCTTTAATGTACTTCAGTTTTATATAAAGTTTTGAAAGTTTAATTTTTTGAAGTCTTATTATAACAATATTTTACTTACTGGTACAAATAATGTAGAAATGACTCCTTTTAATAAAATTGTTTTTATTCTACTTTTTCTTTTATAATTCCCAAGAAAATTTTTGCTGCAAATTGTTGAGTTCTTCTTTGCATTCATATGACGTGATGCTATGAATATTGCACTAGTGTGACCGCGAGGTGCGGGTTGTGAAGTAAGGTTATACATTTTTTTTGGTTGATAAATAGATACTTAGTTGGGTTCAGAATTGCTTAAATAGGATAATATCAAGATTTTTATCTTTAATGTACTACAGTTTTATAATGTAAAAAATCTGTCTCTATTTTTATCTAAGAATTTCTATCTTGAAGTCTTATTATAACAATATTATACTTACTGGTACAAATAATGTAGAAATGTCTCCTTTTAATAAAATTGATTTTATTCTACTTTTTCTTTTCTACTTGTCAAGTAAATGTTTGCTGCAAATTGTTGAGTTTTTATTTGGATTCCAACCAACCCGTCCAATTAAAGTTAACCATTTTTTCTAATTATAGAATCCGGAAGGAATCTGTTTGACAAACGGCAAAATAAAATTATATTTTAGAAAGCAAACCGAGGATATATTTTCTTGTTGTGTGGGCAAGTGTATGGATTCATTATAAACATTCGAGATAATTATCGACACTAATTTTGACACAGTTGAGTCAATCCCTAGCGTACATGTAAAATATTTTGTATAAAAATATATTTACCAAATTCATGCAAATTATCAACAACGTGACTTTTTTCTTTGTGTAACATTCTATATTTTTAACAGTATATAACATAAATTTTAACCAAAAATAAACGCTTCATAATATTGACGATGTCTTGAGAATTTACCTGTGAAATGTGAAATTATCAGGATTATTTCTATTATTAATACCACAAGCACTCACAGAACAAGTAAGCATTTTGGAAAACAGTCACTTACTAAAAATAACCACTATTACACTCTAAAAAATTACAAAATATCTAGGAGCTATATCTTGCGTGCCGACTTGTGCCGACCTGTCATTCAAAATCGGTTACAGAGTCATGAGATTTGGTATCCTTTTCTATCTTGCATATTTGCCATAAGGAATTTTCTTCCCCCTTGCACACTATGTTGGTCTATACGCTAGTATATTTTAAGTCTATGGTATACGCCAATGTGTTTATTTGTGTAGGCGATGGGTTAGCCACATATCATTATGTATTTTATTCGTAGTGATTATATTCTCTTTGATGTATTTTACTTAAGGCTGTCATCATGGAAATGGATTTAAATACAGGAACAACCTCACTGTGTTTCATTTCAAACATTATATTAAATTTACATTTATTTACATTTAGGAAACAATTCATTGGGGCGTTATTTTGGTCTTTATCACTTATAATTAGGTATATCAATTAACCTAATTGAAAGTTCTCAAAGATATTCTAAAAAAGAATAATTAAAATCGTTTCACAATTAATGAAGATATCGCGTAACACAGTTTAAAAAAAAACACACACACACACTCGAAATGAGAATCTACTCCTTTTTTAAAGACGACTAATAACAAACTAAAATAATAAATAATGTAATAAATGCTTTAAAATAATCGAAGAAAAAGAAAAGATACTATGCGAGCCAAATGCGAGCTAAGATAACATTATGATTACTTTCTCCTTGATAATTACTACTTGATTTTTGTGACACAAAGTTGTCATTGTCATTTATAGTAATAGTTATGAATGCATTACTATTTATAATCGAATAATTTTTTTTATGGAAAATGGCTAACGACAGTGATATGAGATCACTTCTTACAATTTCCTCCGAACGTAGCACGCAGTCTGCAGTCCGTAAATGGAGGAACGTTCCGCTTCATGAACGATGTTCCATGAATGATATGGTTAAGATCAAGGAAGCTTTTGAGGTGGCCCACGGAAACAAGCTCCTGGCTAATGAGTTCAGAGATCTGTTAAGGACATTACTGAACGTAGAATACGATGATGAAGATTTCAAAATACTTTTTATGAAGGTATTTTGTCCTATTCGGTTTCACTATCATGAAAAATAAGTAATTGATAGTTAACCTTGTGAAAATTAACTGACATCACATGGGTATCAAACGCGGATGGCAAGGCACAATAGTGAGAAGTTTGGTCTGGCGCAAAAATATAATATTTTTTTCCTATACGAAATAAAGGTGAAGCACACAGTCCACCTGATGGTATGTGGATGCTGTGACCGTATGTCACTTCTGAGAGAGCCAAGAAACGGAAAAGATTTGATAGTATAAAAAAAGATATTTATATTCACTCATGCACATTTCTTTACGGCATTTTCCTTCACCACCGAGTGCATGGTAATGTTTAAATTTGCACTTAAAATTGTGATTAACAGTTTCAATTGTGCCGCCAGAATCGAAGTTTTGAACGTTATTCGCGTACTATAAAATTAACCACTGAGCTACTACGGTTTAGTGTCGTCAAATATAATTTTTCAATATTTTCCAAGATCAACACGAGCCGTGACGGGGAAATTGATTGGGACCAGCTGATATCTCACTTGCTCCTAGGCTACTTCGGAAACGACCAGGAGGATCAGCGTGAATTGCTGCAATTGCCAATTATGGGCCTGCCAAAGATCATGCGTTCTCAACATCGCCATCCGATCTCCAGGATCTGCTTCTGTCCTGATGTCGCCAAAGTAAGTCTAGTTTCATAGTACACACTATATAGTTATTTACTATGTACTTGCTCGTGATTACGGTCTCATTAGTCATATATTGCTGTAGCCTAAAAAATCCAGTAAAATAAAAATATAATAATGGATAACGTTACAAAATATGTAATAATCGAATAATTACAGTTCCAATGAATATATTAAGGATCTATATTTTTACAAAAAATGCTTAATATTTAGTCGATATATTATATAAGTGGTGAGTAATTGTGGTTACTCTTCAAATTCTCAGGTAGTATTGCAGTAGGGAGTATTTATATGAATGCTAGTTAGTCAAACAGACATTGTTCTGCTCTTTCCGACGACCATTTGTCCTATTAAAAATTCTTAAATTCGCAATAAAAATATTGAGGGTTACTTATCTAGATAAAAACTCCTAATCCTCTAAATCCTATCTCTCAAGTTGGAGCAAGCAATACACATTTACAAAATTTCATTAAAATCGGTGGAGTGGTTACGGACTTTCGAAGATTAGCGTGAACGAACATCATGATACGGGATTTTTATATATATATGATAGGAAGAATAAACAAAAGTTACGGGAAGGCTGCGGGTTGCGGGTTCGAATGTCGTGTTATCCCCTCACTATGAATGAAGTATTATAATTAATGCTTTTATGACAATTGACGGCGAATATATATAACTCAGATACGAGACCGATTGTGTTATAACTTCTGATATTTTTGGTTGAAATTATACACGGAAAACCGTTAATAATTATAATACAATTTTTGAATTTTGCTTTTAATGCGCACTACTATGATGATAAAATATCTTCCCATATTAATCCCTTAAAACCAAGAGGTACTTAAGAAAGTAGAAAATAGTAATCATTAACATCACGTCTGGTCTGTTAACTGCGTGTTTATAACCAGGCCAAATTTCAATCATCAAATAGTCTCTGAGAAAATACAGACGTCGCGTATCTATATCTATGCTACAGTTAAAAGTAGAAATGGGCCGACTAGTCGCCGACTAGTCAGGATAGTGACTAGTCGGCGACTAATCGGCAAAATATGCCGATTATAATCGATGGTTAACAAAAGAATTAAACCAACATTTATTCCTAATAATTGTTTTTTATTATACTTTTTCATTAATCTGCTGTGCTAGCTGCTAGCTGTTTTTATGATAATTACCTAGCTGCGCTTTATTATATTAATTATTAATCTGTTGCCATATTATAAGGAATTTAACAATCAGACAGAAATTAAGTATCATCAATCAATGACACATACATAACAAATAAAACAAAATAATATAATAGCATTAGGTACCTTAATAACATTTTCAAGGTATCATAGAGCCATATTATTACTTTAAATTTAGTTAGTCTTTATTAAGAATAATAAAATATAAAAAATAGTGTGATGAAATCATTGTACAATATTAAAATAAATTGGCAACAAGATGTTTAGTGCTAATGAATGCTTAAAAAGTACTTAAATATATTTTTTAATTAGTGGCAACCCCCTCCCCCCTCCCTTTTAAAGCGATTTTTCTCAGAAATCATTCAATAAAAACAGTTTTAACTGACTCGCTTCGGTAAAACGCGTTTTGTATAGTAAGAACTAGTTTTACCTGATATTCAATTTTGAGCATTAGTTAATTCTAGTTATGACAAAGGCATTAAGTAAAAACTAGTTTTAACTAGGGAGAACGCGTTCTATCTAAAAACTGGTTTTAACTGTAACATCTATACATACAAATAAATAAAATTGCAGTATCTGTTTGTAATGTCAAAATTACAGCTTTTTACTAAATGCATATGAAAGTATATACAGTACTTATAAAAAAATTACAATTTTTTAAATTTTTGTCTGTCTGTTTGTTCCGGCTAATCTCCGAAACGGCTGTACCGATTTTGACGGGACTTTCACTGGCAGATAGCTGATGTCATAAGGAGTAACTTAGGCTAAAACTAATTTTACGGATTATATCGCGTTTAATCAACTTATTTTTATTAATTCCCGACGTTTCGGGTGCTTTACAGCACCCATGGTCACGGGGGACTGAGGTGATTGACGTCCCGATGTCAGAGTTAATCAGGAGTATCTTCAGCTTTTTAATCATTAATTTTGGTCCGATCTACGCAGAATGAACTAACTGTGTCTTGAAGTCTTGCAGTGGTATGCTTGGGTTTAGTTTTAATTTTATTAATTACAGGATCCCAAGCAGGTGGTAGTACCCAGCCTCCCTCTCTATTGAAATTAGGATGTTTTTTAATTTCAATAGCCTCACGTATCATCCTTGGCAGGAATCGATGTTCTTTCGCGAGAATTTGTGGTCTATCAAATCTAATGTAATGGATCTAGGATATGATCACAAACTGCAGACTTCCCGGAACGTTGGTGTTTCACGTCAGCTATGTGTTCTTTTACGCGGGTTTTAATAGATCGTTTTGTTTGCCCTATATATGAGACCACATTAACAATCAAGCTTGTACACTCCTGCATCTTGTAGAGGAATATTGCACTTGACGGATGGTAAGAACTGACTAATCTTCTTCGGCGGCTTGAAGAATGTTCTAATAGAAGCTCGCTTCAAGATGTAGCCAACCTTGTCTGTGACTCCTCTGACATAAGGTAGTACAGCAGGCACACGCTCGACTGTGGCCGGCTTCACTCAGTCACTGTGACGTAGGCGCGGGACCAGAAGCTTGTTGTCGTGCAGAACCTGCTTGACGTGCTGAAGCTCGGCGGCCAGATGTTTTCTGTCACAGATCCCTAGTGCTCTCTGTAACAAAGATTTGCCCACGGTAGCTAACTGTGAAGGATGATGGTGGGATTCACCATTTATTTATCGGTTTGTATGGGTCTTTTTTCTATACACAGTGTGACCTATGGTGTTGTTAGGATTTCGAATGACTAACACATCTAGGAAAGCTAAAGAATTATTTGCCTCTAACTCCATAGTGCTTGATTGTGAATGTGGTCTCTCATATATAGCGCAAACAAAACGATCTATTAAAACCCGCGTAAAAGAACACATAGCTGACGTGAAGCACCAACATTCCGGGAAGTCTGCAGTTTGTGATCATATCCTAGACGGCTCCCGCCATTACATTAGATTTGATAAACCACAAATTCTCGCGAAAGAACATCGATTCCTGCCAAGGATGATACGTGAGGCTATTGAAATTAAAAACATCCTAATTTCAATAAAGAGAGAGTAGCTGGGTACTGCCACCTGCTTGGGATCCTGTAATTAATAAAATTAAAACTAAACCCAAGCATACCACTGCAAGAATACACAGTTCATTCTTCGTAGATCGGACCAAAATTAATAATTAAAAAGCTGAAGGTACTCCGGATTAACTCTGACATCGGGACGTCAATCACCTCAGTCCCCCGTGACCATGGGTGCTGTAAAGCTCCCGAAACGTCGGGAATTAATAAAAATAAGTTGATTAAACGCGATATAAATATAAGAAATCATTATGTAACTTAGGCTACTTTTATTTTAGAAAAAGAATTAGGGTTCCGCGCAAAAAAACTAAAACCCTAAATAACACGCGGGCGAAGTCGCGAGGAACAGCTAGTATTTCATAAGTGTTTAGTACCGTACTTTTGATTAGATATCATCTCTGTAAACTAATAAAAATCAAAGTAAAAAGTTTTTATTCAATTGCT
Organism: Parnassius orleans; assembly: GCA_029286625.1. Lineage (NCBI taxonomy): Eukaryota > Metazoa > Arthropoda > Insecta > Lepidoptera > Papilionidae > Parnassius > Parnassius orleans. The sequence continues at coordinate 516,707 of JAGSMP010000178.1, forward strand.
TGTCTAAAGATCTTATAAATGTCGAAATCTACACCGGTTCGGAAAATAATTAATAATAAACAGACTTATTTCGACAGTGAGAACAAATTAATGCTATCAGGTAAGCAAGTATTTTTTCATATTTTTTATAGAATAAATATGCATAGCACATATATATCGATATCTTTTTTACGTGGTAGAACCATGCTGCAGCTGTATTACTGGTATAGTTGTAGCACGAATGGGTCGGCTCGACCGGGGAAGGACCACGCTCTCACAGAATACCAGCTTAAAATAGCAGCTTAACACTGCTGTGTTTCGTGTGGTGAGTGCAGAGAACCGGAGACACTTTTTACTGGAAACGAGGCATTCAACCTTATTCCTCACGGGTGACAACGCATCTGCATTTTGATTCGTAATCGAGGATAAATGTAGATGTCTATGGGCCACAGCAACCACTTACCCACAGGTGGACTGTGTACTCGTTTGTCACCCTTATCCTATATATTAGGTCCTTACATATGAAATTAGCGTTTTGTCGTACTGACCACTTTGATCTGAAATATCTCCTCTTTGGTTAAGAATTCCAAATTCAAATTTATAAATTCATTTAGCTGGTACATTTGAGTTTTGAAAACAGTAATTTATTTGTTTTTTCCTCATTATTTTATTCTTTGGCGTCGCTTATTACCGCACAATGGAAAACATGAAATATCGGTATATTTACAGGTTATTTGAGTTCTAACGTGGCACCAGTGCTGCAGAAACAGCTCGAAGGATTAGTGATGTGTACGGCGCTAGTGTCGCAAAAAAAAGGACGGTACGTTTTTGGTTTCAACGTTTTCGTTCTGGAAATATCGACCTTCAGAACCAACCCCATGGACGGCCGGAGACCAAAGTGGAAAATGAAGAATTAAAGGCTATTGTGGAAGCGGATCCATCACAAAGCACTTCAGAGATAGCTGCAGGCTTCGGTGTAAGTGATGAAACAAATCGGGAAAGTAAAAAAACTTAAACGATGGGTACCTCATGAATTGAGTGAATCGAACTTGCAAACACGCGTCGACTGCTGTGTTACTTTGCTCAACCGACACAATAATGAAGGGATTTTAAATCGAATCATTACTTGTGACGAAAAGTGGATACTGTACGATAATCGGAAGCGCTCGTCGCAATGGCTGAACCCTGGAGACCCAGCCAAATCCTGCCCTAAACGAAAATTGACTCAGAAAAATTACTTGTGAGTGTTTGGTGGACTAGCGCCGGTGTCGTTTACTACAGCTTTCTAAAATCTGGCCAAACGATTACGGCAGATATCTATTGTCAGCAACTGCAAACCATGAAGGAAGAACTAGCTGCTAAACAACCGAGATTGGTCAATCGCTCTATGCCACTGCTGCTTCACGATAACGCAAGACCACACACTGCACAACAAACAACCACCAAGTTAGATGAGCTACAATTGGAATGTCTGCGACATCCACCGTACTCCCCGGACCTTGCTTCAACAGATTACCATTTTTTCCGGAATTTGGACATCTTCTTACAAGGAAAAAAATTCAACTCCGATGAGGCTGTCCAAACCGCCTTCAAAGAGTTTATTGATTCTCGCTCCCATGTTTTTTTTTAGTAAAGGGATCAATGAACTACCTATGAGATGGCAAAAGTGCATAGATAACAACGGTGCATACTTTGATTAATGAAATATATTTTACAAAAAGAAATACTTTATATTTCTCCCGTACAAAACTCCAATTTCATATGTAAGGACCTAATATATCTATTAATAATCAAAATACAGTCATTGCATGACACTCCTGAAAACTAAGATGGAATGCCTAATTTTCAGTGATAAGGGTTTCCGTTTTTCTACACATCATCACAGTTAAGCATTAAGCTGCTAATTTATGCTGGTATTCTATGAGAGCGTGGCCCTTCTCCGGTCGAGCCGAGCTTTTTGTTCCGCATCCATGATATACAGGGTTATTTTTCAGAGTTGCCAAATTTTAAACTTAAATTCAAATATATAAATAATGATATACCGTTATTGCAGTTTTTGAAAATGCGAGTAAATAAGGCTTCTACTTTTATTTGAAATTATCCTAAATTGAATGTGATTTATGGGCAACAACGTTTTTGCCTGCCGATCGACCCTTACAAATGTGTGCGTGCGCAGTAAAATCAGTTAAAATTAATGCATTGCCACGCATTTTGAATTTAAAAGATAAAAAGGACTGAATGTTTGAGATTTTTTAAATTAATTTTTCTTCACCATTTGCTTATAGTACTTATTCTGAACTTTATACTATATAAAAAATCTAATTATTGAATATTGTCGGCGCCAGATAGTCGACAGTCGACCCTATTGTTTTTATTATAAGGCGCTTAATATTATGTTTATTATATAGAACCATACGTTATCGTACATTCAACCAATCACACAACACAAATACTCGCCAGTCATTCCCCACACCCGACACTCATATTCATTCTCACATTCCCATTTTGATTTCCAACCAAACAAGACACAAGCACAACACCAACAATAATATAGTTGTAAATCTGTAAATTCAGACGAATAATCTTTTAGAAGATCTACGATTTCTTTCTTTTGTTCATCGCGAACAAATATTATAACTAATTTTCCGTATTTTATCGCGTTTAATTTTACGTCCGGAATTCATCCACCTATTACCTAAAACTTAAAGTCCACGGCTGAACATAGGACGTTCCCATAAATTGCTTCATATTTGCAACACTTGGCAGGTAGGTTGGCAACCGCAGTATTATTTTGATTTGTTACCAGGAAGATGCTGCTGCCCATCTTCTGTTTTAGTTTCCCTCTGTCGCCCCTAACGATACCCACGAGACGATGTAGGGCAGTGGATATTCTTACTGCACCTACACGATTAAAATGATACGTCAGGAATTAAAAATAAAAAATAAGTTAAAATTGAGCACGATAATATGCGTAAAATTAGTTTTATTCAATGTGTAGTATTCGTGTAAATTTAAGAAATCTTTAAAATCCAATTATAATAAAACAAAATAAGCATTGCACTGTCGATGTGCAGGATCGCAGTACGGACCCCATGCAAGGCGCTTACATCACGGCGAGCCGCGACGGTATGATCAGCTGGTGGTCGCTCGACATGACATTACTCAGGACTGCGTATTCCTCCAGCCGTAAGTAAGAAAGAAGAAAGAAGACTTTAATTGACATCACAAAATTGATACACTTAATTGCTCTGTAATAGCGACGTCTACTTCAGTCTATAGGTAAAATCATTTTATCAAAGAATTAAAATTAGATGGCCTAAACACGACTATATAAATATAAATTGGTAAGATATTATGAAATCATGGATTGTTAAAAATAGTTTGGATATGATAATTTTATTCAATACTAGCTTCTGCCCGCGACTTCGTACGCGGATCCTGTTGCTTATGCCAGCGACAACGGGGTCGTCAAAATCGAAGATCTGAAACGTCTGATGTTGAATTCTAAGAGTCCGGGGACGGGAAAACAACGTGATTCGCGAGACGATTCGAGACGTTCTAGATCTTTCATATTTGTAAGTCAACAGGAAATGCCCATCAGACTAAACAACTTTTGCTAAGATGTCATTCCTATATATGTTATAGTGTCGCTGGGCTTTGGATGGAGTGTAACTCCTTGTGTGTTATTAAGTTAATATATTGGTAATATTGTTTAGATCACGTTTACATGAGGCTTAAGTACTTATAGAACAAAAATACTTCAGCGCAAAGCTTCCGGGTAAACTATGTTGAAAGTTGACCCGTCCGGCACGTGAACATAAAGATTTCTAGAACTGCTAACCCGGGAAAGAGCGACGTACAACTGACCATGCGAGAAACAACTGACACCGAGATCTACTCCAGCAACACGAAAAGTCTGCCCTTGAGCCTTATTAATTGTCATTGCATAACACCATGATACTGGGAATTGCGTTCTTTTAAATTGGAATGGAAAATTATTTGGTATTATGGGAATTCTGGGAATAAAGACGGTTTCTCCTGCACCGCAACCTGTTAAAATTTGAGCCTCGATTATATTTTGTTGCAACTGGGTTACTTTAAGCCGAGTTCCATTGCAAAGTTGTGGTGGTCTTAAATTTCGGAGCAGAATAATCGGAATGCCAATTTTTAAACAAATTTCATAAGAAGGAAGTCCGGGCATATTTAAAGAATTTAAAAATTCTATCGGGTAATTAGTCGCTTCTTGTTCATCGACCATTCTATTTATTGAACTATAAACTTTGCTTTCCCCCTGTATATTCGACAGTATTTTGTTATTAATCTCAGATGCCTGGTCATTGCGAGGAGTTAAAATGGATCTTTCGCATAGCCAGAAATTGTCCCTATTTAATATAATTGTTACGTCACCGTAAACCGACGATATAAGATGTGGTTGGGATTGCACTATACAACATAACTCAGGCGTCAGAATAAGTTTTCCTTGGTGTAGTTGTGGATAGGTACCTTCCCCAATCTTTAATAATTTATCAGAAAATTGACGATCATCCGGGTTATCTCCAGTCCTCACTCGCATGTTTATAGTCAAATGTACCGATTGTATATCACGCCACAAATAAGAGCTTTTTAGGCAAGCCCTAACCTCATCAGTTCGGGTTCGCCGTGGTATTACCGGTAAGGTTTGTCGGAAATCACCACAAAATAAAACCGTGATACCGCCCATTGGTCGATCATTTTGTCTTATATCCCTTAAAGTTCTGTCTACCGCTTCTACTCCTTTTCGGTGGGCCATCGTACATTCATCCCATATGATTAAATTACACTCACGTAATACCTTATCTTTGTCGCTATTTCTTGAAATACTACAGGTTGGACTTTCCATGCGATCTAAATCAATTGGTATTTTAAACATAGTGTGAGCAGTTTTACCTCCTGGTAGCAATGTTGCAGCTATACCTGATGAAGCCACGGCAAGAGCAATTTTACGCTGATTTCGAACGTAAGCTAATATTAATTTAGTCAAAAAGGTTTTCCCAGTTCCTCCAGGTGCATCTAAAAACCACATTGTTCCCAAATTATTCTGAACACTCTCGCACACGCGATCATAGACTGAACGTTGTTCTGCAGTCATCATTGGGGCACCGTTTTCTAATGTTGCCAGCAGTTCCATTGAGTTGTAACCAATCTCTGCAGAATATTCCCTATTGGTAACCTCTCCGACTGAGGTTGGTGTTGGCAAACCATATTCACAGAGTGATTTACTGCCTACTGCTGTTAAGTCTTCCTGAAGAGCTAATAAGCACAGATTTATGGCAAGATCACGGAAATTATCATTAGTTGCGCCTTCATCATTGTGAGATATATTCCGAAGAAAGTCTTCTGCAAATTTTTCTTTATATTTTTCCCATAATTGTACAGCATCTGACAAATTACAAAATGTGAGTAATGTTACAAATAAATGGCGTAACCGTCGTGGATTATCACTAACACAGGATTCTGCTAAAGCGTCATCCCAATGCTGATCATTTTCAAGCAAACGACGCGCTTGGCAAGCTGCATGATAAGTTGGATAAACAACATCGTCTACTTTTCTCAAATCTATAAATGATGTTGGTCCTCGCACTGTATGTAATAATAATCGCAAATAGAAACACTCAGCGTTGTTGGGATGAACGGTATACACTCTACCAAGAACATGTTTTTTGAAAATACCTGACTCGCCATCTACAGGCCTGCCACGGCGTCTACGATTAAAGACACCTAGTTGCTTATCGTAGGTATAATATAGGCAAAAGAGATTTTGCAAAATCATCAGTTTGGCAAAGTCGAAAGAATGCTAATAAAGTTGTTTGTCTAGGGTTCTCTAATCGTTCTGTAACATTTTCGGCGTTGAAATATATACGTTGACCGCCTTCAAGATGAACATCCAGATGAGTCACAGGTGGATATCTTTCGTGAATGTTGAAACTTAAGATCCGCCACACAGCTTCTGAAGAGCTGATATATCTGCCTGACTGAAATCTAGTAACTTCATCATGTTCATTTCTCAACGCAAATGTAGCTTGGTCACTGCCCTTGTTAATATACTTACAAATATATTTTATTGACTCTACACTATTACACATTTCAACATTTATGTGAGCTTGAAATGCTCTAGACATCATAGGCGAATACGGAACGACCCACCTATTATCTAAAGTAACCTGTTGTCCAGACACTCGCTTTTCAACAGTAAAATTACCATTGTCTCTTGAACGGCGACGATATAATGGGTATCCATCATGTCCTGTTACAGTTTCATCGACTAATGCTTTTGGATATCTTTTAGTGCAACGACCGTCTTGCATGCAAGGAGCATTCCCGTTAAATGCACCACATGGACCATGTATCATATGAGTTTTAACAATGTCGTATAACACGGGATCTGCAATCGGATCTGGAATTTAAGTCTAAAAATTTCTGTCTACATCATTAGGTCGAACCTTATCTTTTAACCAAAGCAGGATATGTGCGGGAGGTAAGCCGCGTTTTTGCCACTCAAAACTATACATATAACGCAATACATCTCCAAAAATGTTATCTTTGGTAAGTAGATCTATCATTGATTTTAATTTTAAATGAAAAACTCTTGCGATAATATCATGGCGGTCATGCGGTGCTTGACCCTCAATAAGCTCCCGAGTGATTTCATCCCACTTGGGATTGGTAGTTACAGTAATAAATAAGTCGGGACGTCCATATTTTCTTACGTAACAAAAAGCATCTTGAGTACGTTCGTGCATGTAGCGTGGACCACCAGTAAAGAAGAGGTAAAATAACTAAACGGCCCATATTCACCGTATCATTATCTTGCTGCATGGCGTCGCGAAGGTGCACGTATTCTTCAGCGCGCAGCTGCCTTTGATTAGATCGTATATAAACTAATCTTTCGGTTTCAATTTTTGCGTACATGTCAACAATAAACTGATTAAATAAGCCACGAAAACGTTGAAAATATACAAATCTATTCCGTCTCACTTGAAAGTGGTAACAATAAAATTGAAGGCATGACATCTTTTTATTATAATTAGGTGCGCATGTACGCGGATCAGTTTGATATAAAGCAAAATTATAACCATCTTCCCCTCGAGAGTATATCAAAGGATATTGCAAACTGTCGTAAGCCCTGTGGGTTTCGTAAATACGTTGCAAACGAATGTCTCTGGAACGGATAACGATATCACGCCTACCACATTCCTGGTCGACCAATACTACAGCAACTTAATTCGTGGATGGAACGTTATAACGCCCAGGGTGTTCCTGAGTTGGACGCCTATCGGCATTTATAACAATTTTATAATTGTTATCACCATCTTGAGGAAGAGCTTCTAATGCCGATTTAAAACTGCATACATACGAATTAACCTGATGCAACATGTTCTGAAGTTGTGAAATAAGTTCAGTATTTAAATTCGGGAAATCTTTTTTTAATTAGGGATGAGTGAGAGTGTTATAAACGTAAGAGTAGACAAATATAATCAGAAAGCTCCGAACTGCTAAGCTATCAGGAGTTACACGTGTTATTGTGAGTCAACAATAAAATATGCTGTATATGCTGTCGTGGGATATTTTTTATATAATTTTAAGGAGAACATTTCCGTTATACATGATTTCTGCTTTAACCATTAAGGCTGCACACGCGACGGAAGCTTAAAAAATGGAGTAATTTCTCCCGTTTCCCCAACATTTACCTTCACTGCTCTGCTGCCATTGATCGTAGCGTGATGAAAAGTATACTATAACCTGCCCAGGAGTATGAAGAATGATTGTACCAAGTTTCGTTAAAATCCGTCGAGTAGTTTTTGTTTCTATAACGAACATACAGACAGACAGACAGACAAAAATTTTACTGTTTGCATTTTTAGCATCAGTATCGATCACTAATCACCCCCTGATAGTTATTTTAGAAATATATTTCATGTACAGAATTGACCTCTCTACAGATTTATTATAAGTATAGATAATTAATTTTATCTATTTGATATTTGTATTATATTTGTAATTTTTCAATTCTTTATTTTATAGAGGCGTTCACTGCTGGTTTCTCTCGGTTCTCATCGGGTGGCTAGGCGTTGTTCGTACGCGGAGCCGAGTGTTAAATTATTATAATTTTTCATTATCTCTTGAACTATACGTCTAAAAAACATGCTATAAAGAGCAAAGTTTATCTTCATAAAATTGTCTTGATGATGAAGTAACTTTTGTTCGTAAGCATTAATATGCCATGCCTAATAATATATATCAACGCTCATAAATCACTTTTTAATTTTCAATATATTTTTTTGTCACAAAAACCCTATTATGGCTTACGTATAAGAAATAGGACTATGGTATCGCGCACTTTTTTAAATGGAGGAAAGACCTATATTTTTGCTGGACATAGTATTTACGTATCACTAACTATTACGCCATAGCACGCGGATAAAGCAGTTCGGGAATCACTAACCATTACGCCATAGCACGCGGATAAAGCAGTTCGGGAGCGCCTTTTCTACCGACTTGCTTAACAAATCAATGTTTAAAGCTAGCTGATAAGTGCAGCCTAATGCTAGCTAGTAGCTTATACTATTCCTCGTGAATCTAGCTATCATGCACAAAAAGAATTTATCAAATCGGACTAGTAGTTCCGAAGATAAACGTGTTTAAACAGACAAAAAGCCTCTTTCGCTTTATTATATTAGTATACAGGGTATTTTTGAAACGCTCCCGAAAACGAAGACAGATGATAGTACTAAGGATACCTATGATGATGGGTCACAAAGAAATTCGATCCCGAGGAAAAAAAATCATCTTTTCACAACGTTTTATTAACTTTATTCACGCTCCATCATGTTATTACAGTTATTTGAAACGATATTTCACAAAAATCATGAAAATACTGAAACATAAAACCAGCAGTGAAACTTTAAAAGAAAATCAGCTGACAATAGGGTCAATATCCTCGCGGGCTCGAACTCTTACCTAGATCGGTACGAAACGATGCATTAGGTTATACTACTTACTCACTCTACCCTTCCTTTCACACACACGCTGCTTCGTGTCGCCTCGCGCTGTGGAATTTACATGCTTCAAGGACGTTACAATAATTTTAGTTTTAAGACAGTGCCATGTTGACTATCACGAGCGATAGTTCAATTGTTTTGTTTATTAAATTATTGTCGTTATTACTTGTTATTTATTAATTAATGATGTTGTTCTTGTTGTTACGTTTTGTGTTTTTGTTTTGTTTTAATAATGTCTAACGCGTAGGTACGTTTATAGTGCTCGTGAATACGGCAACATGTTAATGTGCCTTGAAGAATCTCATAAGGCCACGGAGGATCGGTAAGCTGTTTCATACCTAATTTTATTTAAATAACTTAGTACTGAACTGATCTGAATAGGTACATAACTGAATACATCAGAATAATAAACATACCTACACAATGGATAACAAAGCATGACTCTAACCTTGTAAACATTTTATTTAAGTATTTTTCATTAGCGGGGAATCGAACCAGTTATTTGTAACGACAATAATTTAATAAACAAAACAATTGAACTATCGCTCGTGATAGTCAACATGGCACTGTCTTAAAACTAAAATTATTGTAACGTCCTTGAAGCATGTGTAAATTCCACAGCGCGAGGCGACACGAAGCAGCGTGTGTGAAAGGAAGGGTAGAGTGAGTAAGTAGTATAACCTAATGCATCGTTTCGTACCGATCTAGGTAAGAGTTCGAGCCCGCGAGGATATTGACCCTATTGTCAGCTGATTTTCTTTTAAAGTTTCACTGCTGGTTTTATGTTTCAGTATTTTCATGATTATTTTTGTGAAAGATCGTTTCAAATAACTGTAATAACATGATGGAGCGTGAATAAAGTTAATAAAACGTTGTGAAAAGATGATTTTTTTTCTTCGGGATCGAATTTTTTTGTGACCCATCATCATAGGTATCCTTAGTACTATCATCTGTCTTCGTTTTCGGGAGCGTTTCAAAAATACCCTGTATAGATTATATCTCATTCTATCCTATAGATTTATATATTTGTCTCTTTTTAGTGCTGCTTTTTCGTTTCATTGTGTTTCAAATCACGACGATGCTAAAAAAGTTTTCACTTCATTATCACGAGAGAAAAACAATACCAGAGCATTTGTGTGAAAACAAATTGGGTCCCTATTTCAGCTTACTGCTGCTATACTAAATGACAGCAGCGCTGATTTTCAAATAGAGCCCAATATTGACTTCACGGACGGTCATACATTACCTAAAGCTAAAAATTAAAACAAAACATTCAGAGAAGTGATTGATTATTATTTGGAAATAATTTAATTGAATATATATAATTACATTGTATATGCGAACATAAACATACACTTACACACATACACACCTAAAAATCGCACCTCTATAAATTTCTACTTCAAACTACTTTTAAATCCATTTAGTCAATGGTAAGTCTATGAGTATGTTATATCATTGAAATATAATTAAATTTACTCATTAGAAAAAATAATGGTTATCATGTGTTTTTACCGGGGAATAAAAAAAAAGTTAATGTCAACAAGAAGAAAATTACGATTTATTGCAACTTACAAAATTAAATAAAAACATGTTTTGAAACGGCCTAAAACCTAGTGTTACCACCCCTTGCCTTAATTACTGCTTCCATACGGTCTTTCATTGATCTAATCAACGTAACAACGCGTTCTTGAGGAATGTTGTCCCATTCCTCAATGACAGCCTCCTCGAGTTCTTGCAGTGTGGTTGGGGCAGGATCACAAGCCCGTACTCGCTGCTTTACGTCATCCCAGAGGTGCTCTATCGGGTTCATGTCTGGACTTTGCGCCAGCCACACAGAGATCGTACAATTAATGCAGTGTGGCAGCGGGCGTTGTCATGCATTAATGTAAATCTATCGCCAACAAAACCCGCGTATGGGACCACATGCTCTTCTAGGATGTATCGGTGAGCAGTCAGCGACCCTTGACCACGAGCACCTCCACTCCGGGAAACGCAGACAAGGCTGGTTTTGGCGTCGACTGACATGCCACCCCAGAACATGCATGAGCCACCCTTGAATCCAATTGTTTCTTCAATACAGGCTTATGCTAATCGTTCCCCTTGCCTTCTGTATACTCTTCAGCATTTATCATTGCAAAATGACATACTCTCGTCTCATCCGAAAAAAGTACCGTCCTCCATTGGTCGATCGTCCAATCAATATGATCGCGTGCAAATTGCAATCGATCTCTGCGATGCTGTGCGGTCAATTTTCGACCAGTTGCAGGGCCTATGCGCTGCAATTTTCTTTTCTCTTAACCGTCTTCTGATCATAGAGACGCTTACAGATGTTCTGTGAGCTGATCGTAGCTGCTGTTGCAGATCTACCGCAATCGAGAATCTATTGCGTAAAGATGTCGATACAATGAATCGATCGTCTCTTTGAGATGTGCAGCGCTGTTGGTTTAGTTGCCGAGCGACATCACACTGTCGCATCCCTGACTCGCAATCACTTGAGCGGCTTCACCAGCAGTGGTATCCATATTGTGGGGTTTTTAGCTTGCTTCAGAAGTTTACGTGTATCCTCTTCAACGTTTGGAAAGCGAATGACTCACATTTTTTTTTGCGCCCAAAGCAAGGACTATCCTCCGGAAGCGGTGGAGGGAGGTGATGAATGTTCATAGCATACCACGCAGCCGGCTGCTTGGTTATGTGGAACTCACTTTTAAGAAGTGCCTACTCACTAAACACCACCTGTTTAGTGGGTGAGCACTGGCTCTGGCTCTGGCCTGTGGCCTCTTCGCCGCATCGGAGACGACCTCCCTTAAGGAAGGGGCGTGAGGCACAACCGTCCGGGGACGGAAGCGCGGGTCAACCAACACAGCCGCAAAGGGCGGCGGTGCTGGAGTGAAGGTGTGGGAGTCGCATGAGCGAGAATGCACTCACCGTACGGGGACGGCGAGCACGGTCTGCTAACGCAACCGCACGGGGGCGGCGGCGCTAGCGGAGGCGGGAAGGAAGGCACTCACCGTACGGGGACGGTGAGCTCATCAGCTAGCACAACCGCACGGGGGCGGCGGCGCTAGCTGGGGCGGGAGGGCACTCACCGTACGGGGACGGTGAGCGTGGTCAGCTAACACAACCGCACGGGGGCGGCGGCGCTAGCTGAGGCGGGACGGGACGGGACTGACGTTTTCAATTCCTCGACTGAACTGACTGAGGGAGAATACCCGTACGGGGACGGGTGCTCGGTCAGCGAGCGGACTCCGCTAGCGCACGACCGCACGGGGGCGACGGCGCAAGCGGAATGACTTGACTCACATTTTACCTGTACCGGCCTTTTATAGCACATAACGCACCGCAACTAGTGATCTTTATGACGCGTATTTTTGAAACAGTTTTTTCAACGTCTCGTACTCAGGAGATCTCTTAAGTTTATGAAACAAAACGGTTGTTAATTTAAAGGTTAATAAACGCACTTTCAGTAGGTACCAATATTGATTTGATTAAATGTAAACACCGAGAGCCAGATACTCAAGTAACTTTTTTCCGTGGAGGTGCGATTTTTGTGACGCCGAGTGTTCTATACACACATATTATATATATGTATGTATAGAACACTCGTGTATGATGTAATAAAACTAACAAGTAATAAAACCGAAGACTAATTTTTTCTAGACATCATTTTGGATCATTAGCGGTTTGAAGTGATCACGAATGCAAGATATTTAATTTTTTATTTTTATGTTTTTTTAGGAAAACATACAGTTATTTACAATCAATTGTTTTTATACATTTATGTAGAAATTACAAAGTTCTCACATGTAGTATAGACAGAAGTGAAGTATATGTCTGCAATATTGAAATAATTGGCACCTGGAAAGATAAGGAGGTTAGTGCTTGCATGCTATTAAGACATAATCAATCATTTAAAAAAAATCTGTCTGTCTGTCCGGGCCTCTTCGGAATGGCTGAACCGATTGTGATGAAACCTTACGTTCAGATAGAGAGCATTGCCTGAAGGAATCTAGGCTATATATTATATGAAAAATTTGAAGATTTAATTACATCACTTGATAGCTAAAGGATCAAATAATTCGTTTCGTTGAGCGAGGACTGTAACGCTTCGCGTGCGGTGGAGGGGAGAGCGCCGCCATTTTGAGGTCGTTTCGTTATCGAACACGTCGTATTCACGTACGACACACGGCCGTGTCCACGACACAGCAACACCCCGATTTTTTTAAATAAAAGTAAGGATGACAAACGAGCACACTATCCACCTGATGGTAAATGGATACTAATTATAGAATATAATACCATAGATACATTCATCCTCAATTAAAAATCAAACTGCAGATGCATTGTCACCTTAGCGGTATTGTCACATTGCCATCTTAATATGTTCTCCAGTTCTCGTCTCACACCAAACGAAACAACAGCATTATACTGTTATTTCACGCTGGTACTCTGTGCGAACGTGGTCCTTCCCCATTGTGCATGGTAATATTTCACCATCGGGTGAATTGTTAGCTAGTCTAACAGTTTTTTAATTCTATTTTTAAAAACTAACTCGTCGCGAATTCACCAGCTCAGCTGAAGGTGCGCACCACTTGGGTAACGGATATGGTGTGCATGCCGGACGTGAACATCGTCGTTACCAGCTCCACCGAGCGTGAACTGCGCTTCTACGACTGCATTGCCGGCACCTTCACACTGAAGATCGTCATCTCAAGCTGGGAGTACATGGTACTGAGTTTGATGTTCAGATAACTTAGATAAGGCTGTGAATGACGTAGGACTAAGGAAACCTCTATCTGGAGACGATAGGAAATGTTATAATTACCTTGCTTTTGGGTAAATGCTTGAGGTTAATAAATCTTTGGAGCACTTCTTTTAATACACAACCTGATCTTTTATAAGCAATACACAAATATAATTTTTTCGTATTAAAATCCACTTCAAACTGCGAAATACTGAAACAGCTTATTTTATTTATTTTATTTTGTAGATTACGGGCGACAAATGAGTACACAGTCAACTTTTTTTTTATAGGATAAGGGTTACAAGCGAGCACACAGTCCACCTGATGATAAGCGGTTGCTGTGGCCCATAGACATCTAAATCTATCCTCGTTTGCGAATCAAAATGCAGATGCGTTGTCAGCCGTGAGTACTAAGATGGAATGCCTCTTTTACAGTAAAAAGGGTCTCGGTCATTCGCGCACTCGCGTACTCTGCGCGTCGTGGGTAATCTACGGCGAGTGCTTAGGTACGGAGAGCTGCGTGGTGATAGATACTGCACGATATACACGTCATACTAGTACATATGTATATGGACGCAGCAAACTAAGTAAAATAAATGAATATCAACTTAAGACAACAAGAGAGATTAACAAGTTTTATACGTGGTAGAGCCATGCTGCAGCTATATTAGTAGAATAGTTGTAGCACGAATGGGTTGGTGGGACTGTGTGAGACACGGTGTAGAGACACTCACCATACGAAACACAGTGGCATTAAGCTGCTATTTTACGCCTACAATTAATTGTTCCGGCTCTGGATGTTTGTCCTCGTGCAATTAATGTTTGTAAACTGCCTCCACGATACAGGAGAAAATCCTAGTGTGCGGGTAACGTTAAAAAAGAAAAAAGACATTACATGTCATCTGAGACTTCTATGTATACTTACCAGACTTATAATTCAGAACAAAAATGAGCGCGAGCGCGTGCGTGGGCGGTTAGGGAGATGGATAAATTAAGATGGCAGTTGTATTTTCATTTACGACAGTTACTGTTTAAGGCAAATACAAAAAAAAAGTTAATAAATTACATTATTATATGAAATAAAATTAAAATTACGTCGACAAAGTGCGTACATAAATAATGACAGCGTTTTGTTAGTCACATCAAACAAAATCAGTGTTAGACTGTCGAAAACAACGTTCACGGTTTATAAAACAAAGAACTAGTCTTCTCGGCCACTCGCAGTCGACTAAAGAAGTTACGGAGAATTGACAGAAACTTAGTGCGCAATATAGTATACATAGAAGTGTTTGTTCAGAATGCGTGTTTTTTTAACAACGTTTAGGCTTTAGGTAAACTGGAAGTGAAAAATATTTTCTGCGCTAGATATGCACAATGTACTACCACTTTCACAAAGAGCTGACGGAAAACTGCCTCCTGATCTGCGGGGATGTGGGTGGATACGTGCGCGTGCTGCGGTTTTCTCCAGTACTGCGTGGGCCCTTCCGCAACCAGCCTGAAAAGGCGCTGCAGCTACTGCGGCACGTCGATCTCCAGAAGCGGGTTAGAATTGATAGGATTATTTTATTTATACGCCGTGTAGTCGCTGAGTCAGAGGATATACGTCTTTAATTATACCCTCAAATTATACTACTATATCACCTATAAGATAAGAGGCAACAGAGGGAAATTAAACTGGAGAAGGATAAAGGAGAGACATAAGAGGCGACAAAGCAAGATAAATCATCACATAGATTTGCAGCAGCATCTTTCTGATAACAAATCAAAATAAATTTTTTTTAATTAAGATATAAAGGTTTTTATTTTCACAAGAATAGTTTTTTAACAACAAATGACTTCGTATTTTCTTGAAATTTAAACCACAATTGACACAGCGTAAATGTCCTCTTGAATGAGTTACTGAGGGCTGGGAAGAACTTTGGCCGGTGTGAAAGCTGGCGTCATCGTTAACAGTGAATCCATGTTCAGGCTGTGGTCAATGGGGTGAGAAGAATTATCGGAGTCCATTTAGAAAGCTTATTCGTTGCTTAGATAGATAACAAATCCGCGAGAAAACAAACAAAATAACACAAATGCAAAGGAATTCGACTTGTGACTATTTAGTTTTGATAATTATGACATGGGCCGAGCTGTCAGATTCGATGTTGCCCCCCTTTAGGGTTATATTTTTTTTTGGAGTTTATGGCCTGGTATCTAGACCTTTAGGCCAAGTCTTAGGTATTTTTATTCGGTTTATTACAATTTCCAAATGTTTATTTATTCTTCATAGTACACTGCTTCACAATATGTTGATGCGTCACATTGTGCAGCCCTTGGGAGATTTTGACGGCAACTTGAGTCAGCAGACAGCTGACAGTTGGCGATGGTATCTCAAGGCGCCTAAGCAGATAGACACCTTATCTTGAGAATCACGTCACCATCAGAGCACTTGTATCACCGTTTCCACTAATAGTTCACATGCGCAGACACTTTATACGCAAAATCGCACCACTTTTACATATCAAACCGCCGCCGATCAAGTTCCCGCCAAAACTCCTTTTAGGGTTATATATGTTCTGTGATGTTGCCACTTAACAGACAAAATCGATAAATCGATATAGATTTTTATTCGATTTATACTTTCATAAAAAGAATAATCTTTGATTCGCTTTAAGTTCTGCACGCCTTTTAAAATATGTTTTGTTTTATTTATTTAAATTCAACAGTTAAATTGTGCAGTAGCGTTTTTGTTATTTTCGAAAGAATTCATGGTAAATGAACTATCAATCCGCTTGTTTAATTATTATAACATCATAATAATTATCGAAAAATAATGTTAGCATTATAATAATGTTGCGCGCCACTATTAATGGTTTATACATGGCAACACTAGTTACCACTAGCGCCCTCTAGTATCGAGTAGCAGAACTAGGAGAGTCAAGATCCTTCTAGAAATTTCGGGACCGATATGTACTGAACATTCTAGATGTTTCTACAGTAGAAGGTTCTGGAAACTATCTGAGGCCCTATATAAGGCCGGTATAGACCGCGACCGAGTCAGTATTGAATTCGCGATACAAGCGAAGACTTCGAAGCGATAGAACTGCGAACTAAAGCGATCTGTAGTAAAATTGTGTTTTGTTATTAGTGTGGTTTAAAGTTGTAATTAGTGTTGTGTAATTAAAGTGTCAATTTTGGTAATTCACTCGGCAGTTTTAATTGTATCGAACCCCAAGCTCGTAACAATAATGACACCATAAAAAATCGATTGAAAAAACAGAACCGATTTTTTTAACGAGATTTGTAATTGGCAACTTTTTATATTATCCACAAACTAATGAATTGCGGATTTACCTAATTTCATTTTTATCTTTTCGGTACTTTTTTTTTGTGCAAAAATATTGCAATCTTTTTGGATACATGAATACCGCGATTAATAACCATAAAAAAAGATGATTTTTTTTAACAAATGCAAATTGTTGGGCGTTTCATGGCCAGAATTGGGCATTCCCATTTCAATCTTTAATTGAAACACACAGAGAAAAAGTCTGTGACTAACAGACAGACAGACGCTGATTCCATAAGTTTTCTATTTTGTTGAATTAAATACGGAACACTAAAAATAATATGGTAAGTCCAATGTCCAGCTGGTGGGGATTGTTAAAAAGGTTTTCATCCGCCAAAGGAATTAAATAGAATGAAGATATAGAACGCAAATATTACTAAAAACTAAAAAGTAATATTTGCCTTCTCTTCGTTCTTTGCTCCATGCAGAGAAATGAAAGGATAGGCTCTAAATGAAAAAAAAAACTTATCTGAAGTATACAAGGCGGACGCGTTCGCTGCTTTTGTATGCTAAAGTGTCGGACGAGAGATTTTAACCGACTTCAAAAAGGCGGAGGTTCTCAATTCGAGTGTGTTCTTTTTTTGTATGTATGTTACGTCATATCTTCGCAGATTGTGATCTGATTTTAATGATTCTTTTTTTATTAAATTGGTTATACTTCAAGGGTGGTCCCATATGAATTTTGATAAAAAATTCCACTCCTAAGGGTAGCAAATAAATAACTTCCTTTTTAGCAAACTGAAGTCGGTTTTTACTTTTTGTTAAAAATTATAACAATTTTCTGTTCACTTCACTATTCTAACTTTTAGCGTTGCAGATAAATGCTTAGGTACTGTATGATGGTGAGACATCAGGTACATTTTTATTGATAATGATGATGAATAGCGGTCAAGCGAGCACATTGTCCACCTAATGGTAAGTGGAGACTATGGCACATAAACACCTACCTATTTGTATCTGATAGATTAAGAATCTAAGTAAAATGGAATGACTCGTTACAAATCAAATTACAGATGCGTTGTCACTCCTGAGGAGTGACTCGTTAACAGTGAAAAGGATCTTCGGTTCTCGTCTCTATAGAATATACTAGTCGTCACTTATCATTCGAAACACAGCAGCAAATTATGTTAGTTGTGCTAAAGGGTTAAATTGTGCTATTTCACGCTGCTATTCTGTGCGAGCGTGGTCCTTCCCTGTCGAGCCGACCCATTCGTGACTCCACCACGTATAATTTGAATTGGTGTTTGATGGTTCCGTGGCGCAATGACTTAGCAATGAGTTGTCGCGCTAAGGGCCTCGAGTTGGAATCCCGCAAGGAACAGGTATTTGTGTGGCCTACAAATAATTGTTCCGTGTCTGGAGCCTTGTGTAATTTATGTTTGTGAACTGGCCCCACGATAACGGAGAAAATCCTAGTTTGGAGGTAACGTTTAAAAAAAAGAAAAAAGTTTTGGAAAATCCAAAAGTGCATGCCTCACACGCTTATTATATTAAAAATTAAAATTAAGAAACAGGGAATCTGATCGACTTTCATTAATAACTTTTAAACGGTGTTAAGTTCAATAACAAAAATCAATAGGGATCCTCCTTAGAATATATGGAATGTTATTCAATACTATATATCTCAATCTATTGCTTACATTCTTACATTTCTATTAAGCGAGAAGACTCACCAACGCACAGATCAACGGACGGCAGTCCGTATATTTTTTCAATTACATTTATTGTTATGTAATCTAAAGTGAATCAATTAGAAAATAAACTAATCTTATAATTCAATTTCTGTAGTTATTGTAATGTTAATAATAAATAATATGGATTTGATGTCTAGCTAAAAGTATAAGAACGATTATATGTAGCGAAATTGAGGTATGGCCACATATCGAGAGTAGAGCACTCCCTCACGTTGTGAGGCATGCAATACTAGGCGCCCGTGTTCACTAATTTTGTGTGCTAAAGTGTCGGAAGAGAGAGAAGAGAGTTTTTTTTTCTGTTCTCTTCACTATTCTTTTTCTTTTTGCGTTGCTGACAGATGCATACTGTGAGATTGTGGGATATCTCGTTTATTTGTATACAAGTAATAAATAAACGAGCGATGGTAAGTGAATGCTGTGGCCCATGGACACCTACATCTATCTTCGATTAATGATCAAAATGCAGTTGCGATGTCACTCCTGAGGAGCAAGATGGTATGCCCCGTTACTGAAAAAAGAATATCCGTTCTCGGCATCACATAATATACTAAGTACTTGTAACTTATCATGTCGATCACCATTCGAAGCACGGCAGCACTCAGCTGCCATTTCACGCTGGTATTCTGCGCGAGCGTGGTTCTTCCACGATCGAGCCGACCTGTCCGTGCTGCAGCGTGGCTCTATCAAGTACAATTTAGAAAGGTGTTCTATTTCAGCCCCAACTGCTGCCGGAGTTGCAGCTGGTGGAGTTCCCGCGCGCGCACAGTGAGTGGGTGCGCCAGGTGTCGTACTACGCGTCGCTGCATTGCGTCGTGTCTTGCGCCACCTGCCCCGAGGCACTGCTCATGTGCGACCTCGCAGCCTCCCGGACACACACCACCTTCCACGTGGACAAGGTCCACGTCATTCTGTTAATGTCTGTGTAATATTATGCTGAATTATATTTTTGATATATATATATTAGACAAAAGAAACAGAAACAGAAACTTTTTTATTCAATGTAGATTATAAATAATACTTATTGAAAGTCACTCTTTTGTTTAATTTACCACTGGTTCGGAAAATACTTCTTTCCTGGGAAGAACCAGCAAGAAACCCAGTGTGACTTATTTTGAAAAAAAAAAAACGGTTTACAATCATTGAAGTTACACAATAATTAACAACAAAAAAATTAGAAATAGCTTGGTAGCGATCACCTCATTCCTAGGTGTTTATTATCATCCATAAATTCCTAAATATTATAATAACACTTTTTAATATAATCTATGTTTAATAATGTTTACAAACTTGACGGAAGTCAGATTTTGTATAATTTCTGTGATTTTGTTGTAAAAGCGTGTACCAAAGATGTTAAAACATCTTTGGCGTGTACATACATCGCCAAAAGAATAAATTACTGACTCTGTGGAGTTGACATGCGTTTATTCAACAACTTACACTCATACAGTTGTAATACAGAAAATAAACTGGTACATAAAAACACCGAAGATAAAATTCATAAAGAGAACACAGACATAAAATAATCTCATTGCCATGAGTGACGTGATGCTGAAAGAAAAAGATTAGAGTGGGGTAAACAGAATAAAGGACTGAAGGAATAGACTTAGGGAAAATCTTGAGGTAGGCATGGTTCTAAAGTCAAGCTGTAGAATTTTCAGCGTAAGAGGGTTCATCGCCTCATAGCGCCCGATTGTTGTGAGGGGTCTTTTTCTTCTTCGTAAGCCCGTAAAAAGTCTACTGCTGAACTTGGGTCTTTGTAGTCAGGATTTGCCTTAATGGTAACGCTTGGCAGAGGATTTACGATCACAATACCAGATGTCTCGGGCATTTGACGCTACTACCCGTCGCCGGTCTGCTAGATTTTGCGAATGGCGTAAACGATTCAACTACTCTCTTAGCGGTCAACTAACCCAGAGTGTATTTCAACTGTGGATGCCTCGTTTAGAGGCGAAACACGTGTCGTATTATTGACGGTGGTATGTATTTCCTAGTGTAGTGGTGTTGAAATTAATGACCATGGGGATAGTGCACGCAATCGCAGGAGGGTGGGAAGTGCTCTTCAAATTAGATAAGGCACTACCTTGCAAAGTTGCGGCAGTACTTCACACCGGGGCAGCTTCTTACCTTATATAAAGCGAAATTCCGGTCGTGCATGGAGAACTGCTGTCACATATGGGCTGGTGCTGCAACATGCCACCTCGCAGCGTTGGACTCGTTGGAGAGACGTGCTAAGAGGCTCATTGGTGACTTTGATTTGGTTGAAACCAATCTTGTCAGCCTCGACCACAGGCGCAGAGTAGCCATCCTCCCGGTATTCTATAGGATGCATTTCGGTGAGTGTGCGCTAGAATTACACGCTTTAATTCTCCTTTCCACCATCGGACAACCAGGCGGTCGGCGAGTCTTCACCCCTTTGTTGTGGATATCCACGCATTAGCACAAAACGGTTTGCTTCGTCTTTTGTATTGCGTACAGCAAATAAGTGGAATAATTTGCCGGCGTCTATCTTTCCGTCCGAATATAATCTGGGCGTCTTCAAGGCAAGGGTGAATAGACTTTTGTTACGCCAAGACAGTGCGATGTACCATCTAAGGCCGCATCACCACTTACCACTTTTTGGGATTGTGGTCAAGCACTGGCTTAAAATAAGCAAAAAAAGAAAAAAGACACATAATTTTATTTTATTACGCGGATCTAAGCTGATTAATTTTTAACATCTATAACATTGGTTTAATCTACATAATCAACTTCGTTCTCCCGACAGTTGAAAAGATGTTGAAATTAAATGCAGGGCGTCCAGTGCTTCGCTTTTGACGAGGAGGCGCACGTGGTGGTGACGGGCGGTCTGGACTGCACGGTGCGAGTATGGAACTCGTTCGTGGCGAGCTCGGCCAGTGCAGTGCTGCAGGGCCACCGCGCAGGCGTGGTGGCGCTGGTACTGCAGGACAACGCCCGCTTCGCCTACTCCTTGTCGAGGGACCGTATTATCAAGGTCTGGGATCTGCAGTCGCAAGCCTGCTTACAGGTAGGATGCAAAGTGTATTTAAATAGTTTGAGAAGTGCAAAATGACGGTTTATTTACGTGGTAGAGGCACGTTGCAGGTATATTATGTTTGGAGCATGAATAGGTCGGCTACACCGGGGCCACCACGCTCTCACAGAACACCAGCGTGAAATAGCGGCTAAATGCTCCTGTGTTTCTTATGGTGAATGTAGAGAACCGGAGACTCTTTTAACTGAAAACGAGGTGGCAGTTCCTCAAGGGTGCGTGCTATTCCCTACCATGTTCCTTCTGCATATCAATGATATTGATATGTTGCATTCTAGTAACATTCATTGTTATGCAGATAATAGCACTGGCGATGCCTTATACACCGGCCGTGCTAATATTTCTCGGGAACACGTCATCGAGTGCCGGAAAAAACTTAAGTCTGAAGTCGAGTCTTTCTAAATCAAATTCAGTTTAACCCCCAAAAGACACTGGTTTGCGCATTTACCGCAAAAAAGAACCTCTTTGTCATATCTCCTTAACTACATGGCAATTCCACTTTACTATATTCAACGGAGTCTGAATCATTGATGACCAAGTTCATTCCGACCGGCCTGATCCACTGGCCTAGCGAAGAGACGTTGCACCTCTATGCATCTTCTATCGCATATACCACGGGGAGTGCTCAGAGGAATTGTTCGGATTAATTCTAGCCGCCAAATTTTACGAACGCACATTGCTACAAAACTTACAATACCATCCACACCATCTGGATGTTTGGCGGTCTATCACTGTACGTTTTATTAGGAGCTTTTTTCCTCGCACAACCTCTTTGTGGAATCGTTTACCACCGGCGATTTTTCCGGACCGCTACGACTTAGGGACCTTCAAGAAAAAAGCTTAGTCCTTTCTAAAAGGCCGGCAACGCACCTGCAATTCCCCTGGAGATGCAGTTGTTCTCTTCTCCAAAAAAAATTGAGTATAAATATAGATGTCTAGGGGCCACAGCACCCACTTACCATCAGTTGGACTGTGTGCTCGTTTGTCACCTTTATTCTATAAAAAAAAACAGCTCAGTGGCGCAATGGATTAGCAATGAGTTATGGTGCTAAGGACCGCGGGTTTAATTTGCGCACGGAACAAGTATTTGTATGGCCTACAAGTAATGGTTCCGGGTCCGGATGTTTGCCCTCGTGCAATTTATGTATGTAAACTCGACGATACAAGAAAAAATGTTAGTGAGGGGGTAACTTTTTTTAATAAAAAAGTTTGCGAACTAATCATTCCAAATAAAAAATTGGGCTGGCGGATTCTTAACCTCTGTGTTATATCTTTGATCTATTTCCTTATTTACTTTATTTGACTAAAGCGTCATTAGTTAGCAACAGGGTGCACTGTGAGCCGTGGTGTCTCAAGCGATGAGCGCCCGCCATAATATTAAGTGCTGTTTTACTACCTACGTGCTTCTCGGTGGTGAAATAAATATCTTGAGGAAACCTGCATGACTGAAAAATATATCAATGTGTGAAGTCCAGCAACATGAGGAGCATTTCGTCTTTCGTAATGCGTACAGAAAAGGAGTGGCACAATTTGCCGGCGTCTGTCCTTCCGTCCGAATATAATCTGGGCGTCTTCAAGGCAAGGGTGAAAAGGCTTTTGTTACGCTAAGACAGTGCGATTTACCAATTAGGGCTTTAACAACACTTACTACCAGGTGGGATTGTGGTCAAGCACGAGCTTATAATACGTAAAAAAGGCATGGCGTCTGACTAACTACTTTTACCTCACTAGAAATGAGAGGAGACATGTGCTGTGACTTTACTTTTTTATAGGGTGTACTGCGTACAATTGAGGTCGATATTTCAAAGACCTAAGGCCCAGTATTAGATCTAGTTTATGCTATTTCCAAGTAACGAAGTGCGGGGGTGACATACGGTGGACTGTTTGCTTCCGTGGTCGCGTTTCATACGAATATCCTGCGACTCTCGTCATCTCCTCAACTGTCGACGACCACTATAGGGTTTTAGTCGGTAGGAGTCCAACATAGTCTGTCTTCTCTTCCAGAATAGCCGAAAATCCGTGAGATATTCATCACGTTAAAAAGCGTTTTAGACGGTGTAGAGCCACGCTGCAGCTATATTATCTACAAATGGATCGGTTCGTCAGGGGTAAAGATATTGACAAAAACTAAACTGTTCCCGATGATTGTAATTTTTTCCTCCAGACATATATAGACATCCCGTCACAAATTGGCGAGCGTACCCCCATCTCTGCTGTGTACAATCCAGCCACGCGCGAGTTCATCCTGGCTGCCATCAAGATAGCCGTGCTGATTCTCGATGAGCAGCTCAACCCCGAGCACACCGATGGGTTCACGCACTCGCGCGCCGTCGCTAAAGTCCTATACAACCCACTCTTCAAAGTAGTCATCACTTGCGGCATGGACAGCATTATCATCAATTGGGATCCTCTGACAGGTGAGCATACAAATAAATGGATTTGGTAGACTAATATTTGAGAGATTTTATACATAACTAGCAATCGGCCCCGGCTTCACATGGGTGATTTCTGGATCTCCATAACAGCGCTACCTGACAGGGTCCAATTGTAAATCTAAGCCATCCAGGGACCCAATCAAGCACACACAAAAAATTTCAACAAAATCGGTCCAGCCGTTTAGGAGGAGTTCTGTGACAAACACACTTTTTCACGTGGTAGAGCCATGCTGCAGCTATATTATGGTTGTAGCACGTATGGGTCGGCTCGACCGGGGTGGGACCACGCTCTCACAGAATACTAGCGTAAAAAAGCAGCTCAATACTGCTGTGTTTCGTATGGTAAGTGTAGGGAACCGGAGATCTTTTTTACTGGAAACGAGGAATTCTAGCTTAGTCGTCAGGGGTGACAACGCATGCACATTTTGATTTTTAATCGAGGATAGATGGGGATGTCTAATGGCCACAGCATCCACTTACCAAGTGGTGAATTGTGTGCTCATTTGTCCCCGTTATTCTACAAAAAAGAGAAAACATGTGTACATTGTATTGCCGTGGCGCAGGTAAACGCAACGTGGTGGTGCGGCGCGCGCACACGCGGCTGGTGCAGGGCGAGCTGGTGCCCGTGGAGCTGACGGCCGCCTGCTTCGACCCTGCGAACCAGCTGCTGCTCACCGGCGCCAGGGACGGCACGCTTAAGGTATTGCGTCTCCTCCCTTTCTTCTTATTCTTACAGCCTGTCAAAAGACCACTGCTGAACATGGACCTCCCCAATAGATTACCTTATAAAGGGACAATTCGCTTTAGTTACCACGCTTGGCAGGCGGTTTGGCAACCGCAGTTTTTAATTATATTGGGCTATAATCAGAAAGCTGCTGCCCATCTTCATTCCCATTATACACGTAATACCTATTGAAAGGATTTTTTAATTTACTTCTGGTTGGGAAAATACCTCAATTTATATCTTAAATATCTTATATCTCCTACTGTCTGATAATTCATCCGACTTCCGAAATTCCCCCGATTGGAAAAGAAACAATGTATATTGTGATAACAAAAAAAAAACCCATATTGATGGATTGCAAGTTCCACTGTGATCGTCGTGATGTACGATTCGTACGTGGTAGAGCCATGCTGTAGCTATATTATAACTGTAGCACGAATGAGTCTGACTGAATGAGAGTGAGTAGTTAAATAGCAGCTCAATGCTACTGTGTTTCGTATGGTGAGTGTACCGGATACCCTTTTCACTGGAAACGAAACATTCCATTTTAGTCCTCAGAGGTGACAACGCATCTGAATTTTGATTCTTAATCAGGATGGATGTAGATGTCTATGGGCCACAGTATCCAGTTACCATCAGGTGAACTGTGTATATATCGTTTATGAGTTATTGGTGATATAAATAATAATTCACTATAACAACCGCTTTTTTATTAATTAAATTTAAAACTAACTATGTATGAATAATTACAATTTTTCCATTACCGCACATAATATAATGCTTTTGTTTAGACGTGGAATTTTAACACTGGCGTATGCTTGAGAAAAATGGAGATTGAACACATGTGCGAGGTTACCAGCTGTTTTTGGGTAGAAGGAAGGTCTGTTTACTTGAATTTTAAATTGTTATAAAATATATTAGTTATTTCATTTTGAGTTGTATGTTGTATAGATGCACTAAATTTATTAAATTTGTTAATTTAAAACTAAAGTTAATTTTTACTTTCAATAGATGATTCTTATTTATTAATTAGGTTGTATTTCAGGGCTGTATATACAGCCACTACAGATTTTTCGCCTAAGTTTTTAATGTAACTAAGTATTTAGACGATATTGACATTGAGATATTCCTTAGTCCACGCTAAAAGGTAAAAGAATAACTTTTCATAATAAGTGGTAAAATTAAAAATTTTGTACAACCGACTTCAATATAAATAAAATGAGAACATCATCAATGTAGTCGAAGTCAATTAAATACGCATTATTAAGGATAACTCAAAAACTACTGGTCAGATCTTGATCAAATTTATATGAGACCACATGAGAAGGACCAGCATTCAAATAAAAGAAGAATCATCAAAATCGGTTCACCTTGAAAAAAAGTTTTGAGGTAACACACATAAAAAAATACAGTCGAATTGAGAGCTTCCTCATTTTTTTGAAGTCGGTTGAAAAGTAAAACCCGACTTTAAAGAACTTCTCTTCTATAATAGATAGAATAAACCATTTCATATTCTGGAATCGTTACTTTAATTCTTCGACACATGACGTATGTTAGCTCCAGTCTTCAGTCAACATCAACATAATGTACCTAATTAGTAAAAAAGTAAAAAAAACAAAAAGCGTGACATTAATGCCCGATTCCTATATTCAAGAAACGTTTCGTTCTAAGTAACGATCCATTTTATTACATACGAGGTGCATGTACACACAGTATATTATATTACAAACTATTCATTCGGCAATTTAGGATAACATAAAATGAAAAAACATTTTGACATTTTGTTTTAACAAGTAGACATTTTGTTTTAAAAAGTACAAAGGTTAAAACAGTAATTAAAACACCCGATTGCGTAAAAAAGTTTACTGAAAAGAGAGAAGTTTTGATATCCTATGTCACTTCTACAACTAAGACGATTCTGACGACACTCCACATGTTAAGATCCATTGAGCCATTTTGGCTACAGAGCGTGCTCAATAAATAGACTCACATATATACACTCGAAAAACTTTACCCTCCTTCTGGTAAAAAGAAAACGAAACGTTTTTAAATATAGAAACCCGGCATAAATGTGCAGGTGGCTCAGGACTGTGCTTTAAGACATTCCTTGGGGGGTGGCATATGTTCTGCTGTGGACTTGTGAAGGGCTGTCATAATAATAATATTAATATATTACATTTATTTACATATCATAATATACAATATTTTATTATATACAATTTTTTTTTATTTATTAAGGACAGCCAACAAATCTTACACCAAAAACATTAAATTCTTAAGCTATCATCTAATATTTAAGCTAAGTGCAGATTCAATTACAGGCTGCCACGACTTGCAAGTGTGAATGTTTAATGTGTATTTAAAAAATAATTAACATATAAAAAAAACTGAACTAATCCAAAATTATTCCGTACTCAAACTTGCAACTAGAAGTAACTTTTTGAATTTAGAGAGGCTATTTGAAAACATGTCTACGTCCGTTTTTTTTCTGGAGCTCATTGTATTGTCGTTGCAGCCTGTTCATGATCGCGTGATGGCCGAGATTGCTTTTGGATCCCTTGGTAGAAAATGGTGTGTATTTCCCTTTTCGCGAGATTATAGGGTGTATTAAGCCGAAGCTGTTCCAACAGTCCAGGGCAATCCAGACCACCTCTTACAATTTTATTAAAAACAAATGATCTTATATAAGCCTCCTATTTAAGTTTTTCATTTTGAATTTTGAAAGTCTATCGACGTACGAAGGCAACTACTTATCTAGACCGGATTGAAATGAGACATGTCATAAAAATGTTTTCTGCACACGTTCTAGTCGCTTAACATATACTTCGTAGTGTGGTGACCAAACCGGGCTGCAATACTCCAAAATCGAACGAACGTATGCGTTATATAATAAAATTTTAGTAGCGAGTTTCAGTTCCTTACAGTTACGAATTACGAAACCTAGCATTTTGAAGGCCCTACATGTTATGTCCTCAATGTGTTTGTGAAAGCGAAGTTTTTTATCTAAAATAACACCTAGGTCCCGGATAGAAAGAGGTAGGTCTTTAAGTTGTTTTCCATTGATGTGGTACGAAGTTGATGCTTGCAACCCGTGCCGTGAAAATCTAATAAAATTACATTTATCAACATTTAGTTCCATTCGGTTTTGTTCGACCCAGATTGCCAAATTATCAACATCCTCTTGAAGAAGCACAACATCAGTGGCTGAATTGATTTCTCTACAAATTTTTAAGTCATCTGCAAAAGATAGAACTTTGAGTATTTTAAAACCGAGACTATATAATTTATGAAGATGTTAAATAGGGTAGGGCCAAGATGAGAGCCTTGGGGTACGCCTGAAAAACTGGCAGTGGATCAGAAGCAAAACCTTCCACGACTACACTTGCCACTCTACCTGATAAATAGGAAGAAAACCACTTAAGCAATCCATCCCCGAAGCCATACTCTGCCAGTTTTGACAGTAGAATACTGTGGTCCACTCTATCAAAAGCCTTGCTGAAGTCGGTGTATATAGTGTCAACTTGATTGTTCTTGTCTACAGACTGACTAATATCTGACATGAATTCAGCAAAGTTCGATACCTTACGAACCCAAACTGTCGAGTCGTGATAAAATGTTTAATGTGCCAAGATAAAATAGGACAAAGAAGTGATTCGAATACTTAAGCAATGATTGGTAGCAGTGAAATTGGTCTGTAGTTTATTATTAGTTTGTCATCACCAGACTTAAATACTGGCACAATAAGGGCTCTCTTCCAAACTGTAGGAAATTTCCCTCGACGCAATGATTCATTAAAGATCAATGAAAGCGGATATGACAAACACTCTGAACAGCGAATGAGAAACACCGGAGGTATCCCATCAGAACCAGCACCCTTTGCGGGATCAAGTTTCTTTAGGGCAAGTTCGATTTGTCGCGGAGAAAATAAAATTTCCCCAATACTATAAGTGCTAGTCACCCCTGGCGGGTGAACCACTTGTCTTGTAGCAGTTGAGGGCACACTATAAGCTGATATGAAGCAAGTGACAAACAGATTAGCTATATCCCTTCCAGAATCAGCCGTCTCGCCATCGAAGTACATTATAGAGGGGAAATTACTACTATTAAATTTTTTATGTTTCATGAACGACCAGAACAGTTTGGGATTCTTAGAGTTATCTATTTCAGATAAATGTTTTTATATGACAATGTGATTAAAGAGTCACACCTCTTCTTCAAGGGTTGCAAGTACAACAGGTCGAGAGGGTTATTGTATTTTTTTAAACTTCATTCGGTATTTTTGTTTTTCACTAGCACTGCGTAGAGATGTTGCATCTCTTTGCGTATTTTATCGCATGTACCACGGGGAGTGCTCTGAGGAATTGTTCGGACTAATTCCAGCCGCTCAATTTGACCATCGCACATCGCGACAAAACTCGCGATACCATCCATACCATCTGGATGATTGGCGGTCCACCACTGTGCGATTTAGAAGATGTTTTCTTCCTCGCACAACTTCCTTGTGGAACCGATTACCACCAGCGATTTTTCCGGACCGATACGACTTAGGGACCTTCAAGAAAAGAGCCTACTCCTTTTTAAAAGGCCGGCAACGCATCTGCAATTCCCCTGGTGTTGTGGTTGTTCATGGGCGGCGGTAGTCACTTAACATCAGGTGAACCGCAGGCTCGTTTGCCCCCTCACCTATAAAAAAAAAAAAAAGAAGTTGAAGTTGAATTAATTTTCGGATACCAAATAGAATATTTCGTGTTTTTCGGTTTGCACAATGGAACATGACTGGCTATAACCTCTCTCAGTATGTCATAGAAACGTTTAACTTTGTCTTCTAGATCTAAATAGCCTCGAAATTCTTGGTCCCACGAGGCATCCATAAGACTCGAAACAATTCCCTCATAGTCCGCCTTGTGGAAATTATGTCTGGGTACGCTACTCTTAAGTTTCTTAAGTACTTCTTTAAGTTTCATGTCAGTTCGCACTAATAGGAATATCTATTAGTGCGAACTGACGTAATAGATCTATAGAATATTACGTCAATTCAATTTCAATTTTAGTATCTAGAGAATTCTAAAATTGGGTGTAATGGGTCTATAACGCTAAGGCTGCATGTCCTGTTTGTAGGTTTAGCAACCTCAAGGTTAGGTAATATCAGATCCAGGATTTTATTTTTACAGTTAGGGATGTCATTATACTGTTTTAAGTCATTTAAACTGAAGAAATGTGTATTGTTTCAGTTTTGAACGGCAATTTAAAAATCAGGGCTACCCATACATCCTCGCACAGGCTTTCATAGGACGAAAGTCTATAAGAGATGATATGTTTTGCAACGGCAATAAGTACCCCACCGCCCTCTTTCCCCCCATGAAATCCACTAGTTTCACGATCCCTTCTATACACATTATAGCGGCCGCCAAACAGTTCACCATCGTACACTGAACTATTAAGCCACGTTTCTGTGAAAACAATCACATCATAACTACATACTAACATATTCTTATAAAATTGCAAAGTTTTACTTCGTAAGCCTCTAATATTTTGGTAGTATAATTTTAAACTATTCAACTTTATTTTCTTTTACGGCTAATACATTCGATATAACTATATAATATAACTGAACTAAGTTCCGCAGCATGTCCATGCTACGCACACATAAATATTCAGAGGTATCCGTCTTCCGCATAAAAACTCTTCCTCCGCGCACCCACACAAATTTGTAGTTCAGTTCCTTGGCGCGCAAACGGGCAGCCGCATGCAGAGCTTTTTTTTCTGGAGAAAGGTTTTCCACCAAGTATACCGCTGGCTTTCTCTCGTCACTAAGCCCTAGGTGACTCGTATTAATTTATTTCCTGGATTTTTCTTGTTATAGTCCATCGCAGCCGCCAGTAACTTATCACGAAGACGTGGACTGGCAAGACGAATCAAGATAGCTCGAGGTCTAGATGATTGCTGGTTCATCTTAGCTATACGAGTACAGTGGGAGATGTCACTTTCGCCAACTGGGCAGTTAACAGCGCTCCCGAGTTGCTGAACGACCTTAATCACATTTTCATTTTTATGTTCTGGGACACATTGCAATTCCAGATTAGCCGAGCGGGAGATCTGGTCAATTAGGTTGACACGGGAAGTAAGACTATTGACCTCTGCACGGAGTTTTGTGTTTTCTTCCTTCAACTGTCGAACTTCGGACGTTTGAGTGTTTATGTCGGCTTTCATTTTCTCGAAATGCTCATTGAAAAACGTTAAGGACTCCTTGAAGCTGTTAATATCCGCGTGAATTAAGTTCAACTGTCTGGTTATATTGCTTGTGTATTCCTTTACTATTTCATTTATTATGATACGTATTTCGAAGCGAGAAACGCAGTCAATGTGCTCATCCACCTGCGGATGTTCTGCCGGCCTACGCCGTATAGTCACATTAATAGGAATTAACGCCGTCAAAGGCGATCCCCGGATCGGCGTGTTTGAGTTATCACCTCGAGGCCGTCTACAGACAAAATCCGTACACAGCCAATCCATTTTTGATTCTGCAGCCATCCCATTCAGTTATTATATAAGAAATATTAACGCATAAGCTGTGGTAAGATTGTTTACACGTCGCGCAAACAATGTATCCATCGCCGCCATAAAAACTATAATAAAAAAAAAACTAAAATTAGTAACTTAATTATCATACAGTCCTACTCCCCGCGGTATCGTGCCAAGAACGCTGGCTGCGTTTCCCCGCTGAATGGCTATACTTAGCCTTTAAGCGAGAAAAGAACCAGCCTTCTTATCACCAGCAGCAACGACCAGTCGCGGATGGAGTTCCTTTAGGAACTTCACCGCACGTGGACCCCACGGACCGATAGTCTCTACAGCAAATGGCACAAATATGTAATCATCTCCCAGAGACTCATATTTGCGTCGCTTACTCAGTTCAGCTGCCTCTGATGCCGCCCAGGCTCTAAACGAGGTACCCCTGAGATGAGAGGCCGCCAAAGTGTCTACGCAAGTAGCATCCCACACTAGGGCTTTACCTCTCTCCCAAGGGACCAATGTCATACCTTCGGGTCTCTTGCCATTGTCTCTAAATATTCCACAAGGCTCTAAAACCGAGGGAACATTTATAGAGACAAGAGCCCTTCGGATGACATCGTTCAAAGAACCGTTCCGTGAAAACCTACCAGCACTTTTCTTACATGAAAGTCCGTGGAGCCCAAACGCTGCTACCACAGGGGCACTGATGGCGTTGACAAATCGCCGCTCCTAGTCGGATTCCTACGGCGATGCGCAAGCTTTCCCCATCAAGTAATATGCCTAGATTACTTGATGGTAAAGCGTGTAACCAGTGACTAGATTCCTTAGTCGAAACAGCTAGAAGGCATACCTGATCTTGGTCATGAAACAAATCTTTCTGCACACTCTGTACCAAAGGAATATCCCACTGTTTTTGTTGGTTACCTTCCAGTGGAACATTTTCGACGGGACAGTGTGTTCGCCATGTCTGTCTTGCCTCCGTAGCAAAGCACAGGTCTACTTTATTATTTAAAATTATGTTACATAAGTTACTGACACTATGCACGGGAGCATGGAAAGCAGGCAATGCAACGCTAGAAAGATTTCTCACACCAATACCACCAAATTTTATAGGTAAAGTATTTGAGTCCAGACTGTTGTATTTAAAGTTAAATTTAGAATTTTTTCTAAAGCTATTTTAAGATTATTATCAATATCTTTTAAAATATCCGAGCATTTCCAGACTGGACTCGAGCGGAGTAAGTATGTAAATCTAGATACAAGGAGACAATATTTTAAAATAGTAAGAGCAATGTGGGGGTTTAAGTTATACAATTTATCAACGTAGTTTAAAATCTGATCAAATTTTGTTTTTAAAACAGGTTTAATACTATCGAAAAAACGGGGCACCTAGCAGGTATAGCGATTCCGTACCGACAGTTTTTATTCCTGAAGAAATATGATTGAAATTTTCAATTAAAGTATCTCTGTTAGAACTAGATAAATTATTGGAAAAAAATATTTCACATTTATTGCTATTTGGTTCAAGACCAATATTTTTAAAATTTCGAAAAATATGATTAATATCACTGAAGTCGTCATCTGCTTTACCTCCCAGTGTACAGTCGTCCAGGTACCAGACAGCTTGGATTTCAAATTTGAAACGAGTGAGTTGAATTCCCAAACTGAAAAGTGCTGGACCTTGTGGGTCACCATTATTACATGTACCGTGTAGGGGCGGTGTAAGACTATCCACCACCCCATATCATCCCGTGGGTGTCGTAAGACGCAACAGAGGGAAAGAAATCAGGAGATGGGCAGCAACGTCTTCCCAATAACGACTAAAAATAAAAAACTGCGGTTGCCAACCCGCTTGCTAAGCGTGACAACTATGGCAAATATCCCCCCTATGAGGCAATCTATGGGGAGACCTTAATAGGCTACAACGATAACGGTGTACCTTGCAATTAATAAGTAGTGTCCGAACGAATCTTCGGCTTCGGCTTCGGCTACTTTCGGCCAAAAAAAACATGCGTGAGTGTCGTGGAACACTCGGTTGGAACTTTCGTCGTATATTATTATTGATAAACGTATTATATTATTGATTAACAAATACAAATAAATTAATTACTAGCGTCTATTAAAATGAAGCGTCATTTAAAATAAAATAATAGTTCTTTCATGGCCAGATAAGAAAAAGTGCGAGGGAGATGGATATTATTCCATCTCGCTTCCTTATAGCCGCCAAGGCCGTCTACACTACGTCAGAAGGGGTCGTGACGGAAAATTTTTACACTTTTTGTCGCCTAGCCCCCATCCGTCAAATTCCTACCGTCCGATAAGGAACTTCGTTCCAAAAAACCTTCGGCGAAACCTTCGGCTTTGGCCAAAATGGGTCAAAGTTTGGGCCGAAGCCGCGGGTTCTGTTACGAATGAGCGAGCGTGCGATGCGTAAACCTTTAATTTAAAAGTTTTAAAAACATGTTATTATTTTAAGTCAATCTTGAACTGAACTTCTTAGGGTTTTTAGGACTTAATCGGCTTCGGCTTCGGATAGAAATTCACTATTTATTAATAATAAATAAAAATCGGGGCGTGGCTGTGTCGTGGACACGGCCGTGTGTTTTCGTACACGTATTCACGTGTACAATGTACATTAGTCTATGTTACAATGTACACGTGAATACTTGTACGACGTATGTTACGAACCGACCTCAAAATGGCGGCGCTCCTCCCACCGCCGCGCGATATGCTTCACAGTCCTCACGCAACGAAACGATTCTTTGATCCTTTAATTATCGAGTGGTGTAATTAAATTTTGAATGCTGCAGTTTTCTGAATTGCCTCCCATTATGGAAGGAAATTTAAAGGCGTATTCACGTCAAAAGCATAAGATTAAATGTGGTGTCAGGATCCTGGCGGTGGGGTGGAATCGGCACGTGACGGAGTTCGAAGAGGGGGGGCTGTCGTCGCTGGGCAAGGCGTGGGAGACGCGGCACAGCGATGACGTACTGGCGGCCGCCGCGCGCCCCCCACTCTCGCTCGCCACCGCCTCCTACGCCTCGGAGCTTCTGCTCTGGAAGCTGGAGACCGGCCAGGCCTACAGGTGCGCGTAACCCTTGACTGTAGCACTTAATAATATTGTCCTCCACTCTATTCCTTGACTGCACCGCTCAGTAATAATGTCCTCTACAACGAATTTCGATCACGGTGGACCGTTTTTTTCCTTTTTAAATAAACTTTCTACGGAGACTAGCCATATGTACATTGCAGCTAATATTATTTGTTGATTGAACAAATACCAAGTGAAGACTGGAGACTAGACAGTTCGGGTGTACCGAACTGTCTAGTCTTGAAGGAGAATTTGGCATTTTAAATCGAAACGTTCTTTGCTACCTAACTTCTTTATTTCAATAGCCATACATAAACACTCACGCCTGTCACCCAGAGGGGTAGGCAGAGACTACGGACTTCCACTTGGCACGATCCTGGCACACCTCTCTCGCCTCCTTTACATCCATATATCTACGCATACACGCTCGTCGGTTAAGGGTACTCCTAATCTGGCCCATTTCCAATATATCGCCAATTTGGTCGATAAACCTTCGTCTAGGGCGTCCCTTTCCGACTCTGCCGTTCACTTCTGCAGCATAAATTTGCTTTGTCACTCTTTCTTCGTTCATTCTTTCTACATGACCAAACCACCGAAGCATTCCTTTCTTAATCCTGGTCACAACGTCATCTTGCAAACCACACTTTTCTCTTATCACACTATTTCTCACCCTGTCATTCAGATTCAGCCCTAGCATACTCCTTAATGACCGCATTTCTACAGCATTTATTCTACTCTCATGCTTCTTCTGCCAGACCCAACTTTCACTACCATACATTAAAGTAGGGACTAACACAGCATTGTGAATTGCCAAACGTGCCTTTTTTGACACATTCTGACTCTTCACAATAGCGTGTAGAGCCCCATTCACTCTATTTCCTGCGTTCACTCGTCGTTCTATATCCTTATCATATCTACCATCCCAAATATACAAACTCATCCACTTGCTCAATCAACTCCCCTTCTATTCTTATTTCACATAACGTTTTACTTACTTCTCTTTCAAAAACCATCACTTTCGTCTTACTTGCGTTCACTTTCATACCTCTTTCTTTTAATGATCGGTTCATTAAAGTAACCATCATTTGCAACTCGGCCGCCGACGATGCAAATATGACTTGATCATCGGCGTATAAAAGGCATTTGACGGTTAACTCACCCATTCTCAACCCACATTCTTCAACTTTCAAAGTTTGCAAACAACTGTCCATAAATAGGTTAAACAGCCAGGGGCTACACAGCCCTGTCTGACACCTTTTGGATGCCAAACCAGTCCGAGTAGACCCGTTGATCCTGACACAAGCACTAAAGTCCCTATAAAGAGACTTCAATGCCTGTATCAAACCAGCGCTCAAACCAAATGAGTTAAGTGTTTGCCATAACACATTCCTGTCCACTCTGTCATAAGCCTTTTCCAAGTCCATGAAAGCACAAAAACTTTCTGGTTTTGGCCAAAACTTCTCCGCAATCATGCGCATGGAAAATACTTGATCCGTACACCCATTCCCTTTCTAAATCCAGCTTGCACATCCCAAATTTTACCATCAGTTTCTTCCATAACTCTTTCAATTAACACCTTAGCATACAGTTTACCCACAATGCTAAGCAAGCTAATCCACAGTAGTTTTACAGTCCTGCTGTGACCCTTTCCTTTATATATTGGGACTATAACGGCTTTGCACCAGTCTTCCGGTACCCGCTTCAGTTCCCAACATAAATTAAACAAGGTGTACAGCAGGCCTGCCACCCTCCCTCTCCAGCCCTTAGCATTTCAGTGATACTCTATCATATCCGGCTGCCTTACCTGCTTTCATGCTTTTCATTGCTTTCATTATTTCATCTACACTTATCTCCCTACCTCTCCACTTCTTTCGGAATTTCTTTTCACTTAATTCAGACGACCCTTCACTCATAAACACGCTTTCAAAGTATTCCTTCCATCTCTTTAAATTGAAACTTCATCATTCAGCATACAGCCATTCTCGTCTCGTATAGCATTCATTCTAGGCTGTTTTGAATTTCCCCTAGCAGTTCTTACGTGTTTCCAGAACATTTTAATATTTGCCTGGAGTTATCAGATATCCTTCTATCATTCTTATCCGTTCTTTCTTGCTTTTCCTTTCAACAACTTCTTTTACTCTCTTATTTATAAGTCTAAAGTCTGCCTTTTTCTTTCAATCTCATCATTCATACCGCCAGAATTACCAGCTTTGGTTGCCAGTAAATCTAGCCATGCTCTCTTCTTTGCTTCAACTTCCATCCGAATCTCATCATCCCACCACAACGTATTATTTTTCCTTTCATTCGTTCTCTTACTTACACCACATACTTCGGTGGCTGCATCCACCAAAACTTTCTTAACATTATTCCATACAGTCTTCAGGTCTAAATCATTCATACATATTTCATTCAAACCATTTATATTCTCCCTCAGTCTACATTTATACTTCTCTTTCACACCTTCATCTTGTAACCTCTCTGTTCTTATACGCTGTAACGCAGTGGTAGACACAGATGTCCGATGCCGCCAACGCCTGAATAGACCATTAATTCGGCATAAGACCAGGTAATGATCCGTCCCTACGTTGGATCCCCGGTAAACTCTTGTCTCTACCACTGCGCTCCGCATTCTTTCATCCAAAATTATGAAATCTATCATGCTTCTATCATTACCTCTTTCCCATGTATACATGTGAATCCTCTTATGGCGAAAAGTATTCGTCACAAAAGATTCTTTTCCTCACATACGGCGAGGAGGTCTTCACCATTCTCATTTACACTTTCATCGCCAAACATTCCTAATATCCTTTCATAACCAGACCTCTTCACCCCAACCCTTTCATTAAAATCTCCTAACATAATGATATTTTCATTTCCTTACATTTCATCAACACCATCCTTACCATGTCCCAAAACTGCTCTCGGATATAAGTGGGCTTAGACATGTCTGGGGCGTACACCCTAGCACAAACAACTTCTTTAAGCCCACTTTCATTCGTATCCACAGCAGCCTTGGGCTTACACATTCATACTCTTTCACATTGACCCATTCTTTCTGAAAGGATGACACCGACTCCCTGGCATGTCCGCTCGGTCTCGTCTACACCAGACCAGTAAGCGGTATACATGCCATGTGCAGTGGCATCCTTTCCCTTTCGTTTCGTCTCATTTACACATAACACATATATTCCTCTATCATTCATCATTTCGCATATTTCATCCATCTTATCATTCATTGCTCCACATACATTCAGCGTAGCCAGACGGGCCTCCGCAATCCACTTTTCGCCCCTCCGGGAGACAGAACGTGACGGGTGGCGAACCTCGTCGCCGTCAATAACCATAAGAATAAAATAGTGTTTTATTTTAATTTTAGAATAGAAAAACATTTATTTAACAAACACAGTAAAAAATAATAAAATAAAAGCAAATTAATAAGTACGCCTCCGGGTGTACCGACACCATCTTAGCGGACGGACTATACGGATGCGGAGTTAACCGCTTTGTTTATATTATTGCGCAAGATGTATTTGTTTCACATGTGTATTTCCTACTACTACCACAGAATAAATAATAGTTGCTACTACTAAAATGTCTCTTATTGTATATCAAAATCAGTGTCTCGATTATAGCAATGGGCGATTATAGCAATTATATAGTTTGATAGTTTGATTATAGTTCATGTTAATAACTTGCATTTAAATAGCACTAAAACGAAATGTATGAAGTTCATGACTCCAAATGTCAGACAATTAAATACTAATGTAATTTTAAATGGGGAGGAACTGAGTCTTGTCGATACCACCATTTTTCTTGGAATAACACTAGACGCGAAGCTTCAATAGAGCCCCCATATATCAAAGTTAGCAAGCAGACTTAGTTCTGCAGCATATGCTGTAAAAAAGATTAGAAATCTTACCAGTGTGGAAACAGCTAGACTTGTTTACTTTAGCTATTTCCATAGCATAATGTCGTATGGTATTTTGCTATGGGGACACGCAACTGACACTGAACACTAATACATTTTTGTGTAAGAGTAACTTTACTGAGAGTCCTCCAGACGGTTAGCGGTCAATGAAGGAACTTCAAACAAATAAAGCTTAGGTCAAAATAAAATGACTCACATTTGGATACCATCGCCGTGTTCCGGTCGTAAGGGTATAGAGATAGATAGAGAGCCAGTATAATCACAGGCTATGAGTCATTACGTCTTTATCCTCAGCGGTAACAAGCCATCTGAAGCCTTCTTTGATTGTTTATAAATTGAAATGACAAACGAACTTTAAGTCTACCAGATGTTAAGTGTCTACTGCAGTCCGCGGGTACCTGCAACCAACTTCAAATAAAGAAGGCAACAGATGCATTGTTATCTCTAAGGACTAAGATGGAATGCCTCACAACCTGTAAATAAACTGGCTCTCTATAACTTTCATAGCGTAAAAAAAAGAGCAGCGCAAGCACTGCTAGTTGGCGGTTGAAATAGGTAAAAGGATAATGGACCTACCAAGACCGATGCTAGCCAGAAAAGGAGTCATACCACCCGTTAACCGATATTAATTATTCTTTTTAATTAAATCTCAAGTCCTCAAGAGTGTTCCATTTAAACATGAAGAATAAATTTCTCATCTAAGGCTGGAAAAATAGAAGATAATTTTTTTTATTTAGCCTCGCTTAGTTCCCGTTTGGACTAAGATTAAACTTAGTCCAAACGGGAACTAAAACTGAATTCAAGGAACTAAAAAGAATAAAATGATTTTTAAAAGCTTTGGTAGTTTTTATGTGGTAGAGCCATGCTGCAGCTATATATTATGATTGTAGTACAATATGGGGCAGAATGCAGTCTCTAGTTTCAAAAAATCACTAAAGGGCTCCCAGACCGAGTAGAGGGGCAGGGCAGGTGCCTAACTGCTGTACCCCCGGTGTTGTTTTGTGGTCTAGCGACGAAGCGCATTTTCATCTTTGTGGCACAGTGAACAAACAAAATGTTCGTTATTGGGTATCTGAAAACCCTCGTGGACTGCATCAAAGACCTCTTCACAGTCCGAAAGTAAGATTTTGGTGCGCTGTGTCTTCTATAGGCATTATTGGGCCTTATTTTTTCGAATCCGAAGGATCAAACGTTACCGTGACTTTGGCTCGCTATTGTGAGATGTTGGAAAACCTTCTGCACCCCAAAATGGAAGATTATGGCAAGGAACACGACACAGAAGCCTCCTGGTTTCAACAAGATGAAAACGATATGATTTTCAAAAATCATGAAAAAAAACGGTATCATGTGTACTTTTGAACAATAAAAACCTTTTTTATGTATTTTTATGTATTACTGCATTCTGCCCACCCTGTGGCTGCAGCATGGCTCTACCACATAAAAAACTGGTCGACTCGACCAGGGAAGAAACATGTTCTTACAAAATACCACCGTGAAATAGCAGTTTAATGCTGCTGTGCTTCGTATGGTGGGTGTAGAGAACCGGAGACCCTTTTTACTGGAAACGAGACGTTCCATCTTAGTCCTTGGTGGTGACATCGCATCTGCATTTTGATGCTTAATCGAGGATAGATGTAGATGTCTATGTGCTACAGCATCCACTTACCATCAGATTAACTGTGTGCTCGTTTGTCATCCGTATTCTATAAAAAAGTTAGGGGCATTAATTTTTCGATACACTTTGTCTAAGCACAACTTCAGAAGCTATTACGAGTAAATTATGTGGAATTATCTGTATTATTTTCAACTCTTTGAATTTTATTTATACACAGTAATAATACCTTTATTTGCCAGTTGTTTTTTCAACAAAACCACATTCGTAGTGAAGGAGATACAAATAAAATGTATAAAAAAATACCATAAATAAAAGACGTAATGTACTTGAGGTCTATAGATGAAGCGATGCTACACGAATTTACATCAACCTCAAAAACAACACAATTTTGTGTGGTTAATTGTGTAACATACATGATTGTAAGCTGTTATTTAAAAAAAAAAGTCCCGCTGGGTTTCTTGCTGGTTCTTCCCAGGACAGAGGTTTTTTTTTCGAACCAGTGGTAATTAAACAAAAGAGTGACTTTCAATAAGTATTATTTATAATCTATATTGAATAAAAAAGTTTCTGTTTCTGTTTCTGTTTCTGAACAACGGACATAGGAGATTGATGATGACTCCTACATTCAAATGATTAAAGGGTACAGTTACTGTTATAGTTATCAGGTACAATTTGTATTTTCAATCATATTTACGTGAAAGGATGTCCCACTTACTTTTCTGTTTCATTACATAGGTAGGGGACTACCTATGTAATGAAACAAACTTTTTTATTCAATATAGATTATAAATAATACTTATTGAAAGTCACTCTTTTGTTTAATTACCACTGGTTCGAAAAAAACCTCTGTCCTGGGAAAAACCAACAAGAAACCCAGCGGGACTATTTTTTTAAATAACAGCTTACAATCATGTATGTTACACATATAAGAACACAACAAATTAGAAATAGCTTGGTAGCGATCACCTCATTCCCAGGGGTTATTATCATCCATAAATTCCTTAATATTATAATAACCCTTTTTATACAAACTTAGTTTAATAAAGTTTTTGAACTTTGAGCAGGTCAAATATTGTATATTTTCTGGAATTTTGTTGTAAAAGCGTAGACATCGCCCCAAGAATGAATTACTGACGCGGTGGAGTCGAGTAACTGGTACTACTAGCTTGTGTCTGTTCCTAGTATTTACAGAATGAATATCACTTATTTTTGTAAAACTACTTTTATTTTTGTGTACGTACATTACATTTTCATAAATGTATTTAGAGGTCAAAGTTAATACATATATTAATTTCCTTAAATTTTTGTCTCAGCGACTCTTTAGGCTTTAAATCATAAATTGCTCTTATGGCCCTCTTCTGTAAAACAAATATAATTTCAGTGTCGGCCGCGTGTCCCCATAGCAAAATACCATACGACATTATGCTATGGAAATAGCTAAAGTAAACTAGTCTAGCTGTTCCATCAACGTATAATCTTTCACAAAAAAAAAAAATTTCAATCTATTTCAATTTTTAATCGGTGTTGTACGGGTGCCCAGACGGTTCTCGTGTACGGAGCCAACACTGCGTATCAAGATGCAGTACAGCAAGCGCGCCGCGTCGCCGCAGCAAGCCGCCGCGTCGCCGCCGCAGCCGCGTCGCGTCTCCGCTGTCTTCCGACCCAGGTTTTTTCCACCATGGATTACACCATTTCTGAAGGGAGTTTATTGTCTTTTGTGTATGATCAGTGGCGTAGCTATGTAACCAAGGGCCCCGGGGCAAAAATGAAATTGGGGTCCTATTTAAACTAAACGAAATACTTTAAAGGTGCAAAAATACTTCATCATCAGCTCCTTGTCGCGCACTGCAGTCCATAATAAAGAAAAGCTACTTACTACTAAGTAGAGCTGTAATAAATGGGTGGACTAGCTCCAACCAAGGAGGTACCGTGATCTTACAGACAACAGGCGTGAAGTAGAAGTATACTTCGCCTGGTAAGTGCAGCTGGTCGGAGGCCAAACCCCTCTCCCCCTTAACATGGTAGTGTAGTTAAATAAGAAACCATCCCAGGAGGGTACCAGCACCCCTGGTATTGGAGAATCCCTGGCTGAGCATCCACGCCCAGCTACCCTACTCTTCCTTAGCGCGGCGGGTGCTCAGGGTGCCTCGCATATCTTAGCGGGGAGGGCGGATTTCCACACAAGATTAATACTGATCGTGGCAAGTAGAGCAATAAGATAAAGGTGACACCTGCCACGCTGTCCGTGAATTTCTGCATCATCAGGGGATTTCATTCGAACGTTAACAAAGTCCACTAGGTACCATTTGAAGACGGCGAAGCCGACCTTGCTCTTTCTAACCGAGACGCAGGTGTCCTCTCTGGTCGAAACTTCTCTCCTATCCGGGGTACAAATTAGAACACCTTTGTGCCTCGGGCTGGAGTTTGCGTATACGTCAGAGAGGAAATCTGTTCTCGACGCCTCGGCAGTTTTGAAGGTCAGCGACGATCATCCTCGCGTCTATGGGTGCCTCTATAGGTAATGCCGCCACAGACCAACTCATCGACCACGTCCAAATTGCTGCAGACTCCGTGCTACAACAGGATGCCCATATGCAGAGATCGTCATCCTTGGTAATTTTAACGGCCACCACGCTGAATGGCTTGGTTCTCATTTAACCGATCATGCGGGAAGATCTGTTTATGACTTTGCCTTGGCATATGGTCCGACACAAATGGTTACTTCGCCTACGGGGATTATAGATGTGGAGAATCTTGCACCTTCCCTGTTGGACCTTCTGCTGACCTCTCATCCGGATGGTTATCAGGTCTCCGTCGACGCCCCTCTTGGCTCATTGGACAATTGTCTGATCTGGACTATGGTAACACTCACACTCCCATCGCGGTTACGTTCTGCAGATCGCCGCCGTGTCTGGCATTATAGGTCAGCCCATTGAGACAGGACGCGGTCTTTTTTTGCATCCTTCCCTAGAGGACAAGGGAGGGTATGCTTCTTGCCGGATGATCCCAACGTGATTTTGTCGCTGATGTGGTACTTCAGGGAATGGAACTCTTTATTCTATCATCTGTGATGCCTGGTTTGGTCGCTCTTGTAAAATTGCATCGCGCTATAATAGGAGTGCTTCACCAGCGCTGTTAAAAATAAGTATAATTTCGCCTTCAGCTCGGTACACAGCGTTTATACAGCGCTCGGTGCGCATAGCACTAGTCTCCCTAGACGTCAAGTCGAGTGGGCCTGATGGAGTTCCTTCCATTGTGCTGAAGACGTGTGCTCCCTAGTTGGCACCGGTCGTAACGTATCTTTTCTAAAACTCTTTCTCCCTAGGCGGAACTCAAAGAAGACAGCTTTAGTGCACCAGATCTCTAAAAAATAAACGAAAATCAACCGCTCAGACCCATCCAACTTGTTCTCCAAAATAATGGAAACGATTGTGAACTGCCTCTAATAAATCGGCGGAGGCAGAGAGGGAGACCCTGGCCGTTAGTTTGGACATAGCGAAGGCCTTCGATCGGGTTTGGCTCAAAGCGCTTCTTTCGAAGCTCTCTTTCTATGGGCTTTCAGAGAATTTGTGCAACTGTATCAGCAGTTTTCTTCCAGATTGGAGCAACAAAGTCGTAGTAGAAGGTGCATGCTCCATTTACAAGCCTATTTATGCTAGTGTTCCACAAGGGTACGAGCTATCACCTACGCTGTTTCTTCTGCTTATCAATAATATGTTGCAAACCAGTAACGTGCACTGGTGATGCTTTATACACCGGCTGTGCCTATATTTCTAGGGAAAACGTCGCCGAATACCGGAACAAACTTGTGCCTGAAGTCGTTGCCGGAGAAGGTCTCGGATTGGGGCGACTAAATATAATTAAGTTCAATGCCCAAAATACACAAGTTTACGCGTTTACCACAAAAAACCCCTTTGTCGTAAGTCCTCAATTTCAGGGCACTCGTTACCCACCCCTTGTTACATCAGCCAGTATCGGAATCTTCGGCGTTGACATATCGAATAATGCACGCACGTCACGTTACCGTTATTTATTAGTTTTAA
Organism: Parnassius orleans; assembly: GCA_029286625.1. Lineage (NCBI taxonomy): Eukaryota > Metazoa > Arthropoda > Insecta > Lepidoptera > Papilionidae > Parnassius > Parnassius orleans. The sequence continues at coordinate 560,885 of JAGSMP010000178.1, forward strand.
TAATATTAAGGATCAGTGACCGCGTTGTCTAGTGGTAAGAGTAAGGTGGGGCTGAATTGGAACCGAAGAATAATGACAAGTTGTCGTATAATATTGACAAGTTGCACGAAATTTAATCACTTGGAAGGGAAGGCTGAATTGTCCTCTAAAAAGCTTGGCGTGCTCATCAGAGCGGGACAGTATTTTATGCCGGCACATTGCTTGCAACTATACAAGATGCAGGTTCGGCCTAACATGGAATACTGTTCTCATCCCTGGGCCGGGGCTCCCTAGTACGAGCTCCTTCTACTTGACCGCATCCAGCGCAAAGTGGCTCGAATCGTCGACGACCGACGAAGACGAAAGACGAGACGAAGAGATGTTGCATCCCTTTGCATTTTCTAGCGCATTTACCACGGGGAGTGTTCAGAGGAGTTGTTCGGATTAATTCCAGCCACAAAATTTCATCAACGCATTTCACAAATCCATATCATCGGGATGTTTGACGGTCCATTACTGTCGGACCGATACGACTTAGGGACCTTCAAGAAACGAGCTTACTCCTTTCTAAAAAGCCGGCAACGCGCCTGCAATTCCCTTGGTGTTGTATTTGTCAATAGGCGGTGATCGACACTTGCCATCAGGTAAGCCGTATGCTCGTTTGTCCCCCTTTTCTATATAAAAAAGACAATGAAACGAAGTAGACAATTATTTTTTAAAATGTTATATTTATGTTCTGGTAGTAATTTTTGTGATTTCAGTTCGAGCCGTTCGCGGTCAGGAGCCAAAAAGGTAAAACTCGAAAATTCTTTATACAACTAGGATAGTACATAATTTTTCGAACGTCGTTCTTGGAGGCCCCTTTAGTTTAGGGGCCCCGGGGCACTGCCTCGCCTAGCCCCTGGGTAGCTACGCCATTGTGTATAATAATATGGTTTACATTTGACGAAGAGATTTGTTTGTAGTATGCGGTTTAATTTAATTAATTTTGTGGCATTTCTTGGGATGCCTATGTTCAGCAGTATACTTATTAAGGGCTGTAATGATGATGATGACGATGCGATTTAATTTAATTAACCGTGTAGTGGTGGTATTAGAATATACCTCATCGCCCCTTGGGTGTCGTAAGAGGCGGCAGAGAGTCACGACCCAATTTGCATTGAGTTGCAAATTGGGTCGTGCCGCCACGTCCGGGAAAAAGCGGAATAATTCCTTGCCATCATCTCATTCATCCATTGTTCTTGCCATGCATTCATAACTTCAGCCTTCAGCCAGCTTACGCCTGCTCAACCCCCCATTATATGTGTTTCTAAGCACTTGGTCAATTCTACCTGCACGTATGAACTCCAGATCGGCCGGAAGGGCACCGGCTAATACCGGAAGCGCTGCAGTACTTATCGTCCTATAGCCCTTTGTCAGCAACACGGGTGAGGTTCTTTGCGATTTAAGCAGTGCCGCACTGTATGATTCCCCACCCGGTCAACCCAAACGGCCGCAGCAGTTCTACTGGACTATTGACAGTGGACTATAACCCCCCACTTCCCCAGCTTGAGCCCAAGGGGCCGAGGCCGGCGCGTGTCGAGCGTGTCGCTGCCGGCGCAGGCGCAGCGCATGCGCCAGCTCGCCGTGCACGCCATGATATTCCTGGAGACGCGCCCCTTCAGCATGCATGTCGGTGAGCAAGAGCATGCATTTAGCGGGACAACAATAGCTTGACCTCTTAATCAGATTTCCAGCTGATGAAATGCCAGCTATAAATTTCGCAAGACATTATGATTTCTTATATTTACGCGAATACTACACATGAAACAAAATACGGATTTTATGAAACGTCGGGAATTAAAAACGTTAAAATTAAACGCGATAAAGTTCGTAAAATTAGTTTTATTTCATTCGCAAGACATTTTTCTTTATAGTAAGGGAATACAGTCCACCTGTTTTTATAGTAGAGAGGTATATGAACACGTGTCGACCGCAGCCTGAACAACTGTAACAACAGGGGAATTGCAGGTGCGTTCCCGGAAAGAGCTAGCTCGTTTCATGAAGGTCCCTAAAACGTATCGGTCCGGAAAAATCACCGTTGGTAAACAAATGCACCTGATGGTAAGCGGATGACGTAGCTCAACAACACCTTCATTTATTTGCAATCAAGTATCAATACTCCGTACAGTGGCGGTGTAGGAATACGAACTAGCCCGTGGTTGTAGTAAGGATCAGCAGAGGAAAGTCAAAAAGGAGCATGAAGTAGTAGGAATACAATGAAAATAAGAGTTAAACAGCAGCGTCTTCTTGATAATTACGGTTGCCAACATACTTTTCAAGCGAGGCAACTACGGCAAATATGAGGCTATCTATAAGGTGGGACGGGCCTATGTTCCACGGTGGACTTTGATTAGCTGTAATGGATGAATGAAGGATCAAAATGCAAGTGCTTTGTCATCCCTGAGGACTAAGATGGAATGCCTTTTTACAAGTAAAATGGTCTCCGCAATTCCTCACTCACCGTACGACACACAGCAGCATCATGCAGCTATTTGACACCGGTATGCTGTGCAAGTGTGGTTCTTCCCCAGTCGAGCAAATCTATTCCTGCTGCAGCCATATTTTGATGCAGCATTGTTATACCACGTATGAAAACATTTTATCATCTATTCATCCACCCATTACAGCCTATAAAATTCACTGCTAAACATAGGCCTCCCCATAGCTCATAGGGGGGATATTGCCGATCGATTCTTAATAAACAATTATGCATTCCAAGTATTTTCGCCATTCCGCCATCACGTGGCTTCTTTTACACCGAGGCTGCTAATAAAATGTCAGAGACAACGTCAAATTCTTAATTTAGTTACATCCTGTCTTATTTTTTTATGCTACTAAGTCAAAAGTTAGAAACGGCTTTTTAGATACTTACCAATATAATTGTGTTAAATATCAAATTTGAACTCTACTATTGGTGAAAAATATCAAGAGGTTATATAAAGAGGTTAAAATTAATAGCTCTTGTAATTTTTCTACAGCATCGCTCATGCTTGCTCTGGAGAATGGACAGGTGCAATGCTGGTCGGACCACCCGGCTGGTGGGTACAAGGGTTCGTTCCAGGGCATTCACACAGCCGGCGACTATGTGTCCGCCTTTGCCACGGATGTCAATAACGATTACCTATTCACTGGCACCACCGTGGGCTACGTTAAAGTCTGGCTCATGACCAACTATCTCACTGAAGAGAAGGTAAATATTTATTAAGAATGTTCATTAATTTTTTCCACCATTTGTTTCGAAAGTGGAAAGTATGCACATTGTATAGGCAGACAGCTAAAATCTGTTTTAATTACGCAAAAAAACTATACCTTAAAATTTAATCATTACAGCCCTTCACAAGTACTCTGCAGAACATAGGTCTCTCCCAAGGAACGCCACAATAGCATGGTCTTGAGCATCCATCGACTTTCCGCATGTCTTACCAGGTCGTCACTCCATCTAGTGGGGGGCTGCAGTACACTTCGCTTACCGGTACGAGTCTGTCACGCGAGAACCTTTCTTCCCATCAGTTCCCGGTTCTTCGAGCTTTATGGCCGACCTATTACCACTTCAGCTGACGAATCCGTTGGGCTATGTCGGTTAATTTAGTTCTACATCAGATATCCTCATTTCTAAATTTATCACGCAGAGAAACCCCGAGCATAGTTCGCTGAGCGACCTTTAGCTTCCCTTTGTGGTTCTCTACACTCACCATACACAGCACAGAAGCATTGAGCTGCTATTTTACGCTGGTATTCTGTGAGAGTCCGGTTCGACCGGGGAAGGAACATTCGTGCTACATCCATAATATAGCTGCAGCATGGCTCTACCACGTAAAAAGATTGTGTTTGTTTGAATAGGTGCACATCAGCATGCCTCGGCTGCGGCTGCAGTTCCCGTTCCTGTGGCGCGACCGCGTGGAGGGGCGCGCCAAGCGCAGCGTGCGCGACCAGCCGCTGCCGCTGCTGCTGAACAGCTACCGCGCACACCTGCGCTGCGTCACCTCCCTCGCGTACCTCGACCACCACGAGCTGCTGCTTACGTGAGGGCTCCTCTATACAATTGAGTGGGATGGGATGAAATGGAATGAAATAGAACGGAATGGATTGGAATGTCTTTTATTCAATGTAGATTGTTCAATTGTTATGGCTCTCTAAGCCCCTGAGCCGTGGTAACTCAGGAGTTTAGCGCTCACTGTAAATTATACAGTACGCGAGCAACCCGGGTTCGATCCCCGTCGGCACCAATGAAATTTGTTAATTGCAATTTTATTTACCACGTGCTCGGGCATCGTGAGGAAACCTGCATGTCTGAGAAATAAAATAATAAAAAAATATTATTTTGAAGATATGTGAAGTCCGCCAACACACATTGGGGTAGCGCGGGGACACTTCCTCGCCATAAAACCCTCTCAGAAGTTAGAAGAGGCTGTGCCCAGCCGTGGGACGTATATAGGCTGTAACCTTACTTTACTTTAGAATTTATTGAAAGTAATTTTTTTATCGTTCGATCGATCGTTATCGCGATTTCTGATCGGCCGTCCCAAAATATAGAATAGAATATTTTTTAATTTGTTCATAAAACTAGAATTATATATTATAGACTCGCATTATAACAAATAGTTCAAGAACTGACAACCGATGGGGAAGAAAGTTCCCCAGTGGCAGCCTCGTACTGGCATGCGCAGTGTTGGTCCTCCATATACTGGAGGCACTGCATGGATTGACCACCTGATGAAACACGCAGGCGGTCGATGGATGCGGGTGGCTCAGGGCCGTACTTTGTGGCAGGCTATAGGGGAGGCCTATGTTCAGCAGTGGACTGGTGATGGGCTATAGTAGTAGTGTTGTAACATAAAGCCATTATCCGATATGCGATATATACACCCTTTATTATGAACACAACATGCTTTACAATAATATTATGTACATAATGAATTTAAATTTAACTAATTATGAAATAGTTTAAGTAAATGTCGCTTAAGGAAGAGGCACATGCGATATAAGGATGAGTGCAGACCATAATTTGTACGAGCATATACGAGTTTAAGCGTTGGCCTGCAAGCTTACTCTTGAATCCAATAACAATTTCAATCCAATTTCAATTTCAATCCAATGTAATTACAATCTTGACAAATTACCATACTCTCGAAAACAATTTTGTTAATATTGGATTGAAATCGGAATTGCGCTTGTATTGGCCAAAAATTTTGTCGTAACACATGAAGTTAGCTGCGTTACTCTTAGCAAAAGGCATGTCTTATTTATCGTTAAACCGGTGAAACCATAATAAACCCTTTGTAACTTTCATAAATGAGCATTTAAGTAGTAAAAACATTTAAGAAATGGTATAATTCGTCAAACATAACATCTTTTCACACATTTCTTATAGAAAAACGCTATATTTGCGAACTTTAAAAATTATATGGCTGTATAGAGCGTGCCTTTGCCTCGTTCCTTTTGTTATGTCAGAAAAAATTGTTATCACGAAACAAAGTAAACAAAGATCAACTTTCGATTTTGTTTAAAGCTTAAAGGTGAAGTGCTTTTTAAGTATGTGTGAATTACTAAAAGACCTTTCAATTTGGGTATAAGCAGTTTGAAACTTTGAAATAGTTAATTGCCGCAATAACACGGCTTGCCGCACCCAAGCAGCATGCCGCATCCAACTTTCAAGCACAGTTAAGAATCTTATGAAACAGAGGAAGTGAGCATCCATCTCTAAGCTCATTAAGAGGAACAAAATAAATAATAATGGTCAAGGTTGGGTTAAAGTAAGTATAATAATGTTTTTTTAAGAATAGTATGAGTAAGTAATGTTTTGTTTTAAATTGGGCGCAGAAAAAAATGTGCCTTAAATAAATTGTGTGTTTAGCATAGCAATTTACAGCAGCATAGGCCTTTGACAACCCACCCATTTTGTCAAAATTCGACAAGGGATTGATAGCAGGCACAGGTGGTCAAGTGTTACTTTTAGAGACTCAACTTACAATTGACCTTTCTCACCACTCAGTTATAACAAATAACAATGTTATAATTCATTAACTTCTCTCATAATAACTGTATTTTTCCTCAGCTTTATAGATAGATTATTTTAATATTGTTTTATTTATTTTGGGAACATCAAATGTAAAGGACACTCCTAAGGAACTTGCAATATGTATGCCTTGCACTCAAGTGGTACAAAAAGGTAACCCACCGTTTTTTAATTGCAATAATTTACATAAATTAACGTCATATATGTCATTTCTTAGTGTGGAGAATATAGATGTTTCAATAAATCTTAAACATCCTTTTAAGTGGCTTGTGATGGTTTAAAACTTCCAATTCAAATATTCCATCTTAATTTTGTCATTAAGTTATAATATATTATTTCAGTTTTAAAATATTTGTTATTCTAATTTCAGAATCACAACTTAATTCCATATCACATTTCCCAAGCAACAACACTGTACCAACAAGAAATGATCAAGATATGGAACATCTGAAAAGAAAGTAAGAAGCAAATGCAATGTACCAAATAGCCAGGACAATTGAGAGTTATCAGCAGTTATTAATAGTTCTGTTTTAATTTTTCAAAACAGAATACAACAACAATAGCATTACTGTAATTTGAAATAAAAAAAGACTCATTAAATTTTATCAATGTTTTCATGTTATTTTAAATTAATTGGTTTTCTTTTAATATCTATTGTAAAAGAAACTGATTTTTGTTCATTTTAAATATAGTTTTATAACTGTTATTTAAATATTAATTATATTTTATTAATTTATTTAAGAATAGATACTAATGATGGTAGGTTGTTAAAATATTTTTGTATTAAATAAATGGTTAAACTTTGTATCATAATTTTATTTATAAATCCTTATTAAAATTACTTTACCTATATAATTTTAGTTTCAATTCTTATAAAATCATACATTTAAAGTAACTTAACATTATATTCATATTTCCTGCTACATGTGAAATACGCCAATTAACCTTTTAGAAATGAGAATAGAGCTCTGCCCAACAGTGGGACATATAAAGGGATATATAAAGGATGTAAATGAACTTTATTTAGACTAACATTGATTAACAGTACTTCATTCGTAATATATCTTCTCTTCGGAGATTGCATATTTAGGTTTTTATTCATGCACTATTTTCTCAGTAAAGTTCTTAATAATAAAATAATTAGCCCTCAACTCATCATGCCTCATAGAAAAAACTAAGTCCATAAAACGCATTATTCGAAGCTCATTTCGACTTTATTTTAATTGTAATGCACGATTACGGCGTAGAATATTAAACGCAAGAGCTAAACGTGCAATTATATTATCACAAAGAATAAGATGATTGCAGAAAACAATCGATTAATATGAACACAATTCCTAAAACGTTACTGTTTTGCTATTGCCTAAATTCCAATCCAAACGCAATACAAACACAATACGCAGCTGTCAACTAACTGTCAAAACTGCGTCAAGAGTGCCGATTTTGCTTACAATCGGATTGGACAATTTCAATTCCAATCTCAATTAGTTCACAAAATCACCACACAATATTAAACTAATTTAGCGCTAGAGTCGCTTTCAAGAGTACGAAACGTTATAATTTCAATCCCGATCGATCGGAATTGTTTTCAAGAGTAAGCTTGCTGATCTCTCTCCGGTCGTGTCGAATTGCCGTCCCATCGGGCTATGAGAGTGAGGGAATAGAAAGTGCACCTGTGCTTTCGCGCGCTCGTACTATAGAATAAAATGTTTTTTATTCAATATAGATCACATGTGTAATTGTTATTGAAAGTCATTTTTTACTTTACCACTAGTTCGAAAAAAACCTCTGTTCTGGGAAGAACCAGCAAGAAACCCAGCGGGACTTTAAAAAAAAGCACAATTTACAATATAATATTTTATACAATTGTTATGAAAACATTTAGAAACAGCTTGGAAGCGACCACCTCATCCCAGGGGTTATTCTCAACCATGTATTCATTTATATTATAATAACCCTTTTTATACAGTTTTTGTTTAATAAAATATTTAAACTTGGTAATAGAGAGACCTTGTATATTTTCTGGGACTTTGTTGTAATAGCGTATACATTGCCCCAAGAATGAATTACTGACTCTGTGGAGTCGAGAAACTGGTATAACTAGCTTGTGTTTGTTCCTAGTGTTTACAGAGTGTGTATCACTTTTTTACTAAAACTACCTTTATTATTGTAAACATACATCAAATTTTCGTAAATATACTGAGAGGCCAAAGTTAATATATTTATTTCTTTAAATTTATCTCTAAGAGAATCTCTCGGTTTTAGGTTGTAAATAGCTCTAATGGCCCTCTTCTGTAAAACAAAAATAGTTTATAAATCAGCCGCATTTCCCCATAGCACGGCCGACAAGACTATTTCTTTGTCAACCGACTTCAAAAAAAGAAGGAGGTTCTCAAATTGACTGTATATTTTTTATGTGTCTCAGAACTTTTTTCTAGGTGAACCCATTTCGATGATTTTATTTAAAAGCTGGTGCTTTTCATGTGGTCCCATATGAATTTGATCATGATCTGACCAGTAGTTTTTGAGTTATCCGTAATAATGCGTATTTAATTGACTTCGACCACATTGATGATGTTCTCATTTTATTTATATTGAAGTCGGTTGAACGAAATATTTAATTTTACCACTTTTTTTGTAAACTACGAACGTTGTTTCGACAATCTAACACTGATTTTGTTTAATGTAACTTTGAAAACGCTGTCATTATTTATGAGCGCACTTTCTCAACGTGGAAATTAAAATACAACAGAAACAGTAAAACTGCGTGGCATATTTGCCGTGGCAACTACCCGCACGCGCGATCAACAGCTGAGACAAAGTTTTTGTTCTGAATTGCCGGTCTAGTAGGTAGTATACATAAAAATCTTTCTTAAAAACAAGCCGTTTAAATTGAAATAAGGAGCTTGTTGCTAATGCCGACAGTGGAAGCTCGGACTACAGCGTGCGCGTGTGGCGGCTGTCGGGCGAGTACCTGCAGACGCTGGGCAGCTTCGTGCCCTGGACCCTGGACTCTACGCGGTTCCCACCAGACGTGAAGAAAGTCGCCAGCTCTACTACTTTCAAGGTATTTACAATAAAGCTTGTATGATTAAATTATTTGCACTAAAATAATTCTTAAGGAGTTATGTTGCATGTTTAAGTCCACCCACAAAATATTTTAGAACTATAAAGTTCTCTATAGTTATACCTATACTTATATGTTATAAAAATCTCCCATCCATTTAGAAATAGCGTCTATATTGTATATTAAAATTAAAACAGTTTTATTCCATTGCAGTAAAAGTATTGTATTGCAGTAAGTATTTAGTACGTGGTAGAGCCATGCTGCAGCTATATTATGGTTGTAGCACGAATGGGTCGGCTCGAACGGGGTGGGACCACGCTCTCACAGAATACCAGCGTAAAATAGCAGCTTAATGCTGCTGTGTTTCGTATTCGGAGTGTAGAGAACCGTAGACCCTTTTTACTGGAAACAAGGCACTCCATCTTAGTCCTCAGGGGTGACAACGCATCTGCATTTTGATTCTTAATCGAGGATAAATGTAGATGTCTATGGGCCACAGCATCCACTTACCATCAGGTGGACTGTGTGCTAGTTAGTTAGTCACCCTTATTCTATAAAAAAAATATTCATGACCGCGTGGCCTAACAGTCCGTGTATCTGACTGTGTCCGTGTAGCTGAGATTTGAATCCTCCAGCCGAAACCATTTTGTTCAAAAACTTGAACTTAAATTAAATTAATTTTGCGCTGTATTATTAACATATATTTTTGCGTGTTAATTTTTGTGCCCAATTTAAGAAATTTGCTGTGGCTAAGCCGATATAATAGCTTTGGGGGTAGATAAAGTACATTAATGAGCCTCATGTGTGTGTACTTAACACAGAGACGCGGTCCAATCGCTAACCCTCAGGGATCTTACTTGTGAGTAACTTTGGTTCTATATATATATATATTAGGCTGTCGTAAGAGACGAAGGAGGGAAATGGAACGAAATGAGCAGTAGAATGATAATAAAAAACACAGTAGCCGACTTACCTGCCAAGTGCGGGCATATACAGGGTTATTTTTCAAAGAGTAGCCAAATTTTAAACTATTATACTGGCTGTTACAAAACTACCCGTAAAGCCGAAAGGAGGTTAAATGGGGCCTTATAACGAGTCCATTCACAATATTTAAGAACCGTAGTAACGCTGTATAACATACCCCAAAAAAATAAAAAAATATTATTATTTTCACTGATGTGCAAACCCTATTTCAGTAAAATTAAAGAGTAAACTACGCAGAATGTACCTACATTTCTACATAATTCGCGGACGACAAAAATTTTAAAAGATCTAACCTGACGATACAACCTAAACGAACACTTACTTTTTCATACTAAACGTCAAATTTACAGAAACGGCTCAAAGTGTGCTCCGCCTTGCTCAATACACAACCTCGCTTATCGGGATATGGCTTGTGTGGCATTTCGCACCATCGTCGGTGTTATTGATGCGAAAACCGATCTAACAAGCTGTTCCATCTCGGCAACCGTTGGGCAATCGGAGAAATACACTCTGTCCTTCACATAACCCCACAAAAAGAAGTCCAAGGGTGTGAGGTCCGGAGAACGAGCAGGCCATAGCACCGGTCCCCCGCGGCCGATCCATCCTCGCGGAAAGCGAACGTTAAGATGTTCTCGTACGTTGCGAGCAAAATGTGCCGGAGCTCCATCATGCTGAAACACCATGTTTCTTTGGTTCTCAAAGTAATCTCAGTCAGCCACAGGAAAGTCGTCAATCGCCTCTTCGAATGCCGTTTGTAAAAACGTTAGATAGTTGCTACCGTTCAGACGTGATGGCATAATGACGGGACCGATGACATGCCCGTCATAAAGGCCAGCCCACACATTCAGCCGCCACTGGTGTTGGAATCTGCCCTGCCGTGAAGCATGTGGATTCACAGGAGCTCAAACGTGATCGTTATGCATATTTGAAAGTCCTGACCTCGTGAATGTTGCCTCGTCCGTCCAAAGAACATAGTTTACGTAATTAGGGTTTCCTCTAACTGCCTGAGGTACCACCGCAGAAGTTCCTCCTGTGCAAAATCGGAGGGTATCAGCTCCTGTGTACGGCGATAGTGATAAGAGTGACGATTGTCGTCACGAAGAATTCGCCAAACTGCAACATGGTTTATACCGAATCTTGTTCCGGCTCGCCTCGTACTTGTGGTCGGCTCTTCTTCAAAATGCTCGAACACTAATTCAGTCTGCCTGGCGTTGACTGTGCTTGGACGTCTACTTCCAGTAGACCGATGAACAGAGCGATGACGACTGCATTCCACCGGCTCTGTTATTTTGCAAAAAATGTTGGAAAAAAACTCGAAACAGTTGTAGGATATCGATTAGAAGATTTGAAATTAACAACATTTTTTTTCCAACTTGACATTTTGAAGTGTACTTGAGTATAATGACATCCTTGTATTAAGGTAGCAAACATTTATGAATGAAAAATAGAAAAACTATTAAAGTAGACAATTATTAGGTAAAATAGGTACGTATGCCTTTCTGTTAAATAATCTGGTTCCCTGACATGACAGCTTACTAGGGTTGACAAAATTTTTGGCTTTGATAATTAATTATATTTTTACGGGGTATTTTGTAACACGTTGTATATATATAATACGGTATAATATATATACAGGGTATTTTTGAAACGCTCCCGAAAACGAAGACAGACGACAGTACTAACTATATCTTTGATGATGGGTGAAATATAAAATCGATCCTGATTAAAAAAATCATCTTTTCACAACGTTTTATTAGCTTTATTCACGCTCCATCGTGTTAGTACAGTTAAATAAAACGTTAATTTAAGTTAAAAAAAATCATGAAAATACTTAAACATAAAACCAGAATTACTGAATTACAATCAGCTGACTAGGGGTCAATGTACGCGCGAACGCCGAATTCGCGCGGCCCGCAACTAGCGATGGTACCACAATACCTTGTGATGATATAAAAAAAAATTACGATTTACGTTAAAATTGAGATGGGTCATGTTTCCGAACTTGAGGAAACATTGGAGAGTAGGAATTTGTGACGGACGGCGGAGGGCCGCGTTCGCGAGAAGCGGTAATTCTTGTCGTACATTGCAAGTTTAATGCGCAAAAGTTTACATATATATTAAAGCTGTGTATCAGTGAATTTTATATTATTTAAATAGAAATTATTGTTAGTGGAACGTTAATTTTAGACGTGCAACGGGGTAAGTGTTTAATAGTATTTTGTTATGTTGTAGTCTGAGTAACTTTGCAATAGTATTCTTAGATTATGCACTTATTTCAGTCTGTGGAAACGCCCATTAAGTTAATTGTGACAATAACGCCTTCCTATACCTCTGGCAAGTGTTATTAGAAAATCTAGTTGTTACAAAAACATGAGGACTTTGAGAGACGATACTATATACTGATTTGGATTGAAGCGTCATTGACAGGCATAGCCTATTGGGATAGCTGCCACGTACATTGGGCGACTTCTTCAAATTCATGGTTCATACCTCCACATAAATATCGAAAATTTATGAATTTGCTTTTTCCTTTTCTATTTATTAAGTTTGGATTTTTTTTTTTGTAATGATACTTTAAAAATCTTGTTTACTAAAGAAAAGAACTAATAGTAAATTTTATGTTTTTTTATATTTCATTTTATTTTTGTATATTTTGCGTAGCTGTAGAGTTAGTTAAAATTTTAGTGGTTACATATTTTAGAGTTATGATAAATTGTAGTTTTTATACTTACAATTATTTAGTTTATTGTTAGTAGCGTTGAATTGTTGTAGGCTTTTGTGTTGCAATTAAATACCTTACACCAAAAATACCGCACATTTGTTTCTTATCTTGCCCGGACCGCGACCCCTCTGGCTTGGGTACCTCATGACAACCTAATAATTTACAACACTTGTCTAAATACCTAACTTATCTACTTAACTTACTATTTGCCACTGTGCTTGTCTCCACGTAGCCACTTTAATTCGAATTTAGAGGTTAAATAAACCAAATAACTGGTTCGATTCCCCGCTAATGAAAAAAATACTTAAATAAAATGTTAACAAGGTTAGAGTCATGCTTTTTTATCCATTGTGTAGGTATGTTTATTATTCTGATGTATTCAGTTATGTACCTATTCAGATCAGTTCTATAAACGTACCTACGCGTAAGGCATTATTGAAACAAAACAAAAAACACAAAACGTAACAACAAGAACAATATCATTAATTAATAAATAACAAGTAATAACGACAATAATTTAATAAACAAAACAATTGAACTATCGCTCGTGATAGTCAACAAAGAACTGTCTCAAAGACTAAAATTATTAATCAATCCCGCCAAAACAAATGCGCACGTTGTAACGTCCTTGAAGTATGTGTAAATTCTACAGCGCGAGGCGACACGAGGCAGCGTGTTGTGAAAGGAAGGGTAGAGTGAGTAGTATACCTAATGCATTGTTTGTACCGATCTAGATAAGAGTTCGGCGCCGAGATATTGACCCTATTGTCAGCTGATTTTCTTTTAAGTTTCACTGCTGGTTTTATGTTTAAGTATTTTCATGATCGAATTTCTTTGTGACCCATCATCATAGGTATCCTTAGTACTATCATCTGTCTTCGTTTTCGGGAGCGTTTCACTAACACCGGTATATTATACCGTTATTGCAGTTTTTGAAAATACGAGTAAATAAGGCTTCTACTTTTATTGGAAATTACCCCAAATTTAATGTGATTTATGGGCAACAGCTACGCGTACGTGCGCTCCTCTGTGTGCAATTTAATTTTACAGCGTTATTGCCGACCGATCGCCCTTACGACTTACGAATGTGTGCGTGCGTAGTAATTTTACTACTATTTAGTAGGCGTTAGATTATTTTATTAGGGTCGCTCCCTTACGAATTTACGCGTGCGTAGTAAAATAGTAGGCGTTAGATATTTATGAATGACAATCAGTTAAAATATTGTATTATCACGCATTTTGAATTTAAAAGATGCATGCGGAGTGTTTGAGATATTTTTAATTAATTTTTCTTCACCATTTGCCTATATTACTTATTCTGAACCTTCTCTGCAAAGTTCGCATGTTATTGCAAAATAACCCTGTATATGAGGGAAGCGTAATGTTCAGGTGTGCTTTTTTGATAGGCTGTAATGAAATTACGAATGAAATATTAGGTAGGGTTGTCAAGCCTGTGGCGGGGTTTTGGCGGAAACTTGGTTGCGGGTGATCGCTGCTTCTTTATTATTATTTGAATAATGGTTTGAAGGGGATTTTGATACGTAAAAGGGTTACATAATACATTTTTGTGTAGTAAGTGTCTGTGCATGTGAACTATTAGTGGATACGATAAAACAAGTGCTCCCATGGTGATGTGAACCTCAAGTTAATGCCTCTGCTACGGCGAGTGATGTAATTAAAGTAGCTACAACACCAAACGGTATCCCTCGATTTTGTTATGATCAGTTTTCGGAATTGCCTCCCATTAAGGAAAAAATTTAAAGAAGTATTCACGTGAAAAGTGTGTATCGTGCAGGTGTGGCGCGGAGGCCACGTGTCGCGCTACGTGCCAGGGCGCGTGGAAGCGGACGTGTCGGACGTGGGCGCGGGCGAGCTGCGCACGCGCACGTGGGGCGCGGCGCCGCGCGGCGCGCTGCTGGGCGCACACACGGCGCTGCCGCCGCGCCCCGACCCGCAGCCGCCGCCGCGCCTCGACTGCTCGCTGCCCACCGTGCGTACACACTGCACACTGCACACTGCACACTGCACACTGCACACTACACACTATGCGGCGCACGTGTCGGACGTGGGCGCGGGCGAGCTGCGCACGCGCACGTGGCGCGCGCTGCTGGGCGCACACACGGCGCTGCCGCCGCGCCCCGACCCGCAGCCGCCGCCGCGCCTCGACTGCTCGCTGCCCATCGTGCGTACACACCACACTGCACACTGCACTGCACACTGCACACTACACACTATGCGGCGCACGTGTCGGACGTGGGCGCGGGCGAGCTGCGCACGCACGTGGCGCGCTGCTGGGCGCACACGGCGCTGCCGCCGCGCCCCGACCCGCAGCCGCCGCCGCGCTCGACTGCTCGCTGCCCATCGTGCGTACACACCACACTGCACACTGCACACTGCACTGCACTGCACACTGCACACCACACTGCGGCGCACGTGTCGGACGTGGGCGCGGGCGAGCTGCGCACGCGCACGTGGCGCGCTGCTGGGCGCACACACGGCGCTGCCGCCGCGCCCCGACCCGCAGCCGCCGCCGCGCTCGACTCGCTGCCCATCGTGCGTACACACTGCACTGCACACTGCACACTGCACTGCACACTGCACTGCACACCACACTACACACTATGCGGCGCACGTGTCGGACGTGGGCGCGGGCGAGCTGCGCACGCGCACGTGGCGCGCGCTGCTGGGCGCACACACGGCGCTGCCGCCGCGCTGACCCGCAGCCGCCGCCGCGCCTCGACTGCTCGCTGCCCATCGTGCGTACACCACTGCACACTGCACGCACGCACTGCACACTACACACTATGCGGCGCGTGTCGGACGTGGGCGCGGGCGAGCTACGCACGTGGCGCGCGCTGCTGGGCGCACACGGCGCTGCCGCCGCGCCCCGACCCGCAGCCGCCGCCGCGCCTCGACTGCTCGCTGCCCATCGTGCGCGCACACTGCTGCACACTGCACACTGCACACTGCACACTACACTATGCGGCGCACGTGTCGGACGTGGGCGCGGGCGACTGCGCACGCGCACGTGGCGCGCTGCTGGGCGCACACGGCGCTGCCGCCGCGCTGACCCGCAGCCGCCGCCGCGCTCGACTGCTCGCTGCCCATCGTGCGTACACTGCACTGCACTGCACTGCACACTGCACACTGCACTGCACACTACACCACTGCGGCGCGTGTCGGACGTGGGCGCGGGCGAGCTGCGCACGCGCACGTGGCGCGCGCTGCTGGGCGCACACGCGCTGCCGCCGCGCCGACCCGCAGCCGCCGCCGCCTCGACTGCTCGCGCTGCCCATCGTGCGTACACACTGCACCTGCACTGCACTGCACTGCACTGCACACGCACTGCACTACACACTATGCGGCGCGTGTCGGACGTGGGCGCGGGCGAGCTGCGCACGCGCACGTGGCGCGCGCTGCTGGGCGCACACACGGCGCTGCCGCCGCGCCCCGACCCGCAGCCGCCGCCGCGCCTCGACTGCTCGCTGCCCACCGTGCGTACACACTGCACACTGCACACTGCACACTGCACACTGCACTGCACACTGCACTATACGGCGCACGTGTCGGACGTGGGCGCGGGCGAGCTGCGCACGCGCACGTGGCGCGCTGCTGGGCGCACACACGCGCTGCCGCCGCGCCCCGACCCGCAGCCGCCGCCGCGCCTCGACTGCTCGCTGCCCATCGTGCGTACACACACACTGCACTGCCGCACACTGCACACTGCACTGCACACACTGCACTACACACTATGCGGCGCACGGTCGGACGTGGGCGCGGGCGAGCTGCACGCGCGCGCACGTGGCGCGCGCTGCTGGGCGCACACGGCGCTGCCGCCGCGCCGACGCAGCCGCCGCCGCCTCTCCCGACTGCTCGCGCTGCCCATCGACCGTACACTGCACTGCACACCGCACGCCTGCACACTGCACACTACACGCACTATGCGGCGCACGTGTCGGACGTGGGCGCGGGCGAGCTGCGCACGCGCGTGGCGCGCGCTGCTGGCGCACACGGCGCTGCCGCGCTGACCCGCAGCCGCCGCCGCGCCTCGACTGCTCGCTGCCCATCGTGCGTACACACTGCACTGCACACTACTGCACTGCACACACACTATGCGGCGCACGTGTCGGACGTGGGCGCGGGCGAGCTGCGCACGCGCACGTGGCGCGCGCGCTGCTGGCGCACACACGGCGCTGCCGCCGCGCCCCGACCCGCAGCCGCCGCCGCGCCTCGACTGCTCGCCGCCCATCGTGCGTACACACTGCACACTGCACACCGCACACCGCACACTGCACACCGCACACCGCACACTACACACCATGCGGCGCACGTGTCGGACGTGGGCGCGGGCGAGCTGCGCACGCACGTGGCGCGCGCTGCTGGCGCACACACGGCGCGCTGCCGCCGCGCCCGACCCGCAGCCGCCGCCGCGCCTCGACTGCTCGCTGCCCATCGCACACACTGCACACTGCACACCGCACACCGCACACTGCACCACACCACTACCACACACTACACACTACACACTACACACTGTGCGATTGTGCGGCGCACGTGTCGGACGTGGGCGCGGGCGAGCTGCGCACTTACTATTACTTTTTATTAAAAGTTATAATTATTTAGTGGCAAATGAATACTTTTTACATACCTTACTTTACTTTTCATACGATGATTTGTTTTCATTGGAACGTGTTGTGCAAAGACTTCTATGTATGCTACTAGACGAGCTCTGCAACCTTAATGTATTGCGCACTGAGTTACGGTCAATTGTCCGTAACTTTATTAGTCGACTGTTAGCTGGCGAGAAGGCTAGTTCTTTGTTTTGTAAACCGCGAACGTTGTTTTCGACAGTCTAATACAGATTTCATTTAATGTAACTAACAAAACGCTGTCTTTATCGTATTTCGTATTTGCCTAAAAATAGAAACTCTTCTTCGTATTTGCCTAAATGAAAATACAACCGTTAGGCATATTTACCATGCCAGATACCCGCCCACGCTCGCGCGATCCTCAGCTGTGACACAGTTTTTGTTCTGAATTATCGATTTAGTAGTATACATAGAAGTCTTTGCTTGTCACTTTACTTTTCAAACGATGATTTGTAGATATTGGACTGTGTGGGAAGAACCCTGCACTTTCCTATGGCCCCATCAACCTCGCGGTTATACGGACCAAATCTCGAGAGATGCACGCGGTACTTGTGCTGTACGGTCTTGGCTCTTTCCCGCGTGCACTTTCTTGATTCTCTACAAAAATATATTGGGTATTGGATCGTGTAGCGTGTACAAGGGTAAGTGTAACGGTGCGGTTCCAGATCCCGCTGTACACGCACATGCGCGTGAGCGGCACGCAGGCGGTGCGGCGGCCGCCCACGCCCGAGCTGGTGCGCGCCACGCGGCTGCGGCGCGGCACCACGCCGTCGCGCCGCACGAGATTTGGCGCGCCGCTGTAGCGGCCGCATTACCGCCTCACCGCAACGTTGTAAACAATGTCGGCTAATAATTTACCGCTCACCAGATGTCGCTAGTTGGGACTAAGCTTATTTGTTAACTTATTTGTTACGCAGATGGATGGCGATTTAATTAATAAAATTCCTGGTGGCAGTAAAAGTCGCGGATGCCCTCATTTATTAACCAAAACAATAGATACGTATTACTGCCAAAGACTTCTATGAATACTACTATACGGGCTCTTTACTGTCCCTGCTACCCGCCCAGCCGGCGCGGCTCCACAGTTTTCGTTCTGCATTACCGGTCTAGTAGTATAAATAGAAGTCTTTCCTATTCACTTTACTTTTTATCTGATCATTTGCTGGCATTGGAACAAGTAGCGTGTACAAGGACTAACGTGTGGCGCGGCGCACGAAATTCTGCGCAGCGCTGCGCTGTAACAACCGCGTCGCCGCAACGTTGCAGACAATTCACTAACTGACACAATAGCTGACGTTGTTTTAAAAAAAAATTAAGAATACTAGCAATGCTTTTAACATTACTAATACTTAATTATTTATTTATTTAATCTTTATTGTTAACACCTTAATAAATATGGTAACAAAGGACGGACTTAATGACTATTGGCATTCTCTGCCAGTCAACCCGTGGAGTGATGAGATTTTGTGGCAGGTGCAATCACAGACATATTGTACTATGACATACATATAATTTACAAAATCCATACATATAGTGTATGTTAATATAAAAACAAAACATGTTCCCTTTAACCACTCCTGGTAAGCTTAAGCCGGTACCACAGTTTTTGTTCTGTATAGTATACATAGAAGTCTTTGGTTACTGCATTACTGCAGACAGGCGGTAGCCGTTGCAATAAACACCGCAACGCTACAAACAATCTAATAGCTGACACAATAACCACCATCTCGATATAATGTGACTGACAACTCTATTGCCGACAAAACTGACAGTAGCCAAGTGGCAGGGTGCGGACCGCGAACTCCAAAGGTCGTAATTCAAGTCCGCCATTCGACTACTGTCGTAAACCACTTACCAGGAGTGGTTAGAAGGAATAATAGGAATGTTAATAACATTGCTAATATTTAAAAAATAGGAACTATATTGGGTTAAATATTTTATTGAAAACCCAAGATGGACATCTTTTACACGCTTAACATTATGATCGTGTTCGTATCGTTTCTTATCCACCTTGATCTCCAGTTATAGTGACGTTTTCACTGTTAGCAATTACCTTAAACTTAAAGTCCTGATTGACGAACGAAGCAGTAAAGATTATGGCGGTTTCGCGGCTTGTCTTTCCTGAAACACGGTCGAGCCAAACGG
This sequence comes from Parnassius orleans, assembly GCA_029286625.1. Taxonomy (NCBI): domain Eukaryota; kingdom Metazoa; phylum Arthropoda; class Insecta; order Lepidoptera; family Papilionidae; genus Parnassius; species Parnassius orleans. The sequence goes on from JAGSMP010000178.1 coordinate 580,489, forward strand.
TTATTCTTTAGAGTTTATTGAAGCAACTTGTCAAATTTCATAACGGCTCGTCAACTTACATAGCCGTGGTTTTGCGATTATCCATCCACTAACGAGATTAACCGGCTAGTATAAACTAAGACCGCGGTAAAGCTCGCTCGTCGATCAGGGCCTTTAGATTATGTGTGATTTTTCAAACGAAATTTCTTATTTATTTCTATTAAATAGATGATGTACTCTTTGGTGTGTGTATACCAAAATAAATTTCCCATTTTTATCAACATACTTTTGTCAACTTAATTGAATAAACAGAATGTTAGAAACGAATTCTCGCGGTCTGCGGAGCTGGAACTCTTTCACAATTTGTACTGGCTCTGTTTTCACTTAAAAATCAAAGGACTTTACTTACTTTTAAATAAATTTTAATTACTTTCTTAAATATACTTATTTAACTTTACTTATATAATATGTAATAAATTGTTTTACTTATTAGTTTGTTATTAATTACTGGTTGCATAGAATTATTACTCTGTGATCTGTGCTTACTATTTAATTTTATATATCTATATGCAGGGTCTATTGTAAACTTTTTTTGGATTTTAAAATAAATAAGAAAACAATAACGCAACCCATTGTTTTAATAAATGATCACTGACAAACGACATTAACTTACGAACAGAATGAAGAATAAGAATAATCTAAATAAGAATTATATTCGATCGATCGAAAACAAAATATACATACATCCAAAGATTTTATTTAGCAAAAAATTTCAGCTACATGGTCAGCGTGTCAAGTTTTGCAACTAAATATTAAATACCTGAACCTGAATATCAATGTGATTTTATCAATGTGGTTTTCTGGGTATTAGGTACTCATGACGCGAAGCTTCAGTGGGGCCCACACATACCTATTCTAAACAAAAAGATTAGATCTCACTTGTATTGTAACAGTTAAATTCGTTCATTATATTATATTTTAAAAGCAACTTCCATAGCATAATATCGTATGGAATTTCTTATTGTTATGCAGAAAAGGGCCGTAAGAGCAGTTTATTACTTAAGTTATACTGGGTGGCGCTTAGGTTATCACGTTAAATAGCACAGCAGTTAATACAAGTTGATATATGTCTGTTAAAATAATAAAATAAACAATAATAAAAGAAAATAAAAATGCATTTTCAAACAAAATAAATAGCGTAAAAATTGACAAGAAATAAATCATCCTTGATAATATTAGTTTACTGACCGAAGTGACCTGTAAAGCGGCAACGCCGCACAGTGCTCACGCGACATTGACATAGGTAATTATATACCTACACTTGCCCATAATTAGGCATGCGTAGGGCGATGCTAATCCGATGTTATCAACGAATCACAAATTTAATGGTATTGTTTGCATCCGAATAATCACTTTAATCTTGAAATCACTCAAGTTTAATAATCAAAATAAATCAAAATTTCAAAAAAATAATCATATCAATCTATTCCGATCACGTAAAATTGATACGAGGCATCTTAAATTTAAAAAAGTTAAGACGTTAAAAAAAGAGCGTGCAATTAATTGCGCATGGGCTGTCACACCACTAAGTTATTAAATATGATTATCTAGCGTATTATTAACGTGTCCTGTCACAAATAATAAATACAATACAGTAAAAGCGTCCAATATCGCACAAACTGTCACACCACCTTCTTATCACAACTATTATTACCGTATTAACGTGTCCTATCACAAACAAATTAAGAAACTTATTAAATGTCCACAAAACAAAAAAACAAAACAATTAAAACTCAAAGGACGTGTACGCGAAAACGAAATTAGGTCAAGCGACTCATAACTATCCCCAAGGACGCCGGCGTCGGACTAAGTGACTTATACAGTAATCTATGAAGTGACACTTTCATACTAATCGTCGCACGCGCCAGTATGAATTTCGACACCCCGTCCCATTTCTTGTCACTTCGCGCATGAGAATTATGCCTTAACTCCTTTATTTTAAGTAAATTTTTCGCTTGAACTTGTTTTGCACCGCGCAGCGCACGGTCCCTTTGTTTTAATTTCGCGCATAAATTATGCCTTAAATTGTTAGCCGTAAGTACATTTTTTGCTTGATTTTTTACTTTATTTGAGTAATTCGGATTGGCAACGTTTAAACTAGGTATCTTCGCCTTCAAAGGCCATGGGTCTTTGACCTTCTACTATTCATCAGGTGATATCTGTATGCATTTACATGATGTTGTTTAATATTAAAACGAAAAAATGCTACCGCGACTAGAATGTTAATTGTTATATTTTTTAGTTGTGTATGTTTAAAGAACTTTATGTAGGATACGTCTTTTCATTTAATGTGATAACTTCATCGTCACTCGGTAGTTGATATTTTAGAGAAAAAATTAAATTATAAATGTATTAGGTAAGTTCAGCCTTTTAGTATATTTAGGAAAATTTGATGGATGTACACAAAAATAAAAGTAGTTTTAAGATGACTTACGTTCTGTATAAACTAATAGAGTCATTTCTTATTATACTTAGTTTATGTTTACAATATTCCCGAATAGGTTCAATTTTTTAGTCATAATCCATTATGTATAAAAATATGAAATGCGTTGATTTAAAAATTATCAATTTTTTAAGAACACGAATGGCGTAATGTAAAAAACAATTTTTGACAAACAGCATGATCATCTTATTGGGTTAATGTGATGTGAGTGAGATAAACAACTTTCCTTTAAATAGCAGCCTCTCCAGTTGTAGCTGTTAGTCATGCGCAGTATCCTCTTAGTAGTCTGTGTCATTTAAAGATAAGGAATAAGAGATTCATCAGTTTTCACATACACAGGTATTTGTATAAACTTAATAAAATCAGTTTATTTTATTACTTCCCGTTCTTAGCAATTTATTGTTTATGTCGGCTTTTCCGACAACATCAAACGCGATGACTGACTGCATGATGTTACTACTATGTAAATAACCTAGCGACCTCTCATATTATAACAACCTAAAGATGAAGAAGGAATGCTACGTACATATATACATTTCAAGTAATTCAAAAATCAATGCTCGACTTATTGTAAGAATAAGCACTCACGTACATAAACATATTAATGTTACGAGCCGTGGGCATGTTACAAAATGGTGATACTCAACGCGTCGTTTCAAGCCGTTTCAAAAGCATCAGCCAAAACGTGATATCAAGGTTGTGGTCACATTATCGCAGTACTGTGGATGTGGCTGAACGGCCATAGGTAGATATCGTGTTACTACGCAGAGGCAGGATCGATTTCTCCAAATGACCGCCAGAAGACAACCCAATATCACAGCGATGCAACTACTACAAAGGCTCCAGGAGGACCACCAGCTGCTGGTAAGCGACCAAACCGTGCGAAGGAGGTTGCATGAAGTTGGTCTTCATGTTCGAAGACCGCTATGTCTTCCAGCATTGCGACGTGGCAATCGCGGTCGGCGGCTTTCGTGGGCTCGGGAGCATTTATCATGGAGTGACGAACAATGGTATTTGGTGCTGTTCACCGATGAGTGCCGGTTTGAGTTTCATCCGGATTCACGAAGAACATGCGTTTGGAGAACTCCAGGGAGAGTTAGCTGTCTACGGCACCCTCAGGAGGTCCACTCATACCAAGGCGGGACAGTCATGGTGTGGGCAGGAATTCGTCTTGGGGGACGAATCCAGCTCGTTTGGATACAAGGCAGCATGACTGCACAAAAATACCACGAGGAGGTAGTAGAGCCTGTTATTGTCCCACACAGAATCCAAATGTTCCATGATTTTCTACTCATGCACGATAATGCTCCTTCCCATACGGCGCGGCTGGTGTCGGCCGCTCTCCGAGACCGCGATATTCAAGTTTTGGATTGGCCTGCACAGTCGCCCGACTTAAATCCTATCGAGCATACCTGGGGCATGTAACAACGAAAAGCTTTGAGAGATTTCCCGCCAAATTTGACGACGGAACAACAACTTTATGAACACTTGCAAAGAACATGGGACCTCATACCGCAGCAAGACATTGACAATTTAATTTTAAGTCCATTATAATGGACCACGGACTACGGTTGTAATAGATACGTCGGATTACAGTTTTAAAATACAACAACTTTTATCGGATGAAAAAGTACGTACGTAAAGGTCAAAACAGACCCTACAACTAATACTCTTAAAACAACTAGTGATCTAATTAAAAAATACTCCGAGAAATTGAATCTAGACGTTAATTCGATAATACAATACCATCATGTGCCAAACCACCGAAGTTGTATGGGTTACGAAAAATACACAAACCGAATGCTCCACTACGTCCAATAGTGAGTCAGATCGATTCGCCAACTTACAGATTGGCTCAACTCTTAGCAAAAACACTATCACCACTCAGAGGACACACAAGAGCACACACTAAGGATTCATACCGTTTTGTCAGTGAGATAAAAGACCTATGTCTTACTGACAATGAAACCATGGTCAGTTTTGATATTCAGTCTCTATTTACACGCCTAGCTGTGTAAGACTGCATCTCAATTGTAACTAGGAAACTAGAGGAAAACAACATGCCAGCAGAATATGCAGTATTACTCAGATATTGCCTTACATCTGGCTACCTATTGTGGAAGAAAAAGTTTTACAAGCAAGTAGATGGTGTTGCGATGGGCTCACCGGTATCTCCCATTGTCGCCGATATTTTCATGGAGGACTTTGAGGAGAAAGCCCTGCTTACTGCACCTGTAACTCCAAGGTTCTACAAGCCGTACGTAGACGATACTTTCACAATTTTACCATCAGACAAAGTAACTGCATTCTTAGAACATTTTAATTCCATAAACTCTAAAATTCAATTTACTATGGAGTTAGAGGCAAATAATTGTGCAAAATGTAGCCAATCTTGTCTGTGACTCCTCTGACATAGGGTAGTACAGCAGGCACACGCTCGACTGTGGCCGGCTTCACTCGGTCACTGTGACGTAGGCGCGGGACCCGAAGCTTGTTGTCTTGCAATACTTGCTCGACGTGCTGAAGCTCGGCGGCCAGATGTTTTCTGTCACAGATCCCTCGTGCTCTCTGAAACAAAGATTTTCCCACGGTAGCTAACTGTGATGGATGATGGTGCGATTCACCATTTAAATATCGGTTGGTATGAGTCTTTTTACTATACACAGTGTGACCAATTGTTATCAAGATTTCGGATGACTAAAACATCAAGGAAAGCTAAAGAATTGTTTGCCTCTAACTCCATTGTGAATTGTATTTTAGAGTTTATGGAATTAAGGTGGTCTAAAAATGCAGTTACTTTGTCAGATGGTAAAATTGTGAAAGTGTCGTCTACGTACCGCTTGTAGAATCGTGGATTTACAGGAGCATTAAGAAGGGCTTAGCAACCCCTGCCCCGCCGTTACCATGGTCGCCACCGTAGCCAGGAATAGCGGGGCCGCCGGGGACTGGGGGCCATTTATTTGTGTCGTCGCTCATGGGGGGTATATTGCCATAGTTGCCACGCTTGGCGAGCGGGTTGGCAATCGCAGTTTTTTATTGTTTTTTATTGTCCTTCACTACTGGCCGTATGAGGAAGCTCAAGGTCGCTCAGCGAGCTATGGAGAGGGCTATGCTCGGGGTTTCTCTGCGTGATAAACTTAGAAATGAGGATATCCGCAGTAGAACCAGAGTAACCGACATAGCCCAAAGGATTAGTAAGCTAAAGTGGCAATGGGCGGCTATAGCTCGAAGAACTGACAACCGATGGGGAAGAAAGGTTCTCGAGTGGCAGCCTCGTACCAGCAGGCGAAGTGTAGGGCGTCCCCCCACTAGATGGAGTGACGACCTGGTAAGACATGCAGGAAGTCAATGGATGCAGGTGGCTCGGGACCGTGCTTTGTGGCATTCCGTGGGGGAGGCCTATGTTCAGCAGTGGACTTGTGAAGGGCTGTAATGATAAGAAGGGTTTTCTCCTCAAAGTCCTCTATGAATATGTCGGCGACTATAGCAGATACAGGTGAGCCCATCGCCACACCATCTATTTGCTTGTAGAATTCCTCCTTCCACAATAGATAACCTTACATCTGGTTATCTAAACTCTAAACCCAAGCATACCACTGCAAGACTTTAAGATACTGTAAGCTCATTCTGCGTAGATCGAACCAAAAATTAATTTTAAAAAACTGAAGGTAGCCGGGCTATCTGTGACATCGGGACGTCAAACATCTCAGTCCCCCCCGTGACCATGAGTAGCTGTAAAGCACCCGAAACGTCGGGAATTAAAATAGTAAATTAAACGCGATAAAATCCGTAACAAAATAGTTTTATTCAAACCTTTTAAACTTTGATCTTTTCCTTTCGACGTGCTCATCAACTAACTTCAACTCTACTTCTTGAAAGTGTATGGCCCTGCAAATCATACATTTTATGGTCCTTCGAGTAAAAATTCAAAAGTGAAGTGTAACAGTGTGTGATCAGTGATAAATCTGCGGTAGCGAATCGGTTGACTGGCCTCCCGGAAGAGGGAATCACCAGAACAATTGAGAGTGCGCACATATCGCATAGGAATTCTATCACGTACTACACAACAACTAAGACGAACCAACACCAAGCTCTACATCTGCCACCGTCAACTACGTGCCAGAACACCGAGCTACGAACTTCGCATTCTCTTCTTACTTTTTACTACAATCAACTAACTACTTCAACTACAACATCAAGCTGCAACTTCAACAACAGTGTTTTAATAACATCAAAACTCTCTGCTCTAACTACTAGAATACTTGTTGAAACGACTGGAGTCTCTCGAGGCGCATTGGAGCGACTTCAGTGAACGACACAAACAATTAATAGAAACTTATGAAGATAAAAACATCAACTACTTCACCGAAAATATCTTCGAAAATACTAAACAACTTTACGAAACTACTAAGAAAAGCATGGAACATATATTACAAAAACTATGTGAACCAAAATCTGTGGAATTCCACTTAACCGATATGCTGGAGGATAGTACTACTGAGATACAAATATGCAACTTTAAAGCTCTCGATCGTGCTATGTCAAAAATTGACCTCAAAACTATCACCGAGAAGTGGGAGCTTCAAGATCATCTTTCCATACTAAAAACTAAGTGGCAAGTCAATGACAAACTACATTGGGAATTAGAAGCTAAGTACCTTGTGTTGTTGTGTCTAACGTCAAATACTACAACATATTTGTCGAGATGGAAGACAAGTATGACGAAATTCGACGAATTTTAAACTCGAGAATCTGGTCAACTATTCATTACGAAACATCTGCGCCAAAAATGGAAATTCCTGAATTTTCTGGCAACTATACTCAATGGGTTTCATTCAAAGTCCTCTTCATGGAAGCCATTCACAAAAATCCAATGATAAATAACGCGCAAAAGATGCAACATCTCAAGTCTAAGCTGAGAGGTAAGGCTGAGCGCATAGTGCAGCATCTCAGTATCAATGCAGACAACTATAACTCATGCTGGGATATACTAACGCAACTCTATGGGAACTGCCTGTCATACAAAATCCTGACAGCTACAACCTAAAAAAGATGCATGACGTCGTCACGGAATGTTTGAATGGAATCACAAACATCGGCATCGATACTACTACGTGGGATCCACTCATTGTCCACCTGATGTCACTATAACTTGATAAAGTTACTCAGAATACATGAAAGAACTACAAGACCACAGAGAGTTACAAACATTAAACGATTTTCTATACTTTCTTGAGTGCAAGTTCATGGCATACGAAGCAATGAAAAATGCAAAGAAAGAAACTACGGCTACTCAAAATCAGAAACCAACTTTTGCGAGAACTGCAAACAAGAACATTTAATCGTGGAACAATACGGAGAGAAATTATCCTTTCAAGAAATACATCAACGAACCTAAGAAAACTTATTATACTACTTATAGAAAATGCCCAAACTGTAACGAAGATCACGTGTTGATGCAATGCCCAAAGTTCATTGACATGAACCCTACACAACGCAATAACACTGTTGCAAAACTGCATTTGTGCGAAAATTGCTTATTTAGTCATGGCAACGACAAATGCAATTCTACAAAAACGTGTAAAGAGTGCCATATGAGGCATCACACTTTATTGCACAATTCTACAAAGAAATACTTACCCACAACTAAAACAACATCGAACGAAAACTACTCAAAACCAAACCTTTAACTTCTTCACAACCATGTTCCAGTCATCTGTCCACTGATGATATGGAAATTTTACTACCAGCTGTACAACTGCAAGTGATGACTGCAAATGGAACTCAAATCAAATTACGGGCTTTACTAGACCAAGGCTCACAAGTAAAGTTAATCACTGAAAGGGCGGCGCAGCTCTTATGACTGCCTAGAAAAAGAATGAACGCAACTGTTACTGGAGTAGGATCTTTATCTGGTGACTGCAAAGGACGCCTCAATTTGTCTTGCCAATCAATCTACTCTAACTACACGTTTGAAACTCAAGCCCTCATCATGAAAAAGCTCCCGAACAACTTATCTAACTCGTCGTTTGAACCAACTAACTGGCCACACTTGGAAAACTTGAAGCTTGCAGATCCAGACTTCCACATGTCGCGCCCTATTGATCTACTGCTAGGAGCCGACGTGTACTCAGACATTTTACTAGTTGAAGTACTCAAAGGAAGCCAACAATCCCCGATTGCGCAACAAACACAACTGGGATTGATACTGTGCGGCAAATTAAAAACTTTGAACTGTCACGTGACTCTTATCGATCTCAACGAAATATCCAAGTACTGGGAAAGCGAAGATATTCAAGACGACAATGACTTGTCCAGGGACGACTACTGTGAAAGTCACTACTCAAACACTGTACAACGTCATTCAAACGGGAAGTACATCGTATCGATGCCGCTTTGTTATAACTATGAAGAAAGGATGGGGAACTCAAGATCTATCGCTGTTTCACAATACTTAAACCTCGAAAAGCGATTTGAAAGAAATAATAAACTCTCTCTGATGTACCGAGATTTTTATCAAAGAATATACAGAACTAGGACACATGAAGCCCTCGTCTCCGATACCTACTTACTTACCTCAATGTTTACTCCCGCATCACGGCGTCGTACGCGAACATTTAACTACTACGAAATTAAGAGTCGTGTTTAACGCTTCTCAAAAAACTACAAGCGGCTTCAGCCTTAACCAACTACAAGAAAAGGGTCCCAATCTACAAAAAGATATTCAAGCACTCATCTTAAAATGGAGATCGTACAAATATGCATACACCGCCGACATCTAGATAATGTACCACTGCATAGAAATCACTCAAGATCAACAAAAACTACAAAAAAAAAAAATTGGTTGCCTGTAAAGTCGGTATACGGGCGAAAGTTTTACGTGACAACGACTTTGAGTGGTAAAATAATTTTATTATGTCTGTCTCTCTCGCTCTTAGGCGGGCTAACCATGCCCGAGTGGAAGGGACGCGTGCCTCTCACTCGCTCTCATTGTGAGCGCATAACGTGAGCGGAGCGTAACGCAGTTTCTTGAAGTGTCACCCGGCAAACCAATTTATAAGACGTTGTCACGTCAATAATATGGCGTGATTCACCAATTGAAAAGTTCCGAGAGTATGAACTTTGCACCGTGACTTATGGGAAATACTTGCAATGGACGATGGCCACAAGTACCCAGAAGCGGCTCGCGTACTTCAAGATGAGTTTTACATAGACGACCTTGTGAGTGGACACAACTTTATTCATGAAGCAATCGAACTTCAACAGTCACTAATTGAACTGTTAAAACTTGACGGCATGAACCTAAGAAAGTGGTCAGCAAACGACCCCGTACTACTAGAAAACCTAACTGAAGATCAAATTTTGTTACACTTTTTTTTTTTCTGAAAGTGTACGCTGTTGGCCCTGCGGCCTTTACAGCTTCATCGAATTTAGGCTCGTAGGCGAGGACCTACGAGCTATTGAGTGCAACGATTCTGCCGGCGGCGAGGCGACGCGAAGCCGCGTCGCCGACTGCAGTCCGTGACACCCCGACCCTGCTTTCGGGTGAGGCTCCTCAAGCTGAAATCGATGATTCAAGGCCCCTCAGAAGGTACGAACCTCGGCTTGAATCACTATCGCAATTTTGTTTACGGGTCGCAAAGTTACAAACGCCCCGTATTACGGGTATAGAACCTCGTGTACGGGGTGTGTCTGTGACCTCGCGCTCGCCGGCGAGCGCGGTGTGCTAGTGTTCTGTGCTAGAGTAGTGTCTGAGTGTGTGTGTGTGTTATTATTCACTAAACTAATTCCCCTCTTATTGAGGAGGACGGGATCGACCTATTTATGGAAGTGATCTCGTCATCGGATCAAGAAGAACGTTCTTGGGACGTCTCATGCAGGGGCCGCGTCCTCACTGGGAGTACAGCCCGCCGCATTCACCAACGGATTTTATGTTCTTTTATCGATCAAGTATCTTAAGGATAACTCCTTAAGATACGAATGAATGGTGGGCATGTCGAGGTCGCGGTGAAGATCCGCGTTCCTCACATAATAAGGAGCTCCTGTGATTTGACGCAGGAATTTGTTTTGAACAACTTGAAGTTGTTTTAGCTTATTTTTGGGGACATGGGCGAAGGACACCCCTGCGTATGTCATAATAGGACGTACGCAGGTTTTGTAAAGATGCAGTTTGTGTCTCAGGGACAGCTTACTGCTTTTATTGATTAAGGCGAAAAGACGATATACTACGAATTTTGCCTTATTCCTAACTGTTTTAATGTGCTGAGAGAAGCTCATTGCACTATCTAACAGTACCCCCAGGTATTTTGCCTCACGTACCCAAGGGATTGGGCTACCGTAGAGGGAGATCGCACCTTTTTTGTGTCTTTTCATTTTCAGGATTAATTTATTATAAAAATTTCTCCTGTTAAACATAATTGCTTTACTTTTGTCGGGGTTCAATTCTATTCTCCATTTTCTGCACCAATCACCAAATGTGTTGGCTGCAGCTTGGAGCCGAATGCAGATTCTAATAGGATGGATATCGGAATAAAAGATAGTTGTGTCATCTGCATATAGTGCAAGATGAATATCTGGAAGCGAAGGGATATCACCCACAGAGTGAGTATAGGGTAGGAGAGCACAGAGCCCTGGGGAACTCCTGCTCTGATGGGTCTGGAAGGAAGAGTACCTCAACGCGAAAACGGAATGATCTATTTGAAAGAAAGTCTTGAATGATTTTGACAAGTCTAATAGGCACACCTGCATGAATAAGTTTAAAAACTAGTCCATTGTGCCAGACTTTGTCGAAGGCCTTGGCCACATCGAAAAACAGCGCTCCTGTATAAACAGCGCGCGTGTTTGACTTTGCAGCCTGATCCAAAATATGCTCCATGAGGCGGTGCACCTGTTGAACGGATGAGTGTTTGGCTCGAAAGCCAAACTGCTCGTCTGGAATTAGCTTTTTACTTAGCACGACATCCTTCAGACGGCTGAGGATGATGCGCTCGTAATTCCCCATAGCATTGAGAGACTGATGGGTCTATAACTAGTTGCCCTGTTTCTAGGTTTTTTCGGTTTGGGAATACCGATAACTACTGCTTCTTTCCACATTTCTGGGAAAGTGCAGGTGGACATTAGAACATTGAAAATAGCCACTAGGAGGCAGATCAATTTTGGAGGAAGGGCTTTGAAGACCTTATTGTTTATTCCGTCAGCGCCTGGCGCTTTTCGGGGTTTGAGATTTTTGATGATGGTTTTCACCTCATCGAAAGTAACGGGAGGGAGTGGATCATCCGTCGGTGAAGCGGAGGACAGATTAGCCGCTTCCTCGTTCACCTTGTTCAGGTGGACGGGGTCGATTGGCAGGGTGCTTGGAGAGCATTGGCTCTCGATGCTGTCCGCCATGCATTCGGCCTTCTCCGAGTCATCGAACGCTAACTGACCATCAGATCTAACTAATGGGGGCATCGAAGTGACATTTTCTGATTTAAGAGTTCTCGCCAGCTTCCAGAAGGCTGTATGCGAGGGCGAGATATCCTCCATCAGATTGTCCCATCGTGACTCCCTCAGCTGGGCTATGCGCTCCTTGACCTCTCTACAGAGGCGGCGCAATTTGGACCTATTATTGACGGTTCTGTAACGGTCATAGGCCCTCACCACAGCGTTTTTCTCTCTCAGTAGTCTCCGAACATCTCCGGGGAGCTCAAAGCGACGATCACTCGACACCCTGACCTGCCTCGAAGACTCTTCGGCAACCACCTTGATATGAGAGGTGATATGAGAAATGGCTTCTAAAGCCATCTCTTTGGTGTCAAAAACGTCTGGCACTTTATCTAAATGTTCCGAGTTCATAGATTCGAGATTAGCCTCGAACCTATGCCAGTCCGTTACAGTTTTGGTTAGAGGAACCTCACTGCTGGGCTGACCCAACGTCATTAGGACCGGGCGGTGGTCCGATGTTAACTCGTGCACCACTTCTATAGAGCGTAACCCTAAGGTTACGTTCCTGAAGAGTGCTAAATCGATTTTAGATGAGTTGTGGGACGGATCCATCAGATGCAAGTGAAAAGGCCTATTCGTGCGTCATCTACAGCTGTGTCGCTAACGCCGACGGCCCACCAACTATACAATTACTCGCCGCTAAGACTAGGGTTGCTCCTCTAACACAAAAAACAACATTGACAAGAATGGAATTATGCGGCGCACTACTACTTTCACAACTAGTTGAGAAAACCAAAGCAGCCTTCAAAGGACATGAGATAAAAGTTCGGGCATGGTGTGACTCTCAAGTCGTTCTCGCTTGGCTGCAAGGAGACGTATCTACATGGGAAAGATATGTAGCCAACCGGGTTAACAAATTCAAACTATCCCATCACAGAATTGGCAGTACGTCAAGTCGGAACAAAATACAGCAGATTGTGCCTCTCGTGGACTGTACCCCAGCAAACTAATCAACTTCGAACTGCGGTGGAAGGGTCCCGAATTCCTGCAAAATCTGGAAACTGAAAACTGCATAAACAACCTAACATGTTTATACATTACTAATGCCGAACTTAAAACCAAAAAGGTGGAAGTCCTAACTACAAATCAAGATCAAGATGTCCTTGATATTTTAATCAACAAATGCAATTCATTAACTCGCGTAACAAGAGTCACGGCATGGATACTGCGCTTCATTACAAATGCGCGTAGTAAGACGAAACGTGACGCCAATTTTTTTCATAGGATAAGGGTGACAAACGAGCACACAGTCCACCTGATGGTAAGTGGTTGCTGTGGCCCATAGACAGCTACATCTATCTTCGATTACGAATCAAAATGCAGATGCGTTGTCACCCGTGAGAACTAAGATGGAATGCCTCGTTTCCAGTAAAAAGGGTCTCCGGTTCTTTACACTCACCATACGAAACACAGCGGCATTAAGCTGCTGTTTCACGCTGGTATTCTGTGAGAGCGTGGTCCTTCCCCAGTCGAGCCGACCCATTCGTGCTACAACTATACAATTAATATAGCTGCAGCATGGCTCTACCACGTATAAATACCTTACTACAACGGAAATAACAGCCGCCAATGAACAAATAATTAAATTTGTGCAAAGTACAGAGTTCGATAACGAGTACAAACAACTTATAAAACAAGAAAATATTACAAACAAAAGTTGTATCTTCAAACTCAACCCTTAGACAAAAAAGGGATTATACGAGTGGGCGGCCGTATCAACAACTCCTAACTTACCATTCGAGATGAAACATCCCGCCATCATCCCTCGAAGTGGACGCTTCACTGGACTACTTATCGAGCAAGCTCACTCTGTAACACTTCACGGAGGCGCTCGATTAACGTTAGCATATCTAAAGCAACGTTATTAGATTATTGGCGGAAATCGGGCCGTGAAAGCAAAACTACGTCACTGCTTCCGATGTCATCGTCACAAAAAAACAAAAACTCATCAGATTATGTCTGACCTACCTCAACATCGTATAACACGGTCCCAGCCGTTCACGCACACCTGAGTCGACTTCACTGGTCACGTGGATGTTAAACTGAACAAGGGAAGAGGTGTTAAAACTTCAAAGGGATACATCGCTATCTTTGTATGTATGGCGACTAAAGCATATAGAATACATATAGAACTTGTATCAGACCTAAGCACCGAAACTTTCATCATCATCATTTATCATCATTTAATCACCGCCTTTCAAAGAATGTGTGCCCGACGTGGCATTCCAAAACATGTCTACTCGGACTGCGGAACTAACTTCATCGGCGCATCTATGACGTAAAGAATTCGAACAATTCTTAAACGTACCGGCGTGGCTTACTGCAGGTGGCCTTTGGGAGGCAGCTGTGAAGTCAATGAAGTACCACCTACGTCGTGTACTGGGAGATCAGAAACTTACCTACGAAGAGTTTCAAACTTTATTAACACAGATCGAAGCGTGCATGAACTCCAGACCTCTCTGTCCACTTACTGAAGATCCTGAAGAATTTCAAATCTTCTTAACTCCAGGACACTTCCTAACGGGAACCCTGTGATGTCTCTACCGATCTCGGACTACAGTGACGACAGAGACATTAACTTACGTCGGCGATGGCGACTGACTGAAAACATGTTACAACAGTTTTGGAAAAATTGGTCTAATGAATATTTGACTCAACTACAAGGCCGAAGTAAATGGAACGAATCAACTAAGAACATCAAAGAAGGCGATATCGTGCTGGTCAAAGACAACAACTTGCCGCCAGGAAAATGGGCCATGGGTCGTGTACTTGAAACTCATCCCGGATCTGACGGTTACGTAAGAGTAACTACTTTAAAAACACCAACTGGCATCATCAAGCGTCCCATCGTAAAACTGTTACCACTCCCGTCGGAACCTGAAATAAATTCCAAACCACCAATATGCAATCAACAAGATGAAAAGCCTCAAAAATATAAAATCAAACCTCAAAAATCAACGAAGACAAAGAAAACTAAGATAAAAACATCCTCAGCTTTAATGGCAATCCTATTAACAATGTTTATTTGCATATCTGGATCATATGGTGAAGTGGCGTCAAGAGCTTACATTACAATCCTTCAACCCGACCGGCCGATATATTACGACACCGTTGGCATTGCTAATGTACTACAACTTAACTAATTATTGGAGTAGAGTAGACCGGGTCAAAACATACCTTCATGTCTTGAACGACCTATGTGATAAAACTGACCCGAGATACTGCAAAACTACTTTAGAGCAATTATCACATGAAATGGAACTACTTGACTACTACATCATCCTACTGGCACCTCACAAACACTTATATGAGCGGAGAAAACGCGGCTTAATCAACGGCATTGACAGCATCGCTAACAGCTTGTTTGGAGTTTTGGATCAACAATTCGCAGACCAAAAGGACATTGAAGCAATACAAAACAACGAAAACTATTTACTAACTCTACTAAAAAATCAAACTTCGATTGTTGAACTAGAAAACAAAGTGCTAAAGAAAACTGAAGACAACATAAACCGACAGTTTACCATGATGGAAGGCTTTATGAATCAAACTGATACCAATTTAGCCAAGATTGAATCAACTATGGAAGCCATGATGGCCACAAGTTGTTTCAATTCTGCATCACTAACGGCATACTTACTTATCAAGAATATGAGAGTAATGCAAGATATGCTATTTGACATTCTCACTGACGTCTATTAAGGACATATGGACGTGCATTTACTTACTCCAGTACACCTGATCGACCAACTGGATGTTATCTCTGGAAAATTGCCAAAATCATTGACTTTACCAGTGGAAAACGTGAGAGAAGACATCAAAACTCTCTATAAACTACTGTACGCGAAGGCGCGAGATATTCAGATTACTTTTTGTTTGAAGTTCCACTTACTTCATATAAAGATTTTTCTGGTCTACAAAATGATTCCACTGCCTGTTAAAACTGAGAAAGGAACAACTAATATTATAAACCTATAATCTGAATACATTGCAGTTAACTTTCAAAAGAACACCTATACACTGCCGGCCAAAAGTTTAAGATCACCTTAATTAAAGTAGAAAAATTGAATAAAACTCCAATAAAATATTAAATGTTTAATTAAACTGTTAAATCATCCAATAAAACACTTTTTGACAATCAATATACTTGAAAAGCGTAAAGAAATATTAACAGTCCATGCTAAAAAAGGCTATAGTTAGCTAAACTGATTTTTCATCAAAAATCCTCCTCTGCATTCTATGAATTTTTTCACAAGTCTCGGGATACGGGAAATCAATTTGTTGATAGTGTCTTGTGATATATTGCTCCAAATTTCGCACAAAGCATTCCACATTTCTTCTCGCGAGGATGGACCACAATTACGGACGTTCCTGTCAAACTCTTCTCACAAAAGTTCAATGGTATTGAGATCCGTACTGAGGAGGCCAAACCATGTTTTTTAACACCCTTTGTGCCTCTTTCTCTTTCAAATATCCTCTGCATAATTTTGAGCTATGCTTAGGATCATTGTCCTGTTGGAAAATGAATCCATCTCCAATTAATCGCAACCCCGAAGGAACGGCATTTTGTTCAAAAATTTTTTTGTACTCTTCCTTTTTCATAATTCCGTCAATTTTGATCAAATCGCCAGTTACTTGGCTAGAAAAGCAACCCCAGACCATAATTGAGCCACCACCATGCTTGATTGTTGGGACTACACAGTCTGGCATCATCTTTTCTTGGTCACTGCGTCGAACGTAAATTTTTCGTTTTGAACCGAATAGCTCAAACTTGGATTCATCGGTCCAAAGAACTTTTTTAAAATCTTCTTCAATCCAATCTCGATGGGCAAGGGCCCATTGCATCCGTTTTTTCTTGTTTTGTGGCCTTAGCAGAGGTTTTCGAACGGCGACGCCACCATACAATTTCGCATCTCTCAGTCGCCGTAGTATCGTGTAGTCAATGATAAAGGTTTAACTCAGGTTTTGTTTACTTCAACGCGGATTTCCGGTGCTGTTAAGCATCTATTTCGCTTGCTGGTAACAACAATGAAATGATCTTCACTTGATGTGGTAGCTCTCGGCCTTCCCGAGCGTGGACGATCTTGAAAAGTGCCTGTCTCCCTGTATCGAGTTATTGTGCCATGAACACAAGTCTTCGATAACTTCAATTGTAAAGCAATCTCACGTTCGGATTTGCCTTCATTATGTAAAACAACGATGGCAGAACGCACTCCACTGCTAATTTCGCGTGCTTTTCCCATTTTAAGACGTCTTCACTGTAGAAACCACAAGTTTAGATTAATTGAGATTGTTTGTGAACAAAACCATGTAAACTCAGGTAATAATAAGTCGGAAACACGTGTTTTTAGAAGCTAAATAATCCTAATTATTGACCAATGGGAAACAAAAGCAAAGCAATTAGTTATTAGCCCATCATAAAAATATTATTACGACTCTACCACCTGGCTCTAACGCAGCGTTTGTCGGTGTTTGAAAACAATAAATGTTTATTGTCCAATAACTTGAAAGTAAATAAAAGAATGACTTCTTTAGATATTCGATAATAACAATATGCAGGTGTACATTTCTTTTATTTATCTTATGGGATTTCGTTACAATTTATAGATAATTATGTTGTTTAAGTGCGGTCTTAATCTTTTGGCCGGCAGTGTATATCTGTGACAGAAACTGACATGAAGATGTGTACTCAAATGAAACAAGATAGTTTTCTCTGTTACAAAAACTTACCGATGTTCAACTTACATAACAACAATGTTCCGTGTGAAGCTAAGTTATTGAGTCACAGTTCGGGGACATCCTGTGACGTCAAGCCGGCATCATGCAATGACGCGTGCTGGCTGGCCGTTTGCTGCGGAGCTTGCACTTTGCGCACGATATGCAACTTTGACGTGACGTCGCACTGTATGACGTCGTCTGGCATAGTAAAACTCGCGCAAGGGTGTGTATTACAATCAAAAGACTTTACTATTCACTCACACAATGAGTACAATACCAAAATGAAAATTGACAACTACTACTTCGATATCCCAACTCTGAACACTACAGCGAACAACATTATCGGGTTAACTCGCCATAATTTATCATGCAAAGTAATCCAAGAAACTCATGATATTGAACTTCAAGAAATTGACAGGCGATTACATTCACTACATGAAAACGAAGTCTTACCCTCGTCGATTACGAGTCACGACTTACACCAATACCTGATCTGCTACATACTTCTCAGCGCCGCAATTCTTGGAACGACTGTATGGATCCCAAGAAAGCTTTTCAGACGTTATTACACTAAACACAAATACATGACATCACATACAAATGAAGCGTTGGAACTAGAAGATATGGAAAAACACTTCACTGCTGGACGCGAACCTGCAACACCGAGTCCGGCGCAGCCGCGCGTCAGCGGCTGTACAGCTTCACACTTTCAAAAATCTTCACAAATACTAAATGTGTTCATTAGAAATGAAACTCCAAATGTATGGTAGACGTAGTGCATGTATTAGCTCAAGAATTCAAAAATCTTAAACCTACTTATTGGTCCGGCAGGACATTCTTTACATCGTGATTTAATTTTACATTATAAATTTATCGGCGACACTTAGTGTTCAATTAATAATACTGATCATAGAAAACAACACAGACAACTAGATGACAATTGTAACTAGAAGACAGCGCTATCTAGGAAACAATGACTTAAGCTATTATTATTCAAATGCATATCATCTTTATTTTAAATTAGTATTATCTATATTGTATAGCGGCCACGAACACCTACTACGGCGACTACAGCGAAAAACCACATTACTTTTAATTTTGACGATTAATACTTACATTATTTACTTTGTACTGGCATTACTTTACCTTGATAGTTTTTCTCTCTAGTTTATCTTATTTTTCTTTCGGGTTGCCAATGTGTACGGGCAAGCTATCGTACATTCAACTATATTTTGCGCTCACGTTTGCTACCTACTTTCGGGGTGCATGTTTAATTAGTAATAATTTTATTATATTTAACTTCAAATCAGTACGTCAACAACCGTCC
The DNA here is from genome assembly GCA_029286625.1 of Parnassius orleans. Lineage (NCBI taxonomy): Eukaryota > Metazoa > Arthropoda > Insecta > Lepidoptera > Papilionidae > Parnassius > Parnassius orleans. The sequence continues at coordinate 599,499 of JAGSMP010000178.1, forward strand.
TACTAAATATTAACTACTCAAGGAAAGGTTTGCCACAATAACTACTTTACATTTTAATAAACCTTTTAAACTTTGGTGATCTTTTCCTTTCGACGTGCTCATCAACTAACTTCAACTCTACTTCTTGAAAGTGTATGGCCCTGCAAACCATACAGCATACGAGCTTATGTACTGCCAAAATGGATATTTACTGCCAATCAGAAAAAGCAAAATATTATTTAAATATATTTTTAACAATGTGAAAATATTCTAAGACTAAAGGTGTCCCCACATTTATCGATGCGGAATCGGCTTAAGCAGATTGCGTATCACCACTACACAACTCGGCTTACCGCCGATCAGCTGTTGCGACGTCTGTTCTCTTTCGTTCGGCAGTCGACTCCTCCGAACGGCCATCGCGACAGCTGTTGACATTCGTTCGGCAGTCGACTCCTCCGAATAGCCGTCGCGAAGTAACCGTCGCAAAGGGCTGGCAGTCGTGACCTTCAGAATATCCGCAAACCCTTTCATCGCATCACGATCGGTATTCAGCTGTCTCTGGCGCCGTTCGACTGCCATCGGCGAGGAAAGTATGCGAGCGGATCATTCGACTGTTGTCCAACGCCGTTCAGCCGTCTTCTGCGTTGTTCGGCTGCCGTTGGAAACTTAAACACGTCGACGTGGGCGTTCGGCTACTTTCAGCGCCGTACGGATGCGATCAGCTAATCGGCCGCTCGTTTTGCCGTCGGCCGACGTCGCAACGCGTCGTCCGAGCCGAGAATACAGCAGCAACAACCATATTTCGTAGACATAAAGGTTTTTCTGACCGGTTGAAGCCGTTTCCGTGTCGTTAAATGTGGGGACTACCTAAGAGTGTTATAACAGCAACTTTATTTAAAATTCATTACAGCTGCTCACAAGTCCATTGCATAATATAGGTCTCCTCCAAGGAATGCCACAAACACCTGGGCAACCTGCATCCATCAACTTCCTGCATGTCTTACCCGGTGTCGCGCTATCTGTTTGGGGGGTACGGAGGTTTCGTACTTCGTTTACTGGTACGAGGCTGCCACTCACAAGGAATTTCTTCCCCATGCACATCCGCCAAGAGGCGTTACAACAAGCACCCTACTAATGAACATTTGTTTACCTATAAGAAAAACTACGCAATCGCTGTAGTAAGATTTGTCGTGATGCACAGTGGAGATATTATACTCGTGATGACATTGAAAATATGGAAATTATTTAGAACCCTGGGTGTAGGCAAATCATATAATGATTCTAATGCCTCGTTTTATTTGACTGCACTCAAGCGGCACTTTTCTGAGTCTCTTGTTTTTATTGATGACTCTATTTAGTCTACAACACTTAATCTTCTCTCTAATATTCCTAAGCCGTTGTGTTCTCCTTTTAATTTCGGTAAAGTTACTGAGAGTGACATAAAAAATGCCTGTTATCTATTTCCACTAAATATATTGGCTACGAACATTTCACATTATCTCTTTTTCGCTTGAAACGAGCTCCTTTCTGACTTGCTGGAAAAAGGCATTCGTCATTCTCTTCTAAAACTTCTAACCCCACGTGTTTATCCCAATTCCGCCCTATTTCTATTCTTCCGATCTTGTCTAAAGTACTAGAGAATACAGTGCAAAGGCAACTATCTCAATTCCTAACTGTTTACAGCCTGCTGAGTCCTTTTCAATCTGGTTATCGTGCAAGCCATAAGCACAGTCAGCGCTCTGATTAAAGTGTCTGATGATATTCGCTGAGCCATGGACATGGACAAAAATGGCAGTGCATTTAATTCCGTTGACTATGACATACGTCTTGGTATACTTTCGTCCTTAAACATTTCACACTCAGTAACCTCTTGGATTGATTCTTACCTTCTAAGGTATTTGTTAGATCTCGTCCTCTAGGACGCACGCAGTGTGTCCGCTATAATGAGGATTTCTCCGAGTGGTGTGATCTTTTTTTTATAGGATAGGGTGACAAACGAGCACACAGTCCACCTGATGGTAAGTGGTTGCTGTGACCCATAGACATCTACATCTATCCTCAATAAAGAATCAAAATGTAGATGCGTTGTCACCCGTGAGGACTAAGATGGAATGCCTCTTTTCCAGTAAAAAGGGTCTCCGGTTCTCTATACTCACCATACGAAACACAGTAGTGTTAAGCTGCCATTTTACGCTGGTATTCTGTGAGAGCGTGGTCCTTCCCCGGTCGAGCCGACCCATTCGTGCTACAACTATACTACTAATATAGTTGCAGCATGGCTCTACCACGTATAACTTACGGCAGGTGTTCCTCAGGGTGGTGTGCTTTTCCCACTTCTCTACTCTACGAGTATTTTCATCAATGCTCTCACTACTGTTCTCTCCCTCATTATCATCTCTACGCTAATGACTTGCAATTCAAAGTCAAAGATACATATAGATTAATATGCTGAATGCTGACTTAAGTAGCATAAGTAGTTGGACTAAATCATTTGGTCTTCTTGTTAACCCCGCTAAATCACATGTTATGATTATCGGTTCACAGCTCACTTAAGCTTAACTTATTAGACCGTTCGAAGATTCCTGCTGTAACTTACAATAATACTCAGATTCCACAAACTCAGCTACAGAGATTTCTAAAAACTTAGGTGTTATCTTAGATAATAATTTGTCTTGGGCTGCTGACATTGATATGATTAGCAGGAGGATGAACTACTCCTTTCAATCTCTCAAGCGTCTCCAGATGTTTTTACCGTTGGAATCTAAGATAACCTTAGCTCAAGCACTTATTCTTCCTCTCATTGACTACGCTGATCTTAGTTTTCTGGATGCTTCAGAGGAACTGTTGAGCAAACTATAACGTCTTCATAAATTTTTCGGTCTTCGTAAGTTTGATCGTTTCAGAGCAGGGCTCAATGAAATGGCTTCCTATCCGTAGACGTCGATACTTACATGTGCTATCATTTTTTTTACTTTTCACTCTAATCCTTTTGCATCTCCATCCTCCAATCGCAGTGATGCGAGCGTTTTGAGTATCTTGTACCTCGCGAAACTCGGTGTCAGACCACTAATCAGCTACTGCTCAAAACCCCTTCTCATTTCTTAAATCGATGTGGTGGTGATTTTAAGGGTTAAGCTCGCCTTTGTGTATCTTATTTAAATATTTAAAATTGTTATCATCTTAAAGTGTATACGACAAAAAATAAAGAATTATGATCCATCGTCTCAATAAAACAAATATCTTGTGAGAATATCACATTAATCAGTCAAGGCATTATTTACATAAAGTTACAGCCTATACGTCCCACTGCTGGGCACAGGCCTCCTCTCATTTCAGAGGGTTTTAGGGCAGAGGAATGTCCGCCGCGCTGCCCCAGCCTTCGTAGCACAGGGGCACATTGCTCGCGTACTGTGAAACTTACAGCGAGCGCTTACGCTGTAAGTTTCACAGTACGCGAGCAACCCGGGTTCGATCCTCGCTGGTACCAATGAAATTTGTTAATTGCAATTTTATGTGCTGATTTACCACGTGCTCGGCGGTGAGGTAAAACATCGTGGGAAAACTTACAAGTCTGAGAACTAAGAGCAAAAAAAGCGGTCTATAAGTCTGTGCATTCAGTAAAATATCTGTTAACTCTAATATTTATTTTTTATTTGGTTTATTTGGTACTTGACCGCATTCCGTCTTTATCTTTAGGTTGGTCTGAGGGCGGCTTACAACTGTTGAAACCTAAACTCCATCGACTGGTGCATCATCACCAAACTGCCCAGTGTGGTCAGAATGAACAAATCTTCCAAATTACATATGCCAGTAGGCTATTCTTGGAAAGGCTTTCATATAGCGGTGGACTACTCAATAATAATGACGAAATAATAATAGTAAGAATATTTACTACCCCATATCGTTCCGAGGGGGTCGTAAGAGGCGACAGAGGGAAAATGAAACAGGAGATGGGTAGCAGTATCTTCCTGATAATTCAAAATAATAAAATACTGCGGTTGCCAACCCGCCTGCCAAGCGTGGCAGCTATGGCAAAATCCCATGAGGCAATCTATGAGAGAGGCCTATGTTCAGTAATGGACTTTTATAGGCTGTTAATGATGGATGTATGGATTGAAGAAATAAGTAAATAGAGATATGTAAAAAAAGAAACAGACGAGAAAATAATTTATTGAATAATACAACGAATGTACAATAAGTGCCCACAGCGCCATCTGGCCACAAGTCCTGGCAACTTGCTCGAACAAGAAAGACAACAATTAACAACACTGAATAGTTCTAGGAAGTCGGGCCTTGTGACAGATCGCTGCACCAACTCAATGCTTATGTACAACAATAATTACAAGTGAGATCGGAACTATTCTCAGAAAAGCTAAGAGACGCCAAATTCTATAGAGCAAGGTTACAAAAATCACTTGACACTTTTATGCTTATCTTTCATTGCGTGCAAAGAAACATCATTAAAAAAATAATTTGTGACAGTCAACTTTAAAATAAAATCATTTTAACAAAAAATAATTTACAATTAAAAATATACCAATAAATTTATGAAGTGCAGATACTTTAACTGCGTCTCAAAATGACGTATTTAGCAGTCTGTCACGTAAACGCAGAAATGGTAAACCGACCATTTATCTTTTCTTTCGTATGACTTTATTGTCTGATCTTTTTCTTTATCCCACTCAACTTTTTTAATATAAAAGCTTGTACGCTCTGCATACCTTTGGAAAGATTATTGACTTTTATTTTTTGGTCGTAAAATATCTATTCTTTTTTATTCTATAGCTATAATACTTATTTAAAGTTTCCGTGAATTTGTTAATATGAGATTGTCTAGGTTTTATACATTATGTAATTTTTTCTAAACTTAGGCAATCTATAATATATTAAATAGGTAGTTGAATTTTGTTTATACTTATTGCAAGGACTACCAATAAACTATAAACATGGGAAGCATCTGGAATAAAATGCGATAAATATAAAAAATCTTTGGAATGTTGTATATCATGCTATTTTTATTTCAATGTTAATTGTGAACTACCAGTATAATTAGAATATTTTATAATTTTCCTATTGTTGAAAACGCGTGCGCTGTCATTACAATAATTATAAAACAAATACATAATGGGTACGAGTCAAGTACATCGATAAGTAGTGCTCGTCCCTGTCAATCACAGAGCTTTGCAGGTAAAGCGACGTAAATTAATTTTAGGAGGTGAAACGTGTTTGGTGTACTCAGAAAAGATTATTTAATATGTACAAGTCACGATCGCGACCGATTCTAACATAGGCACCATCATCACTGACTATGTATGTCCGGTATCACGTTTGATCATAGCGCGGTGCGTGCACGCAGTTGGCACGCAGCGAACACGCAGCGGACACGCAGCGAACACGCAGCGAGCACGCAGCGACACGCAGCGGGCACGCAGCGAGCACGCAGCGGGCACGCAGCTAGCGGCGCCGCGAATACTGCAGGCCGAGCTCGTCGACGACTTCCTGTATGGCGGCGAGGCAAGCGTCCAGCTGCTCGCGACTGTGCGCCGCTGACAGGCAGAACCTGGAGTCACCACGAAGTGTTTTAAACGCTCAGATTTACACAACAACAAACACCAAATATCAAGATAGTTAAGATTTAAGAGCGGTGCTGAAGCTTTTTAAAAACAACAAATATGATGATGACATTTATTAACTATTTCATTTCAATAATTAATTAAAACTTATTCAGTACAATACTGACTTTCTTAACTAGGTGATTACATTACTACGATGAGGATTGTAATGAATATAACTCCAAATGCAATGGCTTTTATAGGGTGTTTTTTTTTTTATAGAATAAGTGTGACAAACGAGCACACAGTCCACCTGATGGTGAGTGGTTACTGTGGTCCATAGACATCTATCTTCGATTACGAATCAAAATGCAAATGCGTTGTCACCCGTGAGGACTAAGATGGAATGCCTCGTTTCCAGTAAAAGGGGTCTCCGGTTCTCTACATTCACCATAAGAAACACTGCAGCGTTAAGCTGCTATTTTACGCTGGTATTCTGTGAGAGTGTGGTCCTTCCCCGGTCGAGCCAAGCTTTTTGTGCCGCATACATGATATACAGGGTTATTTTTCAGAGTAGCCAAATTTTAAACTTAAGTTCAAATATATAAATAATGATATACCGTTAATGCAGTTTTTGAAAATGCGAGTAAATAAGGCTTCTACTTTTATTTTAAATTATCCCAAATTGAATGTGATTTATTCCATTCGTGCTACAACCATAATATAGATGCAGCAGGGCTTTACCACGTATAGAAGCAATTGACGTGGTCAAAACAAGTCTGTTTACTGAAATTATGACACCTTGGTTTGACCATCAATAACAATTATGCAGTGGAAACAGCGTCTTCTGTAACGTTACACTTCATAACATGTTGTGAGTAATCTAATATCAAAAGCTTAGTCGGCACAATATGGGATCAACAGGTTTTTATGATTTCCAAACTGTATAACTAGGTTGATATTAAAGACACACTAAACATTAAGTTGTAAACAGCAACTGTGTAGTGGCGGTGTAAGAATATCCATCACCCCATATCGTCTCGTGGGTGTCGTAAGAGGCGTCAGAGGGATAATGAAACAACTTAAAATAATAAGAAACTGTAGTTGCCACCTCGCCTGCCAAGCGTGGCAACTATGGCCAAATCCCTCCTATGAAACAATCTAGGGAAGGCCTATGTTTAGCAGTGGACTTTTATAGGCTGCAATGAATGGATGGAAACATCAAGTTAGCTATTAAACCTTACAAGGTTTTACTATAGAACTGGCTGTGCTTGGCCAGCGTTGGAATGCCTCTCTTATGACTGACTCGGCAAACTGAATTCCATTCAAGCCCAGTAACAGTTTCATCGGGCTTGAATGGCAAGCCCGATGAAACTGTTAATTGCACCGTTTACGTGCGAAAAAATTGCGTGAGGTAATCGGCTTGCCTAAGCAATAAAAAATATATTTCAAGGTCATGTAACGTTCGTCTCAAACACATGGGGCAATATGTTGGACTCTTCTCCAAAACACTCAATGATGTGAGAGGAGACCTGGGTCCAGCAGTGAGATTTATATATATATTATCGATGGCAAAATTTGCCCCTATTAGGCCTAAGGGGGAGGCCTATGTTCAGCAGTAGACTTTTATAGGCTGAATGGAATGGATAGATAAAATATTGATGTCAAAATAAACAGTCAAACGATTTTGATAGTTCTTTGACACTCAGTAAGCTATAAAAACTTATTTATGAGGTTATCTGCAGCCTAACGGATCAGTAACCTGAAGTGGAAATGGGTCACTAGATGGAGTGACGATCTGGTAAGATTGCAGGTGGGTTAGGACTGTGCTCTGTAGCATTCCTTAAGGGAGGACTATGTTTAGCAGTGGATTTGTGATGGGTTGTAATGATGAATGGTGATTATGAGTTCATTGAACTAAAGATAAAAATAATCACTCACTTGTCGCACCCAACTAGATTTAAGTTTGAACTATATTTATTAAATACCACCAGTGACAGCGTGGTACGTGTCAGGTGCGTCGTGCGTATGGTTGTGTCTTTGCGTGTGTGGCGTTATGAGCGTGATGAGTGTTAGTGCGTGGTACATGGTTGTGTCTTTGCGTGGTGCGTATGGTTGGTGGTTTTTACCGTGGTGGTGAACGTGGTGAATGCCAGGTGCGGTGCACATGGTTGGTGTCTTTGCGGTGCGTATGGTTGTGTGTCTTTACCAGTGGTGTGTATGGTGAACGTGGTGAACAGGTGCGTGGTGCATGGTTGGTGTCTTTGCGTGGTGCGTATGGTGTGTCTTTACCAGTGGTGTATGGTGAACGGTGAATGCCAGGTGCGTGGCACATGGTTGGTCTTTTGCGTGGTGCGTGCGGTTGGTGTGTCTTTACCAGTGGTGTATGGTGAACGTGGTGAATGCCAGTGCGTGGTACATGGTTGCGTCTTTTGCGTGTGGTGCGTATGGTTGGTGTGTGTCTTTACCAGTGGTGTGTATGGTGAACGTGGTGAATGCCAGGTGCGTGGTGCACATGGTTGGTGTCTTTGCGTGGTGCGGTGGTTGGTGTGTCTTTACCAGTGGTGTATGGTGAACGTGGTGAATGCCAGGTGCGTGGCACATGGTTGTGCTTTGCGTGTGGTGCGTATGGTTGTGTCTTTACCAGTGGTGTGTATGGTGAACGTGGTGAATGCCAGTGCGTGGTGCACATGGTTGGTGTCTTTGCGTGTGGTGCGCGGTTGGTGTGTCTTTACCAGTGGTGTATGGTGAACGGTGAATGCCAGGTGTGGTACATGGTTGGTGTCTTTGCGTGGTGCGTATGGTTGGTGTCTTTTACCAGTGGTGTGGTGAACGTGGTGAATGCCAGGTGCGTGGTGCACATGGTTGGTGTCTTTGCGTGGTGCGTATGGTTGGTGTGTCTTTTACCAGTGGTGTGTGGTGAACGTGGTGAATGCCAGCGTGGCACATGGTTGGTGTCTTTGCGTGTGGTGCGTATGGTTGGTGTGTCTTTACCAGTGGTGTGTATGGTGAATGGTGAATGCCAGGTGCGGTGCACATGGTTGGTGTCTTTGCGGTGCGTATGGTTGGTGTGTCTTTACCAGTGGTGCGTATGGTGAACGTGGTGAATGCCAGGTGCGTGTGTGCACATGGTTGGTGTCTTTGCGTGGTGCGTGGTTGGTGTGTTTACCAGTGGTGTGTATGGTGAACGTGGTGAATGCCAGGTGCGTGTGCACATGGTTGGTGTGTCTTTTGCGTGTGGTGCTTATGGTTGGTGTCTTTACCAGTGGTGTGTATGGTGAACGTGCGTGATGCGTGGTGCTTATGGTTGGTGTGTCCTTTGCGTGTGGTGCGTATGGTGAGCGTGATGTATGCGGTGTGTGGTGAGTGTGTGAGTCTCGTTACCGTAAGCGCGCCTTGTAGAGCGGCGTGGCGGGAAGCCGACGCCGACGGTGGCGATGCCGCGCGCCGTGAGCCGCTCCACGACGGCCGCCATGTTGCTGAACGTGTACACCAGCATCGGCACCACCGGGGAGTCGCCGTGCCCGTACGTCAACACGCCCATATCGCGCAGCCTGCAACGTACAGTTGCACAATTACATTAGTGTCGTGTGGTGGCGGTGTAAGAGATTCAAACACTTCATCTTGGCCCATCAGTTTGTATGGGGCGATTTTTTTATAGAATAAGGGTGACAAAAGAGCACACAGTCCACTTGATGGCAAGTGGATGCTGTAGCTCATAAAGATCTACGTCAATCCTAGATTAAGAAGCGGAAGTGCAGCGGAAGTAGTGCGTGTTGTCGCGCACGTGTACCTGCGGCGGAAGTAGTGCGTGTTGTCGCGCAGCGTGCGCACGTGTACCTGCGGCGGAAGTAGTGCGTGTTGTCGCGCACGTGTACCTGCGGCGGAAGTAGTGCGTGTTGTCGCGCAGCGTGCGCACGTGTACCTGCGGCGGAAGTAGTGCGTGTTGTCGCGCAGCGTGCGCACGTACCTGCGGCGGAAGTAGTGTGTTGTCGCGCAGCGTGCGCACGTGTACCTGCGGCGGAAGTAGTGCGTGTTGTCGCGCAGTGCGCACGTACCTGCGGCGGAAGTAGTGCGTGTGTCGCGCACGTGTACCTGCGGCGGAAGTAGTGCGTGTTGTCGCGCAGCGTGCGCACGTGTACCTGCGGCGGAAGTAGTGCGTGTTGTCGCGCAGCGTGCGCACGTGTACCTGCGGCGGAAGTAGTGCGTGTTGTCGCGCAGCGTGCGCACGTGTACCTGCGGCGGAAGTAGTGCGTGTTGTCGCGCAGCGCGCAAGTACCTGCGGCGGAAGTAGTGCGTGTTGTCGCGCAGCGCACGTACCTGCGGCGAAGTAGTGCGTGTTGTCGCGCAGCGTGCGCACGTGTACCTGCGGCGGAAGTAGTGCGTGTTGTCGCGCAGCGTGCGCACGTACCTGCGGCGGAAGTAGTGCGTGTTGTCGCGCAGCGTGCGCACGCGGCGCAGGCCGGCCGGGGTGCACAGCGCGCGCATGGCGGCCAGCACCTGCGCGGCCACCGGCGGCGACATCGCGTGCGCGTACGTGTGCGCGTGCCCGTGTGCGCGGATCCACTTGATCAGCTTCGCGGAACCTACGACACATACCGTTATCGTTACAGCCTATTAAAGTGCCACTGCTGAACATAGGCCTCTCCCATATATTAACTCAAGGGGATATTTGCCATAGTTGCCACGCTTGGCAACCGCAGATTTTATTTTTTATTTAATTTAGTTAGGCTCAAATTTTTATTTTATTATTTCATTTTTGAAGGAGACTCGAAGTACCAAAATGTTTATTATTATTTTTCATTTAATCTAGGCTCGAAGGGCCAAAATGTACACTGCGTTTAAAGTCAAAACCTTTTCATCTTTAGCCAGCTCATTACAAAACGTTTTTTGCAGCATCATAGATCCCACTTAAAATTTTATTACAAAAACAGAACTGTGTTACCAGCATAGGTGACAATTTTACCATTTATAAGTTCTGCCCGACATAGGACGTTTATTTAAATTAAGTTTCGTCATATCGATTCATTTCCGTACCGTGATAAATATGCACTAACTCTTCCCTTGCTCTTTGTTTTAAAATTTTATCGGAATATTCAGGCAATTTGGATTTCCAAATTGCTGGCCAACTCTGGATTGCAATGATAAATTTTTCGGTATCCATCATAAACGTATCAAGTGCACACAATCTCACTCAATGGCGGGCAGCTGCAAACTGAGCACAGTGCACAGTGCGAATAGGAACCGTCCGGCTAGCCGTCATTCGGGCCGCAGCACTTTGAGCGACCGGAGCGGTTTGAGGGTAGCCGCATCGCAGTGCGTATAGAAATAGATGTTACGTACATATTATTGCTTGCTCGTTACCGCATTGCGGGTAACCGCATAGTGCGTATGAGCGCTAAGATGTTACCTTGCGGGACGCCCTGCGTTACCCTCAAATCAGAGCACAAAATTCTTGAGATGTTGGTAGATTGATACTTCTCCGAAAAGTAATCAATTTTTAAATAATTTTACATCAAAATCACGAATATCAACCCTATGCTATTTGTTCTGACGAATGGCCGTCCCATTATGACCGTATCGGAGGCTCTGACCAAGTCTAAAAAGACACCAACTTTTATATCGGTAATACAGGTTGTTTGGAAAGTCGATGCAAAGCCTTGAGGTGGCACATTTTTTGAGCAGGTTACCCTAACCTAATGTCTTAGAATTTCTAGTTAGAGTGAAAATTATGATTTTTGGCAAACATCCCAAAATTTGGTATTTAATCGTCCATAACGATTAAACCGGCTACAATCAGTACATAAAACCTTGTTTTTACTATAAAGAATTTTTTACTTTAAATTAACTTGAATGTTTTTTCGATAACATCAACTATATCCACATCATTGAATAAATTAGACATGCTGATGAGTTAGAAATTTTAGGGGAATTAAAGTAACTCTTTTTTTAAAGCGTTTGAAAAAAACGATAGTAGACTTACACATTTAAATATTTTTAGAACACCTAGAACTTGAGCCCTTTCTATTGGTGTATCGTACATCAAGATCTGTCTGTTTTTTTATTTATTTATTTAATAACAACCTTTTTACATAAGTTCACTGATTCCCTGGCCCCTGAGCTAGTGTAACTGTTTCAGGAACCAGTTCCTCCCCTTAAAGTTAGCCTTGTCAAAAGGTCAATTTCTATATAATAATTTAGTTATTTAGTTAGTTAAACAGGTACATAAATATAAATAAGAAATTAATTTTATTTTAAGCGCTTGTTTTGTGTGTGTGTGTGTGTGTGCGTATGTAGGTGTAGGTGTGTAAAATCAGGTATCTTTCCAACACGTTGAAAAGAAACTAAAATTGTGTCAATTCATAAGGATCAGATAAGGTTCTTATGCGGGATATAAAAAGTCATAGACAAATATCAATTGTATCTAATTTTTCAAAGTATTTGGAAGTATTATCTGTTCTTATCTATACAACCATGTTTAAATTTAGATAACAAACAAGCAGCATGAATTTATCAAAGGTTGATCAACTAACATTAACTTGGTCAACTTTGTCGAAACCTTGACGAAATTTGTTGATCAACGCATTGAAGTCGATATATATATTGATTTTAGCAAGGCATTTGACAGAATGTCTTACTTTGCTATTGGGGGCTCTAATTTACGGTGGCTTGCGTCATATTTAAAAGACCGCTAATCATTTGTGGATGTTAACGGAGCTAGATCGAAAACATTTGTGGTTATATATCAGGTATTCCTCAAGGTTCAAACCTTGGTCCACTCTTGTTTTCAATATTTATAAGTAATAAAGTTAACAAGGTAAATTAATTAACAAGGTTATTCAAGTCTTCCAAAAGTTTGAAATACTTTTGGTTAGAGTCTGATATGATTTCTTATAGATAAATAATAAGGCATTTATTGTATGAAACAAATTGTATGGATTTTATAACGCTATATTTTTAACTTACGATGTGATTCCGACTGGGTTGATCACTGGAGGGCTGAGGCGTTGTAACATCCATTCGGAATACAGAAGCTAGATGTTTCGTATAAATTATATTAAATTCGACTGCCATTGGTGTTTGGCTTTGATTGATATAAGAACGAGTCTAAGAATTGAGAAATAGAAAAATAATATTTGTATAAAGTATCTATTAAAAAAATCTAGATTTTTTAACTATTTAATATATCAATTTTTTAATGTAACGGCAGCAAGTTATAAATAGTAATATATAATTTATAGAGCAATAAAATTATAAATATATAGTTTGCCAGTTGTTAAAGTGCCAGACATGCGGTAATAGGTTTATCAAATCGTCAGCTAAGGATGGTTCGAATCCGCCATTCGACTGCTGTGATGAACCACTCCTTAACACAAGCATTTTTGAGTCTACTTAGAGTGGTTAACAGGATTATTACTAGTGTTTAAAAAAAAATACAAGTGGAGGAGTTAGTAAGCAAAAGCGACGTACCCGCAATGTATCCGCCCGCGGCGCCGAAGCTCTTGGTGAAGGTGCCCATGAGCACGTCGACGTCGGCGGGCGCCACGCCGCAGTGGTCCGTGACGCCGCGCGCGCGCGCGCCCAGCGCGCCCACCGAGTGCGCCTCGTCCAGGTACAGCTGCAGCCCCAGCCGCTTCTTCAGCGCCACCACGCCCTGCAGCGGCACGATCGACCCCTCCATGCTGTACACGCCCTCCAGCACCTGCACCACATCAACGTCAACATCAACATCAACCGATCGAACCATTTCTATTTTTACATTCTTAAATAAAAGTGCTTGTTGTGGAACATTATCCGGCGCGGGCAGGCGTACTCACGATGACGATGTTGGTCCAGCGGCGCTCGGCGATGGCGGCGCGCGCGAGCTGCTCGAGTGTCGCGGTCGGTCAAACACGCGCGAGGATCAGCGACGTGCTTGTTGTGGAACATTATCCGGCGCGGGCAGGCGTACTCACGATGACGATGTTGGTCCAGCGGCGCTCGGCGATGGCGGCGCGCGCGAGCTGCTCGAGGTGGCGCAGGTCGTTGTGGCGGAACACGCGCACGAGGATCAGCGACGCGTGCTTGTTGTGGAACATTATCCGGCGCGGGCAGGCGTACTCACGATGACGATGTTGGTCCAGCGGCGCTCGGCGATGGCGGCGCGCGAGCTGCTCGGTGGCGCAGGTCGTTGTGGCGGAACACGCGCACGAGGATCAGCGACGCGTGCTTGTTGTGGAACATTATCCGGCGCGGGCAGGCGTACTCACGATGACGATGTTGGTCCAGCGGCGCTCGGCGATGGCGGCGCGCGCGAGCTGCTCGAGGTGGCGCAGGTCGTTGTGGCGGAACACGCGCACGAGGATCAGCGACGCGTGCTTGTTGTGGAACATTATCCGGCGCGGGCAGGCGTACTCGATGACGATGTTGGTCCAGCGGCGCTCGGCGATGGCGGCGCGCGCGAGCTGCTCGAGTGGCGCAGGTCGTTGTGGCGGAACACGCGCACGAGGATCAGCGACGCGTGCTTGTTGTGGAACATTATCCGGCGCGGGCAGGCGTACTCACGATGACGATGTTGGTCCAGCGGCGCTCGGCGATGGCGGCGCGAGCTGCTCGAGGTGGCGCAGGTCGTTGTGGCGGAACACGCGCACGGCGGCGCGCGCCAGGCGCAGCCCGAGGATCAGCGACGCGTGGTTGTTCTCGTCGCTCAGCGCCAGCGTGCCCGGCCCCAGCAGCCCCGGCAGCCCCAGCGAGTTCGTCGCGAACCCCATGCCCACCACTAGCGCCGCCTGCACACGCACACCCACCGACACTATCATAACATAAACACGTTTCCAAACTACAAGCGACAGACGGCTTGGGATAAATGCAAACGGCTTGGGATAAATTCGACGGCTCCGTGGCGCAGTGGCTTAGCAATGAGTTGCAACGCTGGGGGCCGCGGGTTCGAATCCCGCACGGAACAAGTATTTGTATGGACTACAAATAATTGTTCCGGGTCTGGATGTTCGTCCTTGTGCAATTTATGTTTGTAAACTGCCTCCACGATACAGGAGCAAATCCTAGTGTGGGGGTAACGTTTTTTAAAATGAACTAACAAAAAAAAATGCGAGTCTAAACATTTTTTTTGTATAGAATAACGGTGACAAGCGAACACACAGTCCACATAATGGTAAGGGTATGCTGTGACCCATAGACATCTACATTTATCCTCGATTAAGAATCACTATGCAGAAGCGTTGTCACCCCTGAGGACTGAAATGGAATGTCTCGTATCCAGTAATAAGGATCTTCAGTTCTCTCATCATACAAAACAGCAGCATTAAGCTACTATTTTACGCTAGTATTCTGTGAGAACGTGGTCACCGGCCGGAGACGCCATTCTTGTTACAACCATAACATAGCTACAGCGTGGCGCTACCAAATATAATAAATATAACAAAATGAAAAATAAAACAGTAAAAGTGAAAGAGACTAAAGGCGGAATACCCTTTTCTTTAAAATACGTACATCCTGGGCCATTGTGGCGATCTATAGGGGAGACCTATGTTCAACAGTGAACTTGTAACAGACAGCAGAAATAGTGATAGTAACCCTTTACTCCAAATGCCCCAGCGAGCGGTGCTCTAATAAACGAGACGGTTTTAGGCATCTCTCGAAGACATGAAATTCTCCTGACATACTCCGTAGTCTAATTTTACAATATCTCAAAAGCGTGTTCGAATAAAAGATACTCTAGCGCAGCCACCACGAGAATCTCTGATGATCGACTGATGGCAGAAACTACATTTAAAAACTCTTAATCTAACTTCACAAAGACAGTGTGAGCAAATATTAAGGTTAAGGTTATGCACATCAGCTAGAGCATTCTTTGAAAAGCATATATGATTTCATAAAAGGCTGATTAATAAAGTGTTTGATCTTATTATTTAAAATAGAGTGTAGTCGACGTTATTGTTGTGCGTGATAGAGCCACGCTGCAGCTGTATGCTTTGAATGCTGCACGAATGGATCAGCTTGACCAAGATCTCACAGAGCACCAGCGCACAATAACACAATAATGCGGCTATGTTTCATATGGTGTGATGAGTGGAGAAGAACATTTTGAAATGATTAGGGAGCATTCCATCTTAGTCCTCATGGGTGCTTCTGCATTTTTCGTTTTGATTTTTTTTCGATGATAGATACCCATTGGCGACAGTGTCAATTTAACATCAGATGAAATATGTTCTTGTTTGTCACCCTTACTTCTGTAAAAAAAGGTGGGCCGTAACGGGATACACAGCAGATGTGAAACATCATACTTGATGGTAGAATTTATAATGAATGCAATCAATAAAAAATCAATAAAAAGATATGGAGTAAAATAAATAAAATCAAAATCAAAAAAGAAATGCAGTGTGTAAACAAGCGGTGAACGCGTTAATTATGCTAAATTCGAATAGAAAGACACACGCAGTACACAACTTACATATAGAAGCAACGAATTTTATAGTATACGCACAGCACACGCGCAAACAAGGGAGTCGAGAGCGTTGGCGTATAGACATGACGGCATAAGAGAACGTCATGCCGTTTGCCGTCACGGCATACGAGTCGGTTTTACTGTCAAGGCGCACCGATGGGTCTTTCACATCATAAAGAATATTTAAATGCCTGCTCCGAACTTAAATTTTTACATTCCTTTTTTCGTGTCAAAGCTATTAAATTATGGAACTCGCTTCTTTTAGTAATTAGGAAGGCATTGAGTTTTTAAAAAAAATATATAATTTAATTATGTGTTAATTAATATTTTTTATTATGTCTTATTTATTTTTCTTGATTAAGTTTGTGATATATTTATCTACTATTTATGCACACTTTTATATAATGTTTAAATAAAAAATATTGAAAAGATCGCTGTTTATTGATAAGGCCATCCAATTATTGTACATAAATTAAAGTTTGGTATATATCTTTTAATATGTGTGCACTAAAGAGTATAAATAAATAAAATGAATAAATCTCACACCATTATTTTATTTCACCATTCGTTTAAAGTCTCAGTAGTAAAGATACAGCAGTGAATGTTACCTCGACGCCAAGGAAACGCGCGGTAGTTTCCTCCAGCTCCTTGTGCAGAGCGCAAGAGCCGAGCTCGGCCCTCGACGAGCCCAGCGCGAGTCCGTAGCGTCGCACCGCCTCGGCCGCAGCATCCGCGCATGGACCCGTCGGCTCCGCGAAGCCCAGGTAGTTGTAAGAGCCCAGGTTAATGCAGCGCCGCTCCGTGCCCGTGAACCTGTTATGCAGTTCATTCTAAATATTTACAATCAACTGTCCCTTCTTCAAGACTTCTATCTATACTACTAGACCGGCAATTCAGAACAAGTGTCACGCTCGCGTGTGAACGCGCGTGATTGCGCGGGCGCGGGCTGTTGGCTGGCACGATAAATATGCCACGCAGTTTCACGTAGTGTATATTTTCTTTGACGCAGTTGTATTTTCATTTAAGACAGTTACTGTTTTAAGGAAAAAACGTAATAAAGTTACGTACATATCTGAAATAAACTTCAACTCACGTTTACAAAGTGCGCATATAAATAATGACAGCGTTTTCTTAGTCACATTTAACAAAATCAGTGTTGATTAACGAAAACAACGTTCGCGGTTTACAAAACAAAGAACTAGTCTTCTCTCCACTTTAGTACGCAATGTACCGTAGTAGTAGTAATACTAATACTATACATAGAAGTTTGTGATCAAAAGATATACGTACTTAAATGTCCAGTTGTAGTCATCGGTGTAGCGCTCCTTGATAGTGACTTCAGCTGCAGGCGTGGAGCAGATGGGCCGGTTGAAGCAGTGCCGTACGCGCCGGTACAAGTAGCGCGAGAAGAACTGCTCGAATGAGTTGTACAGTGGCGCGTAGCCCTGCAACGGTACATATGTCTCATAAGAATACAAAGCAATACGTGGGCTTGATAAAGTTTATTTCAAAAACAAATAACACATCTTCGATACAAATAACGCAAATCGTTTACATCGAGCACAATTTACTGGTAGAGACGTTAACGCAGTGTTTAATATGTGATAAGAAACATACTGCAGCTATATTACAGTTGTAACATAAATGGGTCGGCTCGACCGGGGAAGGACGCTCTCACAGAATACCATAGTAAATTAGTAGCTTAATGCTCCTGTGTTGCGGATGGTGAGTGTAGAGAACCGGAGACCCTTTTTACTGGAAACGACACATTCCATCTTAGTCTTCAGGGGTGACTTCGCATCTGCATTTGGATTCTTAATTAAAGATAGATGTAGGTCCCTACAGCATCCACTTACCATCAGGTGGACTGTGTGCTCGTTTGGCAGCCTTACTCTATAAAGTTTCATTGCATTGTTAATGTGCAGCACGCGATTCCCTAGTATTTTTGGAATATTTTATTATTTTATAATGTCGAACTGTCTACAACCTACTAAACAGAACAACAAACCAAAAATACAAGGCAAGGGAATCCAAGTACTAAGCCTACATGTATATATGTTTATGCCTACTGATATATGCTACTCAGACGCGTGCAATTTCAAATTAGACGATCTCTATTTAAGTATGTTTTTAAATAATGGCTTTATTTTAGCTTCTTCATATGTGTAGGTTACTTATTATAAGAATGTGCACATAAGTACATAAACAGAATGTGCGTGCAAGGTCCTTTAACGGTCGAGCTACTGCAGCGTGGCTCTTATACATAATATAACAATATCATTTCTTTTAAAATAAAATATCAAGAATCAAGGAAATAACCAAGAAAAAAGTTAAAAGTCAATACCTATAAACTTAAAAATGTGATGTCACACAATGATTTATCCATCCATCCATCTATTACAGCCTGTAATGGTCCACGGCTGAACATCCATAAATACATAGATTGCCTCATAGCGTGGGTTTTGCCATAGCTGCCACGCTAGGCGTTATATAGGTAGAGTTGATATAAGGAAGACGATACTGATTATCTCCTGGTTTGTTTCCCTCTGTCGCGTATTACAACACCCACGCGACGATATGAGGTAATGGACGTTGTACACCGCCACTGCAGGTATATTAAGGTAATTAGTAATTACGAATCACGTTTGTAGCGCTAACATAGTATGAAACATTCGCGTTAGTTACATGCGTATAAAATCGACAACTTACACCTGTACTTTAGTCGGTTTTGGTGTTTGGGCGTATGGTTTTTCAACTAGGATATACTAATATCTCATGCATTATGAAGACATAATACTAATTTGCTACTGTTGTGATGCTACTGTGGCGGTGCTGTCGTCGCGCCACAAAGCGAAACACATCGAAGCCTACATCGCGCTATCAAAGTTCCGAAGTAAAGCAGTATATAGAATAGGTCTGAACTACCACTCGGAACGTTGGCCGCTCCCCAGGCAGAACACCTTGCCTTGCGTGGCGAGAGACCTCCGCTTTTCCTATCCACGGCCAAACTACCACAGGTGGTAGCATTACCCTGCAGATCAAATCAAAGTAATAATAGAATAATGTTGTTCACTTCGCGTAGTACCTAAGTGAGCCGAAGAATCAAAGATCAGATTTTTTTATAGGAGAGGGGCAAAACGAGCATGCGGCTCACCTGATGGTAAGTGACTACCGCCGCCCATGAACAACAGCAACACCAGGAGGGTGCAGATGCATTACCGGCCTTTTAGAAAGGTGAAAGCTCTTTCTTGAAGGTCCCTAAGTAGTATCGGTCCGGAAAAATCGCTGGTGGTAATCGATTCCACAAGGAAGTTGTGCGAGTAAAAAAACTTCTTCAAAATCGCACAGTGGTGGACCGCCAATCATCCAGGTGGTATGGATGGTATCGCGAGTTTTGTCGCGATGAGCGATGGTGAAATTGAGCGGCTGGAATTGGTCCGAACAATTCCTCAAACTCCCCGTGGTAGATGCGATAAAATACGCAAAGAGATGCAACATCTCTACACAATGCCAGTGAGTCAAGCAGATCGGAAAGAACTCGGTCGTCGACGATTCGAACCGCTCTGCGCTGGATGCGGTCAAGTGGAAGGAGCTGGCACTGGGGCCCCTGCCCAGAGATGGAACAGTATTCCATGTGGGGCCGAACCTGCGTCTTGTAAAGTTGCAAGCGGTGTGCCGGCATGAAATACTGTCCCGCTCTACTGAACACGTAAACTTTAGAGGCCAATTTGGCCTTCTCTTCCAAATGACCACGAAACTGCATCACTTGATATGTCGACCCCGAGTTCCGATACTGGCTGAGGCAACAAGTGCCTTGAAACTGAGGAGATACGACAAAGGGTTCTTTTAGCGATATACGCGCAGACTTGTGTCTTCTGGGGATTGAACTGGACTAGATTTAGTCGCCCCAGTCCGAGACTGTTCAACAAAGTCTCGACTTCAGACACAAGTTTATTCCGTTACTCGGCGACGTTTTCCCGAAATATGGCACGGCGGTGTATAAAGCATCACCAGTGCTGTCGTCTGCATAGCAAGGAATGTTACCAGTTTGCAACATATCATTGATATGCAGAAGAACAACGTTGGTGATAGCACACAGTGCAATGGAACACCAGCGTCAATGGCCTTGTAATCGGAGCATGCACCGTCTACTACCAATTTCTCGGGAAGCCTATAGGAAGGAATCTTCGAAAGAAGCGCTGCCAAACCCGATCGAAGGCCTTCGCTATGTCAAACTAACGGCCAACGCCTCCCCTTGGACTCCACCTGCCTCCGCCAATCTGAGTTAGGTAACCTAGAAGATCACCAGCCGAGCGGCCTCGACGGAAACCGTACTGGCGGTCACTAATCAGCTGGTGATCCTCAAGGTACCACATGAGCTGGCCGTTGATAATAGTTCCCATTACTTTGGAGAATAAGGAGGTGATAGCGATAGGCCTGTAGTTGGACGGATCTGAGCGGTCGCCTTTGGGGATCAGGTGCACCAAAGCTGTCTTTCATGAGTTCAGGACTACGCCTAGGGAGGGGTACCGGAAAGACCCGTTAAAACCGGTGCCAACTCCGGAGCACGTCTTCAGCACAATGGGTGGGACTCCATCAGGCCCTCGACTTTGACGTCCAGGGAGGTGCTTTGCGCAACGAGCGCTGTATAAACAGTACTTCCTGCATGGAGCACTCACACCGCGGGATGGTCGGCGGTGTGTTCCCCGTCATCGAGTCGAGTTGGAAGCAAAAGGAGCTAGCAGATCGGCTTTCTCCTTTGCGTCATGGGCCGGTGAATCGTCCACCCTGTGCAGAGATGGCAGAGATGACAGAGTTCCTTAGACAGCAGCGGAGACCAGAATGCGTGTTCCCGAAGAGGCGAACTAGTTTCTCGCCAATTCTGCCGATGTGCTCTGACTTTGCCTTGATGAAACTTTGAAGGAACTGGAGGCGGAATTATACTTCTTTTAAGAGCGCTGGTGGTGTTTTGATGCGTCAGCCCAGGCCCGTAGCACTCCTGCTTATAGCGTGATGCAATTTTACAGGAGCGACCAAACCATGGCTGAGTTCTGCCTCCGATAGGCACCACAGATGATGCAATAAATAATTCTATTCCTGAAGTACCACATCAGCGACAGAATCAGCAACAACGTTGGGATCATCCGGCGGGAAGCAAACCCGTCTCCAAAGGTAGGATGCAAAAGACCGCATCCTGTCCCAATCAGCCGACCTATAGTGCCAAACACGGCGGCAAGCTGCGGTCTGTCGGCATTACCGCTATGGGACCTATAGAGGCACCCGTAGACGCGGGGGTGGTCTTCGCTGTCTACGCGCAGCGGTTAAATATCTTATGATTATACAAATAATATCTGAATCTAATATATAAAAATGGATATTTGTTCGTTCGCCTTCTATGCGTTCCTTGGTATTCGTAAACCAATCCGATTACGATGAAACTTTGGTAAATTGCATTGCGTGCTCTCTTGAATGTTTCTGAAAAAAAAGAGGCATTGCAATTTGCAACGCATGCCAGACACAACTAGTATTCGATATTTCTTTATAGTGAGCAACAGTAAAAATCCACAACGCATTGTTTGCATACGTACTATTTTTGTGTACGAGTATAGTACAAAAGTTTAAATGAATATGCCTATATTGACAAATCATACAATCTGCCGACAGTCATACGATGCGGCCGATGACGACACCGCGACAAGAATCACTACAATCAGATTAGATAATCACCAGCGTTCACTACGCTATGTAACTGTAATGGTCAGTATGTATGTATGTATATGTATGTATGGATGGATGGATGGATGGATGGATGGATGGGTGGATGGATGGATGTATGTATGTATGGTAGCCGCTGAGGGCGCATCGCTCTAGCGATAACTATTATCAGTGGTCTTTTTTATAGAATAATGGTGGCATACGATCACACAGTCCACCTGATGGTAAGTGGATGCTGTGGCGCATAGACATCTACATCTATAATCGATTAAGAATCGAAGATGGAAAGCCTCTTTCCAATAAAAAAAGAGCTCCGGTTCTTTACACTC
This sequence comes from Parnassius orleans, assembly GCA_029286625.1. NCBI lineage: Eukaryota > Metazoa > Arthropoda > Insecta > Lepidoptera > Papilionidae > Parnassius > Parnassius orleans. Next base: position 621,518 of record JAGSMP010000178.1, read on the forward strand.
ACCATACGAAACCCAGCAACCTATTCATGCTACAACCACAATATAGCTGCAGCATGGCTTTGACGATTTATTCGATACGTAGTATTTGTGTAAAAATCATCGCTTAGCTTAGCTTATATAAAATAATATAACGGCTCCTTATCGCAGCGGGTAAGCATGTGGCTGCTGCGTTGCGGGGTGCCGGGTTTGAATACTGCACGTAACAAATATTTGTATTTTGTATGGTCTACAAATAATTGCTCCGGTTCTGGATAACCGTCCGTTTGCATGTAAACCTCTTCCACTATACGGTAAAATCCTGGAGTAGGGGTAAACGTTCCTAAACCAACAACAAAAACAATTTTGATAAACTTTACGATTTTGAGTCATAAGTATCGTTCACAGCCCGGCTATAAGTCGGTAGAGCATGAGACTCTTAATCACAGGGTCGTGGGTTCGAGCCCTACGTTGGGCGTAACTTTTTATCATAGTTGCTCATGCAGAGGCCGACGTGATATTTAGCCAAATATTTTTGTTTATTACTATGCAATTTGTACACAAATAATTTTCACCAGCTGTATGATGTTATCCTACGACTTGTTAGTGTTGCGCGTGCAGTATATTACATATAGGTATACGTACAAACTGAAGCTCAACTTCTGGCTCACGGAGCGCGCTTCAAGGAGCAGTTCATACTGCATTGAAGTAATATGTGTACGTAAGTATACTTCAATGTCATACTGCGATAACTTTTAATGAACCCCACCTCCCCCGCCTCCTCACTAACGACCTTGTAGTTTCGCATACAAATAAATAATTAAACACGAGCTGGTAAGCACTACACTGCTTTCTGTAGGCATGCGAATGTTTTAAATTTTTTTAGGGACACTTTATCGTAACAAAAAGTATTATAAAGGGGGGCGGGCTTAATGCCTTGTAGCGTTCTCCCCAAAAACGTGATATGTGACAAAAATAAAAAAATGATTACGTACGTTAAATAAGCAACACAACAACGGTATTACGTACTAAACCAATCTATATATATAAATAAAATTGTAGTATCTGTCTGTTATATCGAAATAACTGCCTTTTATTGAGCTCGCAGGGTTATTTGCAGATCATTATGACATGAATAACCATTTGTAAAATGTTTGTCTGTCTGTCTGGGCTTATCTTCGGAATGGCTGAATTGAATGTGTTAAAACTTCACAAACAGATAGAGAACACTGCCAGGAGTGACAGTGATCTAGGCTATATTTTATAATTATTATTTTTTTGTTAAATTGAAAAATCGGTATAATAAATGGTCATTAAAGCCAGGCGAAGCCGGGGCGAGTAGCTAGTATAATATTAAACAGATATAGAATGTATATACGCAAGGTATGCAATACGCACACGTGAGTCACTCACGTCACGCCACCCCTTATCTGAATTACATACAGAACACCAAGTGCGAAAGAATTCGCGATAATCAATGCCAATGATTATCATAAATTACACTCGTAAGATGGAGCGAGGCAACTTTAATGAAAAAACTAATGCAAACTTCTAAATAGTCCTATATGTAAGGGGCAAAATCAATTTACTTTGCTACCGCTATATAAGTATGGTAAGAATTTGGTACGTGGTAGAGTGCAGCTATATTAATAGTATAGTTGTAGCACGAATGGGTCGGCTCGACCGGGGAAGGACCACGCTCTCACAGAATACCAGGGTAAAATAGCAGCTCAATGCTACTGTATTGCGTATGGTGAGTGTAGAGAACCGGAGACACTTTCTATTGGAAACAAAGCATTCAATCTTAGTTCTCAGGGGTGACAATGCATAGCTACATTTTGATTCTTAATTGAGGATAGATATATATGTCTATGTGCCACAGCATCCACTTACCATCAGGTGACCCGTAAGCTCGTTTGTCACCCTTGCTCCATAAAAACAAAAAAAAAGAAATCATTACATTTAGATAAAATTTGGCATATAGATCATGTCCCGGGTTACAAGATGGAATAATTTTTATTACGCAAAAATAAATTATTTTTTTTGATTGGGTTTTGTTTTCCTGGCGGAGTCGCGGACAAAAGTTAGTAAGTACACATCAGGGTCAGACGAATAATATAAAAGTAAAATGAAGTAATTCATTAACAAGGTGAAGAGGTCGCTGAGGTTACAAACTATTTACGAGCATTACTTAAAATACGTTTAAATGCGTTTCTTGGGAAGCTTATTATTAATTCGGCGGTCAAGGCGAGAAAAGGAAGAAGGTGGAAAATCAATCGACAATTTTCTGTCGACGTACTGACTATGGGCGGAGACAGTAGAGTTCAAAGAGCAGGCCTTGTCGGTTAGTTTCGACATAGCGAAGGCCTTCGATCGGGTTTAGCACAAAGGCCTTGTTTAAGCTTCCTTCCTATTGACTTCCCAAGAAATTGTACAATTGGATTACAAGTTTCCTTACAGATCAAAGCATCATGGCGTAGTAGATGACGCATGCTCCGACTATAAACCTATTTATATGCTGGTGTTCCACAAGGTTGCATGCTATCATGTATGTTGCAAACCAGTAACACTCACTGCTATCATGCCAGTAATACTCAGCGCTAGTGATGCTTTATACACCGGCCGTGCTACTATTTCTCGGGAACACGTCATCGAGTGCCGGAACAAACTTGTGTTTGAAGTCGAGTCTTTATAAAAAAAAGTCTCGGATGGGAACGACTAAACCTAGTACGTATCGTATCTCCTCAATATCAACTCCCTTTGTTGCCTCAGCCAGCATCGGATTTCTCGGCGTCAACATATCGAATGACGTTCAGTACGGCAGTCACTTGGAAGGAGAGGTTAAATTGGTCTCTAAAAGCTTGGCGTGCTCAGTAGAGCAGGACACAAGGCGCAAGTTCAGCCTCACATGGAATACTATTCTCATCTCTGGGTCGAGGCACCTCAGTGCCTGCTGATAGTGATGCTGTGCTATAATACCCTTGACCGCATCCAGCGAAGAGCGGCCCGAATCGCCGACGACCGGGTTCTTTCTGATTGGCTCGTTTCACTGCCGCTGTAAAGAGATGTTGCATCTCTTTGCATATTTATCCCAGTCACCACCGTGAGTGCTCTGAGGAATTGTTCGTATTAATTTCAGCTTTCAAATTCCAGCATCGCACATCGCGACGCAACCCACGGTACCTCGGTAGATATTGTAATTACTCTAATTTAATACTTGCTTGTTTCAACACACAAGTTGTTGATTGATTAATAAAATAATGAAACTAAAATACGAATAAATTATTTTAATTCAATTTTCAGGCAACATCATTTTTATTTGGGGTACCTCCCGGATACAGGTAAATGGAGGATGGTTTTTTTACTGTGTCTATGAAACATTGTGTGGGGATCGTTGATATATCGTTGGATAGATCTTTCAAAAACACTGGAGGTATGGAACAACATCTTTCCGATTCAGGGGTCCGTTTGCGAAATATTTAGCTTTAAAGTGGTATTTTTCATTAGACTCATGCCCCCCCCCCCCACCCCTACCAACTGAACCGCTGTTTTTGGAAATGTAGTATACACAATTGAAGTATATATATACAAATTACAAATGTTAGTATATAATAAAATTATTTTTATAAATAATGAAGTTAAAAGGAAAACTATCACAGCTAAGTAGAATTAACAAGTTAACGAGTAATAGTCGACCAGCTTATAAAATGCACATGGATTAGTAAAAATTTCGTTACAACTCCATAGAAAATGACCGAAACTAGCTGCATTATAACTTTGTAATGTTATTGTAAACTGTAAGAAATAAACATTTTATGAAGAAAACGACTTAAATGCATTACTACTATAGCTTTACTTTTTCATTTACGGGATAGGCAGGGAGGATCTTTCTTACTTACTTACTGCTTTTGCTTATTTTTTAGATGGTAGTTATTGTAGGCCACATTCAAAGTATTCATTCATACAATCATAATATAGCCTCATACAGTTTCATTAGTCATACTCTTGGTTGACGCGGGCGACCCTTAGGATAATTTAGGGCAGTGGTGGTTTACGGGTAGGTTCGTTACGGCCATATATACATATCTTAGGGTTGCACTCCCAGGAATATATAGATAGATAGTCAACTATGACCATCTTTGTACGGACTTGGCATATAAATGATTTGATGTAAATTGTATTATTTTCAAAATCAAAAAGTTTTTTTAATCTTTTTTGAATACCGAAAATCAGTTACCATCGTCCCATTTTGGCCCATTCTTAGTCGTTATAGCGGTCAAACCGCGAACTCACTTATTATGCTCATTGTCAAGAAAGTCCACATATTGTGACGGGCAATTACGGAACCCTACCTCTATATCGTGCGTGGCCCGACACAAACTTGGCCATTTTTTTTTTCAGTCGGACTTCAGCTTTGGTTACTAGTTAGTTGAGACACGGTGTTACGTTTTCCAATTGTGTTTAAAAGCGTGATATTCCGTGCGTCTCGCTAATGAGGGGTAATTAAAGGCCTACCACGTGCGCCAGCTTCTCGGCCAGTGTTTACTAACATCTCGATAATTGACCTGCACCTACATACGTTTTTTTCACTATTCTAAGCTAGCGCTTGACTACTGTCCCACCTGATGGTAAGTGCTGATGCAGCTGAAGATGGTGAAGCGCACTGACTCAACAAAAGCCTAATCACTCTTGCCTTTAAGACACATATTGTAATCAGATGGAAAGACCGATGCTCGCAACTTATTCCACTCCTTTGCTGTACGCATGACGAACGGTGAAACAAACAGTTTGGTTCGAATACATGGTAAGTCGACAGTGAAAGTTTGGAGACTGGCCGAGCGTCTGGTTGTCCGATGGTGAAAGGGATAGGGTGGAACTAAGTTATGCAATTCCTTCGCACACTCTCAAATTTTCCACATATGTGACCCAATTGAGAGGCGTGATCGCTTCAGTGCGCGGTGCGTGCGCGCGGACAAGTCATGTAGAAGTTATGATTATATTATAGTCACTTGATATCACCACCACTGAAATTTAAGACCTATAAGCTGGACGTAGGCCTCTAGCGTTTTGCTATGTAGTGGCGGTGTGAAGGAATCAACCACCCAGTTTCGTTTCGTGGGTGCGTAAGAACTCATGGCGTCTCATAGATGGCGGTATAATCTATTATTTATATGCCAAATGTAAAATACTCAGAGCGATGTCGGACAGCGGCGTCTGAAATATCAGGGTATCCTTCAAAGCTTCAAACAGTGGTGTCAATGTCCAGTAGTAAATTATTACGGTCTCACAAAGAAACATTACGAAACGATATAGAATCATTATAATTTTAATCGAGTGAGAAGGGAGATATCAATCAAAGTTTAGGTGAGGCTAAGGGGCAAACGTTACAGGCTAGCCAATTATAAACATTATAGGCTTTATCATTAGTGTTTACGTTAATTTTTACCAAACCGTTCTTTTAAAATTAAGGCTATGACGTATTTGGATTGAATATTGTCGAAGGAAGCTTTCGATTTAGGGCGTATTTTAATGATTCTGAATAAGACTAAAAGTAAACAAAGAGGAGTTAACTCAGAGGTCGTTTCCTGACATTAATATATGTTTTAAAATATATATTTTTTATTTCGTCTTTTAAAAAACGTTACTTCCATACTAGGATTTTCTCCTGTACCTTGTTGACAGTTTACATAAATTTCACAAGGACAAACATCCAGACCCGGAACAATTATTTGTAGGCCATACAAATACTTGTTCCATGCGGGATTCGAACCCGCGGCCCTTAGCGCTGCAACTTATTGCTAAGTTCTGGCAGTTAATGTTTAGTTTTTATTTTCTCAGTGCAGCCGTGCGAACGCTACATTGTTGCTACGTTTGTATGCCAACGACCAACTATGTCCACTTTCCACTCACGCACAGATGAGTGAATCATTCTATCACTGTGTGAGTGAATCACAAATCATAATATTCATAAGATGAATTTATTTTAGATATTTCAATCAAGATCTTGGTGATAGCACTTGGTGATTACCTAATCTTCAAAAACTAAATTTATAAAATATTACCTAATTATCAGTCTATAATTATATCATATAAAAAACTGATGATCATATAAATTTGTAAATCTAGTACTTAATTTAAAAAATAGTTATACAATGATAATATTATTATTAGATCACTACTATTTATTTTATTAGTATTCGTAGTTAAAAAGTATATCGCACGCTAAGAAAAGAAGTTTTTCTACATTTTTATCAAGCAGCAGGGCTAACATGGGCAGGAGACAATTTTATCCCTGGGGAAAGGAGAAAATGTTTATCCCCTCGCTTATTTTTATCCACCCTTCGAGCATGGGCATACCGGTGGATATAATATCCACAGTAGATAAAATGGGAGATAGACTCTTAGACTTAGATAGATTTTTTGTATGAATATAAGCTTTTACAACCACGTCCAATTAACTAGGATAAAATTGTCCCTTTGAAATGTCAAAAAAGCATAATATTTTATCTTTCAATTGGCCCCATGCTACGGACGGGGTATATATGTCTACTCGTTATGTCAAACGGGGATATACTTCTCCCCGTTGCCGTGCTTTGGCATAAGGACAAGATAATTTTATCTCTTGTCAGTGGATATAATCGAGGGATAATTTTTTTGTCCCCAGCCCACGCTAGCCATGCAGGCTACTCCGACGATCCGCATTTATTTGTCCGGCGACACTAAACATCTGCTTGTTTGGAAGACCGGTAGGTAGAGCAGAAAGATACCTTAAGACCGCTTTTCTTAGAGTAGGATATGGACTGCTGTTCCAAAAACAATATTAGACAGCATTGTGTGGCACCAATAGCTCCGACAGCTAAGACTGAATGCTTTCTTTCAAAACAGTTTTTTGATCTTTAGATCCAGCTATCTCCATCTAGGATTAGGAGTATCATCGAGCACATCCCAACAACTCTCCTTTTCTTTCTGTATGTTGGAGGCTAGCAAATCAACAATAAGTTTCGGCGCGCCCGAATGTTCGGCCGATTTTTGGCTCAAACCGAAACTAGATTTTTTTGGCCGTAACTGGCCGAAACCGAAACTGTCATTACTTATTTGTTACGCAGATGGTCACACAGTGCCATTATCATTGAAAAGTTGCGATTTTATTATGTTTTTCGGTTTATAATGTGTGTGTATTAGGGTTTGGGAATTCCCGACAATTTCAAAGTCCCTGGACACGAGACAGCCTATAATCAAAGTCTCGGGAATTCCCGGGACTTCGAGACTTTTAAGAAAAAAATATATTTTTGTTTTTTTTTTAAGAGGGGGTAAGCCTTTTTTGAAGAATTTTAATTGAGTTAATTTCTGGTGAAACGTATATATAAAAAGGCATTTTTTTTGTAAAAATCAACAATAAAAAAAACTAAAAATGAAATTATAATTTACTAAACAGAAAATTAAATCTTAATAACTTTAAGGTTAATTTCAGTCTTAATAAATGCTTTGTTTATTTCTTTTAATTACGCACAGATTCACTTTTAAGCAGTTAAATCTTATAGTTATAAAACGAACTTAGTTAAAAATCATACTAATTCTTAATAACTTTACTATTATCTAGTAAATCTAGTATCTAATCATTGGTCATAATCACAGCAATGTTAATTCTCATAATCACAAATTTGCTTCATAATTAAATAATCTAAATATAAATAATAAAACAGACTTATAAATCAGTCTTTTAAATAATCCAATAACACATTAATTAGACTTCTTTGCTGATTTAATAAAATAGGTTTTTAAAAAAATCAGACCGTCAACATCTTTGTCCGACAATCTGTTTCTGATTTTTGTAATAACGCCATCGGTCAAGGAGAACACACTCTTGTTTTCAACAGATGTCGGTTTAATTGTGTTTAAGGCTTTATACAGTAGTTCCAAACTTTCTGTACGTTTTCCGGTTGCTTCAAACAACTGAAACCCCTTTTTTAATGTTGCTCTTGCTTTTTTTTCCAGAATCTCGGGTACATTTTCTTGGATATTATTTATTGCTTACATAAACTAAAAAATGATTACATAACAATTTCGACAATCTTGTCTCGTCTTATGGCAGCATGATGGCGGCGCGACAAACGCATTTATTGTGTTGTGTACTCAGTAGTTACGTAGTAGACCAAGTAATTATTCATTAAACTAACAGATGGCGCTAGGCTCCTTCAATTATTTGAAAATAAAAATGATTACATAAAAATTTCGACAGTATTGTCTCGTCTCGAGTCTCGACCCGAAAGTCCCGGGACTCGAGACAACTAAAATTACGAAAAATCTCGGGACTTCGAGACACGAGACGTCCCGGGACCCAAATCCTAGTGTGTATACACAAAACAATATCTCAGTGCTGTATTCTTTAATTTTGAACTTTCTTTATATATCCATTTATAATCTAATCTCTTCAATTTTCTAACTAATTAACTTGCCTCGCAATGAAATTAGTGGCACCGCCCTGGTGGCAAAATAAGTCGTGGATCATTAACAAGCGTGCCACATGTAAACAGTTAAACATTATCCTTATAAACGTTGAACAAACAAATAATAATCGGAAAGCATAAAGACATTTACACATCCTGACGAAGAGGCGCGACGACCATTGAAGGCGCCATATAACGCCTAATAGATCCATCATTAGCGCGCGACTTAATCTTTTAAATATATTTCCAACTAGCCGTGCCCGCGACTTCAACCGCGTATTCACGCAAAAAACATTAAAATAAAAAGTCAATAAATTAATACCTATTCAATATTTTTGTACACTACTTCCAACACCACTACACTAGGAAAGACACCACTGACTACGACACGCTCTCTGCGGTCTACATCACCGCAGAGTCTACATCATCTGCCTCGTGTAGAGACTTTACTTTCGAGCTAAGACAATGTCGGTATTTATAGAGCTAACTTCAAAGTCGTGCTGAGTGCGCGCTTAGCAAAGCCTAAGTCAACGAAATCGATGACTTACGTAATACTCACTAAACCACTCACTAAACCACCGTATTAATTTTAAATCGTTGTTTTTATGTTACTCTAATTATTTATAACAATAAATAGGTAGTTTTAGGCCGTCTTCTAATTTTAAATAGCATAAATCCATTTTCTATCAACGTAATTTCAAATTTATTTCAAATTTCTTAAAATCTCCTTTTTTCTTTTTTTCTGATTTTGCACTCTTCTCATACGTTCCCGTTCCCATACGCTCATTTTCTATTTCACAACGTAATGTGTGTAATGAAGCATCCATTAATTTTTTAACTGTCTGGGCCTTAGTTTAAGCTTAGCTTAATCTTAGCCCGATACAACCATAAATTCAGAATCAAAGATTATGCTAAGCATATACTCAGCTAAGATTTTCGTAAGAAAAGTCTGAGCAAAGTCAAAGTACGGTCTATAGATCTCAGATCTATAACTCTCCTTAAACTTAAACTATGTGCTAATGCTGTGAACGCGCGTAAACAATTACAATAGCTGAATGCCACGCACGTTATATTTTTTTCTTGTACAAGTGAAGTTTTTTTATTCCATTTCAATTATCTCGTTAGGGATTTATTATCTTGTATCACAAAAACAAAAAGATTATATTGTGATAATTAAACGTCTCAGTTTAATTTAATAATGGCTGTTGATAATCATACGTATAATCTTATGATTAAAAAATTAAAAATAGTTGAAATAAATGGTCTTTGATTATCTTAAATTTAAATAACGCCTCATTAATAGATCCCATTCAAGCGAAGCCGGTGCGGGTCGCTAGTTTAAAATAAATATTGTCAAACAAGTACAAGTGTTTATCCACAAATCAAAGTCAAAGGTGTCAGATATCTGGAATTCCGATACAATTATGACGGTGATGTTTTCATATGTGATAAGCTAAGTTAGCTTTTTTTTTCTTATAAAATCAAAGTGGTCATTGAACTTACAATACATGTGATGGTAAGTGGCTTCTGCAGCCCATGGGGCACACGCAACCAACTTTAAACAAAGAGGGCTACAAGCGCTTTGTCACCCCTGAGGGCTAAGGTGAAAAGTCTCACAGCCTGTGATTTTATTGGTTTAATATACAGTGTACGCAAATATGCTTGGCTATCATCCAGTAAATTAATTAATACCTATATTAACATTTAGTAATAACATCACATTAACCATTTTTTACTCGTGGTTTTCGGCGTTCAATTAACACAAACATCCAAAAAACACCTCCCAGTCCTCGCCCCCACTATTCCTAGCAGCGTTGACGAGCAAGGAAGAATCTTTCTAAGAATGCCACCCACGACAGTTCGACCTGAGTTAAAAAAGATTCAAGTTGCACTGCTATATTATATACTACTAGCGATCCGCCCCAGCTTCGCACGGGTGATTTATGGATCTCGACAACAGCGCTACCTACCGGGCCCAATTGTGAATCTAAACCATTCTCGAATCAACTTTCAACAACAACGCACAACATTTTATCAAAATCGGTCGAACCGTTTAGGTGGAGTTCAGTCAAATACACAAGGACAGAAGAAAAGAATTATACATACATATAAAGATAAATCTGAAGACCGGGGGTGGTGGACACAGTAATCTTCGAATCTGGCAGCTTGAATTGCAAGAAATGTACACCTGTTGTGGACTTCTTAACCTAAATCAATATCTCCAGTCGCCCGGAGAGGTGATATCCCGAGAACGACTCTCTTTCAACTTTGACAGTTGGCCCTGAAGCCAAACGATTAACCACTACGTGAACGATCGATAAAAACGTATAAGAATCTAAATTAACTACATCTTCTAACCAAGAAGTCGGTTAAATTTATCAGAGAGTACCAAAAATAAAAAAAAGCGTGCGAGCCTGCGACGTCCTGGCACAATAGGCGCTACAAGAATAGAATAGATTAGAATAGAACAGAATGGAATAACTTTTTAAACAATATAGATTACAAATATTATACTTATTGAGTAATTTTTTTATCTTTTAGCGCTGGTTCGGAATAACACCTTTATCTTGGGAAGGAACAGCAAGAAACCCGACGGAACTTTTTTCCACATTAACAGTAGGTTGTACAATTATTTACAAACCTCACTTAAAAACAGCTTGGAAGCGATCATCTCATTCCCAGGAGTTATTGTCAACCATGTGGACATGTATATTATAATAATACTTTTATAAATTCTATGTAAAAAAAATCACTTAGTAATAGGGACACCTTGTATATTTTCTAGGAGTTTGTTATAAAAACGTACATTGCTCTATGAAGGAATTGCTGACTCTGTGGAGTCGAGTAACTAGTATCACTAGCTTTTTTTAAATATTATTCTAAGCCAGCGCTTAACTACAATCCCACCTGATGGTAAGTGGTGATGTAGCCTAAGATGGTGAAGCGCACTGACTTAACAAAAGCCTATTCACTCTTGCCTTGAAGACACTCACATTGTAATCGGATGGAAACACAGATGCTGGCAACTTATTCCACTCCTTTGCTGTACGAACGATGTAGCAAATCGTTTGGTTCGTTTTAGTGGTAAGTCGACATCGAAAGAGTGGCGACTGGCCGAGCGTCTGGTTGTCCGATGGTGGAAGGGAAAGGGAGAAATTAAGTAATGCAATTCTTGCTTAGCTTTAGACTCAATGAACCGCCAGAAGTTCAGGTTTGAGGAAATCTCAACCCCCAACAACTGAACTCTCCACAGCTGTGCTGTCGTCTGCATACCCATAGATACGGTGTATAAGCAAATCATTAATATGAAGCAGGAAGAGAGTTGCGGAGAGAACGTAATCCCTGAAGAACTCCGGCGTTAGTCGCCAAGTTTCCAATCAAAAGTCCACTGCTGAACGACTGCTGCGTGACGACACATGGATCTGAGACGTGGTCCTTCACTGTTTGTCGTATGAAGAAGCTCAAGGTTACAAAGCGAGCTATGGAGAGGGCTATTCTCGGGGTTTATCTGCGTGATAGACTTAAAATAAGGATATCCGCAGTAGAACTGGAGTAACCGACATAGCGCAACGGATCAGTAAGCTGAAGTGGCAATAGGCCGGCCATATAGCTCGAAGAACCGACGACCGATAGGGAAGAAAGGTTCTCTAGTGGCAGCTTCGTACCGATAAGCGAAGTGTAAGGCGGCCACTCACTATGGAGTGACGACCTGGTAAGAGATGCAAGAAATCGATGGATGCAGGAGGACCGTGCTTTGTGGCATTGTTTGGGGGAGGCCTATGTTAAGATGAGTTTATACCTACTTTATTAATTATTAGTATTACATAAGCGATTAAATATTTCAGGAAACAATGATACTATCCACTTTATCTGATAAGACTCACGCTCGTATAGTATTGTTATTATCTTTGTTGCACGTGTTATTTCATCGGACTAAGGTCGCTTAATACGAATTACCAAAAGTGAATGGTATTTTACTTAACGCTAAAAAACAACGTCACACAAATTCCTTCTGAGTTCCGAAACTTTCTCACATTTTGGTTTCGTATCGCTACAGGGGCAAAAATTAACTTTTAATAAAAAGTAAAAGCAGACCTCTAACAGCTAACAAGCTTAAAGGTTACAACAGTAATTACAAAAACAGGACTACGTAAAAAATTAACTTTAAAGAGATTTATTTTTTACTCTCGATGTCACATCCACAACTAACACGAATCTAACGATATCCCATATGTTAAAATCCATCAAGCCGTTAAAGCTACAAGGCGTGCCAAAGAAATAGACATACATACATACCTATATACTCTCGAAAAACATTACCCTCCTTCTGGTGCAGTCGGGTTTTTTTATAGAATAAGAATGACAAACGAGCACGCAGTCCACCTGATGGTAAGTGCATACAGTAGCCTATAGACACCTACATCTATCTTTAATTAAGAATCCAAATGCAGATGCGAAGTTACCCTTGAGGTCTAAGATGGAATGCTTCCTATCCAATAAAAAAGGTCTCCGGTCTCTACACTCACCATACGAAACACAGCAGCATTGAGCTGCTATTTTACGCTGGTATTCTGTGAGAGCGTGGTTCATCCCCGTTCGAGCTGACCCATTCATGCTACAACCATAATAGAGCTGCAGCATGATTCTACCACGTGCTTTTCATTAATATACAAAATTTGACCTCAGCCAAGTTTCGAGGATTGATGTAGATGTCTATGGGCCACAGCATCCACTTACCAGGTGGGCTGTGTGGCCGCTTGTCATCTTTATTCTTTAAAAATTAGGAAAAAAAAATTAAAAAGCGCAACGTGCGTACCTCTCGGTTCCGCTCGGTGGCAACTTTGGGCGTGAACAGCAGCTTGTTGATGAAGCCGAGGAACATGAGCAGGTAGAGGCCGAGGTGCGCGAGCGCGGCGGTCAACAGCGAACATTTCTCGAAGTCCCCGGGGAACGTGTCGTACTGCGACCAGTCCATTGGCGGCAGCCCCGCGTAGTTGCCGCCCATTTTCTGTATAAACGACACAGTTTGAAAATCAACATATATAAGAAGAATTGCGTAGAATTTTATTTCTATATAAATTACGTAGAAAATCTTTCGGAAGTCAAATACAGAACCGATAACTCAAATTCAAATTTTAAAAAAACCCCCGAAAAAAACAGCTGATGACCTTCAAACGGCTGAACCGATTTTGATAAAACATATCTAAGAACCGCACCCAAATCGGTTCACCCGTTTAAGAACTACGGTGCCACAGACAGACAGACAGACACAAGGTTGGTCAAACTTATAATCTACGCGCACCAACAACTACTGCAGGGCTAGCATGGGCAAGAGACAATTTTATCCCCAGACGGGGGATATACGGACGGGGGATATACGGACGGGGGATATATGTCTACTCGTTATGTCAAACGGGGATATACTACTCCCCGTTGCCGTGCCTTGGCCTAAAAGTTACAGCCTATATACGTCCCACTGCTGGGCACAGGCCTCCCTCATTTCTGAGAGGGTTTTAGGGCAAGGAAGTGTCCGCCGCGCTGCCCCAATGCGTGTTGGTGAACTTCACATGTTTTCGAAATATTTTTTTTCTTATTACTCAAACATTCAGGTTCCCTCACGATGTTTTCCTTCACCGCCGAGCACGTGGTAAATCAGCACTTAAAATTGCAATTAACAATTTCATTGGTGCCGGCAGGGATCGAACCTGGTTTGTTCGCGTACCGTGAAATTTACAGCGGGCGCTAACCATCTGAACTACCACGGCTCATAACGAGCTGCTTTGGCATAAGGACAAGATAATTTTATATCTTGTCAGTGGATATAATCGGGGGATAATTTTTTTGTCCCCAGCCCATGCTAGCCGTGCAGGCGGCAAGTTCATAAAATCGTCGGCGCGACGCCATCGCCATAAAGAAATAAAAATAAATTACAGTTTAAAAAAAATAAAGGAACACGCTAAAGATAAAATTATTTTATTTTATCCTGGTGATCGTGATTTCAATCAGGATACTAGGTTAAAGTTATTAAATTATTGTATTGTCCTCGATATGAGTGCCAAATTCAAATCAAAAGGTCGTTTACAAGTTGGTGAATTTTTTTTTATAGGATATGGTGACACGAGCACACAGTCCACCTGATGGTAAGTGGTTGCTGTGACCCATAGACATCTACACTTATCCTCAATAAAGAATCAAAATGCAGATGCGTCGTCACCCGTGAGGACTCTACGCGAGGTTCTCTACACTCACCATACGAAACACAGCAGTGTTAAACTGCTATTTTACGCTGGTATTCTGTGAGAGCGTGGTCCTTCCCCGGTCGAGACGACCCATTCGTGCTACAACTATACTACTAATATAGCTGCAGCATGGCTCTACCACGTATAAGAACATTACATTAAAAGATTCCGTTACTTCAGATTTATTATCAGCAACACCTTTCTGCCCATCTAATGTTTCATTTCCCTTTGTTGCCTCTTATGACACTCATGGAATGAAACTGTACTCAATAATTAACTATATATATCATAACTTCAAGGATATGATGACAATGAAATAAAACTCCTATCTACTAAAACTCTAAACCTACCAAGCATGGCAACTATGGCTAAAGCAACACCAGGACTTTGATGATCTCTTAACTAGTGTTTTTCATATCGAAATTGAACTGTAGGTAACGTATGTGGGCGTTATACACTAAGTAAGACAGAAATTGAAACCCAATAAAATTATTGGAGAGCTTGATAATTAATAATATATAAATGATAGTGAACATTGCCGAAGATGCGAGACTTCCGGCAAAGTTACAGTCTTCAATACGCTTGTTAAGTGTGGTTATATAGCAAATCCACCCTTTTATGTTAGAGGCATATTTTTTATAGAATAAGGGTGACAATGAGCACACATTCCACCTAATGGTAAGTGGATGCAGTAAGTAGCACATAGACATCTACATTTATCCTCAATTAAGAATCAAAATGCAGATGCACTGTCACCCCAGAGGACTGAGATGGAATACCTCGTTTCCAGTAAAAACAGTCTCCGGTTCTCTACACTCCTCACCATACGAAATACAGCAGCATTAGCCTGCTATTTTACGCTGGTATTCTGTGAGAGCGTGGTCCTTCCCCGGTCGAGACGATCCAGTCGTGCTACAACCATAATATAGCTGCAACGTGGCTCTACCACATATAAATGAGCAATATTGTTTTTTCCTCGTGTTAAATCACTGTTGCCAGTACGTCAATAAGGACAATGTTACATATTATGTTATTTTCGTCAAACTTTACAACTACAATCGATCCAGACTTCGACAAACGTAATTTACCAAGAGTGCGTGTACGTGACTACATTATACGTTCTGGAAATTACATCATTTTCGCCTTGGTGGATGGTGGCTATTTAAAAATAGGACTTGTAATTGACTAGCTGTTTCTCGCGACTTCGTCCGCGCGGAATTTATTACGATTAGATTACAAAGGTTTTAATTTTCTTGCTCGGAACCTTTCTAAAATAAAAGTAGCTTAAGTTACTCCTTATAAAATCAGCTATGTTCCAGTGAGTCCCGTCAAAATTGGTCCAGCCATTTCGAAAATTAGCCGGAACAAACAAACAGACGGACAGACAGGCGGACAAAAAAAATTAAAATTGTTTTTTGTTATAAGTACCGTATATGCATTTAGTAAAAAGCTGTTATTTTGACATTAAAACTTCAATTTTATTTATTTGTATAGAATAGATAGAATCAGGCGTTAATTTGCGGAAATCCATAATAAATAAAATATTTTAAAAATTAATTAGCCAAGATCCGCGTAATAAATTAAATTATTTTGAGTCTTAACACTTTCACTGTCCGGTTTGCAGACACAATAGTAACACAATAGCAATGACCTATATGTAGTGCACGGGACAGCGAAAGGGTTAATACCTAGTTTGAAGAAAACATCTCCCGCCCGCCCTCAATTGCGTGCACTATCCCCGTCACCACCAATCCCAGCACCACTACTCCCATTACGATTATACTATGAAAGACACCACCGTCGATAATACGACTTGTGTTTTTCTTAGGCGAATTATTTTTTAACATCTTTAACTTTATTACGCACATTTTAGGTAATTAAATTTTAAAATCTAAAATGGAACTTTATTTTCTTGAAGGTTGTCAAACAGGCACACACTTCACCTGATCGATGGAGGCCCACATACATCTACATCTATGCTCTAAAAATAATCAAAATGCAAATGGTTAACCACCCTGAGGACTAAAACAGAATGCCTGGTAATCAATAAAAAGGTTCTCCAATTCTCGTGTCTCACCATAAGAAACTGAGCAACTTTTATGCTCGTACCTATTTCACACTGATATTCTGTGTGAGCATGGTACTCCCCCGATCAAGACGTCCCGTTCGTCCTGCAGTTCGTCTACCTATATATGTAGTACTCTATATTTTCCTTTTTTTTTTATATGGCCTTTGTATAACAAGATTAAAACTAAAGCTACTTATATCATTGTATAGGTTCTTTTTATAGATTGGTGACAAAGAAGCACATATTCCACCCGATGATAAGTGTATGATGTGGCCCGTCGACATCTACATCTATCGTTGATTAATAATTAAAATGCAGATGCGTTGGCACCTCCGAGGACGAAGATAGAATGCCTCGATTCCCTTAAAAAGTGTATGATACATTTACCATACGAAACACAGCTGTTATTTTACACTGGTATTCTGTGAAAGCGAGGTCTTCCCCGACCGAACAGACTCATTCATGCTTCAACCATGACATAGCTGCATACATAGGTAATGTAAATTGATTTTTCGTTTATTCCTTTCGAATTATTTGTGCATTTGACGCAAACAAATAAAAAGAGCTCTGCTTTCGGTGTCGGGTTGCGACTTTCTAGTCATCGTTTAGGTTATTGATCGTATAGAATTACGTGGTGTCATTTTTAAACTTAATTATACATGTTTTGTCGCTTAGTAGCGGCACTGGAGGAAAATTCAATTAACTTGTTTCCTTACATAGCTATCTAATGGGAATATCCATACCTATCCAAAACTTCCCAGAATAGAATAGAATAATATTTATTAAATATAGATTATAAATAATTCTTATTGTAAGTCATTTAGCACGTTTTTATTAACTCGCTTTTGTGTAAGTGCGTCTGTTCGGGTCAAATTAAGTAGTACCTTCTTGATGATGAGCTAGAGTAGACACTCGAAATTTTGAACATGACTCTGAATCGGATGACAATGTGAAAATATAAAAAAACGTGGTATATTAAATAAATACATAATTTTCAAAAAAATACTTGTCTACATTGACCACTGGTTCGGAAAACGCACGACTTTTCTTTATAAATTTTTAAACTTTTTAATACTAAGTTCCCCGTAATTATCACATTATAGACACATTATAGATAGTGGCACCAACCAGAAAATATAAAGTGCATGATGGTAATGATGGATGGTAAGAAGTGAAATACAAAAGTTTTGTGAAAGTACACACAGAGCACAGACCTCGTGGTCTCCGATACATGGCGGTACCTATACGGTATTGACACGGGCTGCTAAAAGCTTCGAGATTTATATTACTATTATATTATAATTATTTAATTTATAATTGTTAATTATTAATTTGTAAATTATAACTATTAATTTTTATTGTTATAAATAGATGCATTTTTATTTGTATGTAAATTTAACTTTGTGTGCGTTTTGGTTTTTCTGTAAGTCACAAATTTTTGAATTAAATAAATAAAATACCATCACGTAAAAGATGTGCGACACTTTTGGTACCGAGATCGGTAATCCGTATGCCACAACCCACTACGGGGGAGGCTATGTTCAGCAGGCAACTGTTACATCGTAAAGAAGATCAAATGCGGAGGAGATCGTCTCCTATTGTAAGTTAATTGTACTATGCCTATAACCTTTTTATACGTAATAGAGCCATGCTGCAGCTATATTAGTAGTATAGTTGTAGCACGAATGGGTGGGCTCGACCGGGGAAGGACCACGCGCTCACAGAATACCAGCGTAAAATAGCAGCTTAACACTGCTGTGTTTCGTATGGTGAGTGTAGAGAACCGGAGACCCTTTTTACTGGAAAAGAGGCATTCCATCTTAGTCCTCACGGGTGACAACGCATCTCCATTTTGATTCTTTATTGAAGATAAATGTGGATGTCTATGGGTCACAGCAACCACTTACCATCAGGTGGACTGTGTGCTCGTTTGTCACCCTATCATATTAAAAAAAAACCTTTAATAAGTTGACAAAGTTTTACCGCAGTCTGATGAACGGTATCGCAGCGCATAAAATACGAACAAACGAACGTAAATTTTTATATATTAGAAGATTTAGCCAAAATACAGCGAGTGTTGCATATTACAGAAAAACTCTGCAGAGGAGCAAATGCGCTAGGTGGTCTTTGTACGACATAACACGTACTTACAATGACTTTAATATCATAGTTAATACGCTTCATTCAAAAATCCATCTGAAGTTTAGTTTTTTCTTAACTTTGCGTTGGGTTTAATAACGTAATTAATTAATTTAAATTAATTTTTACAAAATTCGGATACCTTTATAATTATAAAAAAATACGTTTACTAGGTGATAGGACTGGTAGGACTTTTACAAGGTAATACAAGTCGCGGCACGTAAGTCTAGCGCTGAACGAAACGTGGAGGGGACGCTCACGAATTGAATTGCACGAATGGGACTGGAGAGCCAACGATACGCACTAGCCAATCAGCGCGACTTATGCGCAATAAGCCAATCAGCGCGACTTATGCGCAATAACGGTCACCGCTAGACTTTCGTGCCGTTACTTATAGCGCTCCTACTTTATCTTGGAGTTCGCCTACTTCTGCTGTCAAAGAGCAGTGCTCACACTGCTTTCTGGTCTGAAGGGTATAGATAGTCAATACAATTACAGGCTGAGAGGCATTCCATCTTAGACCTCAGAGAATCAAAGCATAAGGAGCCTTCTTTGCTTGAAGTTGACTGCAAGTGTCTACGGACTGCAGTAGCCACTACCCATCTCTTTTTTATATAGGATAAGGGTGATTAACGAGCACACAGTCCACCTTATCGTAAGTAGATGCTGTGGCCCATAGACATCTACATCTATCCTCGATTAAAAATCAAAATGGAGTAGCGTTGTCACCCGTGAGGACTAAGATGGCTCGCTTCCAGTAAAAGGGGTCTCCGGTTTTCTACACTCACCATACGAAACATAGCAGCGTTAAGCTGCTATTTTACGCTGATATACTGTGAGAGCGTGGGCCTTCCCCGGTCGAGCCGACCCATTCGTGCTACAACTATACTACTAATATAGTTGCAGCATGGCTCTACCACGTTAGTAAACTACCCATCTACCCACTACCCATCTGTTGGATTGTAAGTTCGTTGGACAGTTCAGTTTTGTAAATATAAAAAGCTAAAGCAACATAAAATACAATGGGATTTTAAATTAAAAAAAAACGGATTACCTACCTTAAACGATGGGGTTTTCACAAAATAAAACGCGAATTACACTACCGTACCGCCCAGTCACCGCCTCGAGGTTAACAAGAGTAATGACATGATATAGAATTAAATGACAAAGTTTCCTTCGAGTTATCCTGCTGGAGGTTGAGGATGCGACGAGGCAAACGATAAGCGGACGGGTGAACCGCGGTATGCGTCAACGAGGATACCCGTCTGTTTACCGATGTAAGCTGACCGCACTACTCTTCAATCTTTATTAATAACCAATGCTTAATAGACTTAACATAGATAAATTATATTATTGTTATTTTTAAAGTAGCCAGGTACTTCGGTTTACCTTTTTAGCCGACTTGAAGAAAAAAGGTTCTCAATTCATGTTCGCCAAAAGTGAACCGATTTTAATGATTCTTATTTTTATTAAATAGGCTAAAATTCAATTTTAAATAAAATAAACTATGTATATATAAAAATCTATTTAAAAGATCTTGAAAGAATAAAATATTTTTTACGTAATATCTTCTAAAGTAGGTGCTAAAACATAAAACACTAAAACATTATTACTAAATACTCTCGAGAACTTTTCTTCCCCATCGGTTGTTGGTTATTCGCCACCGGTCTATTGCTACTTCAGCTTGGCTTTATATGGTAGAGCCACGCTGCAGCTATATTATGGTTGTATATACAGGATATAAGTAGCGGCACGAAAGTCTAGCGGTGACGTTATTGCGCATAAGTCGCGCTGATTGGCTCATGCGTATCGTTCGCACGCGCTGATTGGTTCTCCAGTCGCATTCGTGCAATTCAATTCGTGCGCGTCCCCTCCACGTTTCGTTCAGCGCTAGATTTACGTGCCGCGACTTGTACCAACGTAAAACAGCACCTTAATGCTGCTGTGTTTTGTATAGTTAGTGTAGAGAACCGGAGGCCCCTATTACTGGAAACGAGGCATTCCAACTTAGTCCTCAGGGATGACAACACATTTGCATTTTGATTCTTAGTCGAGGATAAATGTAGATGTCTATGGGCCAGAGCGTCCACTTACCATCAGCTCGTTTGTCACCCTTATTCTATTGAAAAATCCCAGTATGCACAGCGATTCCATTATTTATTTGAGTCGCTGAGCAATACCACCTATTTCTGACTCAATAAAACTGATTATATAGGTAATCAACAGACTATAAAAAAAATGTAAACGAACTACGAGTATATGATGTGGAAGAACCATAAGGAAAAGTATAATTTAAGATAATTATCTCAAACTGCAAATAAAAGACTGATTAACATGCATTATGTACCTTAATACATTTAATTTAATGAAATTGAATGAGTTTTACGATTCCCAGACTCGAATAATTAGTTAAAAGACTGCCGTTGCCAACCCGCCTGCTAAGCGAGGCAACTAAGGCAATCTATGGGGGAGGCCTACGTTCAGCAGTGAACTTTTAAAGGCTGTAATGGCTAGATGGAATATAATATATAAATTAATAATAAAATTTACAGCATCATAACTTCTACAAACCTTAATTTGCTTAGAAGTAGTCTGATTTGGTATCGGCTAAGATATAACTAATAATATCAAAGTAAATAAGATTTGTATATTCTCGCTGTTATACTAGGTATTGAAAACATATATGTCGATACGGTAATAAAATAAACAAATTGAGACACCTTATAACTCGCTAAAAATTCATCCGATCTTACCCTATTCGGTTTCTTTAGTCATGCGCTCTAACGCATGGTGCGTTAACCAAACCGATATAACCAATCCTAACACATCATGAACTAAAACAAATTTTACGGATTTTTTTTTTTAATTCCCGGAGTCGTCTTCCAGACGGTGGCTGCCCGAAAAGTCGGAAATTAAAAAAATTATAATAAACGCGATATAATCTGTTAAATTAGTTTTATTCCATGTGTAGTATTCGCATAAATATAAAAAATCTTTACAATCCTAATACTTTAGCATTACATCGGAAACAAGGTTTCAAATAATGGATGATTTTGTGTCAGTTTTATGTACTGTTTGTTATTATGTACTACATATATATCGATGGTCTTATGTAGTTGATAGCTTTCCGCATTGTAAAATTGTCACCGTGGTCTAAATTGTCATAAGACTATCGTCATCACCATAACCTTAGAATACATTGCCTAGAGCCTATTACAGTTAAGTCCCACAGCCATCATGAATACATTAGATCAGATGCACTCACAAACACATTTTGTCGAGAGCAACAGCTTCTTGGAAACTACTATTCTGCATGTCCATATGCGACGTTTTCCGTATCGTTTTAATATTAATGCGTGTTCACATTAGAAAAATAAAAACGCTATCAAAATGCCACTTTTCCATATTATGCAAAACCAGATAGGTATTTTATTTTAATGTAAAATAATCTTATTAGGTATTAAGGATTTTTTTAACTCAAATGTTTACGGTTGTGAAACAATTTTCCAATATGTCGTCCAATTATTAAAAGAGAAAAATTAAGATTTTTATTTCAACATTTTATGGTGGAAATTTATATCTATACATACATATATAAATAAAATTGAAGATTCTGTCTGTTCTGTGTGTTTTTATCTATAATTGCCTTTTATTGAGTTCAGGGGGTTATTTGCATGCCAATAAAACATGAATCATGTTAATTTTTGTCCATGTGTCTGTCCGGATTAATCTTCGGAATGGCTGAACCGATTGTGATGAAACACTAACAGATAGAGAGTCCGTTAGTGATCTAGGCTATATTTTATCCAAAAAACTTTGAGTATGTTTTTTTCTAAAATTGTAAAATTGATAAAATAAATAGTCATTGGTGATTATTTCAAAAAATCTAAATGACGCCACATTAAAAGATTCTACCCAGGCGAAGCCGAAGCGGGTCGCTAGTTTAAATAAGATTTAAACATATTAATCGTGTAGTGGCGATGTAAGAATATCCACTACGAGGGCGACACTGAAAGTTTTTAGAACTGGCCACTTGTAAACGATATAATAAAAAAATAAATTAAAATTTTGATTTGGCGGCAAATTGAAAATTGTCTGTGTCACGTCAGCATGAATTTAACGCGAGAAAATTTTCGTACAATGATTTTTTATGACTTTCGATACCATTTAAGTCAACAAGAAAGCTATGATAGACTTCGATTGGCCTTTCACGATGAAGCCCCATCTCGTGCCACTGTTTACAACTGGTTTAATGAGCTTAAACGTGGTCGCACTAATCTCACCGATGATCTGCGTGAGGGACGGCCTTCTACGGCGACGACTGAAGATAACATCAGTGTTGTGCGGCGTATGATAGAGACTGACAAAAGAGTGACTTATTAGCAGATTCGGACAAGCTTAGGCATCGGTATGAGTCAAGTGCACAAAATCCTCCATGAACATTTAGCGGTCAGGAAGCTTTGTGCCCGGTGGATATCTCATAATTTGACAGAGGCCCAAAAACTCCGTCGTGTCTATTGGTATCGTGAGATGGTTCAAAGACTTAACGGAGGTGACTCAAATGCTGTGTTCGACATACTTACGGGTGACGAAAGCTGGATTTATTGTTATGATTCTGAAACTAAGAGACAGTCTGCTGTCTGGGTGTTTCTTTCCGAGAAGTTGCCAACTAAAGTGAAGAGAGGTCGAAGCGTGGGAAAAAAGATGGTGACCTCGTTCTTCGGAAGGACAGGTCATTACGCAACAATTGTTTTAGAGGATCGAAAAACAGTTACTGCAGATTGGTACACTAACAATTGTTTGCCACTTGTCTTGAAAAAAGTTCGGGAGAAACGACTTCGCAGTAGAATCCTCCTTCACCACGACAACGCCTCGTCGCACACCGCCAAGCAAATAATCGACTACTTGGCGACGTCAGACGTGGAATTACTGGGTCACCCGCCCTATAGCCCCGACCTCGCACCTTGCGATTTTTATTTATTTCCGAAAATAAAAGAAAAACTTCGAGGAAAACGTTTTTTAGACGCCGAGGAAGCAGTGGCTGCGTTTCAAAATGCTGTCGAAGAGACCCCTAAGGACGAGTGGGCAGTGTTTTTCTCATTGGTTCCATCGGATGCAGCGATGTATTGATGTAAATGGACACTATTTTGAAAAGATATAATAAAACTAATAACTTGCTAGTTTGTTCAGTTTTTGATTTTCTAAGAACTTTCAGTGTCACCCTCGTACCCCATATTATCCCGTGGGTGTCGTAAGAGGCGCCAGAGGGAATAGTGGAAGGGAAGGAAGTGAAACAGGAAATGGACATTCAAATAAAACTAGTTTTACGGGTTTTATCCCGTATAAAACTTATTTTATATTCCCGACGTTTTGAGCACTTTACTTTACGGCATAACAGTCCCCATAAGTTAATATACACGACTTGTTTTATTTAAATGTGTAGTGTTCGTGTATACATAAGTAATCATAAGGAAATGAGCAGCAGCGTCTTCCTTATAACAACTCAAAATAGTTAATTACTGCAATTGCCAACCCGCCTGCCAAGCGTAGCGATTATGGCAAATATCCCCCCTATGAGACAATCTATAGGGGAGAGTTATGTTCAGTAGTTGACTTTTGACGGTCTGTAATAATGATGATGATGATATGTATATTTATTAGGAGTATTATTTATTAGGAGTAGTATTAAGTTGTGTTTTCAGTATTTTATGTATACTACAGATATAATTCTGATTTAAAAGAAGTAAGTCACTGTGATTATTACTTGTACAGGTTGGTGGACATGTCCATATCAAAAAGTGTCGCGTAGTATGAAATTAACTAACACCTTTGCACTTTCTACCCGATTTTAGATACTGGCGACCATTTTCTTTTTTCTTCTTTAAAAAACGTTACCTTCACACTCGGATTTTCCCCTGTACCGTGGGGGCAGTTTACACACATTAATTTCACAAGGACAAACATCCAGACCCGGAACAATTATTTGTAGGCCACACAAATACTTGTTCCGTGCGAGATTCAAACCCGCGGCCCTTAGCGCTGCAACTTATTGCTAAGCCACTGCGCCACGATATGCCATTTGGATTCGCTAGTGTCAAAATGTAACCGATTTCGTCTTGCCATGAAGCCGTTCAATTATTGAATGAAGAAAGATTACCCAGTGTTGTTTAATGGACTCCAACAAATCACACACCGGTCGTTCTTACCTTAGATTTATATTGAAGTCGGTTGTAATTTTTATTTAATTTTACCACTTGTTTGAATATACTACATGGATAGGTGATTCTTAGGATCATATTTATACCGTTACCGTTACAGCCTATTAAAGTCCACTGCTGAACATAGGTCTCCTACATATTGCCTCATAGGGGGAATATTTGCCATTGCTGCCACGCTTCGCAAGCCGGTTGGCAACCGCAGTTTTTAACCGACTTCAAAAAGGAGGAGATCCTCAATTCAACTGTATTTTTTTTATGTGTTACCTCAGAACTTTTTTCTAGATGAACCAATTTTGATGATTCTTTTTTTAATTTGAAAGCTGGTCTCATGCGGTCCCATATAAATTTGATCAAGATTCGACCAGTAACTTTTGAGTTATCCTTAATAATGCGCATTAAATTGACTTCGACTACATTGATGATGTTCTCAATTTTTTTATATTGATGTCGGTTGTAGAATTTTTTAGTTTTACCATTAGTTTTATTTTTAGTCGTTATTAGCTAGACTCTGCTGCCCATCTCCTGGTTCGTTTCCCTCTGTCATCTCTTACGACACCCACGGGATGATATGCAGTACTGGATATTCTTATACCGCCATTATATGGTAAATATTTAAACATATAAATAAAATTGAAGTGTCTGTCTGTAATATCAAAATATCTGCCTTATATTGGGCAGAGGGACTAATTTGCATGCAATTTTTTTTAGACTTGAATCAAAATTTTTGTCAGTCTGTTTAGCCTGTCTGTCTGTCCGGGCTAATCTACGGAATGGCCGAACCGATTGTAACGAAACTTCACGTATTTATCCGAAATACTTTAAGATTTTTTTAAACAAAGATAATCTTTGAATATCTTCAATCTAAATTTTTAATAACGCCTTATTAATAGACCATACCCGTTATCAGGAAGATGCCGCTACGCATCTCTTGTTTAAAGTCCCTGTTCGTCTTACGACACACATGGGACGACATAGAGGAGTGCATTCTCAAATATCCCCCCTTTAAGGCAATCTATGAGGGAGGCCATATATAATGAGATAGGCTCATTGAAGTAATAAATGATATTACTTCATAATGTATTTCAATTCGATAGATATAAAAGATATAACGTGGTAGAGTAAAGATAGAACGCTGCAGCTATATTACGGTTGTAGCACGAATGGGTCGGCTCGACCGGGGAAGGACCACGTTCTCACAGAATACCAGCGTAAAATAGCAGGCTGTGTTTCGTATGGTGAGTGTAGAGAACCGGAGACACTTTTTACTGGAAACGAGGCATCCCATCTCAGTCATCAGGGGTTGCAACGCATCTGTATTTTGATTCTTAATCGAGGATGTAGATGTCTATGGGCCACAGCATCCACTAACCATCAGGTGGACTGTGTGCTCGTTCGTCACCCTTATTCTATAAAAAAAAATGCGTGGATCTTTTTAGTATTATTACTACATACCTATAAGCTAGTGAATAAAGAATCTCACGGATCGAAACACAACCCGTTGCTGTAATAAAATGCTCAAGGCGAGGCAGCTCCAGTGCCGCAATGCGCCATGAATAGTCTCGAAGAGATATTACACGTACGTATTGTACCTGGGGAATACGGTAGCTGCCGTTCATTAGATGAATCACCTCGATGGAGAATCATTTTAAGCCGACTTTAAAAAAGGAGGTTCACAATTCGAATGTATGTTATTTTATTGTATGTATGTTACGCGATACCTTCACTAATCGAGACCCGATTTTAAAAATTATTTTTTTATTAAATTGGTTATACTTCAGGGGTCCATATAGATTTAGGAGAAAATAATTCCACCCCTAAGGGTGGCAAATAAATAACTTCATTTTTAGCACTTTGAAGTCGGCTTTTACTTTTCTACCGACTTCAAAAAGGAGACGGTACTCAATTCGACTGTATGTTTTTTTTCTTTTTTTTTATGTGTGATACCTCATAACTTTTTTCTGGGAGAACCCATTTCGATTATTATTTTTTTATTTTAAAGCTGGTGCTTCTCATGTGGTCGCATATAAATTTGATCAAGGTC
This sequence comes from Parnassius orleans, assembly GCA_029286625.1. Taxonomy (NCBI): domain Eukaryota; kingdom Metazoa; phylum Arthropoda; class Insecta; order Lepidoptera; family Papilionidae; genus Parnassius; species Parnassius orleans. Next base: position 648,646 of record JAGSMP010000178.1, read on the forward strand.
TGACCAATAGTTTTTGAGTTATTCTTAATAATTTATATTGAAGTCGGTTGTACAAAATTTTTAATTCTTAATTATTGTTTAAGAGGTTTGTAAAGCTGTAAATTTTCATACAAAAAACGATAACGTTTTCTACTTGTAAACATGGTATAATTTTCATAATTTTTGGAAATGTAGTATATAATGAAGAACTAGGTCCGTACGTTTTATTTTAAAGAAATATTGCGTACGATATAAGTTATTAGCATCAAAATATCTTTGCAATTCGAGCGTAACAGATTAATGAGAATATTATTACAAGCGGTGTTCAGTAAATGCGACAAAGGAGACAATTTCTTTTTGTATTGAGAATGGGCCACCATTCACCACCACCACCGTACCCAGGCGTAACTTAATGAAACACATATCGATTTATTCCTTATAACCAATAGATTAGTTTAACCTTATCTAACGGGAATACTGAGAAATTAACAATTAAAATATGAATATCACAATAACCTAAAAACAAACAAAGCGATTGTCTAGTAGTTTTCACCGATATTATAAGTTAAAATAATGCTCTGGTCAATAATTAATAGTATAAAAGAAAGTTGTAGGTACATTCAGCACTTACAGGTATTTTAAGGTTGATGGAAAATTTATTTAGTAGTTCGTTCTTCTTTATACGCATTTTTTTCATATTACATTAGCCAATTCACGAATATCAAAAGAACTTTTTTTTTTAGATTTTATGATTCCGGTTACATTTTCATATAATCTTTAGGCCGTTTACTATAGTAAATTGGTATCTTTTTTATGTGTAATAAAATATGGTTACGTTAAAGTTTCTAGTGAGCCCAAAAACAATTGTCTACTTTCCCCAAGATTATTTATTAATTTCAGAAGCAAATATGTATTAACGGCTGCCGCAGTGGCTTAGCAATGAGTTGCAGCGCCGTGGGTTAGAATCTAGCACGGAACAAGTATTTATATGGCCTCCAAATATTTGTTCCGGGTCTGGATGTTTGTCTTGTGAAATGTTTATATGTTAACTGCCTTCACGATACAGCAGAAATCCTAGTGTGGTTACGTTTTTTAAAAAGAAGTCAACTGAGAAAAATAGCAATTATACATTTTTAAACTTGTCTCTGATATATCTTATCTGTTTTTCTTAACAAAATAGATACAATTTTCAACAATATACGTCTTTATCGCTAGATAGTATGATAGATTGATTTTGACATGTTAATTTTTATAAAACAAAAATTCTAAAAAATAAACAAATGGAAATGCCCAATTTTGGCCATGAAGCGCCCAACAATTTGCATTTGTTAAAAAAATATATCTTTTTTATGGTTATTTATCGCGGTATTCATTTATCCAAACAAGATCGAAACATTTTTGTACAAAAAAGTACCGAAAATATAAAACTGAAATTACGTAAATCCGTAATTCATTAGTTTGCGGATAACATAAAAAGTGTTGCCAATTACAAATCTCGTTAAAAAAATCGATTCTCTTTTTTTCGTCCGATTTTTTATGGTGTCATTATTATAATGTTAATATTATTTTTCGATAATTATTATGATGTTAAGATAATTAAACAAGCGAATTGCTAGTTGATTTACCATTAATTCTTTAGAGCATAACAAAAACGCTACTGCACAATTTAACTATTATTCTTATCTGTTCTTAAAAATACATTTAAAATAGAACTTAAAGCGCCTCAAAGATTATTCTTTTTTATGAAATTATAAATCCAATAAAAAATCGATATCGATTTATCGATTTTATGTCTGTTAAGTGGCAACATCGTATCTGACAGCTAGGCCCAAAGAGTATAGTAACTGTCCTATACAGGAAGCTAGGCCCCTGTCATCTGAATCGCAATTTGACACATCAGTCGTAAACAATATTTTATATATATTATAATTAGTGGCAATGATTCTGGTAGAAGTGCAATTTAAAAGTATTGTTGCAATTATTGTATTGTCGGCCGTCGAACGGTAGGATGATATGCCCATGTTATGACAGTTATATGGTATTTGGGTTGGGCACGGCATCAGACTTTTGCCTCCTGCTCAATTCCTGGATGATGTACTGATTGTGTATGATACAAATGATGTATAAGATCATAAAATACCTTACAGATCTTATCAAAACTTGATTATGTCTATATGTATTACAGTAAAATTATTGTTAAAAAACTGTATTTGTAAAAATAAAAACCTTTATACGAGTATCTTAAAATTCCGGACTTTTTTTAAACCAATTCCTTAACCATTTCATTCTTTTAATTGCATATTATCATTTCCATATGCTTTTATATGTGCACCCATGGCCGAAGTGTCTATGAACGGTGGGCATTCCCCTTTGCATGTCTCCATTAGAGACTTAGTATGTAATACATAGTATTTAATAGTATCTTATGTAACATACTAAAAAGCAAGTACGAGTAAATTAATATATAAATAAATACACTGGCCTCCAAAAAAATCGACCCACCTACGTTTTTTCGCAAAAAAGTGTCCTATGGGTTTTTACCACAATCGACAGATATTTTTTACCTTGATAATGTAATAATGCAATTATAGGGTTGTAAAAAACTATAAAACGGCGCGTGAAACGGGATATTTTACATACAAATGTGATGAGACATTGAAACCATTACATTTTACAAAATTTACGATTTTACTGTGAAGATCGATACGAGGGTGGATTGAAAAGTACTCGGCCTAACCAAGAAAATAAACACATACTAAATCAGTAATATTTTTATTTTTCTACATAATCACCATCAAGTTCAATACACTTTTGCCACCTCCTTCCAAGCATTTAGACCGTTGAAAAATGATTCTTCCTTAGAGTCAAAATATGCGTCTACAGCTGCTTTGACCTCGTCGTTTGTCGAAAATCTTTGACCTCCCAAGTGCTGTTTTAGGTTAGGGAACAGAAAGAAGTCTGATGGTGCCAGATCAGGTGAATACGGCGGATGCGGTAACAGTTCAAAGCCACAGTTGTGAATTTCAGCCATTGACTGTACTGACGTGAACACGGGCGTTATCTTGATGAAACAGGACTTTTCTTCTGAGCATTCCTCGACGTTTTCTTTTATTTCCTCTCGTAAACGACGTAGTAAGTGCAGTAGTAATCAGGTTTATAGTCTGACCCTTTCAAGATAATCAATCATAATCACACCTTTCGAGTCCCAGAATACTGAAGCCATCACCTTATTGCCGACAAAATCGACTTAGCCTTTTAGGGTGGTGAACCAGGTCTTCTCCACTGTTTTGATTGTTGTTTTGTTTCCGGTGTACAGTAATGAACCCATGTTTCGTCCATAGTAACAAAACGATTCAAAAATCATCTGCATCGGCTTCAAATAACTCCAAAGAGTCGCGTGAAATAGTCAATCGCGTCCTTTTTGTTCAACTGAAAGCAGTCGCGGAACCCACCTCGCAGACACCTTGTGGAAACCCAACTCGTTGACAATGATGTTTTGAGTTCGTTCATAAGAGATGCCTATAATCTCGGCTATCTCTCTAATTTTTAATCTGCGGTCTCCATTATTAAATCAAGTACTTTTTAATATTTTCGTCAGTAGTTGACGTCGAAGGCCTTCCAGAGCGGGGTTCATCTTTCACACTCTCTCTACCACGCTTAAATTCTGCTATCCATTTTTTGACGGATGAATATGACAGAGCACAATCGCCTAATGTACTGACCATGTCATCATGGATGGCTTTTGATGATAGCCCCTTCTTATGGAGGTACTTAATGACGGCACGCTGCTAGATTTGCTCCATTCGCGGAAATTATGTCCGATTACTTTGTTAATAAATTTATAAAATCACAACTAATTATCGCACACGTTTCGAACTTCACACAATGAACTAGTCTGAACTGAAATAAATAATGTGGGTAGATTTGATTTTTAGAATTGAATGGATCTGTGTTAGGCCGAGTACTTTTCAATCCACCCTCGTATTTACATTTTTTGACATTTAAAAAAATGTAAACCTTACTCTAATATGGGGTGTTTCCTCTTTTGCTCTTTTTATCACCGCCTGCATACGCCTATTAAGGAAACGGATCAGCTTATTTATGTCTTCTTGGGATGTCTGTTCCCATTCTTCTGTTAAGGCGGCTTCCAGTTGATCCAACATCTCGGGAACTGGATTTCCGGCTCTAACCTTTCTTTTTATCTGGTCCCAGAGATGCTCGATGGGATTTAAGTCCGGACTATTACCTGGCCACTGCATAACTGGAATTCCGACCTCCTGAAGATATCTAGTTACAGTTCTAGCGACGTGCGGTCTTGCGTTATCACATGAGGTAGTAAAATGTCCGTAATGTAACTTTCAGCATAAACCGCACGATTGCGAAAGAAAACCAACTCAGTACATCCGGTTAAAGATATTATGCCACCCCAAAACATTGTAGAGCCTCCACCAATCCGGACTGTTTCTCTTATGCAACACTGAGCATAACGTTCTCCTGGTCTTAGCATAACGTTACGACGTCCATCAGAGCCTACAAGGGTCATTCGGCTTTCATCGCTGAAGAGAACTGTCTCCCATTGACCAAGATTCCATTGCACGTGTTGCCTAGCAAATTCTAACCTTGCTTGCCGATGAGATGCAGTGAGTTTTGGTCCCGTCGCTGACTTGTGTGGTGTCAGGTTTTGCTCCCGAAGTCCCCTTCTCATCGTATTCTCACTTACAGACACTCCACGAGTTTCCCTCAGCCTACCCTGAACATCAACAGCAGAAAGATGCCGATTTCGCAAAGTCATGGCAATAAAATGGTCATCCGTCGGGTTTGTGAGACGCCCTCTTCCAGACCCTGGTCTCCGGCGGTACTCCCCCGTCTCTAAGTATCGTTTATAAACTCTAGGCATGCTGATCGACTCAAATTTAATCTCATTGCCACATTTCGCTGACTTAGCCCTTCAGGAACGAGAGTTACCACTTGAGCGGCTTCTGCTTCAGTGATATCCATATTTTATGGTTAAAAGTAACGATATGTCGGCTCCAACAAAGAATATACTATTCGGCCGAATTATGGCCGTACATTTGTTGCATCTCCAGATATCTCTCATCATGAGCATGTAAGTAGTAAATAGGATCTCATGTTGCTCATGTAGGTGATTAACAGCTTCTAACAGTATTCAGAATTTTCTTTTTGTTGCCGAAGTTGAGCAGGAAAAATTAAAAATAGTTATATTTTTATAATATATCTAATCGATCTAGTGAACATATCTAATGTATATTGTAGGAATTTTACGAAATAGAGCCACGCTGCACCCCTGTTATGGTTGGAGCACTAATGGGTCGGCTCAACCGGGGAACGCACTACGGAATACCAGCGTAAAATGGCTAATTAATGCTGCTGTGTTTCGTATGGTGAGTGTAAATAACTGGAGACCTTGTTTTACTGGGAACGAGGCATTCCATCTTAGTGCTCGCGGATGACAACGCATCTGCATTTTGATTCTTAATCGAGGATAGATGTAGATGTCTATGGGCCACAGCATCCACTTACCATCAGGTGTACTGTGTGGTTGTTAGTCAATAAAATAAAAAATAAATAAAATAAAACAATGTATAAAGTATATTTATAAAATGATTTATACAACATCTAACGTTGCCAAAATAGTAAATAAATTATAGTAAGAGATAATCTTTATTAGCTTTGTGTGTAACGGTCGGTTTGTCAATTTAGACAAAAAAGTTGTAACAAAAACACAGTTTTACTTTTAATGACACTGTGTGTGATTCAAACTTTTTTAAACTGATTTTATCGGAATAGAGCTATTTTTGAACAATCGTGGAGTCACGTTATTTCTCAGAAACTTCAAAAAAAGAGAAAATTCTAAAAATTTAAAAATTGAGTACACATTGTGTTCACTAAGTCATCCAATTTGTGTTTTCTGAATTTTTGTGAACGTCACATGAGAACGCGAGCGAGAAGAAATTAAAGTGTTATAATGACAGCAGAACTCATACATGAGATCTTAAATGTAACAACTAACATGTGAAATTTTTGAAAATTATGTATCAAAAGTGTTAAATATACCACGTTGTCATATTCTTACATTGTCAACCGATTCTGAGCTATGTTCAAAATTTCGAGTCTCTAGCTCATTGGGAAATTAGTTCAAAAGTCAATAACTAAATTCCACCCGAACAGACACACACGAAAACGGGTTAATAAAAACGTGATAACAAAAAGGGATAATATAGAAGGTCTTATCCCAGCTGAATAATTTACAATGTATTGTTGCAAAACTGATTGCGTTTAGATAAATCATATTCCCAACTACAAATGCATACGACTGTTGTAGCTAGACCAGCCTCTAAATCCCAACTGAAACGTTGAACAGGCTCGCGAAATTGAATTTTATTGTTAGAAACATTTTAGGTCAAGGCTTTCTAAATAGAAGTCAGTCAATTGTCCGCCATTTTTTTCGCCTACACGCGAGATAGTGTTCCTCCATAATATACGTCACGTTAAAAAAATAAACAGGAGGCAACCGGCTTATCAAAAGTTCGAGTTTAATATGATAAAAATATGTAGAGGTTTTGATAATAACAATGTTCGTCCGTTGTAACTATACTCTCGGATTCGCAAACCGCACGATATATTTAACTCGTAACGCACTGGGACTTTCAACCGACTTTAAAAAAGAGGAGGTTTTCAATTTGTCGGAATAATTTTTTATAGAATATGGGCGACAAACGAGCACACAGTCCACCTGATAGTAAGTGGATGCTGTGACTCATAGACATTAACATCTATCTTCAATTAGGAATCAAAATACAGATGGAATTTTTGAGGACATTGAGGACTAAGATAGAATGCCTCATTTCCAGTAATAAGCGCATTCGGTATTCTATACTCACTATATGAAACACAGCAGTATTGGGCTGCTATTTCACTCTGGTACCTATTCTGTGATAATAGTAAGTTAATTAACCTTATTCTGTATTTTTTATGTAAGTGCAGGAATAATTCTTTACCCACGTCTGATTTCAATGATTATTTTTTTGTTAGAAAGGGTGTACCACAAGGGTGGTAAAGATCTGATGACGGAATCACCAGACTCTGCCATGTCATAAGCAGGACATATGGGCGAATAATTATTTTTTCCACGTAAACCGATTTCGATTATTATATTCGTTTTAATTCTTTGAAGTCGGTTTTTATTTTTTTAAAGTATAAAATTATTTATACCTCACTACATTCGTCGTGCTAAATTCCTTCATTCTTTCAAGTCTTGTTAAATTATATTACTTGGAACGCAATTAGATAAATAACTTTAACTTTTTCGTACTCTTCACATTTTATTACTTTATCATAGGTAATGGATATGTATTTACATCATTCCCCCCTCCCCCTATTTCAACCATTGTTTGCATCAGTCCTCTACGCAAAGTTTGTCTGGTAGAGTTCACTTTCAGAGTGATAAGACCGCCTATTGTACATATATTTTAAAATGTACTCAGAAAGAATAAATCTATACAAATAAATAAAATTGAAGTGTCTGTTTGTAATGTCAAAATAACAGCTTTATAGTTAACTAAATGCGTATGAAAGTATATACGGTACTTATAACAAAAAAAAACAATTTTTAAAATTTTGTCTGTCTCTATGTTTGTTCCGGCTAATGTCCGAAACGGCTGAACTTTTATTTTTAAAAAGAACTAAGGTTGCGCGCAAAAAAATTTAAACTCATAAATTAGAATCGTAATAAACTCCACGCGGGCGAAGTCGCGGGGGACAGCTAGTAAGTAAATAATTATGTTTTAATGTTTTACCATGACCGGCACGACTGCACGCCGCTGATTGCGAACGTCGTGGACATAACTTCGCTCGTGTCTCAGTAAAAGTGGACAGGCATGAGCTACGTATCGATATACTTATTTTATTACGCTTTCAAATGTCAATAAACTTATTTTCGCATAAATTTATTATTCATCATCATGGAAAAGTACTGCGTCAATCTTCACTTCCCTGACAAGTTTTTGTTTCTTTGTTTGTTTGTGCATTTGTACACTAGTTAAGTAAACCGAAACCTATAAATATAAATTGTTAATGGTAAATTTGTACAACCCAATGAATTGTGGTAGAGCTGCAGCTATATTATGGTTGTAGCACGAATGGGTCGGCTCGACCAGAAAAGGACCACGCTCTCACAGAATACCAGCGTAAAATAGCAGCTTAACGCTGCTGTGTTTCAAATGGTGAGTAGAGAACCTGAGACCCCTTTTACTGGAAAAGAGGCATTCCATCTTAGTCCTCACGACTGACAACGCATCTGCATTTTATTCGCAAACGAGGATAGATGTAGATGTCTCTGGGCCTCAGCATCCACTTACCTCAGGTGGACTGTGTGCTCGTTTGTCAGAATATTCTATAATAGAAATAAAAACGATACAGGATTACCTAGTGTGGGTACCAACGATAACGATACTTCAGTGAGTTGTTAATTGTTTTCTATCAAATTAACATTTTCCCTTTTCTTTCTTTTCTTTTCAATTAAACAGGGTCCGGGCGTGACTGTAGACCGACTCTAAGAGCTTTCGCAGTCTGTTTTTTTTTACATTTTTCCTTTTGCATTCTTATTTCGTATTATATAACCTGATCTTTATCCAACCTAACCTCCAAGAACCTTTTGTTTTACATGGGGCAATGCCTACGCATACCCGTCTTACGGGAGGGCAAGGACGGGTTATGTCGGACTCGCACCGTCTAAAGCCCCATGGTGTTCCACCTTCACCGCATATTGGCAGGGTCACAGGAACGCTTTCGCACACATCCGTGTCCCCACAAGCGCCGGCTGCCGACCTATAAGAACCTAACCTGACCTGACCTGACCTGACCTTTGTACAGACCGAAACTATTTCAACCTGATTTAAGAAAGATGAGTAAAGTATGCCTATAAAAGTTCCATTAAAAGGTTGCCTTAACGTAGTGATTATATTATACTCTGGGTTACCTTCGTCATCAATACAGCCCTTCACAAGTCCACTGCTAAACATAGGCCTCCCCCAAGGAATGCCACAAATCACGGTCCCGAGCCACCTGCATCCATTGACTTCCTGCATGTCTTACCAGGTTGTCACTCCATCTAGTGGGGGGACGCCCTACACTTCGCCTGCCGGTACGAGGCTGCCACTCGAGAACCTTTCTTTCCCATCGGTTCTCGGTTCTTCGAGCTATATGGCCGGCTCACTGCCACTTCAGCTTACTAATCCTTTGGGCTATGTCGGTTACTCTGGTTCCACTGCGGATATCCTCGTTTTGTCTATCACGGTGAGAAACGCCGAGCATAGCCCTCTCCATAGCTCGCTGAGCGACTTTGAGCTTCCTCGTACGGCCAGCAGTGAAGGACCACATCTCAGATCCATAGGTCATCACTGGCAACACGCACTGGTTGTGCAAATAGTTTTGAGGTATGCCTGACGAGAAGATGTGTCGTAATCTCCCGAACGCTGTCCAGCCGAGTTGAATCCGTCGATTTACCTCTCGGTCGAAATAGGACTTACCTAGTCGGACTATTTGTCCCAGGTAAACATACTCGTCAACAACTTCGAGCTTAGTGCTACCAACAACTACCGGCATAGGTGTGACATGGACGTTAAACATGATTTTGTTTTGTTCATGTTCATGTTAAGACTATCCGTTGGGAGACACTATTGAGGTCATTGCGCATAGTGCTTAGGTCCTCCAGCGATTCTACCATAAGGACTATATCGTCGGCAAATCGAAGGTGAGTGATGTACTCGCCATTGACGTTAATACCGTATCCTTTCCAGTCCAGTAGCTTGAAAACGTCTTCCAATGCAGGGGTAACAAGTTTCGGGGATATTACGTCACCGTGTCTTACACCTCTCTGCAGTTGAATAGGTTTCGTACTCTGGTTCTGTACTCTGATTCTGTACTCGGATAGCCATCGTAGCCCTACTGTACAAACACTTCAGCACTTCGATATACTGACAGTTCACTTGGCACCGCTGAAGGAACTGTAGCACCGCCCAAATTTCGACGGAATCAAAGGCTTTTTCAGTCCACATACGCAAGACAAAGTGGCAGATTGTACTCTTCAGTCCTCTATACAATTTGCCGAAGGGTATGTATGTGGTCTAAGGTGCTAAAGCCTTTTCGGAAACCGGCTTGTTCGGGAGGCTGGAAGTCGTCGAGTCTGCGTGCGAGAAGATTCGTAACGAATCTCGAAAACAGCGCGGCTCACAAGGGAAATCGGTCTGTAGTTCTTCAAGAGAGCGTTTCGCCTTTCTTGAAGAACAAGACCACCGCACTTCTGCTCCACGCCTCCGGAGTAGTGCCACCATGGAACACGGAATTAAAGAGCTTCTGAAGGACTTTAAGTACCCGTTTTCCACCCGCTTTCAGAAGCTCCGCTGTAATTCCATCCTCGCCCGGGGACTTGCCGTTTTTAAGGTGCTGGAGAGCCATTCTAATCTCGCTCAGACTAACGTCCGGGATATCATCGGAATAGTGTCGGATAAGACTTGCTCTTGACACAGAATAAATAATAGTACTACGTACAGAAGTTGCACTCCTTTGATGTTGACTGCTTGCCGACGTTTTAATAGCCTACATAGTTATTATTAATCAGATAAATCGCGCACGCAAGCTAAATAAAACTTTATCGCTGCGCGCGAGTGTCCGAATTACTTTGCATCTTTTCCCCTTCCTACGTCACGACGGACTTTCCGTGGTTACTAAGGGCTGTTAATAAAGAGTAAATAAATACATTGTGAAATGGTAAGTTACTTAGGTAAAGTACTTATGCTGACTATAATCGATCATATTTCCGCTACTATGTGAGTTCTGTGATGCCCAACGCATGCAACTTGCAAGGCCATTCGTCGGGAATCGCGATGCTTGGTTTGTATAGGTAGATAGCGTAAACAACAAATAAACCCGAAATACGATTCCTAACAGAAATATGATCGTAATCTACTTAGTTAAAAATCTTGTAAATAAAGTTTTAATTTCAGTATTTTGTGCTATTATAACTTAAAATATACAAAATTACAAAGACAAGTATAGGTATGTAAGTAGGTACTTGGGTAGTGAAGTAAATTTCAACTTAATTTTTTAATAAAGTACTTAGGTATTACTTCTGTACTTAAATTATTACTTAATTCTTTTTTCGCTATAAGTACCTATCTAACAAAAAAATGAAATAAATTCACCTTTCATTATCCTTCGGTAACTTAAAAAATGATATATCTGAATCCTTTTAATTGTTCATTAAGCATCCATCCCCGCAACAAGTAGGAACGATTTTTGCCATTATAATTTATCAAATAGATAGGTAATATACATATATATTATTCTTAAATTACATTAAAACTTTTTCAACTATTTTATCCTACAATTAAATATACTAAACACTAAACAAAAACTATTTCGACAAGTATTTCAACAAGTATTTACAAAAAACTATTTGCGTAAACAGCGTTAAAAAAACTTTAACATTCAATCGCCTAGAACGCGCTAGGCCCCGACTGCGATCTATCCCTGAGGCGCCTTGCGATTGTAGGTAATTATTTCACGCAGGTAGCAAGAGTGACAGAGGCCTGCTCTTGGGTCGTTACACACACTTGCGTGTGGCTCCAACGATGACGTGTACCTCTCAATTTCACTCAAAATCTCAGGTGTCCCGGAGACGATGCTGCCACATTCGGTCTTCAGCTTCGACAGTTGGCTCTTTCTGGCAGACAGATCTCTGGCAAAGACTTGGGAGCCCTGGTTCCGCTCGATCGCTTCTTCAATAAGAGCTGTATTGAAGTTGTGTAAGTTCCGCCGCATGTATCTGGAGATCTGTCTGTTCAGTTGCCTGTATGCCTGTTACCGAGTTTTCGGGGCTTTGGATTAGAGCACGAGAGGGACGGAGCGTTGACTTCATTAGACGTGACCTCTCCAACTTAACATTTAGGTTCAGTGTGCCTCTCACCATTCGGTGATCGCTGCCAGTTTTCACCCTCGCGATCACTAAGACATCACTGAACCATTGTCGTCTGGTCGTCATTATGAAGTCAATCTCATTTTTTGTCGAATCGTCGGGCCTCGAACAGGTCCACTTTCTGTGGGGCCGTTTTTAGAGGAAAGAATTCATCATAAAGAGTCCCTCTTTCTGCATAAAGTCGGGCAACTCCTGGCCCCTTGGGTTCCGTTGCCCTATTCCAAATTTCCCTTCAGCTCACCGTTCTCTCTTGTGCCTAGTTTTGCATTGAATCATATTATCGTGAAATTAGTTGATTTTAGGAGAGTCAATCAATTTTTGTTGGATAAAATGGCTTTACGTATAGAATGAAGTAGACTTTACGCTATTACAAAGCAATTTTGCTCGCAATTTTCAGAAGCTTTCACTTCTGCCGCGTGTGAGCTGCACACATGTTTTTTATGCTTGTTATGCGATAGGTATCTTCGCCAATCGCGAACCGATTGAATTATTTTTTTACTTAAAAGGTTATACTTAAGCGGTGGTCCCATATAAATTTAAAAATTTCCACCCCTAAGAGTAGCAATTAAGTTTTTAATGTAATTATTTAGACAGTATTCTATTTGAATTGAACTATTTTCACGAATTTTATCGCGTTTAATTTAATACTTTTAATTCTGGATTTGTCGGGTGCTTTGTAGCACCCGTGGTCACCTCGAAACGTCGGGTATTAAAAATAAGTAACATTTAACGCTATAAAATCCGTAAAAAAAAGTTTTATTCAATGTGTAGTGTTCGCGTAAATATAATAAAACAATATTCTAGTTGTTACTAGAGCTTGTGATATTCCTTATTCAAAAGGATCTTCAAAAGGGTCGGAAAATTAAACTTTTAATAAAGATTAAGTCTTTTTTTTTATAGAATAAGGGTGACAAACGAGCACACAGTCCACCTGATGGTAAGTGGTTGCTGTGGCACATAGCCATCTACATCTATCTTCGTTTGCGAATTTAAATGCAGATGCGTTGTCAGCCGTGAGGACTAAGAGAACGCCTCTTTTCCAGTAAAAAGGGTCTCCGGTTCTCTACACTCACCATACGAAACACAGCAGCATTAAGCTGCTATTTTACGCTGGTATTCTGTAAGAGCGTGGTCCTTCCCTTCCAAGAGCCCAGGTCGAGCTGACCCATTCGTGCTACAACTATACTATTAATATAGCTGCAGCATAGCTCTACCACGTAAAAAAGTCGTCGTCGTCTTCAAAGAACGAAAACAAATAAAATAATTTCCACATAATAGCTTTTGAGGACGAGACATTAATTCTTCTATATTTTATGTCTTAGCAGCAACTGCAGAAGTGTGGATTTCTTTTTACTTCCTTAGAATCAGCTTTAACTTTTTATTAAAAGCTTAAAAAAAATTCAGCGAGCTTTAGAGAGCTTAGAAACTTTATTTTTCTCAGCGAGAGCTTAGTCCCTGAGCTATCACGGCTTTTATAAAAGGGTTAAGCAAGACAATGTCCGCCGCGTTGCCTCAACGCGTGTTGGCGGACTTCACATGTGTTCAAAATATTTTTTTATTTCTCAGTCATGCATGTTTTCTCGCGATATTTTCCTTCACCGCCGTTACGTGATAAATTAGTACCTACTTAAAATTGCAATTAGAAATTTCATTTTTTTTTTTCTCAAATGAGAAGAGGCTTGTGCACAGCTGTGGGAAGTATAGAGGCTGTAACTTTTACAGGTGGTTAAAGAAGAAGAAAATAATACGGCGAGCACGTGGGATAATACTGAAACGGAGTTAAGAACTTCAATAGTGCCAGCACATAAATGGAACTCAGGTTCCTCGCACAAGTATGAAATTATTGCAAAAAATAGGTTTCTAAGTTTACCGTGACATTCAATGACAATTAAGTTAACTTGCAACCTTACACAACATTTTTATAGAATATGGGCACAACATTTTTTATAGAATATGGGAATACGAGCACACAGTCCACCTGATGGTAAGTGGATACTGCGGCCCAAGACACCTAGATCTATCTTCATTTAAGAATCAAAATGCAGATACAGTGTCACCCTTGAGGACAAACATGGATTGCCTCATTTCCAGTAATAAGGGTCTCCGGTTCTTTACACTCACCATACGAAACACAGCAGCGTTAAGTTGCTATTTAACGCTGGTATTCTGTGAGAGCGTGGTCCTTTCCCGGTCGAGCCGACCCATTCGTGCTACAACCATAACATAGCTGCAGCGTGGCTCTACCACGTACAAAATGAATGAAAGTCGGAAGGTCGGCTGAATTGTGTTTTAATCATGTTATTTGTTATTACCTAACATGGGTCAATTACATTATGGGTAGAACACAAAAACCAAGAAACATGTTTATGTTACAGGAGCAATTCAGTAGTTGCAAAAGCTATTTTTGCCTTTCAATATTTATTACTATATTATTGCTATGGATAAGGCTATGCTCGGGGTTTTTCTGCGTGAAAGAGTAACCGACATAGCCCAACAGATTACGGCTATACAGCTCGAAGAACCGACAGCCGATGGGGAAAAAAGATTCTCGAGTGGCAACCTCGAACCGGCAGGCGAAGTGTAGGGCGTCCCCCCACTAGATGGAGTGACGACCTGGTAAGATATGCAGGAAGTCGATGGATGCAGGTGGCTCAGGACCGTGCTTTGTGGCATTCCTTGAAGGATGCCTATGTTCAGCAGTGGACTTGTGAAGGGCTGTAATGATGATGATGATGATGATGATGACGATAATTCATTTATTGATTGTATAATAAATTTTTAACCTACTTCAAAAAGGAGGAGGTTCACAATTCGACGGCATGTTTTTTTTTGTATGTAGGTATGTCACGCGATATCTTCGCATATCGAGACCCGATTGAGTTCTTAAAATGAAAACGTACGGACCTAGTTTTTCATTATATCTACAATATTTCCAAAAATTATGAAAATTATACTATGTTTACGGGAGGGAAAACGTTATCGCTTTTTGTATGAAAATTTACAGCTTCACAATCCTCTTAAATAGCTTATACTTATCCGTAGGTATGGCCCGATATAAATCAGGAGAAAAATTACACCCCTAAGGGCAGTAAAATTCGTAATGAAGTTTTTAATGTAACTATCATATAGTTAACACTATTAGGGCGACATTGAGATTGTTTTATAGTTTGTTTCACTCAAAAGGATAATGTTTTTTGATCAAAAAGAAAAAGCCGACATCAACTAAAAAGAATAAAATATTTCACATTCTGAAGTTGGAGCTTTAATTCTTCTATACAGTTAGGCTTTGTTAAACATTTTTATATATTACTAGCGATCCGCCCCGGCTTCGCACGGGTTATTTCTGGATCTCGACAACAGCGTCAACTACCCGGGTCCAATTGTGAATCGCTTAGATCATCCAGGGACCCATTCAAACACACACAAAAAATTCATCAAAATTGGTCCAGCCATTTTCGAGTTTTTGCGAGACTAACGGACAGCAATTGATTTTTATATAAAGAGATATAGTAATTTTTCTGTACGTGTTTGTCACTCAACTCCTACAGATTTTGATGAAATTATTTGTGTGTGTTTGATTGGGTCACTGGATGGTTTAGTTTAACAATTGGACCCGGTGGGTGGGGCAGTTTACAAATATAAATCTCAAATGGACAAACATGCAGGACCTGGAACAATATTTGGAGGCAATACAAATACTTGTTCCGTGCGGGATTCGAACTCACGCCGCGGCCCTTAGCGCGGAAACTCATTGCTAAACCACTGCGCCACGGAGCCGTCATTCATATTTTGGTTGTAAAATTGTAAAGTTCTAAAATTCTACCACATGCTGGGACCGGCCTCACTTATTTCTAGTAATAACCTTGACAACTTCATTGGTGCTGTTGATGATAGACACAGCTCTGTTGCAATAGTTTCAATTATTTGTTTTTACTTGTTTACCTATTTGTATGAAATATTAATGAATGAAGGAACTCCATCTGTTTGAAATAAATAACGGATCTGTGCACTGCAAAAATCAGTTAAGTAATGTCAAAATTCCTGTGTAACATAGGCCCCCCACAGATTGCCTCATAGACGGGGATATTTGCTATGGCATCTTGCTTGGCAGGTAGGTGGGTTGGTAACCAAAATGTTTATTTATATTGAGCTGCTATCAGAAAGGAGCTGCTGCCCATTTCCTTTTTAAGTTTCAGATCATGTTTCTTTTTCTATAATATAATACTAGTTCATTTGTTATTTAATAGGATCCCGCATTACTTTCTAGAGCCACGCTGCAGCTATATTATGGCTGTAGCATGAATGGGTCGGTTCGACCAGGGTAGGACCATGCTCTCACAGATTACCAGCGTAAGATAGCTGGTTAATGTTGCTGTGTTTCGTATGGTGAGTGTAGATAACCGGAGCAGCGAAAGGGAATGGCAATTTTTTTCATCTTACTGAGGATTACGACTTAACAAGGTTCGAGTTATCGAGATTCCACTGTAAGATCACACTAAGATCACAAAGTGTTACTAGACAAAAATAGAAGGATGTGAGTTGCCTGATTATTATAGAAATTTTATTCTACTTAATTTTAACTAAACCTACAAAATAGTTTTGTTTTAGTGTGATTATAGTATAATTTGTTACAAATATTGTGTACTCTCACTCTGCACTTCCAAGTCCACTAGCCAGGGGCCACCTGCACTAGCCAGGAGCTACTGATATTATATTATTGTTAAAATTGAAATTTTAAAAATATTTATATTTCACCTTTGACATTGTATTTTAAGTTGAAATTAATGTGAATGGAATTGCAAGAATTGTAAAAATTTAAATTTAAAAAGCCCAAGAGTTTCTTGGAGGTTTTTTTGAGTCGGTATAGATTTTGATATTCATAAGAGCTTCAAACAAGCCTTCACTGAATAAAATGTTTTGACTTTGATTTTATTAAGCATAAAGGTTAGGACATAGTTTTCAAAAATTATTACTAAGACTCCAATATCAAAACTGAATGGAATTGTAAAGTATATGTATAGATTGATAAATTATTATCTAAATTGGTTAACAATATCTTGAAATACAATTTACATACATTAAAAAATTACAATTGTATAATCTTCTTTAAAGCTGTGGTAGCTCAAGGGCTTGGCGCTCGCTGTAAGTTTCACAGTACACCAGCAACCCGGGGTCGATCCACGACAGCACCAATGATATTGTTAATTGCAATTTTAAGTGCTGATTTACCACGTGCTCCACGGTGAAGGAAAACATCGTGAGGAAACCTGCATGTCTGAGAAATAAAAAAATATTCCAAAGACATGTGAAGTCCGCCAACATGCAATGGGGCAGCGCGGTGGACACTTCCTTGCCCTAAAAACCCTCTCAAAAGTGAGAGGAGCCCTAAGCCCAGCAGTGGGACATAATATATAATATAGGCTGTAACTTTAACTTTTAATCTTCTTTAACAAAGTGGGTTAAAAATAAAATATATTATAATTTATAACACAACATTAAACTAAAATAATAAAATAGCTAAAGATTCATGAAGCTTGGTAAGTAAAGTAAACTACATGACTAACTGACCACTTTAGTTGATTAATTATTGTAAATATTGTGAATTAAAAAATATCGTCTAATATAAATAATATTATCTTTTTTTTTAAATTTTCATTTAGTTAACAAAAATGTTAAACCTATTCCTTTAATATTATAACAGATTAACAAATAGTTTTATGTCAACGGGGATTTTTTTTATAATTTAAAATGAAGTAAATTTAATAATACTTAATACCGCATCAAACAAATACAAAAAGATAAGTTACTCTTTGATAGATTTTGAAAGAATTTATTTGATTTTAAGTACTTCGAAAGGTTAACTGCCTAATCGTACGTAAAATTGTTCTGGCCTTGATACATCGTTGGTTTAATTTCTAATCGCTCAAGTTTACTGTTTCTAAAATACTACAAAGCAATAGGTCAGAAAGGCATTAGAGTTGGACATAATGAACCAGCACGGGCGTGTCATCGGGGAACACCGTACCGGTAGTTTCACCAGACCTAATTTAAAGAGGTTAGTAGTATACTATAAAATAAGCAATATTTACTTACGACAGCGCCATTGTTTAAACTAGTCGCCTTCACGTAACCATTTTTGCGACTATTTAATTTTACATTCACTGTTTTTTCTTCATTTCCATTACATTCTTGTGTTTTCGTTAATTCTGTTTCGCGCGACCTGACACAACCTCTCATAGCAACAGCCGCCATCGTTGTGTGATTTTTGTGTTGTTACGGTTTGTAAATTATAGCAGGCAAAGGTGATAGATCATACAGCCATGTTTGGTGTATAACTAAGAATTTAATTAAATTCTTTGCAATATGCTGATACGTCACATTGTGAAGTTTTTGGGAGATTTCGACAACTGCTTAACCCAGCGAATGGTTGAAGACTTAGAAAAGCAAGCTATAGAGCGCGCGTATCGCTCATTGCCATTGCCCATTATGGCACCCGGTTCGGCTTTTTTATTGCTACCAGCCATCTATTTACAAATTCACTAATTTTCGGAAGTCTGTTTCTTATAAATCTAGAAAAAATTACAAGAAAAATGGTGTTTTTATAAATTTTTTCCTATCTTAAAAAATGGCTGAGATAATAAAGACTGAAGTACGCTTTCCCGTGCAATGTTATCGTCAAAATTCGCCCCGCCGGATAAAGCGCGGTGACGTCATCATATTTCGCTCCCAATTTCGAGCGGGTCACTCACCGCTGTGATAATTATTTTCGACTAAAAATGTCATTTAAATGTCGTCCCCGAGTGCTACAATACTACCAAAATCACCAAAAACTACCAAATAATTTTTTTAATGGTCCCATACTAGCCAAATAGTAGAAAAAGTGAATCAGGAAAGTGGAGATTCTATTGGACCAAAAACTACAGCTTTCTGTCGCGAGGAACATTTTGACCGCTGGTTCGACAAAAACCCTCTATCCTGAAACCCACATTTATTTTTGAAGTGTAAACGATTTGCCATGTGTAGTGATGGGCAAGAATACCCACTACCACATATCTTCGAGTGGGTGTCGTAGGAGGTGAAAGAGGGAAGTGAGGCAGAGGGTGGGCCGCAGCATCTTTTTTACAACAGCAAAATAACAATAAAAAACTGCGGTTGCCAACCCGCTCGCCAGGCGTGGCAACTATGGCAATATACCTCCTATGATCAGAGTTACGAAGAGACGGCCCCCGGTCCCCGGCGACACCGCTATAACTGGTCAAGCCCCGACGGTTCGACAAAAAATGAGATTGACTTGATTATTTTCATGTTCATAGTTTCATTGCTCATTAGTGTCTCAGTGATCGCGAGGGTGAAAACCGGCAGCGATCACCGAATAGTGAGAGGCACACTGAACCTAAACGTTAAGTGGTAGAGGTCACGTCTAATGAAGTCGACGCACTGAGCGTGCTCTAAGCCAAAGTCCCAAAAACTTTCAGCTCGAGTTACAAAATCGTTTTCAGTGCCCAGAAGACTGCAATGCAGTGGACGATATGAATGACAAGCTCGTGGAAACTGTCCATGCGGTCGGAGCTAAGTTCTGCAAGACCCGCCGCAGAAGAACACAAAAACTCTCCGATCACGAAGTGAAGCTGCAGACTTCAGCAGATTTGACAGCATACAGGCAACTGAACAGACAGATCTCCAAATGCATGCGGGGTACTTACGTAACTTTAATACAGCTCGTATTGAAGAAGCGATCGAGCGGAACCAGGGCTCCAAAGTCTTTGCCAGAGATCTTTCTGCCAAAAAGAGCCAACTGTCGAAGCTGAAGACCGAATGTGGTAGCATCGTTTCCGGGACACCTGAGATTTTGAGTGAGATTGAGAGGTTCTACGGACAGCTGTACACATCATCGTTGGAATCACACGCAAGTGTGAATAACGATCCAAGAGCAAGTCTTATCCGACACTATTCCGATGATATTCCTGAAGATTTATAGGACAGGAGATGTTACTAGGAGAAAATAATTATATAGTGAACATGAGAGGTTAAGGCGGTTAAAACTTTATGATCTATTGTACCTTCGTCTAGTCCGCACTCAAATTAAGCTATTTAGAAGCTTAAGTTTTGCCAAAAATACATTTAGGTAAACAAGTATGTCTTAATCTAATTCTACATGTAACACATGTACTATGTTTAGTATAATTTCTGATTTGAAAAACCATGGATTGGAGGGGATGTCAGGTTGGATTTCTGCATAATATTTTTTTATCGACTTCAGATTTTCTTACTAAAAGTTCCAACCTGACATCTGATGGACTTTAGCAAAAGAAATAAGGTCATGATGTATCGTTTATTTTTAATTAGGAGACCGAAGAAAATACTGAAGTACAATACTGCTAAAATAAATCATCATCATCATTACAGCCCTGTACAAGTTCACTGCTGAACATAGGCCTCCCCCAAAGAATGCCACAAAGCACGGTCCTAAGTCACCTGCATTCATCGACTTCCTGCATGTCTTACCAGGTCGTCACTCCGTCTAGTGGGGACCGCCCCAGACTTCGCCTACCGGTACGAGGCTGCCACTCGCAAAAACCTTGCTTCCCCATCGTTTGTCGGTTCTTCGAGCTATATGGCCGGTCCATTGCCACTTCAGCGTACTAATCCATTAGGCTATGTCGCTTACTCTGGTTCTACTGCGGATAACCTCATTTCTAAGTTTATCACGCAGAGAAACCCCGAGCATAGCCCTCTCCATAGCTCGCTGAGCGACCTTGAGCTTTTTCCTACGGCCAGCATTGAAGGGCCACGTCTCAGATCCATAAGTCATCACTGGCAAAACGCACTGGTTATACAATCTCGTTTTCAAGTTTTGAGGTAAGTATACCTGACGAGAAGATGTATCGTAATTTTCCGAACGCTACCCAGCCGAGTTGAATTCGTCGATTGACCTCTCGGTCGAAGTTGGACTTACCTAGTCGGACTATTTATCCAAGGTAAACATACTCGCCAACAACTTCGAGCTAAAATAAATATTTAGCTAAACTAAAATATAAAAACAAATTTAAAGATTTACAATTTAGGAAAAAGAAAAATACAATGATAATAGGGTTTGGGTCGTGAGTTCACTTTAGCGTCCGAATATCAACTTCATTTATTTTACCTCTCTTGGCGCAGCGGAATCTCCCAGCAGCCACAGCTACGAAGGTTTGTTAAGCTTTTACAACATTGTAATGATTCAGCCTTTTAACTTTAATTGTTGAAAGTAGGTAGTTAAATAAAATATGCACGTTTTAATACTAACAATATCAAAGTATTTTACTAAAAGGGAGTAATGTTATAAAAGTTCATAATATATTAAAGTCATCGAATAAAATAACATCGCAAGAATGAACTTGAAATAGCATAATTTAGTTATAATTATAATTATAATCATCTAGCAATTACTTAACTATTAATAATAAATTATACAACAATCACTCAGTTCGGGGTCGAAACACAATAATCTTTTAAAAATTAGATGTAGGAACAATCTTTCGCCGTACACATAGTTTATCCACTACCCCATATCATCCAGTCGGTGTCGTTAGAAACGACAGAGGGAAACAAATCGGAAGATGGGCAGCAGCTTTTTCCTAATAACGACTAAAAATAAAAATTGGGGTTGCCAACTCGCTTGCTAAGCGTGGCAACTATGGTAAATATCCCCCTATGAGACAATTTATGAGGAAGGCCTATGTTCAGCAGTGGACTTTAATAAGCTGCAACGGTAACGGTAACACATAGGTTAAAGCTATTTAGGCAGAATGATGGGATGACCGGTAGCCAGCGAGTCTCTGTGATGTGATTTTCAAATATCCATTGTATGAGTGTCGAGCGCCTCGGCAGTAATCAAGTCATTAATAGAATCAGGCGTTACTTTGCGGAAATCCATTATATTAAAGTTGGTAAAAATTAACTTGCGTACATCCGCTCGATAAAATAAAATGATGTGTCTTACCTAGTTTGAAGAGCACCTCCCGCCCGCCCTCAATAGCGTGCACTATCCCCGTCACCACTAATCCCAGCACCACTACACTTGGAAAGACACACCATTGACGACAATACGACACGTGTTTCGCCTCTACACGAGGCATCTTCAGGTGAAAGGTGTAATCAAGTCTCCCGCGTCGCATACCCCGCAGTCTCCTTATGCGCATGAGTTTTCTCATCATTGATATAGGTTTTTAGTATATTAATGTTTCTCATTGCAGAATACGAATTAATTTAAATATTAAAATATGTAGCTCCATTATGAAAGTGAGTATTGTTGCTATTTTAGTAATTCAGGCGTTATATAGAGCGTGAATGAATCTTTTATTGTAAAAATAATTGAGAATATCAATTTACTTCGCAATGGATTAGACGAAATGCTTTGTTGTGAACTAGTAAAACAATACATTTTGTGCGCTTCTATGTATAAAATTGCTTCGAAAATAGCAACTGCTTCAGCAGTAAAAATGATCCACTACCATTCCCATTTTTTGCGTTATATACTAATTAACTGGGCCTTAAGATAATTTTTAAGGTGGTGATAACAGGAACTTGTGGTACGATTTGACAGTCAGCATGTAGTGATAGTTGCACAGCACACGGTAAAAGAAACAGGACAGATGTAACACACGACACAGTATAAAGATGGTTCCTATCAAATCTTGTTACAAGTTAATAGTCTTAATAGACTGTTATTTCGGAACCATACTGAAAATGTTGTTTCAAAGGAGCAGAAACTGGTGGAGCTGCTTTCTAACTTTACCCAGCCCAGCTTAACCCACTACTACGTCACCTTAACCACAACTATTATTATAGCACAGAATCATTACATATAGATTGGCAACGGCATTGTTAGAAAAGGATGAATAGATACACTATGGTAAACATTTACATATTTTTTTACACTTTTAATATTCTTAGACTTAATTCGTATTATTTATTACTAATAAATCCTTCTTTAGTCAGTACTTAGTTGTTTTAAGCTCATTTTATCAACAAAAAAAATCAAAAGAAGAGCATAATCTAGTGTTACCAGTTAATTAAAAACAAACCGCCGATAAATAATGGTGTATGTTTTACACACTGACCTTCATATATACCAGTACGCTGAACTGGCTATACCCTACAAAACCTTTGTGCCGATTTGAAGCGCCGCCATTGAGTGTACCGGGAACTAAATTTGACATAATTTGCAAATTATGTCTAAAAGTATTTTATAGTTTTAAACGAAAAAAAGAGTGTGTGTTGTGTAGTTCGGTTATGTTCCATGTTAGTAATATAAAAAAAAAGTATTTTTTAGTAACAATGATAATGTAAAATTCGTTACCAAAAGGAAAGTGTGGTAACAATCCACAAGTAAGAAGAATTACAGTTAATATTAAGAAATTAAAACTATTTGTTAATATAGGCTCTTAAAAATTTGTCACATAACTTATTAAATGTAAGTACTAAAATTTTTGACTTTAAATTGCCTAATTATCGAAGTTTTTCTACCTTTATCTGTTTACAATAATGAAAATAGCTGACAACACATAATTATCACATATTTATTAATTTACAGGTTTTCAACTGACTCTACGCTAAAACTGTGACTAAAAGCATAAAACTTGAGAATTGGCATCCAAAGCAAATGGATTATGACGTCAATGATTTGTGGTATGGTATTCTTTAATATAATTTAAGGCTTATAAAAATTCTATTTGTACCTGCATAATATTTTGGCAGCTATATGGCAACAATAAATTATTTACAAAATTATGTTTTTTTTTTATATTGTAGTTACCTACTCCAGTTTTTCCTACTCATTGGACCTTTTAAACCTCTCAAATGAACCACACATACCCAATGGTGAAACTAGGAACAAAACCCGTTCTATAGTTACGAAGAAAAACGTAGATAGACTAACGCAGCGTCGATTTTTGTTTTATACGAGGTATAAAGCTTGTGTCTAAGACATAAGTATTAATTGATACATTTATTTATTGTATGGCATTACATTAAAGTGATACATAAATATAATGGTAGGACTGGGTATAGAATTTTTATCGATATATTTTGTCACACTGTCCTATCTCTACGCCTCATTATGTCACGGATATAGCCAGTCCAGCGTACTTGTATAATGAACAGAGGCCAGTGGTTTTATAGGTTTCCATCTGATGTTGATTTACGAAAAATATAGATTGATGTTTTCGTACTTCAGAATTGGTTATCACTTCTAAAGTACGAAAACATCGAAAACATTATTGTGTTAATCCTGGTTTCGCTACAGTCTGTGGAGCTTGACTACCCTTTGACCATGATCTTTTTCGCAAGTTCTTGTCGTAGGTGATCCACTTTTCATCACCAGTGATCAATCATTTCAAAAATTGTTCGGTTTCATTACGTTTCAATAGAGAATCGCAAATGATTACACGATTCATTAGTTTTCTTTCAGTGAGCTCGTGTGGTACTCAAATATCGAGCTATTTTGTATAGCCAGACTTTTTCAAATGGGTTAAAACTGTTTTGTGGTCAATCCTCAATTTTTTGGCTATGTCGAAACTACTAATATGCCGATCAAAATGGCAAAATATTTCAAAAATTGCATCGGCTTTATTCGTATCAGGGCGAACAGAGCGCACTGCATCTTTGACATTAAAAGTCCCGGACTGAAAACGCTTGCACCAACTTTGTGCTACTCTTACTGACACCGCATTAAGTCCATAAGCGACACAAATTTTTTTCGCGGCTTGATTCGAATTTTTCCCTTTTTTGTAATAAAACTTCAGAATGTATCGAATTTCTTCATTAGATTCACTCATTTTGGCGGACAGGAAAATGATTGAAAAATGGCGGGAAAGTGTTTTTACGTTTTGTTTTTCGTTTTCTCAATGTCCTATATGTATTTATATTAAAACCAGCCAGATACAAACAGTACAACAAAAGATTTTTCTTCAATTTTATATAAACAAGATACGATTATTTTACGTGGTAGAGCCATGCTGCATCTATATTAGTAGTATAGTTGTAGCACGAATGGGTCAGCTCGACCGGGAAGGACCACGCTCTCACAGAATACCAGCGTAAAATAGCAGCTTAACGCTGCTATGTTTCGTATGGTGAGTGTAGAGAACCGGAGACCCTTTTACTGGAAATGAGGCATTCCATCTTAGTCCTCACAGGTGACAACGCATCTGCATTTTGATTTCTAACCGAGGATAGATGTAGATGTCTATGGGCCGCAGCAACCACTTTCCATCAGGTGGACTGTGTGCTCGTTTGTTACCCTTGTCCTATAAAAAAAATAAAAAAAATACGAAGAAACTTTTTCCCCGAACTATTATTTTAGTGCTGTAGGCTGTAATGAATGAATGAATGAAAAACCCTAATAAATGAATGCTTTTTGACGGCAATACTCATTTTATAAAGCTATACCATGGACGTAGCCTATACACAATGAAGTGGCCACGCAAGATAGGTTATCTTTCTAGTTCTTAAGACTATAAGCGATGTTATTAAAATTATACTCTCTACTAATATATCACATTATAATTTCTTATAACATAGATTATTATAATAATAAATGACCTAGCCATGAGTGTTTCAATTCTTAGTATAGTTTCAAGAATTACCTATTGTACCAATTTCAAAAATAACAAAAAATATTAGATCTCTTTAAAAAATTATCGGTAAAACTACAACGTACAAAATGCCTCTCAACTATCTTTCAAAATATTTAAATCACAATACTTTCACATAGATGTGAAAATTGATTCGATTCTAAATTATTTATAATACCCACTTAGCTTAAAACCAGTTACAATGCGATTTTATTACCTTTAAGCAAGTAACAGTGGGAAAACATTAAAAATATTCAGTGTAAGGAAAGTCAAAGAGTATTTAACACTACGTTTTAGTTCTTGTACTATTATTTATTCTGTGGTTTTAGGGTGGTTTTAGGTTTAGGTTACGTCAAAGAGTATATACTAACTAAAACGTACTGATTATATACTCTTTGATAGCAATGCTCTGTGGCCTCCGTCGGTAAAGTAGCATTACTTAAAGTCAATAAATTGTTTTCTTTTTTGCGATTTTATCAAATTTCAATTAAACAAGAAACGTCTATCCAGATATTTGTTTAATTTTAAATTTCTATTTAGGTATTATATTTCTCTAAGGCCATTAGTTATTTAAATTTTTTGCCTTTAAATCTATAGGCGGTCGAAAAGCGCCGCCCCCGCTCTACATCGGTAGGGCTGTTGTGCGATGAGTAATACCGTTTCTCTTGCTGAGTGACGTCGTGCAGCGGCAGCCGGCGTACAGCTCACACTTCGCAGACCTCAGTACGTCACGACGAGGAGGCACGGCAAGACCCCCTCCGTAAATACACCCTATTCGCGCTCCTACCGCACCCACTATCGATCTTCGTCTCTAGTCTTGTTACGTTTTAATATATTTTCAATTCACTATGGATGCCGCCGATTCCCTACTCGGAGGATTAGCGAGTGGCGACATTGTTCCGGCAGGCGAGGTTGCGCCAGCTCTGAAACGAGAACAGGACTCCACCGACGATTTTGAACATTTGGATCGCGAAAGTAAGCGCGACGAAGCTGGCGAATCACCGATCCATCAGCACGGTGCGGCGCGGACCGCGACACAGAGCTTCCTCGATATGGAGCGTGATGAGCTGTTCGTGGACACGCCTCGGGCTCCATCTGTCACAGAGAAGCAGGCCGATCATTTCGCCGATAAATTCACCGACAGCGAATCTGAAGCTGATACCGCTGGAGAGTCGCCGCTGCACCGACCGGGCCCGCCCCAGCAGAAGTCCAACGCACCTCCCGAACCTTCGATAGTTGTTCCTCAACCGGCGCACGATCCCACGCCGGTGCTAGCACCGACTCCAGCACCCACTGCGACCCCTCCGCTGACACCGGCACCCGTACCAACGCCGAGCCCTGTTCCATCAGCGCCTGAGGCTAAAGTAGAGACTCGATCGGAGTCGAAAGTCGAAACGTCGACGGCCACTAAGAATATGTCGCATCCAGCACCTGTAACCGAGTCGAAGCCGCTGCAAGAGCCGACACCCCCGGCCAAGTCCGCGCTGACAGAGCCAGAGCCTAAGCCTGAAGCAAAGCCGGAGCCAGTGAAAGCGCCCACCGCACATGTCATCGAAGCCGAAGTCATCTTCTGCCAGATGGGACTAGGTAAGCATAATTTACCTGTAATTACTAATAACATGCGAATAACAGTAGAATATGAAACATTTAGAAGACTCTACATTTACAACGATTATTCCCAATTAATGACAATTTTAACGAAGCAAAGTGAAAAATCCAATATGAATAATTCTTCCAAATTGTGTTCGAGCATATTGCAAGTGCATGAAGGTTGCTCTCTATTTGCGTCGGCGTGACTTCATCGCCGCAGAACTCATTCGTTTTTGTGCGAACTGTCTGGACAATGGTTGGTTTCATAAAGCTTCAAATTTAACAAATAAAAGTGATAGGTGCTAAATACTATTACGTTGGATTGTGCAAAAAATTTTAAGCACTCTCTTCAAGCAACGTTAGATGGCGATCCTATCCTATTTATTAATAATTCCTTGCTTTGTTGCAGCTGATTTCAACACCCTGTTATTTTTGAGTTTTTGACGATCATCCCATCATTAGTTGAAATTATAATTGCAGTTGTTCGTTTGATATTGACTCTTAACAATGAACCACAGCTTTAAAATATCTAGAAATATTCGTGGTTCTAGATTCGTCACGGTTAACAATGAACCACAGCTTTAAAATATCTAGAAATATTCGTGGTTCTAGATTCGTCACGGCTTGTCCGTGGTGAGAGGGTGTTGCGGGGCGGGGCCGCGGGGTGAGTAGGCAGGGGCTGCCGCAAAGGTGGCGGAGCGGCAAGAGCGTTGACCGTCCGGTAACGGACCGCCAGCCTCTCACTGCGCACTGAAGCAGAGGATGCCCGAAAAGCGAACCTATCGCCCAAAACAAAGAAATCGCCAGACTGAAACTAAACTTACATCTCTTATTAGCATTGTCTCTTTTTAACGGTTACATCCTGTTAGAGAAAGTTGGATTATTTTAATATTTCTGTAACGATATTAATTAAATCAGCGACTCCTAAATTCAAACTCATGGTTTCAATACTGATTTTTAACAACCAGATTAAAATGGACCGTGTTGTGCATAAATGGTCCCACCCACAATAACATAGTTATTCAGATTTGTGAGATAAATGCGTTTTTCTTGTGTCAAAAACCCTGTTACATTATGTTGTGTATATCATTTTAAAGAAAATCGAATGTAGATTTTGGGTTACTTGTTATTTTTCAGAAGTCTCTCATACTTGGAAACAAAATGAAAAAAAAGTCTCTGGATCATTATTCTGGCCAGTTCGTTCTTAGGTTCATTCAAAGTTTTAAATAAAATACTAAGTGTATTAAAGCAAAATAAAATCATTCACTTCTGACCGTGAGTCATATATATCAACCCACGTTCACCGACATTAGTTGCATGGAATAATTAACCAGTCCCGGCCCATCACATACTGTATCGCAACTCTTATCATGAGTTAGTTATGGTTTCCCGCACAATTTCGCAGATATTACCTACTTTCGTTTCGTTATCTTATCCGAAATCACTCCGCTCTCGGAACAGCCATGTATGATTTTAACTGCTATTGTTATTTTCCATATACTGTAAATGTTGGCTTCAGTACCTAATAAAAATTATCGGAAGCAAATTCAAAGTTACGTCAATGTCAATTCTAAATAAATTATAGTTTCAAAAAAATTAAAGAAATACGCTATAATATATGTATACTTAACCTGTAATAAAGATAAAATTATTTTATTTTATCCTGGTGATCCTGATTGGAATACTAGGATAAAGTTATTAAATTATTGTATTGTCCTCGGTCCTTGATAGGAGTGCAAATTTTCAAGTTAATCGGCCTTCTACAAGTTGGTGAAAATTACATTAAAAGATTCCGTTACTTAGATAC
This sequence comes from Parnassius orleans, assembly GCA_029286625.1. Classification (NCBI taxonomy): domain Eukaryota; kingdom Metazoa; phylum Arthropoda; class Insecta; order Lepidoptera; family Papilionidae; genus Parnassius; species Parnassius orleans. Next base: position 677,633 of record JAGSMP010000178.1, read on the forward strand.
AAGCGAATCTAATAGAAGCTTGTTAAAAAGATCAAATTATTACCAATTTTGTTTCTTTCTTGCAATACATTAGTATCTGAAGCAAGAGCCGCTAAGAGTATTGAAAAGAAAAAGTCAAGCCGGTGGTAGAGTCAGGGCGGCGAAGTTGAACGGTGACGTACGGCGGTGCGATGGCACCGCGGCTAATTTTAGAGGCGGCTCGGAAGCGGCCCACTCACAAGTCGCGACTCCTCTGCCGCGAGCTCACGTACTGCTCCCGAAATTCCAGTGCCTTCGGGGATCGAATGAACCGCCTTGTGAAATATATAACAGATAGTGTTTTATTGTGAATACATTACAATGGGATCCGGAAACGACGACGCGTTGACACGTAAGTCATAGGCTTAGTGTCAGAAGGTTATTTGACTGTTGGTTACTATCGAATATTGCTTGGTCGGAAATTCGTTGTTAGAAGAGTTCTATTGACGTGCATCAGCATGACTCGATCGTTATGAAGTCATCCTCCTATAATTAATGCATCGTTACTCGGTTCCAGACTCCGATTTTTAGTGTATCTTTATCAGAAATAGATAAAATGAAACCGGCTTCGTCACAGTTAATTTAAAGCACGCCGACACTGGTTGGTTCAAGGAATCAGTACGACATATTTCTGTTGCATTCCGCATATTTACAAAGTTGATATTTTTATACACGAACGGATCTGTTCGTCCGGTGTGACCTCTGCACTGCAGAATTATAGAATAGTATATTATTTGTAAACTCTATAATATGCATCTTCATTAACACCTCTGTTGGATTTCCTGATGAAAGGAACAATTTTTAACATGCAACATAGACATTATCGTTATTAAGGATTCAATATCATTCTTAAAATTTTATTCTCTCTCACTAGATCATAACGATTTTGCAATAATCTTATCCAAAAGGAATTCCTATCGGGATCTCTTGTCACTATGATTAGCTGGGCAAGCTATTTTTTCATAACGTCCGCCTTAAAAATATGTAACCCTAAAAATAATTTTAATTTGGTGTTCTTTGTCGCTGTCGTGACTATTTGGCACATTGACCTAATTTTCATGTTTTCTTTTACGAAAGTCACTGACACCAGCCCTTTGTTTATTACCCTCACTCAAGCAGCGTTATTTCAACGTTGCCCCACTTTGCCAGCTTGCTTACTATTGACACTTGAACAAAGGTAACATTTTTTCCGTCGTTATCGTCGATGGAAATTTTGCATACGCTTAAATTTTGGTGCTTAGTTGCCATTATTATGGATATTATTTAAACGAGCGCCTCTAAATACAAAATCAAGGTTTTAAATCAATTCAATACTCAACACCGAATACTGGTTATTAATATAATACGTTTTTACATTATTAAACGGATGATTAAAATAGTGTCTATATGTTAGTAGTTATTTAGCAGTTGGACCTGCAATGTGTAACACATTGAACACAATTTACAACCTATCCGATTCATTTTTGTGTCTGACCTGAGAAAGAGAGGCTGCTTTTTACAGAAGGGCAAAATCTAAGAATCAATCTATTAATTCGAATCAAATTATTACCGGCGTGGAAACTTACTTCACACATTTTGATATTGTAAACAACTATGTTACATAACATATTTGTACAACTTAATCTATATAAACCTTTATTCTATATTTAACTATGTATTTATTATGAAATAAAAAGTATAGCTTTTAATTCCAAAGTTTAGTTTTAGTATAGTAGTAGTGTCAAATAATTATTTCTCTGAAAATAGCAAACTTTCCATTTAAAATTTTGCTCAGTATATAATTTCTACGAATCTTTGATAACCATCCCTAAAAATTGACAATTGTTTACTTCGCAAATGGACAAGTAAGAAATATATTCCGTATGTTACATCAAAGTTAGTACAGTAATCTTAAAGAAGAAAATTGAAGAATTTATGGGAATAATAAAGCTGTTATGACTAGCGATCCGTCCCAGCTTCGCCTGGGTAAGATGTATTAATTTGGCGTTATCTATATTTAAGATTTTTTCAATAAAATATGTCCAACTATTTCGGATAAAATATAGCTTAGAAGATCATTTTGATGATTCTTTTTTTATTTGAAAGCTGGTGCTCCTCATGTGGTCCCATATAAATTTGATCAAGATCTGACCAGTATTTTTTTAATTACCCTTAATAATGCGTATTTAATTGACTTCGACTACATTGATGATGTTCTCATTTTATTTATATGGAAGTCGATTTTACAAAATTTTTAATTTTACCACATGTATAATACCCAATAATGACAAGTCGAATCGGGCTACGTAATTAATACCGATTTAAACTTCATTATTTATCACATTATCTGGTCATAACCGAACCTAATCTACCTTATATTAATATAGCTCGGTTAATTAATTATTTTCAATAGTTTTATTCATATTGCCTACTCATATTGGACTCTAATCACTTGGTGCATAACATATACATATTTCGGCTTGCTACCGTCATCGTTGCTGTATTTTCCGGGAAAAGCTCAGACACTGAGTCGCAACACGTAAGGGTGGAGCGGGCTCGGCACGCGAGATCGATCGTGGCGCCAGACCTACCCACCGTCTGCTCTATCTATAGAGAAATTTTCAAGTGCGCGACACAGCCTTACATGGTTTATGTCAATTTAATGCGAACGCAACTGCGGATGGTTGATCTTCGACTACTTTCTAAACCGTAGTTTTTAACTGATAATGTACAGTCGGCAAAATGCTCTTTATAATTACGTTGCATTTGATAAAAACTTTCGTGTCTACAAAATACTCTTGCTATTCAAGATTTATAGGATTAGGATCATTCTAGTTAAAGTTTTGTGACTGCAACAATAAAAGAACGTTATCAGAGTACATATATGCATTTATGCTTCAGTAAAACAAACACGACTAATTACTTGAACAAAGTTAAGATAACTTATCAAAATGACTACAGAGATGACACTGTGACTGTGACGGTCTGCTCTTATCTATTGTAAGTACATGGTATCATAACTGGGCGAACAATTTCCCAACCTTGTGCAAGTCTACACGCGTAGGTAAAAGTTGCAGTGGCGGTCGCCAGGTGAGTCATGGGGAATTTTGTTCACCCTCTACATCGGCTAGGGGTGCTTTAGTAACCACATAACTTAGTCATGTGATGGTCATTACTATGAACACAACGTAATGTTCGTTTAATTGTTAAATTTATTATAAACTATTTTCTATATGAAAAAAAATCGCATGTTACCACAAACGACCAATACCATAGTCCTTTAAGTTACAGCTACACAGTTTTACAATTTCTCATCTTTTAGTTTCCCCTCCTGTCTCCCTCAACAACTAAAAGTGCTATAGCCACATGATCTGTGGTTTTTCAACCGACTTCAAAAAAAGGAGTAGGTTCTTAATACGACTGGTATAATAGAATATATATAACAGAAGTTAAATAATAGGTGATTTTGATGATTCTTTTTTCCCACGTCCCATATAAATTTGATCAAGATCTGACCAGTAGTGTTTGAGTTCTCCTTAATAATGCGTATTTAATTGACTTCGACTACATTGATGATGTTCTCATTTTATTTATATTGAAGTCGGTTCTACAAAATTTTTAATTTACCATTTTTTGGAAATACTTTTTCAACGTGGTAGAGCCATGCTGCAGCTATATTAGTAGTATAGTTGTAGCACGAATGCGTCGGCTCGACCAGGGAAGGACCACGCTCTCACAGCATACCAGCGTAAAATAGCAGCTTAACACTGCTGTGTTTAGTATGGTGAGTGTAGAGAACCGGAGACCCTTTTTACTGGAACCGAGGCATTCCATCTTAGTCTTCACGGGTGGCAGCGCATCTGCATTTTGATTTGTAATCGATGATAGATGTAGACGTCTATGGGCCACATCGTCCACTTACCATCAGGTGGACTGTGTGCTCGTTTGTCACCCTAATTCTATAAAAAACGCAAAGAGATGCAACATCTCTTCGCAGTGCCAGTGAGTCAAGCTGATCGGAAAGAGTTCTGTTCGAGAGAGCTGCACGGTTGCCGACGATTCGAACAGCTCTGCGCTGGATGCGATCAAATGGAAGGAGCTGGCACTGGGGAGCCCCAGCCCAGAGATGGGAACAGTATTCCATGTGCGGCCGAACCTGCGCCTTGTAAAGTTGCAGGCGGTGTGCCGGCATGAAATACTGTCCCGCTCTGCTGAGCACGCCAAGCTTTTTAGAGGCCAATTTGGCCTTCTCTTCCAAGTGACCACGAAACTGCACGTCACTCGATATGTCGACGCCGAGGATTCCGATACTGGCTGAGGCAACAAGGGGAGTGCCTTGAAACTGAGGAGATACGACGAAGGGGTTCTTTTTAGCGGTAAACGCGCAAACTTGTGTCTTCCGGGGATTGAACTGGACTAGATTTAGTCGCCCCCAGTCCGAGACTTTGTCCAACAAAGTCTCGACTTCAGACACAAGTTTGTTCCGGTACTCGGCGACGTTTTCCCGAGAAATATTGGCACGGCCGGTGTATAGAGCATCACCAGTGCTGTCATCTGCATAGCAATGAATGTTACCGGTTTGCAACATGTCATTGATATGCAGAAGAAACAGCGTTGGTGATAGCACGCAGCCTTGTGGAACACCAGCGTTAATGGGCTTGTAATCGGAGCATGCACCGTCTACTACAACCTTGATGCTCTGATCAGCAAGAAAACTGGTGATCCAATTGCACAATTTCTCGGGAAGCCCATAGGAAGGAAGCTTCGTAAGAAGCGCTTTGTGCCAAACCAGATCGAAGGCCTTCGCTATGTCCAAACTAATGGCCAACGCCTCCCCCTTGGACTCTACTGCCTCCGCCCATTTATGAGTTAGGTAACCTAGAAGTTCACAAGCCGAGCGACCGCGACGGAAACCGTACTGGCGGTCACTAATCAGCTGGTGATCCACAAGGTACCGCATGAGCTGGCTGTTGATAATGGACTACATTATTTTAGAGAACAAGGAGGTGATGGCGATAGGCCTATAGTTGGACGGATCAGAGCGGTTACCTTTTTTAGGGATCGGGTGTACGAAAGCTGTCTTCCATGATTTCGGGACTTCGCCTAGGGAGTAGGAGTACCGGAAAAGACGCGTTAAAACCGGTGCCAACTCCGGAGCACACGTCTTTGGCACAATGGGAGGAACGCCATCAGGCCCACTCGACTTGTTGACGTCCAGGGAGAGGAGTGCTCTGCGCACCGAGCGTTGGGTAAACAGCACATCCTGCACTCACACCGCGGGATAGTCGGCGGTGTGTTCCCCGTCATCAAGAGTCGAGTTGGACGCAAAGAGAGCCCAGTTTTAAATTTATAGTTTAGTTTGGATTAGTTAGAGTCAGAGTAGGCCCCAGTCCCCGGCGGCCCCGCTATTCCTGGCTACGGTGGCGACCATGGTAACGGCGGGGCAGGGAGTGCTAAGAATCTCCGGTGGTGATACGGTTTGCCACCTACGACGACTCGACCTGGCAACTTATAACGCACGCACCCTGAGGACTGTCGAGAAGATCCTGGAGCTGGAACAAGAGATAGACAAGTTGCGCTGGGATATTATAGGATTATTAGAGGTCCGAAGAGAGGGGAAGGACACGGTAATCCTCGAATCCGGCAACTTGTTCTATCACCGGGAGGGCGACCATCTGTCCCAAGGAGGTGTCGGATTTATCGTCCACAAGTGTCTCGTTGTTAACAACGTTGTAAAATTGGGAGTGTGTCGACGAGGTTGCGTACCTTATACTCAGAATCACCAAACGGTATTCGCTGAAGGTCATACAGGTTTACGCACCAACTTCTGCACACCCCGATGAGTGGAGGAAATGTATGAGGATATCTCTAGAGCCATGCATTCCTCTAAAACCCACTATACGGTGTTAATGGAGATTTCAACGCAAAGCTAGGCACAGAGAGAGAACGGTGAGCTGAAAGTAGGAAATTCGGATTAGGGCAGCGGACAAGGGCCAGCAGCTGGCCGACTTCATGGAGAAAGAGGGACTCTTTATGATGAACTCTTTCTTCCAGAAGCGGCCCCACAGGAAAGTGGACCTGGTCGAGCCCCGACGGTTCGACAAAATGAGATTGACTTCATTATGACGACTAGACGCCAACTGTTCAGTGATGTCTCAGTGATCGCGAGGGTGAAAACTGGTAGCGATCACCGAATGGTTAGAGGCACACTGAACCTAAACGTTAAGTTGGAGAGGTGTCGTCTAATGAAGTCAACGCTCCGTCCCACTCGACTTGTTGACGTCCAGGGAGAGGAGTGCTCTGCGCACCGAGCGTTGGGTAAACAGCACATCCTGCATGGAGCACTCACACCGCGGGATAGTCTGCGGTGTGTTCCCCCCGTCATCAAGAGTCGAGTTGGACGCAAAGAGAGAGCCCAGTTTTTAAATTAATAGTTTAGTTTGGATTAGTTAGAGTCAATGCTGAAGCCATTTGGTAAGTTACCTGTGGACTATATTTAACCCTTTCCCTGTCCAATGAATCATATAAGAACATTTCACATTTTAGTTCTGTTCAATAGTTCGTAAATGAACAATATGTAGGTCTTATCAGCTTTTTTTTAATCACTGCTGAAAAAACTATTTTCATAATGCACCAACTGACATGAATCCTAAACCAGGATCCCATATTTACCATGCTACGCTTATAAAGCAGATGTACATATATGGGTTATACTTGCACCTAGTTTGTGAACAAGGTTTCACGTGGTATGGTCACGCTCTCAGAGAATACCAGCGTAAAATAAGCATTAAGCTGCTATGTTACATAATATGGTAAGTGACAAGAACCGAAGACACTTTTTACTGGTACCTACTTAACGGGACATCTTAGACCTCAGGAGTGATGATCCATCTAGATTTTGATTCCTAATCGAGGATAGATGTTGGTCTAATGGCACAGCATTAGGTTACCATTACCAACTATTAGGTGATCATTAGGTGAACTGTTACTGTGACGCCGAGTAGCGGCGGCAAGGAATACACTAACATATATCATCCCGTGGGTGTCGCAAGAGGCGACAGAGGGAAACAAACCAGCCCGGCTAACATGGGCGGGGGACAATAATTTTATCCCCCGATTATATCCACTGACAAGAGATAAAATTATCTTGTTATGTCAAACGAGGAGGAGTATATCCCCGTTTGACATAATGAGTAGACATATATCCCCCGTCGGTAGCATGGAACCAAATGAAAGATAAAAAATAATGCTTTTTTGACATTTGAAAGGGACAATTTTATCCTAGTTCATTGGACGTGGGTTGAAGTTTATATTCATACAAAAAAATCTATCTAAGTTTAAGTCTATCTCCCATTTTATCTACTGTGGATATTATATCCACCGGTGTGCCCATGCTCTAAGGGTGGATACAACTAAGCGAGGGGATAAACATTTTCTCCTTTCCCCGGGGATAAAATTGTCTCCTGCCCATGCTAGCCCTGCAGGTGGGTAGCAGCATTTTCATGATTACAACTTAAAATAGTAAAAACGTGGCAACTATGGCAATTTTCTCCCCTATGAGGCAATTATGGGAGAGGCCTATGTTCAGGCTGGAATGAATGAACAGGTGTACTGTTTGCCCGCTTGTCATCGATGTATAAAGAAACAAAGCCGAAATCGTAGTCCATTGTAGCTTTCTTGTGAAAAATTAGCTTTGACAGTCTGTCTTCAACATCCTATCCCATTTTACTTACGTGATCTAAATTACTAAAATACCAAATTGACAATGACAAACAAATGGCCAAATATTCAAACGCTACTCAATTTTAAAATGTCGTTAAGTCTCGTGGTGTCACAATCACTACGACTTAAAGTGATAGAGACAGCACGAGACTTATCGCCATCTTAAAATTGAACAGTGTTTGAGTATTTGGGCAAAAGAAACGCATTTGAATCATGGTTTAAATGAGACCTTGTGTCGTGACTTCGAGGCAATAATTATCATTCAAGGTCCCTCGGTACTTAGCCAGGAGCCTCGCTGACTCACCGCGTGTTTACGCGGTCGTGTTTACTGCTACCACGTTGCCCTTATGATCTCAGATCTAGGGACGGTGTTTCAACTTAATTGCAAGCCTTTTGTAGCTTTGTATGACTCATACTCGACGCCTCTTCGCACCATTATGGAAAATACGACGCAGTAGACGCTGAGCACTTAAAGTCAATACAGATAAGAATGCACCAAGTTGCCTCTTGATAGTTCAAAACATATTTTGTGTTACAAGGAATCAGATCCAGTACGGCCAACTAATAAAAGCGAAACTAATGTAAGTCATCTCTAAAATTTGTTACATGTTATATGTCAACGGGTAACTAACTGAATGTACTTTAGTATGGTGGTGGTAACAAACAGTGCTTTATATTAACGCAACGCATTGGCCCACTAACAGCATCTTTGCCTCAGTATCTCAATGTAACTAATGTGACGCTAATGTCACTACGGTCCGGAGTAACGCTCATGGGGTCGCTGGCTCGCTGGTGATTGCGAGATGGGGGGGGGAGAGCGGCGCATGCGCGAAGAACGCAGTGCGGGACGATCGGAGCGCGGGGCTGCGCCGCGGCCCAGTATTGACGCGATAGTCGGGCGCGGTGCGTGTATGTCTGCCGCCTACAGCCGTGTATTACGTAAAGTGTCACCATGCCGGACTCCGGGCCCTCGCTGTGCAGCGTCCTCGACCCCCGTGAGTGTCCCGCGCCGGCTTCGCTTGGCCCGCTTGACCCTCTGTCGCGACTAACCCGCTAACACGCAGCCTTCTCTTGCAGATGCTTGGTTCGACCCGCAGAGGCTGCACCCAGAAGGTGAGTAGTGTTGGAGTGGAGGGTGGGCGGCGATCGATGGCGCGGCTCGGTGCGGGCTCCGCGCACGCACGCGCCATCTCGCTCCCGCCGCCTGCAACCTTGACATCTTGTCGCTTCTTGTGCCACTAACCCAACTCGTTTGCTCGCACTCTTCACTCTTCACTAACAACTTTTACTACGATCATTCGTCATATTCGATTGCGATTAAATCGTAAGTTTAACGTAAATAACTAGTAGCAGTTGCCAGAACGACGTATTACTGGTAATAGGCATTCCATCTTAGTCCTGGAGGGTTTACTAATTGAAGATACATTTATATGTCTATGAGCCACATCGTTCACTTACCATCATGTGGACTGTGTGCTCGTTTGTCGTCCATATTCTATAAATGAATAAAAAAAAACTATCAATCATACTCACAGAAATACGCGAACGGGAATAAAGACATCGATTTGTAATTTTCCGTTTACAATTGCATTTCTTTGTCATCGTAGTTCTGTCAATATACGAGCATTGATCATTAATATATACGAGTGAATATTTTACTCCTCGCCGGCGCGGCGGGTAGCGCAGGTCGGCTCTGCCAAGCTGGATTTAGATCTATTGAAGCGGGCAGCCGCGACACGCGCCGCCTTTCATCTCGCACGCACCACCGACTTGTCTACTGTAAGACGCACCTATCACCCGTTGTCTGTCGTTGCCAAAACTGCATTGCGTTACCCTTACAGGTAACCTAGATCATTAATGCATGTCACTAAGTATTGTCCATTCTAGATTTTCCAACTTTAGTATTCTAGATATTGTTAAATCAATTAAATATGTCAAAGTTCATTTTTAAACACTTCAACACACTTTTCACTGGAAACGAGGCATTCTATCTTAGTCCTAAGGGGTGACAACGCTACTGCATTTTGATTCTTAATCGAGGATAAATGTAGATATCTATGTGCCACAGCATCCACTTACCATGAGGTGGACTGTGTGCAAGTTTGGCACTTTTATTCTATAAAAAAACCTTTTGGAAATGCCACTTTTGAATCCAATTAGTACATTAATTCACATGATTCGTTCTTGCAAGTGCTTAGTATCTGGACTCTCTAATGTAATTAGGCGTCAGTGTAGGCAACAGTTCAACAAAGCAGGTCGGACCCGTCATCATGGCTCACTAATTATATAGAAGGCTGCATTGTTTTCCTGCCTCGAAAGTAATTCGATATACCAAGATTATTTTAATTCTTATATATATTGAAGATATGGCTCACAATCGTGTAGCTGCAGACTGCGGTACTGTGACTTTTTACTTGAAGCAACACTAACTTCATTGTGTTCCTTTGACTTGTAACTTTAGATTCGAGGACGTTACGGCTCAAGTTTCTCGTAAAAACGTGTTGACTGTCAATATCATTAAAATGTACTTATATAATCAAAATGTGTTGAATGAAAAATGGCATTCGTTTAATGTGTTATCTAAAGATGAGAAAATTAACATGCTAAGATCCACGAGGAAATGGTGTTTTGCTTCTTTCGAAGAGCTCACCCACATTCATGTGTCATCTTCTACAACTCTATCTGTCAAATCAAATCAAATACATTTATTGTAGGCTAGCTGTTCCCCGCGACTTCGCCCGCGTGTAATTTAGGGTTTTTTATTAAGTTGCGTGGAACCTTCATTCTTTTTCTAAAATATAAGTAGCCTAATGCCTACTTTCACCAACGACCCATAAGATTTATGGGACCCCTTAGCATATTTAGGGGCCAGTTAGGGGATAGTTTCCGTTTCACCACTTTTAAAGGGTCCGTTACTGACTAAACGATGCCCTAAATTTATGAGATGGATTATTGGTCCCATAACCCTTCACATAAGTAAAAACGACAACTAGAGGACAAGATGGACGGTGATCTATTTGATTTTCTTGATAATTTAGACACAACTGATACTATATTTGATATAAATCGTAGCCGAAGACTTAAAATATATCGAAAACGACCAAATTATTTCAACGATTTCGATGAAATAGATTTTTTCCGAAGATATAGGTTATCTAAACCAACAGTGATATATTTGTTGGAAAAAAATATAACATTTTTTTGTTGAATTTCCTGATAATAGGTAAGTACCTACCTATTTACATAGGTAATCAATTTTAATGTAGGTACCATAGTCCATAATATTATTAAAATGGTAGTTTATTATATATTTAACTTAATAGGTGGTAAACCTTTACACTTATTACCTATTATACCTAAATACAAAATAAAGGTAAAAGCATAAAAGGTTACTTTATTGCTATCCTAACAGTAACTTTTGAATGGAAAATGAGCCTGTATAGGTAGGCCGTAGGTACCTGTTTGGTGCTAACTTACCTACCATAGTAACTTGATACCGAGGTATATCTACTTAGTACCTACCTATTTTAATTTGTAGAGTTTGTGATTCACTTTACCTAGGTACATTGTTTACCGTAGTAACCTATTACCTCAATGGCCGGAGGCGAAAAATGGCAATATGTAATTATCGTAAAAAGACTATCGTACAAATAATGTTTCTGAACATTAATAAAATATAACTAATAATCATGTCTACTTAATAAAAGAATCAATAAAAATAACAAAATAATTTGTAAAAGTTTTATAATAATCATCAACATTTAATAATAATCAACATTTTATTGTAAATTATAATATAATGTAAATATTGAATTAATAAACTTTTAAATACGCTTAGCTTAATAAATACTAGAGAGTCCTGTACCTATTAAAGTATGAAGAAAAGTTTATTGAATTAAAGTTTCATGCGTAAAATTTAAACAATAAAATTAACATCAACCGATTAAAAATAAAAATTAAATACAAAAGTAAGTAATATTTTAACTGTTAATTTTATCTGTTAAAAAAATTAACAAATAACTTTTAACAAATAAATAAATTTAACCATTAACGCCATGTCTAAACCAAACGAAAACACCATAAAAACTTGCAGACCCAAATGCCAAACAGTCAATGCAATGCACAGATAAAATAGAGTGTCCAATACGGTGACTTGTCAAACATAGACTAAAAATATGATACTTTTATTAAAATATTCATAAAATGAAAACATCTATCAGTCAAAATATGAAAGAATTAATTTCTTCATTAAAATAAAACATGAATACGTATTTTTTGTATTATTATATATCATTTCCGATAAAACCGGTATCTATAACTGGGTATCAAGCACTATCGTCGTAAAAAATCTGTCACATAAGGAGGCGTGTCACAGACCCTAGCTATGGGTCTGTTGCGTTCGTGAAAACAAATTTTAGTTATGGGTTAGTTTAGGGGACCTTTTAGCTTAGCGGTCGTCTAACTATGTGATTGTTTAGGGGATGTTGGTGAAATTGGGCATAAGTTACTCCTTATAACATCAGCTAACTGCCAGTGAAAGTCCCGTCGAAATCAGTCCAGCCGTTTCGGAGATTAGCCGGAACAAACAGACTGACAGACAGACAGATAGACAGACAGACAGACAAAAGTTTTAAAAAATGTGTTTTTGTTATAAGTGCCGTATATATACTCACATATGCATTTAGTAGGTAGCAGTTATTTTGACATTACAAACAGACACTTCAATTTTATTTATTTGTATAGATGTTAGGATTGAGCTGACATTTTTATCTACTGGCACGGAATAAATAACAGAACAAGCGTACCCATCGTAAGCGGCTACTACAGCCCATGTACATCTAATACTTCAGCCAATAAGGCTATAAAAATAATACAAATAAATATATGTGCGTAGTCATTTCTAAGGTTTATAAAGGAACGTCTCACATTTTTAAAATATACTTGATTTGCTTTGCTTGGTCTTCATAAAGAAGCTCTGCAGTGGTCGCACTGGAGAAAGGGTAGGGTAAGGGACTCCTCACATCTAGTAATAAGCTTCCAAATCTAATAATAATCGTAGTAGTTTACTTGTCACCGCGTGTAATGTAAGAATTAATGTTATGAAATTACCGTAAAATAGAGAAAATGAATAGTAAGCCAACGTTGCATAGCTTGACAGCGGTTGGAGCGACGCGAGGCCGTCGCTCGATGAGTTGCTTCCGCGACGTCCAGATCACTGTGTCTAGACTACATTATTTAAAGTATTAAATGAAACTAATTTTCCTTAAACTAAAAGTTTTGAGGTATACCTGACGAGAAGATGTGCCGTAATTTCCCGAACGCTGCCCAGCCGAGTTGAATCCGTCGAATGACCTCTCGGTCGAAGTTGGACTTACCTAGTCGGACTATTTGTCCCAGGTAAACATACTCGTCAACAGCTTCGAGCTTAGTGCTCCCGGCAACTACCGGCATAGGTGTGACATGAACGTTATACATGATCTTCGTTTTGTCCATGTTCATCTTAAAACCTCTCCGTTGAGAGACACTATTGAGGTCATTGAGCATAGTGCTTATGTCCTCCAGCGATTCTGCCATAAGGACTATATCGTCGGCAAATCGAAGGTGAGTGATGTACTCTCTATTGATGTTGATACCGTATCCTTTCCAGTCCAGTAGCTTGAAAACGTCTTCCAATGCAGCGGTGAAGAGTTTCGGGGATATAACGTCACCCTGTCTTACACCTCTCTGTAGTTGGATAGGTTTCGTACTCTAGTAAATATCTCTAATACTCGCGTGAATATAATAAATCATTATTTAAAGTAATTCATTATATCCTCAGCGGAGATAATTCCCTATTAAAATGTTTTTAAGACCCAAAGGCTCTTACTTGCTGCTCAACAAGCTGTAACACCCTATTTCACCCCTCAGGGATTTAATTTTCAAAAATCCTTCCTTAGTCGGTGTCTCCATCGAGAAAGGAGTAGGATAATCGCCAATGAAGTGAGCCGTATGCTTGATTGCTCCCTCTTATATAAAAACCTCTATTCTAAGTAATGTAGCAATATCTTTATTTATTGGAAAGTGTAAAGTTATGTTTGTTTATCGTTATCAATGTGTCTACCTCGTTGCCCCTATCGGAGATAGTACGATATATTTCGTAATAACTGAAAAATAGATCGTTACTAAGTATTGTTTCACGCACTTTGAGAATGTTAAACACAGTCCGTCTTATTGCAAAATGTAGTTTAAAATGAGTCTCAGGTTCAAACTAGTCTGTACAAAGTCTCGGAAAAAATATGTGAACTAAAATATAAAGTATGGAATTTGAAAATTGGCGCCGCTGCTAAGTTATATTTTTTTTTATAGGATAATGTGGCAAGCGAGCACACAGTCCACCTGGTGGTAAGTGGTTGCTGTGGCCCATAGACATCTACATCCATCCTCGTTTGCGAATCAAAATGCAGATGCGTTGTCACCCGTGAGGACTAAGATGGAGTGCCTCTTTTCCAGTAAAAAGGGTCTCCGGTTCTCTACACTCACCATACGAAACACAGCAGTGTTAAGCTGCTATTTTACGCTGGTAATATAGCTGCAGCATGGCTCTACCACGTATAATTATAAGACTTTCACAGGCTCATAAAGAAGATTTTTTTATAGAATAAGGGTGACAAACGAGCACACAGTCCACCTGATAGTAAGTGAATTCTGTTGCCCATAGACATCTACATATATCCTGAGTTAAGAATCAAAATGCAGATGCGTTGTCACTCTTCAAAACTAAGACAAAATGCCTCGTTTCCAGTAAAAAGGGTCTCCAGTTTTCTACACTCACCATACAAATCACAACAGTATTAAGCTGCTATTTTGTAGCGTGGTCCTTTCCCGGTCGAGCCGACCCATTTGTGCCACAACCATTATATAGCTGCAGCGTGATTCTACCACTACCACGTATAAAAGATGCTACATTGCTATTTTAGATAGAAAGTTTATATCCAGTGTACATAACGGTGTATTATAAAAGACGGATCAACCGCGGTTTACCGGATGGTAATTTGCTATAGTCATCTATATCGATGCTCGATTAAGAATGAAACTGCAGATGCGCTGCCACACCCGAAGACCTGCGTGAAATATTTTGTTACAAATTAAAAATGTCTCAAGTACTCGTCACTCGCCATACGAACAACCCACCAGTATTATACTGTTATTTACGTTGATGTTCTATGCGAGCGTTTCCTTCCCCGCTCGAATCTACTTTCATGCCGCTGCCATAATACGTTTGTGTTTCCTCTACCACGTGTAGAGATACCATGTCAGGAATTTTGGCCTCTTGTCAGGATTGCGGTCCGATTTTGGAAATATCAGGATTTTTCGATTTTTCAACAAAGTACAGTAGGTGTTTGCGTGGGAGGGTGAAATCTGCGACGTGGATTGATCGCAAAAATGGACAAAACCAATAATTGTTTTTTTTCACGTTTGTCAATTACCTTTACAACAAAATATCTGGGCTTTTCTATGGAAAACAGGTTATTTGTCAGACTTTTCAATTTTCCATCTGGTAACCCTAACTCCTTGAGTAAATACATAATATGTAGTTTTTCAATAAAATTACAATAATTGCTGAAAATCATGTTAATGTGAGTTGTTAGTAAGACAATTGCGATTTGCGACAGACCTTCACAATATATTTGTTTCGGTGTAAAATATTACGTAACATGACAAAATTATTATTGTGTTTTGTCTCTGATGTTTCAAGGCCCTGTCGGCAAATAAAGTGCTTAACACAGATTTTTTGAACTGAGGTGTTGCTCATCAAACAGAATATTAATGATGAAACATTATGGTTCTATAGTTATGGATGAATATACACGTATTATCGTTGTAGCGCGAATGAGTCGGCTCGAACGGGAAAGGACAGCGCTCTCACAATACCAGCGTAAAATAGCAGCTCAATGCTGTGTTTCGTATGGTGAGTGTAGAGAACTGGATACCCTTTTTACTGGAAACGAGGCGTTCCGTGTTAGTTTTGAGAGGTGACAACGCATCTGCATTTTAATTCTTAATCGAGGATAAATGTAGATGTCTATGGGTCACAGCATCTATTTACCATCAGATGGACTATGTGCTCGTTTGTCACCCTTATTCTATAAAAAATTCAAAACAACTAATTGGGGTGGATGGGTCCGTGCTAGCCATGAAACGTTTACAATTATTAGTATATAATTATTATTATTTTTATATTTACTGTACAGTATGATATGGTTTCCGCTCCGTAAGTCGTAATAAATTGAACAGTCTTATTATTTTATGTACTACTGTAGTCTCTGTTAATGTAGGCTGCATCAACGTACCCGAGGTAAGGTCATAATTGCTACCTGCTACGTATAAAATGCTAAATGAATGCAACTCGCACGTGCCATACTGAGGACCAAAAACGTGATAATCTTTAAACCGAACAATTGGTAAAATTAAAAATTTTGTACAACCGACTTCAATGTAAATAAAATGAGAACATCATCAATGTAGTCGAAGTTAATTAAATACGCATTATTAAGAATAACTTAAAAAATACTGGTCAGATCTTTATCAAATTTATATGAGATGACATGAGAAGCACCAGTTTTCAAATAAGAAAAGAATCATCAAAATCGGTTCACCTAGAAAAAAGTTCTGAGGTAACACACATAAAAAAATACATTCGTATTGAGTACCTCCTCCTTTTTTTGAAGTCGTTTAAAAAATAGTAGTTAATCGCATAGTCCAGTCTAATCCATTAGTATTTCATTAAACTTTGTATGTCTTTAATAAAATATTTTGGCATTTTATATATTAAAATATTTCTTCGAGGATTTGAAAACATACAATACAATTTGATAACATAGAATTTTCCAGTTCTGTCGGAGCTCTGAGGGAATTACTATGAAAAATCAATAATTGACTTTAAATATATATATTTTTATAGCGCTCCACTTTTAATTGAAGTTCTTCTCAGTTCTTAGGAAACCCGATCCTGTAATTAATAATAAACTCTACTCTTTAGGAAATAATGAACGTCATAATATGTGAATTTCTCTAAAGTATAACACAAAATTTAAGAAATAACAAATCAACGTGGTCGATCCTTGTATTAAGGAGACTTCACGCGCCGTCAGCTGTCCCGCACGTGAGTTGTTATCGAGCATCTGCTCCCGATGACGTTAGATAACAGTAGAGGAAGTTGATCTTCATCTTTGCACACCACTTTTATTTGTCTTCATTTTTACTATTTTTATCTGCCATTTGTTTGAAACTATATACAGTATATCTGCCGACTCCTTTTATCATATCTACGTAGATTCAAACACGAAATCTATGCAACGTGCATAGATTTTATATTACGTGTATGTACCGATACTAGCTGACATGTACGACCTACGACCCCATTTTATAATAATGTGTCCAGAAAAAAAAATAACAAGCTTTTTTTTATAGAATAAGTGTGACAAACGAGCACACAGTCCACGTGATGGTAAGTGGATCCTGTGACCCTCGATTAAGAATCAAAACACAGATGCGTTGTCACCCCTGAGGACTAAAATGTAATGCCTCGTTTCCAGTAAAAAGGCTCTCCGGTTATCAACACTCACCATACGAAACACAGCACCATTAAGCTGCTATTACGCTAGTATTCTGTGAGAGCGTAGTATTGCCTT
This sequence comes from Parnassius orleans, assembly GCA_029286625.1. Taxonomy (NCBI): domain Eukaryota; kingdom Metazoa; phylum Arthropoda; class Insecta; order Lepidoptera; family Papilionidae; genus Parnassius; species Parnassius orleans. Next base: position 695,023 of record JAGSMP010000178.1, read on the forward strand.
TCTTTAAAGTCTCTAATATAAACGGAAACAAGTCAGTCCAAGACTGATATAACTAGCTACTCGTAGTATTCTGACATGCAAGCTGACATTTGCATATTATGTCTAATAGAAATGGAAGATGAAAATAGAAATGTTAGTAGAAGAGGCGTGCTGCAGCCCGAGTGGGTCGACTCGACTGAAGTATGACCACGCTTTCCGGACTTGCCACGTTTACCACGGTGAAACAAGGCATTCCATCTTAGTCCCCAGGGGTGACAAAGCATTTTGATTCTTAATCGAGGATAAATGTAGATGTCTATGGGCCACAGCAGTTCGTTTGTTAATCTTGTTCTATAAAAAAGTGGGAATGAATGAGCAATGCAGAAGGCGGTGCGGCGGCACGCGCCATGGTACAGGAATAGATCCGACGAGACGTTCCCTTGTGACGCGTCGGGATGAATGTCTGGAATGCTCACCGTATGCCACTTCAGCGGCATACTTGTCCTTGTAGCTAGTGGCAACGCACCCAATGGAGTTATGGATATGAACATATCGAACCTTGATTACACGTATAATTTCAATATTCTAAAAGCAGTTTTAAAATTGCTAGTTTCTAGTTTTCTAAAAATAGTTTCAACAACCTTGATAGCACAAAAAGTTATTAATTACACTTTACAATTCTTATTTCTGTCTCCTACATTATTCGCAGCAAGATTCTTTTTACACCAGAAGGCTGACTTAGAATATAATTTATCTTTTATAAATATACTTTTCCTTTACAAATGTTACTAAATAAACAACGCATATGGACAAAACATCCAGATCCGGGTAGGGTTACCAGATCCCAAAATGAGTTTTCCTGGGAAAATCCCTGACTTTCAATAAACTTCCTGACATTGACGTGGAGGCCGCAAAATATCTAATTGTAAAACTCGCGCATGTGCTTGACATATTACGCGCAATATCCATCAATAAAAAGTACGGGCCAGATCAGATGAATGAAACAATTTAATTGTTGATATTTGATTCATTTTTTTTAAATATTTTAATTTACATTTTTTATATTTTTCTCTATTTAAAAAATCCTGACAATTTCAAATGTTGCTGTCTCCCTGAATATTTCTGTCATCTGGTAACCCTAGACAATAATATACAATAATAAAGCCATACACTTGTACCATGCGGGATTCGAATCCATGTCTCAAAACGCTGCAATCAAACTTTTAGCTATTGCGCTACCGAGCCGCCTGGCATCATTGTGTACATTCGTCAAATACCAAAATAAGGTATTTTAAAATATACTTATTACGAGGTTTTTGTGTACAGGCACAGAATACGTAGTACAGGGCAACATTATATCTTGACGACGCTACTCGACGCACGTTTTCTTTTACATACTGACCAGTGACCTAGTTGGTTGAATGTAAATACCTAATAATTGATTAAACATATATTTTTTTAACTCTTATAATCACTCACGAACGAACCACTACTTTTCTACAGACTTCAAAAAGGAGGAGGTACTCAATTCGACTGTATGTTCTTTTTTTTTTCATGTGCGATTTCGATGATTCTTTTTTATTTGAAAGCTGGTGCTTCTCACGTGGTCCCATATAAATTTGATCAAGGTCTGACCAATGGTTTTTGAGTTATTCTTAATAATTTATATTGAAGTCGGTTGTACAAAATTTTAATATAAAATTATCATATTACTTAGTCTCGATTACTTATTATCATTATGCAATTTTCTTTTATTTTAAATGTTTAACTTTAATTTTAATATAATAATTCATTTCAGTGCGTAGTACACACACATATCGATGATTTCAACTAATACGTATATAATTAAAGTAAATATTAATGGTAATATTGTATTAAACAGGATTCCTAGTTCAGGAGCTAGGGCTCAATCGGAACCTGTGTATCAATTTTATTTGAGTCTAATAAAAACTATCAACCGTGTAGTGGGGATGTAAGAATATCCACTACCCCATATCGTCCCGTGGGTGTCGTAAAAGGCGACAGTAGTAAACAAACCAGGAAATGGTTAGCAACGCTTTCCTATAGCAACTAGAAAATAAAAAAAACTATTGCAAATAACCTCCTTACGAAGCAATCTAAGGGGAGGCCTAAGTTCAGTACTGAACTTGTATAGACCGTGATGGAATAAAAAGTATTATTATTGTTATAGTGACCACGCTTACATCCCGCGCATGCGTACGAGTCCTTACGGTCCGCAAACTCCGCTGAGGTATATTTATACCGCCGCCGCGGCGCCTCGTCATTGTATTTCTGTTCCTCCTGTTAGCGAGAGCGCTTTGAAAAAAAACGCGTTTACTTTGTCATTCCTCTGTGCGAATATATCGCAGCTGACTATATTGCGTTAGGCTAGTCTGCGCGATAGGCCACGTATCGGAACCGGAACTTAACCTCTAACATGTAGTTTTACTGATGATCATCGAAGAAGAAACTGTATTTCTAATTAATCTATTAGGCGGTTGTTTTTTATTCAACCTTTTATTTAAACCATTATTTAAAAGTTACAGCGGGGGGTTGACTTTTCTTTTCCCTTAAATCTGCCCTTTGAAAATGGCCCCTGCCACTGACACCGTAATATTCAAATCAGGTAATTTCATTTTTGCACGCGGATCTTAGCTACCTACTTAATTTTGTTAAATAATTTTAACATTGACTTTCCCGGACCACCAATGTTCCCAAATAGATATTATATATTACTCATATCGCTACCATATTCAATGTAAAGATATCATGAAGGAGCCCGGTCATACCGTTACTGTATGCGTTAGTCATAAATTAACTAGGTACTTAAAGTGTTATATCACTTTCCTGTTGTCTAAATGCACAGGTGTACTTTAGAGAACAGTGTTTTTATGTTCGCAATGTTTATTTTAATATAACGATTCAGTTGTTAAATGCCTGGGTGATGTTGTAGTTTTTTAGAACTACTCTCACTTATTTATAAATATCAGTAAAACTTTTATTAAGTTTGACCACTTATTAATCTATCTATAATGTAGTCAACATAGTAAAGGGCGTAGTTAGAACACAATGATCACCCCCTGAAAATAATTGAGGAGCGATCTTCTTATTGCAGAATAGTGATTGGACTCCATTATTACGAGGCATCCTTGGGTATCTCTCATTAAATTAATTCGTTACTGCCATTATAAAGTTCTGTCTAATCGGATTACCGAAATTTAAACCTTGTGGTGGTTACTCACATGTCCGGCTTCTCCCTCCCCTGCTCTCCTATCTACGCCAATGTGTTCATGTTTTTTTATTTACAAATTAGGCTTGTGATTCATTCATCAATCTACATGGACACATCCAAGAGAACCTTATTCATTGCCAATTAATTTATAATAAATGTTACGTTGTTAGGTGGGGACGCTTATTTATTTATAGAAGTCGAGCATTGTCAAAAAACATGCTACCGGCCGGGCACAATTGAAATGCTAACGAATTTCAAACGTTGGTAGGTTTTCATTATTCTACTAGCGGATTTAAACTCATGTTACGTGAGGTAGTTAATAGAATCAGGCGTTACTTTGCGGAAATCCATTATATTAAAGTTGGTAATTTTTAATTTGCCTTTAAAGCACCTCCCGCCCTGCCTCAATTGCGTGCACTATCCCCGTCACCACTAATCCCAGCACCGCTACATTAGGAAAGACACAACACCGACGATAACACTACACGTGTTTCGCCTCTACGCGAAGCATCCTCAGGTTTAGTAGACTCTGCGGTGGCTGACCGCTAAGTCCAAAATAAGTTTCCTGGTGTAGTGGTAGTGGGAGTAGTGGTGCTGGGATTAGTGGTGGCGGGGATAGTGCACGCAATTGAGGGAGGGCGGGAGGTGCTTTTCAAACTAGGTGAGACACGTCATTTTATTTTATTGAGCGGATAAAGGCAAAGTAAAAAAATAATTCCAATTTTAATTACGTGAGGTACTTTTGTGAGGCCTGTTGTCACTAATCCGGTCGTTTGCACATCTTCTTCATCGTTATCAGTCCAAAAAACCCATCGCTGGTCTTGCACCCTCCAGTTGTAGTGAGGTTGCCTTAACCATTACGTTTGGGTGGATTGACGACGGTAGTACCAGATTTCTTGGCAACTTGACGCTGCCCCTGGGTAATTTACGCTATGAAAATTTTTGTTATACTGCCATCTATTGGAAACAATAACACCTTTCTCGTAATCTTCTTAGCCGCTTCTTATCTCACCCATGAGAATCTATCACCCCGAATTGGGGTTATCGTACGTGAATAGAATAGAATAGAATCATTTTTATTCAATATAGATTACAGTAATAATTATTGAAAGTCATTTTTTACTTTTACCACTGGTTCGCAAAAAACCTCTGTCCTGGGAAGAACCAGCAAGAAACCCAGCGGGACTTTTTTTAAAAGCACAATTTACAATATAATATTTTATACAATTGTTATGAAAACATTTAGAAACAGTATGGTAGCGATCACCTCATTCCCAGGGGTTATTATCAGTCATGTACTCTTTAGTAGTATAATAACCCTTACTAGACAATTTTTGCTTAGTAAATATTTTAAACCTTTTGATAGATAAGGTCTGCATATTTTCTGGGACTTTGTTGTAAAAGCGTATATGTACATTGCCCCATGAAGGGATTACTGACTCTTTGGAGTCGAGTAAGTGGTATAACTAACTTGTGCTTGTTGCTAGTATTTACAGAATGTACATCACTATTTTTAATAAAATATTTTTGTTTTTGTGTACATACATTAAATTCTCGTAAATAATATATTGAGAGGCCAAAGTTAATATATTTATTTCTTTGAATTTTTCTCTAAAGGATTCCTTCGGATCTAGGTTATAAATTGTTTCTCACATAACTTGAAAACTGTTTTACAGTAATTGCTCTTATGACTCTCTTTTGTAAAACAAAGATCGTTTCAATGTCAGTTGCATTACCCCATAGCAAGATTCCATATAACATTATGCTATGGAAATAACTAAAATAAACTAATCTAGCTGTTTCAATACATGGAAGGCCTCTAATCTTTTTTGCAGTATATGCTGCAGAACTAAATTTGCTAGCTAGTTTAGATGTATGAGGGTCCCATTGAAGCTTCGCGTCAACTGTAATTCCGAGAAAAACAGTGGATTCAACAAAACCCAGCTCCTCCCATTGAAAAGCACACTGGTATTTACTTTATACCTAATATAGGTGTGGTGAATTTAATACATTTCGTTTTATTACCGTTCAAAAGCAAATTATTGACGTTAAACCAATGTACTACTTTTGATGTAGCATTATTCACTTCGTTATACTTCAATAATTGCCTTTTGAGTCGGAAAATCAACGAAGTATCATCAACAAACAATACTATATCATGGTTATTCTCTACCAAGTAAGGTAAGTTATTAATATAAACTAAGAACAGAAAGAGGCCAAGAACTGAGCCCTGAGGTACACCCATAGATACTACCGATCCGGAAGAACTGCTCCGTTACTAACAACTGTTTGCGTTCTATTATTTAGATATGAGATAATAAGTTGAAGCGCCATGTTTTTTACACCATAGTCAAAGCATAGTACAATATATAGCAACATGATCAATCATCTCTAAGCGAAGGTCAACCTTAAAGTACGCATTAAATTCTTGAAAAATCTGCTTCTATTGATTCCGTTCCCAAGGCTACATAAGGTAGCTGATGTGCTTAATACATTTTTTAGTTATATCATAATACCATATTGCACTTATACGATAATACGAGTAGTCGTATATCAAGAAAACACTAATTAATCCCTCTTTTATTTTCTAAAAAAACATTTTATATTGCTACTTTGAAAAAAAATACGGTTTAAAAAAAATTTTACGTGGACGATAATTCTCTGATAACTGGTCGCGAATCACGATAATTCCCGAAAAAATTGACGTATTATCTTCACAATTACATCAACTGGTTCCCTATTTCATATCAATAGCCTAGTAGGTACACGTAGTTTGTTAATAAAATGATTTTCAACTTTTATAATTTTTATTGCTATTAAAAATTTAAAGGCTCTTTCATTTTTTTTAGGCCTTGATAGACAAAGGACAAATGTACCATACAGCCTATATCGATTTTATACTTTGTGTAATAGATTTATTTAGGTAAACATTTTTTTTCCCTGTAGGTTACACTACCTGTTAAAATAATAGAGCGCTAAATTTAAAACACGTAAATATTTAAAATTAAATAAAAAGGCTCATGAGGCGTGCACTTTTGGATTTTTCAAACTATTTATAGCTCGTGCGACTGCTCAGTGTATCCAAAATTTTCCATTACCGAACAAAGACATTGTATTTTTAGCATCGATAACTCAGAAAGTAGGTATAGGTCAAAATTATTACATTAATGGAAGAGATAAGCTTGTACTGTACTCGCCTGCTTCGCTGAGCGTAAATTGAACTTTAATAGTATCATTATAAAAAGTATTTGTCTTATTCCACGATATTATCGACTTGTTTGTCAAATTTTGTTGGAATCTGTCGAGCCGTTCAAGCGGGGTAGAAGGACAAACGTCCAGACAAACAAACTTTCACATTTATAATATTAGTATGTGACTGCTGTATCCTTGAAACAGATTCAGATCCAATGCAGGTCTTCGACTCAGTATATGCTAAAGTAGACCCTTACAAGTGAGCCCAAAATATTCGCGATATAACACTTATGTATTATAATAAATATTATGTTTTACTGCATGTTAAATCTGTACTAATATTATAAAGAGAGCATGTGAATTTTGTGAGTTTGTATATGTGGAGGGTAATCTATGGAACCACTGCACGTATTTGAAAAATTATTTCGCCATTAGAAAGGTATATTATTCCAGATGGGCATAGGCTATATATTATATATAAATAATTGTTCAACACGGGCAAAGCCAGGGCGGTCCATAAGGAATTACATAAGTTATTGACACTAGAATTAGTACGTAATATTATGTGAGTCACACCTCGCAACAACAACTTTAAATGCAAGTTTTTATGTAGGTTTATTACTAATCGATGAGGTATCTCTTCTATTTTGGGAGTTCATGTTTATGCATTATCTCGTGGATTTATGAAAGGTTATGTTAAGGTTTCATATTATTATGTCTCAGCATCAGCACACATGAGATGAAATGTAATGAAATGATAAATTAGCAACGTCGGGAATTACAACCAAGTTAAAATTTGTAAAATTATTTTAATTCCATTTAAATAGCCGCACCCTCTAATAAGTATAGTGTGAATAAGCCGGCACGGCATGCGGGTGTGTTGCTGCACTCTTTAGAGCAGTGATTCCCAACCAGTGGTCCGCAAGAGCTTAAATATGGTCCGCGAAACATTTAAATATTTTACCTACCTAATCGTTTTAAATAACACATTTATTATTTTCTCGTCACGTGGGAGTGCAACACCGCGCGTCACGTTAGTAAGTACCTACTAGCTATTATAATAAATACACAAATAATACTGTTGATGAATACTTCTTTTCAGTTTAATATACAATTATGTTAAAAGTTGTGATTATAATTTATTGATTGTTAGAAGTTTTTTTTCACCTTGTGGTCCCTGCTAACTACAAAAAAATCAAAGTAGTCCCTGGTCAAAAAGGTTGGGAAGCCCTGCTTTAGAGTATACTCATAAGCATAGCTCGCTTATGAATAAGTTGCACTCACATTGCACAGCAAGTTGCCGACGCAATCGTATCTATTATTTAGGACCCTAGCCTTTTGGCATTTTAGTGCCAATTTCAACTAGCACGAGCTTCTTCTCATTTATGTGAAGGTTATGGTTATGGAGCACTTAGTACGTGGTTGCTCAAGTGTGTGTTGGTGAACTTCACATGTCCTCGAAATATTTTATTCATCAAACATGCAGGTTTCCTCACGATGGTCCCTTCACTAAAGTTGGAATTAAGAAATGTATCGGCACCGGCGGGTATCGAACCCGGGTTTCTCGCTTACTGTTTCATTTACGGCAAGCAGTTAGCCCTAAGCTACCAAATACCGACGTTGTAGAGCCATGCGGCAGCTATATTATGGTTGCAGCTCGAATGGGTCGGCTCGAAACACCAGCTACAGAATGCCAGCTTAAAATAGCAGCTAAATGCTACTGTGTTTCGTATGGTAAATGTAGAGAACCGGAGACCCTTATTATTCCATCATAGTCCTCAGGGGTGAAAACGCATCTGCATTTTGATTCTTAATCGAGGATAGATGTAGATGTCTATAGAGCACAGCAACCACTTACCATCAGGTGGACTGTGTGCTCGTTTGTCACCCTATCCTATAAAAAAAATACTCGTACAACACAAAACACATTTTAAAACACTGACTGGAATAATGACATCTAATTAAAAGTATTTAATAAGTACTTAAGATAACCTTTTATAACCGATTCGCTTATTACGTTTTAATAGAGATCGTCATGCTTTAATGCCATTTTTAATAATATGTACCTTCATGTAGGTCAAGACTATTTTACTGCAAGGAAATTTTATGACTGTAATTTCTGTAAAATCCATTGTTACGTACGGTATCTCAGGCACGTATAAAGACCAAGAGCTCAAGGCCAAGTTCTTGGGTCAGCGTTAAGATTTGTGAACACGTTCGAGGTCGAGTTCATTTGGTTTACAGGCGATAAGAATATCAACACTCTACGAATTATTTCCTATCTTTTTAAATTTCTCCGTTTGTTTTTTTTTAAACGTTATCTCCACTCTAGAAATTTCTCCTGTATCGTGGGGGCAGATTACATACATAAATTTTACAAGGACAAACATCCAGACCCGGAACAATTATTATACAAATACTTGTTCCGTGCGGGATTCGAAACCGCGGCTCTTAGCGCTGCAACTCATTGCTAGCCATTGCGCCACGAAACCTTTAACTTTATTAATTAAATCGTATTATCTAAAAAGTTCTACTATAAATCTTGAATATTTTTAGTTAAACGTTATTTGAAGCTATTTTAAGTGAAGTTAGTTACAACATGAATGGTAATATCTTAAATTATCAGTCATGTAACAACAGTTAAAACCTACTAAAAGAACTAAAAATAATGTTATCATCGAACTCGGTTTATTATGTTATTAATCCCAACATCAGATCTTGACCAAATTTATTTAATTACTAATAACTTAATTATATGGACACCTTTCAAACGTAGAAAGAATAATTGAAGTCGGACAACGTGGTAAAGATTTATTTCTGAACTAACATAGAAAAATATTCCGACGAATTGAGAACCTCTTTTTTTAAGTTGGTTAAAAATAAACTCTGTTGCTGCTGCACGTAATATTATACAAGAACATATTATGAGCCTTCACAAAATAACAAGTGGCTGCCTTAGAATAATTAAGTCTAAGGTGGCACTGTGGCTACAAAATAAATAATAGTTGTTATGGGGTAGAGTTCACTTGCACTGCGCCCTAATCTAGCCGCTAATTTGGCTTCCCTTCGACTTGGATACTGTTCCACTGCGACAACATGTTAGGGTTTATTCGATCGTGTACCCGATAAGCTGTAATTTCACTGTACGCAACCTGAGTTCGAAGCGCGCCGGCACCACTGATGGTGATTGCATTTTAATGTGCCGATTTACAAAGTTTTCTTACTGTAAATCAAAACATCGTGAGGAATACTCCATGTCTAAAAAATAAAAAACGTTTCCGAGGTTCTCCATGCCCAAAAAACCTTTCTGGAAACCCAGCAGTGGTACGTATCTATATATTGGCTATTAACGTTTTTACTCTTACTTAATCGAAGGTTAAGTTACCGATTACATAATCATTATTGTTGGTTTTAACATGCTTACCTACTACATAATAAATCAAGTTAAGTGATCTTTTTGCCTCTGTCACTTTGAAATATCTATATTCACTTTGCCTTCAAAATCCCCATGTCAGTTGTTACCCTTGTCAGAATCAGCAGTACTGTGCTGTAGGTTGTGTAATGTTTATCAGATCAAACGGCGGTCGATAAAGTCCGGTGGCAACGACCGCCGCCCCCCACCCCGGCCTGCGCCGATCCCACCCCTCCGGGCCCCCATCGCCACCTGCCTACACTGTCGAATAAAAATAGCGCCTGCTCGATTGTTTTGGCAATCATTTGCAAAAACACTGCTTGTCGCAGTCGATATTTTGAAAGGTACCTGTCATACCTTCGTGAATAATTACCACGCCGGCGGCAAACTTTCCATTTCCATAACAGTACGCCGAAACTTTCGATTGCAGAAACTTCTTGGGCTAGTTTTTATGTCAAACAAAATATAATATAATATCTTTGCTGTACTGTAAATAAAGTTTTAAAATGTAAGCGATACGGCTCAATACAAAACATCATCGGGCTCTACTCTAGGATAAAACGAAAGTTCATAAAATGTAGAGTTCTTCCGGGGTTGGACGATAGCTTTAAATTTCATATAAAGTTACCTACCAACCTAAGTTCGATTTTCCCGCTGTGAACACTGATATCATAATCACCACAATCCACCACATATCATAACAAACGCTTCCCCCAAGGAATGCCATAGAGTATGGCAAAAATCCCCCCTCCCCCCCGATCCATAGTTAATCTCAATTTTAATTAATTTATTACTTGCACGGTAAAAAAATCAAAAATATAATTAGAGGACGTGCCGTCTGGCGCACTTAGGTACCGCTCTGTGTAGACTGTAGAGACACTACAGGCTTATAGACTGTTAAAGTACTTTATATGATGTTTTAATTAATTAATTATAGTTTTAAGAATGCAGCGTGCATAACTATATTGATTATGAAAATAGATTTATAACAATGTGCTACAAAGGCAATTATTACAAAGGTAATTATATAAAGGTAATTATTTTCAAAGATATAACTTTTAATATAGTACTAACATATCCGATACCGTGCCCATCAGATATTATGTTAAACAGCTGTTATCGAATTACAAACAGTTGATGCTTTAAAGTTTAAACTATTAAGTGCAATATGTACACAGTTGAGTTTTTATTTTATTTATTTATTCTTTATTGCATTCCTTAAATCTAAAGAATAAAAGGGCGGACTTAATGCCTTGAGGCATTTAGTCCGTTTCTACCATTCAAGCCATGGAGTGGTGAGAATTTGACGTAGGTGTAGCAATATAGAATAAAAAACTAAATAAAAATGATAATTAACTACCCATTATATACATTTTACTAATAAAGAAAATAAATAAACTATACAAATATACCCTATACATACATATATACATATATAAACAGTACATACATATAAATAACTGCGAATTAATACGTCTGTTAATAATCTAAATGACATGGATGATTCCTGTAAGAAGCGTTGTCGAAGTTGAAGTTTTTATTGTTCTTCTGCAAGTTATAAAAGAAATTCCTAGAACGGGTACAGTTAAGAGATGTAATTTAGTATATTGACAACTCTGCGTATTACAAGACAACCATAATTTTGGAGGATAATAATTTGGATATTGCTTGAATATAAAAATTACGTTCAATTTGTTTTATTCATTTCATTATCAATGACATTGTTTGTTTTAACTAATACAACTCAGCTATGGTTTTACGTTGACAGTACACACTCGAAAGTACAGTGACAAGGATTTATAGGCGCACGACAGGTCCTGATGTGACCGCGAATTAAAATAATGTTATTTATAGAGGCTCAGTCGTTGACCTACCCTTGAGGTTGGAAATATAGCCATGATTGCTGCCGCTCTGGCGCCGTAGACATCTGCTCTGATTGGGAACACTAAAGCGGATTATTTACGTACTAAATCGGTCTAAAGTTTTGTATGCGACATAAGTGACCTTTCTTATTTATTACAATATCTTATAATAATCTCTGAAGCTTATCGCGAGGTCGCAACATAGCGCCGCTCACTGATACGACATATTTTTGTGATAAATAAGATTGACATAGTTACGATTTAGCATATACGAAAATGTATAATACTCAAGAATTTTTCTTGTTGTAGTTGTGATTTAGGTTGTGTACTTTATGTACTTTTTAAACAAACATCTTTTGGCTCACGCAATTTGCTTACGGTCTTTTTTTAACGATCATTTTCACAATGTCTTTGTTTAAGCCTTTTGTATTTTTTGCAATTTGTTGGCAATATGATTAAAACATAGATTTTCATATACAAAAATATAAGTGTTTTTGTGTCGTATAGACAAAACATATTAAATATTAAATTTCTAAGAAATGCACAAATCGCGCTAAATCGTCGCGAAATCTGGAAATATCGTAACGCCACCTTCCGTACCCGTCCGGAAATATCGTAACGCCGCCATCCGGACACGTATCGGACAGTCCGAAATAATAGCGAGCGCATGGTCGCACGGCGAGCGCGGTGAGTGCGGGTGACGTTGCCGCGTGCGTGGCGGAGGCCGCGTGCCGCGTGGTCGGCGGAGGGCGCAGCGCTCGGCCGCTCACTCCTCCGCCATGGCGCGTCCCAGACAGTCGCCGCGCCACAACGCACAGTACGTCGAGCTGCCGCCCCGAGGGCCAGGTACACAAACCTTACAATTTCACCCGGTAACCTCGCGCTAATCCTTTTAACTTGGAAAAAACTGTCTATTATTTTATTCGTAGGCGGCGATTCGCGAGTTAGTTCGTTGTTGACGTGCTGTCCAATTTTCTAATGGCCAAACACTCAAACGCCACTCAATTTTAGGATGTCGTTAAGTCTCGTGGTGTCACAGTCACTATGACTTAAAGTGATAGAGACAGCACGAGACTTAACGGCATCTTAAAATTGTGCAGCGTTTGAGTATTTGGGCATAAGGGTTTTAATTGTGGAAAATCTATAAAGTAACTTAAATTTTCGTTAAGTTAACTAAATTTTACTATTTAATTATGTCATGTTTTGATATTTTCAGTTATAACTTGCGGACGTGGAAACCTTAGTTTCACGTGGACGTTGTATAGAGTCGACTCCTTTCCTTTTGTAGATAGTTGTGCGCTTAGCTTAAGAAAATTTTCGTGTTTGTTGCCATTAGAATACTCTCATTTATATCCAATGTTTTTTGTTTATAAAATGATCTCGAATTTTGAGTCCAAACCACTACAAATGTTTTCATTCGGTCACTGTTGCATTTACAAAATTCGCTTCAAATTAAATTTAAACGTAACTTAAAACAAGTTAAAGTTAACGATACACGTATCAACATTTAGTTCGTTACTCAGCCTTTCATAAGTGACATCATGTTATGCCTATTCTATAACAGTCATGTTATAATATTTTACCTTAGTGTTATTTAGTAATTTTTATCACGTAGGTAACATTTGATCGCGTGCTGAATTTGCGTTGCCTTCGCACATCGTGATTTTGTCTAGACTAGGTAACAATTTAGACACTTAATTAATATTACCTAGGCAGTTATTTTTGCTAAGTGTATATTTTTATTCGGACGGGGCGAACTTGTTCCGACCGCTAATGTTACCGGTTCCGTGCGTGTCATCAGATATCAGGGCGGCACACCGCGAGGAGCGAAGACCTACTAATGTCAGGCGCATTATTGACAACACTTATCCGTAGCTACAGAAAATAATGCCTGCGTTTTATTAACTCGGCTAGTGCGTAAGTTGATTGCTGTTTTATAATTTTTTACTTCAATTACAGCTTATAAAAGTCCACTGTTGAACATAGGCCTCCCCCATACAAGGGGGATTATGCCTTAGTTGCCACGCGTGGCAGGCGGGTTGGCAACCGAAGTTTTTAATTATATTCAGTTTTTATCAGGAAGGTGCTTCTGCCCATCTCCTGTTTCAATGTCCCTCTGTCGCCTCTTACGACGCCCACGGGACGATATGGGATAGTGGGTATTCTCATACCGCCACTACACGGTATAATGTTTTACTTAATGAAACGCAACTACGTTAGTACGGTAGTAGGACTCATGTTCTATTTATTTATTTATTTAGGCACCAACAAGATACAAGCTGTACAAATTGTAATAATAAACACTTAATCTTAGAATAAAACATGCAAACAAGCTTTATCTTAGTTCTAGGTAACCATGGCTAGGTAAAAATAACAAGAAGTAGACAACTAAAACACAAAAAAGCTTAACAACTTAAATTAAAAAAATAAAAAACCCCCGAAAGAAAAATAGCTGATGATCTTGAAACGGCTGAACAGATTTTCTTGAAACATAGCTAAGAACACTCTCGATTAAGACACCTTTCAAACGAAAAAAACTTAATCAAATTCGGTTCATCCATTCAGGAGCTATGATGCCACGGACAGACATATAGATACACACTACGAACTTATAACATCCCTCTGTTTTCATCGGGGGTTTAAAAAAAGGAAAATTGTGAGTAAAGGGAACTAAACAGACTAACGATTGTCTTGGATAGTGAAAAATTGTAAGTTAATTAATTATGAATAATTTATTTTTTTAATTTCATGTTCATCTCTTTTCTATTTTTGGACTACATATAAGACTATAAGACTAGATTTTTTTATCTAGGTCTATTACCTATTTCTGCCTCCAAATAGCAGTGCGTGATTTGCTGTGTTCCAAGTGTCTGAAGCCTTCTTTATTTATAGTTGGTTACAGGTGTCCAAAGGCTGAAATAGCCACTTACCATCTGGTGGACTGTAACTGCATTTGTCACTTCAACTTTATTAAAAAAAAAACCTAACTTATATTTAGTTATGAGCTATTTGCACAGTGCGGCGGCCCACGCTTACTAAACAAGTTTTGGAAACATCAGTGTTGTTTAGGCTGGCGGGTTTGAAAGTCGATACAGACAGAGTGAAGTCGAGACGAGACCGCTATTGTTACACCTACGATCCCATTCACGCCGGATGACCTCAGGAGCTTTTTGAAGTTTTGATGTGCGTTTCCCACACACAACAGAAGTTATCTGTGGCAAGTTTATGGTTAAAATGAAACGAATAAAGAGGTATTGAATATACATTTAAGAAGTAATATCAAGCCAAATATCGTGAGTTTAGGTGCAAAAGAGCAACAACGTTTCATTACTATTAAGTTTGCCGACTTAAATTATTGTTTCTAAGTACATATAACCTATAGATAAAAAAAAATTAAATGGCCTTCCGATTGTAATTAATTTGTATATTATGTAATGTTATATTTTTTATATAGAATAAGGGTGACGAACGAGCACACAGTCCACCTGATGTTAGGCGGATGCGGTGGCTCATAGACATCTACATTAATTCTCGATTAAGAATCAATATACAAGATGCGTTGTCACCCCTGAGAACTAAGATAGAATGCTTCGTATCAGGTGGACTGTGTGCTCCTTTGTCATCCTTATTGTATAAAAAAATCAATTGTTTAACTATTGCAAGTGTCTTTTTCGCGGACAGCGAAGTTGTTGATACCCTATTATAATAGACCCAGAAACTATATTGTTATTCTCAAATACTCAAACGTTACTCAATTTTAATGATGCGTTAAGTCTCGTGCTGTGTGCTCATCACTTTAAGTCAAAGTGACTGTGATACCACGAGACTTAACGACATCTAAAAATTGAGTAACGTCTGAGTATTTGGTCATTAGAGATTGAGGAGATTGAGTTGTAAGTTATAGGTGTTGGTGTGTGTGTGTGTGTGCAGTGGAGTCGCTGATCTACTGGCGAAACGCGGTGCGGTCGGGCGTGGCGCTGGGCGGTGGTCTGGCGCTGCTGGTGGCGCTGGCCTCGTGCTCGGTGGTGTCGGTGCTGGCGTACGCGGCGCTGCTGGCGCTCGCCGCCGCGCTCGCGCTGCGCATCTACCGCAACGTGCTGCAGGCCGTGCAGAAGACCAGCGACGGACACCCCTTCAAGTCAGTACACTGCGCGTTGCTTCTATTCTTTTATCAATTATAAATTTGGCTTGGCGGGCGAAGTGAGCTCCTTCAACGCTACTGCCCGTCGTCTATCTGGCGTATACGAGATCGGTATACCGCTATTTATCAGAAGCTAAAGATTTTCTGACAGGTCATAGTCGCTTCTTACGACACCCACGAAACCAAATCGGGTGACCGATTCTCACACGCCGCCACCACTCGGAATTAAATTATAAAACGTAAAATAAAATTTGAAGCGACATAGCCTAATGGTAGGATTCGGACCGCAAACCCAGTTAAGTCAGTGGGTTTGAATACGTAATTTGACTGTTGTGGTGAACCACTCCTTACACAAGCATTTCTAAGCTTACTTAGAGTAGTTAACGGGAGTATTAATAATATTAATAGCATTACTAGTATTCTTAAAAAAAAAGACAAATCAGTCTTCAAATATCATCCATATTCCATAACCACTGTGAAAGTAAACTCCATCTATAAATTAAAAAGAAAAATAATATACATATACATATAGCATAGCTTGCTTATAAATACTCTAAGGCAAGTTCGTTTTATAAAAATGACTGCCCCGTTGGTCTATTGTTCGTAAGCGCGATTGCTGAACAAGTGGTACTGGTTTCGAATCCTGGGGCAGGCTAAAATCAATTATTAAGTTTTTCTGGCAAGAAGTTCATAGAGAGTCCACCTGCGCTTGCGCAGATATTATACTCGTGCACTATAACTCTGTCCTGCGCAGATGGCTAGTTTCCGTTGAGACCGGCCCTTGATCAAAAATCAATCTGGAGGGCATTATTATTATTATTATTTATAAAAAAAATCCCTTCGTCGACAGATTCTCTTAACTTTCCAATGATTTAATTTATTTATTTTTCAGCATTTAATCTTCATTTTTATTAAATCTTTAAAACGGTTTTAGAGGTGCGTTTCGTCAAAAATCATTTGATAACAATATTAACAGTTAGGAAGAATACTAGTAGTTATTTTTTTAGAACTGGTACATTTAAAAAGATAGCATAAGGAAGGTATTTAATTGGCTTATAACTGTATTTTTAATTTTCTTCTGAAGTTTCATAATTGTTTTGGAGGTGCGTTTTGACAAAAATCATTCGATAAACATATTATTTATGGCGGCAAAGAGACTGGTTAGTATGTTTTTTCAAAACTGATACATTTAAAAACACAAATGTGCCAGAACATACTTGCACAGCGACTTAAAATTTGCTAGATTGCTACTTACCTGAACTAACGTCGGTACCTGCCTGTTGCCTACAGTGCGGTGACGTCACAGGTCAACGACCCTCGCAAGCCTTGTTGCACGGAAAGCATCTAGTACAATGCTGACGGGAGGATTTTTAATCATTCAAAAGATTTCAACGAAATAATGTGCAATATTTACAAAATGATATGATTAATATAGACACAAATATTTATACGTATAAGACAAATTTTCTTGGATCACAAAAATAGAGAACACAGCTTGTCTTTTTGTAAATTAATACGTTAGGCGGTCTATTTAATACGTGAGAAGTCCGGTTTGGTTGGCTGATTAACGTGGTTACTTACATATTATTTATTATTTATTTAATTTTTATTGAACCTTACAAAACAGTATAGGATCAAAAGGCAGGCTCTCCCAGTCAACCTTAGAGCAGCAAATAACAACGAAGGCGGTTACAGAGAACATAAAAAAATAATATAAAAAGTAAACATATACCCACATATCTAAAAATTACATACGTTAGCGTACGTGAGGGTAATGAGGTCGTCCGGTTAATATGGTCACTTTCTTATAACTCAAAAACTTTGTTTTTCATGGGGGCAAGGACGGTTTATGTCGGACTCGCACCGACTAAAACCCTATGGTGTTCCACCTTCGTCGCATATTGGCAGGGCCACGGGAACGCCTTCGCACACATCCGCTGCCCCACCAGCGCCGGCAGCCCCATGGCGGCCCCTCCTCGAGGAAGGATTACTTGAGTAATCCTTATTTGAAAAAAGCTGGTAGTTTTTGAATTATAAAACTCAAAAATTACAGCCTTGTTTGCATAGGTAGCTTGATACGATAGCTCTTCATCAGTCAATCCAATAATATAAGGTCAAAAGGTTGTGTTTTTGTCTCTGTCCTCCTCCCTAGTTTTGGTTTTATATGAAGTCGACCATATTACCCTCACATACCTTACTAATAATGCTATTATCACTATCAGCATAGTGACACAGAGCACAGGCGCAGAATAGCCAGCCTTTTGGTATCCTATTACATGCCTTAATTTCTTCCTTCTCTTTCCACTACCGGACAACCAGGCGGTCGGCGGGGCTTCGCCTATTTGCTGTCGATATTCCACGCATTAGAACCAACCGGTTTGCTTTGTCTTTCGTAATGCGTACAGCAAAGGAGTGGAATAATCTGCCGGTATATGTCTTTCCATCCGATTACAATGAGCGTTTTCAAGGCAAGAGGCTTTTGTTACGTTAAGATAGTGCGATTCAACACCTAGGGCTGGGTAACCACTTACCACCAGGTGGGATTGTAGTCAAGCACTGGCTTATAATAACTAAAAAAAAACACTCAAGACACCATTATAAGTCCACTGCTAAACACAGGACTCCCTCATAAATTGCCACAAAGTACGGTCTTTAGCCACATGCATAGTAGGACAACTCTCTCACAAAATACCAGCGTAAAGTAGCAGTTTAAGGCAGCAGCTTAAAACTGCTACTTTACGCTGCTATTTTGTTTCGTATGCTGAGTGTAGAGTACCGGAGACCATTTTTACTGGAAACGAGCCATTCCATCTTAGTCCTCAGGGGTAACAACGCATCTGCATTTTGATTTTTAATCGAGGATAAATGTAGATGTCTATGGGCCACAGCATCTACTTCATCAACCATCAGGTTGACTGTGTACTCGTTTGTTACCCTTTATTCTATAAAAATATATAGAACCCACAACCCATGGGGAAGAAAGATTCTCGAATGGTAACCTTCGTACTGTCCAAGCGTAGTGTTGAGCGACCCCCACTAGATGGAGTAATGACCTGATGAAACTCGGAGGTAGTCAATGAATTAATGCTTTTAACATTACTAAACCCCGTCCCGTCATTGTGCTAGGGGAGGATCACGATAGTCAGTCAGAATGGAGGAGATTTGAACTCACGATTTTCAAGTTCACAGTTCACAGTTAACCACGAGGCTACTTTCGCTTCGTTAATTAGTGTACAGAAGTGTCATATTTAAAAATACTCTTAGATTGTTTCTTAAAAATTCAGTACAATATTGTAGTATACGAGGTTACGGTATGAAAGTGAAACTTGCACAATAAGCGAGATCACTTTCTGTGCAGTGACGGCGCGCCACAATCTCTGATAACTTTCATTTTGATTGTATTGTAAAAGAGTTACATGCCTCTTGCATATCTGGCTCATGGCCCATGACTACTCTATACGCTTTTACAACAAAGTCCTAGAAAATATGGCAGAACTACAGTTATAATTTGTATTAAACAAAATTGTTTACTAAGGGTAAATACTAATCATATTATATACCAATTTTTATTGACTCTTTAATAGTAAAGATAATATATTATATTGCATTCATAATAACCCCCGGGAATGAGGTGATCGCTACCATGCTGTTTCTAAATGTTTTCACATTTAATTATACAAAATATTAAAATGTAAATTATTGTTAAAGAAAATAGTCCCACTGCGTTTCTTACTAGTTCTTCCCAGGACAGAGGTTTTTTTCCGAACAATCGGTAAGCATAAATGACCGAAGCATCAATGATTTCCAACAAGTAGATATTTCTGATACTATTATTAATTTTTACCATGAGTTACTAAATTCTAAAAAATATATTTTTCTATCGATTGTAAAATTAAAATTAATTTTGTTTTCATTTGACCTTATACAAATATTACTTTAGCCTACATACTATTTCACAAAATGTTATACATATTTAAATAAGTGTAAAAAACTAAAAAACCTTTTAATTTGACACTTTTTGTAGATACCTATGTAGCGTAGAGCACTTTCAGTTCCGAGAACATGAGCTCATCGGCTGTATCAAGTTACAGTCATATGATACCGCTAAGGTCGCCAGCTACGTATCTGACCTATCATCTAACCATCTTGAAAGCAACTCGTATACATTACAACTTACAATATGAAAATTATGCAATGTTTTATAGAATAAGGGTGACATACGAGCACACAGTCCACCTGATAAAGTAAGTGGGTATAGTGGCCCCTAAGCATCTACATTTACCCTCGATAAAGATTCAAAATGCAAATGCGTTGTCATGAGGATTAAGATGGAATGCCTCGCCTCCAGTAAAAAGAGTCTCCGGTTCTCTATACTGCAACATTAAGCTGCTATTTTAAGCTGGTATTCAGTGAGAGCGTGGCGCTTCCCCGGTCAAGCTGACCCATTTGTGCTACAACCTTTAATTAAATAGCATGGCTCTACCACGTAAAAATCACTATTAATTTTAAAAAAAGCCTCATATTTCGCTAGAAGACAGGTGTCACTGAAATATTTGATGTTACGGGTAGATGATTTTAATAAAAATTTTATTGTATTATTTTAATAAATAATAAAACTATTCTAGATAAACTTAATATCTCGTAATAAACATTTAAGATAACCTTTACGAAGGTGGGGTGAACTTGGGATGATCTATACAATGTGTTTATTCAATACAACAAACAAGGTCTGCTTTACAAGTGTTCTGAAATATTAGTCACGCTGTTAAGTTATTTTGAATACAATTTTCAGTGGAATTAATTAAACATTTTCGTTTTGTACTTACGTACTGACTTATTTTTTTTTATAGAATAAGGGTGACAAACGAGCACACAGTCCACCTGATGGTAAGTGGTTGCTGTGGCCCATAGACATCTACATCTATCTTCGTTTGCGAATTTAAATGCAGATGCGTTGTCAGCCGTGAGGACTAAGAGAACGCCTCTTTTACAGTAAAAAGGGTCTCCGCTTCTCTACACTCACCATACACAGCAGCGTTAAGCTGCTATTTTATGCTGGTATTCTGTGAGAGCGTGGTCCTTCCCCGGTCGAGCCGACCCATTCGTGCTACAACTATACTATTAATATAGCTGCAGCATGGCTCTACCACGTAAAAAAAATATTACTACTAATAATATTTTATTTAATGTTGGGATTTTATTTAATATTTAATAATGGTAGGACCACGCCCTCGCAGAATATCAGCGTAAAATAGCAGCTTGACGCTGCTGTGTTTCGTATAGTAAGTGTAGAGAACCGGAGACACCCTTTATGCTGGAAACGAAGCAATCCATCTTAATCCTCAGGGCTGACAACGCGTCTGCATTTTGATCCTTAATCGAGGAGAAATGTAGATGTCTATTGACCGCAGCTTCCACTTAGTATATTAAATCTCTAAAACCTACAACTAGCACAATAAATGACTTATTCTATTCTATTCTATCAGGTGGACTGTGTGCTCTTTTGGCACTCTTATTCTATAAACAAAAGAAATATCCAAAATTCACTCGTAAATCGATATAGCAAATATAGTAAATCGATATGAAAAAAAAAATTGGGAGACTGTGAGTGGTTTCAGAATGGGATGTTGCGGTGCTAAGTGTTTGTGTTGGTTTGCAGATGGCTGCTGGAGAAGGACATCAGTGTGCCTGCGGAGCGCGCGCAGGCGCTGGCCGCCGCCGCCACCGCTCACCTCAACGCCACCACGCACGAGCTGCGCAGGTCAGCACCACCCACGTACATACACACACGCACGCACACACGCACCCACACATACGCACACAAACACACATCCACGCACGAATTTACACACGCACGCGCGCGCCGTGAATGCCATAGCTATATGAAGTACATTCATGCAGCTACGCAAACAAACAGACATACATCTATGTAACGTACCGATCGGAAACATTCATTATAGCCTATATAAATCTCATAAGGGGGTGGGGACTGTTGCGATAGTGGCCACGTTTACCAGGCAAGTTGGCAAGCGTAGTTTTTTATTATTTTCAGTTATTTTTTTTTAAGAAGATACTCCTCTCCTACCCATCTCCTGTTTGTCTTCGAAATATTTGTTTTTATTTCCCAGACATACAGGTTTCCTCACGACGTTTTCCTTCACCGTCGAGCACGTGGTAAATCAGCACTTAAAATTACAATTAACAATTTAATTGGTGCCAGCGGGAATCGAACCCGGGTTGCTCGCGTACTGTGAAATTTACAGCGAACGCTAAGCCACTGAGCTACCACGACTCGTTAGGGTGAAGGGGTACATTTATTTATTTATAATATTGAAATTGAACAATTTCAAAAATTACATTGTTTTACAGAAATATTTTATTTATTCCATTTTATTACGCACAGAAAACTATAGCTGTAATTTAACAAAATATTATCATGGATACTAATAAAAGTTTTTTTTACAATGGAAGTTCACTTTTTGCTGAAGATATAAAATGTTAAAAATAAATAAATCATCCCTGGTTGAGAGCTAAGGAATTTTAAAGGCAATAAATGTCTTAGTTCATTTGTTTGGTATAAAAGAGATCAACGCCATGATCCTTCAGTAACTAGTAAAATTTACTTGTAGAAGATATGAAACTTTTGCAAAACGTTATAAAATTAATAGTCTAGTATCTAGTAGTATTGATATAGTTGTCGTAAACTTGCTGATGATGAGGTCCCGGGTTTGAATCCCGGGTCGGGCCAAAATCACTTATTGGGTTTCTGTCAAGAAATTCTCAGTAGCAGCCCGGAGTCAGGAAGTTGGCGGTGTTTCACCCCGTGCCTCGGAAAGCACATAAAGCCGTTGGTCCTGCGCCCGATCTCTCCGGTCGTGTCGAATTACCATTCCATCGGACTATGAGAGTGTGGGAATAGAGAGTGCACCTGTGCTTGCGCATACACTCGGGCACTATAATCCTGTCCCGCGCCGATGGCTAGTCTCCGTTGAGACTGGCCGCCGTAACCGAAATTCGGTCTGAAGGACATTATTTCGATTTCTGTAGTGTGCCCAATAAAAAAAAATATATCTACAAAGAAATTAAAACATGTATAACGAGTGGTTTTTTATTGTCCTGTGTTTCTAGCGAGAAACAAGTCCAAACTTTAAAACAGTAATTTAAAAAAAAACCCGACTGCGTAAAAAGTTTAGTGAAAAGCGAAAACTTTCATATCCTATGTCACTTCTACAACCAAGACCATTCTAACGACACCCCGTATGTTAAGATACATCAAGCCCTTTTAGGTTACAGAGCGTGCCAAAGAAATAGACATACATACATACACTCGAAAACATTACCCTCTTTCTGGGGCAGTCGGATAAAGAGAGACACTACTTTCGCTTTTGTTGTAGAATCGGACTTTACATTTATATACATGCAGCTTCTGAATATTCTACTCTTTTGCCTCCATGTTCAGGAAGCGATATCTTAATTTATTAATTTGAGATTGTAGCCCTAAGCGGGTTAAGAATATAGAAGTTCATAGTGCTTCTAATTCAGTAGAAAGAAAACTCTCTAATACGTCCTCTATTGTATGAGTATTGGACCTGCTTCATCAATTAAATGTGTTTTCAAATTCATAGATAGCCTTTCTTTATAACAGTGGGTAACAAACGAGCACACAGTCCACCTGTAGGTAAGTGGATGCTGTGGCCTTATACATCTACATCTTTCCTCGATTAAGAATAAAAATGCGGATGCGATGTGACCCCTGAGGACTAAGATGGAATGCCGCGATTCCAGTGAAAGGGGTCTCCAGTTCTCTACACTCATCATACGAAACATAGTAGCATTAAGCTGCTATTTAAATGCCTCTCTTTTAAATCCTGGGAATGTTGATTGGAATGCTTGTGGCTTTTGGAAGGTTACCCTAGTTTCTACTACAGGCTTACTCATTGTGCATTGCAGGCTGTTCCTGGTTGAAGACCTGGTGGACTCGCTGAAGTTCGGCGTGCTGCTGTGGTGCCTCACCTACGTTGGCGCCTGCTTCAACGGCATCACTCTTATCATTCTAGGTGCGTTTCTCCATTTTTCTTGTAGTAATAATCATTATAAATATATTATTTTAAATGTATATTTTATTCTTGTTCAGAATAGAACAAGGGAGATAAAATAAAGCTCATTGGAACTATTACAAGTATATTAGTGATACAATGATTACGGTAGATACAATTCGGATACGTGCCCGTTGAAATATTTAATTTTGAACTTTTCTTAACGAACGTACAGTATACATATATTTGAATTGCATCGACAGTTTAGACTAAACAATTATTAAAAACTAAATATCTATGAATTATAGATTATATATTATTTGTAACGCCGATAATGTATGTATTTTCGTATAAATGAAAGTTTATATTAACAGTTTCCATTATCTATCTATTTAAATTCATTGCTGGACATAGGCCCTTTTAAGTGTGCGTCGTCGGCAATGCCCCTGATATTTGCCATAGTTGCCACGCTTGGCAACTGCAGTTATTATTATTATTATTAAGTTATTATCAAGAAGATACTGCTGACCATCTCCTGTTTCAGTTTCCCAGTTTCAGTTTAGACACCATATTATGATTAGATAAATATTTATAATTTCTCAGAGATGCATCCTCACCAGGTTTTGTGTATGAAGTGAATCAGCACGAAGAACTACTTGCATACATTACAGTTTGTTTAATAGGTCAAAATGTAATAATAAAATACTAATTTTACCGATCGATAGCTTAAAATTGTACATACATATATCTTTACTTCGCGGAATATTTACTTAGGTGTACATTTACAAATACAAAAATGAAAAATGTTTATTCAGAAACACTATTATTTTTTTACAACTAAAGTATAATATTTATTTTGAGTAAATGTTTATTAAAAGATACCCTTTTCAGCATAAAGTCGTGGCCTTAGAGTATACATAACTATTGCTCATGTATACTCTACTGTCAGAGCTCTTCGACGCTGATCTTCTGTGGGTGTCAATGAGTATTATGATGATATATAGAATTTATAGAAATAATATGTATAAATATATACACGTATACACGCGTAAAGATCATTTATTATTCATCATTAAGTAAAAAGCTATTTATTTTTTTACTTCTTAGCAGCCATTGTTTAACTAGTACAGACCCACCTGGTGGTAAGTGGTGATGCCTTTGCCTAAATATCTCTATATATAAAAATCAATTGCTGTCAGTTAGTCTCGCTAAAACTCGAATCGATCGATCGACCGATTCTGATGAAATTTTTTGTGTGTACCCGGTTGTGTTTGGATCCGGTAGGTGGAACTGTTGTCGATAAATGAATAAACTAAGTAAAAGAGGAATATGTAAGACAGATAATATGAAGGTATTTATTTAAAAGTGCATGCGCGCGCCTTGTGTTTTTGGTGGATTTTATCGCTTTTATAATGTTAAAGTTTATTAATACAATAAAATGCTAAAACCTACTAAAATACAAAAGTACCAAACATAAGTACAACTAAATAAATTTGACGTGTATGTCTGTAATATCACAATAGCTGCCTTATATTGAGCTGAGAGGGTTATTTGTATGCCATTAAGTCGTGAGTAACGTTCGGAATAGCTAAACCGTTTGTAATGAAACTTGACGAACAGATAAAGAGCAATTCCAGGAGTGATTTAGGCTATATTTTAACCCAAAAAATTTAACGTTATCCAAAAAAAAAAACGAATAATTGATAAAATAAATAGTTTTTGATTATCTTAATTCTAAATAATGCCACATTAATAGATCTTACCCAAGCGACACCAGGGTGGGGCGCTTGTCTACCATAAATATAAGGCATGTGAATGCAATATTAAAGTAGACGATCTCTAATTATATATTATTCATTAATCAATGGAATCAGGCGTTACTTTGCGGAAATTAATTTTGGTAAAAATGTAAAAAATTAATTAGCTAAGATTCGCGTAATAAAATAAAATGATGTGTCTTACCTAGTTTGCAGAGCACCTCCCACCCTCCCTCTATTGCGTGCACTATCCCCGTCGCCACTACTCCCAACACCACTACACTAGGAAAGACACACCACCGTCGATAATACGACCCGTGGTTCGCCTCTCAACGAGGTATTCTCGGTGAAGCAGACTCTGCGCTTTGCAGATCTTAGCTAATAAATTGTTGCGGTTTGCAGATCTCAACAAATAAACATCTTTAACAAATTAATTTTGCTAACTTTTAAATATTATAATATTTTTGTAGTGATATTGGAATGAAGAAATTTGGAGTGTGAAGTGAGCAATCGTGGTGTTGTTGTTGCAGGGTGGGTGGCGCTGTTCACGCTGCCGAAGGCGTACGAGATGAACAAGACGCAGGTGGACGCCAACCTCGAGCTGGCGCGCGCCAAGATCGCCGAGATCACCGCCAAGTCAGTGCCATGTATATTTTTCACGTCACAAACACCCACTTCAAGCCATGCTGCAGCTTAATATGGTTGTAGCACAAACGGGTCGGCTCGACCGGGGTACGACCACGCTCTCACAGAACACCAGCGTAAAATGTCAGCTTAATGCTGCTGTCTCGTATGGTGACTCTACGGTGATCGGAAGAGGAGGTATTAAAATGGAGGACTTAAAGAATAAGTCCTCCATTTTTATACTTAATCGAGGACATATGTGTCTATGGGCCACAGTATCCATTTACCATCAGATGGAGTCTATGCTATTTTGTCATTCTCATTCTATAAAAAAACTTTACCAAGATTTTTTAAGTAAAACTGAAGTGATAATCGATCTCACAGTCCACCTAAGTAAGTGATTGCTGCAGTCAATGTACACAGAGCCAAATTCAAATAAAGAAGGCTACATATGCATTGTCACCTCAGGGGACGAAGTTGGAATGCGTCCAGCCTGAATTATACTGGCTCTCTATGCAATTAACACCGGAACACAATCAGTACAAACACTGCCATTTGTCGGCAAAGATATACAGGGTTATTTTGCAATAACCGGCCAAATTTGCAGAGAAGGTTCAGAATAAGCAATATAGGCAAAAGTTGAAGAAAAATTAATTTAAAAAAACCTCAAAATTCTGTCCTTTTTATCTTTTAAATTCATAATACGTGGTAATGCATTATTTTAACTGACTGTCATTGATAAAAACTAACGCCTCCTATTTTACTACGACTGAAGCGAGCCTAATAAAATAATTTAACGGTTACTAAATAGTAGTAAAATTACTATGCACGCACACATTCGTAAGTCGCAAGGGCGATCTGTCGACAAAAACGTTGTGAATAGAATCGCACATAGAGGAGCGCGCGTACGCGTAGTTGTTGCCCATAAATCACATTCAATTTGTGATAATTTCAAATAAAAGTAGAAGCCTTAGTTACTCGTATTTTCAAAAACTGCAATAACGGTATATCATTATTTATATATTTGAACTTAAGTTTAAAATTTGGCTACTCTTTGAAAAACTAACCTTGTATAAGAGGCACCTATAATGACTCGTAAGCAGCTAAGGAACCTACCTCCTCGCGAATACGCCAATTATATAACTTTGTGATTTGGACGTCCACGTGTACTTGTTTCACCACCTGTAGGTGTATATCCAAATCACAAAAATGAAGATGAAATTTCACCAAATTACAACAATCGCGAGTATTAATTACCAATGAAATTATCCACGACTTTTTTGTCACCAAGGCGGCGCCACTTAAGAAATATTTGACAGATTTCAAAGTGGGGGAAGTTAGTTTGTTAGAAATATGTAGGTAGAAGGAACACGCTTCACAAAATACCAGCGTAAAATAGCAGCTTAATACTGTTGTGTTTCGTATGGTGAGTGTAGAGAACCGGAGACCCTTTTTTATTGGAAACGATGCTTTCCATCTTAGTCCTCACGGATGACAACGCATCTGCATTTTGATTCGCAAACGAGGATAGGAGGATAGATGTAGATGTCTTGTAGATATTGGTGGACCTTGTGCTCGTTTGTTACCCTTATCCTATTAAAAAAAGCGACCGAGGCATTGATTTGGTATTTACTTAGTCTAGACACCGCCTTTTATTTAATACGCAACTTCTCAATTATAATGACATTGTGTAACAAATAACTTCACCTCAGTCCCAACTAGGGACATCTGGTGAGAGGAAGATTATTAGCCCTCATTAGTTTACATAAGGGTGACAATCGAGCACACAGTCCACATGATGGTAAGTGGATGCTGTGGCCCATAGACATCTGCATCGTTCCTCGATTAAGAATCAAAATGCAGATGCGTTGTCACCCATGAGGACTAAAATGGAATGCCCCGTTTCCAGTAAAAAGGGTCTCTGGTTCTCTACACTCACCATATTACGAAACACAGTAATGATTTTCTGTGAGAGCGTAGTCCTACCCCGTTTAGGGCCGACCCATTCGTGCTAAAACTGTAATATAGCTGCAGCATAGCTCCACCACGTAAAGTAAACATACTACGTATAAAGGCATAATCAACTCTCGCCTCGCTGTACTGCTGTGCTCTGAGCAGATACTAGTGGTCATGCTGCTTCATGTCAGCAGCCTGTGGACTTGGCTTTACGTCGTCGGTCGGTATTCGAATGCTTTTATCTTTTAGCCGACTTAAAAAGGAAGAGATTCTCTATTCGACTGTATGATCTTTATTGTTTCAACCGACTTCAAAAAGAGGAGGTTCTCTATTCGACTAAATTTTTTAAGCTTGTTACCTCAGACCTTTTTCTAGGTGAACCGCTTTTGATGATTTTTTTTATTTGAATTTCTCATGGTCCCATATAAATTTGATCAAGATCTCACCAGTAGTTTTGAGTTATACGTAATAATGCGTATTTAATTGACTTTGACTACATTTATGATGTTCTCATTTTATTTATATTGAAGTCGGTTGTACAAAATTTTTAATTTTACCACTTGTGTATGTTACGCGATAGTTTTGTCAATAGTGAACCACATATTAGCTTCCAAGACAATAGTGTATCAAAAAATTAAAGCGCCGGCTTCAGAAGCTGTTATGTGGAATTTATTTAATTTTATTTTAATTTGAAGTCGGTTTGTACTTTTTATTAAAAGTTTCATTATTTTGCCCTTAAGGCCCGGCTTCTATCTTCCACAAATTCTAATTTGCACAAGCAAGCATGTACAAGCAAGACGGCGTGTGGACGCCACACAGTCATGTTCTTTGCGACAACTTTGTACAAACTGTTTGCGCATGCAAGACGCTATCGTGTGGATGTTGTGCAGTGCACCGTGTTGTTTGCGCAGATTTTTTAACAAACTGTTTACGCATGCAAGTCGCTACGTGTAGCCTGAGCTTTAATCCGCTAAGGAATATCACAAATTCAAAGTAACAACTAAAATAGTTACATTAAAGTCTTTTTGCCTTTCTCACAGAACTTTCTCGTTTTTTGAACTCTGTTCAAAAGGAAAAAAATAATGTGGAATGGTTATTTTCCTTTTTTGTATTTTTTTGTTACTCATCCTAAACTTTTTAATTACAGAGTACGAGCGGCCTTCCCGCTGGGTAGGAAGACGGAGACTGAGAAGGACAAGTAGGGTGTGAGGGCTTGCAGCGGTCCGCGGCGATTCGCAGCGATCCGCAGCCGCACGCTGCGTGCTGCTGCGTATCGCGACGTTTCGCGGCGCAAGAGTACTTTCACTGTTTGTTATATTTATTATGTACTATTAAAGATACTACCTTACGTGTAAAGCTTTATGAGACGAGTCATGCGGAGATAATTGTATTTGCTTTTTGAAATTTTAAATTAAAATACAGTCGAACCGATTACCCGTGTTTCACTTGCCATCCCAATTGTCGTACACTAAATTGAAAAAAAAAACCTAAAGAATCTCATTTACTTTAAATTAAAGAAGAAAAGTTCAAAGCAGTAGCCTAAATATCCTACAGCTGGGCTCTTGCCTCCTATCATACTGAAAGGGTTGTGGAACAATGAGGGTATCCACGAATTTTTCTGCCACCAGGACGGCGCCACTTTAGAACGAGTTGAAATATTTGACAGATTTCATAGCGGGGAAGTTAATTTGTTAGAAAAAATGAGGTTGATTCCTTCTGTAATATTAGTTATATTTTATGTTAATTAGTTACAAATGAATAAACCAAACTAAGAATATTACTAAAAGTAGAAAAAATACAAATAGTTAAATAATGTGCAAAAAATGAAAGAGCAAACCACTGAGGCATTGTTTTGTGTATGAATATTAGTATACACTCTAGAAACTGATAAATCTTAATTTAAAACTAACTTCTCAATTAAATGGCTTGTGTAACAAAAAACTTCACATCAGTCCCAACTAGCGACATCTGGTGACCGCAAGATTATTAGTCCTCTAGTCTTTGAAAAATATTTTTTAACACTGGCCTGCAGTTGTGTTCATTTCATTGATGACTACGGGATTCTCCTAAATTTAAAACAGTTTCATCTATGGCACTAACTCTATATATACAAGTACGCTGGACTGGCTATGCCATACAAAATGCTTATGCCAATTTGAAGCGCCTCATTGTCCGTACCGGGAACGACATCTGGTGATCGGAAGATTATTAGTCCTCTAGTCTTCGAAAAATATTTTTTAACACTGGCCTGCAGTTGTGTTCATTTCATTGATGACCACGGGGATTCTCCTCTAAATTTAAAACAGTTTCATCTATGGCACTAACTCTATATATACAAGTACGCTGGACTGGCTATGCCATACAAAATGCTTATGCCAATTTGAAGCGCCTCATTGTCCGTACTGAACTAAAATTGACATAATATGCAAAAGTCTGTTGTATTATTTAAATCTTATCTCTGTATTTTGAATTTTTAAACTAATAAATGAATGTATTTTATGCGGTTTGATTATGATTGATTTTAGTTACATAATAAGAATTATTTTTAGTAATAATGAGAGTGCGTAATATGTAAAACTCGTTACCAAAAGGTAAGTGAAGCAGCTAATATTAAGCAAATTAAAACTATTTGATAATATAGGTACTTAAAAATTTGTTACTAATCTTAATATCGTAATTACCAACATGTTTGGCTTTATATTACTGAGTTTTGATAAACAATAAAATCCAATAGGGTTGTCGAGTCCCTTGTCTATAATACTTATCGATCTTCTTTTCTACCCATATCTGTTCACAACTAAGGTCGCCAACAACAGATAATTATCAAATGTTTATGTGGCCACTCTGATTGGGCTTGTCGAGCCCTTCGATGTGTGTTAATGAGCTGCGGCTAGAGGAGAGTCCTCTCTATATCGCTGCAGCTGAGGTGGAGTCGCAAGGAAGAGGATTGTTGGTATGGTAATGCGCTATTCGACTATCCTCCGCGACTTTGGCGGGACTTTGGCACCATTTGTTGCTTCCGAGTGCTCGTTTTTCTTGGCTCCATGGCCTCCACATATCGGGCTCAGGAAGTCGGGGAGGAAGTCCTCAACTAAGGAGGTCCCTTTCAAGCACATCCGCGGCCCCACCAGCGAGGTGGGGCCGCGGATGTCTCACTTGTTCCATCAACCCTGTCAATATTTTAGTACGACATAATCCGTTCTTGCCCCGCAATGCAGGTATGCGTTGGCATTTTCTCATTTGAAACCGGAACAAAATCCGTTCTGTAGTTACGAATAAAACGTAGATAGATCAACGCAGCGTCGATCTTGGTTTTAAATGAGTTATAAAGCTTACGTCTAAGGCCTAGGTATAAATGATACATTTATTTATTGTATGGCATTATATTAATATGATACATAAATAGAATAGACGTTACGGTTGGCCTGGGTATAAATTTTTATCGATATATTTTTCACTCTGTCTTATCTCTATTATTAGTTCTGTGGACGTTCCCTTTTGCTGTCAGCGCCAAAATGGCGAAAATCAAATCGCTCATTATGTCACGGTGTATAGCCAGTCCATATATAGAGGTCAGTGATATATGGGTATGCTCCAAAAAAATAGAAATGTTACCAGTGCTAAAATAGCTAGACTTGTTTATTTTAGCTATTTACATAGCATTATTCTATTTTGTATCGAATGGTATTTTGCTATGTGCACACGCGACTGACACTGAAATTATATGTGTTTTGCAGAAGTGGGCCATGAGAGCAATATATGTATGATTTAAAACCTAAAGAGTCTCTAAGACAAAAATTTAAGGAAATTCATATATTAACTTGGCACCTCGATACATTTACGAAAATGTAATGTATGTACATAGAAATATAAGTAGTTTTAATGAAATAAGTGGTATTCACTCTGTAAATACTAGGAACAGGCACAAGTTAGTAGTACCAGTTACTCGACTCCACAGATTTATACTCTCTTACAACAAAATCCCAGAAAATAATTTTTCAATTGTCAAAATTTGACCTCCGCTAAGTTCAAAAACTTTTCCAAACAGCGTTTGAATAAAAAGGGTTACTATAATATTAAACAAATTATGAATGACCGACATTATGATGAAAAACCCTGGAAATGAGGTGATTGCTACCAACCTATTTCTAATGTATCTTTTGTGTTGTTAAATATGATAGGTGTAATGATTGATTTTCTTTTCAAAAAAAAGTTTTGCAGTTTCTTACTGGTTTTCCCAGGAATTAAACATAAAAGTGAAAGTCACTCTGGTTATGCGTTTGTTAAAACGTGTAACCTGGCGACGGCGGCGCGGAGGAAATTGCTGCGGCGTTGCGCCAGTGTGGCACGGTGCGGTGGTTGGTACCACATATACCTAAATTATGATAAGGTATTTATAATACATTGATGACAAATCTCAAGTCCACTGCTGAACATAAGCTTCCTTCATAGATGGCACAGCCACGGTTTTTCGTAACATTAAGTTGAATAAAACTATCTTTACGGATTTTATCGCGTTTAATTTTACTATTTTAATTCCCTACGTTTCGGGTGCTTTACAGCAACTCATGGTCACGGGGGGGACTGAGATGTTTGACGTCCCGATGTCATAGTTAGCCCGTTAACTTCAGTTTTTTAATATTAATTTTTGGTTCGATCTACGCAGAATGAGCTTACAGTATCTTGAAGTCTTGCAGTAGTATGCTTGGGTTTGGATTTAATTTTATTTATTATAGGATCCCAAGCAGATGGCAGCACCCATCCATCTTCTCTCTTATCTAGCGTCGGTACCTCACGTCAGCTATATGAGGTGAGGCACCGACGCTCTGGGAAGTCTGCAGTCTGTGAACATGTTCAAGATCGTCCCCGCCATTACATCAGATTTGATAGACCACAAATCCTCGCAAAAGAACACCGATTCCTACCAAGGTGGCGCCACTTAAGAAATATTTGACAGATTAAGTTAGTTTGTTAGAAATATGTAAGGGATATTCTTTCTTCGTGAAATACTAGTTATATTTTATGTGAGTTAGATTAGAAATGAAAAGTAAACTACGGATATTCCTAATAGTGGAAAAATTAAAAAGAGTTACGTAGAGTCATGCTTCAGTTTTAATAGTAGTATAGTTGTAGCACGAATGGGTCGTCTCGACCGGGGAAGGAACACGCTTCACAAAATACCAGCGTAAAATAACAGCTTAATAGTGTTGTGTTTCGTATAATGAGTGTAGACAACCGGATACCCTTTTTATTGGAAACGAGGCTTTCCATCTTAGTCCTCACGTATGACAACGCATCTGCATTTTGATTCGCAAACGAGGATAGGAGGATAGATGTAGATGTCTATGTAGATATCAGGTGGACCTTGTGCTCGTTTGTTACCCTTATCCTATTAAAAAAAGCGACCGAGGCATTGTTTTGGTATTTACTTAGTCTAGACACCGCCAAACTTTTATTTAATACGCAACTTCTCAATTATAATGACATTGTGTAACAAATAACTTCACCTCAGTCCCAACTAGGGACATCTGGTGAGCGGAAGATTATTAGCCTTCATTAGTTTACATAAGGGTGACAATCGAGCACACAGTCCACATGATGGTAAGTGGATGCTGTGGCCCATAGACATCTGCATCGTTCCTCGATTAAGAATCAAAATGCAGATGCGTTGTCACCCATGAGGACTAAAATGGAATGCCCCGTTTCCAGTAAAAAGGGTCTCTGGTTCTCTACACTCACCATATTACGAAACACAGTAATGATTTTCTGTGAGAGCGTAGTCCTACCCCGTTTAGGGCCGACCCATTCGTGCTAGAACTATAATATAGCTGCAGCATAGCTCCACCACGTAAAGTAAACATACTACGTATAAAGGCATAATCAACTCTTGCCTCGCTGGATTGCTGAGCTCTGAGCAGATACTAGTGGTCATGCTGCTTCATGTCAGCAGCCTGTGGGACTTGGGTTTACGTCGTCGAAACGTCGAATGCTTTTTATCTTTTTTAGCCGTCTTCAAAAAAGGAAGAGGTTCTTTTTTCGACTGTATGATCTTTATTGTTTCAACCGACTTCAAATAAAAGAGGAGGTTCTCTATTCGACTAAATTTTTTTAAGCTTGTTACCTCAGAACTTTTTTCTAGGTGAACCGCTTTTGATGATTCTTTTTTTATTTGAATTTCTTATGTGGTCCCATATAAATTTGATCAAGATCTGGCCAGTAGTTTTTGAGTTATACTTAATAATGCGTATTTAATTGACTTTGACTACATTGATGATGTTCTCATTTTATTTATATTGAAGTCGGTTGTACAAAATTTTTTAATTTTACCACTTGTGTATGTTACGCGATAGTTTTGTCAATAGTGAACCACATATTAGCTTCCAAGACAATAGTGTATCAAAAAATTAAAGCGCCGGCTTCAGAAGCTATTATGTGGAATTTATTTAATTTTATTTTAATTTGAAGTCGGTTTGTACTTTTTATTAAAAGTTTCATTATTTTGCCCTTAAGGTCCGGCTTGTATCTTACTTCCACAAATTCTAATTTGCAAAGGCAAGCATGTACGTTAAGACGGCGTGTGGACGCCACACAGTCATGTTCTTTGCGACAACTTTGTACAAACTGCGCATGCAAGACGCTATCGTGTGGACGTTGTGCAGTGCACCGTGTTGTTTGCGCAGATTTTTTTAAACAAACTGTTTACGCATGCAAGTCGCTACGTGTAGCCGGAGATTTAATCCGCTAAGGAATATCACAAATTCAAAGTAACAACTAAAATAGTTACATTAAAGTCTTTTTTGCCTTTCTCACAGAACTTTCTCGTTTTTTGAACTCTGTTCAAAAGGAAAAAAATAATGTGGAATGGTTATTTTCCTTTTTGTATTTTTTTGTTACTCATCCTAAACTTTTTAATTACAGAGTACGAGCGGCCTTCCCGCTGGGTAGGAAGACGGAGACTGAGAAGGACAAGTAGGGTGTGAAGGCTTGCAGCGGTCCGCGGCGATTCGCAGCGATCCGCAGCCGCACGCTGCGTGCTGCTGCGTATCGCGACGTTTCGCGGCGCAAGAGTACTTTCACTGTTTGTTATATTTATTATGTACTATTAAAGATACTACCTTACGTGTAAAGCTTTATGAGACGAGTCATGCGGAGATAATTGTATTTGCTTTTTGAAATTTTAAATTAAAATACAGTCGAACCGATTACCCGTGTTTCACTTGCTATCCCAATTGTCGTACACTAAATTGAAAAAAAAAACCTAAAGAATAGCACACTTACTTTAAATTAAAGAAGAAAAGTTCAAAGCAGTAGCCTAAATATCCTACAGCTGGGCTTTTGCCTCCTATCATACTGAGAGGGTTATGGAACAATGAGGGTATCCACGAATTTTTCTGCCACC
Source organism: Parnassius orleans (assembly GCA_029286625.1). NCBI lineage: Eukaryota > Metazoa > Arthropoda > Insecta > Lepidoptera > Papilionidae > Parnassius > Parnassius orleans. The sequence continues at coordinate 730,613 of JAGSMP010000178.1, forward strand.
AGGACGGCGCCACTTTAGAACGAGTTGAAATATTTGACAGATTTCATAGCGGGGAAGTTAATTTGTTAGAAAAATTTAAGGGTTAGTGATTCCTTCTGTAATATTAGTTATATTTTATGTTAATTAGTTACAAATGAATAAACCAAACTAAGAATATTACTAAAAGTAGAAAAAATACAAATAGTTAAATAATGTGCAAAAAATGAAAGAGCAAACCACTGAGGCATTGTTTTGTGTATACACTCTAGAAACTGATAAATCTTAATTTAAAACTAACTTCTCAATTAAATGGCTTGTGTAACAAAAAACTTCACATCAGTCCCAACTAGCGACATCTGGTGATCGATATTTTCGAAGACTAGTCTTCGAAAATATTTTTTAACACTGGCCTGCAGTTGTGTTCATTTCATTGATGACCACGGGGATTCTCCTCTAAATTTAAAACAGTTTCATCTATGGCACTGACCTCTATATATACAAGTACGCTGGACTGGCTATGCCATACAAAATGCTTATGCCAATTTGAAGCGCCCTCATTGTCCGTACCGGGAACTAAAATTGACATAATATGCCAAAGTCTGTTGTATTATTTAAATCGTATCTCTGTATTTTGAATTTTTAAACTAAAAAATGAAAGTATTTTATGTGGTTTGATTATGTTTGATTTTAGTTACATAATAAGAATTATTTTTAGTAATAATGAGAGTGCGTAATATATAAAACTCGTTACCAAAAGGAAAGTGGGCTAACATTCCACAAGTAAGTGAATTTGCAGCTAATATTAAGCAAATTAAAACTATTTGATAATATAGAAATCGTAATTACCAACATGTTTGGCTTTATATTACTGAGTTTTGATAAACAATAAAATTCAATAGGGTTGTCGAGTTCCTTGTCTATAATACTTATCGATGTTCTTTTCTACCCATATCTGTTCACAACTAAGGTCGCCGACAACAGATAATTATCAAATGTTTATTAATTAACAGGTTTCCAACTGAACCTAAACTAAAATTATTGCTAAAAAGCACAAAATTGTGAATTCCGCCTTGTCGGCCCCGTTAGTAGCCGTGGCTTGGTAACCCATGGTAAACGTAGGGCGACTCATATGGCTGACCCGAAGTGACGGGTTGGCCCAAGGTGGCCACTCTTGTCTTGTAGGGCTTGTCGAGCCCTTCGATGTGTGTTAATGAGCTGCGGCTAGAGGAGAGTCCTCTCTCTATATCGCTGCAGCCGAGGTGGAGTCGCAAGGAAGAGGATTGTTGGTATGGTAATGCGCTATTCGACTATCCTCCGCGACTTTGGCGGGACTTTGGCACCATTGGTGCTTCCGAGTGCTCGTTTTTCTTGGCTCCATGGCCTACATATCGGGCTCAGGAAGTCGGGGAGGAAGTCCTCAACTAGGGTCTCGTTGCACATCCGCGGCCCCACTAGCGAGGTGGGGCCGCGGATGTGCTTGAAAGCGTTTCCGTGGCCCTGTCAATATTTTAGTAGGTGCAAGTCCGACATAATCCGTTATTGCCCCGCAATGCAGGTATGCATAGGCATTTTCTCATTTGAAACCCGGAACTAAATCCGTTCTGTAGTTACGAATAAAAACGTAGATAGATCAACGCAGCGTCGATCTTGGTGTTATATGAGTTATAAAGCTTGCGTCTAAGGCCTAGGTATAAATGATACATTTATTTATTGTATGGCATTATATTAATATGATACATAAATAGAATAGACGTTACGGGTAGGCCTGGGTATAGAATTTTTATCCATATATTTTTTCACTCTGTCTTATCTCTATTATTAGTTCTGTGGACGTTCCCTTTTGCTGTCAGCGCCAAAATGGCGAAAATCAAATCGCTCATTATGTCACGGTGTATAGCCAGTCCATATATAGAGGTCAGTGATATATGGGTATGCTCCAAAAAAATAGAAATGTTACCAGTGCTAAAATAGCTAGACTTGTTTATTTTAGCTATTTACATAGCATTATTCTATTTTGTATCGAATGGTATTTTGCTATGTGCACGCGTCTGACACTGAAATTATATTTGTTTTGCAAAGGGGCCATGAAGCAGTGAAGGACCACGTCCCAGATCTATATGTAATCACTGGCAACACGCACTGGTTGTAGAATCTTGTTTTCAAGTTTTTGAGGTAGGTATATGTATATCTGACGAGATGATGTATCGTAATCTCCCAAACGCTGTACAAAATTATTTAAGTTACATTTACTGTAAAAAAAATATATTACGAAAGATACCATAACTACTTTACGTTGCAACGTAAATAATTCTGTAAAAAAATTATGCTCTATACCTACCTATGAAATTGCCATTTTGTATGAGACAATTCACGACTTCTTCTGCCACCAGGGCGGCGGTGGAATTAGGTGAATTAATTGACAGTTCTCATATCGGAAGAAGTCAATTTGATAAAAAAAGAAACACGTGCAGTCCACACAGGGTAGAAGTGAAACGTTATTTATGTTTTATTTATAAAAATATTATTAATTCAAGGCAACCGCAGTTTTTTTATTTTTAGTCGTTATTAGGAAGCCGCTGCTGACCATCTTTTGATTTGTTTCCCTCTGTCGCCTCTTACGACACCCACGGGAATCATCCCTTGATATGGGGTAGATGTATGGGGAGATATTCTTACACCGCCACTACACAGTGGCATTTTTCTTCATAGTACTTGCTGTATATAGTCGACTATTTTATTTTGGGAACCAATTCTTCTCCATTTATTATTTTCAACCATTTTTGTCAAATATCAATATTTTGTGAAAATCTGCCACAGCATACTGCCATTTACCATTAGGTGAACTGTGAGCTCGTTTGTCACCCTAATTCTATTAAAAATATTTTTTCATACGATATGAAGATAATTTAACTACGGTAACCTAAAAAACAAAAAAAAAATATTACTAATTTGAATAAGGATCGATAATGTCAATCTCTATAAAAGTGAGGTTAAAATTAGCAGAATTTTACGTATTTGTAATTATTTTAAATTAAATTGCTTTGTATTCAGATGATTATTATTATAAAATGTGATAATATTTTCTACCCATTGAAGTACAAATTGTTTGTACCTGCTCTAAAACACAGCGTTTAGACAGCTAAACATTTCAATCGTACCTACGAGTTAAATATATAATAATGTGGGTTTTTTCTGAGGTGAGTTATATTTAGGTACTACCCACCTAGTCATAATTAATTACGTCTATTAAATACTAATTTTCACTTTGATGACCTTTTTTTTTTTGCGGATGGAAAATCATCTAATGACGCCTTCGCTGTGGGTGGAGCGGAAGGAGTGTCAGACTTTTACTGACTAAAACCATCCGTGTTCCTTCAGTGCCTTACGTTCCGGAGCCGCGGTATCTCTTTCGAACAGCCCGCAGCCCTGGCAGGCGTCATCCCTTGCGGGCCCTTCACTCACTTTGATGACCTGAGATTTTGCAAATACAATACAACAGTAATACAATACAAGCGGGATTTGTTTTGTTCACGAATGACGCCAGGCCTATATAGCCCGATAGCGTACATGTGAATGGTTTAGTCTAGCTTTCTCGCTCTAACATACGCGTAAACTATGCTCTTTCTCTTTTGCATTGCCAATCTATTCCAAAGTTAGTTAGTTACCAAATCTATGCTGTATACTATGTTCTATCTCATTCTCCCGCAGGATAAATCCTATAGATGTATACTTTTGTCTCTTTTTAGTGTCGCTTTTAATTTCATCGAGTTTCAAATCACAACGATTCTAAAGAAGTTTTTACTTCAAAAAGTGTAGAGATGGTGGCGGCGCTGTTGTCGCAACACAAGCGAAACGTACCGAAGCCTAAATCGCAGTTAAAGTCAAAGTTACAGCATATATACGTCCCACTGCTGGGCACAGGCCTCCTCTCATTTCTGAGAGGGTTTAAGGACAAGGAAGTGTCCGCCGTGCTGCCCCAATGCGTGTTGGCGAACTTCACATGTCTTCGAAATATTTTTTTTTCTTATTTCTCAGACATGCAGGTTTCCTCACGATGTTGTCCTTCACCGCCGAGCACGGCTATATATAGAACAGCTCCAAAATAACACATGGAGTGTTGGCCGCTCCCCGGACTGAACACCTTGCCCAGCGGGAGATCTCCCTTTTTCTTTCACGGCCAAACTGGTGACCAAACGACGACCTTCTTCGAAATTTTAACTTCAAGCTTTCGTCATCGTCCTCAAGTACCCCATCAATTCGCTTCCGAGCAGATATTGTCAGCTATACAAGGTTCATCGCAGTACTGGAATAATGCTTCCTGTTTCTTCAAGTTACTCTTTGCCGTAAAGTGTTCGGCACGGCCCTAAGCTTTACTGCTCGCCTCTGCTTCACGCTACTCTCGCAGACTTGCAGACCTTTTAGGCTCCCTTTTTGCGTCCAACTCGACTCCTGATGACGGGGGGAACACACCGCCGACCATCTCGCGGTGTGAGTGCTCCATGCCGGATGTGCGGTTCTCACAGCGCTTGGTTCGCAAAGCTTTCCTCTCCCTGGACATCCACAAGTCGAGTGGGCCTGACGGAATACCCCCAATTGTGCTGAGGACGTGTGCTCCGGAGTTGACACCGGTTCTAACGCGTCTTTTCCGGTACTCCTACTCCTAGGCGTAGTCCCGAAATCATGAACGACAGCTTTGTCCAACCGATCCCTAAAAGGCGACCGCTCAGACCTGTCTAACTACAGGCCTATCGCCATCACCCCTTGTTCTCCAAAATAATGGAGTCCGTTATAAACTGCCAGCTCATGCGGTACCTTGAGGATCACCAGCTGATTAGTGACCGCCAATACGGTTTTCGTCGGGTCGGTCAGCTGGTGATCTTCTGGTCCACCTGAGTCATAGATGGGCGGAGGCAGTAGAGTCCAAGGGAGGCATTGGCCGTTAGTTTGGACATTGCGAAGGCTTTCGATCGGGTTTGGCACAAAGCGCTTCTTCAAGCTCCTTCCTATGGGCTTCCCGAGAAATTGTGCAATTGGATCACCAGCTTTCTTGCAGATCGGAGCATCAAGTTCGTAGTTGACGGTGCATGCTCTGATTACAAGCCTATTAACGCTGGTGTTCCACAAGGCTGCGTGCTATCACCAACGCTGTTTCTTCTGCATATCAATGATATGTTGCAAACCGGTAGCATTCATTGCTATGCGGATGACAGCACTGGTGATGCTCTATACCGGCCGTGCCAATATTTCTCGGGAAAACGTCGCCGAGTACCGGAACAAACTTGTGTCTGAAGTCGAGTCTTTGCTGAACAAAGTCTCGGATTGGGAACGACTAAATCTAGTCCAGTTTAATCCTCAGAAGACACAAGTTTGCGTGTTTACTGCTAAAAGAACCCTTTGTCGTATCTCCTCAGTTTCAAGGCACTCCTTGTTGCCTCAGCCAGTATCGGAATCCTCGGTGTCGACATATCGAGTGACGTGCAGTTTCGTGGTCACTTGAAGAAGGCCAAATTGGCCTCTAAAAACGACGTGCTCAGCAGAGCAGGACAGTATTTCATGCCGGCACAACGCCTGCAACTTTACAAGGCACAGGTTCGGCCTCACATGGAATAATGTTCCCATCCCTGGGCTGGGGCTCCCCAGTGCCAGCTCCTTCCACTTGACCGCATGCAGCGCAGAGCGGCTCGAATCGTTGACGACCGAGTCCTTTCCGATCGGCTCGATTCATTGGCGCTGCGAAGAGATGTTGCATCTCTTTGCATTTTCTTTCGCATTTACCACGGGGAGTGCTCTGAGGAATTGTTCGGATTAATCCCAGCCGCCAAATTTCACGAACGCACATCGCGGCAGAACTCCCGATACCATCCACACCATCTGGATGATTGGCGGTCTACCACTGTGCGATTTAGAAGATGTTTTCTTCCGCGCACAACTTCCTTGTGGAATAGTTTACCACCAGCGATTTTTGTAGTCACTTACCATCAGGTGAGCCACATGCTCGTTTGCCCCCTCTCCTATAAAAAAAAAAAAAAAATTACTTGTCTTCTTCTCGACTCACCGCAGACTACAAGGCAATACCCCGGCACTTATGCATTCGTCGACATCTAAACTGCACCATCGACGTCCAGTCTGAGCAGGGGAGTGATGTAGCGGCGCTGTCGTCACACCACACATGGAGAAATAACACCAAACTATGGATATTACAAACAGTAGAAGGATTAAAAAAAATTATGTGTAAAAAATTTAAGATTACAACACTAAGGCATTGTTTTGTGTACATTTAAACACTACAAACAGAATAACTTTTATCTATAACGAAACTTTTCAACGATGATGAACCTGTGTGACCATTTGCATATCAAATAAGTTCACCTTAGTCCTAACTATTGACATCAGGTGAGCATAAGATTATCATTACATGTTACAAAAAAAAACGATTTATCAAAGTATTTTGCAAAAGCTGTTAACATATTCTTACCATTTTATGTGCAGTTTCTTGATGCTCTTGCAATGAAGTATGTTGCACGAGAATCGACGAATCCTTTATAGCAGTTCTTTACTGCTTTTTCGCAATTACAATTTTTGCCTATCAAAAAGTTATCTATACTTAGAAAAAAGTGGAAGTCTGTTGGGGCAAGATCTAGAGTATATGGCAAATGATGAAGGAATGAATATGAATATGAATATGAATGTGAATATTAAATTGAATATTAATATTAATATCTGTTAATTTTGCCAACGTATGTTTTGCAGTATGTGGTCGAGCGGATTCATGAAGACGCAATGACGAAGCGCAGTTCACCGATCTGGGTTATTTGAGTCCCGTTTTCTTTACAATAACGATTAGCAGTAACTGTAGCATTATATGGCAAGAAATATAAGCTTCTTCTGGCAGTCTATGCTTTCGTTTCGGGTACTTACTGTTTGGTTTGGACATCTGATCATTCCCTGCGATTGTCGTTCAATTAGCATCGTAGGAACAATTCAACTCAAAGTTCGAAAGAAGATTTAATATTGTTTCAAGTATTTGGCACTGGCAAAAGTACTTCCCGTACGAGTTCAGAACAAAAGGATTAAGCTAAGGCTTGCGGTGACATTGACATTTGACAGTAAACGCTAAACGTCAGAAAAGTGTCATTGTCATTTGAAATCGGCAAAGGTATGTTACGTTCTATGATGTAGTTTTGACATGTAAACTTAAAGAAAATGGATTAAATTTATATAAATTAATAGGAAAATACGAGATTTCTAATTGTTTATTATAAGACTTTATATGACAGTTTATTTTTTGATTTTTACAGTAAATAAATACGTCTAGAAGTCAAATTTTTCAAAGGTTTTTGACCAACGTGTAAAAGACCTTCGATTTGATATCTTGAAGTTCCTCGAAACGAAAGGAATGTACAATAATACTATATTGTAAAGATATTTTTCATTATTGCTCCTATTATTGAACATAAACTTGCCTGGTGTACAAAAAGATCCAAAAATATTTTGGTATTATATTTCTATAAAAATCTTACGACTGTTGGTCTACATTGAAAATAAGAAACAGAAGTTTCTGGTGAACATTGGTACCGTGTTTTTTTTAAAAAGTTCCCGATGGTTGAAATGACAAGGTTAGTAGCACTTTGTTACAATAGTTATTATCATTGACCTCTATTAGATTTTACGTCATCGCAATATTACATATTATGTTATTCAGGCTTATTCCATTTTAACTAAGTTATCATTTATTTTTATTTCGAGAAATTTTGATGTTCTTTCTTACATTTTATATTACATTTTTTTAATTTATAGCTATCTCTTAGATGTATATTATTGGCTTTTCCATAATGGTTGTAACAAAAGCTGCTTGTACTCCAATTCAATTGATTGAAATGATTTCATCCAATTGCTCTTTAATTAGTTTCAATTGAAGTTCAACATCTGTCTCACTATTGACTTTCAATTTACTTTTTATAAATGGAAGTAATTTTAGTATTATCTAGGTATACTAGAAGTGCAGTTTGTATGAACATTACATTCACATTTTTTTTAAAATAGAATAAGGGTGACAAACGAGCACACAGTTCACCTGATGGTAAGTGGTTGCAGTGGCCCATAGACATCTACAACTATGTTCGTTTGCGAATTTAAATGCAGATGTGTTGTCAGCCGTAAGGACTAAGATAGAATGCCTCTTTTCCAGTAAAAAGGGTCTCTGGTTCTCTACACTCACCATACGAAACACAGCAGCATTAAGCTGCTATTTTACGCTGGTATTCTGTGAGAGCGTGGTCCTTCCCTGGTCGAGCCATGGTCGGCCATTTGTGCTACAACTATACTATTAATATAGCTGCAGCGTGGCTCTACCACGTTTTTCGTTTCTACCATGTTTTTCAATATCCCACAGCTGGGCACGGGCCTCCACTTATTTCTGAGAGGCTTATAAGCCTTATATATATCAACACAATAAGTATTAGATAATTGTGTGAGTTTTCATGGGATTTCATATAGGCACTACACACATTCACCTACCTATTGGGTAATATAATTACAAACCCAAGTAAATCTGCCGGGGCTGCCATTGCCATGTTCCCAATGTCAATATAGAAAAGCTAAGAAGTGCAGCAATCTATATCAATTAAAGACTACATATTTACATACTCAACATAATTTCAATTAGTCACAAACTTATAAAAATGCAAAATTTTAGTTAATGTTGGGGCAGGAAATGGCAGCCCCAATGGATTTACTTGGTATTTTGTTTGTTTGATAGATGTTATTGCTGTGTCTATCGCTATGACAAACAAATAGGTACGCAAAGGTAGGATGGATTAAGGAAAGTCATAATTAGTTGTTTATTATGACAGACTTTGCGACGAATCAACCTTTTTAAAACACTTTTTATTTTTATCTTTTGTGACTTACATCCCTTTACTCGCAGGTTTTCAAAATTTAATCCTAATTAATTATTATTAATAAACCCCTAATTATTTAATCCTTTTTTTGATTACAACTTCATCTGTTGTGGGATTTTCAAAATTTTTAATTTACTCACAAACATACAACAAATCTGTACACACTATCACAGAGCAAATAAAATGGATTTTTTTTTGAGAATTTTATAGTAATAATGTAAAAAACGATTTTTCCTATTTTAGGGGGTGTAATTAAACTGAACTTGTTTGAAATGTGAGTGGTAGCTATCTAGTTCAATTTGTGCAGTATAATTTTATAACGGCCTTGTGTCGTAGGTTGTAAAAAAACATAACAGTAAAATAATGGCTTTTATTTTTAATTATGAAACTGAAGTGACAAACAAACTTGCAGTCCACCTGATGGTAAGAGGCTACTGCTACTGTGTGCACTCCATGCACACCCGCAGCCAACTTCAAACAAAGGAGGCTACAGATACGTTGTCACCTTTGAGGACTAAAATGGAATAATTTCACCACCTCTTTCACCATTTAGACCTGAACACAGCGGTGCAAAGCACCGTTCATTGCGGCAGAAATAGATTGCAGGGTGACCCCCACCCAGACACACTCGTAGGTATAATAGGAGTCCTACATCCTAGTGTAATGGATGGACTACGTTATGGATCAAAGAAAAATCCAGCAGCTTTCCAAATGCTGTTTTTTTATTTATTTTTTGGTTAAGCTCTTAAGAAATCCAAATAAATTCATCCTGTAATGCTGCATGCGCCCATTTAAAAAAAAAAAACCTAATGTGACGAATTGTGTTTGAGAAAGGTAAATAAAAAAGGTTGTTGTGTACGAAACTTAAATGAGAATTGTGTCTATTTATTTACTCAGTGTAGTTGAGAAACAGTAAACATTTTTATCTGTATGCTCTAGAGTCTAGACAGAAGGCCTCCATGTTTGAACTTTGACAATGAAATTCATGCTATTCTTAGCTAGTTGCACCCAAGTTGTACTTATGTCATTTAGTCACTGCAGGCTTTTAGATGATTTAATTTTTTCTTTCTGCTTCGTGGTGGTTGTGAATAATAACTTAGCTTAGATTTTTGTGACTTAAATTGCTTCAAAATATCCTAATTACAAATCTATTTTGGTAAATTAAAATGCAAAATGACAACAAAATGATGAAATTCTTGGCCATGTTTTAATAAAACATAGTCTATTTAAACAACATAATATTATAAAGTTAAACTCATTGAATTTTGTCATTTACATTATAATAATGTCTGATTTTAAATATTTTATTTACATTGTCTTAAATAGTTTTCATTATTTCTGATCAATAATATGTTTATATAATAGTGTAGTTGTGTATATTATCAGTGTGTAGTGTGAAGGGTTTTTGCACTCAGTACATAGAGCAATGTGTACAGAAATCGAGGAGCAGTATGAGGAGTTGGAGCCGGGCGTTGTTGTCGCGCTGCACCAAACTATGACACTTATTGTGGACAGGTTCGCACCCACTTCACTTTTCACGTAATCTGACTATAAAATGGCACATAAAATTACAACACAAAATATTTTCTGCTTTTTATGCCACTAACGCTATTTTACTTAAGTATTTTGTTATTATTTGCACAGGCTTTAATGTGTTGAAAAAACACTCCGTTTTCTTCCCCCTCGCTGTGCTTTCTGGGTAGGGTGTGGTGGACAATTTTTTTTTAATTTATAAAATATTATGCTAAGAATTTCTACTGTAAACTTCCAAACAAATTAGAGGTACGTATCATTTTTACAATGTAGGTTTGTACCTACATTGTGAAAATGATAGGATATCTGTTAAAGATAATCTCTCACTCATCAATCAATAACTTTTGATCTATCAAAGAATACACAGATGTGACCGACATCAGTATATTCATGCTACTTGTGCATTTATTTTGACGATGCTTTATTATAAATGATCATTTACTAGGTTAGTTAGTGTCAGTGGTTTTGACTAAGAACATATAAACAGGTCGCTTCGTCACAGACGCACGCGGCAGAGCGACGCGAGGTGGTAATTTTGTGTCATTTTGCTCGTCGTCATTCTGTGGCCTTGCACTGTTTTGTAAAAGGTCTGACAAATTTGTATTCCACAGATTGAACGAAGAGAAAGAGCGTGCACCGTGTCTGGGGGAAGGCGAAGGTGTTGTCAAGATGTTGGGGTCACAACGACGCGTCGCACTCGACGTTCTGCTGGCGTGCTGGGGCTTAGGCACCTGGCTCGGGGTCAACGGATTATATGTACAGCTGCCATTGCTGGTGGAGCGGTTGCCGGAGGGCTGGACGCTGCCTTCCTCCATGGCGTTGGCGGTGCAACTGGCCAACGTTGGCCTCGTCTTGTACGCAGTGTTACGTCGCCTGTTCCCGCGTGCTTCGGACGCAATTTATATCTACGGACTGCTCGCGATCGGCACCCTCGCGCTCACTCTCAACGCTTTCCTCCACACCGCGACCGCGCCGGTCGGCGGAACCGATCGCTCTGTTGCGTTCCTAACGTTGACGTTCTTCGCGGCGCTGGTCGGCTGCACCAGTTCAGTGCTGTTCTATCCGTACTTGAGACACTTCCGCGACGTGTATCTCGCGACGTATCTAGTGGGGGAGGGTCTGAGCGGGTTCATACCGAGCGTGCTCGCGCTTATCCAGGGTGTGGGCGGTGAGCCCGAGTGCGCACCGTCTGCGGACAATTCTACGTTGGTGGCACTGTATCCTCCGCCGCGATTCGACACGCTCACGTTCCTACTGGTGTTAGGCGGGCTGTCCGCGCTCAGTCTCGTCAGTTTCACGTCCGTGCACAATCTTAGAGCGTTCGATTCGGAGCGGGTGGCGCAGGCGTCGCTGGATAAGGACGATGAGGCGACTGCGCCGAAAGAATCGTTGGTGGGGGCAGATGGTTGGTGGTACTGTCGCTGATGGCGTGTTTGAACGCGCTGTCGAACGGCGTGCTGCCATCTGTGCAGTCGTACTCGTGCATGCCGTACGGAGTGCGCGCGTACCACTTGGCAGTGTCGCTGGGCGCCATGGCTAACCCGGCGGCGTGCTTGGCGGGTGTATGGCTGCGGCCGTTGTCAGTGCGCGCGCTGTGTTGCCTGCTGTCCGCGCTGACGCTGCCTCTGGCGTACATCCTGGCCACGGCGCTGCTGAGCCCTGAACCGCCGCTGCAGCACGCGACCGGAGGCGTGCTACTCATCGTAAGTCACTTTGTTCTATTTTTTCTATAGTTTTATTTATAGAATAAGGGTGACAAACGAGCACACAGTCCACCTGATTTTCAGTGGATGCTGTGGCTCATAGACATCTACGACTATCCTCGATTAAGAATCAAAATGCAGATGCGTTGACTAAGATGGAATGCCTCGTTTCCAGTGAAAAGGATCTTCGGTTCTCTACACTAACTATACTAAATACAACAACATTAACCTGTTGGCTGGTGTTCTGTGAGAGCGTGGTCTTTCCCCGGTCGAGCCGACCCATTCGTACAACTATAATATAGCTGCAGCATGAGCCATGTGCCACGTATAAAATTAAAAAAATTGTATTTAAATTTTTTAACATTTACTCGAATTACTACCTACTCTCATGTCATTTACTCGAATTACTATGGATGCAGGTGGCTCAGGACCGTGGTTTGTGGCATTCCTTGGGGGAGGCCTATGTTCAGCAGTGGACTTGTGAAGGGCTGTAATGATGAATGATGATGCGAATTACTACCTACTCATTAAATCTAACTAATAATTTTTTCATGTTGCATTTACTCGAAATCTGACTAATAATTAATCATTCAAAGCCGAACGTGGCCCGGACCAAATTAACTTCGATGTCTATACTCTTAGATCCTGCCACTGTTCAAATCTTGCTGTGAAACGTCGGAAATAAGTTAAAACTAAACGCTATAAAACCCGTAAATTAATTTTATACGATTACAAACTAAATTATATATTACGACCTATACTGTAATAAGTCGTTTGACAAATTATTAATTCGTCTTTAGTAGAAAACCAATGTTGTATTCATTAGGACATCGAATCGTACATATTACACACATGCACACGTGTATAGAGTTGCTTGCACAGTTATTGTCGATCACTAAATGCATTCATCATTAAAATTATTGTGACCTACTTCACGTGAAACCACAGATTACATATTACATAATAGTACAGACAGTGAACTTCGACCGGGAATTGTATATTAATTGGACCCTACGTGGCCCATAGAAATCTAAATATATACTCAATTAAAAATCAAAATGCAAATGCGTTCTCACCCATGAGGACTAAGATGGAATGCCTTCGTTTCCAGTAAAAAGGGTCTCTGGTTCTGTACACTCACCATACGAAACAGCAGCATTTAGCTGCTATTTCTTACATTCAATCTGGTAATATACAAGCACGCGATAACTATTATTATATTTCTTTGCTTCATTGTTCAGATATGATTTACTTAACTTATTAGGCAACTTCTCACGTTTTTAAAGACTTGCAATTGATTAATTTAATGTTATCTTCCGATCCGCGGCTCCTGAATGAAGATGGTGATTTTTTTTATAGAATAAAAGTGACAAACTAGCATACAGGCTACCTGATGATAAGTGGATGCTGTGGCCCATAGACATCTACATTTATCCTGGATTAAGAATCAAAAGACAGATGCGTTATCACCCCTGAGGACTAAGATGGAATGCCTCGTTTCCAGTAAAAAGGGTCTCGGTTCTCTGCACTCATCATACGAAACACAGTAGCATTAAGCTGCCATTCTGCGAAAGCGTGGTCCTACCCTGGTCGACCCGATCCATTCGTGCTTCAATTATAATATAACTGCAGCTTGGCTCTACCACGAGTAGTACGGTTCGTGTTAAAGATGGTGGGATTTGGCAGGTGGTGTCGTGGGTGGTGACGTCCGCGGGCGTGTCATATGCGCGCATGTGGGTGTACGGATGGGCGCGACGCGGTGGTGCCCGTGGTATGCGGCTGTGTGGCGCCGTCACGCAGGCCGGCTCTGCGATCGGCTCGCTGCTGCTCTTCCTGCTCGTCAACTACACGCGGCTCTTCACGCAGCCCGCAGCCTGCGCGCAGTAGCGCTCTGCTCGCCTGGTACCGTTCGATTCATTGTAAGATCTAATTGACGGTGACCGCAGTAGAACCCGCTCTGCTCGCCTGGTACTGTCCCTCATCACATTGTACGACTTACTGATGATACAAAGGGCGCAGCTCGATCTATGCTCAACGCACTCCATGTAGCCTCTGCTTGCCTGGTACCGTCTTCCAACACATTGACACATTGTATGACCTAACTGACGGGACGCAGCTCGATCTGCGCCCAACTCTATGTAGCCTCTGCTCGCCTGGTACCGTCCTCCAACACATTACGAGCTAACTGAGAGATCGCGGAGTGCAGCTTGATCTGACCAACGCACTCCATGTACTGTTCGCTCGCCTGATACCGAAACATTTTGTTACACGTAACTGACGGAGCATATCCGCAGCCTGAATGTTTCGGTGTTTGACGTTACTGTACGACGTGACGTACACTATGTAGGGTCTGTTCGCCTGGTACTGAAATATTTGTACGATACGATTAATAGCTGACAAAACTGACGGAGTACGGATTACGGAGTTTTTGACTGAAAAATCTATAATGTGATGTACCTCAAGTTTGCGGACCCGTGCAAACCCGTGAACGAACGGTAGTTTTTAGTTCATTGCATTTGCAAATGGTTTCCTTGATGGAAATGTTATATGGAAATCTTATACAAAACTATAGGGGTATTCAGAGTATGTTTTATTATAATTTGACGCAAAAAGACACGACTAAGAAGTTACTGCTGTGAATTGTATGTGAATTTAAAAAAATAAATGACAGGCTCTATGCCTATTTTATTCTTTATTATTTTAAAAGTAAACGTTCCTTAATGCAAACGCTGCATTATTTTTATCTGTATGTCGGTTCGTTAGTGTCTGGCTAGTGACTAAGTTTAGCATGTTGCTTAAATATCTTTAATGTTATTTTTTTAATGAATGAAAAGCAGGAGATATTTCATGTGATTTTACTGTTCAGTAATGGTGACTAAAACGATCGCTCAGTCGTTTTTCCTCATCTTTAGGTGAGAAAAGTTTTTAAAAAAAATCACCTCTTTTGAAGGAGCGTCAATTCTAACACATTTCTTAATTTAAAATTATATAAAATGTATATTATACATATAAGATTAAGTTACCAGTTTGAAATTTTACTTTTTACCATAATATACTAAGGAAAAACCAGACGGTTAAACAATGTTAAAATGGTTCATATAATTTTAAACACATGTACACGCAATTTAGCAAAGCAATTCCTACAATCTACAAAATAGATTTTTAATTTTTGGCAAGCCATACCATAGTCATTTCTCAAAGAGAATCAGAGAAATTGTTTGCATATAAAGCCGGCAATACATGTTGGTCAATCCTCAGCCAACGCGAGCGTAGGCTATTTGATACAAGGTGAGTGCTACAGTCTACATGTTGGCCAAGTTTGAATGAGTGAACATACTGACATGGCCAACTAACATGTGGACACGAATTACTGGCGAGCGCCTTTGATTTGTACAGAAAAACCGATACTGTTACGAAGTGAGACGAGTCGTGGCGAGCGATCCCGAGTGGTGGCAAGGCGCGCCAAACGAACCGTATACACGTTGGCTCTCCACTCGGCCAGCTAGGCGAGCGACGACGAGCTATGGCGAGGCTATAGGCCTTCGCTCGGCCAACATGTATAGCCGGCTTTACACTCGTAGACAGAGAATCCAATAGACGGCGGGGTCGCGTAACCGCTATTCTGCCTTTTATTCACGCATCACAGTGCTGCCATTTTGGCAATTTTACCCACAAAATTGGGAGATTTATTGTGTGAAGCGTACGTTAGTAATTCTAGGCCACTTTATTCACATGTTATTAGGATAGGATAATTAAAGCAAACGAAACAAATAGAAATATTAATACATATCTATTTGTTAAGAAACTCACAATAATTACACTTGAAGGTATTGGTAATTCCAATTTAATTATTATTGTCCTTGAAATAAAACTAATTTAGTATTAATATTCCTAATTTTTGCGACGGGCTCGCTAATTTTTGTGGTTTCATGGTTTATTCTTATTTCTAAATATGTTAAAGCGACAGCTTTAATGAGAAGCACTCTGTGATTATCAATATAAGACGACTCATTAAAATGATCACTCGAAAAAGTGGTCGTTTCTAAGCAGTTTTCAAGACAACTATTAATTAATTTAGGTAAAATATGTTTCTCCTTAAAAAACTGACCCACCTGCACACTTCGAACGGAATATTTTTCCACAAATATTACATATTTTAACTATGTCAGCGGAGGCATAAATAAGACCACCCTTATCTTTTTTCAAAATAAAACTGTCGTATTTGTCATCAGCATATAATGCAAGCAATCAATCTTCGCACATAAGGCATTTTGTCAATTTTCTTACAACAAAACCTGTTATATATTTTATTATTTCTTTGGTATACAAAGTTAATCTTGTGGGATTGGGGAAATAATCGTGATCACTAGTAATGTCTGCATCTATTTTAGCAATGGGATCTAACAATTTGAAATAATCATGATCCTTATTAACGCGAAGAACCGTATCTTGAACTGATTCATCAAGCGATCGGAAATCTGGCAAGTTCCGGTTTATTTTATTTTTATATCTGATATCGGTAAAAGTAAGAATACTCAATTCTTCTAGTGGAACACAATTTCCAGATTCAATACTTTTTATTTCCCCGTGAATAACAAGCAGTTTGTATGCAGATTTAAATTGCATAGCGGTTGGGTTATTATTAAATCCATCTTTAGCTCTGACGGCGCTAAAAAACATTCCAGATCTTAACTTAACTTATAGACGGGAATTAAATCTAAAACATTATCCACAATAGCATTTTCAAAAAGTTTTTGTATACTGTTTATGCAGATCAAAAAGCCCAAAAATCCTACCTTTCTTGAGGATGTTAAAATAGGCTGTCCATCTAAAGTCGATCCTTTAATGTAAGACTTCATTTCTTTTAAGAACAAGTTTATTTCTGGAAAGTTTCTGTTATTTAATGGTTTCTTATAACCATAGTTATTTAAATTTCTAGTTCAAAACATCGAATAAATTATAGATTTTTTTTAATAAAATCTGTAGTAGCATCTGAGCCCGCAAATTACCGCAAGCCTAATTCCTGCGAGCAGTAACTTATAGCTTGCGCTTCAGAATTACTAAAAGTTTGCGCTGCTAATTTAACTTTCATTATCTGTTTTTTATAATTAATGTGACACTTTTTTAATTTGTTAGCCATGTGAAGTTCTTCGTCGTTTTGTAAAGAATGAAGCTGTTCAATGAAATTATACAAAATATTTACCCCACAAGACGAAACTAGTGTTATACAGTTTTTTACGAAGGTAGCTTTTTGATCCCCTGAACAATGGTCTATCAAAAAATATCCTACCGGAATTTTGAATGTACCATTAATTGCCGTTAGCATGAAAACCAATGCCTCCCTAGCGATAGCTGCTTCATGCTCAACAAGATACGCCCCATAATTAATAAAGCCGACACATTTTTCTCCGTCCCATTGAATATGTTTCCGGATAGCCATTTCATCTATTGTTAAATCAAAACACAACTTTTTATTAGGTCCGCTCTGCTAAAATCTTAAGGCATGCTAAAGATTCTGTCGTGAATCCAGGATCGCCTTCAACACATTTATACCAAGAACATAGTGTTTTGGGATGTGGTAAACATGTTCTAAAGTGCTGTCTCACATATGCTCGGGGACTGATAAACTGGAGACAAAGTGCAAATTTACGTAGTGACGGTGAATATTTCCGCGCTTCTGAGACATTTAGGATTCTTTTAAGGAAATCTTTATTGACGGGATCGATCGAGCTTAGTAAATTGCTATCCTTTTCGTTAACATGAGCTTCGGTCTTCAACTCTTCGAGAATTTGTTCCAGATCTGCCACTTTTATTTTTAGACGCCTTGTTTTCTGACGAAGAGCGCGAACCATTCTCAGCCTCTTCTCCGATAGATTTTGCTGCTGTTTCAATCTCTTAGTAAGTCTTCTTGGCGTACCCAGTGGCTAAAACAGAAAGTTAAAATGTTTTAATCCATTTAACCTATTAGTGGCCGTTATTGATCTCAAACAATAGATTTTCAATTGTGTTCATAATGTTACATGTCAGCTATACCATATTCAGCAAAGCGGAATAGAATAATTTTTTTATTCAATATAGATCACATGTGTAATTCTTATTGATAATGAATGAATACAAAATGTAAACAAGGAAACCAATGGCTCTCAAAAACAACGACAAATAAGCTGTGCGTAACGCCAGCTAATCAGTCAGTGAGTAAGTTCAGCTTCTTTTACATATACAAATTTATAGGTAAAGATAAAAGACAGTTCAGTCTCTGGCTTTAGTTTTTTATCCCTTAGCTCTCTTTTATGACAGCTAGGTACCAGCTTTCGTAACCGACGCAACACAATATTTTTAAAACCTAAAACCTACCGTAGCAAATGTGCTTGGTACTTCCATAACTACATCATGAATCTGATACCCATTTGTAGTAATTTTAACGTCCTCTTGGAAAAATATTACATATTCACAATATTATTTAGCATTTAATAAAAAAAATATAACAATATGTCATTACATGATAGCTATAACTTTTCTATTAATTCTTATCACTAGCACTAGTGTTTAGTGCCTTGCTGGCACTGAAAATAATTAAAGACGCACTGTATTTCGTTGTTCTATCACTAAATTATCACGTTCAAGCCCTTCTATGTTTGTAACATCCTCCTGGAAAAATATTATATTTTTTAATTTTCTTCTATATATTAAATGTAAAAAAGAAATTATGTCTTTTAAATTCCCTTTTATCCTATCATAATCCATCATATTATAACTTACACACTTTAGTTCAATTCTGGTCAAAAGCAAGCTCATTTACTACATAAAAAACTCAGAAGATTTAAAATACGACCATATTTAAGCATTACGAAACAATTCGGTTCTTGTCCTCTTTCGGATTTATAAATTACTTTCAAAGTGTCTAGAGCAAAGTCGAGAGTATTTAGTAAGCTCCCAATTCTTCTTACCGGTTGCTAAAACCCATTTTCTTTTTATTTCGGAATCAATTGGGAAACTGAAAATTAAAAAAAAAAACATCAAGATGAATAAATTTAAATTACATAATAAGAACAGGTATATTAACACAATGAATGGTAAATATGTAGTATAATACATTAGATACTCTCGCCGTAATTGTAAGCGATGAGGTCGTACCTCGGGTAATTATAAACTTTTGCTGGCAACATAGGTTTGAGGATATATTTTTTTATAGAATAAGGGTGACAAACGAGCACAAAGTCCACCTGATGGTAAGTGGTTGCAGTGGCCCATAGACATCTACATCTATCTTTGTTTGCGAATTTAAATGCAGATGCCTTGTGAGGTAGTCCTCACGGCAGACAACGCATCTTTTCCAGTAAAAAGGGTCTCCGGTTCTCTACACTCACCATACGAAACAGCAGCATTAAGCTGCTATTTTACGCTGGTATTCTGTGAGAGCGTGGTCCTTTACCGGTCGAGCCGACCCATTCGTGCTACAACTATACTATTAATATAGCTGCAGCATGGCTCTATCACGTAAAAGAGAAAATATATATTACGCTAATAATGATAATATTGGTAAATCCAATTGGGCATGCCCTAAGCGCATTAAAAAAATTACGTATAATATGATTATACGGAATTTTTTAAAGTAGTTTAAATACACACAAATTTTCACTAATAACCTTATTATACTTCCAATTTTCCGATAATTCTATGTCAAACTTCAATTTAAAAGAAAGTTTGGAAAATCCAAAAGTGCACGACTCATAATGCTCATATGATCATCATTTCATCGTTCAGGTCACTCCATAAAGTCCAAGACGTATTTAAGTATAAATATTACATCCTACTTAATTTTACTATTATTTATTCTGTGCTTTTAAAATATTGATTATAATAATAATCTCTGATTATTATTATAATCAAGTATGTAAGAAATTTGGTTTTCGAATATTGTGTATTTGTACAGCGATCTTTTGAGCCGCTGCAAACAACCGATAGATACAGTGTCCACTCACGAAGGCGATTGACGCCGAACCACAGAACACAATTACTCTCTACCAAGAGAAGAACGCCAACTTCATACTAAAAAACGGAAACACGTGTTTATGAGTGTACACTAAAAGCGCTACGGTGGGCGCCCATGTAAAACTTTTTTAGCGGGAATTTCAAACCTTTGTATTCTGTAACTTTGAACTTTTCATTTAAGGCATATTCGAGTAATTTTAGCACAAGCCTCACAAACCTATGGGGTAAATTCCATACATTTGAGAGGTTGCAAAAAATTACTCGAATATACTAGATAGTATGTGAGATAAAATAAAACTATAAATAAGTATAGTTATGTAATTTTATTTTCTGGAAGACAGATTGTTTTATAAACTATGCATTATTATTGATTTTTTGGTTTTGCACATAATATTTCCACGCTTGTTACTGATATATAACATGTTATTGTCAGAGAGTTATTCTTCACAGAACATTAACGTAAATTTAAATCAGCAAAATTCTCATGGTGAAAACTTAACTCCGCCCAAATACGTGATCTGAAACAGATACAATTCGAGTCAATATAGTAATAATCTCTACAAATAATGGCCAATAAATTCAAAATGTTTATAGACTTACCACAATATTGTCATAAGTTTTTCTTTTCCTATTATAGGAAACCTGCAGAAAGTGATCAGATGATTTTGTGCTTTTTATTTGCACAACACTTAACTTACTTTTGATGGTGATCACACATCGTGCATACAATTTTGAAATAATGAATTCATTTATAATCAATATCTTATACAGAGTTAACATCTCACAAAAATCTTTACTGTATATTCACGACGATAGCTTTTGATCCCTGAACAATGGTCTATCAAAAAATATCCTACTGGAATTTTGAATATACCATTAGTTGCCGTGAGCATGAAAACCAATGCCTCCCTAGCGATAGCTGCTTCATGCCCATCAAGATACTCCCCATAATTAATAAAGCCCACACATTTTTCTCCACCCCATTGAATATGTTTCCGCATAGCCATTTCATCTATTGTTAAAGCAAAACACAACTTTTTATTTGTGGTCCGCTCTGCTAAAATTTTAAGGCATGCTAAAGATTCTGTTGTGAATCCAGGATCGCCATCAACACATTTATACCAAGAAAATAATGTTTTGGGATATGGTAAACATATTTTAAAGTGCTATCTCACATATTTATATGTTCGGGGACTGATAAACTGGAGACAAAGTGCAAATTTACGCAGTGACGGTGAATATTTCCGCGCTTCTGAGGCATTTAAAATTATTTTAAAGAAATCTTTATTGATGGGATATGTAAATTGCTATCCTCTTCGTTAACAAGAGCTTTGTTCTTCAACTCTTCAAGAATTTGTTCCAGATCTGCCACTTTTATTTTTAGACGCCTTGTTTTCTGACGAAGAGCGAACCATTCTCAGCCTCTTCTCCGATAGATTTTGCTGTTTCAATCTCTTAGTAAGTCTTCTTGGCGTACCCAGTGGCTAAAACAGAAAGTTAAAATGTTTTAATCCATTTAACCTATTAGTGGCCGTTATTGATCTCAAACAATAGATTTTCAATTGTGTTCATAATGTTACATGTCAGCTATACCATATTCAGCAAAGCGGAATAGAATAATTTTTTTATTCAATATAGATCACATGTGTAATTCTTATTGATAATGAATGAATACAAAATGTAAACAAGGAAACCAATGGCTCAAAAACAACGACAAATAAGCTGTGCGTAACGCCAGCTAATCAGTCAGTGAGTAAGTTCAGCTTTTTACATATACAAATTTATAGGTAAAGATAAAAGACAGTTCAGTCTCTGGCTTTAGTTTTTATCCCTTACCCCACTTTTATGACAGCTAGGTACCAGTTTTCGTAACCGACACAACACAATATTTTAAAAACTTAAAACCTACCGTAGCAAATGTGCTTGGTAGTTCCATAACTAAATCATGAATCTGATACCCATTTGTAGTAATTTTAACGTCCTCTTGGAAAAATATTACATATTCACAATATTATTTAGCATTTAATAAAAAAAATATAACAATATGTCATTACATGATAGCTATAACTTTTCTATTAATTCTTATCACTAGCACTAGTGTTTAGTGCCTTGCTGGCACTGAAAATAATTAAAGACGCACTGTATTTCGTTGTTCTATCACTAAATTATCACGTTCAAGCCCTTCTATGTTTGTAACATCCTCCTGGAAAAATATTATATTTTTTAATTTTCTTCTATATATTTAATGTAAAAAAGAAATGATGTCTTTTAAATTCCCTTTTATCCTATCATAATCCATCATATTATAACTTACACACTTTAGTTCAATTCTGGTCAAAAGCAAGCTCATTTACTACATAAAAAACTCAGAAGATTTAAAATACGACCATATTTAAGCATTACGAAACAATTCGGTTCTTGTCCTCTTTCGGATTTATAAATTACTTTCAAAGTGTCTAGAGCAAAGTCGAGAGTATTTAGTAAGCTCCCAATTCTTCTTACCGGTTGCTAAAACCCATTTTCTTTTTATTTCGGAATCAATTGGGAAACTGAAAATTAAAAAAAAAAACATCAAGATGAATAAATTTAAATTACATAATAAGAACAGGTATATTAACACAATGAATGGTAAATATGTAGTATAATACATTAGATACTCTCGCCGTAATTGTAAGCGATGAGGTCGTACCTCGGTAATTATAAACTTTGCTGCAACATAGGTTTGAGGATATATTTTTTTATAGAATAAGGGTGACAAACGAGCACACAGTCCACCTGATGGTAAGTGGTTGCAGTGGCCCATAGACATCTACATCTATCTTTGTTTGCGAATTTAAATGCAGATGCCTTGTGAGGTAGTCCTCACGGCAGACAACGCATCTTTTCCAGTAAAAAGGGTCTCCGGTTCTCTACACTCACCATACGAAACAGCAGCATTAAGCTGCTATTTTACGCTGGTATTCTGTGAGAGCGTGGTCCTTTACCGGTCGAGCCGACCCATTCGTGCTACAACTATACTATTAATATAGCTGCAGCATGGCTCTATCACGTAAAAGAGAAAATATATATTACGCTAATAATGATAATATTGGTAAATCCAATTGGGCATGCCCTAAGCGCATTAAAAAAATTACGTATAATATGATTATACGGAATTTTTTAAAGTAGTTTAAATACACACAAGTTTTCACTAATAACCTTATTATACTTCCAATTTTCCGATAATTCTATGTCAAACTTCAATTTAAAAGAAAGTTTGGAAAATCCAAAAGTGCACGACTCATAATGCTCATATGATCATCATTTCATCGTTCAGGTCACTCCATAAAGTCCAAGACGTATTTAAGTATAAATATTACATCCTACTTACTTTTAGTACGTACTACTATTATTTATTTTGTGCTTTTAAAATATTGTAATAAAAATCTCTGATTATTATTATAATCAAGTATGTAAGAAATTTGGTTTTTCGAATATTGTGTATTTGTACAGCGATCTTTTTGAGCCGCTGCAAACAACCGATACAGTGTCCACTCACGAAGGCGATTGACGCCGAACCACAGAACACAATTACTCTCTACCAAGAGAAGAACGCCAACTTCATACTAAAAAACGGAAACACGTGTTTATGAGTGTACACTAAAAGCGCTACGGTGGGCGCCCATGTAAAACTTTTTTAGCGGGAATTTCAAACCTTTGTATTCTGTAACTTTGAACTTTTCATTTAAGGCATATTCGAGTAATTTTAGCACAAGCCTCACAAACCTATGGGGTAAATTCCCATACATTTGAGAGGTTGCAAAAAAATTACTCGAATATACTTTAGATTAGTATGTGAGATAAAATAAAACTATAAATAAGTATAGTTATGTAATTTTATTTTCTGGAAGACAGATTGTTTTATAAACTATGCATTATTATTGATTTTTTGTTTTTGCACATAATATTTCCACGCTTGTTACTGATATATAACATGTTATTGTCAGAGAGTTATTCTTCACAGAACATTAACGTAAATTTAAATCAGCAAAATTCTCATGGTGAAAACTTAACTCCGCCCAAATACGTGATCTGAAACAGATACAATTCGAGTCAATATAGTAATAATCTCTACAAATAATGGCCAATAAATTCAAAATGTTTATAGACTTACCACAATATTGTCATAAGTTTTTCTTTTCCTATTATAGGAAACCTGCAGAAAGTGATCAGATGATTTTGTGCTTTTTATTTGCACAACACTTAACTTACTTTTGATGGTGATCACACATCGTGCATACAATTTTGAAATAATGAATTCATTTATAATCAATATCTTATACAGAGTTAACATCTCACAAAAAATCTTTACTGTATATTCACGACGATATTATGACTGTATTCGCCACATAAGCCCATAATAACTGAATTTAAGCAAAAATCAATAATAAATATTAAAATCTAAACCTATGAAATAAATTTGAATAAATTTCGGAAAATATTTTCAATATGAAAGACGTTGACAAACAAATGTCATTTCTTTTTCTATTAATTCATGGCTTCTTTTGATAGAATTCTGCTAATATTTAATAATTTTAATCAAAATTAATTGTGCAAATCTCAGAGTAATATGTATATGTAATTATACTTTAAAGAGCAAACCAAAAATAGTTTAACACAGAATTAACATTTTTAGTTTCTTCCGATATAATATGAATTTTTGTATCTAATTTTTAAAATGGCAATCTAAAACAACATGAAGGAAAGAAACAGCGATATTTTTTTCTCGCTTTATTTTTACAAGCCCAACATAAACATTGACAAAATCATGATTGTGTGCAGATTTTGCAGCTTTCATACAAAGTTGCATCACCTTGCGCCGAACTAACTGAGTGAGTGACGCAGTCTCTATTTAGTAAAAAATAAATTCACACAAGGCTGCTAAAACACCGAATAATATAGTAATTAATCGATTTAAAAAAAAATTAATAAGTTCAACAATCATTTATCTTTCTGACAATGTGCTTTTTATATCACTTATATGTACAATATGATTGCTAGATACGATTTCATGCGACAAAACGTTGGAATCTTAATTTTTAGGCTATAGCAGAGCATACCTGCGCGCTACGGCATACAATATCATTATAATTTATAGAAAAAAATGACCGTGAACATTGGTTTAATTAATACTTCCATGTAAATCGTGATTCAGAAAGTTATTTAAATACATATTCATAAAATAAGTTTACTTACGCGCGAAATGTAATGCCTTCAAGTTTTTGTTCACTGCGGCTTTTACAGCCCATAACACTGCACGACACATGATATGGTATATAATTAAATAATTTTCTAACTTAAAACGCACAATTGTCGAGTTTTATTTGCAAAGAAATTTTTAAACAAATAATAGACATTAAACACTCCGTGACAGTTGCAGTGTCTGCCACTAAGGACAACCATATCGTAGCTATATCTCTCTTACAAGTGCTTATATGATATATGCGTCCTTTGTTTTGTGAATGAAACAAAACATATCACGCTGTCTATTGGATTCTCTGTCTACGTTTACACTACTCTATGGGTGGTGTGATTTCATAAAGATACCTCCAGGGTATAATAAAGTTAAAAGTAAAGGAACATACAGCCTATAGACGTCCCACTGCTGGGCCTAGGCCTCCTCTCATATCTGAGAGGATTTTTAGGTTTAGGTAATATCCGCAGCGCTGCCTCAATGCGTGTTGGCGGACTTCAAATATTTTCGAAATATTTTTATACATTTCGAGGTTTCCTCTCGATGTTTGCTTCACCGCTGAGCACGTTTACCACACGAGGATTAGCACTTAAAATTGCTATAACAATTTTATTGGTGCCGGCAGGAATCGAGACTGTGTAGGTTTAGGCTTTTTCGAACATACAATAAAACAGGCATTTCTTATTTAGAAGATTTGCTTAAATGTAATACGCTGATGTTGGAGACCGTAGGGTCGATTTTCTTGCACTTATGTTGCTGCTCCCTGTCGTCAGTCCGTGGATTTTGAGTTTGCTTTACATTGTGGGTGGCTTTCATTAATTGAATGCCAGAATCTTGTTCCCTAGTAAGCCGGGTTCATTGCGAGCATGTGACGTTGGCACCTCGCAACAGTTTCTTCGACACCCACGGGAAGATAGCGGTGTGGCAAGGTTCTAAGGCCGTTATCACACGGCAAATTGAAAAAAAAAAGTAGCTTCATTAAAACATTTTTACATGAAGCTACATTATAAATAATTGCACCACATGAATATATTAACCACAGCGCTTATATTCTGCCGGTGCCCTTTAGAAAAAATTGAATACATTTATGACATGTGTCACAAAAAGGAACTGACTTTGATCTGCTAATCAGTAACGTTATTTGTGATGTTAGTTAATTAAATTTAAGAGATGTCGAATAGTAGGTGAATGCTGTGGCTTGTGTTTTTTAAAATTTTATTCGTTATGAAGTAGGGATGGGCAAGTGGAAAAATATATCGATATTTATCGTATCAATATTTATAAACAGTATCGATAATTATCGCGTGATAAATATTGATATATCGATATATCGTTATATTTTGCATGATGTAGTAGGATGATGGTCAAAATTTTATTACTTGACGTGTTGACGACGATATAAATTACATTATTAAATAAATATATCATTTTATAATATATCGAAATTGATACGAATTCGATACTCTTAAATAAATATCAAATATTGACGATAAATATCGGTAATTTTGTGAGAAAATATCCTATTATGAAGTTGTTGTCGATAAACTGTTGAATTGTTATTTATGGACGGGTCTAATCATAGACAATAAATGTTTAAGTATATTCAATTTCCAAAAATTTACATGAAAAAAGTTATGAATGTTATACTGTTTTATTTGAGTTGGAATTTATGTTTTATGAATTTGTAAAATTATTGAACAGTATTTAATGGTGGTGCTGTAACATGGAATAATAAAATGAGTTTGAAAAAAATTTGTGTGTTTTTATCACGATTATCCTTGATGATGTGTTTCATTTTATTTCTAGCACGAATTCGGCTCGACCGGGGAAGGACCACGGTCTCACAGAATACTAGCATAAAATAGGAGCTTAATGCTCCTGTGTTTCGTATGGTGAGTGTAGAGAACCGGAGACCCTTTTTACTGGAAACGAGGCATTCCATCTTAGTCCTCAGGGGTGACAACGCATCTGAATTTTGATCCGTAATCGAGGATAGATGTAGATGTCTATGGGCCACAGCATCCACTTACCATCAGGTGGACTGTGTGCTCGTTTGTCACTCTTATTCTATAAAAATATGTATTTAACCACGTGCTCCAAGAAATGAAATTTATTTCGGAAATACGTAAAGTTTACTAAACGCGCTGAAGCAGGATAGCAGGCTCTTACAAGCTGTGTTATGGCTGCAGTACGGATTGTGAATCATGAGAACGAGAAACGGAGACCTTTTATCTAGCCATAGTCAAAGTAAAAATATTCAAAATTGGTCTTTACAAAGCACTGAAAATTAAGAATGCTGAACCATCGGAACAAGTCTCTAATTTCGGTAAAATTTGTGAAAAAAACCGGCAAGAAACTCACAAGTAAACTATTTTTCTCCCAACAGTTACAGTTTTATAAAATAAGTACTCGTACCATTTACATAAGTAAAAATGTAATTATAAAAATTAAAAATTTTGTACAACCGACTTTAATATAAATTATTAAGAATAACTCAAAAACTATTGGTCAGGCCTTGATCATTTATACGGGACCACATGTGAAGCACCAGCTTTCAAATAAAAAAGAATCATATAAATCGGTTCACCCAGTAAAAAGTTATGAGGTAACACACATAAAAAAAATTAAGTACCTCCTCCTGCTTGAAGTCGGTAGAAAAAGAACAACGCTCCCTAACTGCACGCTTTCTTATGTTTTAAATAATCATATTATGTAACAAACACTCACACCTTCACTTATAGGGGTAGGCAGAGACTACGGACTTCTATTTGGCACGATCCTGACACACTTCTCGCGTCTTCTTTACATCCATATACTTATACCTACGCGGTCTGCTATTAAGGGTACTCTTAATTTGGCCCATCTTCAATATATCGCCGATTAGGTCGATAAACTTTCGTCCATTGCCGGCTCTGTCATTTGCTTTGTCACGCTTTCCTCATTCATTCTTTCTACATGACCAAACCTCCGAAGCATTTCCTGGTCACAGCATCATCTGACAAACCACACTTTTCACTTATCATACAACTAGCTGTGCCCCGCGGTTTCACCCGCGTATTATTTAAGGAGTTACTGATTGATTAATTGATTTATAGTACTTCAGTATAGACAATATTTTTAGTAACCTTTTCATTTGGTATTAAAATATATTGGTTTTCACCGCATTCTGTTCTAGATAAGCCAACATATCCTATGGGAAAAACAGCATTCACTAAAATCTATCCCCACGTGCTTGAAAGTCTGTCCCTGTGCTTTATTTATAGTGACTGCAAACGATACTTTTATGGCAAATTGTATTCTTTTAAAACTACATGGTAAATCTGTAGGTACCATAGGAATTGAGGTATTAGTACTGTTTGCCCAACTGCTGGCCCAGTCAAAATTATAACAACTATGATATTATTCCTAAGAAATTTTACTTGAAGCCTAGTTCCGTTACATAGACTTGGTGTCCGCAGGTTTCGTAATAAAATAATGGGAGTGCCACTTTTTAAGTTCAATGAATATGGGGGCAGCCCATATGATTCAAAGAATTTAAAATTTTGATGTTAATGCACCGCGTCTTCTTGATCCATGACAGTATCAATAGCAAGGTAGTTTATGTTGTCGCCTGGTAGTTTGGCCATTATTTTATCGTTGATGGCGTCAACGCTTGTATTTTAGGCAGCTAAAATTGCCCTTTCACACATCCATTGATAATTTTTTTGGTTTATATTAGCGACATCCGGGTATACTCTAGAGATTAGGTCTTCAGTGATGGTTACGATTTCACCAAGGTCTTTATCAATGGATAAGTTTACTGAAGTGTTTGACGTCCCAACCTCATAGTTAACCACGTCTGCCTCCAGTTTAAAATTATTAATTTTTGGTTCGATCTACGCAGAATGAGCTTATAGTATCTTGAATTCTTGCAGTTCTATGGGTTGTGTGGGGTTGGGATTTAATTTTATTAATTATAGGATCCCAAGCAGACGGTAGCACCCAGCCATCTTCTCTTTTGAAATTAGCTACCGTGGGAAAATCTTTGTTTCAGAGAGCACGATGGATATGTGACTGTAAACACGTAACGTTCGCGTAAATATAAGAAATCATTATGACAAAACCTCCCCCAATCTGGGACATGCTCACTTCAACGGTGGATTGTTTTGTATTAATGAAAAAAGTAAGGCAACTGGCTCGATTAACATTCGGTATTGACTATTGAAATGGTGAATCGAAGTTTTAAGTGATGATATGCCATTCGCTCAGCGGTAAAGGATAACATGGGGAATAAAAAAGAAACAAAACATACATACAAAGGTGCAAGTGGTGGCCTTATCGCAGCATTGCAGAGGATAAAATGACCACTGACCAGTAAGAAAGGGTAAGGGTGTATGCAAAATAGAGAAAAATATATGATGATACACACACACACACACACACACACACACACACACACACACACACACACACACACACACACACATATATATCTTATCTTGCATTATGAAGTGCATAAAAGCCTAGCTATTTTCACTGTAGTTTTCACAAAAATAATGAAAATGAAAACACCTCTCCACGGAAGTGACAGCTCCACGGTAGTGACATATTTGTATAATTTTAATAAATTATGAATGATTTATTGACGAATAAAACGACATTTTTTTAATTATTATCTTTATAAAACTAATTAGTTTGTATTTATTAATGTTAAGTCGTAATTAGGTATGTATTTACGATTAAAATATTAGTCCTTACATATGAAATTGGTGTTTTGTACGGAGGAATATAAAGTCAATTTTTATTATGTATTCTGTGAGAGCGTGGTCATTCCCCGGTCGAGCGACCCATTCGTGCTACACCCATAATATAGCTGCAGCATGGCTTTACCACGTAAAGACTGTCTTATAATCTTATAAAATATATATATATATATATATATATATATATATATATATATATATATATATATATATATATATATATATATATATAGCTTTTCACTAAATGCATATGAAAGTGTATATATATGATTTAAAGTAGTCTCAAATGAAAGGTATCTTATCTTGCATTATGAAGCATAAAAGCCTAGCTATTTTCACTGTAGTTTTCACAAAAATTATGAAAAATTAAAACACCTTCCACGGAAGTGACAGCTCCACGGTAGTGACATAATTGTATAATTTTAATAAATTATGAATGATTTATTGACGAATAAAACGACATTTTAATTATTATCTTTATAAAAATAATTAGTTTGGTATTTATTAATGTTAAGTCGTAATTAGGTATGTATTTACGATTAAAATATTAGGTCCTTACATATGAAATTGGTGTTTTGTACGGGAGGAATATAAAGTCAATTTTTTTGTTGTAAAATATATTTAATTAATCAAAGTTTGCACCGTTGTTATCTATGCACTTTTGCCATCTCATAGGTAGTTCATTGATCCTTTACTAAAAAAGCCATGGGGCGAGAATCAATAAACTCTTTGAAGGCGGTTTGACTGCCGCAACGGAGTTGCGTTTTATTACTTGTAAAAGTTGTCCAAATTCCGGAAAAATGGTAATCTGTTGGAGCAAGGTCCGGGTGTACGGAGGATGTCGCAGACATTCCAATTGTAGCTCATCTAACTTAGTGGTTGTTTGTTGTGCAGTGTGTGGTCTTGCGTTGTCGTGAAGCAGCAGTGGCCTAGAGCGATTGATCAATCTCGGTTGTTTAGCAGCTAGTTCTTCCTTCATGGTTTGCAGTTGCTGACAATATATATCTGACGTAATCGTTTGGCCAGATTTTAGAAAGCTGTAGTGAACGACACCGGCGATAGTCCACCAAACACTCACAAGTAACTTTTTCTGAGTCAATTTTCGTTTAGGGCAGGATTTGGCTGGGTCTCCAGGGTTCAGCCATTGCGACGAGCGCTTCCGATTCACAGTATCCACTTTTCATCACAAGTAATGATTCGATTTAAAATCCCTTCATTATTGTGTCGGTTGAGCAAAGTAACACATCAGTCGCACTACTATTGGGGACAGGCCGCAGCGAGTTTTAGGACGAAAAAGAGTTGATTGAGTTGACTCCAACGCGGGTTGACCGACTTCACTTAAGTATACCTAAAAATTATTTCCGAAATATTTTTTTTACTTCTCAAATACCTATGCAGGTTTCCTTGCGATATTTTCCTTCACCACCGAGAACGTGGTAAACCGAAACTTCAAATTGCAATTAAAATGTGAGTGGTGTCGGTGCGGATCGAATTTGAGTTTCTTACGTACTATGAAATTTACGTTTGGGTCGGTTCGCTTACCGGATAACTTTCAAGATTCTATCAATGCAGTCCTACTCATAGTTAAAATAAAAATAAACATGCGTTTAGATTTTGCTGTCTTTGATATTTATAGTACTTTTTCGCAAGAGCCTGTTCATTTACTCATGTCAACTATGAAACCGGGACTGTCACAAAAATCTCAATAGGTAGGTATGTCTGAAAATATGAAAGCCATCTCAATATATGACAAATTGTTTTATAAGTCTCCTTGAAAGTAAAAAAGTAAAGAAGCAGCTTACATACGTCTTACAACTGTGCACAGGGCTGCTAATTACCCATGTGCAAAATAGTGGTTTCACATGTCCACGATTTTTTTTAAACTACTTAGATATCAAGGTTTCTCTGCCAAGTTATTCTTTACCACTTCACTGAGCACGTGGAAAAGAAGCAAATAAAATTTGCTTCCCAGTTTCATTAGTCCTCGCGGGAGTCGAACACTTTTGTTCCTGTGCTTTGAAATCTTATGGCGAGCTACACGGCTCTCGTATTTGCTTAAATAAAACTCATAAAAACTGAAAAGAAGCTTTTGTACTATTGTGGACCCCATGTACCTAGTAATTAGTCATTCAAACTATTCAATCATTTAGAGATGAAAATCTTACAGTTCACTTAATTTTCGATTACTTACATTGGACCTGATACAAAAAGACGTTGGTGAAATATTGCTATGCTGATAGATACCCAACATATTCAACTAAAGACATTCTGTCTTCATCACAGTTTTGTGTACACAGTTCTGTTAGTCATTTTGCTAAAAGTGACAATTACGATAAATCATCCCGACACCGTTTTGGATATTTTAAGTCTGACAACTTTTGATTCTGGAAGAATAAGTATTCAATAGAATTCTCTTTAATTTCATCAGTTAATTGTTATTAGTTATTTAGCAGTAAGTAGATGGCGCTATTATGAGATTACAACTATGAAAACAAAAACTGTACCCTCTAGTACTCAGCGACAATAAGTTGAGGTACGACTGGGGTGGCCAAATCACACAACAAAGCTGCCAACATTTATATAATATGACGGCACCAGCACCATTGCACGTGCGGCGGCGTCGGTGTAGCTAGTCAGAATTCTTGTAAACAACACGTGCACCGCACACCTGCACCAATGCACCTGCGTTGGCGCCCGTTCTGTTTGTATAAAACGGATGGAGCGGCCGCCGTTAGGGCAGTCTTGGCTCTGGCGTGGAACGGTGTGCTTGTTGTATTCCGTTACTAGCTTATCCTTGACTCGTTGGATAATTAATTCGTGCAAACGAATTAATTATTATTCTTAACTACAAAATTAGTCTCTGTACAATTTATAGTTGTATTAAGTAATCTATTGTAAATTAACCTTATTTAAAAGAAAAGCCCGCTGGGTTTCTTGCTGGTTCTTCCCAGGACAGAGGTTTTATCCGAACCGGTGGTAGTAGTACTATATTGAATAAAAAGTGATTTGATTCTATTCTAAAAGCCTTTTCATGTGACTATACATCATAATAACATCCTTCATAAGAAGTGGGAATAAAGCTTTCCATTTAAGTTCTCTATATTCTTAATAACATCCTTTCTACAAATACATAAATTAGGCATTAAGTGATGTAGATTCTATTAAAAATTCTGCTTCTGTCAAAAATACGCTATCAGCGCTGCTAGTGGTGTGTAATGAAATTATTTTACGATATAAACAAAATGAAGAAATAGCAATGTTGTGTTTAGTTGTTAATATCGCTGAACGATCTCTATTCATTGATTTGGTCAAGCTTTATCATGATATAGTCAAAAAAACAATGTTAAATTTTATTAAATGCCATCATTTCGTGCCATAATCGACTACTTTATATATTATTATTAATTCTAAGATCTGGCTAATACATATATAAAAATCTCTCTATTTAAACTATATGGATAGTGAGAGCTTTGCAATAATTACAGTTTTTATCAGTTTATTTATACATAAACAAAACTTTTTTATAGATTATAAATTAAACTTAGAAACATCTCACATTTTATGATTTTCGATAGATGTCATTATTATCTATTTAAGTAGTAATTAGTTACTATATACTTTATTAATTCCCACTAAAATGAAATAACGAAAGAACAGAAAAATGAACGTTAGTATTTTCAAATAATTATGAATTAAATTATTTAATTCATAATTAACTTATTTATTTTAATTTTATTTATTAGTAGCTGGAGGTAAAATGTTACTACTTTGTGAATTTCACGTTAGATGGCACTGTTTTGATAAAGTGAGACGTAGATTATCGGCGTAATTCAAATTATTACGCAACGGTTAAAACTAGTTTTAGGATTTATTTATAAAAATGTTATTTATTAAAAAAAACATCCATAATCAATAATATAAAATAAAAATTAACATCTTGAGGGAGGAAAATACTTAACCCTCCTTTTTTTGAAGTTCCGCAATCGGATTAAAAGTAGCCTATAAGTTGCCCCGGATTCCTAATTGCCTGCACAAAATTTCATGGAAATCTGTCCAGTAGTTTTTGCGTGAATCGGAAATACACAGACAGATAGACAGACAGACAAAAATTCTGAAAACCACTAATTTGGCTTCAGTGACCTTTATTTAGTCCCCTGGAATTGTTTTTTCCAGAAAATATTAGAATTACAGACACGACTTTTATACAGATTTATTATATGTATAGATGAGAAACCACAATAAAATAATAAAAAGTAGTAACAACTTAATAATCTTTAGAAAAATTCAAACCCAGCAAATAATCGTATACATTAGAATAATTAGCGAAGATGAGGGAATGAACGTTTGTGACAAAGTAACAGTAATAACCTCACTATATTCGCACACACACACACACATTATACTCACTGTATTCTTCATCACACTTGTCAACTGGAATCAAACTTGATCAAATACTATTTTATTTTTATAGAAGAAGGGTCTATCGAGGTGACAAACGAGCATACAATTCACCTGATGGTAAGTGGATACTGTGGCCCATAGACATCTACATTAATACTCAATTACGAATCAAAATGCAGATGCGTTGTCACCCCTGAGGACTAAGATGGAATGCCTCGTTTCCGGTAAAAAGGGTCTCCGGTTCTCTACACTCACCATACGAAACACAGCAGCATTAAGCTGCTATATTACGTTGGTATTCTGTGTGAGCGTGGTCCTTCCCCAGTCGAGCCGACCCATTCATGCTACAACCATAACATAGCTGCAGCGTGGCTCTACCACGTAAAAGATTAGAGAGTTATAATCCAGTACAGTGACAATTTGACCAAAGTAAAATATTTCTGCCTTTTTGCACACAAATTTAATCACAGCTGTTATTTGGGATCTGCCAAATGTGTTGGGTTCTTCAGTTACTATCACAGTATTTTCTGGCACTCCATGTGGGGTACCATGACTAGGGCCAGGAAGAGATTATTCAGTTACTATCACAGTATTTTCTGGCACTCTATGTGAGATGTCATGACTAGAGCTAGGAAGCCACAGACGGACACAGACAGACAGACACACACAACGGTCAAACTTATAACACCCCTCTTTTTGCGTTGGAGGTTAAAATAAACAAATATTGAGGGAAAAACAAAAGGCAATCTTATTGCTACATAGCAGTCTCTTCCAAACAACCCAGAAAAGGGATTAAATAAAACTAAGAGAAAGATTAACGGGTAGGGTGCACTGTAATAACAAAGAATACCAACTTATTCACTAAAAAGAACATACTTTAGGCGGTAGATCATTGACTGTAAATAAAAAGAGGAAGAGAGAGGCGTTAGAGATATATATTGCTCCTGAACCTGTTTCTTTAACATATGTAAGGATTGATTTACGTCTGGCTAATAATAAAAAAAAAATACTAAATATCGGATTCACTGACCAAACCTATACATACATATTCATTTCATGTTCTGGTTTCGCAGATCATTTTATTACGTTAATAATCCTTGGAACGTTTGTGTAAAGATACCCGAGGCGCCATGCGTCGGCCGCCATGTTGAAACAAAGACAGGTTTTTACAGGGCTGCCAGATGGAAAAAACGCGTGATCGTACGCCAACTATAAAAAAGTCGTATGTCAGGGAGATTTTGAAATGAAAAGATCGTACTCTAAAAGTAAACAGCTTTTATTCAAAGTAACAAAAATTTGTTAAGCAATGATCAAAAATATATTAAAACTACTTATTATTGTTATACAAATTTGCTGAGGTCATCATTTTCAACATTTCTTCTGTTGGCTTAAACTTCGTACAATTTTCGTTTCTTCCTATCAATTGCTTAGCTAATAATGTTCCATTCAGTGTTTCATTGGATAGACTGTTTCTAAATTTTGTTTTAATTAAATTAACTTCGCTAAATGCTCGTTCACAATCGGCACTAGAATGGGGCAAACATAACAAATTCAAAGCGAATTGAGCCAGTGTTTTATAATTTTCAAATAATTTTTTGATGACAACAATGAAAATATCTTTGTACATTTCGCGCACCTTTTCGTTTAAAGATGTGATCACTACTTTTTCCGATTGAAAAAGTTTATTGAAGGTGGTAAATTTGGGCAAAATCCAAGACAGGAACATGTAATAAAGCTGCATGAATGGATCATGTAAGCTATTAAATATCAGTTCTCTTGAAAGAAGACGTTCATTCAACCAACAGTCAGTGAAGTACAATTTTAATGCATCCCATTGTTCTAGTATTCGATCAACTACCGCCACCAATGACAACCAACGTGTTAGTGATGGATGCAATATCTTATAAGGCGAAGCACTCATAAATTCAAACTGTTGGAGGCGGAATTATCTTTTGGAACTGTTTTAAAAAAAATCTATATCTCTCTTGCCAAATCTTTGCAGCGCCTTGGTAATTCTTTGCACGATTTGCAAAGGTGTGCCGAGTGGCAAACATATTTCATAATAAATATTCCTGGCAAATTTTCCTTGAGTCTGTTCGCCACAGAATTGTTCCCACCCATCATCACGTTTCAGCCGTCTGCACCAAAACCAATCATATTTTCAGTCGATATATCCTGGGCAGAAAAAGACTTCATCAGTATGCTATACAAATTTTCTCCAGTAACACCTGCTGCTGTTTTTTGATCATCAGAGCTGAATATTTTGTAAAGATCCCAAAACTTACACGCAATTTTATTGTTTTCAGCGTCATAATTTTACAACTTGCCTTGTGAGTGCTGACATCTGTTGACTCATCAAACATAGCACTCAATTTTTCAGTTTTCAGTTTTTGGACCCGAAGCGATTTTTCACTTTCACCAATAACTTCGGTGATTACAGCTGTAGCTTTCGTTCTTTTCATAGAAATTTTATGCTCCAATATACCATTTATCAAATCTGACATATGATCTGCAGTTTGGAACGCAATATTATGCTCAGCTAGAAAACCTGCCAACTTGATTTCAGTCACTGAAATAATTTTATTTTTCGGCACTGCTCCTTTTGTAACAAATGCAGACATGATATTACGCTGTTTTGATTTGCTTGGTATTGCAGATATGGCTTATAAAAGCCATATCTGCAACACGCTTCTAGGAAAAAGCATATAAATGCGTGTGTTTTTAAAACTCCATATTCTGAAACCAGGTCGACGTCACAAACAGTGCACTTGGCTTTGAATTGGTTTTTACCAGGCTCTAACCAGTCCTTAAACATCTAATTTTTCCCAATCAGGACGATACTTCCGTGCCCTGTGTTTGTCCTTCTCTGATGAAAGCTCTTCTCTTTGAACTAATTTCTTTTTTGATGTACCTGGCGTAGGTCACTCTCCTTCACTTTCATCACTCATTCTTGCTTGAACTAATTAAATTAACACAAAAAAGAACGATGGGGCACGTTCGTTTCATTATGAAATGTTGCCAAGTATATGAAATGTTTCCAAATATTAAATTATCTTTAAAAGTCGTACATTTTCCGTACGATCTTGGTCTAGCGATCGTACATGAGTAAAAACGCCAAAAAATCGTAGGAGTACGATTTAAATCGTACATCTGGCAGCCCTGGGTTTGTACTCCCAACATTTGAGATAAAGACAGCTCTCTTAGTATAGTTCTTACTTATTTGAAGAATGTTAATATTAGTAAAGACATTAATCTAAATAAGAATGTGTATTTTAAATTATATCTATCTACGTATTTTTCACTTAAACCATAGATAAGTTATTAAAAATAGGCATACGAATTACTATTCTAGCTAGGCAAACTAGGCACTTGCCTAGGGGCGCATGATTTCAAAGGAGCGCGCGCGGAAGTTTTTAAACTAAAAAAAGAATAAGAAAGTTACCTTAAAAAAAAAAACTTTCTATAGAGATGTAGAGCTTCCGAAGCGCACCCCGTCTACTTGATTACTCCTACATCGCTCTCACTCTCTCATCACATTTTTCAATCATGGCCACCTGTGACG
Source organism: Parnassius orleans (assembly GCA_029286625.1). Classification (NCBI taxonomy): domain Eukaryota; kingdom Metazoa; phylum Arthropoda; class Insecta; order Lepidoptera; family Papilionidae; genus Parnassius; species Parnassius orleans. The sequence continues at coordinate 768,658 of JAGSMP010000178.1, forward strand.
TGTCCTTATTATATTGCAACTAAACAAACTATATTATAAATTATATTACAGTTTATTTGCAAAAACGTAGTTATAACCGCTAGAGGGGCGCCAATGAGGTGCTAGCCTAGGGTTCTATCGGCTTTTAATCCGCGTCCGGCAATGGGCCATGTCCGATGGGGACGAAAGGTTCTCGAATGGTAGCTTCGTACCGGTAAGGTAATGCTCCCCTCTCGATGGACGAATTTGTAAGATTGGGTAGGTACCTAGGTAGTTAATAAGTAAAAAGAAGAACCCGTGGTGGCTCGGTGGCTGGGCGCTCGCCCTAAATTTTATAGCATGCGATAAACTCGTGTCTGCGATTCCCGGCATAATCAGTAATGAATAAAATAATATTGTTACGAGCTTGGGGTTCGAGACAATTAAAAACTGCCCAGTGAATTACTAAAATTGACACTTTAATTACACAACACTAATTACAACTTTAAACCACACTAATAACAAAACAAAGTTAATAGGTAAGATAATTTTCTCTAATCACTGCTGTTCTGCAGCTCGTAATGACCCTTTCCATGGCCTCGATTAGCAGAAGTGCAGGCGGTAAACTTCTAATGACCTGACTAAATGACTTGGCAAACAATCAATTTGCGATGCTTTATTTGAATTTCAATTGTAAATAGCGAAGCTAACGTTACAGACTACTGAAAATTATTTTTCAGTAGTGTGTCCTGATTAGTACAAGTAGGTATAGAAGAACGTATTTAAAACGAGGTGTGCCTAATTTTTTTAAATCTTATTGATTTCATTTCTCCCTGTAGTTTATTACCGTTACCGTTACAGCCTATTAAAGTCCACTGCTGAATATAGACCTCCCCCATTGATTGCCTCATAGGGGGGGATTTTGTCATAGTTGGCACGCTTGGCAAGCGGATTGGTAACCGCAGTTTTTTATTTTTAGTCGTTATTAAGAAGACCCTGCTGTCCATCTCCTGATCTGTTTTCCTCTGTCGCCTCTTACGACACTCACGGGATGATATGGGGTAGTGGATATTCTTACACCACCACTACACGGGTTATTTTATTACCACGTTTTTTTATTAACTCGCTTTCGTGTATGTTTGTTCGGGTCGAATTTAGTAATTGATTTTAAACTAACTTCCCGATGAGCTAGAGATTTGAAATTTCGAAGATAGCTCAGAATCGGATGACAATATACGAATATAAAAAAGTGGTATATTGTATATTTTTATACCTCAATAATTATTTAAGAATTGTTTTTCTCCTTTATACAACTCTTTTTTTATAGGTCTGTCAACATTCTAAAGTTGGAGAGGGCTTTTCTTCTAGTAGAAAGTATATGTTTTAATGGCCATAATTAAAACATGATAAAGTATGATCATGGGAGAACAACAAATAACATAAATTCTTCTCATAATATCTTGTGATTTTGTGACATCCACAGATAACGAATACACCTTGATTTCCTAGACATTAAGTAACCAGAGGTGCATTGTGAAAAACGGTATAGGATTTTGCCATGCCTTTCGTAGAAACAGGTAGAGAGTAGAGACCCATGTCCGTGAGTGGGCTATTCCTGCGCTGATTACGGTATTTTTCTGTAATCTGTCTGTCTGTCTGTCTGTTTGTTCCGGCTAATCTTCGGAACGGCTGGACCGATTTTGACAGGACTTTCACTTTCAGATAGGTGATGTTATAAGGAGTAACTTAGGATACTTTTATTTTAGAAAAATTATAAGGGTTCCGCGCAAACAAATTAAAACCCATGAAATCGTAGTAAATTCCACGCGGGCGAAGTCGCGGGGGACAGCTAGTCAAATCATAAAATGGGTTCTTTAAAGGAACAATTGAGAAAAATGATGAGAAACACTGTTTTTACGATTACATAAAATCTCGTGCTAAAGTTAACAGGGTCTATACAGCCTACTAAAGTACACTTCTGAACATAGGCCTCCCCATAGATTGCCTCATAAGAGGGATATTTGCCATAGATGCCACGCTTGGAAGGTGGGTTGGTTATTAACTAAAAAATAAAAACTTTGGCTACAGTTTTTATTTTTTAGTTGTTATATAAGGAAGATTGCTTCCTCCTTTAACAGGGTATAAAAATATTATAGTCATATGAGTTAATAAAAAAATGCCATGTATTAACCTTGATTGTTCCACCCCTTACAGCCACTTTACGTAACTTAAACAACTATGGAATTCGCTAGCTTCGTGCCCATCTACTTCGCTTCTAAAAACGTTTATTTGGTAACGGCATTTCTTTGTTGGCAAACAGGTATGTGTTTTAGAAATTTTCTAATATATTACATCTAAAATAAACCTATTTTAACTTTACAGTCAAGTCTGGCAACTTTACCAATGGTAGGTAACTTTGCCATCAGGGGTGTACTGGTACAAAATTACGATTAACACGGAAAACGTAACGTTTTTCAGGATATGCCATTTTTTAGATGAAAATACAATAACTAATTGACAACATTGCTCTCGATATAGCAACATGAGAGTTAATTTTGGCATTTTATTTTAACGCGGAATTCTGCCGGCGATATAACCTCTTTGTTCAGTACTCCAGAACTTTTGTTAATTTTCGTTTGAAATAATGAATGTAGGTATCTATATATTTGTAGTAACGTAATATTATGGTCGTTTTTAACATGTTGGTCTTAATATTTATCTATAAAACTAACTTGGCAAAGTTACCATACTAGTGATGCAACGATGTGACGGTTACTTTGCCATGTTTTGCTACAACCAAGGGTTGTCACTTTCAACCTATATTTTTAACCGATTATGACTATTTAAAGAAAGGGTTCTGTACTTGACATTCTATGTATGTAGGTTTGTATCGATGTTTATTTTAGAATATGGGTGACAAACGAGCACACAGTCCACCTGATGGTATATGGATGCTGTGACATCTACATTTATCCTCAATTAAGAATCAAAATGCAGATGCGTTGTCATTGGTCCTACCCCTCGAGCTGACTCATTCGTGCTACAACCATAATATAGCTGCAGCGTGGCTCTACCACGTTTGCATGTTTCACCGTAGCATCCCATTAGACCGATTTTACCAAACGAGTCGTCAATCAATTCATCTTTATCAAAAGTGAAGGATAAGAAAAGAGAAATATTTATTATTTTTACTGCGTTTAATAATATTATTACTACGCAGTATTTTTCATAATTTCAACTTTGTGTATTGATATTAATTTGCACCCAAAAACCAGTGCAATTTTTAATGATTATGAATAATTTACTATTGTGGGAAAACAATATTTAGATTGATTACAATATTTTTTTTACCTGATGATGAGTAATAAAAAAAAGAATACTTGATAAAAATGATTGTGACAACCTTTTTTATCTATACTATAATTGATTTAAGCTTATTATTGCACCAATATGATTTTAAAATTTAGAAGTGAGTATTTTTGTTTGATATATTTTCGATTTTTGCTTAAGAAAGTAATTTGACAAGATTTAAATAAAAAATAAAGTAAAGTACGTAATCAATGGTTTTTGACAACTCTGACACATATTTTCAAGTTTGTATGAAAAATTGAAAAATGGGAGGGCAACTTTGCCACAAGCGTAAACTTTGCTATTTGCAACACAATTAAAGACGCAAATCATAACTCTGAGTGTTGTGTATTATATTATGAGGTAAACTTACCTTGAACCTTGAAGTCAAATCTTATTATTTTCATTATAAACCCTGATGGCAAAGTTGCCACAAAGTGAGGTTAACATTGCCATTTTCTTTTTTGAGTATTTTGTCTATTTAATGTTAGTATTTGTTTAAATCACTAATAAATACCAAATCTATGAAGAATAGAATGTCAAATTTAACATTTACGCCCAGTCTACAGTACATTTTTTGTTGGAAAATTGGTCCTAAACTTTTAAGTCCTTCCAAAAATGGCAAAGTTGCCAGGTTTCACGGTACATATTTCACCATTTTAGTAGTTTGATAGAGAATAGTATACGACTTTTGTATAGAGTCGAATTGACTGCCTCGTTGGTCTAATGTTCGTAAACGCGGTTGCTAATCTTGAAGTCCTGGGTTCGAATCTCGGGTCGTTCAAAATCAGTTATTGGGTTTTTCTGTCAAGAAATTCTCTGAGGCAGCCCGGAATCAGGAATTTGGCGGTGTTTTACCCTCGTAAAGCTGTAGGTCCTGCGTCTGATCTCTGGTCGTGTTGGATTGTTGTCCCATCGGACTATGATAGTTGAGGTAAAAAAGAGCGCATCTGTGCTTGCGCGTACACTAGGGCACTATAATCCTGTCCTGCGCAAAATGCTAGTCTCCGTTAAGACTGGCCACCGTGATCGAAATTCGGTCTGGAGGATATTATTATTATTATAGTCGAATTAGTTTTAGGACAGATCTTCCGCGATGTCGTATCTCACATCCAGTGCAGGTATAACTGAATTTAATTTAAATTAAACTGCAAATTCAAAATATGTCATATTAAAGCGACTTTCCTTAATTTGATTAATCGGTACATAAAAAGGAATTTTCAATTGGATTGTAAGCATCGCAATGATCGAACCCAGAGGGAGCTGCATGCTGCTGTAAGATATTTGTCATCACATCGCCTTGAGATCTGCCGCAACATTACTACAGAAGGATACTGTCAAGAATTGCAATTTATACACTGCGAAATAGTCAGTCACAGAATTGAGGGAACTTTGATTGGAAACTCTCCAACAAACATTGCACTCGCCTGAACTGGCTCCGAATTATTATTCTTACAAATGCGGGTAGTAGGCAGTAAAAAAGCATTTGAACAAAATTAATGATGCCCGACTACAGTACGACAAATTTTGCAATTAGATAATGTTTTACGTTCAAATTTTTTTTTCTAACACCGAGCGTATCTCGGTCACCCAAAAAACTTAAATTGTCATGAAGTCCAACTTCTTGCAGTATAGTGCCAAGAACTCATTTAAACGTTACATTATCCAAGTAGGTACTAATATAATTTTTGGACAGATGGTTTTACAACTGCTATTGATAGTTTTCACAATGATTTCGTAGATGAAGTTTTGAAGCTATGGCGTGAAAGCCAGTCACTTGGTGTACGTCTGCGGGTGGTGTCAGACTGGAAGCAGATACCAGAACTTCCTGCGTACGGTACGCACCGCGAAGGCATCGTGTTTGGTGTCGACTGCCCTGAGACTGAGTTGGTGCTTGAAAAGGTACTTTTTGTAATATTGAAGTGAAAACCGAGTAGTGGCGGTGTAAGAATATCCACTACCCCATATCATACCCTGTGAGTGTCGACAGAGGCGTCAGAGGGAAACAAATCAGGAGATGTGCAGCAGCGTCTTCCTAATAAGGACTAAAAATAAAAACTGCGGTTGCCAACCTGCTTGCCAACTGTGGCAAATATCACCCCTATGAGGTAATCTATGGGCAACTATGTTCAGAAGTGGACTTTAGTAGGCTGTAACGGTAACGGAGTGAAAGACGAGTTAGTCACACACACAGTCAGTCCACATAATAGAAGATAGCTACTGTAGTCCAGGGATAACAACAACCAGGACACTTATAGCCAACTCAAACAGAAATCGGCAAGAAAGTGGTATCAACCCAAACGAACTCCCCGCCAGAAAAGGAATTTAGTAAAAACAAGTGAAATTAAAAAAAAATGATTTCTTAGTATACCACGTTTATTTTTCATATTCTTACATTGCCATTCGATGCTAAGTTATGTTCAAAATTTCAAGTCTAGGTTATAGGGAAGTTAGATAAAAATCTATTTCTAAATGCGACCCGAACAGACATACACGAGTTAATAAACACGGGGTAATATACGTACATTGTCTCAGTAAAATACAAGTTCTGGTTTTTCATTTATTTTTATTCATTCACATTCATCATTTACATTATTTTTGAAGTGAAACTTCTTTAGTCGATACTGTGATTTGAAAACGCGATGAAACGAAAAAGCGACAACAAACATATACATCTATATGATTTAGCCTGCGAGAGAATAAGATAAAACCTATATAATAAAGCGAAAGAGGTTTTTGTGTTTGTTTAAACACGCTAGTCTCTGGAACTACCAGCCCGATTCGATTAATTCTTTTTGTATATGATAACCAGATTCATGAAAAATAGTATAGACTATCTAGCATGAGGCTACACCTCTCAGCTAGCCTTAAATATTGATTTTTGTTAAGCAAGTCAGAAGAAAAAGCGCTCTTTAACTGCTTTAACCGCGTACGCTGGCGTAACGTTTAGTGTTACATAAATACAAATAATTTGAATTTTACTTTTTGGTAATTGAGTATTTACTTAGGAAATATGTAAATTTAATATAGAATTAAGGTCGTTCTAATCGGTTAATTTAAAAATAATCATAATACTTAATTATTTTCTATTTGTTGATTAGTACTAAGGTGGTTATTATGGTAGTACTGCTTTATCCGCGTTCGCTGGCGTAATGGTTAGTTATACGTAAATACAATCTTTATACTCCATCTAAAAAAAAGTCCGCGATACCATAGACCTATTTCTTATAATAAAGCCACAATAAGGGATTATGTGACAAAAAATATTAAAAATTAAAAAGTGATTTATGAGTCTTATTATTAGGCATGGCATATTAATCCTTATGAACTAAAGTAACTTCATCATCAAGACAATTTTATGAAGATAAATTTTGCTCTTTATAGCATGTTATTTGGACGCATAGTTTAAGAGAATGAAAAATTACAATAATTCAACACTCGGCTCGGCGCGCGATTGACGCTTAGCCTCCCGGCGTCTATAAGCCCCTAAGCGAGGTCGCCGAGGTGACATGGCGCGCGGCTCAGACGTGCGATACACCTACGCGGGTGAAACCACAGGGCACGGTTAGCACAGTGTTTCCTATTATCTCGGTCTCGTCTGTGTGCGGTTAAAACTAAATTTGACAGAATGATTATAATTATTCATAAATGGTAAAGCAACGCTGCAGCTATATTATGGTTGTAGCACGAATGGGTCGGCTCTCACAGCATACCAGCGTAAAATAGCAGCTTAATTCTGCTGTGTTTCGTATGGTGAGTGTAGAGAACTAGAGACCCTTTTTACTGGAAACGAGGCATTCTATCTTAGTTTTCAGGGGTGACGACGCATCTGCAATTTGAATCTTAATCGAGGATAATAGTAGGGTAGCCCAAGCAGGGATTTTGGGATTTACTCAAGGGCGGCAGAATTTCAAAAGAGGGGAAACCTTGCACCCTGTTGAATTCTCCCATCAAACCTGAGCCCTTTATATAGGGTCGAGCGTCTAGGGCAACCGATCAGATTAGTAAAAAAAAATTCGATCGTTAGAAAAACACGAGCGCGTCAGATTAAGGCAAGGTAAGTTAATTACATGCAGAAAAGTGTGCATTTCAATAATCTGACAATTTGAGCATGAGGAGAGTCACGGAGTTGCAAAAAAAAAACGTTACCTGGACAATTTCCCTTTGTCGTATCATCGGAATCGGAGCTAGAATCGGATTCCTCGGCGTCGACATATCGAATAGCGTGCAGTTTCGTGGTCACTTGGAAGGGAAGGCCAAATTGGCCTCTAAAAAGCTTGACGTGCTCAGCAGAGCGAGACAGTATTTCATGCCGGCACATCGCTTGCAGCTTTACAAAGCGCAAATTCGGCCTCACATGGAATACTGTTCTCATCTCTGGGCCGGGGCACCCCAGTGCCAGCTCCTTCCACTTGACCGCATCCAGCGCAGAGCGGTTCGAATCGTCGACGACCGAGTTCTTTCTGATCGGCTCGATTCACTGGCGCTGCGTAGGGATGTTGCATCCCTTTGCATTTTCTATCGAATCTACCACGGGGAGTGCTCTGAGGAATTGTTCGGATTAATTCCAGCCGCCAAATTTCACGAACGCACATCGCGTCAAAATTCACGATACCATCCTCATCATCTGGATGCTTGGCGGTCCACCACTGTGCGTTTTACTAGGAGTTTTCTTCCTCGTACAACTTCTCTGTGGAATTGTTTACCACCGTAGATTTTTCCGGACCGATACGACTTAGGGACCTTCAAGAAAAGAGCTTACTCCTTTCTAAAAGGCCGGCAAAGCACCAGCAATTCCCCTGGTGTTGCGGTTGTTCATGGGCGGCGGTAGTCACTTACCATCAGGTGAGCCGCATGCTCGTTTGCCCCCTCTTCTATAAAAAAAAAATTCTCAAGCGCGGCTATTTTTTTTTATTTTGAAGGAGATTAGTCACGGATCACGGAAATAACATAAACTGACGAATTGCACAAGCCGAAGTAGCTAAAATTATCAATAAAGTGTGCATGCAGCCGCTGAGAACTATGTATTTCCCACTTCTAGCCATTCTACCCTTCTCACTCTTTCTCTATCTCTCACTCTCTCGCACTGTCCCCATAGTACATTCCATACCTATGATGCCATCACAGCTGATCACAACCACAGAGTACAATTCACAACGCGTGCATGTACAACGTTTTCGTTTTTATTATGTTTTAAAAAACGTTTATTGAATTCAGTGCAGTAAGTTTGATATATGTTACAATAATGAGTGACAATAGTTCGAGTTGTGTATTTTGTCGCCAAAAAACATTTGAAAAAGTAGTAAAATTTACGTCGGAAACATGAAAAAAAGGCAAGATGGTTTTGGAGTATCGTCGAAGTAAACCGGTTCGCAGAAAATCCCGCGGCACATTTAATGAAGTAGAATTTTCGATCGTAGATGAAAACGACCAAATCGAACCGAACTTCGAATATGAAGACGATTCCATTGACGATGAAGATTGAAAAAAATATTTTTAATTTTTTTTCTCATTATACAATTTTTTTTCTAAATACAGGATAGAATTTTACCTGTATACATATATATTTTATATTGTATTTATAACATTCAGTAAGTAATAAAAAAAAATTATAAATAAAAAAAAATTCAACCGTCAGGTTAAGGAAATTCCTCCACATAATTGTCAGATTATGGGTCAGTACGACAAGGACATCAAGATGAAGCGTCTGTATAATAATCTGATTCGCTCGAGTATTTCAATGTTTTTTTTTGCATTTTCAAAAATCGGTCATGACTTTTGGTCACGTCCAAATCGTCAGTCTTTTGAATAGGAGCTACTTGAGGGTTCACTTAACCTCCCTTCTCAATATCTGACGCGCTCAAATAAATTCTTTTTTTCCTATTTTCTACCCCTTCGTACGGCCACCCCCACAATGCAATCCGGCAGATTAATATTTCTCCGTTATCAGAAACACATGGGGCGTATACTCTATCAATATCTGAAGCGCCCGAGTATTTCTTTGTGACCGTTTTTTGTGACCACTAGTGAAAGGGCATACATCATATAACTTTTTTTTCTTTTTAGTATCTAATCTTCACAATCCAATAGGTCCCCACGACGCTCGAGTAAATCCCTATTTAGCCTCTTCGGCTCCCCTACTATAAATGTAGTTGTCTATGGACCACAGCATCCACTTACCATTAGGTGGACCGTGTGCTCGGTTGTCACCATTATTCTATATAAAAAATAAATAAATCGGCAATTTCATTAATTTTAATACAGGCCCATTTCAGTCCAATTCCCACAGTTTAATTTAGTTCAGGCATGAAGAAATGTAAAGAAATTACACAGTTATTTAATTTTAGTGGAAATTGTAAAAGATTCGCTACTTGCCATAGATTCGCTACTAGTAGAACAAATCTTTTCAGGCTTCAGTGAACCGTGCCTTCAACCTTCGTCATTCCTGGCTATTCATAGAAAACTCACCGTTAAATACTTCCAAAATAGAGGCAGCTTTGGCGGATTATAACATCCTCCCAGACGCGGATGCGGTATGGACATCGTCAGATATATCAGTGGACATGTACAGAGTGAAGCAGGGACAGCCTCTCATCGTCTCGGAACTTGGAATACATATGCAAATGACTCGAGTGGTACTGGAAGCGTCTTGGGGACGGATGCCGACTGCGGTAGCGAGGAGGAAGGACCTGCACAATGTGTACTTAAAAGCCGCAACAATAGTGAGTAGTGGCCATCCCGAACTAGTTTTTATTTTAGTTTACTTACAAAAGGAAATAGCAGAACTTGCCTTCTTTGCGTGTGTGCGTGCGTGGACGTGTGTGCGTGCGTGCACGTGTGTATGCGTGCGTACGTGCGTGTGTGTGTGAATAGAATAGAATTGAATATTTTTTTAATTCAATATAGATCACATGTGTAATTCTTATTGAAAGCCATTTTTTACTTTACCACTGGTTCGAAAAAACCCTCTGTCCTGGGAAGAACCAGCAAGAAACCCAGCGGGACTTTTTTTTAAAGTAAATTTTACATTAATGGTTGTACAATCTATTTACAAAATTTATTTTAGAAATTGCTTGGGAGCTACCACCTCATTCCCAGAGGTTATTATCAACCATGTATTCATTTATACTATAATAACCCTTTTTATACAGCTTCAGCTTAACAAAACATTTAAACTTAGTAATAGAGAGAGCTTGTACACTTTCCGGGACCATGCTGTAATAGCGTATACATTGCCCCAAGAATGAATTACTGACTCTGTGGAGTCGAGAAACTGGTATCACTAGCTTGTATTTGTTCCTAGTGTTTATAGAATGTATATCACTTTTTTACTAAAACTATCTTTGTTTTTGTAAACATACGTAAAATTTTCGTAAATATACTGAGACACCAAAGTTAATATATTTATTTCTTTAAATTTATCTCTAAGAGACTCTCTCGGTTTTAGGTTGTAAATAGCTCTAATGGCCCTCTTCTGTAAAACAAAAAGAGTTTCTAAATCAGCCGCATTTCCCCATAGCAAAATCCCATAAGACATTATGCTATGGAATGCTATGTGTGTGTGTGTGTTGTTATATGTTACGTTACGTACGATACGTGAACTCGAAAAACGTGAACTCCAAACCATTCGAGGCACAATTGCATGTGGCTTATTGGATTAATATATTATAACGACTTCAATTGATATATTATCTATACGAATATAATAAAGCGGAAGAGTTTTTTTGTTTGTTTAAACATGCTAATCTCTGGAACTACCAGTCCTATTTGAAAAATTATTTTTGTGTATAATAGCCAGATTCATGAGGAATACTCGTAGTATAGGCCATCTAGCATTAGCCTATAACTCTCAGCTAGCCTTAAATATTGAGTTTGGTTAAGCAAGTCGGAAGAAAAGGCGCTCTTTAACTGCTTTAACCGCGTGCGCTGGCGTAACGTTTAGTGTTACATAAATACAAATAATTTGAATTTTACTTTTTGGTAATTGAGTATTTACTTAGGAAATATGTAAATTTAATATAGAATTAAGGTCGTTCTAATCGGTTAATTTAAAAATAATCATAATACTTAATTATTTTCTATTTGTTGGTTAGTACTAAGGTAAGGTGGTTATTATGGTAGTGGCAGTAGGTACTGGTTGATTAATTCAAGATTGTTTTGATTTGTCTCATAGGTCTATTAAAATAAGTTTAGGGTATGTTTATGGCATGTAGACGGTATACATTCTTTCGTTTTCCACTTCTACAATTAAAATTTCTTTTTTGATTGATTCATAATTGTTTTGTTTTGTCTCACAGGTTTATAAAAATAAGTTTAGGATATATTTAGGGTATGTACTTTTACATAGTATAGCTTCATTCTATTTTCCGCTTTTAATAGTAGGTAATTATTTTGTTAAATTTGTAGTTAATTACGAAGTACGTGGGCAGGTGTACAATTACAATTTCTTTTTTGTTTTCTTTTGTCTGTACGAAAGTTAGGTCACATGGAAAAATTGTTATTGCCGTTGCGTCACCAGGTATTGCTGCTACACTGTTGACAGGCGGGAGCGCGGCTCATTCTACCTGTGTTACTTGAACGAGACCGTGTGTGCTCTATCCGTAAAAATGGCCCGTTGGGTAAAATGTTGCAAGATGCCAGTCTAATCATATGGGATGAGTGCACCATGACTCATAGAGCTCACGTAGAGGCATTAGACAGAACTCTCAGAGACATAAGAAGCACAAATAAATTTATGGGTGGGACATCAAACACTTCAGTAAACTTATCCATTGATAAAGACCTTGGTGAAATCGTAACCATCACTGAAGACCTAATCTCTAGAGTATACCGGATGTCGCTAATTGAAACCAAAAAAATTATCAATGGATGTGTGAAAGGGCAATTTTAGCTGCCAAAAATACAAGCGTTGACGCCATCAACGATAAAATAATGGCCAAACTACCAGGCGACAACATAAACTACCTTGCTATTGATAATATTATTATTATTTTTTGTTAATATTTATGTTATTTCTTGGCGTACAATAAAGTGTTATCTATCTATCTATCTATTTATCTATCTATCTATCTATCTATCTATCTATCTATCTATACTGTCATGGATCAAGAAGACGCGGTACATTATCCTCAAGAATTATTAAATTCTTTGAATCCTTGTGGGCATTATTTTATTACGAAACCTGCGACCACCAAGTCTATGTAACGGAATTAGGCTTCAAGTTAAATTTCTTAGAAATAATATCATAGTTGCTATAGTTTTGTCTGAGCCAGCAGTAATGCAAACGGTACAAATACCTCGAATTCCTATGATACCTACAGATTTACCATTTGGTTTTAAAAGAATACAATTTCCCATAAAAGTATCGTTTGCAGTCACTATAAATAAAGCTTAGGGATAGACTTTCAAGCACGTGGGGTTAGATTTAAGTGAATGCTGTTTTTCCCATGAGCCGTTATATGTTGGCTTATCTAGAACAGGATGCGGTAAAACCAATATATTTTAATACCAAATGAAAAGGTTACTAAAAATATTGTCTATACTGAAGTACTATAAATCAATTAATCAATCAGCAACTCCTTAAATAATACGCGGGTGAAACCGCGGGGCACAGCTAGTTTTATAATATTCATATTCAAAAACCTTAAAAACATTGATATTGGATCTGAGTATACTATATATTGGTAAAAATATAGTTTTCGGTTAACCGGTTATCAAACACTGGAGTATCGTGTAACATTCTTTAAAATTATTAACTCATTACTTATAATTCGCTATTTTTTTTACGTGGTAGAGCCATGCTGCAGCTATATTAATACCAGTAGGGAAGGACCACGCTCTCACAGAATACCAGCGTAAAATAGCAGCATAATGCTGCTGTGTTTCGTATGGTAAGTGTAGAGAACCGGAGACCCTTTTTACTAGAAACGAGGCATTCCATCTTAGTCCTCACGGGTGACAGCGCATCTGTATTTTGATTTGTATTCGAGGATATAGATGTCTATGGGCCGCAGCCACTACTTACCATCAGGTGGACTGTGTGCTCGTTTGTCACCCTTATTCTATAAAAAGAAATATTGAATAGAAAATTTCCATTAAAATTAAATTATTATGCAATGCAATCAAACCAGATCAGTCAGCCGCAGCACTTCAAGGGCTGGTCGGACCTGAGCAACCGTGCCATCGACACCTTCCCTAAGCTCACTTACCCACTACTCATGCTCGCGGCCGAGGACCTACACTTTCGGTACGTATTCACTTCCCCTGTTACATTTTTAAGATACGAACATGCATGTGGCGTTTGTGGCTGTAAAAGACAATTCTTCACCCTATTTCGTCTCGTGGGTGTCGTAAGAGGCGACTATGGGAAATGGCAGAGTTACGAGTATCTTATGGCTTGCGATAGATTACGCTATATCATCTCGTTTCTGCAAGACGTAATATAACCAGACTGGCGACTAGCAGCGCTACCAAAATTGATAATTGCAATTTTAAGTATAGATTTTTCGCGTATTTAACGGTAAAGTTTCGATATTGTACACATCGTGAGGAAACCTGCATGTCTGAGAAATAAAATATTTCGGGGATATGTGAAGTTCGCCTTAACACAGGGTACCTAGCCTCACACTCTAACCGAACTCTAAAACTGTAAACTAGTTTTTACGGTCGCGTCAGGTCGTACAGGGACAGAGGTGTTCGACGTCCCAATGTCAGTTAACCATGTTTACCTGCAGTTTAAAATTACTAAATTTTGGTCCAATCTACGCAGAAGAACTTAAATTGTATCTTGAAGTCTTGCAGTGGTACGCTTGGGTTTGGATTTAATAAATTATGGGATCCCAAGCAATGGTAGCACCCAGACATCTTCTCTATTGAAATTAGGACGTTTTTTGATTTCAATAGCCTCGCGAATTACGCTTTGTAGGAGGTGTTCTTTTGCGAGGGTTTGTGGTCCATTCAACATTTAGTCAGAAATGAGAGTAGGTCTGCGGTCAGCTGTGGGTTGTCTAAAGGTTGTACTGTTATTTCAATTTGCTACTCAACGTTGGTGTTTACTGTGCAGGTACAACCTGAAGCAGGTGGATCTGTACGGCGAGGAACACAACGGGTCGTTCGACGGACTGGCGGGGCTGTTGCAGCGCGGGCAGCTAGAGGTGGGCGTCACCTCCATGTTCATGCGCAGCGACCGCTGGCGTGTGCTCCACTACTGCTCCGAGACCGTCGAGCTCAGGTCACCAACTATATTATGAAAAAATCAACATGTTGAAATCTATATTGTATTTTTTTTATAGAATAAGGGTGACAAACGAGCACACAGTTCAGCTGATAGTAAGTGCTATTCGTGCTATAGCCATAATATAGCCGCAGCGTGGCTCTATCACGTGATATGCATATCGTTAAACGCCCATTTTTATCTACAGAGGCGCGTTCCTGTTCCGGCAGCCGGCGCAGTCGGCGGTGTCGAACGTGTTCGTGCTGCCGTTCAGCCGCGGCGTGTGGGCGGCGGCGGCGGCCGTGTTCGCGGCCGCGGGCGCGCTGCTGGCGCTGCTGGCGGCCGCCGCACGCCTCGCTCGCCTGCAGGACCCGGCCGCCAGCCGCCTGGCTGTGCTCGACTGTCTCACCTTTGTCATCGGCTCCGTGTGCCAGCAGGGTACGCATCCCTGCTTTGTTGTTCGTTGTTCTGATTCGTCAGGTCAGCTAGGCAAAGGTCATAGACCATACAGCCTAGTCATCATCTTCGTGCGCCAGCAGGGTACACATCTCGGCTTTGTTCTTTTAATTTATAGCAATCTCGTATAAACGAATTCTGCCAAATTGACTCTTACAATTGTAATTTTATAGTAATACACAATTGTGCATCAGCACCACTGCGAAGTTTTTGGGAGATATTGACGGCACGGCAGCTTGAGCCAGCAGACAGTTGATGGTGACAGTATCTCAAAGTGATGAGAAACTCAAGATAATGTGTCTGATTAGGCAATCAGACACATTATCTTGAGTTTCTCATCACCGTCAGAGCACTTGTTTTCACCGTTTACACTAATAATTCATATGCGAAGACATTTATTACACAAAATCGCACCACTTACGTATTAAAACCTACTTCAAATCATTATATTGATAATAATGCAGAAGCAGCGATCCGCCGGCAGTCAAGCTCCTGCCAAAAGTCCCAACTCTGTTTTGTTGTTATTATGCGTCAATTCAGGCAGGAAAAGGTCACAGAGCATACAGCCTAGTCTGAATTGTATTTTCTCTTCACAATATGCTGATGTATCACATTACGAAATTTTATAATCTTTCTTCACTGAAAGAGCGCGGCATACTAATTTCCCTATCCCTATAGGAAAATAGTTTTGGCAATCACTAATTAAGTTTGCACACATAGTTCATTTATTTATTGAACAACAAACATCACCATGTCAGCCGAATTTGGAAATTCTCGGAATTTTGAATACCGCGCTGTGATAAAATTCCTCGTAAAGAAGGGAAATACACCGAAAGACATTTTTGAAGAGATGTCATCGGTTCTTTAGGATTCTGCGCCTTCATATACGATGGTGAAAAAATGGGCTCGGATATTTCAACAAGGACGAGAGAGCTGTGAAGACGACCGTCACCCTGGCCGCCCTGTCACGTTACTGACCGATGAAAATGTCCGAAATGTCCAAAAATCGTTCTGGCCGACCGAAGAATTAAAATGTGGCAGATTGCTGAAGAACTGCAGATTAGCAAAGAATGAGTTGGAGAAATTTTACATGAACGTTTGAATATGAGAAAAATTAGCGCGTGCTGGGTACCGAAAATGCTCACACCGCTCAACAAGCAACGTCGACTCGCAAGTTGCAAAGATTTTTTGGAGCTAGTCGGCGATAACAAGTTTGTCAACGGATAGTTACCGTAGATGAAACATGGATTCGCCTATAAGATCCGGAGTCCAAACAAGAGTCCACGCAATGGATAAAAAAGGAGAAAGGCCGCCGAAGAAATTCAAACTGGAAAAGTGGTGTCCAAGCTAATGGCGACTGTTTCCTGGGATAGCGAGGGAATTTTGCTTATCGACTACATACCCAGGGGAACTACGATGAATGGCCAATATTGCGCCAATTTATTGACTCAGGTTCGCGAGGCTATTGTACAGAAACGACGTGGGAAACTGACGCGCGGAGTGCTCTTTCTGCAAGACAACGCGCCCGTTCACACCGCACATGTTGCGAGGCAAGCCCTGAAAGACACGGGGTTCTCAGAGATTGACCACCCTCCGTATAGCTCAGACCTAGCACCTACAGATTTTTTCCTGTTTTCTAATTTGAAAAAGGACTCACGGGGCCGGAGATTTGCAGATGACAACGAAATGAAAGCTGCGGTTGATCATCATTTTGAAGAGAAAGATACAGAATATTTTTGGGTGGGTTAAAGGCATTGTATGCGAGATGTGATAAATGTATTTCACTTGAGGGAGATTATATTGAAAAATAAAAAATAGAAACCATATAATTAATAGAATCAGGCGTAACTTTGCGGAAATCGATTATATTAAAGTTGGTAAAAATTACCTTGCGTACATCCGCTCGATAAAATAAAATGATGTGTCTTACCTAGGTGCTCTTCAAACTAGTTAAGACACATCATTTTATTTTATCGAGCGGATGTCGCAAGGTAATTTTTACCAACTTTAAGAAACCATATATTTTCTTTCATTAAGTACCTTAGGCCGCGGACTTATCAGCCGCCCCTCGTAGTTGTTACTCCTGAGGACAAAATGGCACAGCAGTTTTTACTCAACGCGAAAAATTAGGGGAAAGTCGGGTAGCCCCGGACGGCGGGTAACCCCGGACATTTCAATTTCTAAGAAACTATGCTACAATCTGGGTAAGTTCAACCGGGGAAGGCCCCGGTTGAACTTACCCAGATTATAGCATTACCACGTTACCCAGATTATAGCATTACCACGTTCGCTTAGAATTCCAATGTTTTAAATAAGCACATATTACTGTTATGTTTCGCTTAGTGAAAGACGAGAAACGGAGAGCCTTTTTATCGTTAACGGGGCATTCCATCTTAGTCCTCAGGGCAACGCATCTGCATTTTGATTCTTAATTGAGATTCTTTGTTTGAAGTTGATTGACTGTAAGTTCGTTAGAGATTCTTTGATCGTATGAGGTGGGTTGTAAATTCGTTAGTCTCTTTTGTTTCATAAAAAAAATATAACATCTTGGGGCTAAAAACAAAGTTTGAGCATAAATTGTTTGCAGGTTCCGACCTCTCGCCGCGTCTGTGGTCTCTACGACTGGTGATGTTTTTTACATTGCTGGCCTCCCTGTTCGCTTTCACGTCTTACTCTGCGAAGGTGGTGGCTATCCTACAGTCACCAAGCAATGCGCTGCAGACTATCGACGATCTCACAAACTCGCCTATGACCCTCGGTGTACAAGAGACCACGTACAAGAAAGTTTATTTTGCTGTAAGTTGTTTCTTAATATGCCTTATATTAAATAATAATCATTCTATTCTATTCATCCCCTTTACACCATTGTACGGCCGTGTGTAGCGCTGAAGTGGTGTGATTGTGTTGCTGTAGTGTTCCCCGTGGTAAGTCCGTTGCTCAAGTGGAGTAAGAGGCTGCGAAGGAAGGCACGCCTTGTGTTCTAGTGCACCTTACCTAAGAAGGATAAAGGGGAGTAGTTGTCCTCTCCCGAGGAAGGGTTGCCATGGGCTGGCAGGCGTTGGTGGAGCAGCGGATGTGTGTAGAAGCGTTTTCGTGGCTCTGTCAATATGCGGCGAAGATAGAACATCATGGATTTATGTAAGTCCGACATAACGCTCCCTTGCCCCCGCGAGGCAGGTATGCGTAGACATATATACCCATGTAAAATAATGTTTCCAGGGTAACGGATGTATATTGTATACGTGGTAGAGCCACGCTGCAGCTATATTATGGTTGTAGCACGAATGGGTCGGATCGACCGGGTAGGATCACGCACTCAAAGATTACCAGCGTAAAATAGCATATAAAACACAGCAGCTTAATCCTGCTGTGTTTTGTATGGTGAGTGTAGAGATTCGGATACCCTTTTTACGGGAAACGAGACATTCCTTCTTAGTGACAACGTGCATTTTGATTCTTACTCGAGGATAGATGTAGATGTGTATGGGCGACAGCATCCACTTGCAGCAGGTGGACTGTGTGTACTATACAAGAGCGGGGTGTCGCAGGAGAGCCGCGAGGCGGCGACGCGGCGGCTGTACGTGCGCAAGCTGCTGCCGCGCGGCGAGCGCGCCTACCTCAGGGGTGATAACGCATCTGCATTGTGATTGTCAATCGAGGATAGATGTAGATGTGTATGGGCGACAGCATCCACTTGCAGCAGGTGGACTGTGTACTATACAAGAGCGGGGTGTCGCAGGAGGCCGCGAGGCGGCGACGCGGCGGCTGTACGTGCGCAAGCTGCTGCCGCGCGGCGAGCGCGCCTACCTCAGGGGTGATAACGCATCTGCATTGTGATTGTCAATCGAGGATAGATGTAGATGTGTATGGGCGACAGCATCCACTTGCAGCAGGTGGACTGTGTGTACTATACAAGAGCGGGGTGTCGCAGGAGAGCCGCGAGGCGGCGACGCGGCGGCTGTACGTGCGCAGCTGCTGCCGCGCGGCGAGCGCGCCTACCTCAGGGGTGATAACGCATCTGCATTGTGATTGTCAATCGAGGATAGATGTAGATGTGTATGGGCGACAGCATCCACTTGCAGCAGGTGGACTGTGTGTACTATACAAGAGCGGGGTGTCGCAGGAGAGCCGCGAGGCGGCGACGCGGCGGCTGTACGTGCGCAGCTGCTGCCGCGCGGCGAGCGCCTACCTCAGGGTGATAACGCATCTGCATTGTGATTGTCAATCGAGGATAGATGTAGATGTGTATGGGCGACAGCATCCACGCAGCAGGTGGACTGTGTGTACTATACAAGAGCGGGGTGTCGCAGGAGAGCCGCGAGGCGGCGACGCGGCGGCTGTACGTGCGCAAGCTGCTGCCGCGCGGCGAGCGCCTACCTCAGGGGTGATAACGCATCTGCATTGTGATTGTCAATCGAGGATAGATGTAGATGTGTATGGGCGACAGCATCCACTTGCAGCAGGTGGACTGTGTGTACTATACAAGAGCGGGGTGTCGCAGGAGAGCCGCGAGGCGGCGACGCGGCGGCTGTACGTGCGCAAGCTGCTGCCGCGCGGCGAGCGCGCCTACCTCAGGGGTGATAACGCATCTGCATTGTGATTGTCAATCGAGGATAGATGTAGATGTGTATGGGCGACAGCATCCACTTGCAGCAGGTGGACTGTGTGTACTATACAAGAGCGGGGTGTCGCAGGAGAGCCGCGAGGCGGCGACGCGGCGGCTGTACGTGCGCAAGCTGCTGCCGCGCGGCGAGCGCGCCTACCTCAGCGCGGCCGCCGGCGTCGAGCGCCTGCGCACCGGACTGTTCGCATTTCAGGTACCCTCGCCTACTTATTCTTTACTAGCTGTGCCCGCGACTAAGTTCGCATAGAATGCTTCTAACAGCAGCTATCTGCCAGTGAAGTCCCGCTAAAATTAGTCCAGCCGTTTCGAAGATTAGCTGGAACAAAGAAATACACAGACAGTGAGACAGACAGACAGAAGAAAATTTAAAATTGGTTTTTTTTAAATTATTATTATAAGTGTCGCATTATATACTTTCATATACGTTTAGCTAAAAGCTGTTAGTTTGACATTACAAACAGACACTTTAATTTTATTTATTTGTATTGAAGACTACTAAATCGCTTTCGGCGTTTGTTTTTCTGTTTATCTGCTAACTCCTTACCACCACACAATGGATTTTGATGCGGTAATCCAAACAACCATGCAGCGTAGCGGACTCTTACTGCCCTAAAACCCCCTCTCGGATATGAAAGAAGGACGCCAATCAACAGTGTGATACGATTGGAAGGGCATAGAGAGTCAGTATTACACACTGCGAGGCATTTCATGTTAGTCTTTAGAAGCGATACAGATGAATTAGCTGCAGATGTGGCCTTTTTTTCTTGAAGTAAATTTATATTTCCATTGGCTGTAGTAGTCACTTACCTACGATTGATCTGATAGGTCGTTATACAAAAATAGAAATTTGAGTAAGAAAATGAAGACGTTAGAGTGACATTCACAGGTGGAGCAAGGTTCAGGCTACGATATTATCAGCAAGACCTTTACGGAGCACGAGAAGTGCGGCCTGAAGGAGATCCAGGCGTTTAAGTTACCCATGGTGGCCGTACCGATACGTCGCCACTCGGGCTATAGAGACTTGTTGGCTTCTCGGTAAGGATCATGGTTTTCTTTATATATAATAATACACTCTTAGTCCTCAGAGCAACGTATCTGCATTTTGATTCTTAATCGACACAGCCATAGCTTTCACTTTCTACCAGGTGGACTGTGTGGTTGTTTGTCATCCTTATTCTATAAAAAAAAAAACATTCATATAATTGTAAATGGGAACTTTGCAACCAACCCTAAACAAAGAAGTCATCAATTAATTATTACCCCTGAGGACTAAGATGACTAGACTATTGGAAACACTAAAACATATCTTGATCTCTGACAGTAGATGTTACTCGCATCTGGTATGCCAGGTCAGGTCACAGAATAAATAATAGGCCAGGTATAAAATATCCATCCGTAGGTACCTAGTAGGCAGTGGCGAAGCTAGGGCTCCAAACTAGGGCAAGCCCAAGGATATGGTTTTGTTTTTAGCAGTTTTATAAAAATTTACCTTTTCTCTTTTTCGATTTTACCTTTTCCTCGCCGATTAACACTTTAACACACTTCAATTCATCACAAGGAACACTATTATCCTCCATTTTCACTAAAAATCTATAAAAGAGCATAAATTTTCAACTCGCAATATTTATTCGCTCAAGTAAACACACATCTGAAGTGAACTTGCAACGGCAAAGGTATCGCCCGCGCGCCCCCGCGCTTGACTAATGACTAAGTTCACACTAAAAGCCGGGCTTTTTGCTTCAAACAAATTGCTATATAAACAATCGTAGTTATATTTCATTATAGAACATTTTGCCACAGGTTAGAAAGGGAGCGATCGTCTTCTCGAAAGCCCGGTAAAAGCCCACGCGTGCGAGAGAGACAACTAATTTTTATGACTACTTTTTACTATACAGCTTATCGCGCAGTTTTGCCGCGTGTTGACGTTATAAGGCTATGACCTAGTGCGTAGGTAGGTAGTGCGTAAACTTCTACCTACTAGTAGTAGGTAGAAGTTTTTATAATATATTATTTTACAGATTCTATTATAGTATTATATATTATATCAGTTATCCAACATCTATCACTATAAAGAAAACTATTTTGTAGGTTTAAGAAGTCAAGAACTAGATCTAAATTTTTAAAGTGTACAGTGTAAACTCGTAGGTGACGATCCCGTAGTCTGGTGGTTACTTCAAAAGCATCGTCGCTTCTTGCTGTGAGACAGATTTTTTTTATAGAATAACGGTGACAAACGAGCACACAGCTTACTGATGGTAAGTGAATGCTGTAGCCCATATATACAGATGCGTTGTCACCCCTGAGGACTAAGGAATGGATTGCCTCTTTTCCAGTAAAAAGGGTTTCCGGTTCTTTACACTCACCATATGAAACACAGCAATATTGAGCTGTTATTTGACCCATTCGTACTACAACCATAATATAGCTGCAGCATGGTTGTACCACGTATAGTGAGTAAAGTTTCGAACCATGTCGAGGGTATCGTACTTGATTGGCACGCAATTAGGCTGCGGTGGCAGCGCGAGACCGGTATGACAGCGCGTGCGCGGCGCACGTGGCTGGCGGCGGCTCCGCGCTGTGCCGGCGGCGGCGCGGGCTTCGCGAGCGTGCGGCTGCACGACGTGCTGCCGGCACTGCACGCGCTGCTGCTCGGCCTCACGCTCGCCGCGCTGCTGCTGCCGCTTGAAGCGCTGCTGCACGCCACGCGCCGCCACTGAGCGTGGAAGGTGTACCTGCTGCCACTGATTCAGCCGCTTAAGGCGCTGCTGCAGCCCCCGCGTCGCCACTGATCGCAGGCGGTGCACCTACCCAGCGCTGCGGCAGTTACTCGAGGCAGCCCACACGGCCTTCACACTGATGCTTGACACCAGTTCATTCCCCTGCTTATTGCATTGCCTTGGGCATCGATACCTCCTTTTACTTCTGTTTTTGTTGTCCCGTAGACTTATGTAATTATTTTATCCCGTGTAATTATTTTATAAACGACGAAGCGGATTATTGTCAGACGTCTCGTAACTTCGACATTGGCTCTGGATATTATCCGTCTGGTTTTACCGCCATCTATTGGAAGTCATGGCATTTCCCATAGTTGCCTCTTACGACACCCACGATTCAAAATAGGGCAATGAACTCCACCACATCTTTTAGTTCACCAATACTTATTAAGCACATTCTTAGTAAACATAGTACACACGAAGAAATAACCCGAAACGACGGGAATTTAAAAGTTAAAATTAAACAAGATAAAATCCGTAAAATTAGTTTCATTTAATGTATAGTACCTATTCGTCGAAATAAGAAGTCATAATGGTTTGAAGTATATTTCAAAACGTAATAGTGGTGCGATTTTATATATTAAATGTCTGCGCTTGTAAACTGTTCGTGAAAGCGATGAAACAATTTTTACTGCAAAAACGGTGCTTCGATGGTGATGTGAACCTCAAGATAATATGTCCGCTTAAGCACCTTGAGATACTGTCGTTATCGACTGTCTGCTGGCTCAAGCTGCCGTCAAAATCTCTGAAAGACTTCATAATGTGAGGTATCACATATTGTGAATAAGTTTTAAAATAAATTATTATATGGATAATTTCTTAAATACTTGACACTGGCAAAGTACAACAGTGAGAATCCCTTACAAAAGTTACCTTTATTGCGAAAAAAAAAACCCTGAGAGTCCACGTCTCCGCTCAATTTTAATTAAGTTAAACAGCCCTCGCTCGCGAGATACGCTTTTGGCCGCAACTATAAAATACAATAAATATCATTCGCAAGATAGACTGAACACTGGGCATATCTTGGCTTTGGAACAGAAAAAAGACTGCCGTATACGTAACTGAAAATCTGTCGCCTCAAACATCGATCACTAATAAAAAACTAGATGCACAATCCCATACAAAAGTTCTCTAAAAACTGTCGCCAAATGTTTTGACGTAATTCTAGTTGAAATAAATATACATTAATGTAAATTCAACCTTAAATGCATTGCCTAAAGTTGTATTGACAAAGCTACGTACAAAAAGCAATAAATTTTTATGACCGATGCTCGCTCGTCAACCTATAATAAAACAAATTCAACCTTACGCTCATGGTTTAAAGTCAGAATTACAAAGGGCCAATAAAAAGCAATAAAACTTTACGACCGAGGCTCGTCGCTTGGACAAGGAGAGTGGAGTCGAACTGCACAATATTTTTGTTACTGTAATTTTAATTTTATAATTTTGTTAAACTTGTTTTAAATAATTCGTCTACTTAATTTTGACGTAATGTTCATATTTACAGATGTTAAAAAAACGGAAAAGACTGAATAATTATAATGATTTCTTATATTTACGCGAGCACTACACATTTAAATAAAACTAGTTTTACGGGTTTTATCGCGTATATTAACTTATTTTATATTCCCGCCGTTTCAGTACTTGACAGCACCCATGGTCACGGGGGCTGATGTGTATGACGTCCCAATGTCATAGTTAACCACGACTACCTCCAGATTAAAAATGAATTATAATGATTTCTTATATTTACGCGAACACTACACATTGAATAAAACTACTTTTACGGATTATATCGCGTTTAATTAACTTATTTTTATTAATTCCCGACGTTGAGTCTCTCGTGACCATGGGTGATGTAAAGCACCCGAAACGTCGGGAATTAATAAAAATAAGTTAGTTAAACGCGATATAATCCGTAAAAGTAGTTTTATTCAATAAAAATGAATTAATTTTTGTTCCGATCTACGCAGTATGAACTTACAGTATCTTGAAGTCTTGCAGTTGTATGCTTGGGTTGGGATTTAATTTTATTAATTATGGGATCCCAAGCAGATGGTAGGACCCAGCCATCTTCTCTATTGAAATTAGGATGTTTTTTGATTTCAATAGCCTCGGGAATCATCCTTGGAAGGAAAAAATCTCATCTCACATCTTTAATTTTATTACATGCACATACTTATTTAAAATTAAATCTATAAAATGTTACTATAGTATTTAGAGAAACAGTAAAGAAGTCTCATTAAACAAAAAAAAAACAATCATACTTTAATAATAAAAAAACAATAGCGTCTCCACAAATGGAACAGAATCAACGCATATACCTCGAACAATGACGACTTATTTTATTACGACTTAATTTAAAAAATACTTTTACGATGATTTCTTGACAAAATATCAGTATTTACAATACAGTGATAACAATTAAATAATGTCAATATTAATACTTACCGAAAATATGAAATTCCATCCTTTTTTAGCGTCCTGGATGTGTGATTTTTACACTTTTTAAACGAGCACTGAGGCATGTTTACCGTCGGAGCATTCGAATGCTACTGGATTAAAAGTGCACCCATATGTTCGAGTGGGTGCACATTCGGTTACGCCATTTTTTGTCACTGATTGTGTATCTAGTTTTTCATTAGTGATCGATGGCCTCAAAATAAGCATCTCCATGCGTCGGCGCGCGCTCGATCTAAGGAGCTGAAGCCGTCGATATCTTTGCTGATAGGCCTCAAAAATAGGCGTAAAATCTTGCAGTCCATTGCAGTAAGCTAACATTTAGGTCTAGTTTAAAATTATGTATATATTAATAATAATTCAAATTTCTAGAATAATTATTTTAAGAAACATATTTGCAGTCCACATTGCATGCCGTGGCAACCTTTAATAAAGACGACACTTAGATATAAACAATATAAACTTTCCTGTTATTTCTAGTATTTACATTGTGTTCGTGTATGTCTTGTTGGTTGTCCTAATAAATAAACAAAATAGCATGTAAAAAAAATCTTCACTAACCCGTAATCAATCAACTGCTGAACAGAACATGGGACTCTTACTTATAAGTAATGAAATTTATTTTTTTATTTAGCAGACGTCACAAAGCTATGACGCTGATCCTCGTATCCAACCTGAGTATGTACCATTTAAAACTTTCGAGAAGAACATACCGGCATCTATAGCAAATGTTTCCATAAATGACTTTTGACTTGTTGACCCACAGGATAAGATAATAGGTATAATGTAGGATATTCTGTAGGTGCCTCATATTTGCCAAGCACATTTAACAGAACAAAATCTAATAACCTATTAATATTGTTTAGCTTAATAAATGATAACTTTTCAATTTGAAACATAATTAAAATTAATTGGCTTGGACATGGAAATAAAAATACAAGATAAAATTAGCTGTTTAATTCTTTATTTAAATCATTAAAAACTTACGCTGTGCCTACACTATAATACTACAAGTATTTACATAAAACATTAATTATGAGTAATTGATAGAACAAGAAATCCATTCCAAGAAAGGGTTGCCAACAAATTTCGGAAGATACGCAACATTAAAAATAAATATTGCACATGGCAAGGAAATATGGTATGTGTACTATCTATCATATTTACATAATTAAAACATTTTCTGGAGTTTTGGCGGGAACTTGATCGGCGGCGGTTTGCTGCTCCTGTATTATTGTTTGAATAATGGTTTGAAGTGGATTTTGATATGTAAAAGTGGTGCGATTTTGTGTATTAAGTGTCTGCGCATGTAAACTATTAGTGGAACCGGTGAAACAAGTGCTCTGATGGTGATATGATTCTCAAGATAAGGTGTCTATTTGCGTAGGCGCCTTGAGATACCATCGCCAACTGTCAGCTGTCTGCTGATTCAAGTTGCCGTCAAAATCTCCAAAGGGCTGCACAATGTGACGCATCAACATATTGTGAAGCAGTGTACTAGGAAGGATGAATAAACATTTGGGGAAATTATAATAAACCGAATAAAAATACCTAAGACTTGGCCTAAAGGTATAGATACCCGGCCATAAACTCCAAAAAAAAAACATTTGCTTTATTTATAGTCTGTGCATAAAAGCAATTTCTATTTTCATAGTCTGTTGAGTCCAAGGCGGCGCGACTGTCGCTGTGTAATTTGACATCTGCTGTCAAATTTCAAATATTTTCCGTAAGACATATTAACGCTGACATTGGCGTATGATCAAAACCGCCATAAAAAAGAAAGAAGAAGAAGAAGACATATTAAACCAAATATTAACTTATGTTTGAGCTTGTTCTCTCTAATATAATATATATAATAATCTATGGTTTGTTCCTTATTTCCTACAGTCATGTGTTTAATAGAAATTTTATTCCTTGTTTTTTTCTTCTTTGTTTTTTGTGAACAGAAACAATTACAAAGAGTACAATGTTACATATTTACAATATCGAATAGTTGCCAACCCTGACCCACAAAAGCCCGAGAATGCTAATGCTGGATACTTTGATGGTGAGAAGTAGCTACAGATAGATGCAGACGATAACGAAAACAGTGAGTACAAGTGCCGCCTGCAGCACGTAGTCCAAGAGCTGGGCCGCCGCCGCCCACGCGCTGCACTCACCGCCCGACGTGCCCTGCAAATGATGATATAAGCAGGATGGACGCATTGTCAGTCATCCGTTAATTACTAATATGAACCTTAATGATTTCTTATATTTACGCGAACACTACACATTTAAATAAAACTAGTTTTACGGATTTTATCGCGTATATTAACTTATTTTATATTCCCGACGTTTCGGGTGCTTTACAGCACCCATGGTCACGGGGGACTGAGGTGATTGACGTCCCGTTGTCAGAGTTAACCCGGAGTACCTTCAGCTTTTTTAATTATTAGTTTTGATCCGATCTACGCAGAATGAACTTACTGTGTCTTGAAGTCTTGCAGTGGTATGCTTGGGTTTAGTTTTAATTTTATTAATTAGACGATCCCAAGCAGGTGGTAGTACCCAGCCAGGGAGGCTAGTATAGTTGTAGCACGAATGGGTCGGCTCGATCGGGGAAGGACCACGCTCTCACAGAATACCAGCGTAAAATAGCAGCTTAATGCTGCTGTGTTTCGTATGGTGAGTGTAGAGAACCGGAGACCCTTTTTACTGGAAACGAGGCATTCCATCTTAGTCCTCACGGGTGACAACGCATCTGCATTATGATTCGTAATCGAGGATAGATGTAGATGTCTATGGGCCACAGCAACCACTTACCATCAGGTGGACTGTGTTCTCGTTTGTCAACCTTATCCTATAAAAAAAAAATTTGAATGTTTTTTAATTTCAATAGCCTCGCGTATCATCCTTGGCAGGAATCGATGTTCTTTCACGAGAATTTGTGGTTTATCAAATCTAATGTAATGGTGGGGGCCGTCTAGGATATGATCACAAACTGCAGACTTCTCATGACATGACATGATATGAGATGACGTCTGAGCTGAAGGTACTCCGGGTTAACTCTGACATCGGGACGTCAATCACCTCAGTCCCCCGTGACCATGGGTGCTGTAAAGCACCCGAAACGTCGGGAATATAAAATAAGTTAATATACGCGATAAAATCCGTAAAACTAGTTTTATTTAAATATGAACCTTTTTTTGATTCTAAATTATTTGCTTCGTTAATAGTTCATCAGAAACGAATTTGTTTCGTGTATAATGTAAAAATACCGAACCGTGTAGTGGCGATTTAAAAATATCCACTACCCCATATTGTCGTGTAGTAAGTGGCGAAAGAGGGAAACAAACCAGGAGATGGGCATTTTACCAATGTGTTTTTAAATGCGGAAGAACTGAGCCCTGTTGAATCTACTGTTTTTCTTGGCATCACTCTCGACGCAAAGCTTCAGTGGGGCCCCCATATATCTAAACTAGCGAGCAGACTAAGTTCTGCAGCCTATGCTGTAAAAAAGATTAGAGGTCTCACTAGTGTCGAGACAGCTAGATTAGTTTATTTCAGTTATTTCCATAGCATAATGTCTTATGGGATTTTGCTATGGGGAAATGCGGCTGATTCAGAAACTATTTTTGTTTTACAGAAGAGGGCCATTAGAGCTATTCACAACCTAAAACCGAGAGATTCCCTTAGAGATAAATTTAAAGAAATAAATATATTAACTTTGGCCTCTCAGTATATTTACGAAAATTTGATGTATGTTTACAATAACAAAGTTAGTTTTAGTAAAAAAAGTGATATACATTCTGTAAACACTAGGAACAAACACAAGCTAGTGATACCAGTTTCTCGACTCCACAAAGTCAGTAATTCATTCTTGGGGCAATGTATACGCTATTACAACAAGGTCCCGGAAAGTGTACAGGCTCTCTCTATTACCAAGTTTAAATGTTTTGTTAAGCTGAAACTGTATAAAAAGGGTTATTATAGTATAAATGAATACATGGTTGATAATATCTAACCCCTGGGAATGAGGTGGTAAGCGACCAAGCAGTTTCTAAAATAAATTTTGTACTTAAATAGTTTGTACAACCATTAATGTAAAATTTACTTTAAAAAAATGTCCCGCTGGGTTTCTTGCTGGTTCTTCCCAGGACAGAGGTTTTTTCTTCGAACCAGTGGTAAAGCAAAAAATGACTTTCAATAAGAATTACACATGAAATCTATATTGAATAAAAATTATTCTATTCTATTCTATTCTATTCTAGCGTCTTCCTAAAAACAACAAAAATAAGTAAAAAATTGCGGTTGCCAACCCTGCTGTCTCGTAGTTTATAGCAACTTAATTTCGTTAGTTGGTAGTAACTAATTTTTAATTTTCGCCATTCATTTTTAACGTTACCCCCACATTAGGATTTTCTCCTATCTCGTAGTTTATAAACATTTTTACAAGGACCCAGAACAATTATTTGTAGACCATACAAATACTTGTTTTGTGCGGGACCTTCCGCAACTTATTGTTAACACGTATAACTATGGTAAATATTCTCCCTATAAGACAATCATTGGGGGAAGCCTATGTTCAGGATAGACTTTTGATAGTCTGTAAAAGGGTAACGGTAACAGTTGTACTCATGGTGAACTGAGATGGTTAAGTGTTAGGGCAACAAAAAAATATGTGCTAAGTGATAAGTTCTATGAGGATAGGTTAGAGATATATATATATATATATATATATATATATATATATATATATATATATATATATACCCACTAATAGTTCACTGCAGTTGTAAAAGTTACTAATATTTATGTATATATACATAAATATTAGTAACTTTTACAACTGCAGTGAACCTTTAGTCCAGCAAAGTTGTGTGTAATATAAGTGAAATAAAATATTATCTCTTCAAGTGCCAACCTCAACTGCACTTCTTGCATCTTACTCTCTGACGGATGAGGCTCTGGCGCAAATCCAGAAGCCGTGTTGCCAGTGTAAATGTATTTACTCTGGGCTTGCCTGTTCAGCAAGATGGGTATTGGTAAATCTTTCACGAGTAGAGAGTCGATGAGGTCGCAGAACCGCACTAACTGACCTGCGGCTGCATGAAATGTAAGAGTTGCGCGAACTGACCTGCGGCGGTGCGAGGTCGCAGAGCTGCGCGGCCGCGGAGAGGCAGGCGCGCAGGCGGCGCGGCGGCGGCGCGCGCGCGGCGGCCGTGCGGCGGAGCAGCGCCGCGCACAGCGCCGCCGCGCCGCCGCACGCGCACGCCGCGCCCAGCGCCGCCACGGCTCGCGGGCCCGACGCGTAAGAGTTGCGCGAACTGACCTGCGGCGGGCGAGGTCGCAGAGCTGCGCGGCCGCGGAGAGGCAGGCGCGCAGGCGGCGCGGCGGCGGCGCGCGCGGCGGCCGTGCGGCGGAGCAGCGCCGCGCACAGCCGCCGCGCCGCCGCACGCGCACGCCGCGCCCAGCGCCGCCACGGCTCGCGGGCACGACGCGCCGCCAGACACCCGCGACAGCGCCGACATCAGCCTGCACGCAGTGTACACGGGATTCACATTAATGAGGGCTAATCATATTTTTAACGTGGTAGAGCCACGCCGCAGCTATATTATGGTTGTAACTAAAATAGCAGCATTATGCTGCCGTGTTTGGTATGGTGAGTGTAGAGAAGTGGAACTGGAGACCTTTTTACTGGAAACGAGGCATTCCATCTTTCCGAAAGAGATTGTTTGACATGAAATTGGTTAAATCAAGTACGTGTAAGGCCTAAAAGGATAGGCACCATTACTATGGGAGTGCGTGCTGTATGATGACTTGCGGTGTAATATAATGAATGGAATAAGCGGAGATTCGGCCCGTATAACCACAGGCTTGGTGGGGCCATTGGAGGTGGATGGTTGTCTCTACTCGCTCAAGTTTCCACCATCGTACAACCAGAAGATCGGCAGACTACCGCCCTTTGTTGTCGATATCCCACGCATCGACTCTACTCTCTCCGTTAGTCTAGTGACCATAACACCGACCAAAACAAGTTAGTGGATTTTTCTGTCAAAACATTTGCAGGAAGTTGGTAGTATTTCACTCCAGTGCCTCGAAAAGCACGTAAAGCCGTTAATTCTGAGCCTGATCTCTCTCTGATCGTGTCGAAATGTCGTCCCATCTGATTAGAAGAGTGAGAGAATAGAAGTTGTGTACCGCCAGCAACGCAAAGTCAGGAATTTTCATTTAGAAAAACTCAAAATTAGGGGCTTTTTAGGTGCTAATTAGGTGCCAAGTTTAAAAATTAGGTGCTCTAATATGTTCACCGCAACGAACTGTTGAAATTTGCGTTGCTAGCGAAACGTGTCGCTAGCAACGCAATAAAGTTATTAGATATACGATAAATATTAATAGCAAGGAATTAAGTGCTAATTAGGTGTTGCA
Source organism: Parnassius orleans (assembly GCA_029286625.1). Taxonomy (NCBI): domain Eukaryota; kingdom Metazoa; phylum Arthropoda; class Insecta; order Lepidoptera; family Papilionidae; genus Parnassius; species Parnassius orleans. The sequence continues at coordinate 799,898 of JAGSMP010000178.1, forward strand.
AGTATAGGCAATGACAAGGCGCCCCTAATAAAAATAAAGTCGTTATTCAGAACAAAGCAGATGCAAAATTCAGGTTTTCTGAAAATGAGAATAGAATCAAAAATGCTTTTAGAAAAAGCCCAAATTAGGGGCTTTTTAGGTGCTAATTAAGTACCAAGTTTAAAAATAAGTTGTTCTAAAATTTTCACCGCAACGAACGATTGAAATTTGCGTTGCAGGCAAAACGTATCGCTAGCAACGCAATAACGTTATTAGATATACGATAAATATTAATAGCAAGGAATTAAGTGCTAATTAAGTGCTGAGCGATTATCGAAACCCGATACAGATTAAGATATTATTCTGGGAATTATAGGGTCCACGACCATCATTACCTTACCGTAAGGTATGAACGGCATTTTACGTTCTTTATCAGTGCCTAAAAATTAAGTGCTAATTAGATGCTATTAAGGTGCCAAGTTTAAAAATTAGGTGCTCTAAAATTTTCACAGCAACGAACGATTGAAATTTGCGTTGCTGCCAAAACCTTTCGCAAGCAACGCAATGACGTTATTAGATATACGATAAATATTAATAGCAAGAAATTAAGTTCTGCAAGTAGAGGCAATGACAAGGCGCCCCTGATAAAAATAAAGTCGATATTCAGAAAATTATTCAGCAAAGCAAATGCAAAAATCAGGTCTTCTGAAAATCAGAATGGAATCAAAATTGTCTTTCCGCGTAAATTCTCTTGCCACAGACATATCGCTACGCTATAACTTTGTAAATAGTAAAGGCCGCGTTTAGCATTTTTGTAAAATATGCTTACTTATTTTGCAAATAACTTTCAAGTTGTTTTTATTTATTTACATTATTGTGAAAGATTTGATTTAATTTATTATGGAATATTATTACTTTATTTCCTAAATATATTAATTTTCTTATTTAAAAGGACGAAGTTATATAAAATATTATAATAATAGCACACACATTATATTGGCGGCATAAGATAATCACCTACCCATATCATTACGTGGGTGTCATAAAAGGCGACAAAGGGAAACTAAAACAAAAGATAGGCAGCAGCATTTTCTTGGTAATAGGTACCTGAAAATGATAAAAAACTGAGGTAGTCAACCAGCCGAGCGTGGCAACTATGGCAAATCCCTAAAATCCCTCCATAAGGATATGGGGGAGGGCTTTGTTCAGCAGTGGACTTTGATGGCCCGTAATAAATTAATGTTCTTTAGTTGATGACATTCGCACAACATCCGTATAAAGTCACTGTAAACGCTAGCTACCCGAAAAAAGTGCGGGTAACAGCCCGTACAACTGCACAAAGCATCAACAGTGGCAGGTCCTACCTACTTACTTCATGTTCATGCCATAGAATAAATAATCTCAAACACTTAAAAATCGAGATTCGATTTTTATCTGTTTCGGTAAAAATACTTACATAGGTACTTAAAATTATTTACTATTAATTGAACGCACTTTGATGCCAAAAAAGAAAAAAATATAATATTGGCAATTATGATTATTTTGTTCTAAAATAATAAATAAAAATAAATGATTTTCTACAAATTTTAAAATCAAAATAGAAGAATAATTTTATGCAATACTAGCGATCCGCCCTGGCTTCGCATGGGTGATTTTCGGAACTTGACAACAGTGCCACCTACCGGGTCCAAATGTGAATATAAAATATCTAGGATCCCTTTCAAATACACAAAAAAAAATTCATCAAAACCTCGGTCGGGCCATTTTTGAGTTTTAGCGAAACTAACGGATTTTTATATGGGTATAGAGATTTTTTTTTAAACGGCAAGGCCCCAGGTGAGGATGGAATTACAGCGGAGCTTCTGAAAGCGGGTGGAAAACCGGTACTTGAAGTCCTTCAGAAGCTCTTTAATTCCGTCTTCCATGGTGGCACTTTTCCGGAGGCGTGGAGCAGAAGTGCGGTGGTCTTGTTCTTCAAGAAAGGCGATAACGCTCTCTTGAAGAACTACAGACCGATTTCCCTTCTGACCCGTGTCTAGATATATATAAAGGATACGGTATTAATATCAATGACGAGTACATCACTCACCTTCGATTTGCCGACGATATAGTCATTATGGCAGAATCGCTGGAGGATCTAAGCAGTATGCTCAATGACCTCAATAGTGTCTCCCAACGGATAGGTCTTAAGATGAACATGGACAAAACAAAGATCATGTTTAATGTCCATGTCACCTATGCCGATGAGTTGTTGGAGCACTAAGTTCGAAGTTGTTGACGAGTATGTTTACCTGGGACAAATAGTTCGACTAGGTAATTCCAACTTCGACCGAGAGGTCAATCGACGGATTCAACTCGGTTGGGCAGCGTTTGGGAAATTACGGCACATCTTCTCGTCAGGTATACCTCAAAACTTGAAAACGAGACTGTACAACCAGTGCGTGTTGCCAGTGATGACCTATGGAACTGAGACGTGGTCCTTCACTGCTGGCCGGATGAAGAAGCTCATGGTCGCTCAGCGAGCTATGGAGAGGGCTATGCTCGGGGTTTAAAACAATTGATTGAAATCGGTCCAGTCGTTCTTGAGTTATAAGTGGTGTAATTAACCGACTTGTATTTATATATTAAAATAAAAAGACAAATTAAAATAAATCGTACAAAATTTTGCACGCACTGCGTTGTGAAACAACAAATGGAGAATGAAATAGACATGTATCAATCGTGAATGATTCGTTCGTTTGACCCGGGACACTATAAAAGGTATTGATGATTCATCTGTAGACAAGTTAGTAATTTGTATGTGACTAAGATAATCATGAAAGTTACTAACAAATTACAACTTTACAAAACTATTTTGTCTTTCGTGGCACATGTTTAAGAGATACGAAAACTGTCAACTAATTATTTATTTAATAATATATCAAGATTTCAAATATAAACCCTAACACAGTTTACGTTGAAGTTCAGACCACTATGTAATCAATTTATGAACGGTAAAATAACGTATTTGTCGTATTTGTTTATGTTTGAACAAACTTTAATATAAATTGGTCGGTAAGTTATGAAATCGTGAATTGTTATGAATGGATTGGACAAACATGATAACTTTATTCAATATCATTATTTATTTAATTATTTTTTAAATAAATAAAAAATAAAAAAAAGTTAATTTTTTTGTGTTTAGCGCATCTAGCGTCATTTATACGTACCACCTTGAGAGTCCATCGCTTTTGGTTCGATAAAATGATTAAAACAATAGAAAGATGCAGATTGCGATATTTATTATGAAGCAATTTTACTGGAAAGAAAATATTATTTTGATTTAGTACACTAAAGTTTAGGCTAAAAATATGTCTAATGTCTAAAATGTCTAAAAATAAGAATTGTAAATTTTATTTGGTTAAAAATTATATTAAATAATGTTATACATTATATCAAATCTGAAAAACCAAAAATGCCGTTCATACCTTATAGTAAGGTAATGGTGGTCTTAAACCCGATAATTTCCTGAATATTACCGTCATCTACATGCGACCTCAATAATCTTTCAGCACCTAGTTAGCACTTAATTTTTAGGCACTGATAAAGAACGTAAAATGCCGTTCATACCTTACGGTAAGGTAATGATGGTCGTGGACCCTATAATTCCCAGAATAATATCTTAATCTGTATCGGGTTTCGATAATCGCTCAGCACTTAATTAGCACTTAATTCCTTGCTATTAATATTTATCGTATATCTAATAACGTTATTGCGTTGCTAGCGATACGTTTTGCCTGCAACGCAAATTTCAATCGTTCGTTGCGGTGAAAATTTTAGAACAACTTATTTTTAAACTTGGTACTTAATTAGCACCTAAAAAGCCCCTAATTTGGGCTTTTTCTGAAAGCATTTTTGATCCTATTCTGATTTTCAGAAAACCTGAATTTTGCATCTGCTTTGTTCTGAATAACGACTTTATTTTTATTATGGGCCACAGCAACCACTTACCATCAGGTGGACTGTGTGCTCGTTTGTCACCCTTATTCTATAAAAAAAAAAAAAAAAAACTCTTCTAATCAGATGGGACGACATTTCGACAAACACTGTTGAACGAACTGTTGAAGTTTGCGTTGCTAGCGAAACGTGTCGCTAGCAACGCAAACTTCAACAGTTCGTTGCGGTGAAAATTTTAGAGCACCTAATTTTTAAACTTGGCACCTAATTAGCACCTAAAAAGCCCCTAATTTTGGGTTTTTCTAAATGAAAATTCCTGACTTTGCGTTGCTGGCGGTACACTTTTTACGTGGTAGAGCCATGCTGCAGCTATATTAGTAGTATAGTTGTAGTACGAATGGGTCGGCTCGACCGGGGAAGGACCACGCTCTCACAGAATACCAGCGTAAAATAGCAGCTTAACACTGCTGTGTTTCGTATGGTGAGTGTAGAGAACCGGAGACCCTTTTTACTGGAAAAGAGGCATTCCATCTTAGTCCTCACGGGTGACAACGCATCTGCATTTTGATTCGTAATCGAGGATAGATGTAGATGTCTATGGGCCACAGCAACCACTTACCATCAGGTGGACTGTGTGCTCGTTTGTCACCCTATCCTATAAAAAAAAAAAAACACAACTGAGAATAGACAGTATACTTATGATTGCGAACACACTCTTACACTATAATCCTGTCCTGTGCAGATGGTTAGTTCCATTGAGATTAGCCGCCGTGGCCGAAATTCGGTCTAGAGAACATAATTGTTATTATAACTCCACACATTCGAGCTAAAGAGTTCTCTTTGTCTTCCTTAATGTGTACAATAAAGGAGTAGCATAATTTTCAAGCGTCTCTCTTTTCGTCTGATCACAAACTAATAAGAAGTGCTAGCGCACGTCTAATTAAAATCTGAGTATCTTCAAGACAAAAGTGAATAGGCTTTGATTATGCTAAGACAGTACGATTTACCATCTAGGGCTCTGTCACCACTTACCACCAAGGTGTAATAGAAACATCTCACATACTAGAGGACTCAAACCAACAATGGAAGATATTTAGTATGCAGAAAGGTAGTAAGTAGATCATGCCAAATGATTTTAGGTACAAATGTGTGCGTAATTTTTCTCTCTCGGCTTGTACTTGACGAGAGGGCAGTTCTGAAACTTACCATAGCGCAGCAGTGAATGAGGCACACGCAAAGAGCGGAGGTCGTTCGCTGAGTGGTAATGGTAGCGCGGCTAACAACAGCAGAACGCAGGCAGCCAATACGAAAGCAGTGGCCACGGAGTGCGCCGGTGCCCTCCTCCTCAACGCTAACTTCCAGGTCGCTAACTGCCGCTCTCTGCCCTCTTGTAACCACACCTCTGAAGACCGCGACACGCCCGCCAGCTCCCAAGCGCCCGACTCGAATACTGTCACGTGCTGTGAAGTAATTAGTGAACTTTGACCGATCGCCATCACGGTCTCAACAAAAGTACTGTCTGTGAAAGTCCGTGAATCAATAGATAATTAGTACAAATCCGCCTCGAAAGACCAAGATTGTAGTTTTTTCCCAAAATTAACTTTCAAGTACTGTAATTGCAATCGACGCGCTTGGAAAGTCGAATATATTAATAAAATCGCGTGATTATGCCTAGTTTCTTTATAAAAAAAAACTTTTTCCTAAAAATCCATTTCACAAAAACTATTTTCAAAATAATACTCGTTCAAAAACTTGCAACGGCTTAATTTATTTCTTTTTAAGTCTTATAAGTTTAATTTGCTAAACGATACGTTTTTAATAAGAAAAAAAGATTTTACATGCACTTTACATAATATAATAGAATGGATCGTAGCGGAGTACGATAGTTTATTGAATATAAGAATCGGGTCATAAGCTTTCTAATTGTACTTCTCATCAGCCACCTTGCTATCAGAAAACCGTTACATCAAGCGAGGGTAGTTTAGAAATAGTGAGTACCTCTGTGTTTGCGCATACCCACACTTGTGGTGCTCGTGGATAATAGCTTCTAATTATTAGGAATGGATGAAATCGATCAGGAGAATATCATCAGTAACAATGGCATATAACGAATGCGGCCTAATTGAAGTTCAAATTTATGCAATTATGTTACTGCAGATGCATGGTGATGGTGGTCATAACGTCCGCATTTTTAAACAGGGCGAGTTTGTTTACTGGAGGTAAAAAATGCGGACTTTGTGACCTGAGTTACTTAAGGATTCTTATATTTTACGCGAACAATACACATTGAATAAAACTATTTTTACGGATTTTATCGGGTTAATTTACTTATTTTTAATTCCCCGCGTTTCGGGTGCTCCTCTGACATATTATGATAGTACAGTAAGCACACGCTCGACGTCGGCTTCACTCGGTCACTGTTATGAAGCTTGGCGGCCAGATCGGACCAAAAGTAATAATTAAAAAGCTGAAGGTATTCCAAGTTAACTCTGACGTCGGGACGACAATCAGCTCAGTCCCCCCCCCGTGACCATGGGTGCTGCAAAGCACTCAAAACGTCAGGAATTAAAAATAAGTAAACTAAACGTGATAAAATCCGTAAAAATAGTTTTATTCAACCTGAGTTACTTCCATAATGATAAAAACATTTGGAGAATCTCCACCTATGATTGGCGAATGATAATCGCAGTACAATGAGGTCACAGATCACTCAGGCAGGCGCCAGGCAACCCGTCTTTCCAGGCAGCAAAAGTCGACATAAAAAAGTCACCAAAATACTTGTTCACCGTTTAAAAGTTATAGTACGACGAAAGATCACTTACTTCATCTTCCCTCAAGGACAAATCTATCTGATCTGAATCATGGTCTCTGGAGGCAAACTTAAACAGGATGGTGTGCACATCTCGAGGCCAGTCATCGAGTTTCAAAGCCACAGGTGCGGAGAGGTCCAATCTGGAAGTCCACGAAACTCGACCACTGGCGACTATTCGGGCACGTTGTCCCTCAGTCTCGGCTCCTTGCGTGGCTGCGCTTACGAGGGCTACGTCAGGAAGCCAAAGGCGTTCAGCGGACACCAGCGCACTGTCACAGCCCCAGTCTGATACGTTCCATGTCAACCTCTTGTCGTCCCAACTCTGAAGTCAATGATTTTGAAATTATTACATTTTCGGTACTTTTCAGACGTTATTTTTAAAACTGACAAAAAATCGTAGCTACGAAAATAGGAGATGAAATAATAACCCTTAACATTCCAGGCTAGGGTTTAAAATTGTTTAAAAATTTCTACCAACATAAGCTTACTTGACGTATCGTTCCAACCAAAGAGTCAAAGAGTATAATATAATCACTACGTTTTGCCGGTGATGTTGTTAGGGTTCTGTCATCGACGTCGATGTCACATTCTATACTACGTGTCCCTTCATTTTTCTCCCAAATGCATGTAGCAATGTAACGCGCAGTTAGTGCTCTATTAATACAGTGATACTCATATTGTGTACAAACATCTAGTATCACAAAGTTGTTTATAACTTTGGTAAAACCCGCTATATACTTACAAGACCAAATATCTTCTAAAGAGTTTTCCGTAAAGAGCCATGCATTACTGAACGGTCTGTTATTGTCGGCTTCAAAAGAAAAGAAGTATGAATAAGCTCGCGGCCGAGAGCCCTGAGTCCGATGAAGCTGTAAGAGCATAGGCTAACAGCACAAACATCATTAGAATCCAAACGGTTTTTTTTAGTTCAATTATATTTTAATGTCATAATTCAATTGAATTTTCTAATTTTACTTTTTCCTTGTCCGTCAATTAATTTTATTGTTTTTATTATTTGTAAAATTATATAAGTCGCGACAACCAGTCTGTCGTCGTCAGTATGGAAGTTGAACAGCCCCACTGATTACCAAAGAACATGATGCAGACACAGTGAAGCTGATTTTGGTAATTCATCTCATGTATTTAATACTATAGTAGTCATTTATTTAATTACCATCTTCAAGTCAGCCAGCATCCGGACGGAAGATGTCTGCTCGTTGATGGTAGCATGTCTCACGTCCAGCGAGAGCTCCACCTTCACGCGTGAGCTGGGCATTGCCTCACGATCGTACTCTGCCAGCAATGTATCCAGTTGGATGGAGAACACCGTTACGTTCGTGCATGCTGCAGCCGCTTTCTGTGCACCTGAACATAGAAGATACGATGAAATAAAATAAAGTTTCTCTTCTACTACTTCTTTGAAACGCTGACGCTGAAAAAAAATCAGTGTTTATTTCATAGCGCTCGAGACAATTCTATTATAGGTAAAAGGGACCCATCTAGATTGTTAATGCCTGCCTGCAGGACAGCTTTGTTTCAAAAAAATGTTACATAATGTGTATAAAAGTTTTTTAAAAGAGATTAGAGAGTTACCAACAATGAGAATGAAAACTCACCTATAAAAAAGGCTCATCCAGCACTCTTTTTATACAGTTAAAGACTTCTTTGCACATAAGTAGACGATGCTTTTAAGATTTTGACATAATGTATGAAATAATGTTTAAATTATGGTATTTTTGTAAATTGTTATTTTCGATTTAATTTAATTTTGACATGATGACTCACTGATAATAATTATTTTTTATTGTATACTGGAAATTAATTAATTCATTGACTTTGTGTATGATATTAATTAGCATACCACAAACGGTGAAATGTGTTCGGCTACATTGTACTTATTCACCATCTCCTGTTACCACGTTTCTTGCAAATAAAAATATTTATTTATTTATTTATTTGATGAAAGAACTTAAGTTTCGTTACAATAATATCTTTATACACTCATGGACAAATTTAGTGGAACGTAAAAGAAGTTTTAATTTCTCATGTTGTTATTATCGTGCGTACTGCCACGAACACATTAGTTAATGCTATTAAAAAATAACTAGGAATTGTTTTTTTTTATTTAATTTATTTTTACTTACTTATTGTTAATACAGTTGAGGATACAGTTAATGAACTAGCTAATTTTCTTTCTTTTAATAATTTTAATCTGTATAATATATTTAAAAATTTTAATTATCGTATTTTGGATCTCTTAATAACCAATATTAATTGCAAAGTCAGATAACTAACTGCTCCAATAGTTTCAGAGGATTCGCACCATCCAGCTTTTGAGTTTACGATTTTAAAATCACATGAGAAACTACTCAAGGCTCGGGCTCACACAATCAAGTTATATAGAGATGCTGATTATAAGGCAATAGATATAAATCTTTCGCAAATAGACTGGGAATCTAATTTGAGTGACGGTAATTTTGATGTCTCTATGTCGAATTTTTATAAAATTTTAAAAATATAACAGAAAAACACGTACCTACTAAAACTATTAAATTTAACACTAAGTACCCGATATGGTATTATAGAGCATTGATTAAAACTATAAATGAAAAATTAAAATTTAATCGCAAGGGGAAGGTGTATAAACAGGATAGTGATTACAAAACTTTTGCCGTATTAAGAGAGACAGAAATTAATGGAGAACGATTATTATAATAAATTTATCAATAATGCGGAATATAGGATTGGTATTAATAGTAAATTCTTTTGGTCTTTCGTAAAATCAAAACGAAAATGTAAAGATCTTCCAGACATAATGTTTCTAGATGAATATATGTGATTTATTTAATACTCATTTTAGCTCAGCTTTTAGTGTTAATAGTCCAAATCATAATACTCAGATTTCTACCTCGGCTCAGTCGATCAGTACAAATTCGGTCACTTTTACAGTCCCTCAAGTTTCTATGTATTTAAAACGCTTGGATGTCAGTAAAGGACCAGAACCTGATGGCATTCCACCCTTGTTTTTACAAAGATGTTACCGTCAATTAGCTAAACCATTAGCAATTTTGTTTAGAACTTCCATGAAGTTGGGTGAAATGCCTTTACAATGGAAAAAAACATTCATAACTCCCATATTTAAAAGTGGTAATAAGCACGATATTTCAAATTACCGTCCTATTTCAAAATTAAGCTCGATTCCAAAACTATTTGAGAAAATTATTTATGATACACTCTCTCACATAATTCGACCAATTATAATTCCTGAACAACATGGTTTTGTAAGTCAAAAGTCTACAGAAAGTAATCTTTGCGAATTTCTTGATCATCTTTATACTGCTATGGACAGTAGACTGCAGGTAGATGCAGTGTACACCGATTATACAAAAGCATTTGACAAAATTTCACATGATATTCTGATACATAAATTAGATCACATCGGTGTACAGGGTGATTTACTTGATATATATCCTCTTATGTTAGAAATCGTAGTCAGGCGGTTGCAATAAAAGGATACTGTTCATCATTTCTCCCAGTTTCTTCAGGCGTTCCTCAGGGTTCTCATCTTGGTCCACTACTGTTTATAATATTTATAAATAATGTTATATCCTGCTTCCATAATTGCAAAATTCTCCTTTTTGCAGATGATATGAAAATTTTCAGGTCTATTAAAACTATAGAGGACTGCAATCTACTTCAATTATTTATTATGGTACTGTATGTTTCCCTTAAAAAGCAAATAAATAAATTGTGTGTACGTAATATAGCGTTTTTTCATACTGCAAAAAAATTTGCCAACTTTTGAATTTATTTTTTTGAAAGCTAACACAAACAAAACCATCACTCCACTCTCCACTCTAAACGATAAAGACAGAAGTTAAGAACAAGAGATTAGAAAAACATTTACAGTTCTGAATTTAAAAAAAATGAGAATAGCAAATTTCGAAAGGATTTTGATAGTTTAGCAGATATTTTGATAAGCATTTTTTTCGCGAAAATTAGCTAAAATTATTCGTTTTTCAACAATAATATCCCTAGGTTGACAACGGAATAAAAACTAATATTTGGTTCCGTTACGAGCACAGTATGTAATGGAGAGTGGAAAATGTTTTTCCTTGTCACCCTGGTGGAACTGACAAGACATTTCTCACTCGAGATATTCTAGCGAAGCGAATGTTAGAAAAACGGGGAAAATAGTTTTGGCAGTGGAGTCGTCAGGTATTGCAGCGACGCCTATTGACAAAAGAGCTTACACTGCTTTTAAAATTCCCTTGATCTGGATAGTAACGAAAATCCTGTTTGTGGTGTGTCACATAATAGTGATAAGGAAAAGGTGTTGCAGAACTTTGTTGTGTTGTTTGATATTTATATTCAGCCTGGTTATAATTTGTTTGATAACTTTTATCTGACGATTGCAAAATCAGCCCCAAGTCAATTGAGGCGATACTCACACAATTATAATCATTTCTGTATCCATTACAAGTCCAATATTGAACATAGACCTCGCTCAAAGATGCAGACCTGACTCACCCACATTAGGTTGATAAAGAGTTAACTATCTACAAAATCTACAAAATGAAGGGAGACAATAACTAAACTTTCTTGCAATGGTGGTAAAAACCGCATTGATATCTATCAAGTAGTTTTAAAGTAATAAGCGTCTTTATTTTAGAGTAATTAGTAATAGACAAAGGGTTGATCGTAGATAATACCATAAGTCATTAAATCCACCCTATGTAACCCCTAGTTGAAGCAGCAATAAAGGATAAAATAAATATATTAATGAAATATTATCACTGCTAGTGCTGTCATTGACTTTGTGACTGCTCCTTACTGCTGTGTTACCTACCGTTTACCTGCTATACAAGAGTTTCCTTTGTAGTCCACTTTCACAAGTTCTTATATGTAAATATTTAGTAGAATCAAAATCTCACACAACGATTACGTTGCGAACTTTCGTTCCTTTGTTTGATTCTAATGGTGAGCAATAAGTAGTTAGTAATCTCTATGTTTATTATGTTAAGTACGCGTTGTTATATTTTACACTCCACGCAAGGTATTAGAGGCAATTGTTTACCTAAAAGCAGTAACAGCAGCGAGGCCAACGGCGCGGTAACGCGAGACGCCATCTTGCGTGGACTGGGCTACCAACCTCGTGTTGCAATACACTATGGCCAGTTGTCTTAAACATTGTAAGTTAACTTGAACAATATACTAACACTCTTTACACTTAGAAACTGTCAAAGAAGAATTATTTTGATATGAGTATAGAAGCATTATTTTGATTTTTTCCCACAAGTTCGGGAAAACCTCTGTCCTGGAAAGAACTCGCAAAAAAACTCAGCGGGACTTCATTTCAAAGTAACGTTTACAATGAAACAAGTTAAAAGTACAATAATAAATTTAAAAATCTTTTATATCACTTAAGAAACAGCAAAATTTGAAAAACAGCAAATACAAAATAAACACACAATAAACAAATATTTTAAAAAAAGCCCAAAGCAGTTCTAGCACGGCTCTATAAGTCCCATGACCATAAAGTTACGTGATGGCTAATAAAAAAAATGTTATTATAGTGTTAAGGAATTTCAAAATAATAATAATATGCATGTTGACATATGATCGACGTGATTTCTATGTCATAATCACCCACCTACGCCTGTCACCCAGAGAGGAAAGCAGAGACTGCGAACTTCCATTTGGCACGATCCTGACACACCTCTCTCGCTTCCTTTACATCCATATACCTACGTATACATGCTCGTCGGTTAAGGGTACTCTTTATCTGGCCCATCTTCAATATATCGCCAATTTGGTTGATAAACTTTCGTCTGGGGCGTCCCTTCCCGACTCTGCCATTCACATCTGCAATATAGATTTGTTTTGTTACTCTTTCCTCGTTCATTCTTTATACATGACCAAACCACCGAAGCATTCCTTTCTTAATCCTGGTCACAACATCATCTTACAAACCATACTTCTCTCTTATCACACAATTTCTCACCCTGTCATTCAGATTCAGCACTAATATACCTAAAACACTGATGATAAATGTATTCGAGATTATTTTTTCCAACATTTATTGGAGATTTTCTAAGGTTGCTTGTTGCAAACACACAACGGATATAAATGTTCTATTTATTATTTCTTAGAATTCCCAATTTTTTTATAGAATAAGGGTTTATTATTAATAATAATAATTACTATACTATCCTCAATTCAAAATTAACATGCGTTGTCACTTCTGACGACTAAGATGGAATGCCTCGTTTTACTGGAACTCGTTTTACTGAAAAAGGTTCTCCGGTTCTCTACACTCACCATATGAAACACAGCAGCATTGAGTTGGTATTCTATGTGAACGTGGTTCTTCCCCGGTCAAGCCGATCCATTTGCGCTACAACTATATTATAGCTGCAGTATGGCTCTACCACGTTAATGAATGAATTTAATACCTTACAATATAAATATCATTTTTCATATCATAACATAACAATAAAAAGTATTTTTTTATAATTTAATATCCAAATAAAAAAGGTTACGCACCACTGCCAACGAACTGGTGCGTGGGCACCCTATCTCTGCTCGTGTCCGCCGCCTCAAGGCAATCCCATTGTGCCGATGTGGTTGATATATGTATTTACATGACTCCTGCTATCGCTGCTCGCTGCTAGTTCATTGACAAATCCCACAGATAAGCTGTTATTCCTTGTTTCGGTCAAAGTCCGCCGAGTAGCAAATATTATAAATGCTAAACACAATTATAAAGCTAATTCAAACTGTGTTAAGATGGGTTCGAGTCTAATTTTATTGCAATTGAATTTGATATTCAAGTCCATCTTAAGTCGTATCGGAATTATAACTGGAATATAATTGAATAATCACCAAAGATTTTTTTATAGAAATAAGAGTGATGAAACAAGCACACAGTCCATCTGATGGTAACTGGATGCGGTGGTTCATAGGTACATACATCTACGGTGTCAAAAATATTGCGCTTCGACTTATTATTTCATATTTAAGTAACAGAACTCAAAAAGTCGTGATCAATGGTAAAGGTTCTTTCGGATCGGTAGTATCAATGGGCATTCCTCAGGGCTCGATTCTTAGCCCATTCCTGTTGTTAATCTATATTAATGACTTACCTTATCTTGTAGGGGATAATCACGATATAGTATTATTTGCTGATGATACCTCTTTAATTTTCAAACTCAAACGGCAGTCAATTAATTATGCCGATGTAAATAATGCTCTATCGAAATTAGTACATTGGTTTAACGCCATTAATTTGCTCTTTACCATTTATAAGACAAAATGTATTAAATTTACAATACCTAATGTTAAGCATTCGAATACCAATGTGCTCTTAAATGCGGTAGAGTTGAGTCTTGTGGATACCACTGTTTCCCTATTGACGCGAAGCTTCAATGGTGCCCCCATATATCTAAATTAGCAAGCAGACTTAGATCTGTAGCATATGCTGTAAGAAACATTAGAAGTCTCACAGCTGTTGAGACAGCTAGATTAGTTTATTTTAGTTACTTTCATAGCGTAATGTCTTATGGAATTTTGCTATGGGTCAGTGCGACTGATATTGAAGCCATATTTGTTTTGCAAAAGAAAGCCGTACGGGCGATCTATAACTTAAATTGTAAAGAGTCCCTTAGAGAAAAATTTAAAGACATAAACATATTAACTTTGGCATCGCAATATATCTATTTATGAAAATGTAATGTATGTACATATAAACATAAATAGCTATGATAATAATAAAGATGTTCATACTTTAAACACTAGGAACAAACATAAGCTTGTAATACCAGTTACTAGGCTCCACAGAATTAGTAATTCATTATTCATATGTATACGCTTTTACAACAAAATCCCAGAACATGTTTAAAGTTTGTCAATAAAAAAGTTTAAAAGTTTTATTAAAGAAAAATTGTACAAAAAGGGTTATTATAATATGAAGGAATACATAAATGAAAATAACCTCTGGGAATGAGGCGATCGCCACCATGCTGGTTCTATTAAAAATCATTTAAAAAGTGTGTAAACAAAATTATTGTAAAGTGAAATATATTTAAAAATAATGTCCCGCGGGGTTTCTTACTGGTTCTTCCCAAGACAGAGGTATTTTCCGAACCAGTGGTAAATAAAAACATGACTTTCAATAAGTATTATGTAATAATCTATATTGAATAAAAAATTATTCTATTATATCCTGATTAAGAAAACATGCGTTGTTACCTCTTAGGGCATAAATGGAATTAATGAAATCTATACATATAATAAATCTGTAGAAAAATCGTGTCTGTAATTCTAATATACTCTTGAAAAAACAAGTCCAGGGGACTAAATAAAGGGTACTGAAGCCAAATTAGTGGTTTTTAGAATTTTCGTCTGTCTGTCTGTCTTTCTGTATTACCGATTCACGCAAAAACTACTGGACCGTTTAAATAAAACTAGTTTTACGGATTTTATCGCATATATTAACTTATTTTATATTCCCGACGTTTCGAGTACTTTACAGCACCCATGGTCACGGGGAGGACTGAGGTGTATGACGTCCCGAGGCGGAAGTTAACCACGGCTACCTCCAGATTAAAAATTATTAATTTTTGTTCCGATCTACGCAGTATGAACTTACAGTATCTTGAAGTCTTGCAGTTGTATGCTTGGGTTGGGATTTAATTTTATTAATTATGGGATCCCAAGCAGATGGTAGCACCCAGCCATCTTCTCTATTGAAATTAGGATATTTTTTGATTTCAATAGCCTTGCAAATCATCCTTGGAAGGAATCGGTGTTCTTTAGCGAGGATTTGTGGTCTATCAAATCTAATGTAGTGACGGGGGCGATCCTGTACGTGTTCACAGACTGCAGACTTCCCGGAGCGTCGATTCTTCACATCAGCTATGTGTTCTTTAACGCGGGTTTTTATGGATCTTTTAGTTTGTCCTATATAAGAGAGACCACATTCACAATCAAGCTTGTACACTCCTGCATCTTGCAGAGGGACATTACACTTGACTGATGGTAAAAACTGACTAATCTTCTTCGGCGGTTTGAAGTATGTTTTAATGGAAGCACGCTTCAAGATGTAGCCAATCTTGTCAGTGACACCTCTGACATATGGCAGTACAGCAGGCACTCGCTCGACTGTGGCCGGCTTCACTCGTTCACTGTGACGTAGGCGCGGGACCCGAAGCTTATTGTCGTGCAAAACTTGCTTGACGTGTTGGAGCTCGGCGGCCAGGTGTTTACTGACACAGATCCATCGTGCGCTCTGAAACAAAGATTTACCCACGGTAGCTAACTGTGAAGGATGGTGATGAGAATCACTGTTTAAATATCTATCTGTCTATCTGGGTCTTTTTTCTATACACAGTGTGGCTCAAGGTGTTATCAGGATTCCGAATTACTAACACATCTATAAAAGCTAAAGAATTGTTTGCCTCTAACTCCATTCTGAACTAAATTTTAGAATTTATGGAGTTAAGATAGTCTAAAAATTCAGTTACTTTATCTAAAGGTAGAATTGTGAAAGTGTCGTCTACGTACCGCTTGTAGAATCTTGGATTTACAGGAGAAGTAAGCAGGACTTTCTACTCAAAGTCTTCCATGAATATATCGGCGACAATGAGAGATACAGGTGAGCCCATCGCTACACCATCTACTTGCTTGTAGAACTCTTCCTTCTACAATAGGTAGCCAGATGTAAAGCAGTGTCTGAGTAATACTGCAATTCTACGGGCTTGTTGTTTTCCTCCAGCCTTCTAGTAACAATCGAGATGCAGTCTTCAACAGGTAAGCATGTGAACAGAGACTGCACATCAAAACTGACCATAGTTTCATTGTCTGCCAGATGTAGGTCTTTAATCTCGCTGACAAATTGGTGGGAATCCTTTGTGTGTGCTCTTGTATGTCCCCTGAGCGATGAGAGTATTTTCGCTGTGTTGAGCCAATCTGTAAGTTGGTGAATCGATTTGGCTCACTATGGGACGTAGTGGAGCATTGAGCTTGTGTATTTTTGGTAACCAATACAACTTCGGTGGTTTGGCACAGATAGGTATTATCGATTTTATTTTTCGGAGTGTTTCTTTATGAGATCACTAGTTGTTTTAAGTGTGTTATTTGTTGGGTCGTTTTTAACCTTTTATAAGTGCTTGAATCCGTCAAAAGTTCTTGTATTTTAAAATTATAATCTGACGTATCCATGACTACTGTGGCCAGAGAACACAATTACTCTCTACCAAGAGACCGTGGCATTTCCCTTACCTGCGCGGAGAATCGTCAGTTCCGCTTTATTGCGTAGGTTATTCAACGCTTTAAATTCGTCTTTAGGTAGAACTACTGGACCGATTTCCATTAAATTTTATATGTAGACAGTTAGTAACCCGGGGCAACTTATAGGCTACTTTTTATCCGATTACGGAACTTAAAAAAGAAGGTTAAGTATTTTTCTTCCTTTAGATGTTAATTTTCTATTATATATGATTATGTTAGTTAATAGAAGGAATGACGGGTGTTTTTTCAAATAAATATCATATTTGTAAATAAAGTTTAAAATTAGTTTTAACCTTTGCATAACAATTTGAAACTCCGCTGACGATATATGTTTTTACTATCAAAACAGCGCCATCTACCATCAAATGAAAAAAGCATACATTTTACATTTAATGTTATAAATAACTTACATTTATATGTTTAAATAATTACTTTTATAAAATTATTTAAAAATCCTAACGTTTAATTTAATTGTTATTTCATTTAAAAGTGTAATAATTAAAATTACAAAACAAACGTATGTAAATTAATATTTTTTTGAACTAAAAAACATATCAATTTTCATACTTTTGATACTATATCTGTATGTAAACTAATTAAAACTGGTCTGCCAGCAATTATTGCAAAATTCTCATTAAATCATTATTTCGTGAAATGGTGTCATTTCATGATATTTATCACTGTTTGTTGACCATGTCATGATATAGCTTAGCCAAATCAATGAATAGAGATCGTTTAAGGATATTAATAACTAAACACAACATAGCCATTTCATGATAATATGGTCGTCATATCGTCAAATAGTTTTTCACCGCTAGCGGCGCTGATAGCGTGTTTTTAACAGAAACAGATTTTTAACAGAATCAACATCACTTTATGCCTTTTTTATATAATAAATAAATGTTCCCGGCTTTGGGGTGGCTCTTGAGCCAGTCGCACCCCAACCTTCTATAGCTGATATTACTAGATAGTATAGTTTTGACTTTCATAGTTTTAATGTAATATTGCGCCCTCTACTTTCTGCTAAATAGACTAATCATAAGTAACTGTTAAATTAAATTTTAGAATGCTACTGAATACTTATTCGTGCAGCATCTAAAATTGTCACACTAAAAAATATCTAGACCGGTGGCTATTATCGGGGACAATTACCACGTTTAGCAAAATAGCTAACAACACTGTTATACACAACACGCGTGTTTTGTGTGTACAGTATCCAGTACTGTGTACACAAAACTGAGATTAGCAGAGAAGCTCTTTAGTTGAATATATTGGGTGTCTGTCGGCATAGGTTTCATTTTACCAACTTCATATGTTATCACGTTATCTGATGTAAATAATTGAAAATTAAGTGCACTGTGTGATTTTATCCCTATTTGACGGAATAGTTCGTGGCATCGTTGGGTTTCTAATTACTAGGTAGATATAGTCAACAATCGTGCAAAAGTTTTGTTTCAGTCTTTATGAATTTTGTTTAAACAAATATGTAGCTCGCCGTGAAATGGATTTATTCTGTTAACTTATTTAAGAAATTCATAACCTTTTCGTGCATGACTTTTACCTTCTTTTAAATTCTTAGTTTTACTTTTAAGAATATCCGTAGTTTGGTTTATCAATTTCTAATCCAATTAATATAAAATATAACTAATATTTCAGAAAGAAACATTAACCTCTACACTTTTCTGGCAAATTAGCTTCCCCGCTACGAAATCTGTCAAATATTTCACCTCATTCAAAAGTGGCGCCGCCCTAGTGGTAGAAAAAGTCTTGGGCTTTATTGGCGGAGCTACGATTCCACTTATTTTTTAATATTTAAACATACATAAGTAGCTAAAATGTACCTAGTCTTAAAAATTCTAATTAGACCAAAATCACTTGACACGTTTTTCTACTTTCATAAGTTGGGTGATGCTTTTTCTTGTCACAAATTCCGAAAAATTATGCAATAAGTTCAGATGAAGAAAGTACATACAAAGTAATAATGCATAACGTCGCGCCTGTGATCCCCTAGGGAGGAAGCAGAGTCCAAAAATCAACGAGCTACTCGGACCACGCTTAGCCAAAAAATATTAAATTAGACGGAACATTGTAAAAGAAGTGATAGACGCCTAACACATTGCTTACACAATCACAAACCTAATATCCCATTTGTCTCAGATGGACATATGAAAAATACCAAGTCTTAATAATTCGTTTATTGCGATTCGTTTTTAACCCCCGACGAAAACAAAGGGGTGTTACATATTTGTGGTGTGTATCTGTATATCTGTCTGTGGCATCATAACTCCTGAACGGATGAACCGATTTTGATTAAGTTCTTTTTATTAAGTGTCTTCATCGAGAGTGTTCTTAGCTATCTTTCAAAAATCTATCTATTCAGCCGTTTGAAGATCATCAGCTCTTTTTGTTTCAGAGGTTTTAATTTTTTTAAATTTAAGTTACATAGTACAGTTTTTAGGAAAATTGTTTATCGTGATACCAAAGAGAGAGAATGTTGTATAAAAATGTGAAGGGACGCAATTAACTATCGATAAAAATAATAAGTTCCTGTGAAATTTTAATAGCAACAAATAGCAGTTGTGAGCCTTAACACGATTTCAAATGACTACTTCTTTGTTCTAGTGATCGTAAACGCAACTGATGACCTTTAGGTCCTGGGTTTGAATCTCGGGTCGGATCAAAATCAGTTATTGGGTTTTTTGTCAAGAAATTCTCAGTACAAGCGACTAGTCAGGAAGTTGGTGGTGTTTCACCTCCGTGCCTCGGAAAGTACATGAAGATATAAAGAGTGCACGTGTGCTTGGGTTTACACTTGGGCACTATAATCCTGTCCTGTGCAGATGGCTAGTCTCCGTTGAGACTGGCCGCTGCGACCGAAATTTGGTCTGGAGGACATTATTATTAATATCCCATTAATCAGCTTTTACGGCATCTCAGGCAAGTAGCACAGTCGGCACATTCCTTTTCTTTTTCTTTTTTTACCACGTTTTTATTAACTCGATTTATTCGTGTGTGTCTTATGTCTCGAATCTCGAATTTAGTAATTAATTTTAAACTAACTTCCCATAGCTCAGAATCGGATGACAATGTAAGAAAATGAAAAATGAAAAACGTGGTAAATATGTATATTTAAAAAAGAATTATATGTTTTTTTTTAAATTTCACTTTAATAGTTTCCCTGTCTGCGAAACAGACACAATAGTTAAACAATTGAAATGTTCATACATGAGTCATGGGACAGGGAAAGGGTTATAAGTCCAACCTAAACATTGGACTCCATACCAATAACGTTAAATAATTAAAAAATCAAAGCGCTGTGTATTTAGCTACAGCCAAACTTAAACAGGGCGATGAACATCCGTCCGTAACGAGCTTGATATAGGTCATGTCGTAACTAGGACATGATACGCGTGATGGCTCACTATCTATCGGGGCATGAGATTTTGGAGATCTTGGTTTACTAGGAGTTTTCTTCCTCATACGACCTCTTTGTGGAATCGTTTACCATCATTTTCCGGAGCGATAAGACTTAGGGACCTTCAAGAAAAGAGCTTACTCCTTTCCAAAAAGCCTGCGATTCCCCTGGTGTTGCAGTTGTTCATGGGCGGCGGTAGCCACTTACCATCAGGTGAACCGCATGCTCGTTTGCCCCATTTCTAAAAAAAACAATCTCGTAAAGGCCAATGTCTTCAGTGATGATGTTGATGTATCAGCACAACGTGATTTCTACTTTAATTGATGTTCGGTCCTGATGGTGCAGGTGTGTTATTGCGACGCGGTGACGCCGCTACAAGATCTTGCTGGTATTCCCAATAGTTGTCGTTTTCTTCAAAGGTGGAGTGAGACGGCATGATGTATCTTGCGCGCCCTCCATGACTCATTTGTCTGCCTACAACCAATCATCCCTATAAGACAGTGAACAGCATGCATATGTATGTTATTACTCTAATATGAACGGTATACCGCGGCTTGTGGTTTTTCTTAGTTGACAGTACTAATAAATTCTTAGTTTTAATAAATAATACGGTTAAAACGAACTACTTCTTCTGGTTTCTGAAGATGTTAGTGCTGTTAGCCTTTCATCTTTTACAGCTTCATCGGACTAAAATGAGCTTCGTGCTAGCTCAGGTACCAATGAAATTGTTAATTGCAAATTTAATTGCTGATTTGTCACGTGCTCGACGGGGAAGGAAAACATGCAAGGAAACTTGCATGTCTCACAAAAGTAAAAAAAAATATGTCTCACAAAAGTAAAAAAAATATATTTGGAAGACATGTGAAGTCCGCAAACACGAATTGGGGCAGCGCGGTATACACTTCCTTGCCTTAAAATCCTCTTAGAAATGAGATGAGGCCTGTGCCCAGGAGTGGCATATAAGCTGTAACTTTATACAAAAAAAAAACGTATTCTCCTTACCCTATAGCCCAGTCGGAACACACTGTAAAATCAAAATAGCTTGTCCAAGCACAGGTAATGAGATAAGTATTTGAATGTACTTCCATGGAGACGATAGCGTCACATTTCGGTGATGCCCTGAATGCTCAAAATTATCAATGGCAAAATATTAGTCAACACTTGTCGATAGTGTCCGATACGGGCGATACGTTGCGATAAGCAGAGCAGTAGAAAGCAACGCTTCCGACTCTGCTGAGTCTTTGTTATTGCTAAATCGGTAATTTTAAAGGATTAGTTCCTCTCCGTGACATAACTATTTATTATTCCTAAAAAAATGTTGTTATTTACAATAAAATGACCAACTTATATAACTAAGCAGGAGGTTATCGGTTAGCTCGGCTTCGCCTTCAAAACTTTGCGTTTAACACTTCACAAGTTGGGAATTTTGCGTAGTTGAGTGTGAATGTTCATATCAATCCGGAAAACAAATGTAATGGATGGTGAGCCGAGACGAATTTATTGAGTTTTTATTTAAAATCTCGTTGTAAAGAGCACTTGTGTACCATGTTTATCTGGCGTGTGTACGCCGTGCTGGTGGCGGCCAGCGCCGCGCTCTCCGAGATCACAGTCGTGCAGATGCGGTGAGTATTGCACTTCCATATCGAGAGTTCACACAAACCTACAAGTGCTTAGGAGCGATATTTAATACATTTCTTGGTGCTATGTACACAACTTAATTGAAAAAGTTCCTGTTCACAGTACTACCTTTTGACTCATGTTTGTTAATACGGATTTGGTTGATAGAAGACTATTGTGCTAGTAAGTTCTCAGTGTCGCAAGAGCTGGTTTAGAAATTTTGTTTTGAAAATAAAACCGCGCGCGTCTTGTAATTCCAGGTTAGATTACAACGAGGAGTATGAGCTGCAGCTCAATGATACAGTCGAGTACATTCTGGACTTCAGGCCAGTAAGTATGCTTCAGTTTACCAACACTAATTAACACTCACATTCACGATTCTATTCTTATGATTCCATCACAGTCTACTGTTGATCATGAGCCCCTTCCATAGTGGGGAGAATCGCTACACTTGAGAGCCTCTTTTTAATTGTAAAGTCTATCAATAAAATGATCTAGTCACTCACAGTCACAGTTTTCGGTATCTCAGTAAGGTATAGATGAACAACAAACACCTCGTTGTAAAACGCGTCACCATGTGGGAGTTTACGTCAGGACATTAAAGCCCAGTTATCTGAACATTGTAGTCAAAGTTCAAGCGGCTACGCGTGATAACTCATACAATAAAAATTAGGAATCAGTGCACGTTGTTTACAATATACAAACGCAAATCGCTGCGCTTAATGAAAAGTGATTTCGATTAATTTTTTCCTTTAAAAATGGCTTCTCTATTGTAGGAAACTCCCTATCACACCGAATATTTGCAGGCCATTCGAATATTTTTGTGCGGGACTTAAACCCTCGACCCGCATTGTATACCTACAGCTATAACAATCTTTATTTTATCTATCTACATAATATATAAAAATGAATTTTTGTTTGCGGTAAAACTTTGTCAACTTATAGCTTGCACTTGCGCGAAGGTTATAGGCATAGTACAATTAACTTACAGTAGGTGGCGCGCGTATCGTACCGACAAATTTATTTGAAAGTAATATCTCACTCAACTTCAATAAACGTATTATCATTCCTAATTAAACAATATATCTTCCAAATTTGAAACGATATTTCCACAATTATTTTTTCTGTGGCAGCAACGCGCAGGGTAGGTACCAGCAGTACAACATTTGTGAGATATTTTTTATAGCATAGAGTGACAAACGAGCACACAGTCCACCTGATGGTAACTGGGTAGTGTGGCCCATAGACATCTACATTATCCTCGATTAAGAATCAAAATGCAGATGCGTTGTCACCCCTAAGGTCTAAGATGGAATACCTCGTTTCCAGTAAAAAGGGTCTCCGGTTCTCTACACTAACCATTCGAATCACAGCAGCCTTAAGCTGCTATTTTATGCTGGTATTCTGTGAGAACGTGGTCCTACCCCGCTCGAGCCGACCCATTCGTGCTACAACTAATATAGTTGCAGCGTGGCTCTACCACGTACGAATTGCTGATTTTTTATTTAACAATAAAGTTTTTTTCACAGTGTTTCCACCACATCGGGTGATTATTTAAGTCAGTTTTTATTTTTATAAATAGTCCAATTGTATTGTAGTCGCAACTTTAAACGCAACCACTGTTTTAGGTACATAGATGAGTATATTCTATGTGCCCCATATAACATATAGAAAATAAATATATGTCTATGTGTGTATGTAATTTATTACATACAGGGTTATTTTGCAATAACCGGTTAAATTTGCAGAGAAGGTTCAGAATAAGTAATATAGGCAAATGGTAAAGAAAAATTAATTAAAAAAAATCTCATTATTTTACCTGATTTTAGTGCGCACGCACACATTCGTGGCTCCGCGATCTTAGCACCTCATGTGCGGAATTTCGATTGACCAATTATACCATCTGAAAGGTCAGTAATTGGTCATAAAAGGTCAGTTGGTCTTATTAATTGGTCAGCGTTAGATATTTTTTTATTCAGGGTTAAAGTTTTTCAAGGTCATTGAGAAATTTTAGCACCTCATTTGCGAAAAAAATAAAAAATTACACCTATGCGCGATCGAGAAGCATTCGCTGATAATTGGTCAGCTTATATAAATATTTGGTCAGTTTAATTTAATATTAAAAAAATTAAATAAGTTGTCATTGTCGTAACGCGCATGGTTTGGGACGGTTAATTGTATCAGGGCAGTGAGCACTTACGCACAGCTCTTTACTATGAACCAGACGGAGTGGGGGAAATATTTTTTTTAATTTTTTTTTGAGAAAAAAACTTAGACATGTTCTATTATCAAATATATAATAGTGGAGAAAGAAATAGGATATTTTTTTTAAACTAAGTGAAGGTCTAAGTGCATGCATTGGATTTGGGGGATGATAGTTAACTAGCTAAGATCGCGGAGTTCACATTCGTAAGGGTCGATCGGTAGACAAAAACGTTGTTGCCCATAAATCACATTCAATTTGGGATAATTTTAAATAAAAGTAGAAGCCTTATTTACTCGCATTTTTAAAAACTACATTAACGATATATCATTATTTATATATTTGAACTTAAGTTTAAATTTGGCTACTCTTTGAAAAATAACCCTGTACTTATATGTAATATGTTTAGGTTTCATCTTTTTATCATGTGGATGTCACTGAAAATCAGGGCTAGGATGACATATCTTAGCATAATTTCATTTTCACAATTTCACACCTAACAAGTTTTTAAGGTTGGCTATTCGTTTTTTTTTGTAACTATCTGCATTTTTTAACGATTTATTTTTCTTTGTTAGTGTATAATTAAGTTTAGTTATAAATTATGCTTTATATAATTATATCGAGTTGGCAGTGTCCACCCAAATTTATAAAGAAATTGCAAAAATAAATAAATATCTTTTTCTTTCTATATTAGAAAACGCGACGAATTTGTACAGTTTTCTTACGTCGTTGACATATTTACAATTAAATGACTTAGTTTAGTAAATCGCTTTTTACTCGACTGCCCCAAAAGTAGGGTTTTTCGAGACTATGTATGTATGTATACATGTCTATTTTTTGGCACGCTCTGTAGCCTAAACGGCTTGATGGATTTTAACATAATATAAGGTGTCGTTATATTCATCATAATTGTGGGAGTGACATAGGCTATATAATATTTATATATTGAATCTTCAAATACAAAAAGGTTTCTTTTTCAGTAAACTTTTTAATGCGGTCGGGTTTTTTAATTACTGTTTTAACCATTAGGCTTGTTAAGAGGAATGCAATAAAGTGTTATAATGTATGTAATGTAAAGATAACAAGTGTAATATGTCTGTTATTTATATAATGTTGCAGCCTGAAACGAGAGACTTGGAGGAAAGCGTCTCGTGGCCCACTGTACTGTGCGTCAACAGTTCCGGCGGCGACTTGGCGCAGCCAGTACTACTCACTTCGCGTCTCCGAGCCGGTAACAGTCCCAATTGTGATCATGTAACTGTAACGGATGTGTACCATCCGCCGTGATATACATGATGACACGCAAGATGACTATACCTTATAGAATAATGGTGACAAATGAGCACACAGTCCACCTAATGGTAAGTGAATGCTGTGGCCTATACACATCTACACCTATCCTCGATTAAGAATCAAAATACAGATGCATTGTCACCTCTGAGGACTAAGATGGAATGCTTCGTTTCCAGTAAAAAGGGTCTCCGGCTCTCCACACTCACCATACAAAACACAGCAGCACTAAGCTGCTATTTTACGCTGGTATTCTATGAGAGCGTGGTCCTTTCACGGTCGAGCCGGCCCATTCGTGCTACAATCATAATATAGCTGCAGCGTTGTTCTACCACGTATGAACGCCTACACTAAGAGTATTCCACCTAGTGAGGGGTAGCCGGAGACTGCTCTTCGCTAGTGTCTCACTGAACATTGGCAGCACTCATTTTATCACACGCACAAATAAAACAAACAAAATTTAACTCTGAAGTGACAAACTAATAACAGTCAACCTGATGTTGGCTAACTGTAAGCTATGGACACTTGCAAACAACTTGAAACAAAGCCTCTGAGAATGGAATGCCTTACAGTTTATTTTAGATGGAGCTCGTCTAGTCTAGACGGACTCCATGACACAGAAGAAGGCAGTGGCGTAACTACCTTAGGGCTAGGCGTGCAGTGCCCCGGGCCCCAAGCTTAAGGGGCCTCTCGGCCTCTAATGTCAAGATTAATTCTTCCGTTTTAAAGCCGAGTAGATTTTGAAAAATGAAAAAAAGTTAATTTTATTATTTTAATTCAAGAAAATAATATGCTTGTTCTAATTGAAAAAAAATCTATATTTTTTAATTAATTTTTCTCCATACAAATTTAAGGCCTTATGCCCTCCCTTAAGTGGTTGTTTTAAAACATCTCAGAAGAGTACTTTCAATATGTCTCGAGTCAATCGCCCCGTAAAATAAAAAGTTTCATACAAACTGTAACACCTTGTTCCACCCCCAATCTCTTAGGTTAAAGTTAAAAAAGTTAAAGTTACAGCCTATATACGTCCCACAGCTGGGCACGGGCCTCCCCTTATTTCTGAGAGGGTTTTAGGGCAAAGAAATGTCCGCCGCGCTGCCCCAATGCGTGTTGGCGAACTTCACATGTCTTCGATTTTTTTTTCTTATTTCTCAGACATGCCGGTTTCCTCACGATGTTTTCGCACTTAAAATTGCAATTAACAATTTCATTAGTGCCGGCGGGGATCGAACCCGGGTTGCTCGCGTACTCTGAAACTTACAGAAGCGCTAACCATCTGAGATACCCCGGCTCTTAGATTTCATTTTGCTAAATGCTTTCGTAGTGGATGCCTTACGTTATACGAGAAAAGGCAGCAACTTTCAATTTCAGATTTCTACGTCTAACGGTTTGGGCTGTGCGTTGATAGATGAGTCAGTCACTCATGATATCCTCTTTTATATATGGATTAGGAAGTACGATTAAATATTGTCTGCTGCGTTACATATACTACATAGTAGTAAGTAGCTTTGCTTTATTATGCCCTGCAGTGGGCGATATTGAGCTGATGATGAAGTAGTTTTGCACCTTTAAAGTATTTAGTTTAGTTCAAATAGGACCCCAATTTCATTTTTGCACCGGGGCCCTTGGTTACATAGCTACGCCATAAGAAGGAGCCCTTCTACCTAGCTCTAGTACTTACATCAAAACATTTTTATATAAACAGAAGAGGGGGCGTGGTGTGGATGGAATCATGAATTTTGTGGTGAAGAGCGATTCGACGGCTGGTAATTCATTGTACACGGCCAGAGAGCCAGTTTTACTGTCGCCTACCAAAGAAATCCATCACCCCTTTTCGTCACGTGGGTGTCGCAGAAGGCGACTATGGGAATTGTCAGAAAAATCATATGGTTTCCGATAAATGGCGGTATAACCATCATGTTTACGTCTCGGTTACAGGAGACATCGCAAAGTGCGAAACATCTGGCACTGCAAAGTGCAAACGTCAATCCGCCTGCCGATTGCGACGATTGTCCAAGTCCTCCCAACAACGAGAGAAGCCTATGTCCAAAAGTAGATGGAATCTGTTCGAAGTTCAACTTTTGGCTGTGATAGGAAAAGGGAAGATGTCCCGCCGGGCAAGGGGCTCGGCGTGGAGAGCGGCCAACGCAACGCTCCGTATGGTAATACAGAGCTGTGCTATATATATCAGAGTACTCCGGAACTTTGATAGCGCGATTTAGGGTGCGTTTCGCTTGTGCCGCGACAACAGTGCCGTCGCATACTCACAGATTAACGATTGTTGATATTGCGATACCAATATGTAATACTAAATGGTAGGACCACTTTTATCGCTAGCACTCCGTCAGGGTAGGTACCACCCTCTTATGCATTTCTGTTTTCTGCCGCCAAACAGCAGTGTCTGCACTGCAGTGTTCCGGTCTGGAGGGTGTAGACAGCCAGCATAATTACAGACTGAGGCATTCCATCTTAGTCCTCAGTAGCCTTGTTTGTTTGAAGTTGGTTGCAGGTGTCCATGGGCTGCAGTAGCCACTTACCTACCATCACATGGACTAATGATTTCTTATGTTTCCACGAACACTACACATTTAAATGAAACTAGATTTCACAGATTTTATCGATTATATTAACTTATTTTATATTCACGACGATCCCAGTACTTTACAGCACTCATGGTCACGGCGTTACTGAGGTGTTCGACGTCCCAACGTCAATTTAACCACGGCTACCTTCAGTTTAAAATTATTAGTTTCATTTAAATTAGGTGGACTGTTAGTTCGCTATTCAGTTTAATTTTTAATAAAAACATGTGAGCAGTTCACACACGTTAGAAGGGAAACCTTCAGAAAAGGAGATCGAGATAATAGGAAATAGTGTATCATCATCATCAATACTGCCCATCACAAGTCCACTGCTGAACATAGGCCTCCCCAAGGAATGCCACAAGCACGGTCCCGAGCCACCTGCATACATTGACTTCCTGCATGTCTTACCAGGTCGTCACTCCATCTAGTGGGGAACAAACAGTGTATATTGTATTCTATCTCATTCTCTCGCAGGCTAAATCCTATAGATCTATATGTTTGTCTCTTTTTAGTGTCGCTTATTTGTTTAATCGAGTTTCAAATCACAACAATTCTAAAAAGTTATCACTTAAAAAAAATAAGGACAGTAAAAATATTTGCCACAAACGCTTGCATTACGTTGCAGGTGCGATCACATGGCAGCTGCCGTACGAGTCGGATTCTACCACCCACTTCGAATTGGAGCGCACGCTTTGCCCAGATGACACGGCGGAACTTGATCCCAACCCCGACTGTGGTGGTACGTTCATTATCGTTTAAATAAATTACCGCTTATAACTCGTTCATTTGATAGGGAGATTTCAAGCTCATTTCTGTAAACACAGTCATAGAGTACAGGAACGTCATACGAGTCATAGAGTAAGTTAGCTAGTTTAATGTACACATTGGGTATGTTCTCATATACACTGTGACCACTGTAAGGTGTGACGTCAATTCAGTATACTGTGAAGCCGTTCCTTTTTAGTTTGCTATACTTGTTACTGTTTAAACGGAACGCAGTCCAGTATACTGTCATCCCCATTTTTCGACACTCTTTTCAAATGAAAATATTTATCATGTACACGTTTTCTGTTCAACAAGGAATATTATTATTTGAATGTTGTTGCTTTTAAAACTTAATGTCGGAGTTTATTTGAATAACAATATTAATTAATAATAATAACAATCATTCGTGGAAGCTGTTAAATCTCTAGGCACTGTTATGTTTTTTGATCACGTGATCAAAGTACTGAGAGCACCTTACCTCGAAAGCGCCAGTGCTCACAGTACAAAAATGGCGGCGATTTATGACTTCATATATTTTCCTAGGATACTGCGGCAGTATACTGGCAGTCCATAACGGAACGAATTTTTCACCAGTGATAGCAATGAGTAGTGCTCGCAGTGTATATCGGAACACGACCAATATTAATTACATAATCCGTTAGATTTAATGTTAATTTTGATTCAGTTCTTAGTGATTATAAGTTATAAAATAGGTACTAAATTATGTCCAGCGTTTGCTCGCGGGTCGACTTATGTAGCTCCGACAGAATGTCAGCGCTGCGGTAACTCTGTTATTGTAGCATTATGCTGAGTCGGTGGCCTTTTGTTACTGCAATCCATGTTTTTTTTTTATATTAAGTATTTTTAATATAGTTAAGAATTTAGTTTAATACTAACTGTCCCCCGCGACTTCGCCCGCGTACTGTAATTTACTACGATTTCATGTGTTTTAATTTTTTGCGCGGGACCCTAATTTTTTTTCTAAAAAAAAATTTCCTAAGTTACTCCTTATAACATCAGATACCTGACAGTGAAAGTTCCGTCAAAATCGGTACAGCCATTTTGGAGATTAGCCGGAACAAACAGACAGACTGACAGACAACATTTTTAAAATTATGGTTTTGTGTAAGTACCGTATATACTTTCATATGCATTTAGTAAAAAGCTGTTATTTTGACTTAACAAACAGACACTTTAATTTTATTAATTTGTATAGATAGTTTTAATATACCTAGTTAGAAGAATAAATATGTTCTTTCTTTCTTTCTAAATGCACTTTAAGTGTGCAAAACAGGTAGAGTAACCAATGCTAGATCTTTTATAATTAATAAAATACCATTAAGATTCATTTTGTTCGAAATTTAAATTTTGAAAGTTATACAAGGCTACACTTTTCTAAGGCTCAGAAATGGCCTGATGAATTCTCATATGAGTTGTAAAGAAAATCAATCTAGTAAAACAACCATTCAACTATGTTTTATATGCAAATTCTAATAAATTAACTCGGTTTATGTATAACATGTTTTACTGTGTTAGTAAATTATGGAAGAAAACTTCTGGTAAACCGTACAGCTTTGGTCCTCAAATCATCCAGATGATATGGAAAGTATCGAAAATTTTGTCGCGATGTGCAACGGTGGTGTGAATTTTTTTCATAGGAGAGGGGCAAACGAGCATACGGCTCACCTGATGGTACGTGATTACCGCCGCCCATGAACAACTGCAACACCAGGAATCGCAGATGCGTTTCCGGCCTTTTAAAAGGAGTACGCTCTTTCTTGAAGGTCCCTAAGTCGTATCGGTCCGGAAAATCTCTGGTGGTAGTTGATTCCGCAAGGAAGTTGTGCGAGGAAGAAAATTTTTAAATTGCACAGTGGTGGACCGCCAGTCATCCAGATGGTATGGATGATGATTAATTAGACGAATTAGTCCGAACAATTCTCAGAGCACTTCCCGTGGTAAATGCGATAAAATACGCAAGAGATGCAACATCTTCGCAGTGCCAATGAGTCAAACCGATTGGAAAGAGTTCAGTCGCCGACGATTCGAACAGCTCTGCGCTGGATGCGATCAAATGGAAGGAGCTGGCACTGGGAGCCCCAGCCAGAGATGGGAACAGTATTCCAATGTGCGGCCGAACCCGCGCCTTGTAAAGTTGCAGTCGGTGTGCCGGCATGAAATACTGTCCCGTTCTGCTGAGCACGCCAAGATTTTAGAGGCCAATTTGGCCTTCTCTTCAAGTGACCACAAAACTGCACGTCACTCGATATGTCGACGCCGAGGATTCCGATACTGGCTGAGGCAACAAGGAGTGCCTTGAAACTGAGGAGATACGACAAAGGGTTTCGTTTTAGCGGTAAACGCGCAAACTTGTGTCTTCTGGGGATTGAACTGGACTAGATTTAGTAGCCCCAGTCCGAGACTTTGTTCAGCAAAGTCTCGACTTCAGACATAAGTTTGTCCCGGTACTCAGCGACGTTTTCCCGAGAAATATCGGCACGGCCGGTGTATAAAGCATCACCAGTGCTGTCATCCGCATAGCAATGATTGTTAGCGGTTTGCAACATGTCATTGATATGTAGAAGAAACAGCGTTGGCGATAGCACGCATTTAACGTGGTAGAGCCACACTGCAGCTATAATTTGGTTGCAGCACATCAGCTTAATCGACGAAGAATCACGCTCTCAAAATACCAACGTAAAATAGCTGATTAATGCTGCTGTGTTTCGTATGGTGAGTGAGAACCGAAGACTCTTTTACTGGAAACAAGGCATTCTATTTTAGTTCTCAGGGCGACAAAGCATTTGAATTTTGATTCTTAATCAAGGATAGAATGTAGTTGTTCATCTGTGATCGCACGAGCGTTGGCAAGGGGATAGCTGGCACGGTAAATATGTCACGCAAATATTGTTTTAGGCAAATATGAAATAAAGTTACTTGCTTATAACAGCTTTTACTCATGCATATGAAACTATATACGGTACTTATAACAAAAACAAAATTATTAAAATTTTGTCTGTCGGTTTGTTCCGGCTAATCTCCGAAATGGCTGGACCGATTTTGACGGGACTTTCACTGGCCGATAACTGATGTTATAAGGAGTTACTTTGGCTACTTTAATTTTAGAAAAGAAGTAGGGTTCCGCGCAAAAATTAAAACCAAATTACACGCGGGCGAAGTCGAACTAGTCTGAAATAAACACAAGACAAAGTTTGACAAAGTGCGTACATAAATAATGACTGAATTTTAGACTGTCGAAAAATGTTCGCAGTTCACAAACAAATAACTAGTCTTCTCGGCCGCTAGCAGTCGACTAAAGAAGTGGAGAATTGAGCGTAACTTAAAGTACAATGTATTAGGCCCGCCACATACATACGGAATTCCGTTTCGATTCCGTTTCGATATTCCGATTCGGAATTCCGAACATAAAGTCCATATAATCTATGACCCGTCACACACGTACGGTAGTTTTCCGTTCGAAATTTTGCAGGCAAACGGATTCCGTATGTGTGTGGCGGGCCTAATACATTGTACTTTAAGTTACGCTCAATTCTCCACTTCTTTAGTCTTTCTTCTTTTCTCAATTCCCGTTCGGAATTCCGAAACGGAATCCTGAAACGGAATTCCGTATGTATGTGGCCGGCCTTAAACTAGGAGAGCCCATCTAGTAGTATACATAGCACTTTGAATAAGAAGAATAAGAATAAGAATAAGAATCATTTATTTGCATAAAACACGGTAAATAAGTTGTGACATCAAATAAAAGATCAACATGTTTTGTCCTGTTAGGACGTGCAAATATTTAAGTATAAGATCAGTTGAATTAAAATTAGTTATTATATAAACAGTACAATTATTATTATTATAGTAGTCATATTTAAAATCATAAAACATTACAAACATTAGATTGAATGGAATTAAATTGAATTAAAATTAGTTATTATTTAAACGGTACAATTATTATTATTATTATAGTGTCATATTTAAAATCATAGTACATTACAAACATTACATTCATGATTAAGTGAATTTATTTGTAATTAAAAAACTCCTTAATATTATAGAAAGCCTTGTCCACCAACCACATAAAAAGTTTGCTTTTAAATTTATTAAGAGGCAATGACTTTATGTCGCTAGGCAATTTGTTAAACACCTTTATTGCCATCGAGTAACAGCTCTTATGAGAGGTTGCCTTCTTTCTAAATGGAAGAACTAGTTTATCCTTGTACCTCGTATTAAAACTAACAACATCACTATTTTTTGTAAAAAACTGTGAATGTTTTTTGACAAAGATACCCAACTCGAAAATATAAATGCTAGGAAGTGTTAGAATTTTTAGGGTTGGAAAAAGTTCTCTACAAGAATACAATGGACCAACACCGCAGATTGCCCTTACACACTTTTTCTGAGCAATAAAGGCTTTGTTAACTGTAGATCCATTTCCCCAAAGTATTACGCTCTCAAAATACCAACGTAAAATAGCTGATTAATGCTGCTGTGTTTCGTATGGTGAGTGAGAACCGAAGACTCTTTTACTGGAAACAAGGCATTCTATTTTAGTTCTCAGGGCGACAAAGCATTTGAATTTTGATTCTTAATCAAGGATAGAATGTAGTTGTCTATCTGTGATAGCTGGCACGGTAAATATGTCACGCAAATATTGTTTTAGGCAAATATGAAATAAAGTTACTTGCTTATAACAGCTTTTACTTCATGCATATGAAACTATATACGGTACTTATAACAAAAACAAAATTATTAAAAATTTTGTCTGTCAGTTTGTTCCGGCTAATCTCCGAAATAGCTGGACCGATTTTCACTGGCCGATAACTGATGTTATAAGGAGTTACTTAGGCTACTTTAATTTTAGAAAAAGTAGGGTTCCGCGCAAAAAAATTAAAACCTTAAATTACACGCGGGCGAAGTCGAACTAGTCTGAAATAAACACAAGACAAAGTTTGACAAAGTGCGTACTTAAATAACGACTGAACTTTAGACTGTCGAAAAAATGTTCGCAGTTCACAAAACAAAGAAAGTCAGACTACAAAGACAGAAAGTAAGTCTTCTCGGCCGCTAGCAGTCGACTAAAGAAGTGGAGAATTGAGCGTAACTTAGGCCCGCCACATACATACGGAATTCCGTTTCGGGATTCCGTTTCGATATTCCGATTCGGAATTCCGAACGCAGCAAGTCCATATAAAATCTATGACCCGTCACACACGTACGGTAGTTTTCCGTTCGAAATTTTGCGGGCAAAACGGGATTCCGTATGTGTGTGGCCGATCCGTTCGGAATTCCGAAACGGAATCCCGAAACGGAATTCCGTATGTATGTGGATCATCAGCCCATCTAGTAGTATACATAGCAGTTTGAATAAAATATACGAAATCATTATATAAGAAAATATAAAATATAAGCGTAAATATAAGAAATCATTATACATAGCAGTCTTTACTGTCTTTGAAATGAAAATAGATGCTGACCATATCTACTACCCAGACCACTATCAGGTGGTCTGGGTAGTTTTGTTACCCTCATGTATAAGAAGGAACAATGGCAAGTTGTTGTGGGTTGTGCAGCAAGGTCTGGTGGGTCAGTGGGTCGCGGTGCGTTTTCGCTGCACGTGTCCTCATCGTGCGGAGCGCTGCTGCTGCACTTGGTGGCGCGCCGGCCCCAGCACTGGCGCCTGCCCTTCCTCACACCAGTCCAACTCGCCGCCACCCAGGTACTCACCACGCGACACACACACACAATATAAAATAAAACTCCACCCCACACAAACACACTCCACGTATATTTGCCACAGTTGCCACGTTAAGCAGGCGGACTGGCATCTGCAGTTTTTCTTAAGTTAGGTAGAGTTATTGTCAGGAAAATGTTGCTGTCCTTCCCCTGTTTGATTTCCCTCCGTCATCTCTTACGACACATACCGACGATTCTTTTACGCCCCCACTACACGCAACTAAAATACTAGGTATATTAAATGTTTTATAACAAATGAGATACCGAGCAAGTTGCTTGTTTTATTAAAAACTAGCTATCCGCCCGGCATCGCACGGGTGATTTCTGGATCTCAACAACAGCGCCACCTACCGGGTCCAAATGTGAATCTAAACCATCTAGGGACCCATTCAAATACATACAAAAAAATTCATCAAAGTCGGTCGAGCCGTTTTTGAGTTTTAGCGAGACTAACGGACAACAATTGATTTTTATATATAGAATATTTGAATTTTAACATACAGGATTATTTTTCAAAGATTTTAGACAGTATAGGTACTAAAGTAATGGGTCGATAATTATTTATGTCGCATTTATCATCTTTTTATGTAGCGGTTTTACTATTGAGAACTTGAGAGCTGTTGGAAGGATCCTTGTATAAACGATAGGTTTACCAAATGTGACAGAATTGGCGATAATTCTTCAGCAAACATTTTAGGATTCCAGTCGCGTTGTCGTAACCAACTGATAGTGTGTTTTCAACGAAAGTATTATTTTTTTATCTCATATTTATTTGAAGGCCGCAAAAATACTTTTCATAATATGTTTGGTTAATGTTTGTTAATTTGCTTCATTTTATTCGTGTATGAATAAAATGTTTGTTTAAATTTCGGCCATTAGTATTTTGTCACTAGTAATTTTATTATTTATTTTTAATTTTTAATACTTTTGGGATATTATTAGCTACAGTTTTGTTTTTGATAATGCTCCACGCTGCCTTGCATTTGTTTTACTATTTGAGACATACTTGTAGTTGCAAATTTTTGGGATTTACTAATAACTTTTTTAGAATGTTAGTATAGAGGTTATATTTTGACTTGTTTGATTTTTTCATTAGGTCTTGATGTATAGTAATTGTACCTCAACTTCCTTTTTGTTTTACAAGACTTTTAATCCCTACTGTAATCCATTTAGGGCCACACGTTTTAATCTGACGTTTAGTTTTAATCAGTGAAAACATAAGTCATAGAATAATCTAATTGTATCATGAAAATTACTAAAAGCTAGGTCAAAGTTTAATTCGTCATATATATCATTAAATGTCAGTTGCTTCATTATTTCTTTAAATTTTCTCCTATTATCAGTGCTGTAGTTTCTTCTAAGTATCCAATATGTATTTATGTTTGTTTTATATTTATTAGGAAATTTTGGAATTTTATAGTAAGCGTTTGACCTGTGTTATGGTCAGATAACCCCAATTCATGTATTTTACCTTCGGCTTCATGGTCATTGCTTATAATATGATCTATACAAGTTTTCTGTCTGGTAGGCTTAAAATATAAGAATTCATTATATAAGAAAATATAAAATATAAGCGTAAATATAAGAAATCATTATACATAGCTGTCTTTAGTGTCTATGGGTCAGCATCCACTACCCAGACCACTATCAGGTGGTCTGGGTAGTTTTGTTACCCTCATGTATAAGAAGGAACAATGGCAAGTTGTTGTGGGTTGTGCAGCAAGGTCTGGTGGGTCAGTGGGTCGCGGTGCGTTTTCGCTGCACGTGTCCTCATCGTGCGGAGCGCTGCTGCTGCACTTGGTGGCGCGCCGGCCCCAGCACTGGCGCCTGCCCTTCCTCACACCAGTCCAACTCGCCGCCACCCAGGTACTCACCACGCGACACACACACACAATATAAAATAAAACTCCACTGCTGAATATGGCCTATATACCATAGATTGTCTCTTAGGACGTATATTTGCCACAGTTGCCACGTTAAGCAGGCGGACTGGCATCTGCAGTTTTTCTTAAGTTAGGTAGAGTTATTGTCAGGAAAATGTTGCTGTCCTTCCCTGTTTGATTTCCCTCCGTCATCTCTTACGACACATACCGACGATTCTTTTACGCCCCCACTACACGCAACTAAAATACTAGGTATATTAAATGTTTTATAACAAATGAGATACCGAGCAAGTTGCTTGTTTTATTAAAAACTGGCTATCCGCCCGGCATCGCACGGGTGATTTCTGGATCTCAACAACAGCGCCACCTACCGGGTCCAAATGTGAATCTAAACCATCTAGGGACCCATTCAAATACATACAAAAAATTCATCAAAATCGGTCGAGCCGTTTTTGAGTTTTAGCGAGACTAACGGACAACAATTGATTTTTATATATAGAATATTTGAATTTTAACATACAGGATTATTTTTCAAAGAGTATCTAATATACAACGTTAAATGAAACTAATTTTTACGGATTATATCGCGTTTAATTTTTAATTCCCGAAGTTTCGGGTGCTTTACAGCACCCATGGTCACGGGGGGGACTGAGGTGTTTGACGTCCCGATGTCATAGTTAGCCCGGCTACCTTCAGTTTTTTAATATTAATTTTTGGTTCGACCTACGCAAAATGAGCTTACAGTATCTTGAAGTCTAGCAGTGGTAACCTTGGGTTTGGATTTAATTTTATTAATTATAGAATCATAAGCAGATGGCAGCACCCATCCATCTTCTCTATTGAAATTAGGATATTTTATAATTTCAATAGCCTCGCGAATCATCCTTGGTAGGAATCGGTGTTCTTTTGCGAGGATTTGTGGTCTATCAAATCTAATGTAATGGCGGGGACGATCTTGAACATGTTCACAAACTGCAGATATAATCCGTAAAAATTAGTTTCATTTAGTGTGTAGTCTTCGCGTAAATATAAGAAAAATGGTCAAGTTGGAAAAAAAAGTATGTTGTCAATTTCAAATCTTCTAATCGATATCCTACAACTGTTTCGAATTTATTTCCAACATTTTTTGCAAAATAACGATGCTTTCTAACTCGGAATATTACGATATGATGTTATGCGTAGGCCATGAAGATAGCAATTTAAATCGTGCTCGCGAACTGTATCGGCAACGATTTATCGATGGTAGACCCCCCACTGAACAGCGACGGCTGCCTTCGTACCAGTGTTTTCTGAACATGTCAAGACGACTACATTCCACCGGCTCTTTTCATCGGTCTACTAGAAGTGGACGTCCAAGCACAGTCGACGCCAGGCAGGCTGAATTAGTGTTAGAGCATTTTGAAGTAGAGCCGACCACAAGTACGAGGCGAGCCGGAACAAGATTCGGTATAAACCATGTTGCAGTTTGGCGAATTCTTCGTGACAATAATCGTCACCCTTATCACTATCGCCGTACACAGGAGCTGATACCCTCCGATTTTGCACCCAGGAGGAACCTTGCGAGTGGTACCTCAGGCAGTTAGAGGAAAACCCTAATTCCGTAAACTATGTTCTTTGGACGGACGAGGCAACATTCACGAGGTCAGGACTTTCAAATATGCATAACGATCACGTTTGGGCTCGCGTGAATCCACATGCTTCACGGCAGGGCAGATTCCAATACCAGTGGCGGCTGAATGTGTGGGCTGGCCTTTATGACGGGCATGTCATCGGTCCCGTCATTATGCCATCACGTCTGAACGGTAGCAACTATCTAACGTTTTTACAAACGGAATTCGAAGAGGCGATTGACGACTTTCCTGTGGCTGACTGGGATTACTTTGAGAACCAAAGAAACATGGTGTTTCAGCATGATGGAGCTCCAGCACATTATGCTCGCAACGTAATACGGTTAATAACGATTGCAATAACGGTATATCATTATTAACAATATGTTAATAATGATATACCGTTATTGCAATCTTTGAAAATACGAGTAAATATGGAATTGTTTGCCACCGGCGATTTTTCCGGACCGATACGATTTAGGGACCTTCAAGAAAAGAGCTTACACCTTTCTAAAAGGCCGGCAACGCATCTGCAATTCCCCTGGTGTTGCGGTTGTTCATGGGCGGCGGTAGTCACTTACCATCAGGTGAGCCGCATGCTCGTTTGCCCCTCTTCTATAAAAAAAAAAAGGCTTCTACTTTTATTTGTAACTATCCCAAATTGAATGTGATTTATGGGCAACAACTACGCGTACGCGCGCTCCTCTGTGTGCAATTCTATTCACAACGTTTTTGCCGACTGAGCGACCCTTACGAATGTAAATTAGATATTTATGAATGACAACTAGTTATAACCACACATTCTGAATTTAAAAGATAAAAAGGACAGAATGTTGGAGTTTTTTGATTAATTTTTCTTCACCGTTCGCTTAAATTACTTATTCTGAACCTTCTCTGCAAATTTGGGCGTATATTGCAAAATAACCCTGTACAGCTCATTAATTGACTTGATTTTTAATTCACGATATTCAGACAGCGCCGCGCGTGTTTCACTACCAGTTCGAGGAGGGACAGCAAAGCGTGCGGCTCGTGGTACAGTCCGATGACGACATATGCGTCTCCATTTCAATACAGAATTACTCGGTGAGTGAAAAATGGCAATTTCAGTATAGGCGGCAGTTCGTTTCTGCTAAACTCATGAAAATGATCTGTAAAGTCTTAACACATTATGTTGCAGTGCCCGATCGCACAGACGCTGGAAGAGATAAGCAATACGGGACTTCGGATGACGGTGCTGCGATCTGGTGCCGTACAGTTGTCGGTAAGACATTCGATGCCTTGTTTTTATTTTACCTTATGACTATATTGGTTCTTCGAGCTGGGTTGCAAGCCTTAAAACTTCGGCTCTGTAACGCAATGGCTTAGCAATGAGTTGCAGCGCCAGGGGCCACGGATTTGAATCCCGCACGGAACAAGTATTTGTATGGCCTACAAATAATTGTTCCGGGTCTGGATGTTTGTCCTTGTGTAATTTATGTTTGTAAACTGTGCGTTATGTTCAAATTTTATTATTGTTATATTTAAGGTACTCTATGGTTATTTTAATAACGTATAGAATGTACGTCCAGTACCTAAACGCTGTCATATCTATTAAACTCTGCAGTTGCATTTTCCTCATTTACATTCATTTCACACCCGCGGCATTGAGCATAGAAGTGAGCATGTAAGCGCGAGTTTTAAACGGATTTGTCCTGCTCCTGCCACTGCTGCTCGTTGACGACGACGTTGACAACGACGAACGTTGACGACGTTGACGAACGTTGAACGACGACGCGAGTATGCCAAATACATTCAAGGCTGCGTTTGAAATATTTGGCATACTTCAAACGCAGCAACGACTTAAATATTGAAGCCTTTAGAATTTCTTGAAAGTGAGAGAGTTATATAAGCGAAAGAACGCCGAAGCTAAAACTATTTTGATGTCCGCCTATCTGTGAACTTTAAGCGAAGTAAGTTGTTGAAGTATCATGTGAGCACTCACACTGCCGTAGAAGTATGTCGGAAAGTTATTACGGTAATGTGTATGTAAAGAAGTTATTGGTGTAAAGCTTTTATGTATACTAGACGAACGCTACGGTACTAATATATTGCGCATTAAATTACGGTCAATTCTCTGTAAATTCTTTAGTCGACTGCGAGGGGCCAAGAAGACTACGAGTAGGTCTTTAATTTGTAAATCGCGAACGTTGTTTTCGACAATCTAACGCTGATTGTGATTAGGAAAACATTGTCATTATTTTTGTATGCGCACTTTGTGAATGTGATTTGAAATGAAAATACAAATGCGTGCCACTGCTTACACTGTAATTTACAGCTGTGACACCATTTTGTTCTGAATTACCGGTCTAGTAGTATACATAGAAGTCGTTGTCTGCCGTAGAAGTATTTGGGGAAGTTATAACGGTAGAATCGTAGCAGTGGCAGGTAAGTGGTTGGTAGGTAACCATAATGTAAACGAGGAACATGGTGCATTTGTTTACCACATGGTGTAATGATTTTCAGCGGTGGCGCTACCCGCGCGGGTTCCTGGTGGTGGCGGTGGTGCTGGCGAGGCAGGAAGCATGTGGTGAGGTGGGGACTGACGACTCCGCCTGGTTATGGGCCGCCGCAGTACTGGGTGACCAGCCAGCACACCACGACTCACCACCGCGCACCAAGCTACTCGCCTTCACCGTAGAGGTATGTCTCTATTGCCGTGTTGTGCACAAATGATCCAAACCATAAAAACTCATTCAAATTTGAAAGATAAATGCATTTTTCTTGTGAGAGAGGCCTTATTATAATCGTGTTTTTTTAAAGAATAAGCCCATAGACATCATAATTTTTATTTGTATAAAAAACAAAGATAAATGTAATGTAAGAAATTTAAGAACTTTTAGTACGTTTATAAATTGTTATGTCTACCACGCTTGATATCAAAGTTTGTACAAAAATGTCCTACATTTCTTTGTTTTACAGTATTCGAACATTCTGCACGCACTCTGTGCTTTGTATTTTTTATACCGGTTGACCTTTTACCTTGAGGAAAAAAGTGCGATGTAATAGGTGAACGAAGTAAAATCCTATGGGCATAGATTATTTTTTAATTTTTTCATTGACTTTTTCTCAAATTGATCTATCAATTTACATCACTCATTTTAAGTATGCTTTTTACCGAGCGTCCGGTTCAAAATAGTTACAAATTCATTGATACTTTGATACTGGACACGCGTTAAGTAGGGTGCATATGATTTGAATTTCATAATTTTAAATCGTTTTTTTTTTATTTTTTCAAAATTGAATAAATCACTTTTATAAAATTAAAAATATCTATGCTTTAGACTTCTAATCCGTTTGAGATGGATAAATTAACATGGCAGTTCCATTTTCATTTACGACAGTTACTGTTTTTAGGCAAATATGAAATAAAAATAAACTTTAAATCACATTGACAAAGTGCGCATATAAATAATGACAGCGTTTTATTAGTCACCTTAAAGTTTAATGATTAAACAAAATAAGTGTGTGAGATTGCGGAAAACAAGGTTCGCCGTTTTCAAAACAAATAACTAGTCTTCTCGCACGCTCGCAGTCAACTAAAGAAGTAACGGAAAATTAAGTGTAACTTAGTGCGCAATATATTACAGCCTCAGAGCTCGTCTAGTAGTATATCATTCACCTATTAAGCCCAATTTTTTTCCTCAAGATAAAAAACTCAGCCATCCCCGCACATAGAGACCCTTTTTACGGGAAACGAGGCATTCCATCTTAGTCCTCAGGGGTGACAACGCATCTGCATTTTGATCTTAATCGAGGATAGATCCATTTACCATCATGTGGACTGTGTGCTTGTTTGTCACCCTTATACTCTAAAAAAAAGCCAGTATAGGCGTGTATGACTTGAACTGGTGTCGATATGCTTGCGGTATGGGGCAGGCGTCGCTGAGCCGCACGCAGTACGCGGTAGCAATCGGCAGTACGATGGCGCTGTTCCTGGCGTTCTACGTGGCGTTTGGCGCACTCGTGCTGGCGCAACGCTGGCCGCCCTTCCATGATCTGGTGCGCCCCACTGCCGTACTCGCGGACACCTCGGGTATACCATCACCCACCCCCCGAACCTATACTTAAACTCACAACCACAAAGAAACAAGCACGGAGCGCTGTGTAGATATCAAGTGACGCCAAAACCAAACCAAAATCATACTAAACTTACTGTAAGAATACGCACTCACGTACACATATGCATCTTGCAACCAACAACATGGTGCATATATGTGCGTCTAGCAGTGAACTTTTAAGGTCTAATACCTGATACAGAAAGAAAGAAAAAAGATGTAAACGCAAGTGTTGAACATGATTTTGATATCACTAGTATGAAAAAGATGTGTACGTGAGTACATGTCACGAAGTTGTACATCATTTTGACATCACAAGAAATTCACGCAGCGCTCCGTCTATCCTCATTGATGTTCTGAGTACTCAACACGAACACTTTAAACATACTGTATGAAGTCCTCCAAACCGCACTTCGGCCACGAGCAGTCTCAACGGAGACTAGTGCACGAGTGTATGCGCAAGCACAGATGCACTCTCTATTCCCTTACTCTCGAAGTCCGATGGGACGGTAATCCGTCACGACCGGAGAGAGATCAGGCGCAAGACGTAAGCCGCCAACTTCCTGTCTTCGGGCTGCTACTGAGAATTTTTTGACAGAAAAATCCAATAACTGATTTTAGCCCGATTCGGAATTCGAACCCGGGACCACATGATCAACCACCGCGTTTATAATCACTAGACCAACGAGGCAGTCAAAAACATACTGTAGATATCTTACTATGCGCACATATTTAATATAGGTCAGGCAATCTAAAATTTCGTTTCACATTCCGTACTAATTTTAAGTGCGTTGTGTAGGGTGTGCAAAGAAAAAAAAAATTTTTTAGTATGATGATGGCATAATGAAAAATTTACATTTACAGAATCAAGTTGTCGGTAAACCATCAACTTTTATATACAGCGCGCTTAGTACCATAGAAAACTTTATATAAAACCATACAAGGATATCTTCTTCTTTACAAGGATATCTATGTATACATAGAAGTCCTTGTATGATACTTTCCGGCACCGGCAATTCAGAATGGAAACTATGTCTCAGTTATGGATCGCAAAAGCGCTGGCGCGGGCGAGTAGCTTGCACGGTACATACGAGTTTGTATGCTACGCAGTTGTATTGCCATTAACGACGGTTACTGTTTTCAGGAAAATACGAAATAAAATTACATACTTATCTGAAATAAACTTCACATCACGTTGACAAAGTGCGCACATAATTAATGACAGCGTTTTCTTAATCACGTTTCACAAAATCAGTGTTAAATGAAAACAAAGTTCGCGGTTCACAAAACAAAAAACAAGTCTTCTCACCCGCTCGCAGTCGACTAAAAGAGTTAGGGAGAACTGAGCGTAACTGAGTGCGCCATATATTAAGGCCGTAGAGCCCGTCTAGTAGTAATACACAGAAGTCTTTGCAACAATAGTACGTTGGGGGAAAAGCTTGTTCTTAGCAGTTGGAAGTATTTAGGCAGTTACAGATAACAAACATCTTTCTTACATCCAATCGTCATCATTTTATTTATTTATTTATTGGCCATTTCGTTACATTACATAACATTGGTACGTCAAATATTACAATTCAAATGATATACGATTACATTAGATTATTAAAATTACAAATTAAAATACATCTATATTTACATTTACATTATTTTACATGTCAAGCAAGTCAGAAAATGAACATTTCATATATTCTTCTATATTATAGAAAGCGTGAAAAGTGAAAACGTCATTTATTACAACTTATTAAAAGTTCACTGCTGATCCCACGCCTCCGCCACAGATTGTCGTATGGTATTAACTATAGTTGGTACACTTGGCAGGCAGGTTGGCAACCGCAGTTTTATTATTTTCAGTTGTTATCAGGAAGACGCTGCTGCCAATGCTGCCAATTCCTTTTGTCGCCTCTTACGACAAACACGGGATAATATGTCTGCCCTCTACTGCATCTTATTTAATACTCGTATTTTAAGCCCTCCCTATCAGAAAGAACTATTTAAATTGCACGGCTCTTGGCATAAGTTTTGATTACTGTGCACTCTT
The DNA here is from genome assembly GCA_029286625.1 of Parnassius orleans. NCBI lineage: Eukaryota > Metazoa > Arthropoda > Insecta > Lepidoptera > Papilionidae > Parnassius > Parnassius orleans. The sequence continues at coordinate 844,157 of JAGSMP010000178.1, forward strand.
CTACATATTATGATAAATCTTGCTCTGTTCTTGGAGTAAAACTTTGGAACTCCTTACTCCAGTCGAATAAAAGTGCTTAATCCTTACATTTTAACACTTTTTATCTCTCTAACCCCTCTCTCTTATTTCTTTTATTTATGGTCACTAATCTACCATCTAGTTTGTTGTCCTTTTAGTGCATAAGATTGTATCCTTTCTTGTTTTAGTGCACCCTACCCGTTAAGATTAACGGGTAGGGTGCTCTGGTTTTTATTTAATTCTTGTTTGGGTTATCTGGAAGAGCTTGCTGAGTTTTGCAATTTCTTTTGTTTTTCCCTCAATATTTGTTTATTTTTGTAAAGTTTTGAAAGAGTATGCTGGCGAAATGGGCAAGTACCGGGAGACTGGTGCAAAGCCGTAATCGTGCCATTGTATAAGGAAAGAGTCACGGCAGGACTGCATAAATTACCGCGGTATAAGCCTTCTCAGCGTCGTCGGTAAATTGTATGCGAAAGTGTTGATTGAAAGGGTTGTGAATGAAACAGACGAAAAAGTATGGGATGCACAAGCGGGATTTAGAAAGGGAATGGGATGTATGGATCAGGTCTTTTCCTTGCGGTGCATAGCCGAAAAGTGTTTGGCTAAAAACAAGACGGTCTATTGCGCATTCGTGGATCTAGAAAAGGCCTATGATAGAGTAATGAGGAATGAATTGTGGTCAGCACTGTCCGTGAACCGTGTGAGCAGTATCCTCATATGAGCACTGCAATCTCTTTATAGGGATTCTAGTGCTTGTGTAAGGATAAACGGGGCATACACTGAATGGTTTAATATCGAAAAAGGTGTTAGACAGGGATGTGTAGCGTCACCGTGGCTGTTTAATCTGTTCATGGACAATTGCTTGACAGATTTAAAAGAGAATGAAAGTGGGTTGAGAATGAATGAGTTACTCGACAAATGTTTTCTCTATGCTGATGACCAAGTACTACTTGCGTCTTCGGCCGAGGAGTTGCAGGAGATGGTAACTGCTATGAGTGGAGCTTTTGTTAGAAAGGGAATGAAGATGAATGTAAAGAAGACGAAAGTGATGGTGTTTGAAAGAGATGATGCAGTGACAGACTGCAATATCGTGATTGGAGATGAACAAATTGAACAGGTGAAGGAGTTTGTGTATCTGGGTTCAAAGTTTACAAGAGATGGAAAGTGTGAGAGTGATATCGAAAGAAGAGTGAATGCAGGAAACATGGTGAATGGAGCTTTGCACTCCTTTATGAGCAGTCGGAAGTTGTCTAACAAGGCTCGTTTGGCTGTGCATGAGGGGGTGTTGGTTCCGACACTCATGTACGGAAGTGAAAGTTGTTATGGCAGAAGAAACTTGAAAGCAGAATAAATGCAGTTGAGATGAGAGCGTTAAGAAGTATGATAGGAGTTAAATTGGTGACAGGATAAGAAATAGTGAGATAAGGAAACGTTGTGATTTGAAAGAAGATGTAGTGACAAAATTGAGAAAGGTATGCTGAGATGGTTTGGCCATGTCGAGAGAATGAATGAAGAACGATTGACGAAAAAAGTGTATAAGGCGAGTGTGAATGAAAGTGTTGGAAGGGGTAGACCTAGGAGGACGTTTCTCGACCAAATCAGGGACGTCTTGAAAAAAGGCCAGGTCAAGAGTACCCTAAACCGAAGAGCATGTATGAAGGGAATAATGAAAGTGGACGAAGCGAAACAAGTATGTAAGGATCGTAGCAAGTGGAAAGAAGTGGTCTCTGCCTACCCCTACGGGAAAGAGGCGTGATTATATGTATGTATGTATGTATCTCTTATCTGGTTGTCACTCCACGTAGTGCGAGGCTGCCCTACACTGATCTTGGCGGCACGAGGTTACCAATCGTGAACCTTTTCTCCCCGTTACATACATTCGAATTTTTAGTATAAATGTAATGGATAAATGAAAGACATAGAAGTTTCTCATATTATAATGTAATGGTATGAAATATACCTGAACCCTGAACCAAGAAATATAATCGTTCCTATTATTTTTAAATTTGTTTTTCACATTAATTATAGTTCTATACAGGGTTACGAGTATTTTGCAATAACCGGCCAGATTTGTAGAGAAGGTTCAGAATAAGTAATAAAGGCAAATGGTGAAGAAAAATGAATAAAAAAAATCTCAAACATTCTGTCCTTTTTATCTTTTAAATTCAAAATGCGTGGTAATGCATTATTTTAACTGATTTTAGTGCGCACGCACACATTCGTAAGGGTCGATCGGTAGACAAAAACGTTGTTGCCCATAAATCACATTCAATTTGAGATAATTTATCTATATACATAAAATGATACAGGTTTGCAAAAACTACTGGATACATTTCAATTAGGTTTTCTAAGTTTTATTTCTTAGACACTTGGCCCTTATCTAAAAAAAAATTATTGCGACATCTTCATTTAATATAAAGTTTTAAGAAACAACGATTTTTATAAGCACTACGTGTTCAGTGATGTGTTTTCTTGATATATCAAGTAACGCGAACGAAGTCGCGGATATCATCTAGTTTCAAATAAAAGTAGAAGCCTTATTTACTCGTATTTTTAAAAACTGCAATAACGGTATATCATTATTTATATATTTGAACCTAAGTTTAAAATTTGGCTACTCTTTGAAAAGTAACCCTGTATACTTCCTTTACTGAAATCATATATAATATATAATTTGTGATCTGGAATTTAAGATAGGTACATGTGGTCTTAATGAGGGCTAATAATTTCCCGCTCACCAGATGTCGCTAGTTGGAACTAGGCTAGATGAAGTTATTTGTTACACAGTGTCACCAGGAGTGAAAATTTGCGTTTCAAATAAAAGTTTTTCAGTTTTAGTGTATATACTTATATACACAAAACAAAGCCACAGTGGTTGCTCTGAAATAAACTTCAAATCACGTTGATAAAGTTCGCTCATAAATAGCCAAATAAAATAAAATCAGTGTTAGATTGTCGAAAATAACGTTGGCGGTTTACAAAATGAAGAACTAGCGTTCTCGGCCGCTCGCAGTCGACTAAAAGTAGGGAGAACTGAGCGTAACATAGTGCGCAAAGTATTAAGGCCGCAAAGCCCATCTAGTAGTGTAGTGGGCGCGCGTGTCCGTTCGGGAATGTGCCTACATGGTGTCCCGTGGATTTAATGATGAGTGTGTGCGTGGTGGTGTGGTGCTGGTGACGTCAGCGCGCGGGTCCGTTCGGGCTGCCGACGCAGCTGCGGCTGGCGGCGCTGTCGCGGCGACGCGAGCGCACGCTGCGAGCGCGCTCCGACCGCTACCTGTACACGCTGGTCACCGTCGCCGTCTTCTACGCGCTGCCCGTCGTGCAGTTCGTCGCCGTCATACACCTCGTGAGTGAACACCCGCCTCTCAACATAGTTTAGTCGTATAGTACACTAATATGTGGTAGAGCCACGCTGCAAACTGTATTATGGTTGCAGCACGAATGGGATGGCTCCACTGGGGTAGGACCACGCTCTCCAATACCAGAGTAAAATAGCAGCTTAATACTGTTGTTGTTTCCTAAGGTAAGTGTGGAGAGCCTAAGACTCTTTTTACTAACAAGTGGTAAAATTAAAAATTTTGTACAACCGACGTCAATATAAATTATTAAGGATACCTCAAAAACTACTCTACTCAGACCTCGATCAAATGTATATGGGATCACATGAGAAGCACCAGCTTTCAAATAAAAAAAGAATCATCAAGATCGGTTCACTTAGAAAAAAAATATGAGGTAACACATAAAAAAAATTAAATAAATACAGTCGAATGGAATACCTCCTCCTTTTTGAAGTCGGTTAAAAAACAAGGCATTACATCTTAGTCTTCGGGGGTGACAACGCATCTGCATTTTAAGGATTAATAAATTTACGAGGATTAATGTAGATGTCTATAGCCACAGCATCCACGTATCATCAGATGGACTGTGCTCGTCTGTCACCATTATTCCATAAAAATAAAAAATAAAACACAAGGAGCAATATATTTGCGGGTTGGGTGCAGATGATGAACGTGTCGGGGTCGCTGGACACGTGCTACTACAACTTCCTGTGCGCGCACCCCGCGGGGCTGCTGCACGACTTCAACCACGTGTTCTCGAACGCGGGCTACCTGCTGCTGGGCGCGCTGTTCCTGCTGCAGGTGCAGCGCCGCCGCGCGCGCCGCCGCCGCCGCCCCAGGCACCAGGTCCCCCCTCATCACACCTCTCCCCTCTCATTTCTCACTCATATACACACTACACTATAATCATTTATTGCATTATTCTGACAACAAATTCTCAATAGCAACCCAAAGTCGGGCACTCGCAGCGAATTTCGCAACCGCCATTAAGTTTAGGTAAACTGAGTAATATTATTTAATTTATAAAATTGTAGTGACAAACGAATCAACAGTTCACTTAATGTTGAGCAGCTACTGCAGCCCCTTCAAACAAAAAAAAACAGATGCGTAATCACCTCTGAGGACTAAGACGGAATACCTCACATTATGTGATTACACTGGCCTCTATACCCTTCAGACCGGAACAAGGCAGTGAACACACTTCTCCTGTATTAATATAAACACAATTACAGATCATATATCGCTTTGAATATGTGAAAATAAATAACTTAGTGATCTCAACAATAACTTATTAATAACACTTTTCATCTTTTTACCCTTTAAAAAAAACTTTAATTAATTATCAAGTGCCTTCGTTCGTGTAACTGGATACTGACCTCTAGGAAATTGAAAGCACACTTATGACTCTGGATTCTGCGGTTTCGGTATACCCATAATATTGTTAAAACACCGCAAAGATTTTATACATCCATTGATAAGTTAGCGAGATAATTTATGCTTTCAAACGTGTTTATTTCGACGACGTTTATTTTGAGAGAGACGATGTTAACAATTATAAACCCATATCTGAACTAAGCAGTATATCAATATTCATAGAAAATTCTTGAACAAAAGACTATTGAGCTGGGTATATCAAAATGATATATTGTCAAACTCAAAAAGGCTATAGGAAAGGCTTATCGACTCAGGATGCAGTTAAAGACAGTATTACTTACTTTTGGCTTTGCCGTAGTCGGTTAAAAAGTATATAATAATTATGATAAATACTTTAGGATTACGGCATCCCGGCACACTACGGGCTGCTGTCGGCTCTGGGTGCCGCCATGATGGTGGTCGCACTGATGTCCGCCAGCTACCACGTCTGCCCGAATCGACTTAACTTCCAATTCGGTACGCAAAGTCCAAGTTAATTCTAAGTTTTGAAAGTGGTAGAGCCATGTTGCAGCTATATTATGGTTGTAGCACAAATGCGTCAGCTCGACCGGGGTAGGATAGGGCCACACTCTCACAGAATACCAACGTAAAATAGCAACTTAATGTTTTGTATGGTGAGTGTAGAGAACCGGAGACCCTGTTTACTGGAAACGAGGTATTCCAACTTAGTCCTCAGGGGTGACAACGCATCTGTCTCGTCTGCTTGTCTGTCACCCTTATTCTATAAAAATATAACTATTAATATCTGGTATTGATTATAAAAATATGCTTTTTTTATAGAATAAGGGTGACAAACGAGCACACAGTGCCTGATGGTAAGTGGATGCTGTGGCCCATAGACATCTAAATCTATCCTCTATTGAGAATCAAAGTGCAGAATGCTTTATCACACCTGAGGATTAAAATGGAATGCCTCATTTCCAGTAAACAAGGTCTCCGGTTCTTTACACCCACCATACGAAACACATTAAGCTGCTATTTCCTTCCCATTCGTGCTACAACCATAATATAGCTGCAGCATGGTTCTACCACGTAGATATATATTATAGAACGTTAGTGATCGGGTGGGTTATTGTCGTTTTGATACTAATATTGTCTATATGCTACATCTACCTGTTAATATGTTCTGTGGTCATTTATATTCATGGTCAATTATACTCAACCGTGTAGGTGTAAGAATATCTACTACCCCCATATCGTCCCATGGGTTTCGTAAAAGGCCACAGAGGGTCACCGAAACAGGATATGGGCAGCAGCATCTTCTAAATAACTACACAATATAATAAAAAATTGCGGTCGCTAACGCGCCTGCCAAGCGTGGCAACTATGGCAAAATCCCTATGAGGCAATCTATAGGGAGGTCTATACTCAGGAGTGGACTTTTATAGGCTGTAATGGAATAATGGTGGTCATCGCAATATCACCATCACTGATTATGTTTAATCTAAATAACACATTAATAGATCTTACCCAGGCGATGCTGGGGCGGGGTCGCTAGTGGTAAATAAAATAGTTCGCTTTGGAGTTTCGAGGTTGAGGGCTAATAATCTAACGCTCACCAGATGTCGCCAGTTGGGACTAAGGTGTACTTGATTTAGATTTTAGGATGGTCACACAGTGTCGTCACCATTGAAAAGTCGCGATTTAATTAGAAATTATTCGGTTTCTCGTGTATTTATGCACACAGAATAATACCAGAGTATCTAACTTCCTAACTTTCATTCTTCTACTTTTAGGAATATAGTAGTAGTTCGGTTTATATTCATTTCTAATAGAATATTTTTTTATTCAATATAGATTACATGTAATTTTTATTGAAAGTCATTTTTTACTTTTACCACTAGTTCGGTAAAAACCTCTGCCCTAGGAAGAACCAGCGTGAAACCCAGCGGACCTTTTTTATATAATATATAATTAATGAATCTAATTAATATATAATGTAAGTAATATTTCGGAAAAAAAACCTTAATCTTTACACTTTTCTAACAAATTAACTTACTCCGCTATAAAATCTGTCGAATATTTCACCTCATCCCTAAGGTGGCAGGAAAAGTGGTGGATTGTATGCATGGAAATATACTTGTTCGGTTTGGAGTTATGAGTTTGGTATGCAGTAAGCGATGTGTGGTGTGGTGTGCAGACACGGCGTTCATGTACGTGCTGGCGGTGCTGAGCATGGTGAAGGTGTACCAGTCGCGCCACCCCGACGTCAACGCGCGCGCGCACTCCACCTTCGCCGCGCTCGCCGTGCTCATCGCCATCGGTACGTACACGGTACACCTCGCACTCTTATATATTATGATGCTACCTATTATTACATATTACTATCTAATACCAAGCAACAGTAGCCTAATCACTAAGCATCTGCTAGTGATTAGGCTAGACTAATCACCTGCAATAATCACTAATCAAAATGAATACTGTTTTCACTTTGATTAGTGCGAGTGCAGGTGATTAGTAATTGCGGGTGATTAGTGCATGTGTGTAGTGTGAGTAGTGTACAATTCTGTTTAGTGGCTGTGTTTAATAAATTCAGCCAAGCCATCGACCAGCATGTATGGACGCACCATATTGAAAGAAATATTAAAAAAGTAAGGGTATTTACTATTGTAAAGATATTCATGTTTTAGATACTCCTTCACAAATTTATAGGTTATGTTTTCAGTCCACTTTGCCATTTTTTCAACAAAATCGAGCGTCCGACGCTAAACGCTAAACACTAAACACTGCTGTTCAGACGTGTTTAGTGGCAGGCATGTTGTGAGTGAGGGGGAAGGGAGGGCGCGCGGGACGTGGAACTCGCAGTCCACTTGTAAAAAAATAGAACACGCTTCTAATCACTTTACTACACAGGTTACTAATCACTTGCACTAATCAATCGCTGTCCACACGTGTTTACTCCTAATCACTAATTACCTGCACTAATCACCTGCACTAATCACTAATCAAAGTGAAAACTGCTCGCAGTCGACTAACTTCTTTAGTCGACTGCGAGCGGGCGAAAAGACTAGTTCCTTGTTCTGTAAACCGCGAACGTTCGTCGTCGTCGACAATCTAACATTGATTCTGTTTAATGTGACTAAGAAAACGCTGTCATTACTTATATGGCACTTTGTCATAGTGATTTGATGTTTATTTTAGATATGTACGTAACTTTATTTCGTATTTGCCTTAAAACAGTAACTGTCGTAAATAAAAATACAACTGCGTGGCATATTTATCGTGCCAGCTACCAGGGCAATTTTTGTTCTAAATTACCGGTCTAGTTTTTTTTTTTTAAAAACATTACCCCCACACTAGGATTTTCTCTTGTATCGTGGAAGCAGTTTACAAACATAAATTGCACGAGGACAAACATCCAGACCCGGAACAATTATTTGTAAGCCATACAAATACTTGTTCCATGCGGGATTCGAACCCGCGGCTCCCAGCGCAACAACTCATTGCTAAGCCACTGCGCTACGGAGCCGTAGTTGTATACATAGAAGTCTTTCTACCTATTACAATTTATTATTAATACCACGCAGCAATTTTAATCAACTTCAGACAAGGATTAGTTTGTAAATTCATGTATGTTTTGGTATGTATATTTTTTGAAGAAGAAATTTCACTCCTATAGATAGATAAATAGGGGTTAAGTTTTTAAATTTTTTATGTAATTGTTTGGACGACATTCTAGTTTCTCCTTTGAACTTGTGATTTTTTTTAGCCCACTCAATAATAAACTATTAATTAAAAGTAAAAACCGACTTCAAAAACTATTCTTCTTAATTCTTTGAACTTAGTTTTTACCTTACGTGCATTTTATTCTTGTAATACTACCGATATTAGAAAAGTAATTAATATGATTGCTTTTCTATCTAGTGACGGCGTAAAAGAATCTACCATCCTATTTTTTCTCGTGGTTGTCATAAGAGGTAACTACGGAAAAATACATGTATATAACTTTCGATACATGGCGGTATACCATCTCGTAAGACCGTCAAAAGTGAAAAATACAAGGAGTACTGCAATTATTAATCCGCCTACGTGTGATGATTTAGACAAATCCGAGGCCACCGTCTGATATATGATTTCAAGAGGATAAAGAAGAAGAGGAATGCTTGTATTACAAAAATAAAAGGCATTATAGAATAAAAGTGTTACGATGTGCGGCATTGAAGTAATATATGTACTACGTACTAGAATAGACATCGAGACTTGGTCCTTTGCAACACGCTTACTTAGTCTGTGCCATAAAAAGGTACTCTGTGCTTGGTGCCACGCGGCCCGCACTGGCGGACAGATTTTGTTCGCGGTGTCTGTTGTAGTACGTAGTACATAGTACATATTGTTTGTATGAATATGTGGTGGGGTGTGGCAGTGGTGTGGGGCGTGCTGGGCGGCGGCGGGCCGCTGCTGTGGGGCGTGTGGAGCGCGCTGCACGTGGCCACCTTCCTGCTGCTCTCGCTGCGCATCTACTACGTGGGGCAGTTCCGACTTGGTACGTTTCCAGTTTACACCACTTCTAATTGCACTCTTTGAAAAATTTGACATGTTAAAGATGTTAAAAATTAAAAAGCTAAGATCCGCGTAATAAAATAAATTGATGTCTTACCTAGTTTGAAGAGCATCTCCCGCCCTCCATCGATTGCGTGCACTAAGTGAGCTCACTTAGCGGTCAGTCACCGCAGAGTCTACTTCTGCCTCTGATGCTCTGCCCTACTGATGCCTCGTTTAGAGTGTCATATTAACGAAGGTGGTATGTTTTTCCTAGTGTAGTGGTGTTGGCAGGAGTGGTGTTGGGATTTGTGACGGGGATAGTACACGCAATTGAGGAAGGGCGGGAGGTGTTCTTCAAGCTAGTACATTTAATTTTATTGCGGGGATCTTAGCTAACTAATTTTTAACATTGTGGTGGCGCTGTCGTCGCGCCATAAGTGAAATACATCGAAGCCTAAATCGCGCTATCAAAGTTCCGAATTAAAAACAGTATATATACAATAGCTCCAAACTACTACTCGGAGCGTTGGCCGCTCCCCGGGCCGATCACCTTGCCCGGCGGGAGATCTCCCCTTTTCCTTCCACCCGCTACATTGGTGACCCCGACGTGATGTGAACACGCAACCAACAACCTTCAGAAACTACAACTTCAAACCTTCATCATCGTTCTCAAGTACCCCATTCATTCGCTCCCGAGCAGGTATTATCTGCAGTCTTCACATTCTGCAAAGCCATCTAGCTTTACAAAGGTTCATCGCAGCACTATAATAATGCTTCCTGTTCCTTCAAGCTACTCTCTGCGCTACAGTGTTCGGCACGGCTCTGAGCCTTACTGCTCGCCTCTGCTTCACGGCACTCTCGCAGATTACTTGCCTTCTTCTCGACTCACCGCAGACTACAAGGCAATTCCCTGGCACTTGCACATTCGTCGACATCTAGACTGCACTATCGACCTCCGGTCCGAGCAGGGGGATGATGTGACGGCGCTGTCGTCGTGCCACAAGTGAAATACATCGAAGCCTAAATCGCGCTATCAAAGTTCCGAATTAAAAACAGTATATATACAATAGCTCCGAACTACCACTCGGAGCGTTGGTTGCTCTCCGGGCCGATCACCTTGCCCGGCGGGAGATCTCCCTTTCCTTCCACCCGCTACATTGGTGACCCTGACGTGATGTGAACACGCAACCAACAACCTTCAGAAACTACAACTTCAAACCTTCATCATCGTTCTCAAGTACCCCATTCATTCGCTCCCGAGCAGGTATTATCTGCAGTCTTCACATTCTGCAAAGCCATCTAGCTTTACAAAGGTTCATCGCAGCACTATAATAATGCTTCCTGTTCCTTCAAGCTACTCTGCGCTACAGTGTTCGGCACGGCTCTGAGCCTTACTGCTCGCCTCTGCTTCACGGCACTCTCGCAGATTACTTGCCTTCTTCTCGACTCACCGCAGACTACAAGGCAATTCCCTGGCACTTGCACATTCGTCGACATCTAGACTGCACTATCGACCTCCGGTCCGAGCAGGGGGATGATGTGACGGCGCTGTCGTCGTGCCACAAGTGAAATACATCGAAGCCTAAATCGCGCTATCAAAGTTCCGAATTAAAAACAGTATATATACAATAGCTCCGAACTACCACTCGGAGCGTTGGTTGCTCTCCGGGCCGATCACCTTGCCCGGCGGGAGATCTCCCCTTTTCCTTCCACCCGCTACAACATCTTTAATGTGGCATTCCTTGGGGGAGGCATATGTTCAGCAATGGACTTGTGAAGGGCTGTAATGATGATGATGATGATAATCTTCAATGTAATGGATTTCCGCAAAGTAACGCCTGATTCTATTAATTAATTTAAGATGTGCTAACTAGGTCATCAAAAAAGATGTGTTGTACCATCATCCATCCATCACAGCATGTAATAGGTCAATGCTGAACATAGGTTTCCCCCATAGATTACCTCAAAGGGGGATTTCACCATAGTTTGGGGGGGGGGGGGGGGTCGGCAACCGCAGTTTTTTATTATTTTGAGTTGTTATTAGGACGTGCTGCCTATCTCCTGTTTCATTTAAATTAGTTCATTCATTAGACCTATCTAAAGTACACTGCTGAACATAAGCCTCCCCCATAGATTGCCTCATAGGGGTGATCATAGTTGTCACGCTTGGCAGGCGGGTCGATAACCGCAGTTTTTTTTTTATTATTATTTATCTGAAAAATACTGCTGGCCATCTCCTGATTTAGTTTCTTCTATCATTTTTTACAACATTGACGAATTGATATGAGGTATATGCACGCGTCCCTTGTACTAAATATCTTGGAATTTTCTCTACTTGCTACAGTAATAGATGAACCCCGCGCTTCTCTGTGCGTGCGTTACGTAATGTCTATATGTGGCTTGAATAGAAGAAACTAAAATGAAAAGTCATCGACTAGAATTCACACTCATGTTTCAAACCAACAAAGAAAGATAGGCAAAACTCTACGTACGTATTTGGCCGTGTGTGTTTAGAAACAGAAAAAAAAAATCAGAAACGTTTTCATTCAATACTATAATTTTTTTATATATTATAATTATTCAAAGTCAATCTTTTGTATAATTTACCACTGGTTCGGAAATAAACCTCTGTCCTGGGAAAAACCAGCAAAAAAACTCAGTGGGACTTTTTTTTAAAACGTTCTCTATTCTCCCTCTCAATAATTTGAGTCACATAAAACGTACGTAGTGTTTGTTCGTTGGTTTGAGAGCCAGTCAGTAAGTTATAAGTCGTGAGTTGTTAATTGAGAGTTGTGTATGTGGTGCGTGGTGCGTGGTGCGTGCAGAAAAGGAGAGCGTTGCGGAGGCTGCGCGCGAGATGCGGCGTAGTGCGCGTCCGCTGTACAGCGCGCGCCTTGCGCTGCTGTTGCTCGCCAACGCGCTCAATTGGATGCTCGCCGCCTACGGGTAAGACGCGCACACACACACACACACACACACACACAAACGCGCGCGCGTGTGCATGTACGCACACACGCACGCGCGTACGCACGCACACGCATACACGCTTGCATAAAGCCGCGTATCAATTATACGCTCCAAGAGGACGAACATTGGCGCGCGCTCCAGCCGCGCGAAATGGATACCGCCTTGGAGCGCACGCCAAATTGTTCGTTGGAGCGGTCAAACGTGGAGCGGGCCGCTCCATTTGGTGTCACTTTTTTACCGCGCAATCAAAGTAGTTTAAGTTTTGGCGCGCGCGCCAGTAGGGACGGTTGTTTTCATCATTCATGTGTTCGTTGCGTTCCGAGCTATGGATAACCAGAGTTGCCGTAAATTGATAAAATTATATGGTTCAAAATAACTGCTGTGGAATAGCAAAAGTCGCTTTTATCACAATAAAGCGCTCAAAGAAGATGCCGAGTAGTGTAGTGAGACGCTTCGTGTAACTTCGAGGCACTTCGCGAAGTCCTTTGACTCGCGAAGTGCGATTATATACTACAAAGAGACGCAAGATTACAATGTTTACCAAATTTAAGCCCTTTGTTAGTAGAAAGCTTGCAAAGTATGCTTATTGAAATAAACAGTTACATTCGTGATTTCAAAACTGCTCTTCAATCTTTCCCACCAAACTCAAATTACTATAAAATAGTTATACATGCTGATCGACGACCTTCAACAGAGCATAGAGGTTACCATAATGAACCGACAACAAACGAAGTATCTGTGTTACTGGTAAATCAAGATTGTTATAAGTGAGACATAGTAATTCGCAGACATGATAATAGATTGCAGAGAATCGCCGAAACTCACAGATCCTATGATGCTCTACAGTATCCCCTAATGTTTGTTTATGGAGAAGACGGATATAATTTTGCGGTCTATCAAGTCGACCCCAACACAGGCCAACCCAATTGCCAAAAAAAGTTTCCGCACTACAATACTATTGTTACCGATTGATGATTAGAGAGCATGAGTACAATCATTTGCATAATTACAAACAATTATTTAATCAATATTTAGTGGACGTATACGCTAAAATCGAAACGGAAAGACTCATTTTTATACGAATTAATAAAAAAAAAGCTTCGAGTTGAAAATTATATTCACCTCGAAGACGCAATCAATCAGAATGAAAATGTAGAGGACTTGGGCCGATTAGTTATTCTACCTTCATCGTTTACGAGAGGGCCTAGATATATGCACCAACGCACACAGGATGCGTTATGTTATGTTAGGAAATATGGATGTCCCGATCTTTTCATAACGTTCACGACAAACCCTAAATGGGATGAAATCACAAACGAACTTTTTACAGAACAAATGACTTCTGATCGACATGATGTTGTAGCGAGAGTTTTTAAACAAAAACTAAAAAAATGATGGATCTCCTGGTGAAAGGAAACATTTTCGGTTATATGATAGTGTAGAATGGCAAAAGCGTGGTTTGCCCCATGCCCACATTTTGATATGGTTAGAAGCGAAAATAAGAGCTGAGCAAATTGATGATGTTATTCGAGCAGAATTGCCAGACCAAGAAGTTGATCTAGAGCTATTTGATGTTGTAAAAACCCACATGGCACACGATCCATGTGGCCCTTGCAATTCTCAATCTCCGTGTATGAAGAATGGTATTTGTAGTAAAAGATTTCCTAAATCTTTTTAGTACAGAAACTGTTACAGGTGAGGATGGTTATCCATTTTACAGACGTCGTTCACCTAAAAACGGTGGTAAACAAACGACAATCCGATCACGAGCTAACTCTATCGATATCGACAATCGCTGGATTGTTCCATTTTCACCGGTACTGTCGCGAACTTTTAGAGCACATATCAATGTTGAACTTTGTAACAGTGTAAAATCTATAAAATATATTTGCAAGTATGTCAACAAAGTTTCAGACTTGGCGGTATTTGGTGTACAAAATGCTAACGATGAGGTAACATCATATCAAAATGGAAGATATATTAGTACTTCTGAAGCAGTCTGGCGCATATTATCATTTTCGATTCACGAACGTTTACCCCGCAGTAACACATCTGGATATTCATTAAGAAAATAGTCAGAGAGTTTATTTTGATCCAAACAATGTCCCTGGAGTGGTAGAAAATCCGAGAAATACGACATTGATGGCGTTTTTCGATCTATGCCATAACGACGAATTCGCAGCTACTTTATTGTATGAAGATGTACCAGGTTATTACATATTTAACAAACAAAATCGAACATTCCAACGGCAACGCCGAGGTACTCCTGTTGAGGGTTATCCTGACATATTTCACGAGCATACTCTTGGTAGAATTTATACAATTCATCCTAATAATCGGGAATGTTATCATCTAAGGATGTTATTAAATGTTGTCAAGGGACCAACTTCTTTTGAATTTCTCAAGATTGTGAATGGTATTTTACATCCTACATATCAAGCAGCATGCCTTGCACTTGGTTTACTAGAAGGCGATAATCACTGGTGCGACACATTAACAGATGCCAGTATAAGCAGCAGCGCATCTAAATTGCGAGAGCTATTCGCCATTATATTGGTATTCTGCAATTTTTCTAAGCTCTCTGAGTTATGGGACAAGTTTAAGGATAATTTCATAGAAGATTACGTAAGAGATTTCCAACGACTTTACCCCGATGCAGACATAAATCTTAATTTAGAAAACTTTACTAATCGTGCTCTGTTTGCGTTACAAGACATCCTTCTTTCCATAGGCGGCAATACTCTCCCTCATTATGGTTTACCACCTTCACAAGCGACCGATGGAATTGTTGATAATTTAAACAGAGAATATATTGAACACGCAAATTTTGATCCAGTTGAACTTCAACATACGATAAATCAGAATGAAACAAGATTAAACAACGAACAAAATCAAGTTTACCGACTCCTTATTGACAGTGTGAATACTGTCAACGCTGGTGGTGTATATTTTTTAAATGCTCCAGGTGGTACCGGTAAGACATTTTTAATTAATCTTTTACTGGCCAAAATACGTTCAGAAAAAAGATTGCTATAGCAGTTGCATCTTCGGGAATAGCTACAACATTACTTCCAGGGGGAAAACAGCACATTCCATGTTTAAAATACCAAAAGAAGCAGAGCGTATGGAAAATCGAGTCTGCAGTATATCGAAAAATAGTCATAAAGCCAAAGTATTACAAGATTGTGCCTTTGTTGTGTGGGACGAATGCACTATGCCAAACAAAATTACAATCGAAGCCGTGAACAGAACAATGCAGAGGCAATACCTAAGACTCTATTATTTGGAGGAGTAACATTTTTATTCGCTGGAGATTTTAGGCAAATATTACTAGTGGTGACAAAAGGTACGCGAGCGGATGAAATTAAGTTTAAAACGTTTAGTATTGTGGAGACATTGTAAAAAACGTCATTTAAAAGAAAACATGAGAGCACATTCAGCCGATTCAGAATTTAGCAAAATTCTCCTTGATGTTGGAGAGGGGAAGTGTCCAGAAGTGAGTGATAATCATGATATAGAACTACCTACCGGTCTTTGCCAGGTAGTGGCGGACACTGAAACTTTAATACATAGTACTTATGATGATGTCCACAATCTAAACATAAAAGAAGATTCGTGGTTGTGTGAAAGATCAATTTTAGCACCAATGAATGACCAGGTTACTGCGCTTAATCAACGTATTATAGATAAGCTTCCTGGTGAATCACAGACATACCCTTCCATCAATACAGTTTGCAATCCGGATGAAGTAGTTAATTATCCAACAGAATTTTTAAACAGTATAAATATGCCTGGTCTACCCCCTCACAAACTAGAACTTAAGATTGGCGTGCCCATCATACTACTCCGTAATTTAAACCCACCGAAACTTTGCAATGGTACTAGATTGCGAGCAGTGTCATTGCAAAGAAACGTTATAGAAGGTTGCATAATATCCGGATGCGGAAAGGGTGAGACAGTATATATACCAGGAATTCCTATAATACCGTCGAATTTTCCCTTTGAGTTTAAAAGACTGCAATTTCCTCTCTATGTCAGCTTTGCTATGACAATCAAAATTGACCAATAAAAATGCATACTTTAAAATATTTACAAACTTAAAATTATGACAACGAATTACAATCTTATTTTTAATTAAGACGTGATTGGTCGTAATAATTCGGCGAAATGAATTTGCGCGTCGCTTGATTCCTGGAAGCGCCGGCACGCACGTGTGACCTCGAAATTCCACGCGAACGGCGGAGGTATAAAACGCTGTAGCTCGTGGGAAGCGTCCCCGCCCCCTTTTCTCTAAAGAGGGTCGCGTCCGATTCGGCAGAAAGGCTTCAAAAGCCAATGCCAGTCCCACAGGTGGTGTTTAGTGGGTAGGCACTTCTTCAAAGTGAGTCCCACATAACCACGCAGCCGGCTGCATGGTATGCTAGGAGCATTCACCACCTCCCTCCCCCGCTTCCGGAGGGTGCCATTGCATTGGGCGCAAAAAAAAAGGGAAGCGTCCTATTTCTTTGGAGCGCTTGCGTCAGACGGATCTGCTGCGCATTCCTACTGCGCGTGTTGACATCTTCGTAAACCATCTTCTTGGAGAACAATATCATGCTCTATGCTGATAATAAAATAGCTCTTTTCAAAGTTGAGTTTTTCTGTTTCACGAGATGTCGAGTGTAGCTACATAGCCTATTAAAGTCCACTGCTGAACAAGGCCTGCCCCATAGATTGCCTCATATGGGGGATATTTGCCATAGTTTCCAGGCGGGTTAGCAACCGCAGTTTTTTAGTTTTGGACGTTTTTAGGAAGACGCTGCTATTGCTACTCATCTCCTTTTTTGTTTCCCTCTGTCACCTCTTACGACATCCACGGGATGATATGGATTAGTAGATATTACACTGTCACTACTCGATACTATTAATATAACAAATATAAATGTACTTTAGTGAACAGTAGTGGTTTATGAAGCGAGATTGGTTCTCAGGCTGGTGAGGCAGACGAGCGACTTCGCGGGACATATGCTGCAGGTGCTCCTGGGCAACACGCTGCTGTACATGGTGGCGTACCTGGTGCTGAAGCTGGTGCAGGGCGAGCAGCTGCGCTGGTACGCGTGGTGCTGGTTGGCGGGCGCGGCGGCCGCCTGGCTGCCCGCGATCTACTTGTTCCTCGCTGGGTCCGCCGACTGGGCCGCCTCGCCCGCGCGCTCGCGCCTCTACAACCACCGCTGCAAGGTACCGTGTACTTGGTAGAGCCACGCTGCAACTACATTATGTTGTATAACGAATGGGTCGGCTCGACCGAGAAAGGACCAGCATAAAATAGCACCAAAATGCTTCTATGTTTCCTATGGCAAG
This sequence comes from Parnassius orleans, assembly GCA_029286625.1. Lineage (NCBI taxonomy): Eukaryota > Metazoa > Arthropoda > Insecta > Lepidoptera > Papilionidae > Parnassius > Parnassius orleans. The sequence continues at coordinate 861,739 of JAGSMP010000178.1, forward strand.
TGTAGAGAACCGCAGACCCTTTTTACTGGAAACGAGGCATTTCGTCTTAGTCCTCAGGGGTGATGACGCATCTGCATTTTGATTCTTATGCGAGGATAGATGTAGATGTCTATAGGCCACAACAACCACTTACCATCAAGTGGCCTGTGTGCTCGTTTATCACCTTTATTCTACAAAAAAAACATGCTCTACATTACTAGCCACCTGCTCTATCATACTGGCTCCATTACACTTCAAACCGGAAAAGCAGTACACGTACTACTTACCGCTCGACGTTACAAATAAGCAACATGGTGGTACCTACCCAGACTGACTCCTAGGCAGAAAAATAATCTTACCATCTAACAAATAAATGTAGGTAAATAATATAAGTAATAATAAAATCCAGACCGAATTTCGGTCTCGACGGCTGATCTCAACGGAGCCTAGCCAACTGCGCGGGACAAATAGTGCCCGAATATATGCGCAAGCACAGGTGCACTCTCTATTCGCTCACTCTCATAGTCTAATAGGACGGTAATCCGACACGACCAAAGAGATATCTGGCGTAGGACCAACGGCTTTACGTGCTTTCGGAAGCGCGTTGATGAAGCATCGCCAACTTCCTGACTCCAGGCTGATACTGAGAATTTCTTGACAGAAAAACCCAATAAATGATTTTGAGTCGATCCAAGAAGCGAACCCGAAACCTCAAGTCAGCAGTCGTGTTTACGACCACTATATCAACGAGCCTAATCATACTGGCTCCCTCACAATATAGGTATTGTAGTTACTTTACTTATCTATTTTTACGTGATAGAGCCAAGCTGCAGCTATATTAATAGTATAGTTGTAGCACGAATGAGTCGGCTCGACCGGGGAAGGATCACGCTCTCACAGAATACCAGCATAAAATAGCAGCTTAATGCTGCTGTGTTTCGTATGGTGAGTGTAGAGAACCGGAGACCCTTTTTACTGGAAAAGAGGCATTCTATCTTAGTCCTCACGGCTGACAACGCATCTGCATTTAAATTCGCAAACGAAGATAGATGTAGATGTCTATGGGCCACAGAAACCATTTACCATCAGGTGGACTGTGTGCTCGTTTGTCACCCTTATTCTATAAAAAAAAAAACTAACAAAAAAAAATATGTACAATACTTTTAAAAAATGTGCACATCACAGGTAATGCAGTTCTACGACTCGCACGACCTGTGGCACATGCTGTCGGCCGTGGCGCTGTACTTTTCTTTCAATGCCATGCTCACGTGGGACGATGGACTCTCCGCCGTCAAAAAATCCGACATCCCGGTATTCTGACACTTCCTCGCAGATTCTCTTTACATTTTTTTAATAAATATTTTGTTAAGAATATTTTGTGTGTGTGTGTTTTTTTTTACTAACAAAGACTTATACAATACTCTGGCAAAATATCCAAAAAAATATTTTAAGTAGGGTTCGTTATATTTTTAAGCAGGTTTGTAACTAATAAATTATTAAGTAGGTACTTCTATTTCTTTCTTTACCTTAAATGAAACTAATTTTTACGGATTATATCGCGTTTAATTTTAACTTTTTAATTCCCGACGTTTCGGGTGCTTTACACCACCCATGGTCACGGGAGGGACTGAGGTGTTTGACGTCCCGATGTCATAGTTAGCCCGGCTACCGTCAGTTTTTTAATATTGATTTTTGATTCGATCTACGCAGAATGAGCTTACAGTATCTTGAAGTCTAGTAGTGGTATACTTGGGTTTGGATTTAATTTTATTAATCATAGGATCCCAAGCAGATGGCAGTATCCATCCATCCAGGAATTAAAAAGTTAAAATTAAACGCGATATAATCCGTAAAAAAAAAATCGTTTCATTTAATGTGTAGTCTTCGCGTAAATATAAGAAAACATTATTTCTTTACCTTATTAATATAACGTGCATAAATTAATAAATTGATGATGAATTGTCAAAAAAAGAGAGAACTTCTATATTTGATGCATGTTTTTTATGTATGTTTACAGATTTTTGGAGAACAGAGATAGTAATTAATAATACGAGGGTGGATTGAAAAGTACTCGGCCTAACCAAGAAAATAAACACATACTAAATCAGTAATATTTTTATTTTTCTACATAATCACCATCAAGTTCAATACACTTTTGCCACCTCCCCTTCCAAGCATTTAGACCGTTGAAAAAAAATGATTCTTCCTTAGAGTCAAAATATGCGTCTACAGCTGCTTTGACCTCGTCGTTTGTCGAAAATCTTTGACATCCCAAGTGCTTTTTTAGGTTAGTAGGTAGGTTTTTTAGTAAAGAAGTCTGATGGTGCCAGATTAGGTGAATACGGCGGATGCGGTAACAGTTCAAAGCCACAGTTTTGAATTTCAGCCATTGACTGTACTGACGTGTGAACACGGGCGTTATCTTGATGAAACAGGACTTTTCTTCTGAGCATTCCTCGACGTTTTTCTTTTATTTCCTCTCGTAAACGACGTAGTAAGGTGCAGTAGTAATCGGAGTTTATAGTCTGACCCCTTTCAAGATAATCAATCATAATCACATCTTTCGAGTCCCAGAATACTGAAGCCATCACCTTATTTGCCGACAAAATCGACTTAGCCTTTTAGGGGTGGTGAACCAGGTCTTCTCCACTGTTTTGATTGTTGTTTTGTTTCCGGTGTACAGTAATGAACCCATGTTTCGTCCATAGTAACAAAACGATTCAAAAATCATCTGCATCGGCTTCAAATAACTCCAAACAGTCGCGTGAAATAGTCAATCGCGTCCTTTTTGTTCAACTGAAAGCAGTCGCGGAACCCACCTCGCAGACACCTTGTGAAACCCAACTCGTTGACAATGATGTTTTGAGTTCGTTCATAAGAGATGCCTATAATCTCGGCTATCTCTCTAATTTTTAATCTGCGGTCTCCATTATTAAATCAAGTACTTTTTAATATTTTCGTCAGTAGTTGACGTCGAAGGCCTTCCAGAGCGGGGTTCATCTTTCACACTCTCTACCACGCTTAAATTCTGCTATCCATTTTTGACGGATGAATATGACAGAGCACAATCGCCTAATGTACTGACCATGTCATCATGGATGGCTTTTGATGATAGCCCCTTCTTATGGAGGTACTTAATGACGGCACGCTGCTCGATTTGCTCCATTCGCGGAAATTATGTCCGATTACTTTGTTAATAAATTTATAAAATCACAACTAATTATCGCACACGTTTCGAACTTCACACAATGAACTAGTCTGAACTGAACTAAATAATGTGGGTAGATTTGATTTTTAGAATTGAATGGATCTGTGTTAGGCCGAGTACTTTTCAATCCACCCTCGTATTATGTTTTAATAAATTATAATTTAGTAAATTTAAATGTTTTAATTTAAATGTTTTCTTTTTAATTGAAAAAAAAATCCACCCCAATGTAGTGTGTGTGTGTGTGACATTCTATATGTTACCTTGAGCTGTGATATTGCTTGGACAACTCAAAAGGATAAAAAAAATTAACATTTAATAAAACTTAAAAACCCATTTAAAAAATAAAAAAGCTTATTATAATTTCAACATAATAAAATCTGAAGGTGGGGCTTTACTCTTCAAAATAATACTTCAGAAACTATTATGTGTATTTTTTTATTTTTAAGTTTTGTTTTTATTTTAGCTTATTTTTTTTAAAGTTACAATCAAAGATGCTTAGTAATTATCACTATTGCGTGATTGAGTTATAAATAAACATTTATCTTGCTTGTGGACTATCCTTTTCTGTAATTTCATAAAAGTAAGTTTGATTTTTTGATTGTTCCTTTTTGTAGGTATATGGGTTTATACATAAACTATACAGTTTAGCCAAGAAGTTGGTTCGAATCCCGCACGGAACAAGTATTTGTATGGCCTACAAATAATTGTTTCGGGTCTGGATGTGTGACCTTGTGAAATTTATGTATGTAAACTGCCCCACAATGCAGGAGAAAATCCTAGTGTGGAGGTTTTTTTTTAAGAAAAAGAAAAAGAAAAGAATCTACGGCTGAATTAGCAGCAACTTTTGACGTTAGCATCAAAACAACATTGGTCCATTTGCGTTAAATTGGCAAGGTAAAAAGGGTGCCCCACGAACTCAACGATCGCCAGCGCGAAGTACACGTCGAGACGTACCGTGCACTGCTCAACAGGCACACAAACGAAGGAATTTTTAACCGCATTGTTATCTGCGACGAAAGATGGATTCTGTTTGACAATCGCAAGCGCTCAGCAAATTGGTTGGATCCTGGTTCAGCACCTAAACAATGCCCTAAACGAAAACTCACCCCTATAAAAATGATGGTCACTGTTTGGTGGTCTAGCGCCGGTGTGATACATCACAGCTTCTTAACAAACGGGATGAGCATTACTGCAGATATGTTCTGTGAAGAACTGAACACAATGATGGAGAAGCTCGCACGTCTCCAATCAGCTTTGGTCAATCGCTCGTCCCCGGTGCTCCTGCACGAAAACACGCGACCTCATACTGCACAACAGACGGTCTCCAAGTTACAAGAGCCTGGGGTTGGAAGCTCTCTGTCATCCGCCGTACTCAGCAGACCTTGCGCCTACAGACTTCTACTTTTTCCAGAATTTGGATAACATTTTGGCGGGAAAAAAATCTCTCGGGAGACAGTACAAAATTCCTTCAAAGAATTTGTTGCCTCCCGTCTAGCTGATTTCTTCAAGAAGGGCATCAATAAACTGCCACTGCGTTGGTAAAGATGCGTCGATTGCATGGGTGATTACTTTGATTAATAGAAATAAAAAATATAGAAAAAAAATTACGTCTTATTTCATAAAAAAAAAGGCAATTTCATAGGTAAATATCTAGTATTAAGAGAATCACGTAAATTTCTTTTAAATCTAACAAGGCTACTATCGAATACGTTATTATCGATGTACGTAAAAAGAACATACAAAATTTCTTGGACTTTGGCTGGACGAAAAAATGACATGGAGTAAACATATAGAACATATGATAAAAAAGATAAATCAATACCACTATGCACTACATAACCTTTTAAAAATTACAAATCGTGAAACAGTCATAACCGCCTACCATGCATATGTCTCTTCAACATTGAGATATGGTATAATATTTTGGGGAAACTCCCCAGAACGCGAATTAGTCTTTAAAGCGCAAAAGAAATGTTTAACACGAGCAGTATGCCAGTTGCAGGTTACCGATAGTTGCAAACCGCATTTCATTGATCTTAACATACTGACCTTGCCATCTTTATATATATTCGAAGTAGCCATGTTTGTTAGTAAACATTTTCGCATATTTGAAACCACTAATAGAAAAAGTCATAGGAACACACTGCGTATAAAACCTCACAAAACAGCCCTATATTCAAAAAGTTTCCTGGGTATGGCTCCTAAAATTTTAATAAACTCCCAAAAAACATCAAAGAGAGATAATGTAGACAAATTTAAGAAATTGCTTTCGGGTTTTTTAATAAAAAAAGCATACTACTCTATCAACTATTTGATGATAAAATGAACGGTGTTTAGTAGCTACAATTAATGTCCGATTTATTTATTATATTTTTATCTTTATGTTATTAAGAATTATGTAATGATTATCCATTATTCATATGTAATGGATAATAAAAACAATAATTTATGCAATTTTTCTAAACATACTAATTATAAATGAAATTGTAATGTTATTAAATATTAATATTAGTAATGCAAGGTGTGGATGTTAACCAAATATTTGTATGCCTTCTAAGGTGAAACATAGTGTTACTTATCATACCTTATCCACCAAGTTTGTAACTTTTTACCTATGTTTTACAAATACATTATTATGAATTATGAATATGAATACGTTACTACGCTTGATCTCGTCGTAATCACGGCACCATAGAATTATTATTACGTATAGAATACTAGTACGCGCACCGAAAGTGAAGCAAGTAAAACTAACGCGAAACCGCGTAAGTTCACTCAGCGACGCGTCAGTGCGCAACGTCGTCTTACGGAGAAGCAGCGTGACCACTTTTAAACAGTGTTGCCAACGGATGAAATAGCAATCCGCCAGACAAGGCTCCTCAAACCACCAGAAAATCACTAACAAAAAGATGTCCCCCTCTGAAAACCACTAAAATTTCCACTAAGATATATGAATATGATTAAAGCAAAAAAAAAGTAAAAGTACGTTTATTATTAAAAATCTCATTGTTGTTAATATAATTTTTTACTTTTAGTAATTAAAAAAATAAAGTTGCTTAAGATATTATTTACATTAATAAATCGTCTTCAGATGAATCTGCATTTTCATTTTCAGCCTTACTGTTATCCTTATCGGACTGATATGACTCCTTCGTCCCAATTTGTTTTATAAGATTTAAAGGAATTTCATAATTGTTGCAGCACTTTCCCATTAACTGCATACCGCAGCGTATTTTTAGAATTGATTTCAAAAGAGTTAGCTTCATTCTGTTTCGCTGCTTGTTTTTTATAATATTCATGCTACTAAAAAGTCTTTCCACATCGGCATTCGAATGTGGCAATACCAAAAGTGTAATCGCAAATGTTGCTAATTCTTGAAATCGAGCAACACCTTGTGCATCTTTGAATTTCAAGACTTCGCTCCAAAATTTTTGTATCTTTTGTTTCATTCCATCTCAGTAAATGAATTTGCTGCCATTGATCGTCAATTTTGCAATTAATTTGTACTTGTTACGAACTGAGCCATTATATCAACAAGATTTTCTTTGTTGTGATGCAGGGCTTTTTCGACACTTATACGGGATATTTGTTTCATGAGAGTAATATTTTCCGGCAATCTGTTTTTTATTTCGTCAATGAGACAAACTATAAACTGTATGCACCTATTCCGCAATACTTCTTCCTCTTCCCGGGGAAAACCTTTCTTTCATTTCTTGAATATGTTTTTCGAATCGGAATCCCAGGTAGCATCTTTGGTCCAAATAGTCACGAATATTTTGAGTAAAGATATCTATCTTATGTGTAGGCAACGTTACTTTGGTGACAAGCGTATCAATCAAGTTTGTTAATTCACCGCACAATAAGGTGTGGTCCGTATTTTGACTCAAACATTTTATTAACTCTGTTTATATCAATCAAAATTGGATAAATAAATGATACATATGCATAGTTTATATCATTCGCATACATAGAGTGCAATAGCTCTGACGTGTGGCACCTTTCGTGCAACTTAGCAATCGAAAAATGAGTTTTAAGCTCCAGCCATTGCGTATAAATTTCGACACAGCAGACTCTATGGATAACCATCTAGTCTGACAGGCTTGAACAATTTTAAGAGGCTTCTGTCCATCGTTGATGGATTTGTATAGCTCTTTATAGATAACTTGTCTGGAAGACGAGCGAGCAAACCAATCATATGTCTCTATAATTAAAATTCAAGATTTCGCGGAAGAAATTCCTTTGCTGCTGCTGAAACAGCCAGTTGCAAGGAGTGGCATAAACAACGTACCAAAACTAAGTGCGGTATTTCTTGTTTCAATCGGGAAAAACTCTATTATTTACGCCAACCATCACCGAAGCATTATCTGTGCCAATACCCATTAAGTTTTCAATTCGCAAGTCGAAATGTTTAAGCGTCCGCTTTATGGCAGAAACAATACCTTCAGCATTACATGCGTCGAGTTCAACAAGGTCCAAATAAGTTGAAACTATTTTTCATGTGTAGTGCTGTAATAAATTATAACTAAACCCAAATATTTTTGTACAGCAATATCTGTGATTCATCTATTAATAAACTGTATGGTTGATCTTTAATGTCGTTTTTATAAGTTCTGTAAAATGAGATGCTAAAATATTTTTATTACATACGTGCACTTAGTTCGGTGCATCTGCATTTTATTTATTTCTTTTCATGGCTATGGTTAATAACTTCCTAAATGATCAACTGTTCGTATACTTGTATGCATTGCTGTAAATAAGGCAACTCTGGCTTCATCTTTCTTTTTATTATCAGTAGACTCCTTTTGAATGTCAGCTTAGGTTGTTTGGTGATAACCTATAAACAAATAATGAAATATATAAGAAAAATTTAAATGCAACCTCATTAATTGACCAAGTTCGAACCGTTATAAATAACAAAGACAAAGCTATAATTTACCTTTCTATTTTGTTGGTGCTTTTCGAAAGAGCATGTGTTTTAAATCTCCGTAGTGACTTCTTAATATCGTTCCACAAAACTTGCATTTTGCTACTTGGCCAGTGGTACTTTCAACTGCTTGAAGCCATTCTTTTAAATCGATCTTGAAGCCAAGAATCCCTAAATTTTGGGAATATTGAGGTTTCGGCATGACGTCGTATGAATAATATTTTATTTAAAAATGTAATCGCAAAACGAAACAAAACAAACAACAACGCACATTGAGGCACTGAACTGAGTGATCGTGCGTGACCGAGTTCAAAAACATTGGACTAAGTATTGTAAAATGCTGTCAAATAGAATAGAAAGCGAAATTATATCCCTCTCAACTATTTAGTATTCCGGAGAGCGAGATACAGATAGATCTCGCCCTTGCATTCCATCGTTTTATATTAGTTGCCTTATACTAAATATATTTAACGGGGAACCCCCGTGAATGCTTTCCAATCCAATGTCTATGGAAATGGATTGGTGTTGCCTGCGTAGTAAAATATACTCCTAAAAATATATAGGTTTATATTTGAAAGTATAAAATATGGCTAAATAGACGTTTGAAACGACTATTTATATGAAACGACTCGTTTCTTATAATTTATTATAAAATTCCTAATCCGCTAAAAAAACCACTAGCCACTAAAAGCAAAAATTTGCCACTAAAAGGGGGTTCCAAACCACCAGATTTAGTGGAAAATCCACTAAGGTGGCAACACTGCTTTTAAATGAGGAATCTACCAAAGACACTGCTAAAATCTACTGAAATCTACTAGGTCGCATTGTAAAATCTACTAATTTTTAGAGTAATGTTTTGATTCGAAATAAAACACATTTGTTAATGAACCTTACATGTAATCAATCATTTATGATTAACATTTTTGTATTAATTGTCAATGTCATCGAATTTTAACATTTTATATAATTGTTTTTCATTTTTCATTGTTTCCAACATCGAAGTACCAGGTTCAAATTTTGTACAATTTCCCGATTCCTTTAACCCCTCCTTAGCGTGTAAAATTGCACGAACGTTTAGATTACTAAATCTGTTACGATCTTCTGTTTTTATTCTATTTATAGCAGAGAAAATGCGTTCACATTTGGCGTTCGATACTGGTAAACAAAGCATTTGCTTTGCGAATTTACTGATATTTCCAAATTGAGCTTTATTGTCGGCATGACGTAATTTACTTACTGACGCCCAAAACTCTTCAACATTAGTAACAGCCTCTCTGCTGCTAGTACTGCATAATAAGTTTGCGACTTCCATATTAAGTTTAAGTTCCCTGAATTCATTGTCGATTAGTTGAATGTCACTTTCGGAAACAATGTTTGAAATTTTGAGGTAACATTAAACAAACTTGTAAATTCAGCATGTACAGCAGTTTGGGGATCTAAAAAGCACATCATTTCAAAAATATCATCATCAAATGGTAGTCTTGTTTTTAACTGCACACACAAAGATTTTAAGAATTCTTGGCACCTTTTAAAAATATCTTGAAGCTGTTGCGGGGTATTTGATTGCGATGTGATTCTAAATGTTTGGCAAAATTAACACCCAAATACAAATTGTTTAGGGTAAATAATTAACGGAAGAATTGGGTCAATATTCTTCACTGATGTAGCTTTTACATATTGGCTCTTCATATAACAGCTCAAGATGGAGACAAACATGGCTCGCATGTCATTGTACAAGCGATGCACGACAGGGTAATCTCCTTGGAAAATCGTGTTGAATTTGTTTGTGAACGGTAATATATAATCAAGGAAATAGAAATATAGTTTTATAGTTTCGTCATTTAAGGCATTATAAAGAAATTCCGCAGATGCATTAGAGTTTCTATCTCCCAAATACTGTCCCTGAAAATATAATTTCAATGCTGACCATTGTTGTAATATTCGATTAATACAACCGTGAAGGAAAGCCAGCGTATATCATAATGTCTGGGTAGCTTATAATGTTCTGTATCGGTAAACTCTTGGAATTCTGTGAACTCGCGCTGACGTTTACTACTTTGAGAAAATAATTATAAACTTCTTTGACCAATTGCTCTAATTTTCGTGGCAGTAGTTTACACGAATGGCTCACAGCTAACGCAACGGAATGACACACGCATTTAACATATACACAGTGTGGATTTAGTTCTTTCATTTTAGTCACAATTCCAGAATGTTCATCACATTTTTAAGCCACTTTGAAAATAATGGGTTTTCCTCCCATTCCGCACGATAAGTTTGATCGTATCTTCTTTTCATTTTAAATTACATAAATGTATGATTCCGTGAAAGCAAACAATACAAATGAACGAAAACGACTAATAAAACTGTGTTGTCTGACATTATAGGAGCAACTTAAAATGATTTAAGTTGAAAGACCTATTTTACAAAAACAGTCTTTATCTATTAGAAAATTAAATTCAATTTACTATGCCCACTGTAAAGTTCATTCAATAATAAGGAATCCCTAATCACTTTCGTGTGTTGTCAACTGTAAAATTAAAACTTTTGGTCATGGATGCTTGGTTTTAAGCCTATTATTCTTTGATAGTGAATTAATACCAAAACATACCGACGTGTTTCTCATTTCTACTAAATTCTACTAAGACATTTTATCCTACTAGCTTATCGTCTTATTTGCTTCAAATCTACTAAAAAAGTAGAAATCTACTAAAAGTGGTCACGCTGCGGAGAAGAGCTCGCGAAAAATTGTAAAATGACCGTTTGTGTTAAAATATTGACACAACAGTGATGATAAACATAAAAAGTGATGGTATTACATTTCACAGGTAAGTTCATATATTTAATTCATTATTAGTACGTAAAACTAAAAAATACTTACCTAAGCTATCATAATACAAATGTTGCTAGTTGTGGGGAAAAAAATCACAATTTTCTTTTAAAAATATTTATTTTCTATTTGTGTTTAAAACGTTTAATCGCAACGCTTTGTGTAAAACTCAAATGTCTATATGTAGATACCTACTTCTCTAAGTATTAACATAATATTAACAATGGGTGCCTATTTAAAACTAATACGGAGTGATCAGCTGATCGCGATACGTCGACGCCATTTTAACGCAACTATTATAGCAACTAAATTTATTTTTATTGCTTTGTTCATTGACCAAGTCGACGTTTTAGAGTATAGAATAAAAACTTTTAATTTTCTACATCAAGAGACTATTAATAAGAACGCCTTTACTAAGCAGATGTCACTTTACACCCAAACATAGTCTATTTTTAACCGACTCCCAAAAAGGAGAGGTTATCAATTATGTATGTACGCTGATTTCTAAGACGATTCTAGATTAATTCGTATATACATGCTGTAATTTTAGTGGTTGTTTTCCCGCATTCCTGACTCAATGCAAATTATAATTTTAAAATGTTTAGGTATATTTTCGACGTGGTAGAGTCATGCTGCAGCTATATTAGTAGTATAGTTGTAGTACGAATGGGTCGGCTCGACCGGGGAAGGACCACGCTCTCACAGAATACCAGCGTAAAATAGCAGCTTAACACTGCTGTGTTTCGTATGGTCAGTGTAGAGAACCGGAGACCCTTTTTACTGGAAAAGAGGCATTCCATCTTAGTCCTCACGGGTGACAACGCATCTGCATTTTGATTCTTTATTGAAGATAGATGTAGATGTCTATGGGTCACAGCAACCACTTACCATCAGGTGGACTGTATGCTCGTTTGTCACCCTATCCTATAAAAAAAAAATATATAATGACAATATTGATAATTATTTAAAATTAAAAAAATAATCTTAATAATTATTTTTAAAAATCTTATAAATCATAAAAGCATTCAATTTTTAACCAATTATACAAATATTTGTTATATAATCTTTCGCTTAATAATTTAAATTCTTTAGGTATTTTATTAAATATTTTTACACACATACTCGTATTAAGACAATTTTTGTTATATTTAACGAGCCTAGGAATGACATCTAGGACAAGTTGGTCAGGGTCATGTCGATTTCGAGGATGTATATCACTTGCTTTAACAAATAATGACTTATTTTTAATAAATATTCAGAGCTAAATAAATTCTTATTAAAAAAATAGTTAATATTGTTACGAGCTTGGGGTTCGAGACAATTAAAAACTGCCGATTGAATTACCAAAATTGACACTTTAATTATACAACACTAATTACAACTTTAAACCACACTAATAACAAAATACAATTTTACTACAGATCGCTTAAGTTCGTAGTTGTATCGCTTCGAAGTCCTCGCTTGTATCGCCAATTCAATACTGCCTCCGTCGTGGTCTATACCGGCCTTATATAGCGCCTCCGATACTTTCCAGAACCTTCTACTGTGGAAACATCTAGAATGTTCGAGTACATATCGGTCCCGAAATTTCTAGAAAGATCTTGACTCTCCTAGTTCTGCTACTCGATACTAGAGGGCGCTAGTGGCTAGTGTTGCCATGTAAAAGACATTAATAGTGGCGCGCAACACTGCCCCCTCCTAAGACATGCTCGTCCCGAGCATTATTGGCCCCATAATAACGCGCCAGTCGATCCACATGGACGATCTTAGGAGTACCTCTTGCACCTTTCTGTATCCGGTAGGTTACGTCATTGATCCTTGTCACAATCCGGTACGGTCCGTCCCATTTAGCTTGAAGCTTAGGAGATTTTGCTGCGAACTGGATTGTGTAACCACACTAGTGAACTTTCGTCAAACCCTTTGTTGTTCATTTTGCGGTCATACCGTGTTTTCATCTTTTCAGACGTTTGCTGTCCCGATTGTCTGACGTGCTCATAAATGTCATTCATTTTGTTCCGCAAGTCATTTGCATAATCGGTTATACTGCGTGGGGCATCAGGTGGTATTCCGGTGATCAGGTCTGCAGGCAGCCGTAATTCTCTCCCAAAATTTGCTAAAGCTGGTGTCACTGATGTACTTTCGTGAACAGCGCTTCGATATGACAACAAAAACGGTTGTATGTGCCTGTCCCAGTCTCGTTGCCGTTTTTCCACAACTTTTGCTAGGTACCTCTCCAATGTCTGATTAAATCGTTCTACCATTCCATCAGATTGTGGGTGGTAAGAAGTTGTTTTTGTTTTATGAGTACCCATAACTCGGCAAGTTTCCTGGAATATTTGAGACTCAAAATTCCTTCCTTGATCGCTGTGAATCTCTAAAGGTACTCCAAAACGACAGAAGACTTCATGAACTAGTTTATCTGCAACTGTTGAAGCTTCTTGATTTGGAATGGCGAAGACTTCTGGCCCTTAGTGAAGTAATCCATCACAACCATGAAATACTTGTTACCACTTTCACTTTCCGGAAACGGCCCGCAACGTCAACGGCTATCCTCTCCCATGGTGCACCAACATTGTACAATTTCAATGCACCTCTACTACGAGTTTGAGGTCCTTTACAGCCGCACAACTTGTACATTTGCGACACCAGTCCTCGACATCGTTACGACAGTGGACCCAGTAAAACCGTTCTCGGATCTTCAGTAGAGTTCGTTTAACTCCCAGGTGACCTCCTGAACAACCATTATGGTACAGCTGTAGAACATCCGGTACTTTAGCTTTAGGGACAACCATTTGCAAATGACAACTGTCTCCCAGCCATTTTCCATTTACGACACAGGACTCCATCCTGAATCAGCAAGCTGTCCCATTGGGCCCAATAGCTTTTCGTGGTCGAACTCATCGCTGAGACGTCGCTCCACTTCGGCTTAGGAGCACTGGCCTTCATCCATTCCAGAATCGGCTTGATGTCTGAATCTTCCTGCTGTGCATGTTGTAGTCTGTCCTTCCACTCATTGCTGAGCTGGTCTGTCCTGAGCATCCTCACAGATACCACTTCCTTACCCTCTTGCCTAGTACAATGCTTGCAATCTTCAGGGCAGGTCTTCTTGACAATGCATCTGCATTGCCATGAGATTTCCACTGCGATGTTCGATCACAAAGTCGTATTCCTGCAGTAGTTCAATCCATCTCGCAACTTGTCCTTCTGGATTTTGAACTGCAATAGCCATTTCAGTGCAGCATGGTCAGTTCGTAAGTGAAATTTCCGCCCCAGAAGATATTTGCTAAAATGCTGCAACGACTTTACCACAGCAAGCAATTCTCGCCTTGTGACACAATAGTTCCTTTCCGGCTTTGACAACGACTTGCTGAAGTATGCTATCACAACCTCTTGATCACCATTCCTTTGAGACAACACACCGCCAAGTCCTATATCACTTGCGTCTGTGTCAACTATAAATTCCTTGCCCGCATCAGGGTACCCTAAAATAGGTGTTTTGCACAGACGGTCCTTGAGCTCCTGGAATGCGATATCGCAACTTTCATCCCAGCAGAAATGTCGCTTCCTCGGTTAGCTTGTGCAGAGGTTTGGCTATATCTGCAAAGTTCTTCACAAATCGCCGATAATAGGAGCACAATCCCAAAATGCTCTAACCTGCGTCTTGTCTTTGGGACCGGCCAATCCTTGACAGCGGCAATTTTCTCCGGATCTGTGCGGATACCTTCTTCCGACACTACATACCCCAAAAGCTAACCTGCCGTTTGAATAGTGAACATTTCTTCGGACTCAACTTGAGGTTGGCACTCTGAATCTTCATGAGCACGCGTTCCAGGTTTTGAAGGTGTTCTCAAACGTACGGCCTACGATGATGATGTCATCCAAGTAGACCAGACAGGCATCGCCAATTAACCCGGTAGTACAAGCTCCATCAACCTTTCAAACGTTGCTGGAGCATTGCACAATCAAACGGCATAACTTTAAATTGCCACAGACCCTTTCCTGTCGAGAATGCAGTTTTCTCCCTGTCCTTAGGGTCAATTTCAACCTGCCAGTAGCCACTTTTCAGGTCCAGTGTGCTAAACCACTTTACGCCTGTAAGCATGTCCAGCGTGTCATCAATTCTTGGCAAGGATAGCTGTCCTTCTTTGTAACGTCGTTCAGACGGCGGTAGTCAACACAAAACCGCATGCTGCCATCCTTCTTCTTTACCAGCACCACAGGTGAACACCATGGACTAGATGAAGGTTCAATAACACCATCCTTCACCATTCCCTCAATCATGGTTTCACTTCTTTTCACGTGCTACCGGCAATCTTCTTGGGCGCTGACGGATAGGCAATTCTTCTCCTGTGTTTATTTTGTGTTGAACTAAGCCAGTCTTTCCTATGTCAGCATCGTTTGACGAGAAAACATCGGCGTACTTGAGTAACAACTTCTTCGCCTTGACCACTTCATTCGGGAGAGAACGCTGCGACAGTCTTCAAAAGTGTGGTCACCCTCGTTTGTGCATCCTTGCTGGGGTCCCAGTCGATGGATATTGGCACCTACGCAACCAATCCACTTCCTCACAAGTACCAACCAGTGTGCCTTTTTCCATAATCTGTTCCTGATCACAAGGTTCAGCACACGTACTCTTGAGATGTCGGTGGTTCTGACCAAGGTTCGAGCCACTTTCCACGGAAGGTCATTGTCCACCCTTTCCACGAGTACACAACGATGAGCTTGTCCAGGATTCCGAGGAAGACTAACCGGCACAATCGTTTCCGATCTCGGCGGCAGAACAATCTTCTTAAGGCTGTACACATTCCCCGGTATCGCCCTTCCACGAAAAGTTCTTCATGTCCACATTTCAAAACACCTTGCTTAACATCGATCTCACAACAATTCTTCCTCATGAAGTCTAGGCCCAGGATGCAGTCGTCCATTATATCAGCCACGATGACATTATGCAGGTAGATCATGTTGCCTAGCTTCAACTCCATCTCCTCTCTCCACGGACGGGTATGCGCTGACCGGTGGCTGTTACCAAATTAATGCGCTCTCGGTTGTATGCGGAGTCCCCAGGAACTGACTTATAAGTTGGGAACTGACAACCGTGCGAGAGGCTCCAGTGTCTATGGTCAGTTTACACGGCGTTCCGTTGACCTCGCCTTTGATGATTAGGCTGTTCCCATCATGGGTTTGTGAGATCGAAATCCTTGGGGCTCTTTTAACATCAGCCAGCACCCGCCCCAGTCCTGGCTTTACTCGTTTCCTGCTGCTGCTGGGCGGTGCTGTTAGCCGCACTACCCTCTCGAGATCGATCACCTCCCTTTCTACAGTTCGCTTAGGGCAGCTGGATCGAAGATGGCCCTTTCCCCACAGCCGTAGCACCTAGGCTGTATCCTTATTGCAGTCGCGAACTGCAGCTGCTGCAACCTCCCTGACGCGATGGGATCGATGATCCTGCCGTACGGCTTCCACCTCCAGTGCATGGGCTAACGCGTCCTTAAGCGTCTCGTGGTGCCCGAGCCTCACAGCAGCTCTGACTTCAAGGTCGCGGATGCCGTCGATGAATGTCTGCACCAGGTTCCCCACAATGAGCGCAGGTACAGACTGGTATGCTTTTCGAACCAGCTTTTCCACCTCAAGGCCCACTGCTGCAGGTTTTCGTTGCTGCGTTGCACGCGATCTTTGAGCTGCGCACGAAAGACGTGTTCCAGGTGAGCGTCGCCATATCTCGCCCAACGCCTCAAGGAGCTGCTCGTAAGTCACTTCCTTACCGAGCTTCCAGAACAGTTAAGGCCTGGTCGCGCAAGCTTGGGGTGAGCAGTCTTGGCCTGACTTTTATTCCAGCCGTTCGCCTTCATGACAGCCTCGAACTGGATTCTGTACGCCGACCAGGAAGAAGTCCCGTCGAACGGCGGCACTTTGAATCCACGTAGCGAAGGTATTGTAGCTACCACGGGGGCTGTAACTCCATCCCCAAGTTTGAGGTCGTCCAGCGTTTTCTTCACGTCAGCAATCACGTTGTCAACCCGATTGTTCACTTGGTCGATTCGGGTTTCAGCTTCCGACAGGCGGTTGTCATGTTGAGCAACCCTATCCTTCACCTCCTTATCTCTTTCCCGAAAGAAGTGTGAAGGTCCTTCATGAGGAGCATCTGCTCTTCCTGTTGGCGGGCCTGTTCCTCTGTCCACGCTGCAGCTGCTCTTCCAACCGACGGGCCTGTTCCTCCTGTCGGCGGGCCTGTTCCTCCTGTCGGCGGGCCTGTTCCTCCTGTCGGCGGGCCTGTTCCTCCTGTCGGCGGGCCTGTTCCTCCTGTCGGCGAGCCTGCTCCTGCAGCATCATCATCAGAGCACCTAAGTCAGGTGCTGCAGATGGGAGCTGCTGACAGGCCGGCCTCCGTGGTCGGCAGCTGGCCTCCGACGTTTGCGGCGTTGCATTACCAAATCGTCTCTGGTCCGTCTCTTGCTGGCGTTGACTTCGGTACGGATACCCTCAGTGTCGTCCTTTGTAAAATCGGCATGATCTGATCCCACTTCTGACACCAATTGTTACGAGCTTGGGGTTCGAGACAATTAAAACTGCCGATTGAATTACCAAAATTGACACTTTAATTACACAACACTAATTACAACTTTAAACCACACTAATAACAAAATACAATTTTACTACAGATCGCTTAAGTTCGTAGTTGTATCGCTTGAAGTCCTCGCTTGTATCGCCAATTCAATACTGCCTCCGTCGTGGTCTATACCGGCCTTATATAGCGCCTCCGATACTTTCCAGAACCTTCTACTGTGGAAACATCTAGAATGTTCGAGTACATATCGGTCCCGAAATTTCTAGAAAGATCTTGACTCTCCTAGTTCTGCTACTCGATACTAGAGGCGCTAGTGGCTAGTGTTGCCATGTAAAAGACATTAATAGTGGCGCGCAACAATATTAATAACAAATATTAAAATATATTCATTTGTTAAGAAAATCATAATAATTACATTTTTTGGTAATTCCATTTTTTTTATAGGATAGGGTGACAAACGAGCACACAGTCCACCTGATGGTAAGTGGATGCAGTGGCCCATAGACATCTACATTTATCTTCGATTAAGAATCAAAATGCAAATGCGTTGTCACCCGTGAGGACTAAGATAGAATGCCTCTTTTCCAGTAAAATGGGTCTCCGGTTCTCTACACTCACCATACGAAACACAGCAGTGTGAATCTGCCATTTTACGCTGGTATTCTGTGAGAGCGTGGTCATTCCCCGGTCGAGCCGACCCATTCGTGCTACAACTATACTACTAATATAGCTGCAGCATGGCTCTACCGCGTATAAAATGATTTACCACGTGTAAAATTAATTATAATTTTCCTTGAAATAAAACTAATTTAATATGAATATTCCTAATTTTTTCGACGGACTCACTAACTTTTGTGGTTTCATAATGTATTCTTATTTCAAAATATCTTAAAGCGACAGCTTTAATGAGAAGTATTTTGTGATTATTAATATAAGAAAATCTTTATTGATGGGATCGATCGAGTTAAGTAGATTGCTATCCTTTTCGTTCATAAGAGCTTTGGCCTTAAACTCTTCAAGACTTTGTTCCAGATTTGCCACTTTTATTTTTAGACGCCTTGTTTTCTGACGAAGAGCGCGCACCATTTTCAATCTCATCTCCGACAGATTTTGCTGCTATTTCAATCTCTTGGTAAGACTTCTTGGCGTACCCAGTGGTTGAAATAGAAAGTTAAAATGTTTTAATCCATTAAACATATTAGTGGCCGTTATTGATCGCAAACAAGAGATTTTTCAATTGTATTCATAATGTTACATGTCACCTATATCATATTCAGCAAATAAAAATACAAAATGTAAACAAGGAAACCAATGGCTTTCAAAAACAACGACAAATAATGTTGTGCGTAATGTCAGCTAATCAGTTAGTGAGTAGTTCAGCTTCTTTTACATATACAAATTTATAGGTAAAGATAACATACGCTACTGTTCAGTCTCTGGTTTTAGTCTTTAATCTATTAGCCTACTTGTATGACAGTTAGATACCACTAGTTTTCGTAAGTTGCTTAGTAGTTCCATAACTACATCATCAATCTAATGCTCATTTTTAGTAATTTTAACGTCACCCTGGAAAATATCACATTATTTAGCATTCAATAAAAACTTAATAAATGAAATGATAAATGTAACTTTTATATTAATTCTTATCACAAATACTAGTGTTTAGTTAGCAAGGCAATGAAGATTAAAGACGCACGGTATTTGGTTGTTCCATCACTAAATTATCAGGCTCAGGTCCTTCTATGTTTGCAACATCCTCCTGGAAAAATGTTACATTTTTCAATTTTCTTCTATATATTCAGTGTAAAAGAAATAATGTTTTTTAAATTCCTTTTTATCCTATCATAGTCCATCGTATTATACTTACACACTTTAGTTAACCATCTACTACATAAAACACACAGTTAGAAGATTTAAAATACGATTTATTGTATAAAGTGCATTACGAAACAATTCAGTTCTTGTCCTTTCTCGAACTAATAAATTCCTTTCAAAGTGCCTGGAGCAAAGTCGAGAGTAGGCTCCCAATTTTTGTTACCGGTTGCTAAAACTCATTTTCTTTTTATTTACGAATCAATTGGGAAACTGACAAATAAAAAAAACATCAAGATGAATAAATTTGAATGACATAATAACCACAGGTATATTGACACAATGGTGAATATGTAGTATGATACATTAGGTACTCTCGCTGTTGTAAGCGATGAGGTCGTACCTTAGGTAATTATAAACTTTAGCTGGCAACATAGGTTTGAGGTTATAATATCGTTAATAATGATAATATAATTATAATTTATAGACCAAAATGACCGTGAACATCGCTTTAATTAATACTTCCATGTAAATCGTGATTCAGAAAGTTATTTAAATACATATTCATGAAATAAGTTTACCTACGTGTGAAATGTAATGCCTTAAATTTTTCGTTCACTGCGGCTTTTACAGCCCATAACACTGCACGAAATTATGATAGGGTATAAAATCAAATAATTTTCTAACTTAAAACGTACAATTATCGAGATTTATTTGCAAATAAATTTTAAACAAAATAATAAACATTAAACACTCCTTGACAGTTGCAATGTCTGCCATTAAATTTAATGCCAAACAGCTTGTTTGATGGTAAGGGAATAAGGACAACAATATAGTAGCTATATCTCTTTCTTACAAGTGCTAATATGATATATGCGTCCTTTGTTTTGAGAATGAAACAAAACATATCACGCTGTCTATTGGATTCTCTGTCTACGCTCTACATCCTCTCGATGCTGTCAGAATGTACCTCATAAAAAGGTGACCATACATAGAGGCTGCATACTTTAGTACAGAACGAAACAAATTATAAAATAATCGAAATGTACGAGAGGTCTGGAGAAATTTTTCGTTACACGAATTATAAACCCTAAAGTTCTAAAACTTTTTGCGTAATGTGCTCAATGCGGATGCAATGCATTGGCCTTGTGAAAAGCTGTAATGAAGGTGATGATGATGAAATGTAATAAATAGCTCTGATTTCTTCTACATGAATTTCCGAAAATGCCTTGGGACTGCAATTGCGCAGTCACAATTTGTTCAACCGCAATTTTAAGCACATCCTGCGGGGTCCTATATTGGCCACAATGTCTGTCTATGGAGTAACCGGTAACCTAGTAGTGCGAATGTGCTCAGAGTTACCAGATTTAGCAGGTAACTACAAATCTGCAGCAATGCAAAGCAGAATTACGACTTTAATTATTTTTTTTCTAGATTTCCACACTACAATTTTCTCCTGTATCGTGGAGGCAGTTTTTTACAAGAACAAACATCCAGAACCGGAAATATTATTTGTAGGCCATACAAATACTTGTTCTATGCGGGATTCGAAACCGCGGCCCTAAGCGCCGCTTATTACTTATTACTAAGCCACTGTACCACGGATATAAATACCATCAGCCTAGGCTGTATGGTCTAAGACTTTTGCCTGCCTTAGTTGGCAAATCGTAAAAACAACAAAAATGTCAATCGAAATGTCAATGACGTCACGTCAACTGCAGTCGCGTTCTCATTATTTTTATTTCGTTTCGCAATTTCCAGAATATCTTCCAATATCTTCTCCGTTTTAGGTTTAAGTATTTAAAAAAAAAATCTTATTACTACAAACAACACGGAGGCTACTGTGATGGATAACCAGTACTATTACAAGTTGATGGCCAGCTATCTGTCGAAACGTAACTGTGACGAGTCTTTTATGCGTTACTTTTTTGGCAAAAACTCGACAAAGAAAACTCCTGAGGAGTTGGAGCGAGCGGATGAACGCAAGCGGCGCCTGCAACGAGAACGTTCGCGGCGGTATCGCGCGTTGAAGAATGCTCGGCGACAGCATGAGAGCGGTCGCGACGGAGCCGACGATGCGCGGGGCAAGCCACGGCAAACGCCTGAAGATGAGCTAAGTGACGCTGATGAACCACCAACACTGTGTGATCTAACGTACGACGACAAGTGGCGAGAGCCAGGCGCTTCTTCCGATTGTGCTTCCGACGATAATTCGGCGCATTCGTCATCAGAGCTCAAAGAAGCAGCATTATCTGGTAACGTGTCCCTCAATTTGAAGGAGTTTCTTAGCTCTCCAAACGCAGAGTTAGATTACCCAACAGTACACAGCCTCATGTTCCACTGGCTGCAAACGTAACATTCCCATATTTTACATTTTTCGCCTTTTAACATTTGTTCATACAATATGCAAATTGACACACTTAAATCCTACAGTATTGTCAGCTCTATTTAAAAATTAATCAGATTCTACCTTTGTTCTAAAGATATGAATGAATGTGTCTGTTATCTAATCTATTATAAAATTGTCTCACACATATCAAGAGTTAGGGTTGTTGCTTCTGTACAACAATGACATCATTTCAAGCTAAGAGAACCGTCCTGCAATAATTAATAGAGCAAAGTTATGTACTTTAATTATTTAGGTTTATGTAATAAGTTTTGAGTGAGCCACATCCAATGTCATTAATATTGGTGACGTATAGGTTATTGAATGATTGCTGCATTTTCTATCTATATTACATATTTAGCAAATGATGAATTAGTGAAACCACATGGTGCATTGCCGTCCGCCGTACTTAGATAGTGCAGTTGCAGTGCCCTTCAACATACACTACTCAATCCTGAAATGAATTTATTGCTGGTAATGCTAGATTTAGCTCCATATCCTCTCCATTGTATTACACTTCTAAGACTGCTTTATGTCTAGATCCATGCATGGTGATGCAATTAAGCTCCTATGTAATACAGTACTACCACTTTAATGTGTTGTATGGCTTTGCTCTAAAGTTGTGAAGGAATTATTAAATATTTTTTATTTTGTCAACCAATGACATAAACTTTTATGGTTTAAAAAATATTTTGTTAACATACTTTGCACTAAAACTGCTATTAAAATGTACACTTGAGTACAATAATACATGCATACTGCTTGCATGTATTTTGAGTAAACCTGGTATATGTTAGTTATTAGAATATTCCACTAGACAATAAGTTGTTGTTAAGTTGCCATATCCTAATATTTAGATACTCAACTATACATATTATATATGCATATAGAAATTATAGAGTATATATACCTATAGTTTGTGATACAAATGAATTTACATTTTGTGTGAAATCTACAATCTTAGTTGTAATGTACTTAGAATAAGTTAAGTGACATGGGCATGTGGAGGGTACAAAAGGAACCTCTGCTGCTTGCCATATCAGTGCATTGTCCATTGCACAACATTCCTTTAATGCAGTCCACAATGATTTGTATTTAGTACAGCAGTAAATGTTTGGATTATCATTTTGTAGTCTTGTGCAAGTTTCAGTAATTGCCTGGCTAGTAAAGAGGTTGCTATGCCATGTCCTTTGCTATGAAACACTTAGATCCAACCTGAACTTAAATAACAAGTGTAAATTTGACTGCTGCTGTGCTTTCATACAAGTTAAATAATGCATTGTCTCAAAATATTGTTGTAGGAATTACATTGGATCTCTTATTCTTTTGCCTTTATAGTTGGTATGTTTAGTTCATAAGCCTTAAAAATTTCTTCCAGTTTATCATGATATAATCATTTGATGACTAAAATATTGCATTTAATGAAATACTCATCTTGCGGATGTGCTCTCTTATGTTTTTCTGATCTAATATTGACTCAGCCATCCATGTCATTTAGACAATGTATACAATATGTAATACAAATTGAAGTAGTTATTATTAATAACATTTGATACATTGTTTCATAGCGTAACGACCCATGCATCCAACGGCTTCACCCACCTGTCGGTGGGGGAATTCATCTACCAGTTGCCCCACTGCTTTATACTTTGTCTAATTCATCTTGATGTATAAAAATTACGTGTCACATTGTTTGTCAGCAATGAACTCCTAAACTACTGAACTGATTTCAAGGAAATTTTGCACACTGAGTGCAGTTTGGTCCAACTTGAGAGATAGGATAGCTTTTATCCCCATAAGTGACCCTCAATATTTTTTATAGAACAAAGGGTTGTCGGAGAGGTTATTTACGTGGTTACTGCAGCTATATTAATAGTATAGTTGTAGCACGAATGGGTCGGCTCGACCGGTGAAGGACCACACTCTCACAGAATACCAGTGTAAAATAGCAGCTTAATGCTGCTGTGTTTCGTATGGTGAGTGTAGAGAACCGGAGACCCTTTTTATTGGAAAAGAGGCATTCTATCTTAGTCCTCACGGCTGACAACGCATCTGCATTTAAATTCGCAAACGAAGATAGATGTAGATGTCTATGTGCCACAGCAACCACTTACCATCAGGTGGACTGTGTGCTCGTTTGTCACCCTTATTCTATAAAAAAAAAGAAAACAACGTCTTCCTGGCCAGCTAGTATCTATATAATTAAATGCCACATGTATGAAAGATGATCACTTGAATACATCTGGACAGATTTTGATGAAATGTTTTGTGTTTGGGTGGGTCCTTGGATGTTTTAGATTCAGATTCATAATTAGACACGGTAGGTGGCGCTGTTGTCGAGATCCAGAAATCATTTGTGCTATGCCAAGGCGGATCGCTAGTATTATATAAATGTCGCCGTTTTCTTCATAGGTGCATTTGTATTTTTGACAAAGTAAACAGCCTACGGTAATGCAGTGGGTGCATGGGTAAACATGTATTCCCCCTACACTCACTTGTGCGTGGAGCCGGTTGGTTCATGGGTTGTCATTTGTTTTAAACGACTAAAATATGTTTGTTTCATATTTTTTCACTGTTACTTGTAATTTGAATATACATGGCATGTTTTTCGACATAAACTAGATGTATCTAGGTGTACCTAGATAGCATTCATCTGATATGCCCATAGTTCTTAGTTTATGCTTAAGTTTATTTTCTTATGTGGGTTATTATTTACCCACACGATAATTCTGTAAGAATTGTAGAGTAAAAATGTTTTTTTTGCTTACTCATCTACCAACAGCATCTGAACAGAACTATTTGTGGTGTAACTGCAAATAGTCATGAGATACAGATATTATGCAGCCTTTTAAGGCACTCCTGTGAGGTTTGGAATAGAAATGCATTCAAAATTCTACGTTATGTATTTTAAAGAACCTATATAATAAGGACCTAATAATAAATATATCACTTTGCTTCATGTTTCAACTGAGAGAAACATGTTCAGAACAAATCTTAGTTTTATGCAAAGGCTGATAATCAATAATTAATGATATCAGATGTAATGGCCTTGAGGTGAAAAATCGTTATAATGTTTTGCTATCACCTCGGGGCCGCGTGCCTTCGACAAAATGTAGCATTAATACCTATTGCATAAATATAGTTTAGGTACTGTAAGCTAGTGCCATATTAAAGAGCTTCCTATTTTTAACTGATCTTTTAATTGTTAAATATATCCCTTTCGAGAATTTTCCTTAATGAATTTTGAAGGCAAGGGGGCAAACGAGCATGCGGCTCATCTGATGGCAAGTGACTACCGCCGCAGCCCATGAACAAACTGCA
Organism: Parnassius orleans; assembly: GCA_029286625.1. Lineage (NCBI taxonomy): Eukaryota > Metazoa > Arthropoda > Insecta > Lepidoptera > Papilionidae > Parnassius > Parnassius orleans. The sequence continues at coordinate 886,764 of JAGSMP010000178.1, forward strand.
ACACCAGGCAAATTGGAGGCCTTTTAAAAAAGAGAAGGCTCTTTTCTTGAAGGTCCCTAAGTCGTATCTGTCCGGTAGTTGATTTCACAAGGAAGTTGTGCGAGGAAGAAAACTTCTGGTAAATCGTACAGTGATGGACCGCCAAGCATCCAGATGGTATGGGAGGTATTACGAGTTTTGTAGCGATGTGCGATGGTGAAATTTAGCGGCAAGAATTAGTCCGAACAATTCCTCTGAGCACTTCCAGTGGTAGATGCGACTTGTCTACTTGAAGCTCAGTTCGGACTACGCTATAATATTTAATATATATCAAACTAGCTGTTCCCCGCGACTTCGCCCGCGTGTAATTTAGGGTTTTAATTATGTTGCGCGGAACGCTAATTCTTTTTCTAAAATATAAGTAGCCTAAGTTTCTCCTTATAATATCAGCTATCTGCCAGTGAAAGTCCCGTCAAAATTGGTCCATTCGTAGATTATCCGAAACAAACAGACAGACAAAAACTTTTAAAAATTGTGTTTTTGTTATAAATACCGTATATACTTTCATATGCATTTAGTAAATAGCTGTTATTTTAACATTACAAACAGACACTTCAATTTTATTTATTTGTATTGATATATGGCACCACAATATCGTTCTGCATTCATTTTTGTCGACAGGTTCACACTACGCTATACTATAAAGTATTTGATTGCTTGCTAGCTTATGAGACAAAATGCTATACTATATATTCGAATGGTACAGCGTAGTCTGAACAAAGCTTAACACTTAAAATTCGTAGATGGCAGGACCACAAAACATTCTACTCTCTAACGAGAGCTCAGTATTGAGTATATATTGAGTTTTGTGGTAGATTTCAGAAGGTTGGTTATATATAATTCATTTTAACATTATATTACTTTCATTCCATACCTTACTTCAATCTTTCACCAATTAATATTTACTACAAAACAATAACAATTATTTCACTAAGAAAAAAGGAAAAGTTGCAGTGCATAGACGTCCTACTGCTGGACACGGACGGACGGAATTTCTGAGCGTTATAGAGCAATTAGTCCACTGCGCTGCATGTAGGTTTCCTCACGACGTTTTCTTCACTTCGGGGGCACGTGATAAACATAACTGAACGTTGCATATTAACTATTTCTTGTGCGCCGGCGGGGATCGAACCTGGGTTGCTCTAATTACATTGTCTATACTGGGTGTAATTGACCTGCCAAACGTGGCGAATAGGGCAAATTCTCCCTATTGTTGGACGTTTAGCCCTTCAATAGTCCACAGGTACCTAAACACTTAAAACTAGGTTTAGCTGTAAACTATTGATTGACTGAATAAAGAAAGCGTACTACGAGTATAGTTATAGTAGGTACCTACGATTGACTGCCTTCCACGCGACTGCATTTTAAAAAAAGTTATTTTTTTATTAAAATGTATTAAGTACGGAACCGGATCCGGAAACAGCATTATCTCAATTACGTTGTAAGAATGGGATCGATTCTGTGGTCGTCAGCCTTTTTAGTTCACAGAAGGACATATTATTAAATTATATAGTCTTATTCAAAAATTTGCAGTACCTATTCAGTATTATGCAGTGTAGTGGCGTAAGAAACAGAAACTTTTTTTCAATATAGATTATGAATAATACTTAATCAGTCACTCTTTTGTTTAATTACCACTGGTTCGGAAAAAACGTCTGTACTGGGAAGAACCAGCAAGAAACCCAGCGGCTTTAAAAAAAATAACAGCTTACAATCATGTATGTTACACAATTAACAACACAATACAAATTAGAAATAGCTTGGTAGCGATCACCTCATTCCCAGGGGTTATTATCGTCCATAAATTTCTTAATATTATAATAACCTTTTTATTTAGTTTTTGAACTTTGAGCAGGTCAAATTTTATATATTTTCTGGGATTTTGTTGTAAAAGCGTATGCATCGCCCTAAGAATGAATTACTGACGCGGTGGAGTCCAGTAACTGGTACTACTAGCTTGTGTCTGTTCCTAATGTTTACAGAATAAATATCACTTATTTTTCTAAAACTAGTTTTATTTTTGTGTACGTACATTACATTTTCATAAACGTATTGAGAAGCCAAAGTTAAAATATTAGGTCCTTACATATGAAATTAGCGTTTTGTCGTACTGACCACTTTGATCTGAAATATCTCCTCTTTGGTTAAGAATTCCAAATTCAAATTTATAAATTCATTTAGCTGGTACATTTGAGTTTTGAAAACAGTCATTCATTTGTTTTTTCCTCATTATTTTATTCTTTGGCGTCGCTTATTACCGCACAATGGAAAACGTGAAATATCGGTATATTTACGGGTACGAGTTCTACCGTGGCACCAGTGCTGCAGAAACAGTTCGAAGGATTAATGATGTGTACGGCGCTGGTGTCACAAAAGAAAGCACGGTACGTTTTGGTTTCAACGTTTTCGTGAAGACGACTAGAAGAACCCTGGAGACCCAGCCAAATCCTGCCCTAAACGAAAATTGACTCAGAAAAAGTTACTTGTGAGTGTTTGGTGGACTAGCGCCGGTGTCGTTCACTACAGCTTTTAAAAGCTCGCCAAACGATTACGGCAGATATCTATTATCAGCAACTGCAAACCATGAAGGAAGAACTAGCTGCTAAACAACCGAGATCGGTCAATCGCTCTAGGCCACTGCTGCTTCACGACAACGCAAGACCACACACTGCACAACAAACAACCACTAAGTTAGATGAGCTACAATTGGAATGTCTGCGACATCCACCGTACTCCCCGGACCTTGCTCCAACAGATTACCATTTTTCCGGAATTTGGACAACTTCTTACAAGGAAAAATTCAACTCGATGCGGCAGTCCAAACCGCCTTCAAAGAGTTTATTGATTCTCGCCCCATGATTTTTAGTAAAGGGAAGAATTATGAACTATCTATGAGATGGCAAAGTGCATAGATAACAACGGTGCATACTTTGATTAATTAAATATATTTTACAAAAAAAAATGATTTTATATTCCTCCCGTACAAAACGACAATTTCATATGTAAGGGCCTAATATTAATTTCCTTAAATTTTTGTCGCAGCGACTCGACTAGGCTTTAAATCATAGATTAGGTACTCTTATAGCCCGCTTCTGTAAAACAAATATAATTTAGAGTCATTCAGGGTAACTGAGCGCAGTGGGTTAGTGAGCGCAGCGAGTGTATCTCCCGAACGGGGAACGGGGGGGAGGTTTTTGTTTAGGTCGAAAAGTGACGCTAGAGTGCCCTGCTAGTCGCGACTTGTCTCTGTGGCGGCGATTGATGAATAACTTTTTTTTCATAAAAAACAGTATAATATATGTTTAAATTCGTAGTTTTTTGTTTAATGGAAAACAGTGCATCATCTACGTTATTGATTTCACAACGGTAAGTTGTACTTTCTTTGAATAATAATGTGTTTACGCTACATTTATAAAAAAGTTGATGTTATATTTGTTTTCAATTTATTTTATGAGCTTTTATTTGCAATTTGGTGTTCTAGGGAAAGTGTGCGCGGGTAAGTGTGCGCATGCGTACACTTGCCCCCTTCGGTGTTATTTTCGTTCGTACATTGTTTTATCGAGAGGCAGGGTTTACTAACACTTTTATTTTATTTTTCAGTGTCTCATCACCATGCCGCGAAATTATATAAGAAAAAGACCTGAACTTGCATCGGTCACTGAAGAACAAATCTCTAGAGCCAAAGCACTCATTGAGCATGGAAAGAGCAAAAGAGCTGCTGCAAGTGCCATTGGTATTAGTGTCTTGTATTCGAAATCGACATCATCGTCTTGTAGAGGAAGAACAAAGTTTTCTATGGCCTCGACCTCTACGACAGTAGAATACTTTTGTCCTCTATGTAAGCAATAATATACAGAGCCAAATACTGAAGAATGGAGTCAGTGCATGTATTGCAAAGACTGGTGTCATGAGTATTGCACTGCGTATGAGAGAGGTGTTTTTGGTTGTAATAATTGTATTGATGATTCCTAAATTAATATTGTTACTAATACATTAGACAATCCCAACTAAAATATGTTGATCTCTAAATATTAATAATTTAATTTTAATTGTAATCCAAATAAATGTTAAGTTTATTTTATTTTATGAGAAAATAGTTATTTTTATGCAGACTAATAACTAATAAAAATATTTTCTAAGTGGCATTACAATAAAGAACATTTATTCATGAATATTGTGTATATTTTGATTAATCCAAGGAATGCGCTTACTCACCCCATATGCGTATACTTACCCCATCACAGTTACCCGCATTGTGGGTCAAGTGAGCGCATTTCGATTTAATGTAATAAAATGCTTACAGAAAAAAAAACACCAAGGTTTCTATTATTGTTTTTATTTCAATTTAAAGGCTACTATGTGGTTTATCTCAGAGCCGTCTTTTATATTCCTAACTCTTTTATTTTATGCGTAGTGAACTAATATTTACCAAAGTGCGCACTTTTGACCCGAATGACTCTTAAGTGTCAGTCGCGTGTCCCCATATCAAAATACCATACGACATTATGCTATGAAAATAGCTAAAGTAAACTAGTCTAGCTGTTTCAAAACTGGTAAGATTTCTTATTATATATTCTTTTATATTTTTTACAGCATATGCTGCAGAACTAAGTTTGCTTGCTAGTTTTGATATATGGGGGCCCCATTGAAGCTTCGTGTCTAGTATGATTTCAAGAAAAATGGTGGTATCGAAAGACTCAGTTCCTCCCCATTTAAGATTAAATTAGTACTCATTCGTCATATTTTAGTAATTGTCGTTTTAATTTGAAAATTAAATAAGTGTTATCAGCAAATAATACTATATCATGGTTATCCCCTACTATGTAAGGTAAGAATCTACTACCCCATAATATCATCCCGTGGGTGTTGTAATAGGCGAAGGAGAAAATGAATAGGTGGTGGGCAACGGCATCTTCCTGATAACAGCTCCAAACAATAAAAAACTGCGGTTGCTAACCTGCCCGCCAAGGCTGGCAACTATCGCAAATATCTCCCCATAAGAACAGCCGCCATTTACTGTCGACCCCGCAATTCCTGGCTTTGGTGGCGATGACTAAGGTAACAACGGAGCAGGGTGCTAAGAACTTTCGGCGGAGTTTCGGTTGCCAGTTGCCATTTTTGACGATTCGATCTGGTAGCATTTAACCTGGAATTGTGAAGTTGGAAAAATAAAAAGGATTAGATATATCATAATATTAATTAGGAATCTGAGATTCGGAGAGTGTTAATGAAAGAGTTAATTCTCGAAGTCAGCAAGTTGTTTTATCACTGGTAGGGCGACCATCTGTCCCAAGATGTCGGATTTATTGTCCACAAGGCTCTCATCAGTTTTTTACTTTTAATTTTTCAAGTATGCAGCTGCTGCCTATATTTTGATTTAATTTCCCGCTGTCTTGCTTTACTACCCATGGGAATTCTTTTACGTCGTCCAATATGGTATTGAAATAAATGTAGTTACACCACCCCACCCCCAATTAAATTCCTGCATTTTTTTTATAGTATAAAAATAAGGGTGACCAACGAGCACACAGTCCACCTGATGGAAGTGGTTGCTGCGGCCCATAAACATCTACATCTATCCTCGATTACAAATCAAAATGCAGATGCGTTGTCACCCGTGAGGACTAAGATGGAATGCCTCATTTCCAGTAAAAAGGGTCTGCGGTTCTCTACACTCACCATACGAAACAGCAGCGTTAAGCTGCTATTTTACGCTGATATTCTGTGAGAGCGTAGTCCTTCCTGCCCTATACATATATATTACTTGGTCTATGGTCCTTCCCTAGTCGAGCGAGCGAGCCCTTATTACTGGAAATGAAGCATTCATCTTAGTCCTCAACCAACAACGCATCCGCATTTGATTAATTGAAAATAAATGTAGGTGTGTATTCGCCACAGGCCACTGCATCCACTTACCATCAGGTGAACTGTGTGCTCGTTCGTCACTAGTGGCGGATTATCCTTAAGGCAAACTAGGCACGTGCTTATAAGGGCGCGAAGTTACAAATGAGCGCGCTCGAGTTTTGAACGAAAAATAATTAAGTAAATACCAACTTACTTAAAATCTACACATACCTACATGAAGTCACATCTATTCCCCGGAGGGAAAGGCACAGAGACCACAAATTTACACATTCTATCCCTCTTGCTTTATGTAAACTATAGTTTATTTTAATTACTTAAGTAGATATAATTTATAATATATCGCCGCAAGAGTGGCGCTGATGAGGTGCTAGCCTAGGGCGCTATCGACATTTATTCCGCCTTTGTTCGTCACCATTATTCTATAAAAACCAACACCAGGGCTGCGGGATTTGGGTACAGTCAAATGGTTTTCTACCATCAGTCGTTTGTCAGAACTACATCAATTACCTACAGCATAGTACACGACGTAAGTGTCATTTGGAAAAGTTTAGCATATAGTCTCCCTTACACGCCAATGATTCTTAAAAAGCAACATTGATTTAGTGGTAAGCTGCTAAGCATTCTAAGCAACTTGCTTAATGAACTATTATTAGTATCTGTGTAGTGTAGAATTAGTGTACACATTAGTTTTTATCAGAATGTATTAGGACTGAATCTACAGTATTTAAATCTTGATTAATATAATACGCCAGCGGATACCCGGCTTCTGCGGTTTATTTGTTGGAAAAAGAAACATAAATCTATATACCTATCTAAAACCATTATATATATATATATATATATATATATATATATATAACACTAGGTTTTTAAGCTCTATATATATATATATATATATAGCTTAAAAACCTAGTGTTCGGACTGCACACACCGCCATTCGACTACTGTGGTGAACTAATCTTTTCACAAGCATTTCTAAGCATACTTACTAATGTTACGAGAGTATTACTAATGTTAAATAGTGCTACTAGTATTCTTAAAAAATATATATTAAACGCCTCGTTGGTTTATTGGTTGTAAATGTGACTGCTGATTAGGTACTAACCAGTATATGGTACGGACTCGGGCCGAAATCAGTAGGTTTTTCATTCAAGAAATCCTCCGTAGCAGCCCGGAGTCAGAAAGAGGGCGGTGTTTTACCCTCGTGCCTCGGAAGGCATGTAGAGGTGTTGGTCCTATCTATCATGATCCGCCTGATCTCTCTACTTTTGTGTCTGATTGCTGTCCCATAGGACTACACGAATGGGGGTATAGACAGTGCACCTGTCCTCGCACACTCATGCACTATAATTCTATCCAACGCAGATGGCACTTTCGATTAGACTGTTCGCCGTGACCAAAATTCGATAAGGGTATAAATAAAATATATTATATAGTTCTTTTTAAATATATGAATAACAAGTTCACAATTTTGACAGTTTTTATAAATATTTCTAGTTGTTGCAAAATACACTCCCAACATGACAACGATGCACAAGAACTGCTATTACATTAAAACATGGTGTAACAGAAAAAAGTCTGTTGATATTTATCATTATAATGTATTGTGTATAAATTATATGTTAGCAAGATACATAATAATATATTTATTACATAATAATAAAATGTTAGGTCACCAATAACCACATTTGGTTAAACTAACACCCACGAGAACAACTGTTCAATGTCAAGCGCCCACAAGCTGTTTATGCTATCATGTTTACCAAAATATTAAATGAGCCTCTTTCCATAAATATATTGCACAAATTACATAATTTATGAAAATAATATAGAATTTGAACGCAACCGAATTTTTATAGTAAAACATGGCATACTGTTAAATGCATTTTTATATTTGGAATGAAAAATTATAACAAATAAATATAACTCCACACACTTTCCCAATTACTTTAAAATTGTTATACTTTAAACTAGAGATGTTACGGAGGTTCGATTCCGATTCCGAAAGTTCGGAACTTCCGATTGATTTTGCACCTTCGATTCCGATTTCGGTTCCGTTAAATTTTAATCGGAAGTTATATATCGGAGATCGATGCACAGTGGTGGCGGCGGCCGCGATCAGCGTTTACAAACAAGTTTATACTTGTCGCCCCGGGAACCTCCCTCCCCCCGTGCCTTCTGTCGATTACTCTTTAATTTGATGTTTTGTTTCGTATTTGGCAATTGGCATGTTGTGCGTTCGCGCTTCATTTATACTTATCAGAGGTTTTAATTAGTTTTAGTAATGTTTTATTTGACGTGTATCAAATTTATTTGAATTGGACAATGAAGCCAAAATCAAGTGCCATTTGGAAATATTTCAGTTTCTGGGAATACCGCAAAGTGTAAACTATGTGAGAAGATATATTCACGTAAGGACTACTTAGTTAAAAAGTTATTTAAAGTCTGTGCATGCCACTGAATTCGAAGAATTCAAAAAATTTGAAACTGAAAAGAAAAATACAGTGCAATAGACCTGCCCTTAACACATCACCTCCGATTCCGGTTCAGATTTCGGTTACGGTTCCGACAAACAAAATTTAAAAACTCCGCTTCCGAATTCGGTTCCGATATAACCACTTCCGTAACATCCCTACTTTAATCTTGTATCACAGCCATAATACAATGTTCTTTTTAATAAAAAATACATCTGCGTATTTATAAACTAAAATACATAAACAAGCAGTAACTAAAGTAAATTATAAGTTAATGGTAACAAATATCAACTTGGTCTAACAACAAAAGGTTGAGCGTTAAATTACTTATTAAACTATTTCTCAATGCAGTTAGAGCATTAATTATAATTTATACTACAGTTAATGAATTCTGTGTGGTAAAGAGGCAGCCGCCCAACTGGAAACCCTCACCGTAAGCGAAGCGGCGCCGAGAATTCTTGCGTTTTTTTTTACACTGTAAAAGTTAATAAGGTGAGTTAATTGTTGCGGCGCGTGCGGTTTCGTGTGAGCGCAGCGCAGTGCGCGCAGGCGCCGAGCCCGCGTGGGCGCCTCTGCCGCTCTCTAACAATCGTGACCATTCGCACAGCCGCCGTGACGTCCTCTAATATGAAATCCTGCGCCATGTTCAAAATCACCTATGTGTCCAGAAAAAAAAAGGTATCGATTGAACTATACCAACATACCCATTTATAAAACATTACGCATAAATAATTATTCATGCCCACATCTAATCATCCATAGGTGAAATGCTTCAGTCTAATTTTTTTAATTTAAATATTTGTTAATTGTGTTCACTTTTGAGTACATTTTTAACAGACTCTGCTAATGGAAACCTTAAGTTACCATTCGGCTTTGAATCACAAACTCCAGCAAAGTCATCCGCATTTAGTGAGTATAACATTGCACCCCTCAACCTATGTTCTTTTATATATTTGGCTTTCTCCGTCACACTTTGTGGTGTATCAAATGACACCCACTCAAGGTTTTTGTAAAGATATGGTACTCTTGCATCAGTATCTTCCACTACGGTAACTTCACTTTTGTATTTTTGTATAAATTTACATATATCTGGATAATTTACAAACTCTCCCAATGCACCAAACCCGGAAGCTGGGCTGCCTACTCTTGCATTATTTGCATTTACTAATGTAAAAGAGTGGCCATATGTAGGTATTCCAACTACAATTTTACTCCGATCTAACCCTTTACTCAAGTACATTTGTACTGTGTAGTCAATATTTAATGTAGCCATATATGTTATTTCAGTGCTTCTTCTATACAATGGAGAATTTAGACCTGTGAATGGAGTATATTTAGTAAAGGAATGGAAATCATATGTCATTATATTCACATAATCAACATACATATTGATTTGGTCAACATCATATGCTATGTCTACAATTGTTTCTGGTGCAGCAACAGCAACAGTCAACAAATAATTTCGTTTTTCTCTTATAAATTCCTTTCTTATTTCACGTAGCAACTGTGAAAAATGTTGACGTTCACGTTTATCCACATTATACACCATGGGGAACTCCCAGTCTAAGTCGATGCCATCTAATGTATAATTTCTCAAAGTACTCTTAATACTTTTAATAAAGGTTTTTCTTGAGGCATGATTAATAACCATGTCAGAGAATCCATTGTCATTCTTGGCTCCTCCAATAGAGAGCAATACTTTTAATTTTGGGTTTATTTTTTTAAGCAAGACAACTTCAGACAAAGTCTTATATTGTTCACCATCTAAATAAATGTTTTTATTTCTAATTAATGCAAAAGCAACATTAATATGAGTACAGAGGTGTGGGTGAATATTTGATGGAAGTAGTTGGTCAGATGTTTGTGAATTTGGTGTGTTGTAATAACATGAAACAACCTTATCATTTCTGGAAATTTTATCAAACATCTCTTGGTTTGTCTGATTCATGTAATAGAGATAGTTTAAAGAATTTTCTACTGGAATGGGCTTTACTTCTTTCTTATTTATAGCAATATACACCATCAGAAATAATGATATCAACAAAGTTACACCGATTAGTGGCGACAAAAAGATACGTCTATATTCATTTGATCTTTTTTTACCACCATTTGTTTGGATATTTGTTCTATTCATGTTTATGAGTTTTTTATCGTTTCTCTCAGCAGCATTCATAATTCACAATTAATAAAACAGCACTAACAAAAACTACCAAAGCAATCTTATTTACACCCAAGATAATAAAACCACTACGCTATATCAATACACCTTTTTCTTACAAATCACGATCACTGTTTGAATCTAGAAATACTGATATTAGATTTAAATTTTTAAGTTACTTCCTTTGGTTTAATTCTTTATTCAACAAGTTGTTATATTGTTTGTATTTTTTTAGGTCTAACGAAAACTAGGATAACAACAAAGAGTATTAACAATTAACAACATGCATAAATATGTAGCAAGCTAAAATAAAAAACAACAAAGAACTATTCCAATCCATCACAGTTTCACAGCACAATTACTCTATGCGTAAGCATCATATCATATTAGTCTGTGATTACTCTCTACCGAGAGGTTTCAAAGTATACACCATAGACTTAGAATATACTGGCGAATAGACGACCTGACAGCCCGAAAACGCGTGACTAATTTTGATTTGTCATTGTGTGCGTCATAGATTTAGTAACTAACTAACGTTCGAATAGATTGGCAATGCAAAAGAGCAAGAGCATAATTTACGTGTATGTTTGAGCGAGAAAGATAGACTAGACCATTCACGTACACGCTATCAGCCTGTATCAGCCTGGTGTCATTCGTGAACAAAAGAAATCCCGCTTGTATTTGCAAAATCGCAGGTTTTAAAGTGAAAATTAGTGTTTAATAGACGAAGTTAATTATGACTAGGTGCGCAGTACCTAATTATAACTCACCTTAGAAGGAAACACCACATTATTATACATTTTACTCGTAGATACGATTGAAATGTTTAGCTGTCCAAATGTTGTCTTTTAGAGCAGGTAAAAACAATTTGTACTTCAATAGATAGGAAATATTATCACATTTTATAATAATAATCATCTCAATGCAAACCGATTGAATTTAAAATAATTACAAATACGTGAAATTCTGCTAATTTTAACCTCACTTTTGTATAGATTGACATTATCGATAATATCTTATCGAAATGTTCTTAACAAGCAAAGGTATATACTTGCATGCAGCCTTATTCAACTTAGTAATACTTTTTTTTTAATTTGTAGGTTACCGTAGTTAAATATTCTTCTAAACTTATGAAAAATTATTTTTTAATAGAATTAGGGTGACAAACGAGCACACAGTTCACCTGATAGTAAGTGGATGTTGTGACAAATTTTCACAAAATATTGATATTCGACAAAAAGGGTTGAAAATTATAAATAGAGAAGAATTGGTTCCCAAAAGAAAATAGTCGACTATATGCAGCAAGTACTTTGAAGAAAAATGTTTTCTCATAGAGATGCCCACTGTGTAGTGGCGGTGTAAGAATATATCCACTACCCCATATCATCCCGTGGGTGTCGTAAGAAGCGACAGAGGGAAACAAATCAGGAGATGGGCAGCAGCGGCTTCCTTATAACGACAAAAAAACGTGTGTATGTACTTATGTACGCACGTAGGAAGTTATAATTTTTAGCGTAACAAAACAAAAATAACTACCTTAAATTTAGTTATCAGTTCCCACGAAAACTTGAGAGACAGTTAACCAATGAAGTTGTCGCTTTGAGGTGTCAGTGTGCGCACGCATCGTAACAACTTCATGGTGTCGTTTTTGGCTGTCTGTGTGCACGCGCATCATAAAAAATTCACTCGCATCATTTTTCCCAGACGCCCCAAAAGAAGTATAACTTCAAAAATACAAAAGCTGCGGTTGCCAACCGGTTTGCCAAGCGTAGCAACTATGGGCAAACTATGGGGTAAGCTATGTTCAGCAGTGGACTTTAATAGGTTGTAACAGTAACATAGAGGTGCATTAAGGGAAAAACTATAACACATCCAACCATAAACACTTATTAATAAAATTACATATTATTGAAGGTTATTTTATTATAAGAATATTATAATTTATTTATTATAGATATGTACCTGAAAAGCAATAGGTATCTGAATGTTTCGCAATATTCCAAAAATTGACATCGTAGTCTTGTTTAATACCATTTTAGTATACATTTCCTATCGCAATTTGGTTTTACTTTTTTTTTTGATTTGTTGGAAAAAGTGTAAGAATTTTCCGTCACGACCCTTTCTGACGTAGTGTAGACGGCCTTGGCGGCTATAAGGAAGCGAGATGGAATAATATCCATCTCCCTCGCACTTTTTCTTATCTTGCCATGAAAGAAATATTATTTTATTTTAAATGACGCTTCATTTTAATATACGCTAGTAATTCATTTATTTGTATTCGTTAATCAATAATATAATACGTTTATCAATAATAATATACTGCGAAAGAAACTTCGTTCCAACCGAGTGGTCCACGACACTCACGCATGTTTTTTAAGAACAGCATTTCTTTCAGTGAATTTATATTAATAATTTTTAAAGTTTATGTATGAAGTAAGTGGTAGGACTCCATTTCTGTCTGGGAGGTCGTCTGGGTAGGTATTACTCTCTTATCTAGTACCGGTATAAATACAGGCTGTAAGGCATTCCATCTCAGTCCGTATAGGTAACCACGATCTTCTTAGTTTGAAGTTAGATGCAAGTTTCCATGGGCTGCAGTAGCCACTTACCAGGTTGACTGTAAGTGCGTAGGATACTTCAGTTTTATAAAAATATTTTAACTAATAAATCCTAATAAATTTAACATTTTTTATAACATAAGTTTTTATGTGCAGCTTTAAACCCGCGAAATGGCACAATGCTTTTATAGATATCTAATTTGTCTAATTTGTCAATACATAGCGTTCTATAATTGTAACCATCCTTTTGGCTTCTCCGTAGTTGGGTAAAAATATTCAATTACATATATACACGAATATACTGCAATTGGTATCGATAATTATTGTTGAGGCAGGCAATGCATGGTGTAGCACTATTTGCCACCCACACATGCACATTACACGCACACTGGTGTATTTTGATTTTAGTCTCACCCTAATCACTTCATTGCCAATCTATACTATACTATATCTATGGGGTGCGTTAGCTAGTGATGTACATTTTACTTACAAGGACTATCGAAAAATGATTGTTAAGGAAGCGGTAAAAATATTTAAAAAAATGTTTAGTGAACGAAATTGAATAACTTCAAAAATTAACTGAATTTTTACCATGATAGTTCTAAAATAATTAAAAAATATTCATATAACATGTTCCTGGGAATAAGCTGAACCTACCTGCCTTTTGTTGGATTTTAATTCAAATGTATAAAAACCCAGGTGACTTTTTTACCGATAAACTTAAATAAAACTCCCCAAGAATCAAATCGGAAAGTTGTATTTTCGAGCTACGATTTTTGGAGAAAAATATATACTGCCATGGACAGTTTCCTCGGAATTTCTTTTTTAACATATTGTTAATATAAATAGATAGATACTTAACTAAGTATATACCTATTTATATTTTATAAAATATTTTGATGGGGAAATAAAAAATGGAGACACGGAGTACATAATGGCTGCATTATTTTTCATATAAGTATTACTTTTGATAATTACAAACATTTAATAATTAATAATTAAATACATTATAGAAGTTTATTTTAACATTCGACTTAATATGAATATGAATGTAAACTTAATAATTTAAGTAAGGAAACTTGTAGGAATCAGTTAAATAAGATTGATCTGTTTAAAGGCCAATATGTTCATCATGCTTCATGTTTATATTCTTTCTTATGTCCCTGAAAAGTACACAGTAATAATAAACTTATTATTATTTTATCTGTATGAATTTTAAAAACATAATGATCTAAACAGAGTAAAGTGGACCAAGTGTCTGAGGATACAGATGCACTCTCTATTCTCTCAATCTCGGTATGTTAAGAAAATGGTCACTCATTCATGGACTGACCACGGCAAGTGCAACTTAATCTCGCAGATCTATTGATCCGCGCAGCTATTACTTAACCACGAGTTCCTCTTCTCTGCGGCTAACGCTGTAGGCGATGAACCACGCTATTTAAGCCCTCAGCACAATGTCGTTGGCCATCAAGCATGAATCGGGCATCGAGAGTTGTGAGTATCAAATACTATGGAATTTATACTAACGCGTCTCATGCGCGGGCGTCTAGTGGCGCTTCAGGAGCATTACTAAATATCTATACCTAACTACGCTAAAAGTTTTATCATTGTGACTTGGGAATATAATCCGAAGCTCCGCTCAACCTCTTGGGGAAAATAGCGTGATGCTATGAATATTGTACTAGTTTGACCGTGAGGCTGTGCGGTTGGTTAAGTAAGGTTATACATTTATTTTGGTTGATAAATAGACACTTAATTGGGTTCATAATGGCTTAAAGAGGATAATCTCTAGATTTTTTTTGTATTTTTGTCTCTATTTTTATCTAAAGTGTGAAAGTTAAATTTTTGAAGTCTTATTATAACAATATTATTCTTACTAGTACAAATACTGTAGAAATGACTCCTTTTAATAAAATTGTTTTTATTCTCTTTTGTCTTTTATACTTCTCAAGAAAATGTTTGCTGCAAATTGTTGAGCTCTTCTTTGGATTCCAACCAACCCGTCCAATTAACCTTAATCATTTTTTCTAATTATAGAATCCAGAAATTAAAGGATTTATTTTCCTGTTGTGTAGGCAAGTCTATCGATTCATTGTACACATTCAAGATAAATATCGACATTAATTTTGATATGGTTGAGTCAATCCCTAGCGTACATGTAAAATGTTTTGTATAAAAATGTATTACCAAATTCATGCAAATTATTAACAACGTGACTTTACTTTGCAAACTATCAAAATTAACAAAATAATTGAAAATATTCTATATTTTAAACAGTATATAACATAAATTTTAACCAAAAATAAACGCGTCATAACATTGACGACGTCTTGAGAATTTACCTGTGAAATGTGCAATTATCAGGATTATTTATATTATTAACACACCAGTCACTCACAGAACAAGTAGCCATTTTGGAAAAAAGTTACTTGCTTAAAAGAACCACTATTACACTGTAAAAAATTACGAAATATCTAAGAGCTGTTTCTTGCGTGCCGACTTGTGCCGACCTGTCATTCAAAATCGGTTACAGAGTCATGAGATTTGGTATCCCTTTCTATCTTGCATTTTTGCCATAAGGAATTTTCTTCTCCTTTGCACACTATGTTGGTGTATACGCCAGTATATTCTAAGTCTATGGTGTACACAAACTAACACAAACACAGTTGAACTACGAACAAAATATTATTTCTTATCTGTGATATTAGTCACTAGTCTGAAAATAACTCAATTCAACTTTTTCGTGTCTAAAAAAAACAAATGACTACAGAACACTATTACCCTACACCTAGTCCGAAACTCAACAGCATTGCATTCTTAAGTACAAGTACACAACCCTTTAGATTTTCGTGTTTCTAGATAATTTGTGTTAGAATTTTAGATTTAGGGATGCGGTCTGAGATCGATTAATTAAAGAATCAATTTTTTGGTCAAATATTTATTTTAATCAATTTTAAACAATGGATCGATCATGCCGCAATGTGACGTACGTACATTTGATGGCTAAGTTATAGCCTAATAAATATGCCTGTAAACCATTAGGAAAAAAAATAAGGGCTGCCTCTGTTTTTGAGAGAAGTGAAAACTCAATGATATATGCGTATACATGTACATAGGCCGCTATACTAAACGTTGCATAGCTCATATAGACTCTCTCGATATATAGATAGCTCTATAGCTCATGCTCGTCAAGTCTCAATGTCAAGGTCATCGGTGACGCCAACCCATTAGTTTTTCCCCTGCCAAAAATCGCTCACCGCGGCTAAAGAAGTTTTCACTTCAAAAAAAGTAAAGATCCAGAAGTGACTTTTTGCACTTTAGTTCCCTGTATTATTGATAAACACACACAAGATTTAATTATATTTATCAAATGTCACTACTACGGTGACTCTTAAACGCGCTTGTGACCATGTTTTGGTAAAACTATACAATATTATAACTCAGATATATTACTATTTACAAAGTATAAATAATATATTATGCAATACGTATTCTTCTATTGTCTTCTGATTCTTCTCTCTTATACGTTTTCTCTTTAATTAAAGTTATAATCACGATAAAATATTTATACCATTGAAATGCATATTTTATTTGTCGTTCAACGTTAAAATATTGTATTGTTGCTAGTAAAATAAAACCACCTGTTATTCAATTATGTTTCCTTACAGTAATTAATTATAGGCACAATACCGGGTGTTTGTGAAACGCTCCCGGAAACAAAGACAGACGATAGTACTAACGATACCTTTGATGATGGGTCAGAAAGAAAATCGATCCCGAGGAAAAAAGTCATATTCTCACGTTTTATTAGCTTTATTCACGCTCCATTATGTTAGTACAGCTAAATGAAAGGATAATTTCGTAAAAAATCATGAAAATACTTAAACATAAAATCAGCAGTGTAATTTAAATCAGCTGACTAGGGTCAATAACCGCGCGGACGCCGAATGCGCGCGGCCCGCAGCTAGCGATCGTACCAATACCTAATAATTTACAATACTTGTCTAAATACCTAACTTATCTACTTAACTTACTATTTTGCCATTGTGCTTGTCTCCACCTAGCCACTTTAATTCGAATTCACAGGTTAAATAAACCAAATACCTGGTTCAATTCCCCGCTAATGAAAAATTTACTTAAATGAAATGTTAACAAGGATAGAGTCATTCTTTTTTATCATCGTGTAGGTATGTTTATTATTCTGATGTATTCAGTTATGTAACTATTCAGTTCAGTTCAGTACTAAGTTATTAAAAAAAATTAGGTATGAAACAGCTTACCGATCTAAATCCTCCGTGGCCTTATGAGATTCTCCAAGACACATTAACATGTTGCCGTATTCACAAGCACTATAAACGTCGCGTACGTTAGTTAGTTAGTTTAGGCATTATTAAAACAAAACAAGAAACACAAAACGTAATAATAACAAGTAATAACAACAAGAATTCAATAAACAAAACGACTGTCGCTCCACGTGGTAGTCAACACGGAACTGTCTCAAAAACTAAAATTAATAATCAATCCCACCAAAACAAATGCCTACCGTGCGTCCTAACGTCCTTGAGGTAAGCACTTTGATCATTTCGCAGACCGTTAAACCGTTACGACGTTGCCAACTTTAATTATCTATTTGTCTATGCCTGCGACTAGTCTTTGTATGGAAGTTAGAAGTTATAGTTGTCATTTTTTAATACAATTAGACCACAGAACACAATTACTCTCTACCAAGAGAAGAACGCCAACTTCATAATAAAAAACGGAAACACGTGTTTATGAGTGTACACTAAAAGCGCTACGGTGGGCGCCCATATAAAACTTTTTTAGCGGGAATTGCAAACCTTTATATTCTGTAACTTTGAACTTTTTATCTAAGGCATATTTGAGTAATTTTGGCTCAAGCCTCACAAACCTATGGGGTAAATACCCATACATTTGAGAGGTTGCACCAAAATTACTCGAATATACTTTAGATTAGTATGTGAGATAAAATAAAACTATAAATAAGTATAGTTATCTAATTTTATTTCCAGGAAGACAGATTGTTTTATAAACTATACATTATTATTGATGTTTTTTTTTTGCTTTTGCACATAATATTTCCACGCTTGTTACTGATATATAACACATGTTATTGTCAGAGAGTTATTCTTCTGATAACATTAACGTAAATTTAAATCAGCAAAATTCTCATGGTGAAAACTTAACTCAGTCCAAATACGTGATCTGAAACAGATACAATTTGAGTCAATACAGTAATAATCCCTACAAATAACGGTCAATAAATTCAAAATGTTTATAGACTTACCACAATATTGTAAGTATAAGTGATCAGATGATTTTGTGCTTTTTATTTGCACAACACTTAACTTACTTTCGATGATGATCACACATCGTGCATAAAATTCCAATTCATTTATAGTCAATATCTTATACAGAGTTAACATCTCACAAAAAATCTTTACTGTATATTCACGACGATATTATGACTGTGTATTCGCCTACAAACGAAAATGAAGTATTCTGAGCCTATAATAACTGAATTTAAGCAAAAATCAATAATAAATATTAAAATCTAAACCTATGAAATAAATTTGAATAAATTTCAGAAAATATTTTCAATATGAAAGACAAACAAATGTCATTTTTTTTCTTCTATTATTTCATGGCTTCTTTTGATAGAATTCTGCTAATATTTAATAATTTAATTTTAATCAATTAATAGGTAAATTAATTGTGCAAATCTCAGAGTAATATGTATGTAAATATACTTTAAAGAGCAAACCAAAAAAAGTTTAACACAGAATTAACATTTTTAGTTTCTTCCGATATAATATGAATTTTTGTATCTAATTTTTAAAATGGCAATCTAAAACAACATGAAGGAAAGAAACAGCGATATTTTTTCTCGCTTTATTTTTATAAGCCCAACATAAACATTGATTGATTATTGTGTGCAGATTTTTCAGCTTTCATACAAAGTTGCATCACCCTGAAATAGAGTATCAATTGTACCCTGACGCAACAAGCAGTTCGTTACTACAAAAATGATATTGAAATTAATAAACGTACCTAATTGGGTTCTCACTTACACAATTATAAACACTATTTCATCGTTATCTTTGATTTTGTACAAGAAAATAGAAATGAAATGGTACGGAATAATTTAATAGTTAAAATCAATTGCAATTATGATCGACAGTTAATTAATCTATCAGAATTAATCTAAAAAATAATTCTTTTACTTTATTTTAATTGACTTTCCGTTATTATAGGTAAATTTCGGTGCAACATGGCAGCATTGCCAACACCAATTCGTTAAATTCTCCGAAAATCCATGTCAAATTCCCCAATTTAAGGACAAAACTTCAACAAATTCCCCTCAATTTTATTTTAAGAAATGAAACAATTTTCAACTTTTTTAAAGTTATTTTTTAACTAACATTTTTATTATTTTTACCGATTTTTTTTCACACTGCACATTTTTGTAATAAGCATGTTACTCCATGGAGTATTTTTAATTCCTTCCCTTGTTGCCATTAAAAGTAACACAGTATCTGCATTTATATGCATGTGGTTCTCTGCTTTAAAATTAAAAAATAAAGAAATGAAAAGAAATAAAGAAATTAAATTATACACAAAAATTACCGAAATAAATCCGAAAATTAAATGTGGTGCAATGAAGATATTTAAAAAAAGGGAGTCATTCGATATTCATAAGTAATCTAATAAAAATGTTAAGATAAGTATTTAGATTTCATGAAAAAAAGGTTTTGACTTGGCCCGGGCTATCCATTTTCAAAATCCCCGCGTTTTCCTCGCATAATACCAATCCCCATAAAATCCCCAACCAACTTTAAATTCCGCGCAATTTGGGGAATTCTTCATATGTTGGCAACGTTGAAATGTGTGCGCTGCCGACTCGTGTCGGCCGAGCGGCGGCAGCACGTGTGTGAAAGGGAAGGGTAGAGTGAGTAGTAATAACTAATGCATTGTTTCGTCAGTTTCGTATTGAGCTAGATAAAAGAGTTCGGCGTCCGCGCGGTTATTGACCTTAGTCAGCTGATTTAAATTACACTGCTGATTTTATGTTTAAGTATTTTCATGATTTTTTTTACGAAATTATCGTTTCATTTAGCTGTACTAACATGATGGAGCGTGAATAAAGCTAATAAAACGTTGTGAAAAGATGACTTTTTTTTCCTCCGGATCGATTTTCTTTCTGTCCCATCATCAAAGGTATCGTTAGTACTATCGTCTGTCTTCGTTTTCAGGAGCGTTTCACAAAGACCCGGTATAAACAAAGTGTCACCTATCTGTAGCTATGTGGCATTTTTGACCGCGCGCACTGCACTGCCGAACGACTATTGGGGACTGACTCTGAATGTAAATACGTATCTGAATTTGTGCACCCTTTGGTTCTATATCTTTTTAAATAAACATATTTGATTAGCTTAGACTTCTCCTATTTTACATATTTACCTTTTAAAATATTCAAATAAAATTTAATTAAAATATAATTGTGACATATTATTATTTAGTAAAATATTGGTTTATCTCTTATGCAAAATTAACAACACAATATAAATAAACATTAATGGGTTCACGTACGGTGAAGTTCCTAAATCAAAGTCGCCGCCGATGGTGCTAAGAGAGCTAGAGGGTTCGCTATAGACGTCCGGTACTTGATTTTAATTATGTTTTCAGTTTATGAGGTTTGTCAGGGTTAAGCTTGAATGTTTTATACTGTTTTTGGATTTCGGAAATGTGTTTTGAATTAATTACGATAAAAATAAAGTGCCTGTGATTTGTTACGCAAGGGCGAAGGGACTGCACTTCCCACAGCGCCGAATTCGTTGTAGAAGTAACTTTGGGTCAATATTCCTATGTAAAAAAGTTAGGTTATAATTTTACAAAAAAATTATTTCTCATAAACTATACCTTTCCGCAAGAGTGGAAGGGTAGGAGAGGCTTCCCATGACCTCTCCCCCTCCTCACACACCTCTCCCACCCCCGTTCAATTTCATCTTTATCGGTGTAACTTGGAGATTTTGTATATATATACTAGCTGACCCGTACCCACTTTGCTGTGCGTCAAACATTTTAACTTGTGATGAAATTATCTTGTTTCGTTCTTAGTACTGAGTGTTTAGGATTTTTTTTCGGAATTTATTGACAAATATTGTTATTTCACATTAAAAAATATTATTAATGACAATCAAATACAGGGTATTTTTGAAACGCTCCCGAAAACGAAGACAGACGACAGTACTAACTATATCTTAGATGATGGGTGAAATATAAAATCGATCCTGATGAAAAAAAAATCATCTTTTCACAACGTTTTATTAGCTTTATTCACGCTCCATCGTGTTAGTATAAATCATCGTGTTAAATAAAACGTTAATTTCATTAAAATAAAACATGAAAATACTTAAACATAAAAGCAGCAGTGGAATTACTGAATTACAATCAGCTGACTAGGGGTCAATGTACGCGCGAACGCCGAATTCGCGCGGCCCGTAACTAGCGATGGTACCACAATACCTAATAATTTACAACACTTGTCTAAATACCTAACTTATCTACTTAACCTACTAATTTGCCACTGTGCTTGTCTCCACGTAGCCACTTTAATTCGAATTCACAGGTTAAATAAACCAAATAACTGGTTCGATTCCCGCTAATGAAAAAATACTTAAATAAAATGTTAACAAGGTTAGAGTCATGCTTTTTATCCATTGTGTAGGTATATTTTTATTCTGATGTATTCAGTTATGTACCTATTCAGATCAGTTCAGTACTAAGTTATTTAAAAAATAGGTTAAATAAACCAAATAACAGGTTCGATTCCCGCTAATGAAAAAAATACTTAAATAAAATGTTAAAAGGTTAGAGTCATGCTTTTTATCCATTATGTAGGTATGTTTATTATTCTGATGTATTCAGTTATGTACCTTTTCAGATCAGTTCAGTACTAAGTAATTTAAAAAATTAGGTATGAAACGGCTTACCGATCCTCCGTGGCCTTATGAGATTCTCCAAGGCACATTAATATGTTGCCGTATTCACGAACACTATAAACGTACGCGTTAGGCATTATTAAAACAAAAAGAAACACAAAACGTAACAACAAGAATAACACGTAATAACAAGTACGTAATACCAAGTAATAACAATAAGAATTTAATAAACAAAACCAATGAACTGTCGCTCGCGCATGCGTGTCCAAAGTCAGCGCGGAACTGTCTCAAAACTAAAATTAATAGTGAATCCGCCAAAACTGAAGCCTACTGCGTCCTAACTAACGTCCTTGCGGTAAACACTTTGAACATTCCCACAGACCGTCAAATGTTATGACATTGCCAACTTTTATTTTATAAGTTTAGTTTCCATATGATCCCTACGACTAGTCTTTCATATGGAATTTAGAAGTTATAGTTGTAATTTTTAATACAATTAGACAATCAATTGTACCTGACGAAACAAGCAGTTCGTTACTACAAAATGATATTGAAATTAATAAACGTACTTACTTGGGTTGGGTTATCTTTGATTTTGTACAAGAAAATAGAAATAAAATGGTATTGAATAATTTAATAGTTAAAATTAATTGCAATTATGATCGACAGTTAATTAATCTAAAAATAATTATTTTACTTTACTTTTATTGACTTTCCGTTTTAATCCTTCCAATACTTTGATTTGAAAACAGGTACGTCAAAACTATTACAAATTACTTGCAAATTTTATTGTAATTGCCTCCTCTAATTCTTATGTCGCTTGCAAACAAATCTTAGTAGGTAAATTTGGAATTCCCATATGTTGGCGCTGACGCGAGGTGACACACAGTCGGCCGGTGGCGGCAGCGCGTGGTACGAAGGGGCGCGACGGGGAATGCTCGCCAGTATTGTTGTGCGCGCACGCTATTGGTTCCTCATTCTTGCCGCGCTTTGAAAAGCGATGTTTCCCAATATACAGTCGCACACACAGCTTTCTATGCACGACGCGCGACGATGTTTTTAAAAGGAAGGAAAGAAAAATTATTTATATCTATTGTTTTATGACTGAACTAGTGAACGAAAAGGTAAATAGAAGGTGAATGGGGAAAATTGTGCAGTAAGTTAAATGTATTGAGGAAGAATACCGAAAAATTACCATGTGGTCAACCTGATGACGGAAACATTTATCATTCGCATTGATGATGATGATTCTGATGAAGTAGCATCCAGTAACACCAACACACCATCGACATCCGGCTTCCATGTTCCATGTTCTAACGGTATAATGGACGGCGTGTCACCCTTAACAAGTTTTCTTGTTACAAACTACTTTATTTTACGATTGAAATAAAAATAATGCTCAAGCATACATTATCCATTTTAATTTCAACCTCTTCCAAAGTTCTAAGAAGCTAGTAAAGTAACTATTATGATTCTACAATAAAACCATTAATTACTATTATAATATTATAAAACAACAGCCTAGTACCATGTAGTACTTTAGAACGCGACTGTACCCATGCGCAGACACACCCCTCCACTGTCGCTCAGCGTCGTGACAGGACCTGTACGGAGCTATAGTATGTGCCAAATCGATTGAGAAAAACGGACAATGACCTTTCGGTCGTTTAACCAGGGTTACAAACCTTCAATATAGGCACATTTTATATGTAGTACTTTCTTTATTTATAATGATTTTTATAATGATTGATATAATATATATTTATTAACTATTATTAAAAGTTATGTGAAAGATCGCTGTAGAAGAAAATCATCTATTGTTATAAAGTACTTTATTCATTTAACAACAAAAACATTAATTTATAACACATATAAAGATTCGAGTGATAACGACACCGAATAAGTACGTACTTATGCAAAAGATAAAACTTTATTTTTAATATTATATAAGAACTTTATTTTTATTCGGTGCAATCATCACTGTATCTTCACTTGATGAACTATCTGTAACATTAATTATAAAGCGATCTGCAGTTTGGTCAATTCTATCATCCATGCCACGCATTTTTGTTCAACCTTAAGGACATGCTGAACACAGTTTTTCCATTTATCTGGCGTGATTTGAGTTAAACCATCTTTAAGTAAATTTTAACATCTTTTAACTTGAAAGTTGTATTTCGTGCAACGTACCCTTTCACATCTGCCCACACAAGTTCAATGGGGTTAAGCTCACAGTGATAAGGAGGTAACCTTACCACTGTGATGCTTTTCTTTTGCCATCTCGTCGGTGACGTAACTTCGATAGTTATCTTTAACTGCCTTATTTTTTCCATTAAGTGGGTCTTTGTGTCCGAGGGCACGTATGCGATCTGTTTAGATTCTAGCCATTCCTGCATATTTTGTTTCCGCCAAGACATTGTTGGGGTTTTTCTAAACGTCTGGAGTGGTAACTAGCGTTATCCATAACTATGACATCGCCGCTTTGCAGTTTTCTATTACTTTTCTAAACCAGTCCTCGAAATGGAGAGCGTCCATACTCTCATGGTAGTCACCAGTAGATGATGATTCAAATACCCAATCACATCCCTCCAAAAGCCATTTTCATTGCCAACGTGTACAACTATTAATCGCTTTCCTTACCTGAAGGGGCTTTCGCGCCAGTAGAGTAGCTTCTAACCGTGATTGACGAGAAGATTCAATTGTGGTGTCTTCCATACCTTTCCCATAGTATGACCTGCGTTAATCCATGTTTCGTCAAGGTAAAAATGTTACGTCCTCGTTTCTTAATATTTGTATTTCTCTCAAATATCTGGTACGCCACAGAACTATCTCTGGGCGATCTATTAGACCACTTTTCTGTTTCTCTTTATATATTTGAATTTTAAATGGCGCAACACACGTCGCAGGAAGTTTTGCTCAAGTTTGGCAACTGGTCATCTTGATTTATACTGAGCAAAATTTTGTCTAAAGTCGGTAATTCTCCTGCAAGAAAGAACTGATGCACTTTCGCTCTTATAGCCGATTTATCAAAATCGTCCAACTTGTCAATTACAGACTTTTTTCTTTTATTAATTATTCCTTTTCTGGTATTTTATGGGAATCTCTATACACGCTTAATACGCGATATATAGTGCTCTTGCTGACTCCTGAGATCTCCGAAACCTTTTCTACCATATTAACGTTTGAAGGATACACGTCTTCGGGCCAGGTGTTTTTGACATATTTGTATACATTAATGATAATCTCTTGTTCCCCGACCGACAAAGTGGTAGGTTTTCTCTTTTTTACTGGTGACGTTAAAGGTGCTCCAGAAGATGGGCCTGTAAATAAATGACAAAAATATACTACCATAGTACTACATCACATAAATACATATTGTTTTAGAAAATAAATACCATGGTCACATAAAAGAGCGCTTTAAGAAATGAAAGGCTACGTCGTCGCATTTGTACCTATTGTACGTACCTGCTACGTTTATTATGGGTCGGCGACGTCTCTTTCCACTTGATGTTGAAGGACCGGGTCCTTCACCAAATTCTCCTGAACTCATGTCGATTTAGTAACGACCGTCACAGTAAAACTAATATAACAGATTCAAAAACAAAACTTAACGATATAACAAATTTAACAGTAAAACTCAACTAAAACAATGCAATGAATGCTATGAATTACCGAGACGTACACACGCAAGCGCTATCCGAACACGAATGAAAACAAAATGGCGGACCGGCCCAAAAAGGTGACGCATCTCTGGCTGCCATTGTCACGTTTCTTTAGAACGAACTGACGTAACGCGTTTTGTTTATTTTAAAGGGATGAATTTGCAAAAGCTCAATATGGTGATTATATTGCTTCAAATATTTTTTAATATGAAACTGTTATTAAATGAATTGCTGCGTTACTTACCATAAATTGAAATATAAAATATAACACATTTTCGCGATGTACCGTAAGATTTTACTATGTTTATAGGAACCACAGACAATATTATTTAAAACAAAAAACAAAACATATGTGCTGACCTAGAAGTGGGAATAATATCAATATTTAAATATTGTTATCACATCTAAATTGAGATTTTGTAAGTTACGCCTTTTGACACTCGGCTCATATCTGAGGTCATTGTCCGTTTTTCTCAATCGATTTGGCACATACTATAGATAAAAGAGTTTGGCTTCGACGCGGATATTGACCCTAGTCAGCTGATTTTATGATTTATTTATTTTAAATTCCACTGCTGGTTTAATATTTAAGTATTTTCATGATTCTTTTTAATGAAATTAATGTTTTATTTAACTATATCAACACGATGGAGCGTGAATGAAGCTAATAAAACGTTGTGAAAAGATGATTTTTTTTTCATCAGGATCGATTTTATATTTCACCCATCATCTAAGATATAGTTAGTACTGTCGTCTGTCTTCGTTTTCGGGAGCGTTTCAAAAATACCCTGTATAGGCTTTGTCACTCAGAAATAATGTAGCTTTCAACTGGTGCAAGAATTTTTAAAATCGGTTCAGTAGTTCCAGAGATTACTTCCTACAAACAAACTCACAAACTTACAAACTTTACCTCTTTATAATATTATATATTAGTATAGATATAGATAAAAAAAAGAGTTCAACTGGACTGGTAACGTCTTTCTCTTTAGATTGTACTGAACTAGACTGAATACTAACAAATACTTTCAAGTAGTTTAATACCTGGTTTTCGACCCTGGTGTTTACGTACTCGTACTGATGTACTGACGTATTTTCATGATTTTTTACGAAATTATCGTTTCATTTAGCTATACTAACATGATGGAGCGTGAATAAAGCTAATAAAACGTTGTGAAAAGATGACTTTTTTTCCTCCGGATCGATTTACTTTCTGACCCATCATCAAAGGTATCGTTAGTACTATCGTCTGTCTTCGTTTTCAGGAGCGTTTCACAAACACCCGGTATAAACAAAGTGTCACCTATCTGTAGCTATGTGGCATTTTTGACCGCGCGCACTGCACTGCCGAACGACTATTGGGGACTGACTCTGAATGTAAATACGTCTCTGAATTTGTGCACCCTTTGGTTCTATATCTTTTTAAATAAACATATTTGATTTGCTTAGACTTCTCCTATTTTACATATTTACTTTTTAAAATATTCAAATAAAATTTAATTAAAATATAATTGTGACATATTATTATTTAGTAAAATATTAGTTTATCTCTTATTCAAAATTAACAACATAATATAAATAAACATTAATGGGTTCACGTGCGGTGAAGTTCCTAAATCAAAGTCGCTGCCGATGGTGCTAAGAGAGCTAGAGGGTTGGCTATAGACGTCCGGTACTTGATTTTAATTATGTTTTCAGTTTATGAGGTTTGTCAGGGTTAAGCTTGAATGTTTTATACTGTTTTTGGATTTCGGAAATGTGTTTTGAATTAATTACGATAAAAATAAAGTGCCTGTGATTTGTTACGCAAGGGCGAAGGGACTGCACTTCCCGCAGCGCCGAATTCGTTGTAGAAGTAACTTTGAGTCAATATTTCTGTGTAAAAAAGTGAGGTTATGATTTTAGGGGTAGGAGAGGCTTCCCCTGAACTCTCCCCCTCCTCACACATCCCTCCCACCCCCGTTCAGGAGTTTTTTATATATATCCTAGCTGACCCGTGCCCACTTTGCTGAGCGTCAAACATTTTAACTTGTGATGAAATTATCTTGTGTCGTTCTTAGTACTGAGTGTTTAGGATTTTTTTTTCGGAATTTATGTATTTCTTCTAATATATATATATTTCTGAACTGGACTGAATATTAACAAATACTTTCAAGTATTTTAATACCTGGTTTTCGACCCTGGTGTTTACGTACTCGTACTTAGAAGCCCTGGTATTGAATTATGCAAGTATATCTCATACCTACTGCTGCCCGCTCCTGTTTAGTTTCCTTCTGTTACGTCTAATGACACCCGTATTATGATATAGGTGGTATAATTCTCTTACGCCGCTACTAATGGAACCATTTGAATATTAACAATAAATTAAACACACTCAAGCACATGTAGAGACTGACTTATATTTGAGACTTTTCAGACTTTTAACTTTACAATTATTTTGTTCCATAATAAAGACTGAAAGCTTGAACATTACAATTATTTTGTTCCAAAATAAATAAAAATACATGATTTCATTGATTAAAAACTACTCTTGAAATTACTTTTCACTTTAACTTTAACTGATAAATAATTTAATAAATAAATAAAAAAATCGATAAAAAAGCGTTTTTTTGTGCTTGTGCATTTATCATATAAAAGCTCAAAAAGAGAAGGAAGAAAAGAACGATTTATTACAAGTAGACTATGATTTGCATCGATTTAAGAATCGATCTTATTCAGGAAGAATTGCCACCACTATTTTAGAATTCAGTTGACTACAAAGGATATTGTAGGTACAAGGTCATTCCAATTTCCTATTTACGTAGGCATCGCATTGGTGAATGATGGTCTATTCCATTGTTAACGAACGCAATACATTAATGATTAATTTGCGAAAGTTTTTATGGTAAAATACAACTGCGTAAATCTTTATTTTCAATAAATTATATTTTTATATACATCTATCTTGGCAATAAAAATAGGCTTCCATAATCTTCAATTCGTATTTAAAACCTATTGACCTAAGATATGATCAAAGTTTATATCCTTCAGCACCCAGGCATTTAAATATTTTAGCTACGTTTAAACGTAGTGATTATATTCTCTTTGGCTACGTTTTGAGTTAACATATTGACAATATGTAAGGTTGACAGTTGACACTGACACTTGTTATTTGACAAGACAAGCGACCTGGGATCCAGCTATGTGACGGAATAAAACATTTAATTTATATAAAATTGTGTTATTATGTTCTTGTTTTGAAACAACTCAACATGTGATCATTTAAAAATATTTAAGTACTAACTTTACGCATGAGAAAAAATATTCTTTAACCTCCATCAATGGATTGTACACATATGGATATGAATCACTACGAAAAACAGCTGTATACTGTATTCAAAACCTTCGACGTAGATAACGAGGAAGCCTTAGACAAGTCTTCTGTACAAGAGTTGTGTGATGCGTTGCAGCTAGAAGACCGAGGCGCAGCCCTTGTCGACTCGCTGTTCGAGCGACGTTCCGGTCGCGTCACCTTTACGCAGTTCAGGAACGGGCTGCTCTCCGTGCTTGGTGGCGGCGAGCCTGCGTCACTGCCCTCCACTGCTCCCGCAGCTCTACCGACGCACAGCGACGAGGACTCTTCGGGACGTGAGGCCGCACCAAAGTTTGTATTTGGCTCCAAGAAATACGGACGCAGATCACGGCCACAGCACGTTGCGTCTGACGAGGTGCCGCGGCCTCGAGTAGCCTCCGATTCACGTCTAGACGGCGAGCGTTCGAGACAACGAATGAAGTGCAAACGGAGTGCTTCTGTCATGGAAAGTCGAGATTCCGCAGCCTTCGAGGATGCTGAAGATATCTCAGGAGACCTTGATCATGATAAACGCGTAGATCGAGAGCGGGCACTTTCCTTATGTCGCAGTCTTCAGATGACGGGAATTGACAGGCGACTTGTGGACGGTATATTTGAAAGCATGCCCACAAACGAGATTACCGTCGGTGACTTTTTTGATCGTCTTAATGCATCACTTACCACATCGTTAGCTGCTTCTTTGGGTGGCGGCATGACGCCGTCAGATGATGTTGCCTTAAGCTCTACTGAAAACGAGCTTGATAATACAGTTCCGAGTGATGCTGTGGTAGAGGTATGGGAGCGTGCTGGCGTGCAACGGCCGCGGCGTCTGCTCGTGGAGCTGGGTTTTTCTGCCGCTTCGGTGCGTCCTCCTGATCTGGAGCGTGCGCTGGATGATGAACTGCAGGCACTTTTAGCAACACCTGATGGCCAGGCGGATCCCCGTAACCTTTTGTTTCAAGCTTCATTGGCTCTCGTTCGATTAAGGCTAGAACTATCGCAGCAACGTATATCCGTCGCAATCGCCGAGCGCGACAAACTGCGCAGTGATCTTTCAGAAGCAAACCGTCGTGCATGTCTTCTTGCTCAAGACGTCGACGAGAATCATGCTCGAATTGAAGCAGAATTGAAAGCAAGCTTACGACAGGTGGAAATTCGGCACTCCGAGGCGACCCGAGCGGCAGCTGTCGAAGTAGCATCCGAACGAGAGCGGGCAGCTGCAGTGCGCGCTCGTCTTGAGGAAGAAGTTTCGAGGCGCACCGACATTGAAGCAAGGTTGCGAGCAGATGTCATGAATCTACATGAAAGAGTAAAAGATCTTGAGACACGTGCTACAGCAGCAGAGGAGCGTGCATTACAGGCTGAAAGGAGCGGGCACGCCTCGCCGCCGAGAATAAGGCAGCGGAAGAGAGTGGGGCAGGGGCTGCAGAGGCATCGCGCCTTGCCGCCTCACGTCTTGAGGCGCTGGTTGACGAACTCCGCCTTGAGAATAAGTCGTTGCGCGATCGCAACGATGAACTGTGTGCTGCACTGGAAGCAGCACCGTCACGGCCCTGTGGAATGCGGGGTGGTGTCAATAATGGCGCCTCATGGCGCGATGAGTCAGCGCTTGATGCTTCACTTCCATTAGATGATCATTCTGAAGTAAGAGACTTTACTAGTTGATTGTTTTTTATGTATTTTTATGTAAATTTTTTTATATACTTTAATTTGTTATATTATTTTTGCAGGAGTGTGATTCATCTTCACTTAGCATGGATCAAAGTGCACAGCGTGACGAGGCAATCAAAAGACTACAAAGTATTTGTGAACGCGTACGAGAATTGTCATTGTCTATGGATGGTAAATGTGAATCGTGCAGCACTGTCACCCGAATTGTTGCCACAATTCAAGCCGGTGTGCTTGAGATGGGAGAAATCTCATCACAGTGTGTAGAAGCCGCTATACAGACTGAGGCCTGCCGCTGTGCGGAGGCCACGGAGCTGGCAGAGACTCTCGAAAGCACAAAACGAACACATATGGAGGAGAAATCGCAACTAATGGGTGTCATAAGGTAATTTTTATAGCATAACTTTCGAGTATTTCCGCAACGCCACGTCTAAGCGCGTATTTTGCGTGTGGGCATGAATATCACGATTAGTCGAGCCATGAAATCTCCTCAAAGAAGCTCAGCAGTCCCTTGATGTTGAGAGCAACTCGGCGTGCCGGATGTTTAGTCCTGTAAAGTGCAAATGTGAATGATGTAAAATGAAAATTGTGATTGTATTTTCCAGCGAACTGGAGTCTACATACGAGCAACTAAAATTGGATTATGATAAATGCGAGGAATACTGGTCAACTAAATTGGACGAGGAGCGGGAGATATTCAACGAGGAGCAGAGGGCTGGTGACGAGCGGCTAGCTGAGCTGGTGAACAAGATCGGGGAGTACGAGCGACAGTTCGCGCAGGCGGCTCTTCCCACCATCGACGAGCGCGCCAGCCTCGAGCTGCAGGTGACGGAGCTGGAGGAGGAGTTCGCGAAGTATCGGCGCGACAAGGAGGCTGAGCTGGCGGCGCGTGTCGAAGAGCTGGCGCGGTTGCGGAGACGCCTCGACGATGTGGAGCGCCGCACGCCCCTTCCTAACCCCACCGTGAGTTGCTATTGCATTATCTTATACCACTAGACACATAAAATTAACATGACAAGGCTGTTGATGAAAACTTACTCACTTAGCTGTCAGCCAGTTGAGGCGAAACACGTGTCATATTACCGACCGTGGTGTCTTACCTAGTATAGTGGTATTGGGAGTAGTGATGCTGTGATTAGTGGTGACGGGGATAATACATGCAATTGGGGGATGGTGGGAGGTGCTCTTCAAACTAGGTAAGGCACATCAATTTATTTTGTTACTTGGACCTTCACAAAAAAATTTTTCAACATCTCTAATATAATGGATTTCTGCAAAGTTACTTCTGAGTCTACTAATTATTTTGATTTAATTATTATTATTTACTCATAATTAATTATTTTTATACAAAAAACACGACACAGTCTGCCCGATGGTAAATGTATACCATGGTCCATAGATTATTAATTAATTATTAATACAATAACACGTTAACAACTAAAAGCTGATGTGTGTGCATTTTAATGGTTGGAGATGTTTGTTTCACTGACATAGAGTGACTGAGAGCCTTAGACTTAGATTTAGACTTATTGAACTAGTGGTCGTAACCGCGATTGCCAAACATGAAAAAGTCCCACTGGTTTTATCCGAACCAGTAGTAAAAGTAAAAAATGAATGTGCCGGACGGGCGAAACTCGGGAGTAAATGTTTGTCGAAGATACTCCGCGAGTCGCTCACGTCCTACACCTATAGGTTCCGGTGGATACTTCTACTGCCGTCTTTGTGGGTGCGGCTGGGGTACTGTGGACTGACGTCCAATCAAAATGCACGAACTGTAGCATACAAAGGCATGGCAGTGGCCAGCGGTTCGACTGCTCAACTGTTCGGCGGAAATCTTCTGACTATTGGTTATTGACCACAGTTGTTGAATATGGTTGATCAACTACGGTTGTTCTATATCGGTTGTTCACTATCGGTCACTATATTTCTTCAGTTGACTATTTCTTTAAGTTGTTCGGTAGTAACTTACTACTACTAGTGCTATCTGCTTTTATTATCACTGTTTACTAGCTGCTCTTATCAGCTACTACATTGTACTATGCTACTACTATCACTGGTTACTAGTTGCTATTATCAGCTACTATTCTACTAGCTACTATTCACTATGTTCTATATTCAGCTACTTCTTGGTTCTGCTACTAGTCACTTCAGCTACTACCATGTTACTTGGCCCCGAGGCCATAAGGTATGATGCTCTATACTATAATACTAAGGTTGTAAACATGTTGTAAAATTACACTATTGCACCTTTTACTTAGGTTTGTCACTAATATTTTTCCGAATTACACTTTTAATATTGTTTTTTAATCACTATGTTTTTAAACACTTTTCGCCGTCGCGAACAGTGACTTCCAATAAGATTTATATGAAACCTGTATTGAATAAAAAATTATTCTATTCTATGCTATTGAGGTCCCGGGTTCTAATCCTGGGTCGGGCCATAATTAGTTATTAGTTATTTTCCATCACAATATTCTCAGTAGCAGTCCGGAGTCATAGTCTAGCCATATCTAGTAAAAAAGGTCTCCAGTGCGAAAAGAAACAATATTATGCTGTTTTACATGTGTGTACCTACTGTGTGTTTTTTCCCTGGCCAATCAAACCCATTTGTGCTCCAGACATAAAGCTACAGAGTATTTCTACCACACAAACCAGATAAAGAAATATTGTAAACAAACCTGAATGCAGTGACCTAGTTCTAATAAAAACACACTTCCATCAGAATGCGCTTCAAGCAACACCTCTAAGTTTTCTAAACTTCATTTCGCTCGAGTGATAAAGATGAATTAATAATTTAAAGTGTCAGTGGGTATATTAATTTGTCAAAAGAAATAGAAATATTTTATTTATTTATATAGATTTTACATAATATAGTACGTGAGGGTAATATGGTCATCCGGTTAATATGGTCACTTTCTTAACCTTAGAACTCGAAAACTACAGCCTTGTTTGCATAGATGGCTCTGTGATACGATAGCTCTTCATCAGTCAATCAAATAATAAAAGGTCAAACGGGCACTGATTCATCGACGCCATTATGACAGTTGACATTATGGTAAATATTTTAGTCGATTTTAGTGTTGTGTAGTGTGCTTAGTTTTTTTTAAGTTGATTTTTGAAGTGTTCCTAATTATTGCCAAAGCTTGTTTGCTATTTTTGTCTTAATATATTAGTTATAGTATACGACTATGTGTTTTTTCTTTGTCTTGCTAGGTTTTATAGGGCGGCAAAGCTTTAGTTGATATTACCCTCACGTACCTTATTTATTGAGTTATTTTAGTTCCATTTATATACAAATTTAATTTTAGTCCTCCGAGGTGGCAACGCAACTGAAACCTTCTTTGTTTGAAACTGGCTGTAGATGTCCATAGATGTGTACGGACTGCAGTAGCCACTTACCATAAGGAGAGGGCTCAGTATTGTGCTTTCTGGTCAGCCTTTGACGGAGGTAAAGCAGCGAACTTGTTATGGACTATTAATAACAATGCTCGAAGCTCATTTTGCTTAATGATGGTATCGTAAGGGGCGCGACTAGGGAAAATATCGAAAATATATCAAGTCTCCGCTAGATGGCGGTTTTATCATCTCATTTTAATAATATACCAGGACCGGTGACAGTAAGCTGCATCAAAGATGTTAGATATAATATGTATAAGTAGGTACATTTCAAAAGAATTGATGAAAAATGTGCTTTTTTATTTTATTCAAACAAAGATGCAGGTGGCTCATGATCGTGCTTTCTGGTATTCCTTGGGAGAGGCCTATGTTCAGCAGTGGACTTGTGAAAGGCTGTAATGATGACGATGTCAATATTTTTCAACATTTAATCAATAGAGATTTGTCAAAGTAGATAGAAATATCAACGTAAACATTTGATAAAGTGCAACTCATATCCATCAATTACAAAATCTATATATATATATATATATATATATATATATATATATATATATATATATTTAAAAATATTTCACATGAGTGCGCTGCACAATTGGGCACAGTTACGCATGCAGTATCAGCCAATCAAAATCAATCATAACAGTCAATCCAAAGTCCACTGCTGAATACATTCCTCCCCAATAAGTATATATAAAATGGATGGACACATATATATACCGGGTGTTTGTGAAACGCTCCCGAAAATGAAGACAGATGATAGTACTAAGGATACCTATGATGATGGGTCACAAAGAAATTCGATCCCGAGGAAAACAATATCATTAAGTAATAAATAACAAGTAATAACGACAATAATTTAATAAACAAAACAATTGAACTGACTGTCGCTCGTGATAGTCAACACGGAACTGTCTCAAAAACTAAAATTATTAATCCCGTGAAAGGGAAGGGTAGAGTGAGTAGTATACCTAATGCATTGTTATGTACCGATCTAGATAAGAGTTCGGCGCCCGCGAGGATATTGACCCTATTGTCAGCTGATTTTCTTTTTTAAGTTTCACTGCTGGTTTTATGTTTAAGTATTTTCATGATTTTTTAATGAAATATCGTTTCATTTAACTGTAACTAACATGATGGAGCGTGAATAAAGTTAATAAAACGTTGTGAAAAGATGTTTTTTTTTCCTCGGGATCGAATTTCTTTGTGACCCATCATCATAGGTATCCTTAGTACTATCATCTGACTTCGTTTTCTTTGTCACTGAACTACTAAACGACCGGACCGATTTTAATAAAATTCTTTGTGTTTGTTTGAGTGGATCCCTGGATGGTTTAGATTCACAATTGGGCCCAACAGGTGGCACTGTTGTCGAGATACAGAAATCACCTGTGCGAAGCCCAGGCGGATCGCTAGTTACATTTAAGTCATAATAACACAAAATTACTCGTTCTTTTTTGTACAAGTACATATACGAGTACATACCGTTACCGATACAGCTTATCAAAAGTCCACTGCTGAATCTAGGCCTTCCCATATATTGTAGATATTTGTCACCCTTATTTAAAAAAAAAATACATTGTAATACTTTGTCACCTATAACAGTGTACACATTAGCCCTTAGATTAAGGCTACTTACAATAAGAATGTAGTAACATGTGTAGTGGTGGTGTCCTAGGAATAAAATAGTTTGTTACCAAGACTTCTATGTATACTACTAGACCGGTAATTCAGAACAAAAACTCTAACTCAGCTTTGAACCGCACGGACACAGTGAATATGTTACACAGCTGTATTTTCATTTGCGACAGTTACTGTTTTTAGTATACTTATAAAAATATATACATCTCAAAAATAAATATATACGTCAACGCTGAAATAAATGGAGTGTCTCACAGGATTACAAATTCATTGGAATCTTGGCATAAAATAATTACAAATGAAGTTAAAGACAAACATCCAAATTTAGTAAAATTTTTGGAATTCATGCCTAAAGCGCCCAGTTTTTCGCACATTTGTAAATGAAAAGAGACGAATTTATACTTTTCTGACTATTTGTTATTGACCACGGTTGTTGAATACGGTTGGTCAACTACGGTTGTTCTATATCGGTTGTTCACTATCGGTTGGTCACTATATTTTTCAGACGATTTCTTCAATTGACTATTTCTTTAAATTGTTCAGTAGTAACTTACTACTACTAGTGCTATCTGCTTTTATTATCACTGTTTACTAGCTGCTATTATCAGCTACTATGTTGTACAACTAGCTATTACTATCACTTGTGTAGCTGCTATTATCAGCTACTATGTTGCTAGCTACTATTCACTATGTTCTATATTCAGCTACTTCTTGGTTCTGCTACTAGTCACTTCAGCTACTACAATGTTACTGTTACTGGGCCCCGAAGCCATAAGGTAGACTCGAGCGTTATCTTAAAGTGAGCCGCTTGCCATTGTCCGTTTTGCCTCTTTATTGCATAACATTTTCTCTATACAATCGTCTTAATTTACATTTTATTCTGTGCACGATTACTTCCTACACTAATGTACTATACATTGTTAAATCGGTAATTCAGTTGTCTATTAGCACACCATAAAGATTTCTTAATATATTAACAATGTAAAAAGTTATTAACCAAAATATCTACATATATCTATATTGGGCCGTTTTTCTTTGAAAACGAACAGGAAAATGCCCTTACATTGAATGGGGAACGTTATCGCAACATGTTAACTGGTTTTTTGTGGCCCAAATTGATTGAATTGGGTGTCATCCACCTTTGGTTTCAAAAATATGGAGAGACATGCCACACAAGTCGTGCAACACTCTATTTATTGTCAACAAAATTTACTGATCGCATAATTTCAAGAAATTTTGAAGTTCCTTGGCCACCAAGAAGCCAGGATTTAACACCACTTGATTATTTTGTGGGGTTATTTAAAAAGTAAGTTGTATGCTAATCATCCACAAACAATTCAACAACTCAAAAACAATATTCGAGCTGAAATTGAGGTCATTGATCCGATTTTATTGAACAAAGTCAAAAATTTTGATGTTCGTATGCAGGCTTGTAAACGAAGCCGTGGTGGGTATATGAACGATATTGTTTTTCATGCACAAATGGCATAGAGGCATCTTTCATTGTCAATAAAAACAATGGATTTTTTACCTCAAAATCTGTGTTTTATTTACAAATGATTAAAGAACTAACAGATGGCCCACCCTATATTACGCAGTTAATTAATAATTTCTAGAATGTTCTATACGTGTCGCGCTCTGATTGGTCGACTTTTTGTTTGTACAAATAAGAGTTATTTTCTTAGCTATTACCAAACGATGCTCTATACTATAATACTAAGGTTGTAAACATGTTGTAAAATTATACTTGCAGTTTTCACTTAGGTTTGTCACAAATACTTTTAATATTATTTTTCAATTACTTTATTTCCAAACACTTTTCACCGTCGCGAACAGTACTCGTCTGCTCAATAATGAAATTAGTGTTGGTAATTTTCTGGACATATTGCAGAATTTATAAATTACGTTATAAAATTTATTAAAACGAAGAAGTTTAATTTGATTTAAATGCAATACGTAATATGATTTTTGTTTTAGTTGGTGGTTATTAAAAATTAATTAATAGTTAAAGTTTATGAGTATATTTATTGTTAAACTGTACTTGGGGTAAAAAGTCGGAAGAACAATCAATATTGAATTCCTATTATCCATCCTGTCTAGGGTGGATATCTATCCACCTATATGTGGTGGATAGACAACACGTGTTTCCGAGTATCCACCTTAGGGTGGATAAACGGAATAACCGTGTGTATCTAAAATAATTGTGTTCGCTATGGTGTCTAGAGATAGTATCGTTATCGGGTGTCTGCTGGGTCAAGCTGCTGCTGCTAGTTTGTCGTGGTGGTTGCAGGCTTGTGCGTGCGGGGTGGTGTGCGGGTGCGGGTGCGGGGCGGGGTGCGGCGTGCGGTGCGGGGCGGCGTGCGGGGCGGGGTGCGGCGCGCGGTGCGCGGCGGCGTGCGGGGCGGGGTGCGGCGTGCGGTGCGGGGCGGCGCTGCGCGCGCGCGCCGGGCGGGCCGAGCGCGCGGCGCAGCGGCTGGCGGCGCGCCTGGCGCACGCGGACCTGCTCGTCAAGGACCTCTACCTCGAGAACTGCCGCCTGGCGCACCGCCCGCGGCTGCCCTGACCTCTCACCGCTCTCCCGCCACTGCCACTGCGCTAGATGTACGTGCAACACGTGTCATATCACCTCACGTACTATGACATTTAGAACTGCCGCCTGGAACACAGACCTGCCTACCCACACTATACACCCACAACTGCCACTGCACCAAATGTTCATGCAACACGTGCAAGTTCCCTTCACATAGTACAACATTTAGAAATGCCGTCTGACGCATCGTTCGCGGCCACCCTGACCGCACACACAACACACCCGCAACTACCAATACACTAGATGTTCACGCAACACGAGCGAGTTCACGTCACATACTACAACATTTAGAACAGCCATCTCCCTCCTCTCCCTTGCCTACCCTGACCGCGGAACCCGCATACCTCACTCAAAAATACGACTGGATCAATGCTCGTGCGAATAGACGTGCGACTTCACCTCACATAGTGCGACATGTAAAACTACCTTGTACATCGTCCGCGGCTGCCGTGACTGCGACAATCATACACCGTGCAATAGTTTGTAATCATACAAAAACACGTGCAAGTTTACCTCACGTATTACTCACACCAACAAACAATGATAGACAAAGCGCTACGTACATTTCATAACGCCAAAATCTTGCACACCTTGACACGCACGCACACATTTTCCTTTTTTATTTTTATAACAACCCGTATAAATCCACTGCTGAATCCACACATATACACATTAAATAATTTTGTTAGTTGCAAATGATTTTAGATATATAATATGTGTGCATGAGTGCGTGCGTGTGCGGTTGGATATGATTTTAACTTGTTTTTGGCCTAACTTGAAATGTATGCAGCCCTACTTCTATCTTTCTTTGTTGGTCTGAGACGTAGTACAAGTTTAGTACTATCGCCTCATGCACCACCCACGGCTGCCCTGACCGCAGCAATCGTAACTACACGCACCATGCATTTCAACCACACAGTAAAGCGTCTTCTACATCTTTGCTTTACACCCACAAACCCGTGCAAGTTTTCCCTCGCATATAGTACAAGATTTAGAAACGCATGACATAATATCCGGAGTACTTGGCTCGTCGCAAGCCCATAAAGCCCATAAGTCCAAATCTCCACCGAAACCAATATGAATTTGTGTTTCAATTTAGAATGTGAAATAATTGTCTCTGAGACTGAAGTTGCGTCGAGCCAAGGTGACAGAACCGGGCCATTAAACGTCGCCCATAATCTACTTTGCCTTTAGATCAATCCGGCCCGCATGGAGACTAATCTCCGATCTTAACGCATAAGCGTTACACCGGACCCGAAATGTTAGACCCGTAACAGAGTGTTAATATTTTTAAGTTAAGAAATTAATATGTGCAAAATATCCTTAATACAAGGACCCGGCACTCAAAATCAACGCCGTTTCCCTTGTAAACACAGAGTGCGCTGTACAGTAGGCGACACAGTCGTATTTCCGCACTGCACCATATCCATTTGTGATAGCATGCCGCTGCGTTACCTTGTGAATATTAGGCTAAGTTTAGACGAGGTACGTGTACCGACTGAATCGATCAACGAATTAAATTATATTCTTTGAGATTTTTTTTACATAAGTCACAAGTCGAATTCATTCCAATTCATGCGTCAAAAATGCTTATATTAATTTATGAAATTAAGATAATGCTAGTGATTAGATTAGTCAACAATTTTAACGATTTTTTTATCACTTTATCGTTCGTTTATATACAATGAATACGTTGGTAGAGCCACGCTGCTGCTATATTATAGTTGTAGCACGAATGGATCGGCTCGACCGGGGTAGGACCACGCTCTCACAGAATACCAGCTTAATGCTGCTGTGTTTCGTATGGATGTATTTTGATTCTTAATTAAAGATATTAAATATTTAATTCTTAATTATAGATTAGTTGTGACAAACGAGCACACAGCACACCTGATGGTAAGTGGATGGTAGCCCCTAGACATCTACATCCATCCTCGATTAAGAATCAAAGTGCAGGTGCGTTGTCACCCCTGAGGACTAAGATGGAATGCTTCGTTTCCAGTAAAAAGGGTATCCGGTTCTCTACACTCACCATACGAAACAAAATAGCATTAAGCTGCTATTTCAGGTTGATAGTCTGTGAGAGCGGGGTCCTACCCCGGTTGAGCCGACACATTCGTTCTACAACCATAAATTAGCTGCAGCATGGCGCCACCACAAAAACGTCTATATGGGATGGGACCGTAAGTTCGAAAATATTTCAAAATTCAAATGATGAACCTATCGAACCTATATTTGTTTCTACCTCGGCCAATGTGGAACATTTTTCCATATTTTACCAGCTACCCAAAACTCGCAAACCGCTAAAGAGGTTTGTATTTCGTATCCTGGATAGTAATTAATAGTTTTTGATAGTCCTGTTCTAAACTATGTATTACTTTATATAAATAGAATTTTGTTAAACGTATTTTATTTTGAAATTATGGTGTATTATATTCAAAATCGTTTAATCATATTCAATTTTTAAATTAAATATTGATAATATAATATTATCAGTTCAATTTTTGGTAATATTTTGTGAAAGAGGATATTTTGTTTGTATAAAGTACTTTGTACTTACTATAGCAGTCATTTCAAATGACTACGCGAAATTACAAGAACTGTGGTGTTAAAAAAAAAACCACACGCAACCTCTCACTCTGTCAGTGTAAGAAATGCATCGGAAATGTGTGACAAGAGCCAGCTCAATACATGTATTAGATTCAATTTTAATTTATTCTATTAAAGTTCACATGGCTGTGCGTTCAAGGTCATTTCATTAGTGCTGACTGTAGAAACAATTGTACAATAACATCAAGCATATAGCATGATTTTTTTATATTATTATTATTAATGTTTTATTTTAATTTTCCGTCGATCTGGTAAGACCAGCTACAATGGTACCATTTTTTAAATGGTTGTGCGTTTACTAGTATGCACTCTTGTGTTATTTTTTTTTGTGTAAATGTGTATAATATATTTTTAAGTGTTGCATTTTTGCATAAAATCTTTCTACGCTGAAAAAGACACGTCCAGTAACTGCTCATTACTTTTTCAATACGTTATTTTAACGTAAACCTAGTTAATTAGATATGAATCTATGTAAATAGTATAACACTTTATTTTACACGTTGGTCAGTGGGTCATTTATTAGTTATGTACAAATGACAATATATAGCGATATTAACCGTTTATGTGTTAAGTTGTTTCTATAAGTGCAATTATATTTGTAACTTAAAAACTTACGAACATTTCTCTTGATACGTATCGCGCATTTAGGGTTGCCACTTGCCAGCTACCGTTTTAAGTTTTAGAGAATATGATAAGATTAAATAAAGGACCGATAAAAATAGATGATATCCTATTGTTTTCAATAAAATGCTTTTACAGTATCAGTAGCGACATTTATTGATAGAAAAAGCAGTCTTAATACGCAATGTAACATAATTTGCCTCTCTAACATCGCGCTTCACCTCAACCTGATTTTTAAACCCTTTGACCTCAACTAGCAGAGGGAATGTTGAATACGCGCGATATTGCCTTGTCTTCTATTAAAGATTTCAAATTAGGGCACAAGATCAGTTTTTTGGGTCTGAAATAGAGGACGTCCTTTAAAATAAATGACGTGTGGCAACTCTACTCGCAGTGCGCCCACAGCCTGTGACCACACCAATTACTCCGACACTTGCTCGTGAGTGTAGGTTGATATATTTATTGTATTATTTAGTTTGTAGCACGAATAAATTGTTAATACTTATTGTAATTATATTCGGAAACGTGTTATCCGCATTTATCGGATGAGATCAATCTCACAGGAAGTGCCTTCTTATTTATAAGTAGTGCGAGATATCATGCGCCAAAACGGACGTAGCCTGGCCTGTACGGAGCTACCGTTATGACTGAAGTATACGCAACTAATTACATATTCAATGTCTAGCGCACTGTCGACTATCCATTTCGTCCTCTATCTACTCGTGAGCAGCGACTTAGAGGATACATAAAGAATGGAGTCGGCTAACCCGGATACCGAGTGCAGCATTCGTAGTAGTTAAACATATTGCATGTCTTAATTTGTCCGATAAGTTATCCGGTCAGGCCAGGCACGTACCGTGTAGAATAAGTGAGTGTTTAAGTGGATTGGTTGTAGCGTGGGACGTGTGAATTTATTCATGTATCTGTGGAC
This sequence comes from Parnassius orleans, assembly GCA_029286625.1. Classification (NCBI taxonomy): domain Eukaryota; kingdom Metazoa; phylum Arthropoda; class Insecta; order Lepidoptera; family Papilionidae; genus Parnassius; species Parnassius orleans. The sequence goes on from JAGSMP010000178.1 coordinate 929,268, forward strand.
CAAGTGATTAATCAGGGCACTATTAATACTGATTTAAACTTCATTATTTATCACATTGTCTTGTCTCTTGCCTGGTCATAACCTAACCTATCTTTTTATTCCTCTACCCAATAAGTAACGGACCTTATTCATAAAGCATAGACAATTATTTCAATAGTTTTTTATCATATTGCCTAAACATATTGGGCATTTTCCAAAGTGTCTGGACATTATGAATAAATGCCCTATTAATGACTTGGTCCATACCTATCCAATGTTTAATTTACATTCGTCCGCCATTTGCCTGAACATTTATCACAGTATTTGTTTTCACAAATTCGTTGCAGCCAAGACAAGACAGCAATGTACATTATATACATTTTGTATTATTATAACAACCAAATATATTATAACAAACATTCATTACAAAAGCTTGTAAATATAATTAAAAACTATTGTAACGTCAGGCTTCGGAAGTGGAAGTTAGAATTAATTTTTATATTGTATTTACCTTATTACACTCTTGTGAAAAAAACACTATCATGTACAATATTACTGAAGTGTGAATTTGGCAAAGATATAAAATAACTTATTAGAAACTATGGGACAAAATTATATTAACTCATATTCATAGTCCGTACTCCATACATATAAATAAAACAATGATTTTTATCTCTAGCCTTAGGAATTGACTCTTATATCTATACTGAAAGCAATTCACTCATAAATAAACATTTTGTGGAGCTGATTCTGCTCCAATAACCAAACAGGGACAATTCTACCGATAAGCACTGAAATTGTAACCAGTATAAATTTGTCCAGAAAATGCAGCAAAATTCTAACACAACAGTACCAATACCTTGCTGAGGAAAATTAATTATAATTATTCATCACCACCATTGATATTCAATTGAACATTTTGTATTGGGTATATGTATAAAATGAATTTGGTGTAATTTGATTTTTGGTAAGGCAACATTAAGCGATCTGTGATTATGTAATTACTTTAAAGAAGGTTAAATTCAGCTCCCAGTTATACTTATAAATGCTCAAGACATACATATTATATTTATTTTTTAAAGTACAACAGGCACATTTGTTTATCAGTCAAATGTATACACTACCATGTTTATTATTGTATTTCATTGAAATGTATATACATGATGTTAGTTAGTACGAATAGTTGCCGATGTTGTGACAATACAACTTGAACTCGTTTTCTCCGAGACAAACGAATTCAAAGATAAGGCTTGTGAAACAGACGCGCTCGTGCTGGAACCTGGCGAGCAAAGGTCCTTTACTTATAGTACAACAGACATATTTTCTTTCGCTTCGTAACTTGCACCAGACAGCTAGGAGCTGGGGTTTGATCTGTTTGATTTGTATGTTAATGTACGACTGTGATTTCATCGAGTTTATATTTTAATTATTCTTCCGTGTTCCTCTTAACAAGCACTATACTTAGATTTAAGCTGACATTTATAAAGCATTTGCAAATTTATTCCTATTGAAATATTGTACAGTTTGTTTTCTCTGAGGAATTGTATAATTTTACTGAACTGTAATGTTTACAACAGTTGGTGTGCATGTGCGCCGCCACACTGTGCTGTGATCCCACGTTCCATGTCCATGTCGTAAAATCACTTGTAATTAATAAAATGTTGATCAGTTCCTTGTTGTTTTGTTAATTCATAAATTAAACACGACTGTTCGTTTACAAAGTTTATTTAATGACAAATCCGAAACAACTTGTTCAATATGTTCTTTACAATGTTAAAATACTGCAAACATCAAACATATATAAAAATATTAATAAGATTAGGTAATTCAAGTTAAGTTTGTTAACACAATACCAGTTGTTTATGAAACGCTCCCGAAAACGAAGACAGACGATAGTACTAACGATACCTTTGATGATGGGTCAGAAAGAAAATCGATCCGGAGGAAAAAAAAGTCATCTTTTCACAACGTTTTATTAGCTTTATTCACGCTCCATCATGTTAGTACAGCTAAATGAAACGATAATTTCATAAAAAAATCATGAAAATACTTAAACATAAAATCAGCAGTGTAATTTAAATCAGCTGACTAGGGTCAATAAACGATTATACAACATTTAACTGAAACAAGTACCTTTAAAACATTAATTTGTCCTCAGAACATTAACTAAGTTATACACGGAAGAATAACAATAACTAAGTTACTGTTCTGAGCATTTGTCATAACAAAAAGTTCAATGAGGTTAGCCATAATGACATCCTACTATTGTTAAGGCTTAAAAAAAACTATAAAAATAAATGGGAATAACATAAGTACCCTTAAACTCTTTATTCACGGTCCATCTTGCAGTACGTCCCGCCAAGGTCATGCACGACGCAAAACGACAAGTATGCTTGACGTACGTCAATAATTACATCATGACCTTGGCGGGGCGTACAGCAAGATGGATATTATACATAATATGTAATTACTCTAAGAACATACTCAAAGAATATTATATAATCACTACGTTTTAGTTGCACCAGCCTGGACATACCTGAAAGTTAAGTGACTTAGCGTTGGTTTATAAAACGTGATGACTATATACTCTTTGTTACTTTCATTCATTTTTTATAGTTTTCTATAGCGCAGTAGCGGCGTAGCGTGGGTTGGCACCCAGGACGGTTTTCTATCAAGCACCCTCCAATTAAAACAAAAAATGCTAAACATGCTTACCGGACTTTATTTCGCTAAATTATTCTATTCATCATCATTATCATTACAGCCCTTCACAAGTAAACTGCTGAACAAAGGCCTCCCCCAAAGAATGCCACAAAGCACGGTCCCGAGCCACCCGCATCCATCGACTTCTTCATGTCTTACCAGGTCGTCACTCCATCTTAAGGGGAGCCATCCCACACTTCACCTACCGGTACGAGGCTACCACTCGAGAACCTTGTTTTCCAATCGGTTGTCGGTTCTTCGAGCTATATGGTCGGCCCATTGCCACTTCAGTCGGTTACTCTGGTTTTATTGCGGATATCCTCATTTCTAAGTTTATCACGCAGAGAAAACCCTAGCATAGCCCTCTCCATAGCTCGCTGAACGACCTTGAACTTCCTCATACGGCCAGCAGTGAAGGACTACGTGACAGATCCATAAGTCATCACTGGTAACACGCACTGGTTGTACAGTCTCGTTTTCAAGTTTTGAGGTGAGGTATACCTGACGAGAAGATGTGTCGTAATTTCCTGAACGCTGCCCAGCCGAGTTGAATCCGTGACCTCTCGGTCGAAGTTGAACTTACCTAGTCGGAATATTTAATACTCGTCAACAACTTCGAGCTTAGTGCTCCCAACAACTACCGGCATAGGTGTGACGAGAAGATGTGTCTTAATCTCCCGAACGCTGCCCAGCCGAGTTGAATCCGTCAATTGACCTCTCGGTCGAAGTTGAACTTACCAAGTCGGAATATTTAATACTCGTCAACAACTTCGAGCTTAGTGCTCCCAATAACTACCGGCATAGGTGTGACGATAAGATGTGTCTTAATCTCCCGAACGCTGCCCACCCGAGTTGAATCCGTCAATTGACCTCTCGGTCGAATTTAAACTTACCTAGTCGGAATATTTAATACTCGTCAACAACTTCGAGCTTAGTTCTCCCAACAACTACCGGCATAGGTGTGACGAGAAGATGTGTCGTAATCTCCCGAACGCTGCTCAGCCGAGTTGAATCCGTCAATTGACCTCTCGGTCGAATTTAAACTTACCTAGTCGGAATATTTAATACTCGTCAACAACTTCGAGCTTAGTGCTCCCAACAACTACCGTCGTAGGCGTGACATTTACGTTACACATGATCTTTGTTTTGTCCATGTTCATCTCAAGACCTATCCGTTGGGAGACACTATTGAGGTTATTGAGAATAGTGCTTAGGTCTTCCAACGATTCTGAACAAGACCACCGTACTACTGCTTCACGCCTCCGGAGTATTGCCATCATGGAGCATGGGTTTAAGGAGCTTGTGAAGGAATTCAAGTACCGGTTTTCTACCCGCTTTCAGAAGCTCCGCTGTAATTCCATCCTCGCTCGGAGACTGGCCGTTTTTAAGTTGCTAGAGAGCCATTCTAATTTCGCTCAGACTGACGTCCGGGATGTCTTTTTTTTATAGAATAGGGGGCAAACGAGCACGCGGCTCACCTGAACCGCAACACCAGGGGAATTGCAGGTGCGTTGCCAGCCTTTTAGAAAGGAGTAAGCTCTTTTCTTGAAGGTCCCTAAGTCGTATCGGTCCGGAAAAATCTCCGGTGGTAAACAATTCCACAGAGAAGTTGTACGACGAAGAAAACTCTTAGTAAAACGCACAGTGGTCCAAATGATGAGGATGGTATTGTGAATTTTGACGCGATGTTCATTCGTAAAATTTGGCGGCTGGAATTAATCCAAACAATTGCTCAGAGCACTCCCCGTGGTAGATTTGATAGAAGCTCGATTTCGGTTCAGCGCCAGTGAATCGAGCCGATCAGAAAGAACTCGGTCGTCGACGATTCGAACCGCTCTGCGCTGGATGCGGTCAAGTGGAAGGAGCTGGCACTGGGGTGCCCCGGCCCAGAGATGAGAACAGTATTCCATGTGAGGCCGAATTTGCGCTTTGTAAAGTTGCAAGCGATGTGCCGGCATGAAATACTGTCTCGCTCTACTGAGCACGCCAAGCTTTTTAGAGGCCAATTTGGCTTCCCTTCCAAGTGACCACGAAACTGCACGCTATTCGATATGTCGACGCCGAGGATTCCGATGTTAGCTGAGGCAGCAAGGGGAGTGCCTTGAAACTGAGAAGATACGACAAAGGGGTTCTTTTTAGCGGTAAACGCGCAAACTTGTGTCTTCTGGGGATTGAACTGGACTAAATTTAGTCGCCCCCAATCCGAGACTTTGTTCAACAAAGACTCGACTTCAGACACAAGTTTGTGCCGGTACTCAGCGATGTTTCCCCAAGAAATATTGGCACGGCCGCCAATGCTGTCGTCTGCATTGCAATGAATGTTACCAGTTTGCAACATATCATTGATATGCAGGAGAAACAGCGTTGGTGATAGCTTTAGGAAGGGAGCTTCGAAAGAAGCGCTTTGTGCCAGACCCGATCGAAGGCCTTCGCTATGTCTAAACTAACGGCCAATGCCTCCCCCTTGGATTCTACTGCCTCCGCCCATCTATAAGTCAGGTAGACCAGAAGATCACCAGCTGATCGACCCTGACGAAAACCGTACTGGCAGTCACTAATCAGCTGGTGATCCTCAAGGTACCTCATGAGCTGGCAGTTTATAATGGATTCCATTATTTTGGAGAACAAGGAGGTGATGGCGATAGGCCTGTAGTTAGACGGGTCTTAGACGGGTTGTTCGTCGTTGTCACCCCTTGGTGCTTGGCACCCGGGGCCACAATCGCTATGCTTGGCGATCGCAGTAACAGACGTCTTGTACATTTGATGCTGCGCCCCGTTGCCGGTTAGTTTTTGGATGGTTTTGCCGCCATCTCTTAGATTATTTACTCTCTAGATAGAGTAACGGCGGGTCAAAAGCGTCGATAAAAATATCAGCTAACTGTTTGCCTCTAAAGCGCTCCCCGCTCTTCAGTGTCAATTGTAACGCCAAGAGATACGCACGCACGGCTCATTTTTTACGTTAAATTATTTTGGTGAAAATGATAAGTTGCGCGATCAAAATCTGCAGAAATTACAAAGGACGTTTACAAACAACTAACAAAATGTCCTACCATCGGTAAGTAACTCAAAACTAATAGTAATTTACGAAAACAAAAGTAATAAATTGATAATTTTTTTCACAAAATCAACGCGTCGTTTTTTGGTGTTGCCAGTCTTGGATTGCGAATTTCCCCGTATAGTTGTCTTAAAAGCTGATGTATGTTCATTTTTACCCGACTGCACCAGTAGAAGGAAATACATCAAGGAAGGTGTGTGTATGTATATGTATGTGGGTATTGTTGTGGGTAGTCTTAAAATATTATATATTACGAAACCGCCTTTATTAATAAAAACAGTTGTCATCTGAACTCCGTTGTTTCATTGTCACTACATGGTGGCAGCGGTTAAAATACCTAAATAGTTTTGGATTTTACGTTTGAATAACGTTATTTTGTGTTCTAAATTAAGTGTAAGGGATGGAGCATGCAAGACCGCCAACCGAATTGAGTTTAGATGGCAGCCCCGTCGGCCGGGCCGACGCATGGAAGAGGTGGAAGGCACAATTCTATCTTTTTCTTAAAGCATCGGGGGTGCACAAAGAAGAGGGAAGCATACAGGCGAGTTTGCTTATTAATCTGATTGGATCAGATGGATTTGATGTTTACGAGACTTTTACATTCGATTCAGAAGAGCAGCGTGAGGACGTCGAAATATTGATAAAAAAAATTGACAAGTATTTCGGTGTTCAATCTAATATAACATTACTGAGATATAATTTTTTTACGAGGTATCAAGAAACTGGAGAATCTATTGATCAATATGTAACAACGTTAAAGTTACTCAGTAAAAATTGTGAATTTAAAATTTTGAGCAAAAGTTGATTCGCGACCGTATTGTGTGCGGCATAAGGAGCATATCTAATTATTGTAGACTATTATTCATGTTTTACGGAAGTAGCATTGTTACATGAAACTACTTAAAAGCGTTATAAACGTACTGAGAGAAAATTTTGCTAGATGTGGGATACCAGACATTGTAATAAGCGATAATGGTCCACAATTTTCAAGTCGGGAATTTAAAACTTTGCGGTGGAGTGGGATTTGAACACATAACGTCATCACCCAATTACGCACAATCAAATGGTAAGAGTGAAAGGCCGTGCAAACAATAAAAAGATATTAAAAATCCATAGATAGTGGAAGTGACTTTTATTTAAATTTGCTAAGTTATCGAAATACGCCTCGCGATAATTTGAATTCTCCGCACAGCTGCTGATGTGTTGTACTATAGTATGTGCCAAATCGATTGAGAAAAACGGACAATGACCTTTCGGTCGTTTAACCAGGGTTACAAACCTTCAATATATAGGCACATTTTATATGTAGTACTTTCTTTATTTATAATGATTTTTTATAATGATTGATATAATATATATTTATTAACTATTATTAAAAAGTTATGTGAAAGATCGCTGTAGAAGAAAAATCATCTATTGTTATAAAGTACTTTATTCATTTAACAACAAAAACATTAATTTATAACACATATAAAGATTCGAGTGATAACGACACCGAATAAGTACGTACTTATGCAAAAGATAAAACTTTATTTTAATATTATATAAGAACTTTATTTTATTCGGTGCAATCATCACTGTATCTTCACTTGATGAACTATCTGTAACATTAATTATAAAGCGATCTGCAGTTTGGTCAATTCTATCATCCATGCCACGCATTTTTTGTTCAACCTAAGGACATGCTGAACACAGTTTTTCCATTTATCTGGCGTGATTTGAGTTAAACCATCTTTAAGTAAATTTTTAACATCTTTTAACTTGAAAGTTGTATTTTTCGTGCAACGTACCCTTTCACATCTGCCCACAAGTTCAATGGGGTTAAGCTCACAGTGATAAGGAGTAACCTTACCACTGTGATGCTTTTTCTTTTGCCATCTCGTCGGTGACGTAACTTCGATAGTTATCTTTAACTGCCTTTATTTTTTCCATTAAGTGGTCTTTGTGTCCGAGGGCACGTATGCGATCTGTTTAGATTCTAGCCATTCCTGCATATTTTGTTTCCGCCAAGACATTGTTAGTTTTTTCTAAACGTCTGGAGTGGTAACTAGCGTTATCCATAACTATGACATCGCCGCTTTGCAGTTTTTCTATTACTTTTCTAAACCAGTCCTCGAAATGGAGAGCGTCCATACTCTCATGGTAGTCACCAGTAGATGATGATTCAAATACCCAATCACATCCCTCCAAAAAGCCATTTTCATTGCCAACGTGTACAACTATTAATCGCTTTCCTTTACCCGAAGGGGCTTTCGCGCCAGTAGAGTAGCCTTCTAACCGTGATTGACGAGAAGATTCAATTGTGGTGTCTTCCATACCTTTCCCATAGTATGACCTGCGTTAATCCATGTTTCGTCAAGGTAAAAATGTTACGTCCTCGTTTCTTAATATTTGTATTTCTCTCAAATATCTGGTACGCCACAGAACTATCTCAAGGATCTATTAGACCACTTTTTCTGTTTCTCTTTATATATTTGAATTTTAAATGGCGCAACACACGTCGCAGGAAGTTTTGCTCAAGTTTGGCAACTGGTCATCTTGATTTATACTGAGCAAAATTTTGTCTAAAGTCGGTAATTCTCCTGCAAGAAAGAACTGATGCACTTTCGCTCTTATAGCCGATTTATCAAAATCGTCCAACTTGTCAATTACAGACTTTTTCTTTTATTAATTATTCCCTTTTCTGGTATTTTATGGGAATCTCTATACACGCTTAATACGCGATATATAGTGCTCTTGCTGACTCCTGAGATCTCGAAACCTTTTCTACCATATTAACGTTTGAAGGATACACGTCTTCGGGCCAGGTGTTTTGACATATTTGTATACATTAATGATAATCTCTTGTTCCCCGACCGACAAAGTGGTAGGTTTTCTCTTTTACTGGTGACGTTAAAGGTGCTCCAGAAGATGGGCCTGTAAATAAATGACAAAATATACTACCATAGTACTACATCACATAAATACATATTGTTTTAGAAAATAAATACCACATGGTCACATAAAGAGCGCTTTAAGAAATAGAAAGGCTACGTCGTCGCATTTGTACCTATTTGTACGTACCTGCTACGTTTATTATGGGTCGGCGACGTCTCTTTCCACTTGATGTTGAAGGACCGGGTCCTTCACCAAATTCTCCTGAACTCATGTCGATTTAGTAACGACCGTCACAGTAAAACTAATATAACAGATTCAAAAACAAAAACTTAACGATATAACAAATTTAACAGTAAAACTCAACTAAAACAATGCAATGAATGCTATGAATTACCTGAGACGTACACACGCAAGCGCTATCCGAACACGAATGAAAACAAAATGGCGGACCGGCCCAAAAGGTGACGCATCTCTGGCTGCCATTGTCACGTTTCTTTAGAACGAACTGACGTAACGCGCGTTTTGTTTATTTTAAAGGGATGAATTTGCAAAAGCTCAATATGGTGATTATATTGCTTCAAATATTTTTTAATATGAAACTGTTATTAAATGAATTGCTGCGTTACTTACCATAAATTGAAATATAAAATATAACACATTTTTCGCGATGTACCGTAAGATTTTACTATGTTTATAGGAACCACAGACAATATTATTTAAGAAACAAAAAACAAAACATATGTGCTGACCTAGAAGTGGGAATAATATCAATATTTAAATATTGTTATCACATCTAAATTGAGATTTTGTAAGTTACGCCTTTTGACACTCGGCTCATATCTGAGGTCATTGTCCGTTTTCTCAATCGATATGGCACATACTATAGACTAAGTTTTGTATTCATGTCTTACTTGGGAAGATTATTTTTTTAAAATAGATCATTTTTGTTAAAAACTTATTCTTTAAGGGGAAGGTGTTGTGGGTAGTCTTAAAATATTATATATTACGAAACCGCCTTTATTAATAAAAACAGTTGTCATCTGAACTCCGTTGTTTCATTGTCACTACAGGTATGTTTCAAAAATTGTTTGGCTGAGCCTACAGCCTAAACGGATGGACCGATTGTTTTTGTTTTGCAAGCTTCCGCGCAGTCGGGTGTTTTTTTATTTAGTCTTAAATTTTTTTTCTTTATTTTTTCTCTTTATTATAGTATTACTAAATAGTATTGTATAATAATTGTCAAAATCGAATGTGACCATTTGGATACATGGTTTTTAGGATACCTTAGGACTAGGAATGCAATTCCGCAAGATAATTTCAATCCAGGTATTTGCTGGATTGAACCATCTTAGTCCCGCTGGATCCAGGTATTTGATGGATCCAGCAGGGTAGAACTAGACCTCTGAAATCTAAATTAAAGACTTCGTTTCCATGGTTTTAATTTGAAGCCAAATAAAACAAGCCTTTTGGTATATTTTAAATGGTTTATTTATTACTTTAGACATACAGATGATGACATAAATTGCAGTGATAATTAAACATTATTTTGGAAGTAGCTTCTTAAAAAAGTTAAAGTATTAATTGTGTCATCTGCTAAACAGCTTCTGATATTGCACACAAGGTAGCCAGCAGCTGAAAAAGCCCGCTCAGCTTCCACGCTGGTTGGTACAATAGTCATAAGTGCGTTATAGGCGAACTGAAGGTAAGTGCCTTTTAATGCACCCGACTCGAAATAGTTCATTTCCTTCTTTATCAAAACCTCAAGGTTACTCATACTTCCAGACCTAGGTGGCTGGGCTGTTGAGCCAGGACTTTTGATACTAGTCAAAGTCAGTTCGAGTTCGTTTTCAAGTGACATTGGTGCTGCGGCTGCCGTTTGCGTCTCGAGATTAGAGAGGATGTCGTCATAAGGATCATCAACAGGAGTAGTGGTTACTGCATTGCTTCCTGTGTACTCTAGCCTTTCTACTATATTTTGATGGCCTTGCGTATTACACTCTTTGGAGTAGATTGAATGTTTCATCATAAATAAATTGACTTTTGTCTTCTTCGTACTTATGTGGATCATGTAAGTATAATAAAACCGCTGTCAAGCCAGTTCGCCGCTCTGAGATCCGTTTCCTCAACGAATCAACAAGTTTTCGGGCTAACGGTTTATTAATATTTATCAGTTTGCTAATAATAAATCTCAAAGTAGTTTCCGCAGTAATCAAATTAGACTCACGTCTACACAAAACTTCGACTGCTAATTTTACCGGCTGTAATATTCGTTCTAGATCCATTAGCACATCATATTCCTGTTCAGTGAAAACGTAGTCATGATTTGCACCAAGACCTAAGTCAATCAGGGTTTTCGATACGCACGATCTTATTTTGTTGAATATTGTTATCATTTCGCACAGGCTTGACCACCTTGTTTGACAATCCAACAATAAAGCAATATTTTTTCCCATGTCTTTTGTCATATACGTCTGCAGCAGATCGTTTTTAGTAGGTGAATTTTTAAATAGTTTTACTACTTTTCGTACCTTCTTAACAACTTCTGCATATTCCACAGTCAGGTTTATTTCACTTGTAGGTGTAGGAAAAGACAAATCAAAAATGTCATTTTCGTCATTTTCCAAGTCATTGTCACAATTCTCATCAGCTCTTTCACTAACTGTCTCATTTCGCACTGACATTTCTTCATTTGACGCTTCGTGGCCACTACGTGAAGAAGTATTTTGTTTATAAATAACATCCAAAACAGCCAATTGGATGCCATGTGCATAACAGAGTTGTTGATGGGGTTTGATGAGTTTCCCAACTTTTACCATGACTTTGGCACCATCTGTGGTAATACAGATTACATCCTTATCCAAAGATAGCTCGTATTCTGATAATTTTTCTTTTAAAACAGTGATACATGTTTCTGCAGGTAGACTTCCGTAAATCCGCACCAGCCCTAAGTTCCAAAAAATAGATTTTTCATTAGCCAAGGCGTGAACATTAACGTTTAAATAGCGCCTATTTCTCGTTGAAGTCCATTCGTCGAATGTGAGGGTGAATCTGTGGTTGCTCTCTTTCAGCTTTAGAAGATCTCGAATAATGGTAATTTTTACAGTCGTGCCGAAATGCATAACCATTAATTTGATAGAATTAGGCGATTTTGGTAACTTATAGCCCCCGGCTTTAAAAAGGTCTCGTAAATCCGACGAGGTGCAGAAAACCCGGAATGGAAAACCATCTTTTGACACCATGCGTGATACCCTCGTTTCTACAGCACTGTTTGCACTTGGAAAATGGTCAGTGATTTTGTGCTTCTTTGCCGAGGTTGATGGTTGAGCTTCAAAATGAGTCGATGTCGAGGAACTGGACGTTGACGCAGTTGCAGAAGCTGCAGCACTTCCGCTCCCGTCTGATGCGCTTTCCTTGTCAATTTTGTGTTTTGACTTTAGATGCACATGTAAACCTTTTGTCGAACGTCCGGTCGTTTTAATTATTGATTTACACAACTTACATTTTGCGGTTTGTGAATCTTCGGCCTTCAAAAAGTACTTCCATACAGGAATAATACCACAAAAGTCTTTATACACTTTTTCCGACATTATTGTCACTCATTAAATAATACAAAACCTGGAAATTTCTCAGTTTATTCAGATTTATCTAAAGAAATCAATATTCTATGAAAAAATCACTGCGTAACGTCATAATCACCAGTTGTAACTGGCAAAATATTAAGTACACAAACAAAGGCGGGGGAATCCCCGCGCCCTCACACTGTTTCTCTGCACCACGCATCGCTTAGCTCAGTTTACGCGCCGCCGCGCGAACATTAACACGTATGGACAATGCTTCTCTGTAATCCCGCCAATCCAGCGGGATTCCGTAATATTTTCGTACGAGATTAGTCCCGCAAAATACATGCGGGATCCAGGTATTTCGGGATCCAGGTATCCCGTTATTGCATACCCTACTTAGGATAAATTATTTAACTATGATGCAAGCGAAGCCGCCGGCCAACTTCTAGTATTTTTATAAGTCGACACCATACATTAAATAATAAAACATATTTTGTAAATGCGTAATTGATTTTTATTTGATTATATTTTTCTATACAAAAAATTCAGATTCTAACTCAACAAACAACTAAAAACACAATTGAAAGCACCATATTAAAATATTATAATTTATGATTTTATTAACATGACATAATTTTACAGTTTTTCCCCATTTTATCGGGATAGATTCATTAGCTGATAACTCCCAGATACAAATGACGCTAGTGTAAGACATAGCAACCGCTATGTTTGTAAACACTGGTCAGTTTTTGTTGCATCGCTCTTTGCGTGAGGCGTTATCTAGAGAGTAAATAATCTAAGCGCCATCTATAGGATAAAGTTGTTCCATTTCCCATGGGTGGTTCCTCTAACGACACCCATGAGGCGTTATGGTTTTTCATCCGCCGCCGCCACACGGCAAATGCAAATCAAATCAAATCAAATCATTTATTTCGCTTTGATTTGACGGCAACTCAAATCAAATCAAGCTGCAAGCAACCCGGTTTCGATCCCCGCCGGCACCAATGAAATTGTTAATTGCAATTTTAAGTGCTGATTTACCACGTGCTCGGCGGTGAAGGAAAACATCGTGAGGAAACCTGCATGTCTGAGAAATAAGAAAAAAAATATATTTCGAAGACATGTGAAGTACGCCAACACGCATTGGGGCAGTGCGGCGGACACTTCCTTGCCCTAAAAACCCTCACAGAAATGAGAGGAGGCCTTTGCCCAGCAGTGGGACGTATATAGGCTGTAGGCAAATACGAGTACCTTTCATGCAAATTCGTTTAGGTTTTGTGTGAATCGTGAAATCACAAACACAAAAATTCTAAAAAGAGGTATTGATTTGGCTTTAGTAGATATCTTTTACACCTTAACCATTATAGTTCCCTCGACTTGATATTTCTATAAATAAAAAAAAATATTTAAAAAATATTTTTGATTTATTATATGTACCTACATAAAGATAAAATGTACAGCATCACATATTTGCTACTTGTTAAGAGTTCCCGACTGATGGAGTTTCTATTAAGCATCGAAATTTTTTACCATTGCAACAGTAGTTTTAAAAATAATTAACTTTGATTTAGATTTTTGTAGTAATTTGGCTCGAGTACTTAAGCGATAACCATACAATATATTTTAATAATATGAAAGGCATGTTATTTAATTACATTATTAATCAGCTACATTTTTATTCAGATCCTTTATTTCCTGAAATTAAGTAAAAACGTGTCTTTTTGTCCACCGAATATCGCACGCTTAGGTACCTACTTCGTGGCGTGCAGAACAAATAAGCATGCAGCGAAGGGAGCGCTAAAAGCCTTTTAACGTAGGAAATCCACGACACGGTATCAAACATTATTGGAAGTTTGTGCTTTAAAATTTAGGAAGCAGTTATTTATTAAGCAGTTCTATATAGTTTTAAGGAAAAGTTTAAGTACCTGCCATACATGATGGCAATGTGAGCAAGCCCTTTATGACAATCTCGAATTTAAATAAAAATAAAAATAAATACTTCTAATGTTCGTTCCAGCAGCAGCGGATTTTGATAAACTATTCCATTTACAAACTGGTAAGTAGTTATTATGAGCGACGTGTTATCGCGAATGTGCTATCATTCGACTGACGTAACTTTAAAGTCTCCGTTTTCTATGCCTTAACTATTCTATTGGATCAGATCGACGACGCACATATTTTACGCTGGTATTCTGTGAGAGCGTGGTTCTTCCCCGGTTGAGCCGACCCATTCGTGCTATAACTACACAATTAATATAGCTGTAGCATGGCTCTTCCACGTGTAAAAAACTACATCTTATATGACTTACTAGATGGTACAATAGGGCCTGTTTTCTGTCTAGTCAATAGTGCTTTTGAATACACGGGAAAGTAACCGTTTACAAGAATACTATCAGCACTATCTGAATAGCATTACTTAGAAGATTTGCTTATACTCACCACGCTTAACTGAGCATTGGTGAGCCTAGAGCCGATACCTGCGCAATAGTAGTGCTGCTGTCTATTACCAGTCTGTGTAATTTGAATGTAGCGTTTTCGGATCGACTTTTCATGATCAGTCGGTCGCCAGACCCAAGTTTATTAATCAACCGGGTGTAATAGGTGTAGTAGCTTGAATTACAGTTTTCAACTTTCTTAGGCTACAGAGCTTCAGTAGGAGACTTCAGAGGTTTGTGTCCGTATAAGTTATGTAAGAAACAATAACCTATTTCGATAGCATTAGGCATAAGGGTAGGGAGAGCGGCACCTCGCAATACCGACACTCGGCCCCGTCAAAGTCGCTGAGAATAGGGCGAGTACCGCATCGCCATACCTCCAACACTCTACCTCCGCGACTCCACCTCGGTTGCAGCGGTAGGGGGAAAGGACACCCCTCTCGCTGCAGCCCCCCAACACACATCTCGAAGTGAACTCGTCAAGCCCACTCGGAGTGGCTACCGTTGTGGCCTGAGGTGAAGGGCCGGAAGGGCCGGCCCTTCACCTCGGGCCAGCCATGTGGGTTCCTCTTAGTTCACCGTGGGTGACCAAGCCACGGCTACTAAGCCCCTCCGCCACGACAAGTATGTATGTAGCCGGCCTAATAATTATTGGTTAAAAGTTTAATTTGTGAAAAAAATGAGTGAAAGAAAAAGAGATTACACCAGTGGTGGAAATAGACTTCAGCTATGAATGATTTAATAAATAAGTTCGCCAAACAAAAGGCAAGAAAAGTGTATATTTGATTAGAATTGTTTGGCTAGCATAGTTCCTAGGAGTATTAATTGTAAGTAATAACTTAAATATATAATTATTTTAATTCAATTCGAGCGTTTTTGTTCCTTTTGTGAAAAATCATATGGGCCCCCAATTTTGATACAGGGCCCGTCTAAGGCACGCTACGCCACTGCATGGAGACCTCAAAAATTAGAGTAATTTTCGTATACGAATGCTGACGTGGTTCTAACGCGGCAGAGACAACTCGCAATATCAATGTTTTGTTTGGAGAGGATACGAACGCAATGTGCGTTTTTGGTGTAACTTTTGTATTGTAAATTTTGACTTGAAGAATGAATCACGAGAAAGCTCACTAAAGTAAATAACGATGAGCCAAAAATAATGGCGAAAGCTAACGCTAGTTAAGCCAGAATATTGACACATTTGTACTAAATTGGTTAAATTAAAAACACTCGAGAAATGGGTTCCTCATGAATTAACTGATGTGCAACAGAGGATCACGCGTAACTTGTCTTGCTTTGATGAGTAAGTAGAGAAATGTAGGGATTTTGGACATAATTTTACGTGGTAGAGCCACGCTGCAGCTTTATTATGGTTGTGGCACCAGTTAGTCGGCTCGGCCGGGGTAGTACCACGCTCTCACAGAATACCAGCGTAAAATACCAGCTTAAAGCTGCTATGTTTCGTATGGTGAGTGAGAAAACCGTAGATCACTCAGGGGTGACAACGCATCTGTATTTTGATTTTTAACCAAGGATAAATGTAGATATTTGTGGGCCACAGCATCCATTTACCATCACGTGGACTGTATGCTCGTTTTTCACCGTTATTTTATAAAAAAGAATTGTGACGAGTGATAAAAAATTGATTTTTACCATAGCTACAAGCGAAAAACGCAATGGCTGAACAAATGTCAAATATCTGAACGATGTCTTAAAGCAAAGCTTGCCCATGGACAAGTAATGGTAACTCTTTGGTGGTTACTACATGGTGTAATTCACTATAGCTTTTAAGAGAAAAAAATTGTTCTCAGGGAGCGGCACAAAATGCCTACATAGAGTTTGGAGAGGCCAGATCCCTAGAGTTCTAGACACAATACTAGAAATAGGATTACGTACTACGTGTGTTAAACACTCCATTCATACAGTCTTTATGAATAAAAACAGCCCGTACTATACGTCATACGTCAAAGAAAATATCACCAACAAAGGTAAGTAGTATTAATGTATGTATCACCAAATCTCTTTAGTCCGATTTGCCCTTTTGATTAGCTGATAATGATACTGCTGCTCTAGTTTTATCTTTTGAATCAGAAGCTGGACGTTTACGTGGTAGAGCCATGCTGCATCTATACTATGGTTGTAACACGAATGGGTCGGCTCGACCGGGGAAGGACTACGCTCTCACAGAATTCCAGCGTAAAATAGCGGCTTAATGCTGCTGTGTTTCGTATGGTGAGTGTAGAGAACCGGAGACCCTTTTTACTGGAAACGAGGCATTCCATCGTAGTCCTCAAGGGTGACAACGCATTTGCATTTTGATTCTTAATCGAAGATAAATGTAGACGTCTATGGGCCACTGCATCCACTTACCATCAGGTGGACTGTGTGCTCGTTTGTCACCCCATTCTATAAAAAAAATACGCTCTTCATAAATAACATGGTACACATCGATATATATGTACTACGTATAGATTTGGCACTCCGAACATTCACTATGTTCAAATGAACTGTACTGCAATCCGTACACCTTTAGTGTCATTTAGTGTGGCTTCAATATTCATAGTGTGGAGCTGCGCTAGTAATACGAGATTTCAAATTAAAGTTTAAACCTGAACGTAAATAATAGTTCAGTAGTCAAATAAGTAAAATTATTTGTTGTCCAAGTGAATAAATAGGTAATATATTACAATAGAAAAAATAAATTTCTTCATTTATACGCCACGCTATCTACAATCTTAAACTAAAATCTACTATCTCCCGCGCATGCGCGAAAACAGAGTAGTGCAAATTTTTTGTTTGGAATAGCTTCTCTAGTACGTAGTACATAGAACTCAATGATGGTACACAAGAAACTCAAGTTCAATAATATAACGAAAATAATTTCTACAAAGCAGTAATATTTTTGGTGGCATCTATAATATAATCAGGTTATTGGAGTTAGACATGATATTGCAAAACTATTGCCTTGTTTGTAGAATGTGAAGGTAAATAATCTATTCTTGTTAGAAAAAATGTTTATATTAGATTGTCTAATCTTTTTTTATATAAAACCAATATACCTTTACTTTCCATTTTGCTTAAATGTCATGTTACATATGCCGTTTACTTAATAGGTGAAGTGACGAAGTAATTAGCTAAAAACTAATAATCGTTTACACGTGTTTTAGCGAAGTTACGAGAATGCTTATTTCTTATACTTCGCTAAAACACGCCTACCTCTTAAACATAGACTATTCTACTTTACATAACTATTTAACTACTAAATCGATATTTAGTTAAGAGCTGTTGAGAACTGTTTACATGCATAAAGTTAAAAATTTGTTAATTACTTCGTCACTTACGTCCATCAATGTACCAACGGTTTTTCTATGTACCAATGTCGACAGTATGTAATGTAAATAAAAATTATGTATTTCAAAAACCACTTTTTTCACATTGACTTGAAAAACAGTTCCTTTTTTATATTAAAATTATTGCTAATAGTTTCAAAAGTGGTTTATGAATGTAAAGTTCCATAATTTACAAATAACAACTTTGTGCTTTAGTTTTCATTTTAATTTAGCAATATATGTCATTGAAACGAAAAACTACAAGCTTTATCTATTCTATATGGTATTTTACATTCTTAAGCCATTTTTGAAACGAAACGACCAAGACGCCTACAAAAAATTACGTTTCAAAATTCCCGCGCAAAAAAGTTTTAGGTGGCATGACAGAAATGGCGTGCGTTACGGGTGCCATTTTCTTTGTTTGAAGTTGACCATAGAGTAGAGTAATATATACGGGAAAAGTTGACATTCTTCCCGCCTAAGGTTATTAGTGTTCTGTGATTTTAACCATAGATAAGAGTGTATGGAATACGTTTTGTGATTTTAACATCCAATACAATATGATTATGATCTCTTCATCGGATTCTGAAGATGACTGCTATAGTAACGTAGCACAAAAACTGGAAAAATTAAAAAACAAGTACCAAGACGACAAAATCGAAAGCACTAATCTTCTTGACAATTCAACTGATGATACAAAAGACAGAAGAACAGAAGACAGCCTAAAGACAAAATCAGAAGATAGTGTTGATAGTATTTATGATGTCTTAAAAGAAGATGGTGTACCTGATATTGAATTAGAAAAACTTTTAGCGGCACATTCAAAACGTGCGACTCGTTCGTCAAAGAGAAATTCAAAGTCAAGTTCTTTTAATTTTGATGATTTGCCTGCTTCAAGGGAACAAAACATTACAATTGACTCTAGTGATTCAGTACAAGGCAGAGCTAGTAAAAGAAAAACGAACAAAAATACATCAGTGAGTGTTGTTCATAGATCTCCTAGAGGTCGTAGCAGAGGTAAAGGTAGGAGCAGAGGAAGAGGTAGACGAAGCAGTGGGAGAGGAAGAATTAGTTATGCTTATCCAATTTACAATATTGGAAACACAGATGAATATCCTGATCAATCAGAAGAACAGACACTATTTAGCAACAAGTTAACAAACGATGATGTAATAATGTTAGATGATAATGATATATTAGATGAAAATGAAGAGTTTTCTGTTAAGGTCTACTGGCAGAGCTCAGAAATATTCAAATTCACATTACGAAAATTCCAAAAATTAACCACAATTTTCAGGCATTTTGCTGAGAAAGAAAAAGTGAAACAAAATAATTTGTTATTCACATACAATGACCAAATATTACAACCAGATGATACTCCTGATTCAATTAACTATAATATTGCGAAGTTTATTGATGGTGGCATTATTAATCAGGATGTGACAAAGTTAATAAAAAATAAAAACAGAAATGAAAGCAGTGGATTGCAAATAAAATTTCAGTGTCAACATTTAAAGAAACCATTTGAATTAATAATTCAGCCGAATGAAAAATTTTCATTAGCCATGATGAAATGTGCGGAGCATCTTGAGAAACCCTTGGATAAACTAAAATTTGAATTTGATGGGGATAGTATAACAGGTACAGTTTTAAAATTGCCATTTAAAAATATATATTTAGCTTTTTAAAGCACTTAAACAGGAAAAAAAGAGATTGAGTTGTTCTTTCTTGTTACATATAATACTTGTGACTTGTTGTCTTCTGTTTCACCCACTAAGTCCTGTGACTGTGACTTACCTGTGGTAAGTGCCAATTTATGTTATGGCATATAAGGCTGTATGAAACACCTAACCTATACCTAAAATAATTTATAAGTTTTTCAGATGTTCAACTAAATTACTAACAACAAATTTGTATGTTCAACATTACTAAAAGCGCCAGAACATTTGTTTCAAAATTGCTTATTATCCCCTAAAAAATATTTATTTATGGTTAGTTCAGTTCACGATGGGCTGTTTCCGCAATTCCACTTCCAAGCGCATATTTTGCGTGTGGGCAGGAGGAATATTGTGATTATTTGAGCCATGAAATCTCCCCGAAGATGTTCAACAGTCCTTTGATGTTGTTAGCGACTTCGGGGAGTGACATATGTAGCCAGCTCTGGACATGTCAGCAACACGTCTGCCGCCGTTTCCTCCTCCCCCATATATGCCCTGCACAGGGCGATTATCTGTAACACCTATAGCAAATAAATTTTTGTAAAAGGAGCCATGTCCTTTATTAGCATTTGTTGCTATCCTGATCTGTGACTTGTTCAATTTCATTAAGTCCTTGGTTATACGACTGTTTATTTCCGGCAGGGCCTCCTAGCTTGCCCACAGTCCACTAGATTTTTCCAAAGCTGAGCGTGTTGATTAGTAAAGTTTTTACGTACCAGTGAACAAATGTTACCGTTTATTTATGTTAATACCTATCTTTTCTTGAGGAAATATTGGCCAGAAATTATGTCAGCTTGTGTCGCCTCTTACTACACCCCCAAAATGATATGATGTAGTGGATTCCAAGGAACGCCACATAGCACGGACCTGAGCCACTTGCATGCATCGAATTCCTGCATGTCTTACCAGTTTGTCACTCCAACGAGTAGGGGACTGTCTGACACTTCGCCTATCGGTATGAGACTGTCACTCGAAAAACTTTCTTCCCCATCGGTTGTACGTTCTTACCTTAGTTTACTAATTTAGCTATAAAGTTGTTAAAATCATTATAGCTAAAACCATTTAATTTGGAAATAGCTGTTGGAAGTGCAATAAACTGTAAATACAAGATAGTAACTGTTAATAGCTTGTAGAAGATAGTAGGTATCAAAGTAAATAGATATTTCCTAAATTATATTTATTTACATTGATACCTACTGTCTTTTCTTGAGTGAATTTTGGCTAGAAAATATGTGGGCCTCTGTCGCCTCTTATGACACTAACAAAAACTTCAACAAATTACTATAATAGCTAAAATTATTTAATTTGGAAATAGCTGTTGAAAGTGTAATAGAGTATTCACGTCTGTAGTCAACGGTTGCATTCCATACCAACGTTGACATTGGTGTTTAACATTTAATTTGTTAGTTAATCTTTGGTATTTCTCTGTTTCTTTATTTTGTTATTTTTGCATTTGTTATATTTAGATGTTTTGCATCATATTTAAAAGTTTCAATGCAATTATAAAATCAAATGTTGTTTAAACTGTCTTAATTTCACTGGATAATTTCTTTTATGGTTTCGTTTATGGAATGTAGATCGGTACATTTTTACTGAATAACTTCATAACAACTTGTGTTAGATAACAAAAAAGTGCCCAAAACGTCAAAAATTAAAAAAGTCAAAATTAAATGCGATATAATGCCGTAAAATTGGTTTTATTCCAAGTGCAATAGACTGTTGGTGTAAGCATATGAGACTGTTGGATGGCTTAATTACTCTAGGGATGAATATTTGTTATGGTTAGTGTAGAAGATCACAAGGCGCTCTATCTGAAGCCTCTAGGGTAACCTATTACCATATCTTACCTTTCTTCCTATTACCATTTCTTTAAACATCTATCTTGGTTTAAAGAACCTGCATGTATCCATAAGTTGCCATGGTCTCTTACTGTACTAACAGATTGCAAGCCAACAGACATATTCAATATGTAACAAAACATTGTCCAAACTGGTAGTGTTTTAGGTATTGTGATATGATTCTGTTCATGGATAGAATAGAATAGAATAGAATAATTTTTAAAAATAGCGAATGTTTAAAACCCTTTTCAAAATTGAATACTACCATTTAAATAAAATTTACTACAGAAAAAAAATAACAGCGGAATATATCATTAGTATTATTTTAATACGAAAAATTAATTGATGATAAATCATGGTAAATTTAAGTACGTAAAATGTAATCTACTATATTATTTCATTCGGTTTTGCAGGACACAGTAATAAAAGAATATATAACAATAAACAATAACTGTATAAAATTGAATATAAAATCGTCTTGTGCCAACATACAAGAGAGCTTAAAAAGTAACTTAATTTTTAATATTGCATTATGATTTTTTTTAGCAGGTGCACTAATAAATATATTAAGGTATCAATTAAATCGTGAAGTATCTGATTAATAAACTCAACTTTCATATTATATTAAATACAAAATTTTAAAACATAACTTTTTTATAATAATTAAAACTTTTTAAGAAATGTTAAAAGAAATGACGAAAAATATGCTGATTCGATGTTACCTCAAATTTTCTTCTTTTTCTTTTTGTGGTTCAATTTTCATATTCTTCTGAATGAAGCTTGCAAAAGTACAACTGTTACTTCCTTTTAAAATTAATCTGCCGTTTCTTGAATTTTGAACTTTGGTCATCATATTTTTAATTTTTAGTTAGTTCCTATACAATTATCATTGTGGCCTCTTCTTGTATTCATATTTATTTGTTTTTCGTCACATCCGGTATTGCGTCCATTCCGTTATAATATATTTTTCCATGATGATTTCCATTATTTTATTTTTAATTTTTCTCTCTTTATGTAAGGCCGGCGGTGCGCGTACATTGTAGCAGCGCACCGCCTGGCAAAATCTATGTGATATATGTAGAAAGGTCTTGTGTGAATTAGGAGACGTGTTGATGCTTCTATAACTTTAATTATACTGATCCGAACATTCTACCTTAACACTAATATATACTATTGTGGTGGCTACACTACAGCCACATAGCACGGACCTGAGCCACTTGCATGCATCGAATTCCTGCATGTCTTACCAGTTTGTCACTCCAACGAGTAGGGGACTGTCTGACACTTCGCCTATCGGTATGAGACTGTCACTCGAAAAACTTTCTTCCCCATCGGTTGTACGTTCTTACCTTAGTTTACTAATTTAGCTATAAAGTTGTTAAAATCATTATAGCTAAAACCATTTAATTTGGAAATAGCTGTTGGAAGTGCAATAAACTGTAAATACAAGATAGTAACTGTTAATAGCTTGTAGAAGATAGTAGGTATCAAAGTAAATAGATATTTCCTAAATTATATTTATTTACATTGATACCTACTGTCTTTCTTGAGTGAATTTTGGCTAGAAAATATGTGGCCTCTGTCGCCTCTTATGACACTAACAAAAACTTCAACAAATTACTATAATAGCTAAAATTATTTAATTTGGAAATAGCTGTTGAAAGTGTAATAGAGTATTCACGTCTGTAGTCAACGGTTGCATTCCATACCAACGTTGACATTGGTGTTTAACATTTAATTTGTTAGTTAATCTTTGGTATTTCTCTGTTTCTTTATTTTGTTATTTTTGCATTTGTTATATTTAGATGTTTTGCATCATATTTAAAAGTTTCAATGCAATTATAAAATCAAATGTTGTTTAAACTGTCTTAATTTCACTGGATAATTTCTTTTATGGTTTCGTTTATGGAATGTAGATCGGTACATTTTTACTGAATAACTTCATAACAACTTGTGTTAGATAACAAAAAAGTGCCCAAAACGTCAAAAATTAAAAAAGTCAAAATTAAATGCGATATAATGCCGTAAAATTGGTTTTATTCCAAGTGCAATAGACTGTTGGTGTAAGCATATGAGACTGTTGGATGGCTTAATTACTCTAGGGATGAATATTTGTTATGGTTAGTGTAAAGATCACAAGGCTCTATCTGAAGCCTCTAGGGTAACCTATTACCATATCTTACCTTTCTTCCTATTACCATTTCTTTAAACATCTATCTTGGTTTAAAGAACCTGCATGTATCCATAAGTTGCCATGGTCTCTTACTGTACTAACAGATTGCAAGCCAACAGACATATTCAATATGTAACAAAACATTGTCCAAACTGGTAGTGTTTTAGGTATTGTGATATGATTCTGTTCATGGATAGAATAGAATAGAATAGAATAATTTTTTATTCAATATAGATTACATGTGTAATTCTTATTGAAAGTCATTTTTTACTTTACCACTGGTTCGAAAAAAAACCTCTGTCCTGGGAAGAACCAGCAAGAAACCCAGCGGGACTTTTTGTGTCTGTGACTTTTTGACTTTTTGTTATTTTGTGCAGGACATGTAATCCCTTACTGATATAAATAAAAAAATATCCACCAAAAATAAAATAAAATTGAATTAAACTGGAAAATAACATGGCAATACATGCAATGTGGAGGGCTCCTTACAACAGTGTTGCCAGATTTAAAAAAAAACTGAATTTTAAGCAAATTGTAGTTAAGAACATAGTATAGTTTAAATACCAATAATATTTTATATTCATTAATTATATTGAGTTTTAACTTTTTTTGGTAATGTTCTTGTGGTACATATGTACCCCTTATGGATAGGACATGGTGTTTTTTTACATATTGTATAATTTGAAAGACATCTAACATCGTAATTTGTTTGTGCCCATGAATTAAAGTGTTAATAAAACCTATAATTTGAACTTAAACTTTGATTCTCCTCAAAGTTCAAAAAATTTATTAAACAAAGTTATGCAAACTTGCCATATTTGCATAAATAGGGCTATTATTTAAGGAATTTATGAATGATGATAGCCCCTCACAATTAGGTAATCTCTACAAAAGCTATTTCTGATTTGTTTTGTGTTGTTAATTGTGTAACATATGATTGTAAGCTGTTTTTTTTTCTTTTCGAAAAGAAGTCCCTCTGGGTTTCTTGCTGGTTCATCCCAGGGTAGAGGTTCTTTTCTGAACCAGTGGTAAATTAAATAAAAGGGTGACTTTCAATAAGTAATATTTATAATCTATATTGAATAAAAAAGTTTCTGTTTCTATTCTGATTAATTTGTATTAACAATAGAAATTATATATTGTTAATACAAATTAATAATATATAAATTTCTCAATTTTTTTTTCAGGTACAATGACAGCGAGTGAATTGGAGCTTGAAGGTGGAGAGTGCATAGACGTCAAGATAATTAACTGATTAATATCACAATATTTACTTGAAATTGTTTTAGGGTTTCCAAAAACTTTTATAGAACATCACTTATTCACTACAAGAATAAATAAAGAATTTAAGATGTAAACAATTTTAGAGAAGCAATAATTAATGTGATGTACCAAAATAGTTTGTGAAAAACTTAAACATCAATATTACACCATTGCTCAATGTAGCTTAGGGTTGAGCCTAACATTAAACTTAGTATACAAGCAACACAAAAAAACTCGAGAAGTGGAGTTAATGGTTGCCAATAGTTTTAAGTGCTAATGTACTACCTTGTCAGTGGTAAAAGAAACCATTTTAACCCGGCGAGCATGAGGCTAAAAAGAGTTACATTAAGAATGTGGCAGGGTGGGACATACTCATAATTTAACGTACCATATTTAAGTTCTTATTATTATTATTTTTACTTTGATGATTTTATTATGTAAAATAATGAATGATTTAATAGAATTAAATGAAACAAGTTCTTAATTATGAAATTATTATTATTTATTCATGTTTTTCATAAACTTTGTAATTATAGAAACAAAAGTTACTTACAAAAATTTAGAATTTAATAAAAATATTAATCTTTGGAGTGTAAATCAACTTGGGTGCGATCCTCCTTGTGAAAAACTTATTTTTTTTATTATTAAAAATATGATTAATCACTACTGTCGAGATCAGCACAATTTTTGCAACTAAATTTTGCGTGCTCCATACATATGGGCTTGCCACAAGCATTGCAGGATTATTTGGTTTTTCTATCCTTGTATGGACAATCCTGACATCTGACATATCGTCCGGGTATATTCACATGTCTAGGCGAGGGCTCACCGAGCTGTTTTAAGATTCGCTGGCGGATGTAGCTTGGAATATGCTTTTTTGATTTTCTTGAATGTAGGTGTTCGTAAATCATTGATAAGCCCAAATTACGAATGAATTCTGTTCTCTTGATTGTGACGTTTTTGTTTACTGTTGCGACTAACATTGTAACTGGCACTCAATTCATTAACCACGTCAACGCCAGCTTTGGTCGAGTTATAAAATGTTATCATTTCAGGCTTTTGTTTCTCGCCTGTAGATACATCTATTGAATTATCATGGTGCATAGTGGACATAACAATAACCACCTTGTTCTTCTTTGGCGCATTGGAAACAAGTGTGATATCTTTTTGAAACCCAAACAGTGAACTGACAGACAACCAAACGTTGTCTGTCAGTTCTAATGAAAGATTCAGGAATCTGTCTCTTGTTCTTCCGTACAGTTCCAACCGACGTAAGTCGATGCTCATTTAGTAGATACAGCATTAGCTCATATCCAGTGAACCAGTTATCAAATGTTAAGTTGCGGTGTGATCGTGAAACTGGTTGAATGAGTCTCTCCACTACCGCAAATGGTTTATTACTGACTGCATATGGTCCCGGCGGTTGTTTGCCTGAGTATACTTCCAAATTCAAAATATAGAAGCTTTTTGCATCGACCAGAGCTAAATTTTTTAACCCGTACTTAGCTGGCTTGTTTGGAGTGTAGACGCCGAAAAGGCATCGACCCCTAAATGCCAGTAACATGTCGTCAATAGTCAGAACCTCACTTGGAGAGTACGCATTCTGGTAGCATTGAACAAACAGGTCAAAATGCTTCTGAAGGCTGCCATATTATCAGTTTGTTTACGCTCCTCTCTCGTCGATTTGTCGTCAAATCGTACAGTATTTTAAAGAAACTGGAATCTCTGCAGTGACATGGTGGTACGAAATATATCAACACCAGTTCCATCAGTTCGTCAAAGATCTTTCAAACTTTGTCGATTAAATTTGGTGACGCCAGCTAAGTACAGTAAGCCAATAAATGCTTTCAACTCACAAATAGTGGTTTCTTGCATGTAAGGAGCTTTACCAGTCATATTATCTGCAGCATTCGCATTATCGCGCTGTCTTTACCGAATTTTCGAATTAGTGTGAATCAAGATTTCTTGAAGCATGTCTGTAGTCACAAAAATATTCCAGCATTCATACTCTGTAGCAGCATCCCTTGCAGTATTCTTTACTCGAGCATGTACAGTTACAATGTTTTCTGAACGAACCATCTTTAGACGTAAGAAAGGGCCATTTACTTGCCTTGAAGCTGAGTCTCTCTGTCTGAGTAGTGACAATGGTAAATAGTTCTCGGGGTCGTTACATGATTCATTTACTGCAGCTTCTTCCTGCCTGGAGTTGAATGAAACATCAACTGAATCGTCACCTTCTTGTTCCGTCTCAGAATTCAATTCGTGCTCACTACAATGATCAGTCTCTTGTTCTGAACTGGATTCACCTGATGAATCAGTTGTTGCCTCCTCTAATATGGCACGAATCCGTTCCTCTTGCCTTTCAAAATTCATTTGAGTCAAAAACTAAAATTAATAAAGAAAATCTCAAATAAATGAATGAACAACAAATTTATATACTAAAATCATAACAAAAATAACTTAAAATAATAGAAAAAACTAATAACATAATAACAGTTATAATTCATGATCAAATCATTACGTAAAAAAAATACGTCAAAAATGAGGCAGGGTATAACATACCCGAGACAGGTTTGCGCACGAATATCCCGGCCGGTGTCCCACACCACACTGCGATCACGCCACTAACCCGCCCCGCGCGCCCCGTACTCCAGCCACTGATATAAATTTATCAGTGTGTGTGATACCCTGGCTCATGCTCGTCGGATTAAGGAGGTCTGTATTTCTGAGAAATCTAAAACATTCCATTAGCATGAAAAATCTGCCAATTCACATTGGAGCAGTTTGGCATTCAGTATGGTATTCATTCTTCATTCTTATTTACTTCATTCTACTACTATTTTTACAAATATTAAAACGGAAACATTTTAAACTTGAAAATAAATAGATACTTATTATAAAATCATTCGAAAACAAAAACAAATTTTTATAATGTAATTTAATATGTGTTAATATTGCTAACAGACGGCCGTCCTGTTAATGGAATGTCTCTATTTCGATCCGGCCATTCGATTAACACGAATCCATAATTCCTATGCAATTGTATGTAATCTGACAAATAAAGTTATTTCTCAAAAATCAAATACGTTAACTCTTACATAATATAATGCTCAAATATAGTATTACAATCGATGTTAATTAGCTAAATTTAAATTTAAAACAGATTTGAGTATCTCATCTGATGACTATCAAATAATAACTATCGTTATCTCTTATTTATTAAATTTTAAAAATCTTCATTATTCCCAAATTATACATTTTTAGCGCCAGTTGCTGCTCACTGATCACTGTATCACAGTGTCCTGGTACAAAAATTTAATGAAATTATTTTTATTCTGCTTTTTCTTTTATATTTCTCAAGAAAATGTTTGCTGCAAATTGTAGAGTTCTTCTTTGAATTCCAACCAACACGTCCAATTAACCTTATCCGTTTTTTTACTCTATCCATCTGTTTGACAAACGGCAAAATAAAATTACGTTTTTAGAACGCAAATTGAGCATTTATTTTCATTCCTCTCTTTGTTGTGTGGGCAAGTCTCGACCGATTCATTATACACATTCAATATAAATATCGACATTAATTTTGATATAGTTGAATAAATCCCTAGCGTACATGTAAAATATTTTGTTTAAAAATGAATTTACCAAAATCATACAAATTATCAACAACGTGACTTTTTTTTTTGCAAAATATCAAAATTAATAAAATAATTGAAAATATTCTATAATTTAAACAGTATATTACATAAATTTTAACCCAAAGTAGACGCGTCATAGCAGTAATGACGTCTTGCGAATTTAGCTGTGAAATGTGCAACCATCAGGATTATTCCTATCCTTATTGACACCACAGTCACTCACGGAACATGTAACAATTTTGGAAAACTATTAATTATAAACATTAACACTATTATAATCTAAAAATTACAAAATATCTATGAGCTTATTTCTTGCGTGCCGACCACAGAACACAATTACTCTCTACTTGTGCCGACTTGTCATTCAAAATCGGTTACAGAGTCATGAGCTTTGGTATCCTTTTCTATCTTGCATTTTTGCCATAAGGGATTTTCTTCTCCCTTGCACACTATGTCGGAAACGAACTCAGTGGAAAAGTCCTGGTCCTTTCTTTTCTTATTGAGTAAATGAGATAGTCAGGTCATAGCTCAGCTAATGTATATAGCTAATGTATAGACTTTATAAACAGTGTAGTAATTGTAGCGTTATAAGAGCATATTTGCATAATGCATAATGTGATCACTAAATTCAGTAGTTTATTCCACATTGATGCACATATAGAGACATATAAACACATATGTAGGTATTGTGATCACCACATTAAGTAGTATATTTCACATTGATACATTGAGTGAGCACTGCTGTGTGGCAGCATATTTCACATAGATAATGCGATCACCACATTAAGTAGTATATTTCACATTGATACATTGAGTGAGCACTGCAGTTTGGCAGCATATTTCACTTAGATAATGCGATCACCACATTAAGTAGTATATTTCACATTGATACATGGAGTGAGCACAGCAGTGTGGCAGCATATTTCACTTAGATAATGCGATCACCACATTAAGTAGTATATTTCACATTGATACATGGAGTGAGCACTGCAGTGTGGCAGCATATTTCACTTAGATAATGCGATCACCACATTAAGTAGTATATTTCACATTGATACATTGAGTGAGCACTGCAGTTTGGCAGCATATTTCACTTAGATAATGCGATCACCACATTAAGTAGTATATTTCACATTGATACATTGAGTGAGCACTGCAGTGTGGCAGCATATTTCACTTAGATAATGCGATCACCACATTAAGTAGTATATTTCACATTGATACATGGAGTGAGCACTGCAGTGTGGCAGCATATTTCACTTAGATAATGCGATCACCACATTAAGTAGTATATTTCACAATGATACATTGAGTGAGCACTGCAGTGTGGCAGCATATTTCACATAGACGATGTGATCACTTCATTCAGTAGTATATTTCACATTTATGCATGGAGTAAGCACTGCAGTTTGGCAGCATATTTCACTTAGATAATGCGATCACCACATTAAGTAGTATATTTTACAATGATACATTGAGTGAGCACTGCAGTGTGGCAGCATATTTCACTTAGATAATGCGATCACCACATTAAGTAGTATATTTCACATTGATACATGGAGTGAGCACTGCAGTGTGGCAGCATATTTCACATAGACGATGTGATCACTACATTCAGTAGTATATTTCACATTTATGCATGGAGTGAGCACTGCAGTTTGGCAGCATATTTCACTTAGATAATGCGATCACCACATTAAGTAGTATATTTTACATTGATACATGGAGTGAGCACTGCAGTCTAGCAGCATATTTCATATAGACGATGTGATCACTACATTCAGTAGTATATTTCATTTATGCATGGAGTGAGCACTGCAGTTTGGCATATTTCACTTAGATAATGCGATCACCACATTAAGTAATATATATATATATATATATATATATATATATATATATATATATATATATATATATATATATATATATATATATATATATATATATATATATATATATATATATATATATATATGTATATATTAAAGTCTTAAATAAACAATTTGATAACAGATTTTCTGTTATTATTTCAAGAAATAATTGAAATGTTTAGTACTTACAAGTAGTTTATTCCAATCAAAGGGATATAAAATATAAAGGAAATATTCTATGAAGGGATTTTCTGACAATTAATTGGAAGTAGAATTATAAGGAATTGATCGTATATTGTCAGATTGAGTACTGTCCTCGCTAGAGTCCACTTCTTCAACGCGTCTGCGGCATAAACGCTTTTATATTTACGTTTGGAATGTCCATCTATACTAAGGACCTCATACCGGTCATTGTCAAGTACGGCATTAATCCTGAAAAGTCCTCTAAATTTTGTATTTGTTTTTGTTATTGTTAACTTTTTATTTTTACCATTCGTAGGAATATGATAGTTTGGAATCATTATAAGGTCACCTAATGAAAAGAATTCAGTTGGTGCTTTTTTGTATCGAAATATAATTTCTTCATGGCATGCTGATAAGATTTCGTTCTTTCTACAACTAGGTTACGAATGGTGTCTCTAGTTTTATTTAGTTCATTTTCTGACTGATTATTATGAGTGTTTGAATTCACATCCTGAACGGCATTTAGAATAGGTCCTTCACTTGGCTTCATGGTGTTCCGCCCGAAAACTACCTCGGACGGAATAGCACCAGTACTCTTGTTACGCGTATTGTTTAAACTCCACTGAACTTTGTTAATGTGAGTGTCCCAGTCCCGTTCATCTAAACCATAATTTGACGCTACTAATGATTCCAGTATAGTACGATTGTACCGTTCGATCTGTCCATTAGCGCGAGAAATGGACTGGAAATGGAATTCACGAAATTTTTAAATGTTGTCGTGTGAAGCTAGTCCCTCTGTCCGAAAATAAATTTGCTAAATCCATCGATAATACCCAGTAAATATGTATTTCCTTCCACATTTACTTCTAACGAATGGTCCCAGGTGGTCCATGTGTAATGTTTGAAATGGGACATTACCTTATTATATTGACGATTAAGACATGCTGCAACATATTTCCGGACAAATCGGTCATTTTAGGGAACCAGTAATCATGCTTTATTTTAATGAATAGAATAGAATAATTTTTAGTCAATATTGATTACAAGTAATTCTTATTGAAAGTCATTGTTTTACTTTACCACTGGTTCGAAAAAAATCCTCTGTCCTGGGAAGAACCAGCAAGAAACCCAGCGGTACTTTTTTAAATAAATTTGACAATATAAACGATTAGAAACTATTTACAAAATTTATTTTAGAAACAGCTTGGAAGCGACCATCTCATTCCCAGGGGTTATTGTCAACTATGTATTCATTTATATTATAATAACCCTTTTTATACAGTTTTTGTTTAATTAAATATTTAAACTTGGTAATAGAGAGACCTTGTATATTTTCTGGGACTTTGTTGTAATAGCGTATACATTTCCCCAAGAATGAATTACCGACTCTGTGGAGTCGAGAGACTGGTATCACTAGCTTGTGTTTGTTCCTAGTGTTTACAGAGTGTATATCACTTTTTTTACTAAAACTATCTTCGTTTTTGTGAACATCCATAAAATTTTCGTAAATATACTGAGAGGCCAAAGTTAATATATTTATTTCTTTAAATTTTTCTCTAAGAGACTCTCTCGGTTTAAGGTTGTAAATAGCTCTTATGGCCCTCTTCTGCAAAACAAAAATAGTTTCTAAATCAGGCGCATTTCCCCATAGCAAAATCCCATAAGACATTATGCTATGGAAATAACTGAAATAAACTAACTAATCTAGCTGTCTCGACACTAGTGAGATCTCTAATCTTTTTTACAGCATAAGCTGCAGAGCTTAGTCTGCTTGCTAGTTTGGATATATGGGGGCTACAGAGGATTCAACAGGGCTCAGTTCTTCCCCATTTAAAAACACATTGGTAATCAGATTTTTAACATTCGTTGTTGTAAAATTAATTATTAAGCTGTCTATTTAAATTTTAACATTGTATTGTTTTGTGGGAAATAAATACTTTTATGATTATTTATTATTATTATTGTAAATTTAATACATTTAGTTTTATTGCCGTTAAAATGTAGATTATTAACGTTAAACCGATGCACTAATTTTGATATAGCATTATTCACTTCGTCACATTTAAATGATAGACGGATTTAAATGATTTACGGACGATCCGCAAGAACTTTTACCATTGATAATAAGTTTCTGCATTCTATTACTTAAATATAAAATAATAAGTTTAAGCGCTGTGTTCTTGACACCATAGTAATGTAGCTTCCTGATTAATGTCTCATGGTGAATACAGTCGAAGGCCTTGGAAAGGTCACAAAATACACCCAAAGCATCCTCTAAATTTTCCCATGCACAAAAAATATGTTTTATAAGTTCGACTCCGGCATCGGTAGTCGAGCGACCCCTTGTAAAACCAAATTGATTTTTATGAAGCAATTTATTTATATTAAAAAAATCTGAACTGAACTAAAATAATTTTTTCAAAAATTTTACTTAATGTTGGTAGTACATAAATTGGTCTAAAATTGGCGGGGTCTAATGTACTACCAGATTTAAAGGTATGACTTTACTATGTTTCATTAGATCAGGAAACACACCAGATTCGATACTTGTATTAAAAATTGTGGCTAGATAAGGTGCTATTGTATCTGTTATAGATGCAATAACTTTAACGGAAATCCCCCACAAGTCTGCCGTTTTCTTAACATCAATAGTTTTAAAATATTTAACGATAGATATATTTTGGCAATACTCTATGGAATTTAAAAGTATTTGAACAAGGCTTTACATTTTGTTTAAGCAATGATTCGGCGACAGTAGGAGAAGAATTTATGCAAAGTCTTATCAAAGGAGAAATGACCTGCTTCGTCATAGTTAAGTTGGCAAATACGCCATCTTTCGTTATTTGTCACTACAAATTTTAATGCATCGGCTACCTTCCAGTAGATTTTACCATCCTTTACTCCGTAATTATCTATTATATCTTTGATATCCTTGCTGTCACTATCTAGAATTGCTTTCACTAATTTAAGTTTTGGGTCTGTCATGTGAACTGATTGTAGCCATTCCGTAGTTGTAATATTCATAACTTCAAAAGCACTGATATCATCCCAATCATTCACATTTGTTCCTTGGATAGGGTTTCGGCTTAGAGCATCGACGTGTCTCATGCTTTCACCTGGTCTATACTCAATACTGAAATTATATTCCTGTAACAACAACCACCACCTGGCGATACGAGGAATTAAGTCCCTTTTTGTCAATGTTGTTCTCAGAGCATTGCAATCTGTATACACCTTAAAAGGAATCCCTATTAAATATGTACGAAATTTCTTTAATGACAAAACAACGGCGGGAGTTTCTAATTCGTAAGAGTGTAAATGCTCCTCGTCCTTGGTGGTCAGTTTGCTAAAATATGCCCGGCTTGATCGGTAGTTTCTCGTTCTGCTTCTGCAATATGATACCACCAACGCCTAACTTACTTGCATCGCAATGTACCTCTGTTAAATATGCAGGGTTATACAGTGTCAATATTGGTCTCTCGACTAATTTGGATTTGATAATTTGAACAGCAGTCTCTTATTCTTGTCCCCATTTCTATGCAACATTAGTTTTGGTAAGGGTTGTTAATAGTTTAACAATACTTGCGAATCCGAGAATAAATCTTCGAAAGAAACTAGCTAAACCTACAAATTGCCTGACTTGATGTACATTTGTAGGAGTAGGGAAAGAAGCTATAGCTTCAGTTTTTTTACTACCTGGTTGCAGGGCTTCGCAAGATACCTCATGTCCTAAATAATCTAGTTCCCTTTTGAAGAAATAACATTTTTTATATTCAAAGTCAAGCCAGCACTACGTAACGATATCAAAATTTTGCGCACTTTTACTAACCCTTCGTCGATGATCGTTGCAGGAGAGCAAGTCATCCCTTTAAGGGATAGCCAAGTCGTATCTATCTTTTCCGAGTGATTTGTTAACCATGTGTTGAAATATGGCAGGTGCGTTGACAAGACCGGCATACGTGTATATTCGTAATGCCCGTCTGGAGTTACAAATGCCGTTAAGTGTCTAGACTCCTTGACCATAGGTATTTGTTAGTAGTACCCCGACTTAAGATCGAGACTTGTAAAATACACTTTACCGCTAAGACGGTCTAATTGATCGTCAATAACTGGCATTGGATATGAGTCTTTTACGGTCTTCTTATTGAGGGCTCGATAGTCGACGCACAAACGGTGTTCTCCATTTTTTTCTTAACAAGTACTATCGGGCTGGCATAGGATGAGTTGGAATCACGGATTATTTTGGCGTCTAATAATTCGTTTACTATGTCGCGTACAACTAATCTTTCACTATAAGGTAATCTGTAAGGTTTGTATGATACTGGTGTATCGTCATGTAATTGTATGTGTATTTCAGTTATGTCCGTCATCCCGAGTTCATGCAAGTTTAACGTAAAACAGTCTCGAAATTCGTTTACCATAGTCATAAGTTCATGTTGTTGCATCTTTGTTAAGTCACTGCCAATGTTTAACATTTCGATAGTTATCACATCATCGCCTGAGGTTTTTAAACCGTCAATAGAGTTCATTTTATTTATCAGTTGGTGGCTTTGTGGATAATGTATCGGGCTGTCCGTGCAGTATGTGAACCCGTGCGAGAAGTCTACCTTTCTTTAGTATGACATCTTTTTTGGTGATGCATATGACGGGAATATAACCCAGATTTTTTTTATGGCATACACTCCTGGTAAAGTAATTATTTCTTCTCCATCCTTAAAGCGGGTATTACCAGGTAAATATATGTGCCCTGTGTATTTTATATCGCAACATACTTTGACTATATACCCTAACAGTATAACCCCTAACAGTAGTATCTTCTAGAATGAATAGTTTTATTTTATCCGCCTTTGCTTTATATGAATAAAGTATTAAACGTGAAATAGTCTTAAAGACAACTCTGTGACATATTGTCCCAGTAAAATATCGGTGTTTAAAAACTCATCTGGCACCACAAAAGCTTCAATATTTGCATCAACAAAGTCTATACAAATATTTATTTTTACTCTTCCTATAGGTGTTAATGTACCAAATGCAAATCCCCTTATAAGTGGCAAAGTATCACAATTTATAAATAAATTCAGTTATTTAGCTATACTATTTTTAATGATTGTACACTGGCTTCCAAAATCTGCAAATGCAGTTATTTTGGTGTACTGTTTACTTTAACAATTTTATGATATATATTATTTTCTCGCGTTTCGTCCTGAGTTGTAATACATTGCACCTTGTTTACGTTACCCTCTGCATTTACATTTAATCTCTTGTTCTCTATGTTGAAGTCACGTCTGCAGTATTCAGTCTTATATGTTCTAAGCGATTACATTTTAAGCATTTTTGAAGTTCTTTGTGGCACTTA
Source organism: Parnassius orleans (assembly GCA_029286625.1). Lineage (NCBI taxonomy): Eukaryota > Metazoa > Arthropoda > Insecta > Lepidoptera > Papilionidae > Parnassius > Parnassius orleans. The sequence continues at coordinate 965,249 of JAGSMP010000178.1, forward strand.
TGTGCAGTGTGTCCTAGCTCAGAGCAATTATAGCAAGTGCGAGTCATAACTGTTGCATTAGATAGTCTATTATCTTTACTGCTTTCAGTCCTTTTTATAGAACTTGAGGGAGCTCTTAATGTAAAAGTGGGCTTCTTGAAGTCTTTGCTGTAGTTTTTAATTGAAATACTACGCAAATATTTAAGGAGTTTGTGCGGAGTTTTAAAATTAGCACCTTGGGCATTTAGTTTTACATTATGATCAAAAATGCCATGTATTATACAGTCAACTGCCGCTTTTCCCTTTATTTTGCAATGACTTAGTCAGTCATAATTTGTCATAAAAATACTCTTCCAGTGATTCTTCCCTACGATTTCTTCGAGACAGCATTTCCGTTAATCTGTCAGCATAATTACGATCATCTGGAAAAGTTTGCAACAGCTGTTTCTGCCATTGCTTCCATGACAGATTAATTGAAGACAACCCTTCATACGAATGTCGTGCCAAGCCATATAGTTTTGGTAAAGCATGAAAAATAGTTTGCTTGTCACTCCATCTGTATGTAGCTGCAGTTTCATTCACTTTTTTAAGCCAAGATTTTGTGAATTGAGTTCTATGACTAGTATCAAAATTGGTATGACATCCTGGGCACCTACAAATGTATTCCGACCATGATTGCAGATTGCATCAATAAAACGTTCCATTACTCCACTGCTTATCTTGCTTCGTCTACGGTGAGCATGATAGTGTGGCGCTTAATTCCATGGCGTCTCACACTTTTCCGAGAGTCATTTGACGAAGAGAGCTCAGTGCTACTAAACACCTTGATGACGCCGCACTTGAGTTAATGCTACCCATGTACTATTCGTACTAGTACTTGAAGAGCGTGTAGATTTGTTGAGTTTTCTTTGAAACTACGAGGGCGCTTAACATGTGAGCGACTTCTATTTTGACGTTTGTTCCTACTACATGTGCCATGTGAACTGTTCCGATTGTTACCACCTGTCATTCGACGATTTCGTGACCTGCACCTAGACCTAGATCGTACCTGAAATTCTTGTGATTGATTTCGCTGACTTCTACTTGCATTTGAAACTATGCTTTTATTAAATTGTTTTCTCTTTTGTACCATATCACTGTGCTGGGGACACGCACTCTGGTCTGTCCGACATAATGAATCAACAATATACAAGGATTTCGGTTATTTTAAAGTCTGGTCAAAGGATAAAAAGTCTGAGGGCAAGCTCGTTTATCCCACTTCTGAATTATTAACTGAATCACTTCGAAATAAAAGAATAGATTATGATTTGGATCCAATACACTTTAATTACATTATTATTATAACTTTTATGTTTAATCCCTATACCTTTATGATGTTCGCAAGTATTTTCGACAAAAATATATAAATTACTATTCTAAACAAACAATATATTCCTCTCTCCTCAAACAGATTCATAAACACCGACTACTAAAAGGTTCTTATATGTATCTCTCATAAAAAGTTTTTGTTTTATATCCCATACACCATGTTTTCTTAAAAACCCCCGCAAACGTCTCATGGCTCCATAATCCCATCATAATCCTCTCTTTTTTAATAATGTTGCCGTATTATGTACTCCCATATTCACTATTTTTACAAATATTAAAACGGAAACATTTTAAACTTGGAAAAGAAATAGATACTTATTATAAAATCATTCGAAAATGAAGACAAATTTTAAAATGTAATATAAATGTGTTAGTATTGCTAACAATAGTTTCATGCATTTATAAAAAATATTGATATAATATGTTTAAGTATGTTAAAGAAATCATTATCTACTGTTTTACAGAAGAAATATGAGCTGAGGAAAATTAATTATAATTATTCATCACCACCATTAATGTTCAATTGAAGATTTTGTATTAGGTATATGAATAAAAAGAATTTGGTGTAATTTGATTTTTGGTAAGGCAACATTAAGCAATCTGTGACTATGCAATTACTTCAAAAAAGGTTAGATTCAGCTCCCAGTTATAGTTATAAATGCTCAAGACATACATAATATTATATTTGTGGTTTAAAGTACAACAGGTACATTTGTTTATCAGTCAAATGTATACACTACCATGTTTATTATTGTATTTCATTGAAATGTATACAGGTACATGATGTTAGTTAGTACGAATAGTTGCCGATGTTGTGATAATGCAACTTGAACTCGTTTTCTCCGAGACAAACGAATTCAAAGATAAGGCTTGTGAAACAGACGTGCTCGTGGTGGAACCTTGCGAGCTAATGTCCTTCACTTCTTAGATTATTTACTCTCAAATAATCTAAGCTTCACTTATAGTACAACAGTCATATTTCACTTCGTAACTTGCTTCAGACAGCTTGGAGCTGGGGTTTGATTTGTATGTTAATGTACGACTCTGATTTCATCGAGTTTATAGTTCAATTATTCTTCCGTGTTCCTCTTAACAAACACTGTACTTAGGTTTAAGCTGACATTTATAAAGCATTTGCAAATTTATTCCTATTGAAATATTGTACAGTTTGTTTTCTCTGCGATTTGTATATTTCTATTGAACTGTAATGTTTACAACAGTTGGTGTGCGTGTGCACCGCCACACTGCGCTGTGATCTCCCACGTTCCATGTCCATGTCGTAAAATCACTTGTAATTAATAAAATGTTGATCAGTTCCTTGTTGTTTTATTAATTTATAAATTAAACACGACTGTTCGTTTACAAATTTTATTTAATGACAAATCCGAAACAACTTGTTCAATATGTTCTTTACAAAGTTAAAATACTGCAAACATCAAACATAATATATAAAAATATTAATAAGATTAGGTAATTCAAGTTAAGGTTGTTAACATAATATATATTAATAAAAGTACACAATTAAAAATGAATACATACAACACAACTGAAACAAGTACCTACATTTAAAACATTAATTTTTCCTCGGAACAATAACTAAGTTATACACGGAAGAATAACAATAATTAAGTTACTGTTCTCAATCTCGGCATTTGCCATAACAAAAATACAGCGGGGCTAGCCATAATGACATCCTACTATCGTTAACGCTTAAGAAAAACTATGAAAATAAATTAATGGGAATAACATACCCATTGATACCCATATTATATTATATTATTGTAATTACTCTAAAGCCGGCGCCAGATATAGCAACAACATTTGAACACTTATTTGAAGGACTTTGAATACTTGTTTGAAACACATCTCTCCACAGTACGTTGATAAACGACAAACAAAATGGACGACGATTTTGTGGATGCAGTATGCTTATATTATTTAAGTGCATGTCATTATTTATTACATGTGCAAAAATAATACAATAAAATACAAAACAATAAAATATTTAAATACAAGAATATCTATTTCATTCATAAATACTAGTCTGTCATCTTCATCCAAGGGTTTTATCTTTTTAGATAAAAACTGACAATACAAAACACATTTATTCTATTGTTTTTTACTGTTTTTATGATTGGACCTATTTTTAAAATGTACTGCGCACTACCGTCCCGCTCAACACTGTCGATTTGAACGCTTTGATGTGCGCTAAAAAACCGATACCGCTTGGCAAAGTGCATTTCTTTGCACACTTGTTTGAACATTGATTCAAAGTCCCGTGCCACACATATCTTCAAACAAGTGTTCAAATGTTTAAAGCTGTATCTGGCGCCGGCTTAAGGACATACTCAAAGAGTATATACTCAGTACATTTTAGTTGAACCAGCCTGGACATACCTGAAGGTTAAGCGACTTAGCGTTAGTTTATAAAACGTGATGATTATATACTCTTTGTTAGTTTCTTTCATTAGTTTATAGTTTTCTAGTGTTAACAATAGGAGAATGTGATCTTGGTTAACCCCGCAGGCACATGTACACACGTTAATCTATAATTTCTCAACTGTCTCTCACACGTTTATTTTTAAAAACAGATCATATTTGACTCACATTAGAATTATGAATAACGAGATATTTATTTTGTTTTAAACAATGGTCCTAAAACCGGATAGACTTAGAGTACGTATACACAAGCAAGCGTGCTTATGTATACTCTAAGGGATGTACTACGCAAGTATAGAACTCTACAGCAAGTTACCACCTAATGGATTGTCTTTGGTTATGTTTACGTGCATTGTTAGTGTAGGTACATTGGTGTTAGATCATAACTTTTAGACTTTGTGAAATCCTAAGCAAAAGATACATTTGACTATTTACAAACGATTTAGCTGTGTTAGGAGACTAGGCACTATTGTTGTATTATAATTAACTTTTACCCGCATCTACCCATCAACAGAGCTGAGTTGATATTAGAATCTTCTTTACCAGCTCATAAATATCTACTACTGGATATGGGCCTCACCCATTTTTGTGAGGATTCGCCACAATCACTATGCTTGGCGATCGCAGTAACAGACGTCTTGTACATTTGACGCTGCGCCCCGTCGCCGGTCAGTTTTGGATAGTTTTACCGCCGTCTATAGGATACCATAAAGTTCTTCCATTTCCCATGGGTGCCTCTAACGACACCTACGAGGCGTTATGGATTCTCTTTCGCCGCCGCCACACGGCGTCCCTACCATTTAGACCACAATAAAGGTAAATAAAAAATAAGAAATTATTAAAATAAAGAATTAAGCGATGCCAGGAACTATTCCACCGAATTCTTTTACTTACACTTATTTTTCTATAACTAAGTACATGTAATAATAGCTTAGCAAAAACTTATTACCGTGACGATTGACTTCCAACATATTCAACTAAAAGCAAAGACTTCTATGTATACTACTAAACCGGCAATTCAGAACAAAACTATGCCACAGCTGTAAATCGCGCGGGCGCGAGCAGGTAGCTGATACGGTAAATATGCCTCACAGTTGCATGTTCATTAACGACAGTTACGATTTTTAAGGCAAATACGAAATAAAGTTACATACTTATACTGAAATAAACTATAAATCACGTTGACAAAGTTCGCATATTAATAATGACAGCGTTTTCTTAGTTACAGCAAAAAAATCAGTGTTAGATTGGCGAAAACTACGTTCGGTTTACAAAACAAAGAACTAGTCTTCCCGTCCGCTCGCAGTCGACTAAATGAGTTACGGAGTATTAACCGTAACGTAGTGCGCAATGTAAAGGCCGCAAAGCAAAGCCCGTCTAATAGTATACATAGAAGTCTTTGACTAAAGGGATTCTTTAACGATTTTGTACACAGTAACCAAGTTGTGTTGACTCTGTCGCCAGAGAAACATAACATGAACATTTTAGATATGGTTATATTAACTGTCTCCCGCACAGCTCAAGTAATTTTAACTAACTATCTATGCCACTTACACTTTTCATCGAAATTAATCACAATATATTGAGTTAAAGAACATAAAACAGTGAAAATTTGTACTTTTACAAAATAAGTCTTGCATTCAAGCAAGCAAGTTCTTCATTTCAGCAGAGATCACATGAATAAGCAGAATTAATAATTACAGTAAAAATTATTAAATTATGTAAATAAGAAGCATTTATTTAAAACAAGACAATTTCGCAATATTCGTATGCACATCAATTTATTTACATTAAACCAATAACAAACTTTTTTGCACTGTCGCAGTCGAATAAAAATGAAAAGAAGTCACTGTTACCTAGAGCACAGAATAAATAATAGCCAAGGATTATTAAGTAATTACCTACATAAGTAGATACCAAATTTCATGTAAATTCATTTAGGTTTTGTGTGAATCGTGAAATCACAGACACAAAATTCTAAAAATAGGTAATTGATTTGGCTTTAGTAGATATTCTTTATACCTATAGTTCCCTGGACTTGATTTTTCCATAAATATTACAATTAGATACAAAGAAAAATATTTTAGAGATTTATTATATGTACCTACATAAAGATAAAATATACAGCATCGTCGGTATCACATATTTGCTACTTGTTAAGAGTTCCCGACTGATGGAATTTCTAACTTCGAAATGTTGTACCATTGCAAGAGTAGTTTAAAAAATAATTAACTGTGAGTTTTATTTTTGTAGAAAATTGTCTCGAGTACTACATAAGCGACAACCATATACAATATTTTTTAATACTATGAAAGGCATGTTATTTAATTACATTATTTATCAGCTACATTTTTATTCAGATCCTTTATTTCCTGAAATTAAGTAAAAACGTGTCTTTTTGTCCACCGAATATCGCACGCTTAGGTACCTACTTCGTGGCGTGCAGAACAAATAAGCATGCAGCGAAGGGAGAGCTAAAAGCCTTTTAACGTAGGAAATCCATGACATGGTATCAAACATTATTAGAAGCTTGTGCTTTAAAATTTAGGAAGCAGTTATTTATTAAGCAGTTCTATAGAGTTATAAGGAAAAGTTTAAGTACCTGCCATACATGGCAATGTGGGCAAATCCTTTATGACAATCTCGAATTTAAATAAAAATTTAAAAAAAATACTTCTAATGTTCGTTCCAGCAGCAGCTGATTTTTAATAGAATAATGAATGAATCGTAGACAGAGAATCCAATAGACAGTGTGATGTGTTTTGTTTCATTTTCAAAACAAAGGACGCATATATCATATTAGCACTTGTAAGAAAGAGATATATCTACTGTATTGTTGTCCTTATTCCCGTACCCGTTAGGCATAGGCAGACACTGCAACTGTCACGGAGTGTTTCAATGTTTATTATTTTGTTTAAAAATATATTTGCAAATAAAACTCGATAATTGTACGTATTAAGTTAAAAAATTTTTGATTTTACACCATATCATGGTGTCGTACAGTGTTATGGGCTATAAAACCCGCAGTGAACGAAAAATTGAAGGCATTACATTTCCCGCGTAAGTAAATTTATTTCATGAATATGTATTTAAATAACTTTCTGAATCACGATTTACATGGAAGTATTAATTAAAGCAATGTTCACAGTAATTTTTTTTCTATAAATTATAATGATATTATCATTATTAGCCATATTATAACCTCAAACCTATGTTGCCAGCTAAAGTTTATAATTACCTGAGGTGCGACCTCATCGCTTACAATTAGAGCGCCTAATGTATTATACTACATATTTACCATTGTGTTATTATGCCTGTGCTTATTATGTCATTCAAATTTATTTATCTTGATGTTTTTTATTTGTCAGTTTCCAATTGATTCGGAAATAAAAAGAAAATGAGTTTTACCAACCGGTAAGAAGAACTGGGAGCCTACTAAATACTCTCGACTTTGCTCCAGGCACTTTGAAACGAATTTATTAGTCCGAAAAGGACAAGAACTGAATTGTTTCATAATGCTGTCCCAACACTTTATACAATAAAGGTTTGTATGCTTAAATATGGTCATATTTTAAAACTTCTAACTGTATTTTTTATGTAGGAGATGGTTAACTAAAGTGTGTAAGTATAATATGATGGACTATGATAGGGTAAAGGTAATTAAAACATCATTTCTTTTACACTGAATACATAGAAGAAAATTGAAAAATGTAACACATCCTGAGCCTGATGATTTATTGATGGAACAACCAAATACGGTGCGTTTTTAATTTTCATTGCCTTGCTAACTAAACACTAGTACTAGTGATAAGAATTAATATAAAAGTTATAGTTATCATGTAACGTGTAATGTTAACATGCTGTTATATTTTTTTATTGAACGCTAAATAATATTGACATTATGTGATATTTTTCCAGGGAGACGTTAAAATTACTAAAAATGGGCATTAGATTGATGATGTAGTTATGGAACTACCAAGCACATTTGTGGTAGATTTTAAGTTTTTAAAAGATTGTGTGTGCCGCTTACGAAAACTAGTGGTACCTAACTGTCATTCAAGTGGGCTAAGGGATTAATCACTAAAAACATAGGCTGAACAGTATCGTATGTTATCTTTACCTTTAAATTTGTGTATTTAAAAGAAGCTGAACTACTCACTGACTGATTAGCTGACATTGCGCACAGCATTATTTGTCGTAGTTTTTGAGAGCCATTGGTTTCCTTGTTTTGTATTTTGCTTGGCTGAATATGGTGACATGTAACATTATGAACACAATTCAAAATCTCTTGTTTGCGATCAATAACGGCCGCTAATACATATTTAATGGATAAAACAATTTAACTTTCTGTTTCAGGCACTGGGTACGCCAAGAAGTCTTACCAAGAGATTGAAACAGCAGCAAAATCTGTCGGAGAAGAGGTTGAGAATGGTGCACGCTCTTCGTCAGAAAACAAGAAGTCTAAAAATAAAATTAGCAAATCTGGAACAAATTCTTGAAGAATTTAAGACCAAAGCTCTTGTGAATGAAAAGGATAGCAATCTACTTAACTCGATCGATCCCATCAATAAAGATTTCGTTATATTAACAATCACAGAATGCTTCTCATTAAAGCTGTCGCTTTAAGATATTTTGAAATAAGAATACATCATGAAACCTAAATTAGTTTTATTTCAAGGACAAGTATAATTAAATTAGAATTACCAATACCTATAAGTGTAATTATTATGATTTTTCTTAACAAATAAATATGTTTTAATATTTGTTATTACTATTTGTTTTATTATCCTATCCTAATAACATGTGAATAAAGTGGCCTAGAAATACTGACGTACACTTCACAAACAAAATCTCCCTATTTTGTGGGTAAAGTTGCCAAAATGGCAGCACTGTAATGCGTGAATGAAAGGCAAAATAGCGGTTACGCGACCCCACCGTCTATTGGATTATCTGTTTACGGAATGAATAACTAAACTGGTCAGTAACTATCAGAAACTGGTAAGTAGTTATTATGAGCGATGTGTTATCGCGAATGTGCTATCATTCGACTGACGTACCTTGAAAGTCTCCATATTTATACAGGATAAAGAGAGGTGCTCCACGTCCCCATAGCATTCCGTTTTCTATGCTTTAACTATTCTATTGGATCAGATCGACGACGCGCATCTGTTAAAGGTGTCGTCTAGTATCGCGTTCCCTAATCACTCGACCATGAGAGATGTTCTAGTAGTAGATTGTTCACGGGATATCAAGGAGGAAGAGATTTGTGACTGACCGGACGGAGTTGGGATAGCCTACACAACCGATGTACGTACCCTAAGTTCTCACATCAGCTGGCGTCGTACGGCACGGTAGTAGCCACGAATGGTAGTCACATACATGTCGTTGACAGTTGAAATAGCGGTGAGGTGAAATATTTGACAGATTGCATAGCGGGGGAAGATAATTTGTTAGAAAAGTGTAAGAGATTAATGTTTCTTTCTGATATATTAGTTTGGTATATTTTATATAAATTATATTAGAAATAGATAAACCAAACTGCAGATATTCCTAAAAGTAGAACAATAACAAAAAGTTTAAAATGTGTAAAAAATTGAAGAACACAGCACTGAAGCATTGTTTTGTGTATTCACATACACTAGAGACCGAAAAACTTATAATAAAATCGCAACTTTTCAATGATGATGACACTGTGTGAGCGTTTCTGCGACAAATTCACCTCAGTCCCGACTACCCACATCTGGCGAGCGTAAGATTATTAGCCCATAACATGGTCTGTTGGCGTTGGCGAGTAGGTCGGCGTCCAGCGCAGTGAGGCAGAGGCCGTGCAGGCTACAGGTACATGCCGTTGACGAGGTAGTCCGCGTCCATGGCGAGGCGCGGGCGGGCGCGGCGGCGGCGGGCGGCGCGCGCGCGGCACGCCACCAGCGCGCCCAGGCTCACCGTCATCAGCGACCCTGCCACACCCACCACACACACTCAACGCTCTACTGCCGGACTGAGAACCGTAACAAGTCCCCTCCCACTGTGAGGCGACTTATACCGTAACAGCCATGCTTAGCAAATACTGACTCGGATCTCTCACTCGTTAGATCTTTCTGACATTTCCCGTAATCACTTTATATACGTGGTGACGCCATGCTACAGCTATATTATGGTTGTAGCACGAATGGATTGGCTCGACCGGAGTAGGACCACGCTCTCACAGAATAGCAATTTAAAATAGCAGGTCAATGCTGCTGTGTTTCGTATGATAACTGAAGAGAACCGGAAACCCTTTTTACTGGAAACGAGGCATTCCATCTTAGTACTCACAGGTGACAACGCATCTGCATGAGCCACAGCATCCACTTACTATCAGGTTAACTGTGTGCTCGTTCGTCATATTCTATGTAAGAAAACCTCTTCAACGCTCTACTCTTTTATTTATGAAAATTTTATGTATGTACACAAAAACAGTTTTATAAAAAAAAATATACGTGTAAAGTCACACTACAGCTATATCATGGCTGCAGCACGAATGGGTCGGCTCGGCCGGGGAAGAACCACGCTCTCACAGAATATCAACGTAAAATAGGAGCATAATGATTCTGTATCATATAGAACCGGAGACAATAATCGATAATAAATGTAGATGTCTATGGGACTTCCACCAGATATGTGATCCACTTACCATCAGATGGACTGTGTGCTCCTTTGTCACCTTTATTATATAAAAAAAATTGATTTATGTAAGTGCTTGGGTATTGCGTTTTATATAAAAAGCGATAGTACCTAGCACCAGTAACAGTACGGCAGCTGGTGGGTGCTCGCTGAGCCCATCATGCTCATCGCCCCACGACGCTGGCGTTGCCACCACTGCCACCACGCGCTCAGCCGCCTGAATACAATAATATATAATTTATAATATAAAAACAAAAGAAATTACACTATAATATTTTATACAATTAGTATGAAAAACTAGTTTCATTTAAATGTGTAGTGTTCGCGTAAAGCCGATTAATCAGCTATCGGCACAACCTTCGGCCGAAGCCGAAGCCGAAGCCGATTCCTTAAAAACCCTAAGGCTTAAAAATAATAAATAGAAGTTGATCTAGAGATGATAAAAATTTCGTCACCACGTCCATCGCGCTTGCTAGAAACTTACAGGTTCTGTTTCAGCCAATTTTAGCCGGAAGCCGAAGGTTTCGCCGTAGATCATTTTTGTTTGCCGAAGGTAGCCAAAGCCTAAGCCGAAGCTTTGGTCGGACACTATTATTCGTTCTACGTTAAAGCGAAATCACAAAACACTTTTTAAATAAGAGGTAAAAACTTGATGATTGATGTCTGAGTACCTACTCCACGTTTCCTTGAATTGGACCTCATAACTTTGTCACTGTGCAAGCCCAGTCCAGCGTTCCAATATTACGCAAAATACCCAGGTATGTAACGTCTGGGTTAAATGAGATAGTTATACGCATCTAACAGAAGTCTTGACATTTTGCCGAGGTTTCCTTTAGTCGTCTTTTACAAGTATAAGACTCACAGAACGAAATGATCAATCAATTTCTCTCTTGATTGACGCATCCTATGCCGCCTTCTCACCGCAAGTGATAACTTAGATAGGAGTTTTTGTCTCAATATAGTATTTGCATCGTTGCTAGTGCTAGAAGTACACCGTGTAGTGGCGGCGTAAGAATATACCTTACGCATATCATCCCGTGGGTGTTGTAAGAGGCGACAGAGGAAAACAAATCAGGAGATGGCCAGCAACGTCTTCCTAATAACGACTAAAAATAAAAAACTGCGGTTGGCAACTCGTTTACCAAGCGTGGCAACTATGGGAAAATCTATGGGGGAGGCCTTTGTTCAGCAGTGGACTTTAATATGCTGTAACGGTAACGGTAGTGCTAGAAGACATTTTTAGCTTCAGTTTCGGTCGCAGGCTACAGTTAAAGCCGAACAATGGGCTTCGGCTTGGCTTGTTCTAATAAGTGACCTTCGGTCAGTACTTCGGACACTACAAATATATTATTATGAGGGTTTTTACCGGGTTTTTCAAGGTCTTCTTTTTAGTAGTGTTTTCTAGTAATTCCGGCTTGCTTAAAGGTGCGGGCGGAGCGTGCGCAGCGGCGGGCGGTGCGGCGGTGCGCGCTCGCTCGCCGCTCAGCTCAGCTCGCCGCTCGTCGCCCAGCTCCCCGCGCCTCTCACCACTCAGGTCCCCACGTCGCTCGCCGCTCAGTTCTCCACTCAGCTCACCGCTCTGCTCCGCGCGTCGCTCGCCGCTCAGATCGAAACCCTTCTTGGGCGAGTCGCGCAATGCCTGTTGCTGGCCAGTGTACAACGGCAGCTCCGGCATGGTCTTTGCCGGCACATACACCGTCATATCCTGCAATGCATTAACATTTTAAGCACTGAAGTATCTACTTATTGATGAAGGCAAAGACTTCTATGTATACTACTAGACCGGCAATTTAGAACAAAAAGTGTGTCACAGCTGTGGATCGCGCGGGCACCGGTTAGTTACTGTTTTTAGGCAAATACGAAAATAAAGTTACATACTTATCTGAAATAAACTTGATAAATCACGTTGATAAAGTGCGCACATAAATAATGACAGCGTTTTCTTAGTCACATTAAACAAAATCAGTATTAGATAGTCGTAATAGAAACAACGTTCCCGGTTTACAAAACAAAGAACTAGTGTTCTCGGCCGCTCGCAGTCGACTAAAGGAGATACGGAGAATTGACCGTAACTTAGTGCGCAATGTATTAGCACCGTAGTGCCCATTTAGTAGCATACGTAGAAGTCTTTGAAAACACTCGACTTTTAGTAACTTTGTCTTAACACTGTCACAAGATGCCATATTCAAATGTGTAGTATAGCATGATGTGCAAATAATAACGGTACTAATACCGTAGTGCCCCTCGGGTGAGTGTAGTGAACCGGAGACCTATTTTACTGGAAACGAAGCATTCCATCTTAGTCCTCAGGGGTGACAACGCATCTGCATTTTGATTCTTAATAGAGGATAAATGTAGACGTCTATGGTCTACACTTTACAACATCCACTTACCATCAAGTGGACTGTGTGCTTGTTTGTCAACCTTATTCTATGAAAAAAAAATCCATGTTAGTGTTCAAAGGTGACGCATTGGTAGCCTTCATTGTTTGAAGATGGCTGCGTGAGTGAGCGTTGGTGGATAATAAGTTCGTTTGTCACTTCAGATTATAAAAACTAATATTATATTATTATATATGCAAAATATACATCATATTATTATTTTATTTTACTATGCACGATGATACGATGCACTCCTTATCAGACAGTAAACGTGGTTGATGACGACTGTATACTCATACACGACTCAGTGCGTCACAGAGTTGACGCGCTTGATGTCGAGTGGAGCCGAGTAAGCCCGAATCAACGTCACCGAGCCGAGCGTGATGGTTCACTTTCGCTCACTGTTCAGAAAAAACGTGCCTAAAGATGTTTTTACTCAAAAAGTGACTGACGGGGTGCGCGCGCGGCGGCACGGGCCAGGCGCGGCGCTCGTCCGGCCACGGCTCCAGGCGCGAGGAGCCCCACCCCACACCACCACCCATGTTCCCCATACCCATGCCACCCATGCCACCCAGGCTGCCCATGCTGTCTATATTGTCCACTTCTGAAATCAAAGTAAAAAGTAAAGTAACAATCTGACATCCAGTTGGTCACAAGCCTTCTCTTATTTGTAAGATGATGATGAAGCAGCAGTCTACTGCTGCAAGTGTTGGCTTAGTTGTCGCGTCTTCGGAATATTGTATTCCTCGCATATGCAGGTTTCCTCACAATCGATGTTTGCCTTTCCAATCAATCCAAAAATGTTTCCAAGTCAAATCAATACTTTTTATTTAATTTAGGCTTCTTTAAAGCTTCTATGAACGTCAGTTACATAAAGTGGTAAATCAGCATTTAAGTATTTTATTGGTGCTAGCATTGATCAAACCCGGATTACTCGCGTACTGTGCGAGCCCTCAGCTTCTACGGCTCTACCTGTATTTAAATATTTTACACTACATTTTTTAATTTTAGAAATACATTTAAATATTTATCATAGTTATTAGCATTTTGGTGCTAAGAGTAACTCCATAAGAACTACATAGTTGTTCTATTGTAATTTTGCAATGCTTAAAAGCTACATTAGTACTTGTAAATTAGTGATAGAACTTAAGGTTCTAATGTGGCTATAGATACACTGCCAATATTAAGGTGGTTTGGTGTTGATATAAAATGTGTGTATGGTATGTGTGGTGTTACCGTTTCGCGGCGGGTCTGGCGGCCAGGCGCGGTGCGGCCAGGCGGCCTGCAGCAGCCCGCCCTGGTGGCTGAAGATGTGCGGCGCGCTGCCGTCGCCCGTCAGCCCTGCTCCCCACAAACGCAACATTTTTTTTATATAGAATAAGGGTGGCAAACGAGCACATAGTCCACCTGATGATAAATGGACTGTGGCCCATGAACATCTACATTTATCGTCGATTAAGAATCAAAACGCAGATGTGTTGTCATCATATCCAGTAAAAAGGTTCTCGGATTCACTACACTTAACATACGAAACACTGTAGCATTAAGTTGCTATTTTACGCTGAGATTCTGTGAGGGCGTGGTCATACCCCGGTCGAGCCGACGCAGTTTTGCAGCAACCGAAATATAGCTGCAGCATCCCACTTGTACACACTATTTATAACAATAATTAAAGACTGTCTTCACCATAAAACTATGACGGCTCCGTGGCGCAAGTGGCTTAGCAATACTCCCGCACAGAACAAGTATTTGTATGGCCTACAAATAAGTAATGAATTAAACGCAGACTTCTATGTATACTACTAGACGGGCTCTGCGGCCTTAGTACATTGCGCACTAAGTTACGCCCAATTCTCTGTATAGTCAGTCCACTGTAAGCGAGTAAGAAGACTAGTTCTTTGTTTTGTAAACCGCGAACGTTGTTTCTATTACGACTATCTAACACTGATTTTGTTCAATGTGACTAAGAAAACGCTGTCATTATTTATGTGCACACCTTGTCAACGTGATTTGATGTTTATTTCAGATAAGTATGTAACTTTATTTCGTATTTGGCTAAAAACAGTAACTGTTGTAAATGAAAATACAACTACCTTCTTAATCTATCCATCTCGCTACCAGCCCGCGCTCGCGGCCACCCGATCATACCATAGCTGTGACACAGTTTTTGTTCTTAATTGCCGGTCGAGTAGTATACATAGAAGTCGTTGATTAAACAGCTACTAGATACTCGTACATCCGTTGTGTGGTGGCAGCTTTTCTTATTCTTTACCTGCCTGTCACACTTGGCAGTCGAAATAATGATCGTAGTATTGCTGAACCTCGCCGCTCTACCTATAGTAAATCGTAAGCCATTAGATTTTTCTGGCATCTCCCACAGTTTCTTCTTACGATATTCACGGAACGAAATTGCATGAAAGATTCTATTACGCTGCCACCACAAGGTAAGAGATCATCATCAGTCAATTTCTTCCCGTGTGTTTACACGTCTTGAATTTCGAGGTGGACCTTGGACAGAGTTGGACACAGGATTCCTCGGATTACCCTCCAACCCTTGTTAATTTAGGGGGATTTATCTAAAACTAACTTATAAATCACCTCTCGTGTAAATTATAAATATATTAAGTTCCAAAATAGGACTCTGCGGCACTCCGCTAGTATTTTTACAGTTGAATAGATGATACTCTTACATATCACTTTTTTAATAGTTAACAACTGCAAGCACTACGTACGAACACACACACGTGCGTGTATATGTGCGTGCGCGTGTACGCCATTTTGTGTGTGTGTGTGTGTGCGCTAGTGCGTACGTGTGTGTGTATATGAGATATGTGCGCGTGTAGGTGTTGTTTTTCGACGTACCCGTGTAGCGATGCTGTGCCTGCGCAAGCCGGCGTGGCCACAGCTCACCCGTCTCGCTCGCCTCACCCTCTCCACCCATTCCCTCCGCAGCGATGCCCTGCACGCCCAGCACGATGTCACCATGCACATTCTGTGCACTCTGTGCGGCTCGCACATTCTGCACGTCTGGTACCACCTGAATACAGCATGTTTAGTCTCATGTATTAAAAAATTTCTTTTGATGCTAGTGATTCAGTTCCCACTGTTTCATATCACCGGTCTGGATATATAATAATAATAATAATAATAATTTATTTATTTCTCACCACAAACGATATGGAAGATACATTAGTGTTACATCTCTATTTGAATAATATCATGTCATTGGTGGGAGACCGTGTAGGTTCAAAGACCCATATTATAGGTCACCAGCCCCCTCTCCCCGAATTTACTAGACACTTAGTATAATTAACAGAGGTCACATCTGTTATGGTTAGAAATTATATTATATAGAGCGAATTAACAGTTTGGATATAAAGAAATAAATAAAATAAAAACCATGCACGTAATGTAATATGTATGTGAGTGTGTTACTGTTAGTATGTCCGTGTATTTTTGAGTATACGAGTATTTATGAGATTATTTGAAGTAATTGTTCACTGTCAGTGTATGAAAGAGTGAAGATATTCCACGAGTCTATTTTTACATGACCATTTGTTGACTTCATAAATAGACAATTTTTGGTGTAATTTAGTACACAAATACGGTCCCAAGAACGTGAAGAATTTCGTTGCAAAAGACGTGATGCAAGGCAATGATCGAGCTACGAAGTTGGTAATAGAAAGTAATGCATCTGATGTTGATTTTTTTGCACGAAAACCAAACTGGGAATTTGATAATAAATTCTTTTGCTCAACGTAGTTCACCAGTCTAGAATTTATGATTTTTTCAAATACCTTAGATATCGACGACAGAATTGATATAGGGCGATACTTATTAGGTAGACTTCGGTCGCCATTTTTGTAAATTGGATGTACCACAGCTCTTTTCAGCAATCGCGGGAAAACACCCGCCATCAAACACAACTTGATAATTAATACACAGCAACATTAAGCTGTTATTTTTCGCTAGTATCCTGTGAGAGCGTGGTCCTTCCCCGGTCAAGCCGACCCATCTATAATAATAGCTGCAGTTTGGGTCGTGATACCTGCGGCGGTGGCTGCGGTTGCTGCTGGCGCGGCTTCGCAGGTGGCGGCGGTGGCGGCGGCGGGTCGGTAGCGGGCAGCGGGACGGGCGGCGGAGCGAGCGGCGGGGCGGGCGGCGTGTTGGGCGCGGGGCAGCCCAGCTCGGGCGCCTCGTCGCTGCCGTCCGCGCACTGCGGCACGCCGTCGCACGCGTTGTATACCGCGATGCACTCGCCGCCGTGCCGGCACTCGAACTGGTACCGACTACACCGCCCTGCTACACCACATATCTGCATTGTGATTGACTGAGTTCATCGAGGATAGGCGTAGGTGTCTATGGGCCACACATTAACTTGTCAGTTAGACTGTGTGCTCATTTGTCAGTTTGTGAAATGAGCATACAGTCCACCTGATGTTATTGTCATTTTAACGTATGTGAAAGGTGAAGAAAGCCGTATATCGTGACACAATAAAAGCGGAAAGTGGTGATGCGACGATCCTGAATCAGGTTTATGTTTTATTTTAAACAAAATGCAAATGAGAACATTCAAGGCAAAAAATGTAACTTTTTAATAAAAAGTAAAAGCCGACTTCAAAGAACAGAATAAAATCATTTCCATATTATAGCTTCTGAAGTCGGTGCTAAGACATAGTGTATAAATAACAGTATAATCTAAGAATAATAGCCCCGACATCAGAAGCTATTAGATATATGGAAATTATTTTGTTCTTTTTAGTATGTTCTTTGAAGTCGGCTTCGGTTTTTATCAAAAGTTAAATTTTTTGAGCATAACACAAGCTTAAGATAACAACTGGAAAATTTCTAAATAGTTACATTAAAAACTTCATCCCCTATCTTTCCATCCTCAAGAGTGGAATTAAAAAAAGAACAAGAAAGAATAAATGTTGCGTCACATACATAATGGGGCTCTACACTCTATTGTGGAAAGTCAGAATGTGTCCAAAAAGGCACGTATGGCAATTCACAATGCTGTGTTAGTCCCTACTTTAATGTATGGTAGTGAAAGTTGAGTGTGGCAGAAGAAGCACGAGAGTAGAATAAATGCTGTAGAAATGCGGTCATTAAGGAGTAATTTAGGGCTGAATCTGAATGACAGGGTGAGACATTGTGTGATAAGAGAGAAGAGTGTGGTTTGCAAGATGATGTTGTGATCAGGATTAAGAAAGGAATGCTTCGGTGGTTTGGTCATGTAGAAAGAATGAACGAGGAAAGAGTGACAAAGTAAATTTATGTTGCATAAGTGAACGGCAGAGTCGGGAAGGGACGCCCTAGGCGTAAGTTTATCGACCAAATTGGCGATATATCGAAAATGGGCCAAATTAAGAGTACCCTTAACCGACGAGCATGTATGCGTAGGTATGTGATGTGGAGGCGGCGAGAGAAGTGTGTCAGGATCGTGTCAAATGGAAGTCCGTAGTCTCTGACTACCCCTCTGAGTGACAAGCGTGAGTGTTTATGTATGTATATGGATGTATGTATACGTAATATACAAAAAAGGAAAAACATCATATTGAGAACCTCCTCCTTTTTTTAATTCCGCTAAAAGTTAAAGCCCACGCAAAAAGACACCACACCAGAAAGTATTATTTACATATTATTTAATAAAAGGTGTAAAACTTTGGCCATAGAAGACAGAATTTCAAAGTGTAAAAACTGTACAATATATTAGGTATATATAAAACTGGATTTTATGGAAAAGCTGATACATTCCGTTAAGTTTTTCATTCATAAATCATATTCTATCAAAAATATCCACTGCTGAGCATAGTAAAGTAAAGTATAGTAAAGTTACAGCCTATATACGTCCTACTGCTGGGCACAGGCCTCCTCTCATTTCTGAGAGGGTTTTAGGGCAAGGAAATGTCCGCCGCGCTGCCCCAATGCGTGTTGGCGAACTTCACATGTCTTCGAAATATATTTTTTTTTTGATTTCTCAGACATGCAGGTTTCCTCACGATGTTTTCCTTCACAGCAGAGCACGTGGTAAATCAGCACTTAAAATTGCAATTAACAATTTCATTGGTGCCGGCGGGGATCGAACCCGGGTTGCTCGCGTACTGTGAAACTTACAGCGAGCGCTAACCATCTGAGCTACCACGGCTCAGCATTGCCTTAAAGGGCATGTGAATATATTTTTTTCACGCGGGTTGAAAACCGCAGCTTTTTTGTTATGCTGGGTTGTTACCAGGAGAATGCTGGTACGCATTTTCATTTCCCTCTGTCGCCTCTTATACTCACGGGATAATATGGGGTAGTGGAATCTCTTGCGACGTGTTTTTATCAAAGACATAAGATTTTAGGAGATCATAGCACATAGCATATTATAAGCTACAAATTTACATAACGGAAAAGACTTTGGTCAACTTAATGGGTTCTTTATATAAGAAGGGCTCAGTTAAGAAATGTGGTAACAGCCACCACACTCCTTAGTTGTCCTACCCCTTAATTTAAGGAAAGAAAGAAATAAAGAAATGATGATCATAGACAACAATCATTTGTCCATTCAATGCAATATAAAGAAAGAACGTGGAGGTTCAACTTAACGCTGAATTTGATAAATTTGTGCCGTGAACGTACTTGGAGGGGGTGGCTGTTGCTGCGGCTGCGGCGGCAGCGTCTTCTGCAGCGGCTGATGCGACAACTGCGGCTGTTGTGGCAGCGGCGGCACTTGTGGCTGCTCTGGTTGTAGCTGTGGTAACTGCCGCTGCTGTGGCGGCTGTGGCGGGGCGGCGGGCGCCGGCACAGGCGCCGCACTGCTCGTGCTCGTTGGGTTTCTGCAGAAAATTGTAATATTATTTCTTTATTACATATATGTATTTATCATTATTATATCAGCCTTTCAAAATTACACACATGTACATAGGCCTTTTTTTATAGAACAAGGGTGACAAACGAGCACACAGTCCACCTGATGGTAAGTGGATACTGTTGCCCATAAACATCTACATCTACCCACGATATGCTGTAAGAACGTGGTCCTTCCCCGGTCGAGGCGACCCATTCGTGCTACAACGATAATATAGCTGCAGCGTGGCTCTACCACGTTTAAGTGACCTAATTGGCATACCCTAGTTAGTTACTTATGCTCCTTGTACTTGCCTAAGATTGGCGAGCTCCCGCTCGTGGTGAGCGAGGCGCTCCTGGTCCTGCAGCTCGGCCAGGCGGCGGCTGAGAGCCAGCACACCGCTGCTAAAGTTTCCGTGTGCTGTGAATTTGCATCGGAAGTCCTCTGGCGGCCCGCATGCGAACAGATAGCAGCTGCCCGGACTCTGCACACAAAAACACATGATCTACAGGATTGTTATTTTTATATAAGAGGGTGCACCTGATGGTAAGTGGCTACAACGTTAGAGGAATCGTAGATGCGAAACTTTCATTAAATAGGACCAAAAATTGTATTAGACAAAGTTTTCTTTTATAATTAACAAACGAGCACACAGTCAACCTGATGGTAAGTGAATGCTGTGGCCCACAGACATCTACATCTATCTTCGATTAAGAATCAAAATGTAATTGCGTTGTCACCCGTGAGAACTTAGATGGTATGTCTCGTTTAAAGTAAAAAGGATCTGCCTACATGCTGCCTTTGCACATCCAAACCGGATTATTTTATTTTCATAAAAAGTTCTAAGAATGGTATTCTACAAAGTATTTTTTTTTCTTATAATAAGGGTGATAAGTAAACACACAGTTCACCCGATGGTAAGAGGATGCTGTGGCCCATACATATCTACAACTATCCTCGACTTAGAATCAAAATGCCAAGATCAAGATACCCTGAGGGTACGATGGATTGCCTCGTCCCAGTAGAAAGAGTCTCCGGTTCTCTACTCTCAGCATACAAAACACAGCAGCGTTATTCTGCTGTTTCACGCTGGTATTCTGTGAGAGCGTGGTCCTGCCCCGGTCGAGTCGATCCACTCGTGTTGCAGCAATGAATAGCTAGCATAGCTACAAGCTGCTTTAGGCTCTACCACCTAAAGAAGTTTCCCTTAGATAACAGAGAAACCAATATTTTGGGAGCATAATAAAAAACCCTCTTTTTACATAAATATGCGCACTTAAAATTTTGTTGGTGAGTTTAGTATTAAGTTCTTAAGCTTGCCTGATTTCTATATTTAAAAACGCTTCGTTTTCTTTTACGAGCCCTTTAGCAGTAAATGATATGCATGAAAACTCCTTTTTTTAAACAAAATACCAGTTCAATTATTTATGAACCCTTTAGAGGTATTTCATTTTAAGTCACCCTAAGTATAGTTTGTAATATTTTTAATATTATAATAATAATTAGTATATAGGTATGTTAATATATAATTATATTATTATTTAGTATTTTATACGTGGTAGAGCCATGCTACAGCTATATCAATAGTACAGTTGTAGCACGAATGGGTCGGCTCGACCGGGGAAGGACCACGATCTCACAGAATACCAGCGTAAAATAGCAGCTCAATGCTACTGTGTTTCGTAAGGTGAGTGTAGAGAACCGGAGACCCTTTTTACTGCAAAAGAGGCATTCCATCTTAGTCCTCACGGCTGACAAAGCATCTGCATTTTATTCGAAAACGAGGATAGATGTAGATGTCTATGGGCCACAGCAACCACTTACCATCAGGTGGACTGTGTGCTCGTTTGTCACCCTTATCCTATAAGAAAATACTATTATAATAATTATTATTGTAATATTTGTTTCTAATATATTTTTCTGTTTTATTTACATCTTACGTAATAAAACGTATCGTTACGGAGAACGAAACGTTCCTTGAATAAGGAATCGGGCATAAATCTTCTTTATAAAAATATTATAAAATAATGGATTGACATAAATTTGCCATCGCCACAATGTCACTGTTCTGCGTATATTACTCCTAGCATCAACGAGATTGTATACCGCTTTAGATGAGATTGTTTGAGAATTTCCCAAAGTCGTTTCTTACGAAACTCACGGGACGAAATGGATGATTGGTTTTCTTACGAGTACGTCACCGTTACCACGCGGCATAATTTAGTACAATTAGTTTTAGGACCGCACTACAGAAAACATACGAAAGAGATTCTGATGTGCTCTAGCAGTACACGGTCCGTCTAACACGGAATACAAACTACTTCAGTGTTTTTGCATATACAACGGCAGTTTTATTAATGCGTTTTCCGATTTGTGGATAGAGGCCGCTTCGTGTTATTACAGTAGTGTATGAACACGTAATATATTGACTTTTAAACTGAATTGTTACCAGATCTAACGTCACACAATAGATCGAACATGACCTAAATTGCAGATAGGGTTCAGCGTCCCTCACTAAGTTATCTTAGCACTTATCGAGCTATTACGTCGGATCGCAGACAGCTTAATTCCACTGTGTTTCGTGTGATGAGTGTAGAGAACCAGAGACACTTTTTGCTGGTAACGAGGCATTCCATCTCAGTTCTCAGGGGTGACAACGCATCTGCATTTTGATTCTTACCTGGATAGATGTAGATGTCTATGGGCCACAAAATCCACTTACCATCAGGTGTACTGTGTGGTCGTTTGTTAATAATAAAATAATTAACTACTGCTTTGAGTAGTGTGACACCCTATTTCACTCTCATTGAATTTTCCACAAAATACTTTCTTAGTGAATGCCTACGTCATAAAAGGTAGACACTGTCCAATCTTCAGGTTTCTACATCAAGCGTTTCTAAACATAGACATATTTTATTATTAGCATTTTGGATGTAGCTGCTGGGTACTATGGTTTATTTTTTAGTCGATTTGAAAAAAGAAGATTTTCAATTTATCTTTATCAATTCGTCAAAAGGGTGACAAACGAGCACACACATTTAAGGCACAGAATAAATAATAGATTATGGTAATAACATAACCACATAAACTTGCAAATAAAAATTAACTAAATTGATTTTTTTTATAGTTGAATTTTTGATTAAAGTTATTTCTATACGTTTGAATACTGATTCTGATAACGCACTTGAAGGGAATCAAAAGGTTTTTGTTACATGTTTAAACATATAATTCTTCTGTACGTGTGTTTGTCACTAAACTCTTCCTAAACGCCTGGACAGATTTTGATGAAATTTTTGTGTGTTTAAGTCCCTGGAATCATCTACGATAGATTCACAATTGGACCCGGTAGGTGGCGCTGTTGTCGAGGTCCAAAAAATCACCCGTGCGAAACGGGGGCGGATCGCTAGTATATAAAATTACATATTATTAGACTACAAATTTGTAATTTTTTTATTTGTTGACACAGCACGATGAAATACAATTTCATATCGAACTTATACCACTAGACATTTTGTCACAAAACAAGTATAAATGGCTGTTTTGAACATATATTTTGAAATTTAACAAAGAGTGAAGAGATTCTTATATACCCTGATGATGCCGTGGGGCGAAACCGCTCGTTTTTTTAATAATTAGTATAATAATAATTTAAAATAAAAATAAATATTGTGAAGCCAGTACAAAATGTCAGCAACAGTGACAACAATCGTAATGATAGATTATGAACAAAGGGTTTTTTTATTTATTTATCTGTGGAATCGATCTCCGAAGCTGCAGGTGAGACGAGTGGAGTCCGGGCCCCCGGGCTCTTTGCGGCGGCGCGTCACGTCAAAGCGGCGGAGAGCGGCGGAGAGCGGCAGTGAGGCCGCGTCGCCGGCCGCTAACCCACCCCGAGACCGCATCTCGCGACCGTATCTCTCGACCGTATCTCGCACCTCGTTACCAGCCTCCCTAGGAGCCCGCAACGCTCCCATCAGTCTCCAGAAGCCGCATCTTCATGTCTCTATTTTTCAAGTTCAGGAATAACGTGAGTATCGTCACACACACACAGACATATGCTACCTCATCTTCACAGATTCGCTCACGCCTCTCGTGCCGACACACCCCTTTTCTTATCACATTTTTGTTTATGTGCTTTATCTGATAATCACAAATCTATAAAAGCAATCATAAATACCAATCTGTTGAAATATGTCTTCGCTTATTTAGGGGTACATGCGTTTATGATATTAAGTTAATTTGGTTAAGTCAGTGAAGATGTGCTAATTCATTTACGTATTAGAAACAGAAACAGAAACTTTTAATTCAATATAGATTATAAATAACATTTATTTAAAGTCACTCTAATGTTAAATTTACCACTGGTTCGGAAAATACCTCTGTTCTGGGAAGATTTTTTTTTTGAAATAAAAACAGTTTACAGTTAAATAAGTATGTCACACAGATGTTAATTTTTAAATGCACGCTTTTTCTAGTCTTATAAATCTACTTGTATCGGTTAAAACCATGTCGGAAAACTGTCAAGCACAAGATAACACAGACGTCCTCCACCTATGGCTTCTGATTACCAGTTAGTTATGTAGTTAGTAAAGTAATGGAACCAATGTCGCGTGTCCGCGTAGCGTCCAATCTTGTTAGGTGTCAACACGCGCCGCGCTGCCAGGAAAACGTTCGGTCAAGTGCCTGGCTGCTCGATTTCAATACAAATTATAGTGCTAGTTTGGGATAACTACTTATCAACACAAATAAAGTACACGAGAGACACGAGATGGACTCGTACGGCCGATAATTAAGAGACTCAGGCGTTGCTTTGCGGATATCCATTATATTAAACATGTTAAAAATTAGTTAGCTAAGATCCGCTAGATAAAATAAAATGATGTGTCTTACCTAGTTTGAAGAGCATCTCCCGCCCTCCCTCAATTGCCTGCACTATCCCCGTCACCACTTATGCCAGTACCACTACTAGTGGATATCGTGGAACTTAGACAATTAACTTTTAACATCTTTAAACTTAGGACCGAATTGTCAAATAAGCGTATTAAAAATTAAACTATTAAATTTTAATGATTCATTTTATACGTAGTAGAGCCATGCTCCAGGTACATTATAGTTTTAGCACGAATGGGTCGGCTCGACCGGGTTAGGAACACGCTCTCACAGAATACCAGCGTAAAATAGCAGCTTAAGGCTGCTGTGTTTCGTATGGTGAATGTAGAGAACCGGAGACGGGAAACGGGGCACTCCATCTTAGTCCTCAGAAGTGACAACGCATCTGCACATTGATTCTTTATTGAGGATAGATGTAGATGTTTATGGGCCACAACAACCACTTACCATCAGGTGGACTGTGTGCTCATTTGTCATCCTTATTCTATAAAAAATACGCTAGAAAATGTTCACTTCTGACGAACATGAGAAATATGAAATTATTTAGAGGCCACGTGAAATAGGTGTGACTCTTCTCATGTAAACTTAGATATGGAAGACATATACTGTGATCCTTGGATTCTGAGAGAACCGTGGGAGTAAAGGCTGGCTCCATGCCGGAGAGTCATCGTAGCATAAATCTGCAAAACTGTCACACGCACAAGAATGGCTCTCATGAGCTGCTTTTACTCCAGCATCCGCTCTCCTCTGTACTGCGACGGACTCAAGGTTTAGACTGCTTTATTTCTGTTTATAAGATAAGAGAGCCAGTATAATTACAGGCTACTTTACCTGTCCACCCAATGGTTGTGTGGAAGGAAACGCTTTTAGCGATAAGACCGCCGATTCTGACACTTAAAATCTTTTTTCCTTCTCCTTTGTTCATATATTATTTTGGCGTACAATACAGAGCTATCTATGTATCTATCTACCGGCTGGGGGGTATTTTACCTTAGTCCGCGATCTTGATGTTTGTAATTCTTATATTAATATAATAAAACTTAAAAAAGTAAAACCGACATAAAAAATTAAACTCTCAATAAAAAGCAGAGGCCGACCTCAAAGTACTAAATGGAATAAAAAAAATTCCACACCCAAATAGCTTGTGAAGTCGGTGCTAAGAGTTTACACAACAATTAAAGTACCCACTTGAAATGATATTATGTGGAAATTATTCTTTTCAGTTTTCTGAAGTCGACTTTTATTTGACGCAATGACCCGATGTGAGTTTAGGCCTCCAATTTTAACTTTTTACTGAAAGTTTTATTTTTGACGCTTTTGAGTAATCTACGCTCAGAATACATTATAAATATATGTCTGTTATTACTCTATGGGTCTAAGGTCAATTAGTACTATTATTTATTCTGTGTGACAACCAAAATGTCGTTTCAATAGTTTCATCTGAGGGGTTTAATTTTTCTATACATTTTTATGGGACCACCCCTGAAGTATAATATATTTCATAAAAGAGATCGGTACTCAATTGACGAAGATGTTGCGTAACATACATTTATTATTATCTAACAGAACCGTACCGGGGCGGCGCGGCGATGTAACCATGTAGAGGCGGTGTAAAAATATCCGCCATCCCATATAGGGAAACAAATCAGATGGGCAGCAGCGGCTTCCTAACAAAAACTATAAAATAAAAAAACTGGGGTTGTAAACGCTGTGTGGCAACATATTAAATATCTGCCTTATGAGGCAGTCTATGGGAAAGGCCAGACCACCAGAATGTTTAGCAATTAACAACAGTAAACTAATTGCGTTTTTTTTTCACAAAACATATTTTATGGCATAAGAATGCTTCATTCTCATTCCACTCCATTGTTTTAATGTTCACTAAAGAATTCGTCATTAATACATGATCCTGCAGTAACCAGTCCATGTCACAGCTGCCGGTAGCTGTTGGGAGCACTGCGCTCGAAGTTGTTGACGAGTATGTTTACCTGGGACAAATAGTCGGACTAAGTAAGTTCAACTTCGACCGAGAGATAGGTCAGTCGACGGACAGACGGACTTGGCTGGGCAACGTTCGGGAGATTACGATACACCTTCTCCTCAGCCATACCTCAAAACCTCAAAACAAAATTGTACAACCAGTGCGTGTTGCCAGCGATGACTTATGGATCTGAGACGTGGTTCTTCACTGCTGGCCGTATGAGGAAGCTCAAGGTCGCTCAGCGAGCTATGGAGAGGGCTATGCTCGGAGTTTCTCTGCGTGATAGACTTAAAAATGAGGATATCCACAGTAGAACCAAAGTAACCGACAAAGCCCAACGGGGTAGTAAGCTGAAGTTGCAATGGGCCGGCTATATAGCTCGAAAAACCAACAACCGATGGGGAAGAAAGGTTCTCGAGTGGCAGCCTCGTACCGGTTGACGAAGTGGCACCCCATTAGATAGACCATGGATGAACTGGTAAGATATGCAGGAAGTCAATGGATGCAGGTGGCTTACGACCGTGCTTTGTGGCATTCCCTGGGGGAGGCCTATGTGTGCTAATGTTGCCCAGTGGACTTTTGAGGGGCCGTTATGAAGATGATGATGAATTAAATAAGGAAGTCTTGATTTTCAATTTGCTTCAAATAAATTTCCTTATTGAACAAAATAAAACACACTCTCTGTAACAAGGTAAGCGCGACGCCTTGACGGTATCTTGATGGCTACGATGAGCATCGAATTAAATAATTACTCAACCTTCGCGCTCGCTACACTGCTGTTTTATTAACGTTCATATCCTTATTCCTTAACCGTATTTATTATATAACGAGGATGGAGCCAGAGCAAATTGAATGTGAGAAGAGTAGAAGAGGATAAACTTAGATTACCATGTAGCATTAATTGGTTTGTGACAGATTAAGGGCTTAAGTATTATTCACAAATTGTTACAGATAACCAAAGTAAAAGAGCAGCATAGTGAGAACCATAGACAGTAGACACAGAACACTATTGATTTAATGTATATTCACTACACTCAACCGTGTAGTAGTGGCGATGATCTCCCCGTCGTAATAATAATAATAATAATAATAAAATAATTTATTTTTGTTCACCAAATTTAAATTAATGACATCATTGACTGGGATCTCCATTTAAGCAAGTAATGCTTGTGTTTGGAAATCCTGCTCTTCCTTATCTAAACATACATTTTTAATTTAAAACCAAAATAACAAAAACAAATTACTGACTTTAACTACAAAATTTACAAAATTACAAAAGTGTGTGTGTGTGTGTGTGTGTGTATGTGTGTGTGTGTGTGTGTGTGTGTGTGTGAGAGAGAGAGAGTGGAGTGTGTATATGTGTGTGTGTGTGTGTATGAAGAGTTATTTAGTTATATTATATTGTACATAGAAATGAATTATGAAATGCGGTACAGCAGAAATTCGGTTTCTTCATAAGTTTTCGACTGCACCCACTTCAGTATCAGGCTTTTACATTCCTGTATGTTTTGTCGTATATGTTCAATTCTCTATTTATTTTATTATATAGGAATGCAAAACATGAGCTAAATTGCCTACTAGCAAAAACTGTTTTGGTACCAGTAGGCTTAACCACAACATCTTTTCGCCGCTTTTCCAGGATGCATGGGTCAAAGGGCAAAGATTTGTGCGCTTTGAGGATTGTTCTAGTGACATATAATTGTCTAACTGAAAGTAGACCACTTATTCTATACAGTTGTTCAG
The DNA here is from genome assembly GCA_029286625.1 of Parnassius orleans. Classification (NCBI taxonomy): domain Eukaryota; kingdom Metazoa; phylum Arthropoda; class Insecta; order Lepidoptera; family Papilionidae; genus Parnassius; species Parnassius orleans. The sequence goes on from JAGSMP010000178.1 coordinate 993,525, forward strand.
TGGAAAACGTCTTTTTAAAAATACATGACCTTAATAAGGGTTCGTTGTGCTCTTCCAAGCAGAGAAATTTGGTCTTTGCAGCTCCACCCCACACCGGAATGCAATATGTTATGATAGATTGTGCAAGGACGTATATTTGGTTAAGAAGATATCTAGGGGAGTCCGACTGCTTAGTACTATCAGGTATTACGTGTCTTATAGTTTTGAAAATCCAAATCAATTTTCGGGTCCTATTAATAACATGTTCGAGGTGTGGGTACCACGATAGCCTCTGATCTATAACGACACCCAGATATTTAGTGTGAGAGAGTTTTTCGATTGATGGGCAGTCACACGCTTTGTTTTTAGCATCCTCAAAACACATATGAATTTTAAGGCAAAAGTCATTTTGTGGCTGCAAGTTATTCGTAATGCTAAAGCAAATAAAATTTGTCTTAGCTATGTTCAAAGTGAGGAGATTTTGTTGTAACCATAGAGCGACTCGAGCTAGACCACTTTCAGCACTAGTCTTGACAGCCTCCCAAGATTCATCAGCAAAACCACAGCCGTGTCATCGGCGTACGACAGGATTTTGCATTTGGTATAGTCATACTGCATAGATCATTGACATAAATTAGAAATAAGGTAGGCCCTAGAACGCTTCCCTGTGGAACGCCAATGATGACACTACCGCTTCCCACTAATGAACCCAGGAAGCTTAACCTTTGTTTTCTCTCCGATAGGTAGCTTTCGAAAAGAGCAAGCGGAGTCCTCTTATTCCAATTTTTCAAGCTTGTGCACAAGGGTAGGGACAGAGACGGTGTCGAATGCTTTCTTCAGATCAAGGAAGACCGCCAAACATTTTTACTGTGGTCGAGTTGTTCTGTTACAAATGTGCTTAATTCAAGAATTGCATCTTCTGTCGATCTTCCTTGTCTGAAGCCAAATTGTGTGGGTGCTAATATATCAAATTTATTTAAGTAATTGATTAATCTAATATTAAGTAACTTTTCCAGAATTTTGATATTGCTGGTAGAACGGAAATTGGTCTGTAATTACTGAAAACTGAACCAGGAGAAGGGCAGCACCATCTTCCCGATAATAGCTGAATAAAAAAAGTTGCAGTTGCTATGAGTTGTGTGTTGAATAAGTTTTAATATAAAATTGATTATACACTCTGTAAACACCAAGAACAAACACTAGCTAGAGATACAGTTACTCGACTTCACAGAGTTAGTAATTCATTAATGGGTTTGCCCCATGAATGAATCACCTAAGTCCAGTAATAATAAGCAAAGGTTATATATTACCTAACGAGTTAAATTTTTTTGCTAAACAACGACTTTATAAAAAGGATTATTCATTACTATAAAATATAAATGAATTCATGGTTGACAACAAGTACTGGGAACTTTCAATAAGAATTATTTATAATCTATATTGAATAAAAAAATATTCTATTTCTAAGACAAATATTCCTATTGTTGTTGTCCCGTCTTATAGGGAGGTCATAAAAGAAGGTCTGTGTGATAAAAATTAGGGATCACGATCCAAGAGAACCTGTTATTTTTTCCGACTATCGGATAAAAACACTTGATAATTCAAATCACGTGATAATTCCTTTACTTCTGTGTCAATCCATTAACAAAACATAATTTTGCCCCGTGTTTCTTTCTTCAGAGAGCCAATTTGTGGAGCACGTGGGTCACATGGGGTGCCCACTTGGTCAATGATGTAGGCTGAAGTACCCTACCATGTCCTGTTGATAACACTCCCAATTGCTCGTTATCGACCTGTATGAAGGTCTGGTTATCCCCATGGCTCATTTCGCGGACCTAAACTTTAGCGATAAACTGAACAGTACGTTTATTGGGCGCAGCGCAGTCTCACCAAAGACTAAACGCGGCATTGATTTTACACGCTCGTTTGCTCCACATCGAAACTCGATTTATTCGATGACTCAATGCTTGCGTAGGCTGTACAACTGTGACTGTAAAAACACTACAATGTTGTCATCATTTTTACTTTGGAATAAGTATATACAGCAATACTTTTTTAGTTATATTCCTCGTTAATAGAATCAGGCGTTACTTTGCGGAAATCCATTATATTAAAGATGTTAAAAATTAAGTTTTTATTTTTTTATTGCTTCTCTTTTTGCTTGCAATTCGCGTCTGGACAGTAGCAACAGCGAACCATCTCAATTAACTCACTGTGGTACCTCTATGTCAGAGGTCCGTATCACCAACAAGGAGTTTTTAAAACCTTGCGAAGTCTAGACGTGAACAAAGCTAGTGGACCTGATGGTATACCAGCTATAGTTCTAAAGGTCTGTGGACCTGAGTTGTCTTCTGTTTTGACACGTTTGTTCCGCCTCTCATTCAGGACTGGAATAGTGCCTAAATCTTGGAAGCTGGCCAATGTGCAGCCTGTGCCTAAAAAAGGTAGCCGTACCGACCCTGCCAACTATCGGCCAATTTCAATTACCTCCATACTCTGCAAGATTACGGAGCGTATATTGAACGCCCACCTCATGGCATACCTAGAGCAAAATGATCTCCTCAGTGATCGCCAGTACGGGTTTCGCCGAAATCCATCAACTGGGGACCTTCTAGCGTATGCCACTCACATGGGGCGAAGCCCTCGAGAACAATGGTGAAGCACTTGCTGTTTCCCTCGATTTTTCGAAGGCCTTTGACAGGGCTTGGCACGCTAGTCTGTTGGGCAAGCGTTCAGCGTACGACTTATCCCCTGGCCTGATTGCCTGGGTGAAGGACTTTCTGAGTGAACAGTCTCTCCGGGTCGTTGTCGATAGCTGCTCATCCGATGCTGTGGCGACTAACGCCGGTGTTCCTCACGGGTCCGTTCTCTCCGCAACTCTTTTCCTGCTACATATAAATGATCTGCTCATTCCCGGTATCTATGGGTATGCAGACGACAGCACAGTTGTGGAGAGAAACCAACCAGGTGTCTAAGCCAGTCGGGATGAAATCCAGTCAGAAATAGAGGCTATGGTTGAGCGTGTGAGTCTCACACTACAGGCAGTCTCCGAATGGGGCGATGCCAATCTCGTGAGATTTAACGCCTCCAAAACACAAGCGTGTCTTTTCACCGCTAAAAGGAGCCCGCTCACCTTGGCTCCTACTTTCCGGAATGTTTCCTTGGAGTACACTGACCGCCTTCAGTTGTTAGGGGTTGAATTTCTCCGAACCTCAACTATGGGCGGTTCATTGAGTCCAGAGTTAGCAGCCGCAAGGAAACTTGGTTTCCTTGCTAGGTGCGGCGGTACTTCACGCCGGGGCAGCTTACCTTATATAAAGCGCAAGTCCGGTCGCATGGAGTACTGCTGTCACATATGGGCTGGTGCTGCAAAATGCCACCTGGCAGCGTTGGACTCAGTGGAGAGACGTGCTAAGAAGCTCATTGGTGACCTTAATTTGGTTGAAACCAATCTTGTCAGCCTCGAGCACAGGCGCAGACTAGCCAGTCTCTCGGTATTCTATAGGATGCATGTCGGTGAGTGTGCGCAGGAATTACACGCTTTAATTCCTCCCTCTCCTTTCCACCATCGGACTACCAGGCGGTCGGCGGGTTTTCATGCTTTTGTTGTCGATATTCCACGCAAACGGTTTGCTTCATCTTTTGTAATGCGTACAGCAAAGGAGTGGAATAATTTGCCGGCGCCTATCTTTCCGTCCGAATACAATCTGGGCGTCTTCAAGGCAAAAGTGAATAGGCTTTTGTTACGCTAAGACAGTGCGTTTTACCATCTAAGGCTGCATCACCACTTACCACCAGGTAGGACTGTGGTCAAGCACTGGCTATAATATATATATATATTGTCGCCTTTCTTGAGGAAGAAGACCACCGCACTTCTGCTCCACGCCTCCGGTGTAGTGGAGGACGGAATTAAAGAGCTTCTCAAGTACCAGTTTTCCACCCGCTTTCAGAAGCTCCGCTGTAATTCCATACTCACCTGGGGCCTTGCCGTTTTTAAGGTGCTGGAAAACCATTCTAATCTCGCTCAGACTGACGTCCGGGATATCATCGGAATAGTGTCGGATAAGACCCGCTCTTGGATCGTTACTCACACTTTCGTGTGGCTCCAACGATGACGTGTACAGCTGCCCATAGAACCTCTTAATCTCACTCAAAATCTCAGGTGTCCCGGAAACGATGCTGCCACACTCGGTCTTCAGCTTTGACAGTTGGCTCTTTCTGGCAGACAGATCTCTGGCAAAGACTTTGGAGCCTTGGTTCCGCTCGATCGCTTCTTCAATACAAGCTGTATTGTAGTTGCGTAAGTCCCGCCGCATGCATTTGGAGATCTGTCTAGTCAGTTGCCTGTATGCTGTCAAATCTGTTGAAGACTGCAGCTTCATATCCCGTCTAACAGCCATGATATTAAGAAGGTGATCAGAGAGTTTTTGTGTTCTTCTGCGACGGGTCTTGCAGAACTTAGACAGTTGGACAGTTTCCACGAGCTTGTCATTCATTTCGTCCACTGCATTGTAATCTTCTAGGCACTGAAAACGGTTTTGTAACTCGACTTAAAGGTTTCGGGACTTTGAATTAGAGCACGAGGGGGACGGAGCGTTGACTTCATTAGACGACAACCTCTCCAACTTAACGTTTAGGTTCAGTGTGTCTGTAACCATTCGGTGATCGCTACCAGTTTTCACCCTCGCGATCACTGAGACATCACTGAACAGTTGGCGTATAGTCGTCATAATGAAGTCAGTCTCATTTTTTGTCGAACCGTCGGGGCTCGACCAGTTCCACTTCCTGTGGGACCGCTTCTGCAAGAAAGAGTTCATCATAAAGAGTCCCTCTTTCTCCATGAATTCGGCCAGCTACTGGCCCCTTGGGTTCCGTTGCCCTATTCCAAACTTCCCTACCTTCAGCTCACCGTTCTTTCTTGTGCCTAGTTTTGCGTTGAAGTCTCCTATTAACACCGTATAGTGGGTTTTGGAGGAATGCATGGCTTTAGAGATATCCTCATACATTTCCTCCACCTCCTCATCGGGATGTGACGAGCTTGGTGCGTATCTTCAACGAATACCGTTAAATACCGGTGATAGAACAAGTTGCCTGATTCGAGGATTACCGTGTCCTCTCCCTCTCTTCGGACCTCAGATAATCCTATAATATCCCAGCGCAACTTGTCTATCTCTTCTTCCAGCTCCAGGATCTTCTCGTCAGCCCTCAGGGTGCGTGCGTTATATGTTGCCAGGTTGAGCAGTAGCGACCCGCCTCGGCTTCTAGTGATTATAGGATCTATTAATGTGGCGTTATTATGATTTAAGATAATTAAAGACCATTTATGTCATCAATTTTTTTAAATCTAGTTTTCCCACACAAAATATAACCTAGATCCCTCCTGGCATTGCTCTCTATCTGTTCGTAAAGTTTTATCACAATCGGTTCAGCCATTCCGAAGATTAGCTCGGACAGACAGACAGATAGACAAGAATATTAAACAAGTGGTTTTTTTCTTAATTTTTAATAAAAAATATTTTTAATATACCACGATTTTTTTCATATTCCTACCTTATCATCCGGTTCTGAGCTATGTTTAAAATTTCAGATATCTAACTCATCGGGAAGTTAGTTTAAAATCAATTACTAAATTCTATCCTAACAGACGTAAATACACGAAAGCGAAGCGAATAAAAATGGCATTGTCATCGAGTTGTGAGCTACCCTGAAAGTTTCAGCCGGATAGCTAATCGGGAAGTGCTCGAAATTTGAATTGCAAGATTCCACCCCGAACGACAGACAAACAGACAGACAAACAAGAAAGTGACAATAAAAACGTGGTAAAATGGTTATTTTTGTCTTAGCAAATAACCCCCTGAGCTTGATAGAAGTCAGTTATTTTAATATTACAGACAGACGCTTCAATTTTATTTTTATGTATTATGTATAGGTAAATCTAGACACATGCCAGTGCGTTTGCCATGTTTACAGTAGGGTTTATCCACACATTACGATACAAAGGAAGAATCTGAGAACTACATAACGAAACTTAGTGTTGCAAAAGTTATCGGTGCAGTCAGTTTCAAGTATAGTACGATAGTTGATATCTGAGCGGGCGCCAAGTTTGAAGATGAATTAGAATTAGATATAAAATTTAATAGAATTTTAAATATACACATATTTTTACAGACTTAATGAATTGGCTCATTATAAAAATGTAATATCTCAAATACTCGTAGCTTTAAAGAAGAATTAATGGTAATTATCAATGAGAGAATTCCTGTAGTCTTACCAACAGAACCTAGAACCTGGGACTGTGCAAGTCGCTTATGTACCATAGGTTTGCAATAATATTATGTATTACAGCGCTCAGTTAAAAACAGTTATGAGGCTTATGTCAGTTTTACCTTGATATGTTAATAAAATAACCGGAACTGATTAAAAAAATCTCAAATTAATTTGCACAAGGTAATGTTTTTCACACTTAGCCAGTTGGTAAAAGGATGTTATATACTCGGTGGATATGGTATGAGGTCATTGTGTATCACGGTATTTATGTACTAGGTAACAATATTTTTAATTGTTTTACGTTTTGGACGTAAAAATATAATACGCGGATGCCGGGCACGCGAGTGGGTCGATCGCGGGACGGTCAGGGCCGGAACGCGACGCCCGAGTTGACCCCATCAGTCCAAGGATAGCTCACGACCTGTGATACAAAACATGGACAGTAAGCAGAGCCTCCCCTATAGATTCCCTATATTCAGCAGTGGACTTTAATAGGCTGTAGCGGTAAAGTTAACACTACGAATAATTATGCACTCGTAACATAATTTATTTTTAACCGACTTCAAAAAAAGGAGGAGGTACACAATTTGATTTTTTTATGTGTTACCTCAGAACTTTTACTGGATATGCGGCATTCTGGAGTCCTCAGGGGTGACAATGCAACTGCATGTTGAATTCTTAATCGAAGATAAATGTAGATGTCTATGGGCATAGTATCCACTCACCATCAGGTGGATTGTGTGCACGTTTGTCACCCTTATTCTATAAAAAACTTTCTACCGAGCTGTGTAACGGTTACGAGCAGCATTGATTCAATCTTAATTTTTCCCAGCGCCAGGCGGTTGTGCACGTTGCCTAAATTTACATATAAATAGGATTTAAATATCTCTTTCCAGACGAACCGTAACGTAACTTATTATACGGTCTACAGTAGCCGTGGCCGTCCGAGCGTCGAGTCTTAAGACTAGCTTACATTATCTTAGTGCTTTAGGAGAGAACATTAGTTGCACTCGAATGGGAGTACTCGAAAATCAATAACATAGATTAAAAGAAATTTAAAACCTCGAAAGAAAAAGAGCTTGTGGCACGACTACAGCGCCGCCACATCAGAGAGATCTCCCCTTTTCAATTCAACGGCCACAAGCTAACCGATTGAACAGATTTTCTTGAATCCTAGCTAAGATCAAGTCACTTGTCAACCAAAAAAAAAAAACTATATCTAAATGGGTTCATCCGTTTGGGCGCTGCGATGTCAAAGACAGACACACAGATACACACGTAAAACTTAAAACACCCGACTGTTTGCGGTGGGGGTGAATAAAACAGGCCATTATTCTTTAGGAGAGTGATTTAGGGGGAGTACAATAGTAAAATACTTTAGTACGATTCAACGTACGATTCTCCTCTTTCTAACAAAATCAAATGGAAACGCAATTTATTTTTGTTTCGAGCACTCGCATTTGAGATTATACTACTAATGTAATCTCAAAATAAAACTATTATTATACGCGACAGCAATTACCCAAGTGTTGCAGTTGTTCATGGGCGGCGGTCGACACTTACCACCAGGTGAGCCGCATGCTCGTTTGCCCCCTCTTCTATAAAAAAAATCTTCTAATTTCTCGAGTCATACACACATACTGTAAGCATTGATACGTACATAGTACTATTATTTATTCTGTGTTATTGATAAGTTAAACTTCAGTGCCGGTACGATACTGCACACGACACGTATACCTATAATGTACGAAAAGCGACACGGACACAGCAGAGCCAATACGGCCTCTCCCAGTGTTACCAGCTCGAATTTTGAATGGTATAAAAATTTCCGTAGAATTCCGTAGATGCTATTTCAAAATATCTGTAGATCTGCAGACTTCTTAAGAGGATCTAATTTTTTTTAGAATAGATAAATTTTTTGGAGAAATTCTTTCTGTCATGTAAAATTCTTGTTGTAAGTTCAATTGTAGTAAAACATCGAATCAAGCTGCACATATAAGAAAAAAGCACCATCAAAAATTGATTGTATACTTTTCATTAAATTATTTTTAGTAAAAACAAATAAAATAATAAACACTTAAATATTTGTGGATAGTTATACTAATTTCATCGTGAAAAAAAAATTCATCCCCTTTAAGTATTTGAAAAAAGAATATTCTGCCTTTCTTATGTGTCAAATTCACTTTTCTCGCTGAGATATCGATTGTTAAAATTTTCGATTGTCGGTTGTCGGCTAAGTTCACACTCATGATAAAAATGTTTTTTGTCAAGTTTTTAAAAATCTTACTTATTCTGAAAGGACTGTGAAGTACAAAAAAATGAACATGGAAATCTAATTCCGTAGTTCCGTAGACGATTAAAAAAATCCGTAGATTTGGCAACGCTGGCCTCTCCTTTCGGAGCCCCAGGTGCGACCATACGACGTCATAATTTTTTACCAAAGAATAAATAACATTAACATGATGATAATTGAAAAGGAAACATTGGCCGCTTCAAAACAATGCTATCGTGTAATCAAACATACAAATAATCAATAAAGATAATTATGAGGATGTCCCGGATCTTAATTCGAAACAATTAGGGCTAGGTCGAATATCGCGCTCTAAGGCCATTATTCAATAGAAACAACTCACATTTCACAAAGTCAAAATTTGAGTCTACACATTTAAAGTTTGAGTTAAAACTCAAAATTGTCTCTGAAAACTGGTCTAACTGTTTTATAGAAGTATTTATTAAAATAATTCTACTTACGAAATATCGAATAATCTTTGATTTTATAGTAAAGATAACTGAATCCTTTATTTTATTATTCTACCCAATCGGTTTTGCAACATGTCAATTTTTACACCCCTCAATTTCAGTCGCCCAAGGCCCAGATCCCTTCACGTAAACCTAAATTCACTGCTGCTGTACATCAAAATATGTTCAGAACGACGTTCGTTAAAAATTCTACACTTTTAACAAATAACAAAACATCCCATATTAAATATTCCTTTTATAAAATATTTTTTTAGTATATTGAATACTAGGTAATAGGACTCCTTATCTGCCTAGGATTTCGTCTGAGTAGGTACCAACCACCGTTTATAATCCATTATTGAGTTCTGGTCTGAAGGGTATAGAGAGCCAGTATAGTTACAGGCTGTAAGTTATTCCGTCTTAGCCTTCATCCTCAGAGGGTACAACGCATCTGTAGTCTTCTTTATTTGAAGTTGGTTGTAAGTTCGTGGCTTAGTGTTGGATGCAAGAAGTGCCAAAAGTATCGATATATATAGGTATCGTTTCGATAATTTAAGGAAATATTAACTGCGCTGTGTCGAAACACTGAAAAAATTATGTAAGTTCATCGTGATCCTTAAAAAGTTAGGTATTCTAAAAATATCTACACGTTGTTTAGTTGATGTTTATTAGAGTTCGAAGGCTACCATAGATAAGCAGAATTAGCGCCGCGTGCCCTCTTTCAGAGTCATTGGACATTGAACGTGCCGTTATTAACTTTATCGTCACTGATGACCCGCTCTGTGGGCGATCAAGAGGTCGAACACCTCGCTCTTAAACAATTCCACAAACACAAATGTTGCGTACTAACTAACGGATGTGGGGTACATTGTTCTAAAGACAATATGGCAAGGAATACGGAATTAAACTAATTTAACCTTAATTGGACGTAAGTCGCAAAAAGGGATCAAAAAAATATTTAACTAAACAGCCCTTTTCAACACTATTTATTTATTACTTTAGCAGATATAACCCCTTTTTCTGGAGGATTCTGGTTTTAATTCAAGAAGTGTTTGAACCATATTGCTGTAACAGAACCGAAGTTATTTATATGTCTTAGGAAGGATTCTGGCTTGAATATTATATATCATAGAAGTATTGTGAGATCTGCACTGTTTATCAGTGGCTTGCCGTCGTTCGCATCTCCACGTATACTAACAATGGCAGCCTTAAAGAAAAGAACCATTTGAAACACACGATTTACACGTAAACTCTGACAATGGCAGCACTAAAAAGAAGAAGGATTTGAAACTCATCATTTACGATATCAAAGCAAAAATACTTATAAAAACCGTCATTCAAGGTGCTTATTTACATTATGCACAGTGGCTCATCTGCTAGCATTATCGTATATACCCAGTACAGCTGTCGGACCTCGACCCAGACTCTACGTCTAGACTGCATCTCCGGGGGTGACGACCCCCGCGGTCCTGTAGAAATGTATGCGATACGACTGATAAATTTTAACGAAAGGCAAGAAAAATGAATGAAGCACTGAAGAGTGTAATACCCGACTGAGACGTCTTTTGCCCAATCGCGTGAAAAACCTCTAGACAGGGAGAGCGCGGTTAGATTCCTGAAGTTATTTACATTTTATGCCACTGTAGAATGATTTAAATTATACAATATGGTATAAAGACAAGTGTTACTACAAGATATAGGAATGCATATTTGATTGTGAATGTGATCTCTCTTATAGAAGGCAAACAAAAAGATCTATAAAACCCGCGTGAAAGAACATAATACGAGTAGGTATACATAGCGTGAACACCAACGCTCCGGGACAGTCTGTCGTAGTCTGCGGTCATATACTAGGTCGTCGTTGTATATCAAATATCAAATTCAAGTCAGAATCCATTTGATATACAACAAATTTTCCATTTGATGCCTATACAAAAAAGAGGATTCGCGAGGCTATTGAAATTAAAAGAAATTCTAATTTGGATAGAAAAGACGGCGGACTTTAAATACAGTAAGCTCCTTCAGTGCAGATCGGACCAAAGTTAATAATTTAAAGCTGAAGTAGTACTATTATTTATTCTGTGGCTGAAGGTACGTCATACATCGCAGTGTAGTGACCATGGGGCACGTGGGAAACGTCGATAGTTAAAACAAGTTAAATTAAAGGCGTTAAAATTCGTAAAAGTAGTGTTATTTAATACAACATACGATATTATAATACAGCCTGTCATATTATTATATATCATAACATTATCATAATAAAGATACGCATTATAAAGATTTATAGGATATATGATAATATATGAGAGACTATCTCATATTATCTTTTAAACAAAACTTTATTGTGATATTACAAATAAATACCAATTTTATTTATAGAATAAGGGTGACAACAGCGAACTCATTCCACTTGATGGTACTGTGGCCCATAAACACCTTCATCTATCTTCAATTATGAATCAAAATGCGTTGTCACCCGTGAAGACTAATATGGAATGAGTCATTTCCAGTAAAGGGTCTCCGGTTCACTACACTCACCATACGGGACACAGCAGTGGCAGTCATAATATAGATACAACGGGGTTCTACTACGTATAAAAAATAGTAAGTAGTCATTTCTACAACAGGAGAAGCGGACTACGGACGGACGGACTACGGACTCCCTAGATATCTTCTTAACCAAATATACACGTCCTTGCACAATCTATCATAACATATTGCATTCCGGTGTGGGGTGGAGCTGCAAAGACCAAATTTCTCTGCTTGGAAAGAGCACAACGAACCCTTATTAAGGTCATGTATTTTAAAAAGACGTTTTTCCACTGAACAACTGTATAGAATAAGTGGTCTACTTTCAGTTAGACAATTATATGTCACTAGAACAATCTCAAAGCGCACAAATCTTTGCCCTTGACCCATGCATCCTGGAAAAGCGGCGAAAGATGTTGTGGTTAAGCCTACTGGTACCAAAACAGTTTTTGCTAGTAGGCAATTTAGCTCATGTTTTGCATTCTATATAATAAAATAAATAGAGAATTGAACATATACGACAAAACATACAGGAATGTAAAAGCCTGATACTGAAGTGGGTAGTCGAAAACTTATGAAGAAACCGAATTTCTGCTGTACCGCATTTATAATTCATTTCTATGTACAATATAATATAACTAAATAACTCTTCATACACACACACACACATATACACACTCACACTCTCTCTCTCTCACACACACACACACACACACACACACACACACATACACACACACACACACACACACACTTTTGTAATTTTTGTAAATTTTGTAGTTAAAGTCGAGTAATTTGTTTTTGTTATTTTGGTTTTAAATTAAAAATGTATGTTTAGATAGGAAGAGCGGGATTTCAAACACAAGCATTACTTGCTTAAATGGAGATCCCAGTCAATGATGTCATTAATTTAAATTTGGTGAACAAAAATAAATTATTTTATTTAAAAAAAAAAAAAAAAAAAAAAAAGGAGAAGCCCATAATTATTTCTTATATTTACGCGAACACTACACATTAATTTTCTAAAGATCTATAAAAACCCGCGTAAAAGAACATATAGCTGACGTGAAGCACCTACGCTCCGGGAAGTCTGCAGTCTGTGAATATGTTCAAGATCGACTCCGCCATTACGTTAGATTTGATAGATCACAAAACCTCGCAAAAGAACACCGATTCCTACGAAGGATTTTTCGCGAGGCCATTGAAATTAAAAACGTCCTAGTTTCAATAGAGAAGATGGATGGGTGCTGCCATCTACTTGGGATCCTATAATTAATAAAATTAAATCCAAAGCCAAGCATACTACTAAGTACAAGGCTTCAAGATGCTGTAAGCTCGTTCTGTGTAAATCGAACCAAAAATTGATATTCAAAAACTGAAGGCAGCCGGGCTAAAGATGACATCGAGACGTCAAACACCTCAGTCTCCCCCGTGACCATGGGTGCTGTAAAACACCCGGAACGTCGGGAGTTAAAAAGTTAAACGCAATAAAATCCGTAAAATTTGTTTCATTTAATGGGAGAATGAAACAAATTTTACGAATTTTTATCCAGCCGTGGACGTTTACGGGCCATAGAGATATACCTATGGAGGCGGCATATTCTACTATAGAAATAATAGTTATACAAATATCTATAATATCGACACACACTTGTCAAAAACAGTTTTGTCTCTTTTTAACAAAGCAGTAGCTGCAATAGAAAAGAGAGACAACTACACTTTGTCAAGTGCTTATTTTCGTAACACTTTCGTGTGACGTCATTAGCTCATCCATGCGTGACTGCGCCGCCATGTTAAGCGCCAAGTTTTGTAGTAGATCTGCTGTCAAACTGTCAAAAAGCAGTGACAAAGTGTTGTACTAGAAATTATTTTAATAGATTAATTTTGTTCAGAAATGAATAAATAATATTAATAGTTTATAATTCCCGGATATCATGTTTCATGATCATGCCAGGTTTTCGAATTTCAAATAAGCGAAATTAATGTACCTACCTGCGAAAAATAATATTTTTCATTTAAAATCTGACTATATATATATATTAAAAATACTATAATATGGGATCAGGGATCTCCATCCCAGTAATATTGTACAGTAAACAAATTGGGTATACAAAAAATCTTCTCAAGAATCTTCCCACTACTCTGTCAATATTCATTTTATTGTGTGCGTTATAACTTTTAACTTTGTTCACAATTATATAAATGATGTAAAACTTGAGTAAGTACTAGCACACTCAGAACATTGTTTAAAACAAGTTGCAAGTTAGCTGCCTGCATACTTAACTCTTTGTTTGACTGTACCTAATACAAGAAATCTGTAGCAGAGTATGCACTGCGTAAGTGTACGTATGCGGTGAAGCCTGGTGAAGCAGCTCAAGGAAACTTAAGGAATAGCAATCTAAATCTAATTTGATACCCAACAATATCCATTGCTTCATGTGATTGAAAATTCGTTTGCTCGACAACAAAACAACGCAATGGATATTGTTAAACTGTCAAATTGGTATGGTTTGTCATTTTGGTGTGTTACACAATTAGGCTACGGATTTAATTTCTATCTACACAAAAGCCATAAAACTGCCAGACACATTATTTATTCCTAAGATAAGTTATTTGACGATTGAAAATATAGCCCTATACCTATATAAATACCTACTACTAAAATAAAGTACGTAAGTAACTACTACTAAATAAAGCAACAAATTCAATTATATCAAATGAGAACAAATTCATATTAGTAAAAATATCGATATCAGCTGCCCATATTGCTGAGTTACAACCCTATAAAAGGCGGCCATTTTATGCGCCAGTGTATTGTAGGTAGTCACGCTAATTCTGTAGGTATGCCCAGTCCATGTACTTCTAAGTCAGTGTTACGGGCTGATAAAAAACGAAGTACTAGTCATCGATGCTCATAATCAGCCTGTACCAAACAAATACCTGTCCAGTCCACCGCAAACACACATCTGATTCTGATTGAATTCTGAATTGGATTGACGTTATGGTACATACATATATAAATTCTCACGCTTGTCATCCAGAGGGTTAGGCAGAGATTACGGCTTCCATTTGGCACAATCCTGCGCACCTCTTTCGCTTCTTTTACATCCATCTACGCAGTTATGCTCGTCGGTTGCGGGTAGTCTTTAAACTTCTGTCTAGGGTGTCCCTTGCCGACTTCAAGTCCAAAGTCAAAGTCAAAATATTTTGATTCAAAATTGGCCTTTACAAAGTACTTTTTTATAGTCAAAAAACGACGCCATGCCTTCAACAAGCGGGAGGAACAAATTCAACTAAACGAAACAGTTACAATTTAAGCTTATAAAATACATTTATACGTGCTGTAGCTATATTAAGATTGTAGCATGAATAGGTCGGCTCGACTGGGGCAGGACCACGCTCTCACAGAATATTAGCGTTAAATAGCAGCATAATGTTGCTATTTCGTATGGTGAGTGCAGAGAACCGGAGACCCTTTTACTGGAAACGAGGCGTTCTTTAGGTTATAATAACCTTTTTTTCTTTAGAATGCTTTTTACATGTGCTTTGAATTTATGCAAAGGCAAATCAGTAATATTACAGGGAACATTGCTTTTAATAGTTTCTAACATCTGCCCAATAACTAAAATTAAATTTTTTCAAAACCCCGAAACAAAACAGCTTTAAACGGCTGAACCGATTTTGATAAAACATGCCTAAGAACCACCGCTAGAAAACCTGCTTTTAAATAACAAATCGGTTCACCTGTTTAAGAGCTACGGTGTCACAGAGAGACACACATAGCGGTCAAACTTAACAACCCTCTTTTTGCGTCGGGGGTAATAAAAATGAGCCGCTAGATTTATAGTGATCTGTACTTTGGAACAGCAGGTTTAGATTTATCGCGCGTACTGAAGTTATGGACAGCACTCCTCTTGTTAAAGGTATTTAAATAGTTTCTAACATTTAAAAAAAATCAAAAATCTATGAACTGAGAAACAACTGTTAAAATATAAATTGTTTAAATAAAATCTCTGTCCCTCCGAGTCCCTTGGTCTGATGTTGTATATTATGGCACGAATGGCTCTTTTATGTATTTCTTTTATATATATGTTGACAACATCACCTACTGATCCCCACAGTAACAATCCATCGGACAACACACTAGAAATAAGATGTCCTCGACAAAACTATTTCTTGAGTTGCAGCGCTTAAGGGCCGCGGTTTCGAATCCCGCACGGAATAAGTATTTGTATTGCCTACAAATAATTGTTCCGGGTCTGGATGTTTGTACTTGTGCAATTTATGTTTGTAAACTGCTCCCATGAAACAGGAGAAAATCCTAGTGTGGTTACGTTTAAAAAATATGAGGCCATGCAGACGAGAGTCTTTAATGACATTAAGGAAAACTGTAGAATCCTCTGATTCAAATATTTGATTGTTCCACTTAGTACGAGTATGAGTAACTTGCCTTACATTTGGTAAAGAAAAAAAAATAGTGCCAGTCACCTATGCAGCATAAAACTGCTTTGTCACTGTTTCCCGCTCTTTCCTGATTCATTCTTTCTACGTGTCCAAACCACCGAAGCATTATTCTCCTAATTATCACAACATCTTGCAACCGCATTTTTTATTTATTTAACAAAATTCACAGCTCAAAATAAAGTCTTTTAAAAAAAAAAATTATTTAAACAATATTAGACATCAAATCCATATTACATTATGACAGACTGCTGAATTTCATATAAGCTTTTAGAAAAAATATCTGATACATATTATAATAAAAACATATGAGGAAACAATAGTGAATAAAATATATAGTAGATAAGTGATTTAAACATCTAGTTGCTCTCTGTGAAAATCTAAAAATCTAGACAAATGACCGTTACTATGGATTGCACAAACCACGCGTACGGACCGATAAGTTTGTGTTATGGACCAGGTGATTAATAGGGTATTATTCATTAATATCCAGACAGTTTAAAAATGCACAATAGAGTAGGCAACATAATAAAAACTATTGAAATAACTACATTGACCGGGCTTTATGAGTAAAGTCCGTTACTTATTAACCAACCTATTACCATATTTTTATTACTCTGCAATAAAAATATGGTAATAGGTTGGTTTTCGGTAAAAAAAAAGGTTTTTACCGATGTCACATATTTAACAATTAAACACAATGGTTATAAAGATTTTCATTAAAGGTATTTTTTCTTTGTAACGAAAAGGCCATTGCTGCTATCGCACGCCTCATAACGCAATGCGTTATTAGGTAGTGCTTTACTCTCGCAACGTCAAGGTCAAGCAATTTTGTGTTCTTAAAATGCCTCTAACATAACCATATTACACAACGATAATATGTGTAGCCGTATATCAAGAATACACTCGAATTAATCCATCTTATATTTTCTATAAAATCATTTTATATTGCTACTTTGAAAAACAAAACGGTTAGAAAAAAATTTTTCGTGGACGTCCGGATGTTGATTTTGTATGTGGTCACGTTATATCCCGAAAAAAATTGATGAATCGAGACCGGGTTTTTTTATTAGCTGCAGAATTACATCAACTGGTTCCTTATTTTATATCAATAGCCTAGTACGCGTCATCATCATCATCATTACAGCCCTTCACAAGTCCACTGCTGAACATAGGCCTCCCCCACGGAATGCCACAAAGCACGGTCCTGAGCCACCTGCATCCATTGACTTCCTGCATGTCTTACCAGGTCGTCACCCATCTAGTGGGGACGCCCTACACTTCGCCTGCCGGTACGAGGCTGCCACCGAGAACCTTCTTCCCCATCGGTTGTCGGTTCTTCGAGCTATATGGCCGGCCCATTGCCACTTCAGCTTACTAATCCTTTGGCTATGTCGGTTACTCTGGTTCTACTGCGGATATCCTCATTTCTAAGTTTATCACGCAGAGAAACCCTGAGCATAGCTCTCCATAGCTCGCTGAGCGACCTTGAGCTTCCTCATACGGCCAGCAGTGAAGGACCACGTCTCAGTTCCGTATGTCATCACTGGCAACACGCACTGGTTAAACAATTTAGTTTTGAGGGTTTGAGGTATGCCTGACGAGAAGATGGGTCGTAATCTCCCGAACGCTGCCCAGCCGAATTGAATCCGTCGATTGACCTCTCGGTCGAAGTTGGACTTACCTAGTCGGACTATTTGTCCCAGGTAAACATATTCGTCAACAACTTCGAGCTTAGTGCTCCCAACAACTACCGGCATAGGTGTGCCATGGACATTAAACATGATTTTTGTTTTGTCCAAGTTCATCTTGAGACCTATCCGTTGGGAGACACTATTGAAGTTATTGAGAATAGTGCTTAGGTCCTCCAGCGATTCTGCCATAAGGACTATATCGTCGGCAAATCGAAGGTGAGTGATGTACTCGCCATTGATGTTAATACCGTATCCTTTCCAGTCCAGTAGCTTGAAAACGTCTTCCAATGCAGCGGTGAAGAGTTTCGGGGATATTACGTCACCCTGTCTTACACCTCTCTGCCGTTGGATAGGTTTCGTACTCTGGTTCTGTACTCGGATAGCCATCGTAGCCCTACTGTACAAACACTTCAGCACCTCGATATACCGACAGTCCACTTGGCACCGCTGAAGGGACTGCAGCACCGCCCAAATTTCGACGGAATCAGGCTTTCATAGTCCACATACGCAGGCAAAGTGGCAGATTGTACTCGTCGGTCTTCTGTACAATTTGCCGAAGGGTATGTATGTGGTCTATGGTGCTAAAGCCTTTCGGAAACCGGCTTGTTCGGGAGGCTGGAAGTCGTCGAGTCTGCATGCGAGACGATTCGTAATGACTCGAAAACAGCACGCAGACGCGGCTCAGAAGGAAATCTGTCTGTAGTTCTTCAAGAGAGCGTTGTCGCCTTTCTTGAAGAACAAGACCACCGCACTTCTGCTCCACGCTTCCGGTGTAATGCCACCATGGAGGACGAAATTAAAGAGCTTCTGAAGGACTTCAAGTACCGGTTTTCCACACGCTTTCAAAAGCTCCGCTGTAATTCAATCCTCGCCTGGGGCCGGAGTGGTGTGGGTGCTGGAGAGCCACTCTAATCTCACTCAGACTGTCGTCCGGGATATCATCGGAATAGTGTCGGATAAGACTTGCTCTTGGATCGTTACTCACACTTGCGTGTGGCTCCAACGATGACGTGTACAGCTGCCCATAGAACCTCTCAATCTCACTCAAAATCTCAGGTGTCCCGGAAACGATGCTGCCACAATCGGTCTTCAGCTTCGACAGTTGGCTCTTTCTGGCAGACAGATTTCTGGCAAAGACTTTGGAGCCCTGGTTCCGCTCGATCGCTTCTTCAATACGAGCTGTATTGAAGTTGCGCAAGTCCCGCCGCATGCATTTGGAGATCTGTCTGTTCAGTTGCCTGTATGCTGTCAAATCTGCTGAAGACTGCAGCTTCATCTCCCGTCTAACAACCATGAGATTAAGAGTGTGATCGGAGAGTTTTTGTGTTCTTCTGCGACGGGTCTTACAGAACTTAGCTCCGACCGCATGGACAGTTTCCACAAGCTTGTCATTCATATCGTCCACTTCATTGCAAACTTCTAGACACTGAAAACGATTTTGTAATTCGAGCTGAAAGTTTTCGGAACTTAGGATTAGAGCACGAGGGGGACGGAGCGTTGACTTCATTAGACGTAACCTCCAACTTAACGTTTAGGTTCAGTGTGCCTTCACCATTCGGTGATCACTGCCAGTTTTCACCCTCGCGATCACTGAGACATCACTGAACAGTTGTCGTCTGGTCGTCATAACGAAGTCAATCTCATTTTTGTCGAACCGTCGGGGCTCGACCAGGTCCACTTTCTGTGGGCCGCTTTTGGAAGAAAGAGTTCATCATAAAGAGTCCTCTTTCTCCATAAAGTCGGCCAGCTGCTGGCCCCTTGGGTTCCGTTGTTCTATTCCGAATTTCCTACTTTCAGCTCACCGCCTCTTGTGCCTAGTTTTGCGTTGAAGTCTCCCATTAACACCGTATAGTGGGTTTTGGAGGAATGCATGGCTCTAGAGATATCCTCATACATTTCCTCCACCTCCTCATCGGGGTGTGCCGAGGTTGTTGCGTTAACCTGTATGACCTTCAGCGAATACCGTTTGGTGATTCTGAGTATAAGGTACGCAACCCTCGTCGACACACTCCTGATCTTTACAACGTTGTTAACAAGAGACTTGTGGACGATAAATCCGACACCTCCTTGGGACAGATGGTCGCCTCCGGTGATAGAATAAGTTGCCGGATTCGAGGATTACCGTGTCCTCCCCTCTTCGGACCTCGGATAGTCCTATTATATTCCAGCGTAACTTATCTATCTCTTCTTCCAGCTCCAGGATCTTCTCGTCAGTCCTCAGGGTGCGTGCGTTATATGTTGCCAGGTCGAGTCGTCGTAGGTGGCAACCGAACCTCCACCGGAGATTCTTAGCACCCCCTGCCCCGCCTTTACCATGGTCGCCACCGTAGCCAGGAATAGCGGGGCCGCCGGGGACTGGGGGCCGTTCATTGTCGTCGCTCATGGGGGGTATATTGCCATAGTTGCCACGCTTGGCGAGCGGGTTGGCAACCGCAGTTTTTTATTGTTTTTTGGCTTTTATCAGAAAGATGCTGCTGCCCATCTTCTGTATCAGTTTCCCTCTGTCGCCTCTTACGACACCCACGGGAAGATATGGGGTAGTGGGTATTCTTACCCGCCACTACACAGTACGCGTAGTTTATTAATAAAATGATTTTCAACTTTTACAAGTTTTATTGCTATTAAAAATTTAAAGGCGCTTTCATATTTTTTAGCCCTTGATAAACAAAGGACAATTGTACCATACAGCCTATATCGATTTTTACTTTGTGTACCAATCGAATTATTTTGGTAATTTTTTTCATCAAAATTAAATGAAACGTCCATGAGGCGTGCACTTTTGGGTTTTCCGAACTATCTGATACTACTGCAAAGTGGTTTTTTCCCTTCCTTCACATTTTTACACTTGTACATTTCAGATTTGATACATTATTAACTTACTGTCTTAAAAGTGATTAACATTGGTTAGGTTATATGATATCAAATTGCGCGACAGTTACCAAGCAATATTCATAATGATCAGACAATGTGATAAATAATGAAGTTTAAATCAGTATTAACTACGGAGCCCGATTTGACTTGTCATTATTCATATTGTCCGTGCATTATAAATAGTGCCCTGATTAATCACTTGGTCCATAACTATATATTATTATTGTTTCTTAAATTTACTTAATTATTTGTGTCATATGTTTTTACGTGATAGAGCCAAACTCGTATATTATGACTGTAGCACAAATGGGTCGGCTCGACCGGCGTAAGACCACGCTCACAGAATACCAGCGTGAGTGTAGAAAACCGCAGAGCCTTTGTACTGAAAACGAGACATTCCATATTAGTCCTCAGGGGTGACAACGCATCTGCATTTTCATTCTTAATTGAGGATAAATGTAGATGTCTATGGGCCACAGCACCCACTTAGCATCAGGTGGACCGTGCGCGCTTGTATACTTATTCTATTAAAAAAAAACGCATCGACTGGCGGCTGCTGGCGCTCGCGTTTAGCACGGAACGTTATCTTTTTAATTACATTCATATCTTTCAGAGCTAATTGCGTTGTATTTGCATACCTTCTATGCAGAAAACAAAACCGTAAGATTAATGAATTGTTTTGCTGAAGTTGAAGTGGTAATAAGCCGGCCATATAGTTCGACAACAGACGGGGAAGAATTGTTCTCGAGTGTCAGCCTCGTACTAGTAAGGCGGTCTCTCACTGGATAGATGCAGGTGACTCAGAACAGTGCTTTGTGACATTCCTTGGGCGAGGCCTATGTTTAGCAGTGACTTGTGATGGGCTGTCATGATAATGATGATGAATGATGAATAAATTACTTTTATTCCATCTTTTGAATATCTATAATTTTCTTGACATATTAAATTGGTGTATAATTTTTATAGCACAAGATAACATAAACAAAATTTTAAAACCCTCTCAGAAATGAGGGGAGGCCTGTGCCCAGCTGTGGGACGTATATAGGCTGTAACTTTTTAACTTTAAAGTTGGAATAATTTACTTTGCCAATATCCGCTCAATAATGATATTTTGACAATGACAATTTATTGAGCGGATATTGGCAAAGTAAATTTTTCCAACTTTAACTTAGCTCATGTCAAAGTTTATTCCTTATTACTTTATTAGGCCTCGTCTCGTCTCGTTCGTAAACGCGGTTGATGATCATGAGATCCTGGGTTCGAATCTCGGGTCGGGCAAAATCAGTTCTAGGGTTTTTCTATTAGGAATTCTCAGTAGCAGCCCGGAGTCAGGAAGTTGGCGGTGTTTCACCCCCGTGCGTCGGAAAGCAAGTAAAGCCGTGGGTCCTGCGCCTGATTTCTCTCCGGTCGTGTTGAATAACCGTCCCATCGGACTATGAGAGTGAGGGAATGCAGATTACACAATAATCGGTTAGGGCACAATAATCCTCTCTTGGGCGGATGGCTAGCCTCCGTTGAGACCATGACCGCCGTGACCGGATCTCAGTCTGAGTGTCAGACATTACATTGGTTCGAACTTTGAACGTTTCCAAACTTTTACGGTAAGGGTATAGTGCGATTCATCAAGTCATCTTTATTAAATGCCATTTTATCAACTGTTGTGTTCAGACCTGGACTGGAGAAAGGCCATTGTTTATCCAAATTGAGTCAGTTCAGTGTCCTTTCTTTTCTTATCAAGCTTTAGAATCTCCTGCGGGATAAAACCTTTTCTAAGAATACACGTGTAGAGAACCCAACGCATCTGCATTTTGACTCTTAATCGAGGATATATGTAGATGTCTATGGGCCACAGCATCCACTTACCATCAGGTCAACTGTATGCTCATTTGTCACCCTTACTCTTAAAAAAAATGCAAAACTTACGTATGAAAAAAATGCAAAATCCAACCACAATCCTGACAAGAGCCCAAAAGTCCTGACATGTCAGGTGAAATTCTGACATATAGTATCTCTAATCTCAGATCGCGGAGTTGAAAGCTTGAAAGTCGTGCTTGAGATGTCCTCGCAATTGTGTTTGTGATGAGTCCAATTTCCCGCCGCGCGTCTTTACAGCCTCCATCGCACCGCCGCACCGTCGCTTTTCTGTCCCCGCCACAGATAAGGTTGCCAGCTTCCGTCTCATGTTTTAGAGAATTTGATAAAATTGAATAAAGGACAGGGTGAAAATAAAGAATATCGTACTGTTTTTAATAAAATGCTGTTATGTTGTTGCATAATAATATAAAAACATTGTTAAATCGCAATGCAACGTAGTTTGTCTCTCTAACATCGCGCGTCACCTCAAAATGATTTTTAAATTCTTTGACCTCAACTAGCAGAGGGAATGTCGAATACACGCGATATCCTTGTCTTCTATTAAATATTTCAAATTAGGGCAAAAGATCAGTTTTTGGGTGTGAAATAGAGGACGTCCTTGAAAATAAAGGACGTCTGGCAACCCTAGCCACAGAGTACACTGAATAATCCGAAAGTCCCCGCGACCGCGACTCCTCTCCGCGAGTCCGCGACCGCCGAGCGCCGACCCGACTCGCCGCTGAGCCGCTGACGCCGACGTCGCACGGGCACGGCCGCAGTCGACGGCCGCGTGTGTTTCCGTGTTCACGTGTCTGTGGCGTCCGACGTGAGTGAGTTGTGCGCGAGTGCGGTGCCCAGTGCAGTCGTGCAGTGACCAACACAACACATCAACACGGTGCCCCCCAAGCCGCGCACCTCGCACACCAGCCGGCCCTGCGAGGGCACTGACCGCCCCATCATCTCGGTACGTCTGTACAACTCGCGCCGAAATCACCTCGTCCAACTCGATACTGGATACTGGTCCACCTGCAAGGTGCAAACTGTAAATTTAAATGTATGATGGTTTGGTCACTTATCGTATTAGATGACGATATTTGTATACGTGCGTTTCCATTGCACTACACGTGCAGGTTCTATTTGTCTCAACACGGTACCAATTTAATCGTAGTGCAGTTTATAGACAGTATGCTTAGGTACGTAGTACTATTATTTATTCTGTGGCTTAGGGTTTCGTTCTTAAAAAATCTGTTTAGTTTAAAAAGAATACAGCGTATAAAACTAAACTATGTATTACATATAGTAAATCATTTATTTTTTTCTTTTTTGAAATATATTTTTTTAATATTTATCGCCTGTAAAAACGTTGATTAGATACATCTATGCTCTGTGTCAATGTCAAAGTAAAAAAATAAATAAACAGTAATTTTTGTAAAATTCAGGGACAGGAAAGAAACGGTTTCTTTTCTTTCATTCTGATCCGATCCGTTATATTGAGTAGAATAGATGAGTAGGTATATCGATCGACTTCTTTTTGTTTGTTGTCAAGTTAATTAAATTAACAAGTCAATATAATCCTAATGAAATAACGTAAAATACTTTATTATAAAGTACGTTGCGCAATCCTTCACATGTTGGTGGTAGGTCTGTCAAATTTTAAGATACCTGATAAGCGACCGATAACCTCGTATCAAAATTAATTGCTGACGCAGATCGCACCCGTACCCGTATTAGTATCATGTTGTTATCTTTATTGTTTTCTAAAAACCAAAAATCTCTTACAAAAATCCGGGCAGCGGTTTTAGTAAAATTTATTGACATTTTCCTGCTAATTTATCTGTCGTGGTCTGCGCTGCGAAATACAAATATAGAATGTAGGCATAAACAAAACACTGTTTAAAAATAGCTAATTATAACAGTTATCACGTTGTCCACTGATGCTGTAAATAATTATAATTGAAAGGGAAGTTCACAATCAGTATAGTAGTCAGGACTGGCTGCCTGTATTTGTTCACTTTACAGACATGTCATTAGTCTCTATTTTTGATCACCCCTTTTTAACAGACCTACGCTACTGGACATGGACCACATCCCATTAGGAAGTATTTGCCATAATCGCCACGTCTGGCAGTCGGATTGGCGATTACTGTAACAGAAATTGCTGTACCTGTACTATTGTGGGTATATTATATACATGTGGCATTGCTACCGCAAACTATCGGTACTCATGTCTTTTTTTATAGAATAATGGTTACAAACGAGCACACAGTCCACTTGATAGTAAGTGAATGCAGTGGCCTATAGACATCTACATTTATCCTCGATTACGAATCAACTGCGTTGTCACCCCTGAGGACTAAGACGTAATGCCTCGTATCTAGTAAAAAGGGCCTTCGGTTCTCTACACTCACCATACGAAACACAGCAGCGTTAAGCTAAAATTTTGCGCTGGTATTCTGTGTCAGCGTGGTCCTTCCCCGGTCGAGCCGACCCATTCGTGCTACAACCGTAAAGCCGGCCACATACATACGGAATTCTGTTTCGGGATTCCGTTTCGATATTCCGATTCGAGATTCCGAACGCAGCAAGTCTATATAAAATCTATGACCCGTCACACACGTATACGGTAGTTTTCCGTTCGAAATTTTGTGGGTAAAACGGGATTTCGTATGTGTTTGGCCGACTCGTTCGGAATTCCGAAACGGAATCCCGAAAAGGAATTCCGTATGTATGGGGCCGGCCTAATTATAGCTGCAGCGTGACTCTACCACGTCTTTCGGGCCTTTCCCATAGTCGCCATTTACGTTTATGACACTCATGGAATGAAATATTCCGTCAGTGTCATAAACATTTCAATATTTAATAATATTGAAATGATAAATTCCACTTGACTATTTAAAGTGATTTTCAATAAGTATTATGTAATAATCTATATTGAATAAAAATATTCTATTCTATTCTAATCTATTCTACGCCGCCATCACAAGGCAACGGCATAATATCATTGTTGGATTGATTGATGATTCTTTGAACTGCGCGCTAACTAACAGTGCAGTGGGCAGTGGGGTCTCTCTCCGTATCCGCGGTTACATGTGATACAATTGAACACGCATTCTTCACATTTCACACATTAACGTATCGCGCAATATGAAGTGTCCAATTAAGTACTCGAAATCGATAGGATGATGATATTACGAAATCATATGTTTAAGTATTGAATTTGTTTTATTTTAAAACTACATATATTAAAATATTTATGTGGCTGTGCACGCTCAGTCAGTCGCTTCATTTTTGTTTTTCTTGTTTTTAATATTTTATGTATTTTATTTAGCGTACAGTTTCTCTCGGCCACTATGTTTATAGGGCAAAAGTTAAAAAAAAATAATTTGCAGTCGTAAGCGGTAACTTATGGAATATTCGTCGTGTTCTTTTTGTCCTAAAAATTTTATCTATATCTACATTATAAAAGTACCGTAAATACAGACTACATACAACTCGATGTTTTAGGGGCCTTTTCAAATTATTGGGAAAAGGTTTTTCCTTTGTCCCTTAGATCATGTATAGTACCTTTTTCTTGCATAAAAATACAAGAAAAAGGTACTATACTATACTATACATTTAATTTATTGTGTCCAGAACCGTATGACATCGGTACATTAATACGCAGGTATTTATAAAACAGCTGAGTTCCGTCTAGACTACAATATTATGTATTATGTCATAATATAGTATGGAATTTGCACTAACACTGTTAAAGGACTCCCTTTGTGCATGTTACTGCACATTTATGTATAGGGTATATAGTTCATTGTTGAGTTTTGCGGAAGATAGGATTTTATTTTTAATGAGTAATAAACGAGCTGACGGTCCACCTTATAAGTAAGTGACCACTACAGCTTTTTGTTACCGGCCACTGACTTCAAACAAAGAAGGCCATGGATGCGTTGTCACCCATGAGAACTAAGTTTGCATGCCTCACGACCTGTAATTAATCGATTCTTTCTTTCTGAATTTGACGGCTCAATGGCGCAGTGACTTAGCAATGAGTTGCAACGTTAAGGGCCGCGGGTTCGAATCCCGCACGGAAGTATTTGTATGGCTATGGCCTACAAAATAATGTTCCGGGTCTGGATGTTTGTCCTTGCTGCCCCTACCATACAAGAGAAAATCCTAGTGTGAAGGTAATGTTTTTTAAAAAAGAGATGAGAAAGATATTTCTATAATTCATGTTACAACATAATAGAGGGAATACTGATGTTAAGCGGCGGAAATAATTAGGAGAGGGGTACCTTAACCCACGGGGTCTCCTATACAAAAAAGGAGCCCTTCCACCCAGTAAAGAATAACAAAAAATGTACCTATTTTGTATTGAGGCAAATGTTTCACATAGTTCTTGGGGTCGGCAAAGTATCCATATTGTATGAATTTATTAGAGAGAACGTATAGAATAGAAGAGAATAGAAAAAAAATGCAATATAGATTACATGTCATTCTTATTGACAGTCTTTTTTACTTTTACCGCTAGTTCGGAAAATACCTCTGTCCTGGGAAGAACCAGCAAGAACCACAGCAGGGCTGCTATTAAAAAAAGTCAATTATACAATAAGATAGGTTGTACAAACTATTTACATAATTTATTTTAGAAACTGCTTGGAGGCGGCCACCTCATTTCCCTGGGGTTAGAAACTGGAATCACTAGCTTGTGTTTATTCCTAGTGTTTACAGAGTGCATATCACTTTTTTACCAAATTATAAACGTGTGTCAAAAAATTATAGCGAACGCTAAATATCGGGTAGGCTTTGTCTCTATTTTCTATGATGTTAGTGTTGTAAGCGACTTGGCTTTTACAGCTTCATCTGACTTTTTTACAGCTCTTAATGATAGGCTTTATGTTCATTTGTAATTTACCTAAGTCAATCTATTTAAAAAAAAACTTATTCTCTAAACTAGGAATTTCTCTTATAATATCGTGAAGCCGTGTTACATCATACATTGCACATGGCGTTTGTCCAGATGCGGAACAATAATTTTGTAGGCTATATAGAGTATAGAGGCTCTCATTCATTAGTGGTTTTAGGCAAGTAAGAGACCGCCGCGCTCTATTGGTAGATTTGCTTTTATAAAACTGAAGTGACAAACGAACTTACAGAACACCTGACGGTAAGTGGCTACTGCAGTCGATAGACACATGCGGCCAAATCAATGCTACAGATGCGTTGTCACCCCTGAGGACTAAGATGGAATGCCTCTTTTCTGTAAACAAGGTCTCCGGTTCTCTACACTCACAATACGAAACACAGCAGTATTAAGCTCCTATTTTACGCTTATATTCTGTGAGAGCGTGGTCTTTCCCCGGTCGAGCCGACCCATTCCCGCTACTACTTTAATATAGCTACAGCATGACTCTACCACGAAAGAGAAACTGTGGCCGTATTTTGTACTACTTGTAACAATACTCGCTCTCTGCACCCTTTATACCGGATCACATCAGTGTCAGTGCAAGCCAAGTGCAAGCACTGCTGTTTGCCGGCAGAAATATGCATGAGTTAAGGAGTTCTGCCATCTAGTAATTCATTTCACATCATGTCTTTAGAATTCTCAATTAATATTTTATCAATATTATCGGTTTTGTATTTATATCGTAGACAATTAAATCACATAGTAGAGCCACGCTTTATACGCGGTTAATAATTAAAAGTTTAAGGCTATCTTCAACTTTTTATTATAAATTTTTGGTCCGGTCGTAACTATGACTTCAGGACATCAAACACCTCAGTCCCCCCCGTGACCATGGATGCTGTAAAGCACCCGAAAACATCGGTAGTTAAAAAAGTTAAAATTAAACGCGATAAAATCCGTAAAATTAGAGTCATGCTGCAGCTATATTAGTAGTATAGTTGTAGCACGAATGGGTCGGCTCTACCGGGGAGGACCACGCTCTCACAGAATACCAGCGTAAAATAGCAGCTTAAGACTGCTGTGCTTCGTATGGTGAGTGTAGAGAACCGGAGACCCTTTTTACTAGAAAAGAGGCATTCCATCTTAGTCCTCCCGGGTGACAACGCATCTGCATTTAGATTCTTTATTGAGGATAGATGTAGACGTCTATGGGTCACAACAACCACTTACCATCAGGTGGACTGTGTGCTCGTTAGTCACCCTATCCTATAAAAAAAATGAAAATTACGAACTAAATTTCAGTACTATATTATTGTGTAATCCGACTGAAACATCCGTCAGGAATAATGAGACTTTATTATGAACAGGCACGTGTTCCGTACGTTCAGTACGGTTCAGCGCGCGATAGTTCGCTTCAAGTCGATATCCGGCACTCGGCCTATTTCGGCCGCTGACGCGCGGTCCTTAATTATATTACAACATGTTTACAACGAGCTCCGCGGCCGCCATAGCGCTAGCTAAAGTTCTACAAAACCCAACGGAATACGTCACCTCCACTCGTCCCATAGTTAACTTATAGATACCAGATAGTCTCTGACAGATATTTGTGTGCCCATACTGGGGAAGGTAGGGTTACCAAATGAGAAACAGATATAGAAACAGAAACAGAAACTTTTTTATTCAATATAGATTATAAATAATAGTTATTGAAAGTCACCTTATGTTTAATTACCACTGGTTCGGAAAAAAAACCTCTGTCCTGGAAAGAACCAGCAAGAAAACCAGCGGGACTTTAAAAAAAAACAGCTTACAATCATGTATGTTACACAATTAACCACACAAAACCAATTAGAAATAGCTTGGTAGCGATCACCTCATTCCCAGGGGTTATTATTATCCATAAATTCCTTAATATTATAATAACCTTTTTTATACAAACTTTGTTTAATGATGTTTTTGAACTTTGGGAAGGGAAATTGAAAAGTCCTGATAAATAATCTTTTGCCATAGAAACGTCTCCTGACATTTTGTTGCAAACGTGCACTCTCGCGATCTCGCGATCAATCCACGTCGCAGATTACATTCATCCGACGCACAAAACCTTCTGTATTTTATTGAAAAATCGAAAAATTCTGACATTGCCAAAATCTGACCGCAATTCTGGCAAGATCCCAAAAGTCCTCACATGTCAGGAGAAATCCTGACATATGGTATCCCTAGGTAAAGTGCAGAGGGGTTGGTGCTTCGATCGTTAATAATGTAATGATAAATTACTTGCATAAACCCTAAGATACTAGGAATTACTGTGAATTACTACTACTACTAACTACATCATCTAGACCAAAGCATTCTGTAATGTCATGTATGATTAGGGTTACCAGAGCCTTTAATCAAAGATCCGGTTGCAGGTTACTAAAAATCCAAATTTATGGAAAAAAGTCTGGTTTTCAGCCGTCATTATCGGCAAGACTCAATAGATCTATTTCCTAATAAAATATACATTTATTTCGACTTATATATTTGGCCACTAGCAACAGCTTTCAAAGAGTTGGTTCCTTCAACAATTTTTGTAAAATTCTTCACAGGTAATGTGTTTGAAGTCGTATTCACTTTCTCACTTGCACTGACTTGTAGACCTACCTGTATAGTCAGCGTGAGAAAATCCGGTATGTATTGAAATCCGGGCGAGACTGGTCCTTACTCTTATTCGGTCAGATGGTAACCCTATGTATGATGGCATATTTTAGCATTAAGACTATAAATAATCTCTCGTAAAATGTATGACGCAACAGACTCTATGTATGTAAACTGCCCCGCGATACAGGAGATCATCCTAGTGTGGAGGTAACGTTTTTAAAGAAAACAAAAAAAAAAAATAAGACTATAATATGGTCGATATTAATATGTATATTATTAGACACTGAAGTACGATTTGGTGAGGCGGCGACATTTTCCTCGCGGTGGAACGCGGCCAAGTCGCGCAGATGCCGGCACAATACGGTGGAACACATGTGAGGCTGTTAGCTGCCTTTTTTATAGAATAAGAGTGACAAGTCTGACACACAGTCCACCTGATGTTTAGTGGATGCTTTGGCCTATAGTCATTTACATTTTACCCTCAATTAAGAATCAAAATGCAGATGCGTTGTCACCCCTGAGGACTAAGATAGAATGTCTCGTTTTCATTAAAAAGGGTCTCCGGTTCTCTACACTCACCATACGAAACAGCGGCATTAAGCTGCTATTTTACGCTGGTGTTCTATGAGAGTGTGGTCATTCCCCGGTCGAGCCGTACCCATTCGAGCTACAACTGTAATGAAGCTGCTACTTGGCTCTACCACGCACACCTCTGCCTCGTGCTTCTGTCCATTCGCACCGGCCTTCTGCCACTTTTTCAGCATCGTCATGTCACCATGAAATTCTTATTACCGTTTTTATTAAGAAGAGATTGCTTCCTCTCCATCCTGAAATAGCTCGCTGCGGTAAGGAGCGAAGCTTGATTGTTAACCTGACCCTATCACTTTTCGGTCCAAACAACGAGCTTGTTTTGTTCATTAATCATGTCACATAATTTATCGCTTGTTTTTGTTTTTCTATTTTCATTCTTTGGTACATTGAAACGTGTTCTGTTACGCATGTACGAGAAATATGTCCTCGGAATAGAACACAGTCAAATTATACTTGCCTTTTTATCTGGCTGTTTACAAATTTAAACTTCGTTAACAAAAAAAAATAACTCACCCATCACATAATATGTTATACTTACCCCTTGGTAGTTATAGAAACTTATTTTTATTTATTACGTGTTTATTTGAAAGAATAACTAAAAAAACTAAAAAGAATAGCTAAATTGTTTGATGCCTCATAATATTGTATACCAGCGACCCGCCCCGGCTTCTCGCTTTTATATAATCATAAAAGTCCATTTATTTAAAAAAAAATGATTTTCCAAAAAAACTGCAAGTTGTTCTCTACCTGCTCGTCAAGCTTCATTACAATCGGTTCAAACATTCCGCAGCAGTTGCAGTTCACATACAGTTTGTCAGTAAACATTTAAAAAGTCATTCATGTCTTAATAGCTTGCAAATAATCAATAAAAGTCAGTTTTTTTTTGGAGTTTAAGGCCTGTATCTAGACCTTTAGGCCAAGTCTTAGGTATTTTTATACGGTTTATTATAATTTCCCCAAATGTTTATTTATCCTTCATAGTACACTGCTTCACAATATGTTGATGCGTCACATTGTGCAGCCCTTGGGAGATTTGGACGGCAACTTGAGTCAGCAGACAGCTGACAGTTGGCGATGGTATCTCAAGGCGCCTAAGCAAATCAGAGCACTTGTTTCACCGGTTCCACTAATAGTTCACATGCGCAGACACTTAATACACAAAATCGCACCACTTTTACATATCAAAATCCACTTCAAACCATTATTCAAACAATAATACAGGAGCAGCAAACCGCCGCCGATCAAGTTCCCGCCAAAACTCCTAAAAGTCAGTTATTTATAGTTATTTATGTAGATAATACATAACATAGATAATATAATAAAAAATACGATATTACAGACAGACACATCAATTTTATTCATATGTATAGATAAAAGTGTACGAGTATATTTTCAGGCCAGTTTCCAGCACAGCTGTAAAAATACATTTGTACGAAGAAATATTCCTCTCATATTTGAGGTTTGAAAAGGGAACAGTACACCGCGCTGCCCCCATGCAAAGTTTTGGGCAGATTCTAAATTATGTCTAGGATATATTTTTTTTATTGCATTCAATACATTACATACAAATTTCTATAAATTCTATATATTTGACGGCTCCGTGGCGCAGTGGCTTAGCAATGAGTTGCAGCGCTAAGAGCCGCGGGTTCAAATCTCGCACGAAACGTATGGCCTACAAATAATTGTTCCGGATCTGGATGTTTGTCCTTGTGCAATTTATGTATGTAAACTGCCCCCACGTTACAAGAGGAAATCTTAGTGTGGAGGTTACATTTATTTTGAAAAATCTAAATTTAACATTGTTTTCCTTTACTGCCGAACATGTGGTAAATCAGCACCTAAAATTAAAATTAACAGTTTCATTCAACGGTGTCGGTGGATGCGGAGATGCGGTTAAACCGGGTTAGTGATAATCGGGTCACGTCTAAGGGTTCTTCAACCATGCCGACAACGAATGCTTGTCATGAACATCAAGTGCTAGCAATCCAAAGTCACGACTGAAAAGATGCTGGTGTTCCATAACTCTTTTAAAAATCGCATCTCAAAGCCCGTGCTCAGCAGAAAGCCTCAGCGAGGCGTATGAAAGCAAACCGGCTTTCATACGCCTCGCTCGAACTCTAAACAAATAGTTATTCTCCTTTATGAAAAAATGGTTTCTTTGCTTAGAGTAATTACAGTAGTACTGTAATTATATACTTTTTAATAAGTTTATTTGAGCTCCGTTCGTCTTTAGTTTTGCATTTATTCAGAGTTGATGCGACGGTTGATTTCGTACTAGATATTTTTATATATTTTCCTTTACGGTTGTAGCACGAATTAGTCGGCTCGACCCCCCGGTCCACGCTCTTACAGAATACCAGCGTAAAATAGCTACATATTGCTGCTGTGTTTCGTATGGTGAATGTAAGAACCGGAGACTCTTTTTACTGGAAACGAAGCATTCCATCTAAGTCCTCAGGGGTGACAACGCAACTGCATTTTGATTCTTAACCGAGGATAGATCTGGACGTCTATG
The DNA here is from genome assembly GCA_029286625.1 of Parnassius orleans. Classification (NCBI taxonomy): domain Eukaryota; kingdom Metazoa; phylum Arthropoda; class Insecta; order Lepidoptera; family Papilionidae; genus Parnassius; species Parnassius orleans. The sequence continues at coordinate 1,026,559 of JAGSMP010000178.1, forward strand.
GGCCACAGAATACACTTACCACCAGGTGGGCTGTGTGCTCGTTTGTCAAAAAAGTAAACGCCAAATTTTAGTTGTATGTAGTTCTAATAGTCTTGTAACCGCAACATTAAATACAGGATATGACGTAACTATAATGGGTCTAAAAAGATATGACAATTATTGCAACATTTGTTTATGGCATCATAGTCATCAATATGTGGGCACAGTTATGCAACGATCGTGCCCCACAGGTGGAAGTGGAGCACGACGTCGTCTGCACCGCGACACGAGAGCACCGCTGTGGTCCGCTAGGGTGTCCGGCTTTAGCCGGATATGTCCGACCTTTTATAATCGTGTCCGGTTAAAAATATACAAGTCCGGCCTGTCCGGCGTTTGTTAGGCTTTTGTTTTGGTATTTACAAAGGTGATTATTGATTGTTTTAGTTACTTTCAATGTAAAGAAGTTACAAATTACTTTAATAAGAACAAAATGTGATTCATAATAACATATAATTAAGACTAGAGTAAGTCTCAAATGAAGAACAGTAATGACATGTATAATTACACGCACACGTACACGTGTATACACGTGTAATTGTGTACTCTTTTAAAGACCAGTGTGTCAGACTTTCGGAGCAAAATGTTCGGCTAAATATAAATCTGTGTCCGGCTTTTCTATTATTGTGCCTGGTAACCCTACTCGCGGAGGCTGGGGCGCTTCACCTATGCAGCACTACCAGCAAGACTTGCTTGTATTGCAAAACACCTTTCGCTTCCGTATTAGAAATTTTAATATTTATGAATCCTGTTGATCAATTTCACTAAAACTGATCGGCGCTTGACGACAAGAAAAAAAAAATAGATATGGACTCAATTCCATTGTATAGGTATATAGTATGAAATTCGGACGAGTCAATTTTTTCCGAAAACCTAGGACGTTTGCAATTTTAACAAATTTTCGGTTATTTGAAATCTAAGACAGATTTTCGTAATCATCCGAGCGTTAATATTTGACACCTATACAATTTATGACGGTAAGCCGACACTATCGGAGAGAGATCAAGAAACACCGCCAACTTCCTCTCTCCGGGTTGCTACTGAGAATTTCTTGACAGAAAAATCCAATAACTGATTTTAGTTCAACCCGGGATGCAAACCAAAGACCTCATGATTAGCAATCGCGTTTACGACCACTAGACCAACAAGGCAGTAGTTTCTTTTATAAATCTGAATTGATAAACGTTCGTACAGTCCTCCTGCAGCGCAGTAAGTGACTACTGCAGTGCATGGACACCTGCTGCCAACTCTAAACAAAGAAGGGTGTGCGTTGTCCTCGAGGACTAAGATGGAACGCCTCACAGCCTGTGATCATACTAGCTCTCTATTGTCTATACCCTTCAGCGGTGCAAGCACTGCTCTTAGCGGCACAAAAAGGTAGAAGGTTCGACCGGGGAATAACAGCCATACACATAGAATACCAGCGTAAAATAGCAGCTTAATGCTACTGTGTTTCGTATGGTGACTGTAGAGAACCGGAGACCCTTTTTCTTAGTCCTCACGGGTGACAACGCATCTGCATTTTAATTCGTAATCGAGGATAGATGTAGATGTCTATGGGCCACAGTAACCACTTACCATCAGGTGGACTGTGTGCTCGTTTGTCACCCTTATCCTATAAAAAATGGGACTTTGTCGAGACTTTTACTGGAAGATAGCTGATAATATAAGGAGTAACTTAGGCTACATTTATTTCAAAAAATAATTGGGTTCCGCGCAAAAATATTAAAACCCATGAAATCCAATCGTAATAAATTCCACGCGGACGAAGTCGAATGAAACAGCTAGTTATACAATATAATAAGTGCAATAGGTAATATATAATGTATAATTTTAACCTATAAAAAATAAATTAAACAAAATAAAATCTGTCATACGTTCCAAATATCCGGTCCTTTGCAACCGACCTAAGATTCTCGCAAAGAATCGATCTTTCCGGTTATCCTACGACATATCTAGCATATTGCATTACTTCATACATAACGTTAAGCAAACTTGAGCTTAACAACGTAACGATGTTTCAAGCTTTTTAATTTTTTGTTACTTTTATTATTTAAAACAAACAGAGTGGAGCGCTCTTGAGGTAGCGCCAGTAGGGCTGAGAACCCTTCAGCGTTACGGAGAAGCGACGGGAATACCCAACGAAACGACCTCAAGCCTTTACCCCGTTCACTTTGCTATTTATTTTAAAAAATGTATCCGTTAAAACAGATAATATATTTAGAATTCCGTTTTTAATTTTCTTTTCATAGTATTGGGTTTACATATTGTGAAGATGCAGAACAGTATGCCATACCATAACGTTACCATAACAGCGTACAAAAGTCCACTGCTGAACATAGGCTCCCTCATAGATTTTGCCATAGTTGCCACGCTTATCTAATTGACGTACCGCCCTTGTCACTTCCCTAGTGTATCAATATTCAACAAATCTCTGATGGAATGTCTCGGTACATGTAAAAAATAAAAATAATCTCCAGTCCTCGTCTCTCACCATGCGAAATATGGCAGCATTAGGTTACTTTTTAACACGCTTTTATTAGCTTCGCGTGTATCTATCTATCCACGTAACGGAATATTTTTTAATGTAATTTTCACTAACTTGCAGACGACCGATTCACTTGAAAATTTGCATATCAGGTATCACAAAGACCAATGACAATACAATAATTTAATAACTTATCCTAGTATCCAGAATGATCACCAGGATAATTCTCTCTAGAATAATCACAGGTCATGATCAATTCGTGTTTTTTAAATTTACTTAAATTTTAATATTATTTACGTTACAGTGTGTGTGAATCCCCAATTTCGTAACGAAAAAAAAGTTACAGTAGTTTTATACATTTTTAATCTAAAATATAAAAATGACAAAGCACACGATATGAAGCCTACCACAATTACCACCAAAAATACTCAATTGCATTGCTTGTGTGCTGTGAAAGCGTTGTCCTTCTTCGGTCTAGGCGACTCATTTGTTCTGCTACTGTTGTATAATATAATACAGCTGCTGTCCTTTTATTTTAATGATTAAAGACATTTAACGAATAGAGTTTCTCTTTCTCGCATGTAATTCCTCCTCTGTTGTGCATTTTAATTACCCTGTAATAATTGTGTTAGATAGAGTAATTAGTTTCTCGGCAACTGGCACTATTGGCTCGACGCGACGGCCTGCCTACGAGGAAGATTACTAGGCTTCTTTTACAATTTACGAACTACTTTCATTTCTAACAAAATAAACTTTTTGATTTAGATAATGCTGTCTAAACAATTGGAATGAATGTGTTATTAGTTATGACGTAAGCGCGGCTGGCGGCGCGGCGTCTCGGATCCCGGCCGGCCGGCGCCGCGCCGCGCCGCTCGCCGGAGCCTGCGGTGTGCAGACAGCGCACAGACCAGATTATAGGCCTTTTGTTCTATAATCTAAGGATGTCTAGATATCGATACGAGTTTCTCAATTCACTGCTTTCTGCGATGTAGCCAAAGATGTAACTATGTCACACACTGTTTTAGCATAATGTATAACATTCTATTTAATTGATAGAATCAAGCGTTATTTTGCGGAAATCCATTACGTTAAATATGAAAAAAAATTGCTAAGATCCGCGTAATAAAATAAAATGATGTGTCTTACCTAGTTTGCTGAAAAGTTCTTCAAACTAGGTAAGACATATCATTTTATTTTATTACGCGGAAATTTACCTATTTTGCGATTGATTTTGTTCGTATTTACCCAACGAAAAAGAGGGTGTTAATTATGTTTAACGTGTGTAACTGTGTATCTGTGTTTCTGTGTGCTTCTAGCTTAAAAAACGGATGAACCGATTTAGATTTAGTTTTTTTTGTTTGAAATGTGATTTGATCGAAAGTGTTCTTCAGCCGTTTGAAGATCATCAGCTCTATTTGTTTCGGGGTTTTTAAATTTTTAATTTAAGTTGTGTTTGTAATCTTTAGTTATTCCTTTACGTTTAAAAATCAGATTGAGAAATGAGAAGAAAGTTAAAAAGATATACTTACCTACGTAAAGTAATGAATGCATAAAATACCTAATAGTGAATTTAACATTTTCCAAGCAAAAATTTTATAAAATTAATATTAATTAATAATAAATTACAAAATTTTATACATTTCTTTACAGAATAAATCACAGTCTATTAGTTATGTATATGACATATAACATTTTCTGCATTCGTGTGTGTGCAATTGACCTTAGTTCGTGAAAGCCTCCCGCTCTAGCGACAAGTACACGATTCAATCGAACGTCTCGACAGAGCCATCGCGTGCAAGGTCTTAAACTCTTAAGTGACTGCAAATAATGGCAGCAACGGAGGGTCTGAAGTGTCGGGAGTCGCGACACAAAGAGCGGAGGGCGCACATATTTAATGGCTGGTCGGGCAGCGCTATTGTGATGTACAGACGCCGGTTCCCGTTCCCTGCAGTCTACACGTCGCGTCGTCTCACTGACCCGTGTCAATGGAAACGTATGCCGACACGAACGTGAGACAATGGACATAGGCTATGTACTATGCAGTTTATGCATAATATACGTTTAATATGTCGGGCCTCTTGAGAAATTCCATGACATGCGCTCCGTCAATAGTTAAAGTTGCACGAATATACATAATGTATGGCAGAATTAAAAACGTACAGTAACTTTTTTATATAAAAACTCCCGCCCGCATTGAGTGGACTATCAGGAAGAGAGCGGAGAGAGGAGAATCAATTTATTTTAAAATCTCGGTAAAATGGACCAAAAATGTGGTATATATCATGAAGTTTTAAAATAAATTATTCCTACCAAATATTTAAGATAAATATTTTTTCAACTCGAGCAAAGCCAGCAGGGCTAGCATGGACAGGAGACAATTTTATCCATGGGGAAAGGAGAAAATGTTTATCCCCTCGCTTAGTTTTATCCACCCTTCGACCATTGGGCACACCGGTGGATATAATATCCACAGTAGATAAAATAGGAGATAGACTTAGACTTAGATTTTTTGTATGAATATAAACTTAAACCCACGTCCAATGAACTAGGATAAAATTGTCCCTTTTAAATATCAAAAAAGCATAATTTTTTATCTTTCATTTGGCCCCATGCTACGGACGGGGGATATATGTCTACTCGTTATGTCAAACGGGGATATACTTCTCCTTTCCCCCGTTGCCGTGCTTTGGCACAAGGACAACATAATTTTATCACTTGTCAGTGGATATAATCGGGGGATAATTTTTTTGTCCCCAGCCCATGCTAGCCGTGCAGGCGAAGAAAGGGCGGGTCGCTAGTTCATAATAAAAGAAACATTCTCGGTTAGCAAGGCTGCGACCTCTCCGTGCACTGTGACGCTCTAATGTTGTTATTACTCGAATAAATAGATCGCTGCTCTATTCAGTTCTTTTTGCAAATAGAGGAAAGATTCATGTTTTACCGACAAGGAATAACATTGAGCAGTAGTCTTTCTACGTGGTAGAGCCATGCTGCAGCTATATTATGGTTGTAGCACAAATGGGTCGGTTCGACCGGGGAATACCAGCGTAAAACAGCAGCTTAATGCTGCTGTGTTTCGTATGGTGAGTGTAGAGGAGCAGAGACCCTTTCTACTGAAAACGAAGCATTCCATCTTAGTCCTCGGGGTGACAACGCATCTGCATGTTGATTTTTAATTCTGGATATTTGTAGATGATAATGGGTCTCAGCATTCACTTACCATCAGGTGGATTGTGTGCCTGCGTTTGTCACATTTATGCTATAAAAAGTGCTATAAGTTGCGACGAAATCAAGGCCGCAGGCATCGCCGCAGAGGACAGTCAATACCTATAGTGGGAGCGCGACCGGCGCGGGTGAACGCCGGGTGGAGGCTCGTGCCCTTACACTCAGGTTTTACTTCAATTGTAATTCGAAAAATTAAATTCGACAAAGCAGAGCTAACTCTTTACGAGTGAGTCAAAGTACGTGATCTGTGGTGTGTGACGTAGTTTATATGTACTAACGAACTTGCTTCCAGCTGGCACCTGGTGTACTGTTTTGTACGGGCTTTGTTTACGATCTGTGTTATAACTTGTAACTAGGTTATATATATATATATATATATATGTATGTATATATATATATATATATATATATATATATATATATATACCAAATGATATTGAAACTAATATTATTTTTTACCTACCTGGATGTGTTACTTACTAATAAAACAACTCCTTATACAACACTTTAATATAGAAAATAATTTTACGATACTGGCTATCTATTGTGGTGGACTTTATAATAACAATGTAATATTAATGTCAATCGTAGCTTCCTTATTATTTATATCTACAAAAGTTACGAAGGATAAGAATATCTGTGTATTATCAGAATGTGCGAGGACTTAGAACAAAATGTGTAGATCTTTTAATCAAATTATGAGCAATATCTATGATATTCTATTATTTACAGAGACGTGGCTTTAGAATGACATTCTAAATTCTGAATTATGTGATAATCGTTATGACGTCATGCGTTTAGACCGTAACTTACTCCAAACACAGAAAAAAACCGGCGGTGGTGTAATGGCTTGCATAAGGAGTGAATATGGAGCTGACAAACGCATAGTATCAGTCTGAGTTACTTGTGTAACGTTGCCTGCAAGTGAAATGGGAACTAACTGTAATATAAATATTATTTTGGTATATATTCCTCCGAATTCATGCAATATACCATCACAATTAAATGAAGTAAGCGACTTTGTTACATCATTAACTGAGCAGTACCTAGAAGACACATATATATATATATATATATATATATATATATATATATATATATATATATATATATATATATATATTATTACGAAACTCAACAGCATATTTAGATTTAGATTGGCAGCTTTTTAAAAAAATTAATAAAATATTATTCACTAAATAAAATAAATTAATTAATTAAATAAATAAATCGTTATATATATGTATAATATGTTACATGTTATTTTGTATACCTTAAAATTCTATTATTACTATAATAACAACATGCTTTTCAAATTTATACTTTACAGAATTGCGATAATACAGATGGAGTTAGATGTACGTTTTGTGACGGTTACGGCTTGTTAGTTTTAGACAGCTTCAAGATAAGTTGGCGTTTAAATTTAAAGTTGGACGTAGAAAAATTGAAAATATCTATATGACTATATTTACTATTATAAATTTTGGTTAGACGAGTCATGACAGCGTTCATACCGTATTTGGTACGATTTTAGGTACATTAAAAGTGGGTCTTTCTGGTACGGTACTTAGGAGTGCAGAACTGGATACTAACGAGAAGATTAGGCTGTTAATGTTACTGTGAAGGATATCATGCAAAAACACATATCAAGTAATTCTCGTCTAGATTCCAGTGACAAGAGACCGTATTTTTAAGGCAATCCTCATTATAAGTTCCACCGCCACTATTTGCAGACCTAGCATCCTGTGAACAAGAACTAGAAAACATACTTTAAAATAACTATTAAATTAGTACATATAGTATGGCCATCTGTAATGGACTTACCTGATAAATAAATTGCTTGGGGCACTGAGAACCACCATGCTTGGATTTAACATATGACCAAAAAGCCTTGGGAGTGAGACGAATCCCATACTCTACGCTGTTGATGTACTTATTAAAACATTGTTCCTGAAGTAGCCTTTCACGAGAACGTAGCAAAGCAAACTCATCATAATCACGGGGATTCCCAAAGCGTTTCCATTTATTATGCATTTTGCTCTTTTCACGTATTACTTTTATTAAAGCAGAGTTATACCAAATGGGATAATATGCTTTAGTGCTATTTTTATTTTTTAAAGGTACTAATTGATCAAAACATTCTTCTAATTTACTGTAAAACAAACTCGTAGCCTCGTCTATCGATTTATACCGTAGCTTATTATCCCAATCAGACTGCATAAAGAAGTTATTAATTGCTACATAGTCACATTTGTAAAAGTCGCGTCGCAATGTGATGACCTCTTTGAAAGGGGTCACAAATACATCAGTGATGTCAATATACAAAGAAGGGTGATGTTTGTCCTCTGTCAAAAGAGGGGAAGAACATCTCAGAACTTCTGTGTTTAGGTTGCATAATACTAAGTCCAGTGTACGTTCGTTACCATTTAAAATACTATTAAATTGATTTAAGCCCAAGAAAATCATACCCTCCACAAGCGATAGTACTGCATCCTGAATTTCCATGCTCATAATATTATGAAGTAATTCGTGATAACCATCCTGCCATTTAAGGCACGGAAGATTAAAGTCACCCACCAATAGGCATGTGTCTTCTGGGTACTGCTCAGTTAATGATGTAACAAAGTCGCTTACTTCATTTAATTGTGATGGTATATTGCATGAATTCGGAGGAATATATACCAAAATAATATTTATATTACAGTTAGTTCCCATTTCACTTGCAGGCAACGTTACACAGAGTAACTCAGACTGATACTATGCGTTTGTCCAGCTCCATATTCACTCCTTATGCAAGCCATTACACCACCGCCGGTTTTTTTCTGTGTTTGGAGTAAGTTACGGTCTAAACGCATGACGTCATAACGATTATCACATAATTCAGAATTTAGAATGTCATTCTGAAGCCACGTCTCTGTAAATAATAGAATATCATAGATATTGCTCGCAATTTGATTAAAAGATCTACACATTTTGTTCTAAGTCCTCGCACATTCTGATAATACACAGATATTCTTTTATCCTTCGTAACTTTTGTAGATATATATAATAAGGAAGCTACGATTGACATTAATATTACATTGTTATTATAAAGTCCACCACAATAGATAGCCAGTATCGTAAAATTATTTTCTGTATTAAAGTGTTGTATAAAGAGTTGTTTTATTAGTAAGTAACACATCCAGGTTAGGTAAAAAAATATTAGTTTCTACATAATTTTGGTTATATTTATGATTATAATATTATGACAAAATAAAATAATTATCATGCACACCACTTGCTGTATAATAAAAAAAATATTATACTTACAAATGCATGCGAAATTGTATTTTTGTAATTTATCATGATAAACTAAATGTAACCTGCCAACAGTCCAAATCCTTTGAATGTTATTATTGATACATAAGAACATCGGTGGATATAATATCCACAGTAGATAAAATGGGAGATAGACTCTTAGACTTAGATAGATTTTTGTATGAATATAAACTTCAACCCACGTCCAATGAACTAGGATAAAATTGTCCCTTTCAAATGTCAAAAAAGCATAATTTTTTATCTTTCATTTGGCCCCATGCTACGGACAGGGGATATACTCGTATCTCTCCTCGTTATGTCAAACGGGGATATACTTCTCCTTTCCCCCGTTGCCTTACTTTAGCACAAGGACAAGATAATTTTATCACTTGTCAGTGGATATAATCGGGGGATAAATTTTTTGTCCCCAGCCCATGCTAGCCGTGCAGGCCAAGACAGGGCGCGTCGCTAGTTCATAATAAAATAAACATTCTCGGTTAGTAAGGCTGCGACCTCTCCGTGCACTGTGACGCTCTAATGTTGTTATTACTCGAATAAATAACGCCGCCCTGATGTATTCAGTTCTTTTGCAAATAGAGGAAAGATTCATGTTTTACCGACAAGGAATAACATTGAGCAGTAGTCTTTCTACGTGGTAGAGGCATGCTGCAGCTATATTATGGTTGTAGCACGAGGGTCTCTAGTTCTCTGCTGTGTTTCGTATGGTGAGTGTAGAGGAGCAGAGACCCTTTCTACTGAAAACGAAGCATTCCATCTTAGTCCTCAGGGTGACAACGCATCTGCATATTGATTTTTAATTCTGGAAATTTGTAGATGATAATGGGTCTCAGCATTAACTTACCATCAGGTGGATTGTGTGCCTGCGTTTGTCACATTTATTCTATAAAAAAGTGCTATAAGTTGCGACGAAATCAAGGCCGCAGGCATCGCCGCAGAGGACAGTCAATACCTATAGTGGGAGCGCGACCGGCGCGGGTGAACGCCCGGGTGGAGGCTCGTGCCCTTACACTCAGGTTTTACTTCAATTGTAAATCGACAAAGCAGAGCTAACTCTTTACGAGTGAGTCAAAGTACGTGATCTGTGGTGTGTGACGTAGTTTATATGTACTAACGTTCAGGAGTGATTCGGATCAAGAAATTGCTTCCAGCTGGCACCCGGTGTACTGTTTTGTACGGGCTTTGTTTACGATCTGTGTTGTAACTTGTAACTAGGTTATATATATTTTATTTTATTTTATTAGGAAACTCAACAGAATATTTTTAACAAACATACTTAAAAATATACAATATATGTACTTAGCCAATAACAGAGTTTCACAACATGCTGAATAACATTTACGAAGCAGAGAGGTAAAATTGTAACTTAATATAATTAAAATTTAAATATATAATATTTTACATACGATTACAGTATGGGGTTCTATATATTGTGATTTGTAAAGATTTGTGTTCAGATTTAGATTTAGATTGGCAGCTTTTTTTAACAAAATTAATAAAATAATATTCACTGCAATCCTAAATAAAACAATACAATCTAACAAACATAACAATACATAAATATGATATGGTTTTGTTGTGTTTTTACATACCATATTAAAGAAGAAGTAAAAACAGTACCAATACAACATTTTAAAGAAAGTACATATAGATGCATGAAGAATTATTCGGATAACAATAAAACATAGTAATTTAAGCTTATCAAGTGTTTCAGTGTTAAGAATAGAAATTGCTTCGGTTGTATCCGATTTCCTCACGTAAATGCGACCAGCACGAATCCAGGTGTATTTGTATTTGAGCTCTTTCCCACGTTTACGAGCTGCAGCATGCAACTGCTTATTTTCGGAGGAGAGGTTCTCAATAACAAAGACAGGTTTTTTTTCTTCTGTGTCGAAGCCAAGGTCATGAGTGTTGAGCTTGTTCTTCTTGTTTACTTTGCTATGCCTGCTTACTGCAGAAAGCACCGTATCTCGAATTCGTGGTGAACTGAACTTCACTATAGTTGTACGTGGTCTATGGCTGGCGGGGTTGAGCTTGGCGACGCGTGAACAGTACAGAATATCATGGTCACTCATTGTATGGTTAATGGCGCATCCTAGTTGTTTTACTATGCTTACAACATTCTCCGTTTTTCTTTCGGGTACGCACTGTATCTCTAAGGAAGATGCACGGGAAAGTTGATCGATTTGGTTCAATTTATTATTGAGGGTGTTAATCTCGCAACGCAAAAAATCGTTTTCTTTTTTTAACGCCAACATCTCTTGTTGTTGAATTTTAAATTCGTCTGAAATCTTATCGAACTTGTCACTCATAAATTCAATAGAACATTTAAGATTACTTATTAGTCCATTAATTGCGCTAATGCCAACTGTCAACTCCGTGGTGCAAGACTTTAACCCCTTTGCTATTTCTTCGCGAAGTATTTCTCGCAGTTCCGAACGACGCACATAATCACTTGTATTATCTACAATGATATTAGTATCGAGTTTTGCAGGCGCCTTACGTCGGGACACGTTATTAAACGAAATCTCGGCAAACGATGTAGGTGTTGAGGGGCGAGCTACCGATTCGGAGTTGTTACCCTTCGGTTGTTTAATCATACACATAGGGCAAATCCAGTTAGATAATGCGTCTGGAAGCAAGCCTGCAATATTCTCTGGGCGTATGTTAAGGCATAAAAAGTGAAATATTTCGCTACATTTTGCGCATTGCAAATGATCTTCTTTTCCGACTTCGCGGGTACACGCTGAACAATTCTTCACTATAACGACACAATATAGGCTATAGGTTTAAATTAGATAAAGAAGCGGTGAGGAATGCGGGCACCCCGCTCGCTTGTTGCAATCGCGAACTGTCAATACACTTGGTTGTGACTATTGAAAACACTGAATAACTACTACAAGGGATACTGATCACAAACAGCACTGTTTTTACTTGGTTTGGTCGCAATATTTGCGTAATCAAATTAATTAAATATTTAAGAGGATCGAACACATGTCCGCCTCGTAAGAAGTGCAACGAAACCGATGATATAATAATATAGGCTGACTGCCGAGAGACGAAAACCATATTATGGTGTTAGAGTAATGTTTGTGTATTAAAAAGTTTTAAATTTGCATTTAATAAGAATAATTTGTACCCGACTGCTGATTTATGTATGAATTTGTCTATTTCTTTGGCACGCTCTGTAGCCTAAACGGTTTGACGGATTTTAACATAATATGATGTTGTTAGATTCGTCTTAGTTGTGGCAGTGACATTGGATATAAAATTTTCTTTTAAAACAAACTTTTTTACGTAGTCGGTTTTTTTAATTACCGTTTTTACCATTGGGCTTGTTGCAGAGGATTGTTGAATGAAATACCTAGTCTACATGTAACGAAAGAGTGTATTTTCAATTATCATAGACTAGATATTTTTTGTTTCAAAACAAACATAACATAAATATTAAATTGCTGACTGTTTATTTAGTTTATCTTATGTCTTATGAAAAGGTGCAATTTCCATCAAAGACGTAGAATATACTGGCGTAATTTCGATGCTCGCCGCCATATTCCATAGACACATCACTGTTCGTGATTTGATTTGATTTTGTTTAAATTTCAGCCCTACATTTCTGCAGGCTTGTGGAGGCATTTTACATAGAATACATAAGTGTATATATAGACAAACACACAGTATATGAAATGAACCAATATTAACAGACCACATAAATACTGACTCCGTGCGGAAATCGAAATCGCTGCGTTATATCCGAACGCTAAGTCAATTCATTACCGAAACTGTGTATATACCATTAGAAATAGATTATTTTTATTCAATATAGATTATAAATAATACTTATTGAAAGTCATTCTTATGGTTAATTTAGTACTGGTTCGGAACTGAGAAGAACCAGCAAGAAACTCAGCGGGACTTTTTTTTAAAAAGTACAGTTTACAAAAAGTTAACACAAAACAAATTAGAAACAGCATGGTAGCGATCACCTCATTCCCGGGGTTATTATCATTCATAATTTCCTTAATAATAATAACCCTTTTTGTACTATTTTTGTTTAATAAAGTTTTAAACTTGGCGGAAGTACAGAATAGATAATAGTACAAGTAGCAGAACCAGAAGGTGGATTTTGTACAGCATCAATTAACATAACACATTTGACCAAGTGTGACGAGGTTGTTATTTTATTTCAACTTGAAGCTCGTGGCTTTTTTTTTCAATTATTATAAATCAGTCCTTGACTACTATACTACATCTTATCTGAGAGCACCAGAATGTGTCTTGTGCCTGTGATATGAGGAAGTGTAGCTGACTATGGTAAGCACATAGGGTTACCAGATGGAGAATTAAAAAGCCCTGATAAATACAAAAAAAAAGAAAGGTAATTAACAAGCGTGGAAAAAACACAAATCAATTACTTATTGGTTTTGTGCGCTCTCGCGATCAATCCACCCCTGGGAGGCCCACGCAAAAACCTTCTGTAATTTATTTAAAAATGGAAAAAGCCTGACACTTCCAACATCTGACAAGGGCTCAAAAGTCCTGACATGTCAGGACAAATTCTGACATATGGTATCTCTAAGCCCACTACCTTCGAAATCTGACCGCAATACTGACAAGAGCTTAAAAACCCTGACATTATCAGGTACCTTTTGACACTATCAAGTACCTTTTCAGTCCTGCCTTAAAGACTCCCAGATTGTAATCTTTCTCTTTGTTCCCTCTGCTTTAGACAACCGTATAAAATAGACAGTCTAGGACATAAAGAACGAAGATGTCCGTACTGCGGCTGCAGGAGGGAGGGTTTGGGGGGGTTTAGCCGCTCCGCTCCGCCGACGTCGCCCGAGCATTAATTTGCAGCGACGTAGTATTACGCACACAGCGTCACGCTCGCTACACTGTAATAACCGAGAATTATGAAGCAATCAAGTATGCACCCCAAGAATTTTACGCCGACTAGTTTTTCCATTACTAACTGTGATTTAGGTTAAAAATTAAATTTTTATGAGACTGGGTCGACAGAGGATTGTAGTGTAGCCACCACAATATATATATTAGTGTTAAGGTAGAATAAGGGGCAGTATAATTAAAGTTCTAGTAGCAACAACACGTCTCCTATTTATTAAAAACCTTCAACATTACATGGCGACCCTGCCAGGCGGTGCGCTGCTACAATGCACGCGCACCGCCGGGCCTACAAGAATAACACAATGTTATAATAATAAAATATTATATTAATTAAAAAAAAGAAGAAAATCATCATCATGGATTGACTTGTAAATATTATTAAAAATATATACATTATAATAACGCGATGGAGGTAATACCGGATGGGACCAGAAAACTATAATATGAAAAACGCATGGAGAGGTCTCAAAATATATTGTTTTAGAAGCTGACTGAAAAATTAAAACTGGCGGATTCATTGAAAAGGGAAAGAAGGTTGTATTCTTATGAGCATCACCCAGAAAAATGTGAAAATTGAGTCAAAAAGAACAAAGAAGATGTTAAGAGGTAACTTGCACCTGTGTGATTTTAATTCCATTTAAAACTTTATTTATCAATTTGAGATTGTTTTATGTTCTTTTGCTGTTATTTGAAGTTGTGTATTAAATATTCTGTATTTCATATATGTTTAAGTTGAAATTAATTATTAGATACTTAATATTAACGATTTAATTGTTATTTTATTATTGTTTCAAAAAAAAAAAAAGAATCATATTACAATATTATAAAGTTACGTAAGTACTTCAGTGGCATTTGTATTAAGGCACTAGACGATTTTATATTCATTTTTTATATGAAAGATTAAATTTTACGTACTTACTTAATTTCACCAAATTTATAATTAAAATAACACTGTGATACATTTTTATTTTTCGAATCCAAATTTTAAAAAGGGTTTAATCAATTAATTTTGATTAACCTTAAAGTTATATTATGATAGATAAAATTTTTTTTTTTTCAATATTTTAAATTAAATTAATGTTTTGTTATATGTAAACTCGATAGCTGTTACAACGATTGTTTAAATTATTTTTTTTTTGTATGCGATATAACTAACATCATAATATTTCTAGCAACGTTAAATTTTAAGAGCCAATGAGTTATTGGATGTATGTACTATAACTATGAACGACGAAACTATTTAAATGTCTGTAAATTAAAAAAAAATGCTTAGAATCTCATTTTAAGGTTGCATTCATATTATAATATATTGTAAGTTATATTAAAATTAGGTATGAATCACACGGTGTGCTTCAGTTCAGGCTTAGGTAATCATAGTTCGATGCAATCGCAAACGTTTCCATATACTTACTTTCGAATTTAAACAAAGGTGTCTCAAATTGCTAGCGCTGCTATGAGTACAATTTGTATTTTGATCTGTTTGTTGTTATAATAGTGATGACGACTTACGTTCCCATTATTATTTTTGTTTTGTTCATTTTAATATGAAACGTAATAATTTACTTTTGGTTTTATATTGTTTGAACTTTTAAAGCTTTTAAACTATTATAATCTCTTAAAATAGTACTTGTGTATTATGAAAATAATTACTTCGTTTAATTGATTTTGAAACTCATTACATAAGGTATACAATTAATTGATTTAAATTTGCCAGCCCATATTGTGAGCCTCAATTCTGACTGACAATGATGTAACTAAATATTTTACGAGACTATGTCATATTTGTAAAAGATGTAAGTAAATTTATGGATAAGTAAGAGAATACATAATTAGAAATGAAAAGTAATGATAATGTTGTAGGTTTGAGTGACATAGGCAAGAAAATTGTCGGTGGTTAGCATATCCACATACAATCAGCCTGATCAGCTGAGAGTTTGGAAAACTAATAACCGATTAATTTTAAGGTTGTTCGGATGCGATTAAAGACGTTATGAGTTTTAAAGAGGGAATGATAATTTATTATGAATTGTATAGAAATATTGTCCATAATCTTGGGTACAATTAAATAATGACTAATAAATATTATAAATGTAAAGAAATAAATAGAAATAAAACAAAAGTTGACCTGCATAAATAAGTAATGAGAGATACGGGAACGTCCATCACTGGTAAAGCATATAGTCCTCGAGCAGGGTATGTTTCCATGTTTGGATGATAAAATCGGAGTAACGGGTACTAGGAACAATACCTTCAGTACAAGTGAGATGAACAATTTACTCACATTAGTACTGTTGGGGACCAGAGAAGTCTTAAATTTGTTACCCTTAATAATGGTACATTGAGGTCGTATCCTTCATTGGATCATAGTGTGAACTTAGTTTCCTCCGTGACAATTGTTGAGTCTTTTAAATGACTTAAACGTTGACCTCAAGGTTGTAACAAACCAAGGTACAGTTTTACCTTGATATAGTATGATTTAAAAAGTTTATGTACCAATAAAATAAAATGAATGTAATGAAATGTAATATAGTACCCAAGTAAATTTATATTTATAAAGTACCCATGGATAAATATCATGAAATAAAATATAAATGAAGTGAATTAATACTCCGTTTCCTGATATCTAATAAATAAATAAATGTATAAGAGAATAGAAATACTAGCTAAAGGTCAAAATAATATTAAATAAAAAGAAAGTACGTACAAGAAATATAAAAAAAGGCCTGATAATCGAAAACAAAGGATATGAGAGTACTGTTAGTATGAAAAAAGGACATGAGAATAATTAAAATGAGGTAAATTATTACCTCATTTCAAGGGAATCCTGAACAAATCTAAAATGTGAGATATTATGTTGTTATTTTGCATTTCTGTATTAGTGCTACCTGCAATGCTACTCAAAATGCTACTTACAAGCTATACATCTAGTAACTATAGGATCGATCCACACAACCACATGTAAAAACAATTAAATTTGATTAATACATTTTAGCGTAGATTTACATGAATTTAAGATTTTTTTTCATATTTAGCCACATTGATTCATAGTTACAATAACTCTACCTTAAATTTTTGTGTTATGTTTTTTTTGTTTATGTATAATTTGTACAATTTTAAACTAAATTTGGTATATATTGCTTACTAAAATCAAATCCAAAGCGTATCGATAGTCTATTATTATAAGTTTGATAATGTAATAATTTTTTTTCTATATAGACAGTCAAATCTAAATTTACGTTAATACATATTTACTTTAAAAAAAAATTGTCTTTTCAAATGTTAAACAAATATTTTGTTATAACTTCTAAATTAACTTTATTACACTTTTAAACTCTGTATTCAATTAAGATAAACATTTTTCTATGAAAATCTTTTTTCTAAAAGAAAAAAGTAGTAATCTTTTCGACTATTATAAATAACTTAAATAATAAACACTGATAATGTATGTAAATGTAAATGTATTATAACATGCAATGTAACGATCTCAACTACGTACATTAAAAAGTGTTTAATACTATAATTTTCAAATACTTTTAAGTGTACTAATAGAACATTTTGTGTTATGTTGAATTAGATATTATGTTTGTGTCATACGATGTAATTGAAAACCTTTCCTTATACGTGCTGGATATTATAACAAGGTGTTCGTTACCACCGCTTACGCGGCTGAGATTAAAATGTATTTTGATATCTGTTTTAAGTTAATGATCATGATTACGTTGCATTATGTTCTTGTTCACTTCATCTTAAAATGAAATGCAATATTGGTGTTATATTATTGAACCTTCAAATCATATGTTTTAACTTTTATAAGTCATCATCTTCTGAAAAAATTGTAGAGTATTAATATATAACTTATTTTGGTGGATCAAAGTAACGATTAATCAAATATAAAGGTATAAATAAATGAAGTATAAAGTATAATTATAAATATAAATGAAAAAATATACAAGGGAAGAGTAGGTACTACTTAATGCGAGTGTCTGATAAGTTACTTAATAAGTGACTAAATAACTCAATATCTAAGTATGTTACAATAATGTGTCGACCAAAAATAATATACCTTCGCGAATGTTCACCTAATTATGTCAAATACGTATGTTGTATGTATGCATAATACATTATACTAATTTTAATGTGATTGACAATTATGCATAGGAGGTTTGGCCAATGTCCTACCCAATCCAAGACGAATTATATATATTATCCGTAATTAAAACGTAAGATTTTATTTAGATTAACTTTACAATATAAAAAAATGTTTTAATTTTTTTTTTTTTTTTTTGCAGGAGGTGTGTGTACACCACAATATATATATTAGTGTTAAGGTAGAATAAGGATCAGTATAATTAAAGTTCTAGTAGCAACAACACGTCCCTATTTATTAAAACCTCAACATTACAGGATGACCCACAATCTGTCCGGTTTACACATAAATCCTCCGTTACCGCTTGCTGTTTATTTTGTAAACATAGGTTAATTTACAGATCTCGAAATGTACATAATAAAATATAAGGTTGATATGAATAAACATTAGCAATGGTATTAATGGGTAGTAAAATAATATATTTTTGGGCTGAAATGTTGTAAATAACACGCGATAGTTCACATTTATAATTTTGATATGTACCTAAATTTCAACTGTTCCCATGCGCAAAATTATGAACTTAGCTTAGCGTGCACTGTCCAACAATGCTAATATCATTGCACCAGTGTAAAATGTCAGCTTAATGGTATTTCGTACGGTGAGTGTAGAGAACGGGAGACCCTTTTTACTGCAAACCACTCAGGGTGACAACGCATCAGCATTTTAATTCTTAGTTGAGGATAAAATGTAGATGTCTATGGGCCACAGCATCCACTTACCATCAGGTGGACTGTGCTCGTTTGTCACCCTTATCCTATAAAAAAATGGGATTTTATGCAAATAATTTAACGTTTTGAGGAAACATGATATACCAAAATCAAAATTACGTATCGTACAAAAATATACCTATTAGTGTCAACGATCTCCCGGCGATGACTCGTATATTTCCGATGACGCATGAACTTGTTTTAGTAAACGTTGAGACAAGAGTGAGTCGAATTCAGGTGGAAATTCGGGGCACCTTGCAGTGATTATGTGCGCCGCTTGATGGAACGTAGCGGTCCTTTGTGTGGCAGGACTGCAATAAAAGAAGCGAGGCGGCTGTGTTACGATTAAGATATATTTTTTATTAAATGAATTACAAGTAATCTAAACAGTAATTTATACGTTTACTACTAGTTAGAGAGAAGCCTCTGTACTGGGAAGGACCATCAAGAAACCCTATAGACTAATTTGTTTAAAGAAAGTGAACGTGGAGAAATTGTCCGAAAGATTTAAGAAAAGTGAAAACATTCTAATGTAGCTTGCGCTATGGTACTTACCTATTTACTGCTACATTTTTCTCAACTCTCAACGATCCGCAAACTAAATATAATTGCTATTTGCGATAATGAGCGCAGTAAATGTAGTGATATTGATTAACGGAAAATTAAGTACTTAGTCCGTTTAACGGACGCAATAGATCTAATCATTCAGGCTGTGACACGAAGCATTGCATGCGGAGATATTATACGCGTATTGATGTTTTATACACGACCGCCTTCGGTTGTTGCGGGTTGAGATTTCCTCAAACCTGAACTTCTGACGGTTCGTTGAGTCTAAGACCAACATATAAACATTTATATGTATATATGTGAAACTAAATATTTATATTATATAGGTACGTAATACATTTTAAACAATATGTTTAAATAAGCTAGTTTTTTTCTGTTGCGGCTCTACCCTTAGCTGTCACCACACTTCCAAAGGTTAGCTGGCACAGAATGTTTTTTCGGCATTAAGTTCGCCTCTGTTCGTATCTGTCTAAGACCAAAACAGCTGCAAAGACGTGCTAAGAAGCTTATTGGTGACCCGAATCTGGTTAAAACTAATCTCACTAGTCTCACACAAAGGTACAAAGCAACCTGCCTTTCTGTTTTATAGAGTACGTGAGGGTAATATGGTCATCCGGTTAATATGGTCACTTTCTTATATCTCAAAAACTACAGCCTTGTTTGCATACGTAGATTGCTCTCTGATACGATAGATCTTAATCAGCCAATCAAATAAAAAGGGCGCTGCTTTATCGACGCCATTTTGACAGTTGACATTATAGTAAATATCTTAGTCGATTTTAATACTGTGTAGTGTCGTTAGTTTTTTTTAAGTTGATTTTTCGAAGTGTTCCTAATTATTTCCAAAGCTTGTTTGCTGATTTTTTCTTAATATATTAGTTATAGTATACAACTTTGTGTTTTTGTCTCTGAACTCCTCCTAGTTTTGGTTTTATAGGGCGGCAAAGCTTAAGGTGACCATATTACCCTCACGTACCTTACAGTATACATCGGAGAATGTGCGCAAGAATTTCATAACTTAATTCATATCTCTCCCTTCCACTATCGGACAACCAGACGCTCGGCTAGTCTCCACGCTTTCGTTTTAGACTTACCAACTATTCGAAGCAAACGATTTACTACATCGTTCAGTGGAATATGTTGCCAGCATCTGTCTTTCCATCCGATTACAATGAGGGTGGCTTTAAGGCAAAAGTATATGCTTTTGTTAGGCTAATTCAGTGCGCTTTACCATTTGCGGCCGCATCACCACTTTACACCAGGTGGGATAGTAGACAAGCACTGGTTTAGAATAGTTAAAAAAATGTGCAGATGTGTAAACTTCTATATTTTATAAGCTTAACAAGTAAAGTCGAATAGCATTACAACATGAAACAATTTTACGTTGAAGATTTTCCAATGATGCAAATCTTATCAGACACGTGGATCGTTTAAAACGCGTTTCAATACTGTAATAAGGTTATGTTAGAGAAGTACATTCTATTGACTCCTCCAGGGTTCTATTTGCATAACCTTTATGTTTTCGAACTCTACTGAGATGTGTTGTGATGAAACATAAACATATTTCTTAGGTTTCAGGGTTACATACATGTCATGTGAGTATGAATAGGCTGTGAGCTATACATCCGTTTTAATAAACAAACAAACGGCTGGAAAAATTGCCATCGAATGCGCTAATTTAATAAATTGAATGTGCATAAAGTGTTAACCAATGTTAAATATAAATGTCACAAACTTCTTCTTTTTGTGACTATTGTGTACCGGATAATAGTATTTGCTTTAGTTTGAATGTATATCCAGTCAATATTACCACTGTAATGCAGTTTTCCAAATCTAACATCGAGACAAATTTATTTCTGCTCTTTAGAAATACAGATAATTATTTTCTTACTCCCTTGTTGACGAACTCCTTGATATTCATCTATATTCGGATTGGGAAATATGTGAAAAGTTACAAGTTTCAATACATGTTTCCAACATGGGACGTTTTAAAGATAGTTCCAATCTATTATCTTTATCACCACTAGAGATTTTCATCTAAGGTATCCATAAGCTTGAATAAAAGCATAAAATGGCTTGTACCAAGCTGTTCTAGGCACGTTTCCAAACATTGGTCGAACAGGAACAGTTATTTTATTTTAGACACACAGTTCCACTCAGATAATTTTAAAAACCTTTTAGTATACCTATCATTATTATCAGTTTGCGGTACGCGCCAATTACTTTAATCCCCAACTTCAGCAGTCCAGTTGAGCGTATAATGACTGTGGATCTGTGGAGTATTTACCACTATTTTGTTATTGCCAGAAAAATATAAGTACTTATCTGAATTTATATATAATATGACAATAAAAAAATGTTATTAAAAAATTCGAAATTTTCACTATCTTAATTTTCTAAAATGGCGTAATAATGTAAGCACTGGCGGATTAATTTACCTGATAATACCCACGTGGAATAGTTGATAGCGCCCTGAAGCAATGGAAATCTAGTAACTAGATTGTTATTGCAATAGAGGTTAACTAGATGTTAAAACAAAACAGTTCTTTTGTAGTGTGTCTAATAAAGTCGAATTTTTCAAAGTGAATAACTTTGTCAAATTAAATAAAATTACTCATTTCACACTTGTAATAGGTAAACTGTATAGATAGCCCTATAGGTGATGCATAACAACTCCACCTAGTACATCCATTCTAGTACACACTCACAGAAATCTAAATATTATTTACATATCATGCTATGTACTATGTTATACATTTGAACGTGGTACCTTAATCTTATGACAGTGTTAAGACAGTCACAGAATGTCGGGTGTTCTCAAAGACTTCTATGTATAGTAGACTGGCACTAGGATGTGTTTATTACGCACAAGTTACGGTTAATTCTCCTTAACTGCTTTAGTCGACTGCGAGCGGGCGAGAAGACTAGTTCTTTATTTTGTAAACCGCGAACGTTGTTTTCGACAATCTAATGCTGATTTTGTTTTATGTGACTAAGAAAACGCTGTCATTGTTTACGTGCGCACTTTGTCAAAGTAATTTGAAGTTCATTTCAGACAAGTATGTAACTTTATTTCGTATTTGCCTAAAAATAGTAACTGTTGTAAGTGAAAATACAACTGTGTGGCATATTTACCGCGCCAAGCTACCAGCTCGCGCGATCCACAGCTGTGAAACCGTTTTTGTTCTGAATTGTTGGTCTAGTAGTATAATTTTTTTTATAGAATAAGGGTGACACATTCCACCTGATAGTAAGTGGATGCTGTAGCCCATAGACATCTACATCTATCGTCGATTAAGAATTGAAATGACATCTGCATTTGTCACCCCCGAGGAGTAAGATGGAATGCCTCGTTTACAGTAAAAAGGGTCTCCGGTTCTCTACTCTCATCATAGCTGTGCTCAAACATGAAACACAGCAGTATTAATCTGCTATTTCATGCTGTTATTCTGTGAGAGCGTGGTCCTACCCCGGTCGAGCAGAGTTAATCGTGCTATAACCATAATATAGCTGCAGCGTGGCTCTACCACGTATAAACATAGAAGTGTAGGTGTTGACGTGAGGTTAATGAGGTCGGTTCTTGTGCAGAGCCGCAGCGGCGGCGCCATGGAGTGCGGCGTGGCGGCGGCGGGCTTCGGCGCGCGCGCCCCCCCCGCGCCCCCGCGCCCCCGCACACACCGCGCTCTCGCCCACCGAGCGCTCCCCGGCCAAGGCTGGCCTGCACGTCAACTTCAGCGATAAGGGTGAGGTAAGTACACACAGTTGTTTTGACCGCCGCCGGCGGATTACTGGTTGTGAGCGTGAGCGAGTCGACCAGTCTGGTGGTAATTAAAATAATAGTGGTATGAGATGGACTCTCGCATTTATTGGAATTTGAACACAGAGTTAATGTTATAATACTAAACTTTAAAGCTGGACACAGTAAACCGACATTTTGATTTTACAAATTTAGAGCAACCAGAAAGTATAGAACACCATGTAAAGGTGCGAAGTCATAAACAATTCTATTGTTCTTTTTCACACTGCTCCTGGATTACCTTTTAAATAACGGTTTGAAGTGTATTTTGATATGTAAATGTGTTTTCACCGTTTTCACTAATATAGTGAAAACGGTGAAAACACGTGTACGTGTACACCATTAGTGAAAACGGTGAAACAAGTGCTCCGGTGGTGAAAGGCTTAAGCTCCCGTCAATATCCTAGAGGAGGATGCTAATAACTTTTCTTATGTAACCATGATACGGCAAATAATTTGTGCATGCTTACAGTGTTCAATATGTATAGCATAGCAAGTAATAGTCTCAGATTTAAGAATCTAATCATATAAGATTAATATGAAAGAAGAAAGAAGAGCCGTGGTAACTCAGGGGCTACGCGCTCGCTGTAAATTGCACAGTACGTGAGCAACCCGGGTTCCGTCTCCGCCGGCACCAATGAAATTGTTAATTACAATTTTAAGTGCTGATTTACCACGTGCTCGGTAGTGAAGGAAAACATCGTCAGGAAAGCATGTTTAAAAATTAGAAAAAAAATTTCGAAGACATATGAAGTTCGCCAAAACGCATTGGAGCAGTGCGGCGGACATTTCCTTGTCCTAAAACCCTCAACAATCCCTTTTGTCCCAGATATGAGAGGAGGCCTGTGCCCAGCATTGGGAGCCTGTAACTTTAAGTTTATTTTTTTTATAGAATACGGGTGACAAACGAGCACACAGTCCACCTGATGGTAAGTGGATGCTGTGGCCCATAGACACCTACATCTATCCTCGGATAAGAGTCAAAATGCAGATACGTTGTCACCCCTGAGGACTAAGATGGAATGTCTCGTTTCCAGTAAAAAGGGTCTCCGGTTCTCTACACTCACCATACGTGAGGCAGCAGCATTAAACTGCTATTTCACGCTAGTATTATGTGAGAGCGTGGTGCTTCCCGGTCAAGCAAACTCATTCATGCTACAACTATAATATAGCTGCGGCGTGGCTCCACCTCTCTAAAACTACGGTCGAGATCCCTGTCGAGAACAGAAGCCTTTCCGAACAGAAGTGTTGAAAGATGGGAACCTCCCCAGCTTTATTTGTGTCTTTCATAACAAAATAATGAAAACAGTGGTAGAATGAACGTATGAATGAATCAATTGAAACTAGAGAAAGCTTTGACTATCAACATCATCAGATACTCATTAATTTAAAAGTTTTGTTAACTGTACCTTAAAGTATGAACTTATTCAATAACTTCGTGTTTAATCAGGTGAAAGAACGGCGAGAGAAATTCCTGACGGCGAAATATGGCAGTCACCAGATGGCGCTGATTCGCAAGCGGCTCGCCGTCGAGATGTGGCTCTACGACGAGTTGCAAAAACTCTACGACACGCCTGTGAGTAGCTACATACATCTTTACATACATCAGACACACCGGAAATGCAGAATCAGTTCCATATCAAAGATGTTAATATTAATTTTTATGATCCGCGATGGATCCGCGTAATAAAATAAAATGATGTGTCTTACCTAGTTTGAAGAGCACCTCCCGCCCTCCCTCAATTGCGTGCACTATCCCCGTCACGGATCTTAGCAAATTAATTTTTAACATATTTGATGTAACGGATTTCCGCAAAGTAACGCCTGATTCTATCAATTATTATCAGTTCCATACGCCAACATTTTAAATTTGTCAAAAATTGTGTAGATTTGAGGCTCGCGTCACGCGTACTAGAATTCGTATTTGTTTTTTTTTATTCTTAGAGTGTTATATGTTTGTTGCACATGCGTAGTAACTATTTTTAATACATCCGTAATTAAGAAACGCGTGAATTACGCAGCGTGTCTGATGACTTCCGGCAATGAACACACACTTCATAACCAACCACGGTCGTTTGCCCCCTCTGCTATAAAAAAAGTAGGTCATCCGATAACCCGATTTATTAGAACTTAAAAGGAAATTAAAATTCTAGTTTCCATTGTTCGGATCCCAAAAGGAGCCAACATTTGCAGCCGTTCGATCTACCCCGTATGGTCCATCCTTACCGTTACAGCCTTTTAAAGTCCACTGCTGAAAGTAGGCCTCCCACAGATTGCCTCATAGGGGGAATATTTGCCATAGTTGCCACGCCTCGAAAGCGGGTTGGCAACCGCAGTGTTTTATTCTGATTTGTTTCCCTCTATCGTCTCTTACGACACCCACGGGATGATATGGGGTAGTGGATATTCTTACATCACTACACGGTAATATGGTCCATCCTACTAGTATGGAATTAACTTTTGTCCACTTTTCCTACTAGTGTGGATCTCTGTCCATGCATCACAACTGCGTAAATAAAATTCCTTCCTCCCATTAATTTGTCTATAAAAATGGTGCTGAGAATTTGCAGGCTTGACTTCCGGTACTGATTTCGAATTCGATTCGGTTTTCTATTCAAACTGACGTTATTTCGAATTTCAAAGCTTAGTCCCGAACCAATTCTAATCGAGTTAAAAACACGATCAAGTTACGAGTTTTTACGTAGTAGAGCCATGCTGCAGTTATATTATGGCTGCATCACGAATGGGTCGGCTCGGCCGGAGTAGGACCACGCTCGCACAGAATACCAGAATAAAAAACGTAAAACAGCAGAATAATGTAGTGTTTCGTATGGTAATCTATAGGTGAGGTCTATGTTCAGCACTGGACTTTTATAGTCTGTAATAGTAGGTTAAGCTTGTAGAAGATGACGAGGCAGTGTCTAGAATAATAATATATGCTTAAATATATTATCATATTTATATTTATTTATCCTAACCAGATGATAATACGAGTACAACAAAAATATACTAAAGTAAATATTAAAGGTTTATCGACCAAATTGGCGATATATTGAAAATGGGCCAGATTAGGAGTATCCTTAACCGACGAGCGTGTATGCCTAGATATATGGATGTAAAGAAGGCGAGAGAAGTGTGTCAGGATCGTGCCAAATGGAAATCCGTAGTCTCTGCCTACCCCTCTGCGTGACAGGCGTGAGTGTTTATGTATGTTATGTATTATGTAAATATTAAGATTTTTAGTTAAGATTAAGATGGTGTCTCATTATAATGCCGTGTCTCTGTGCGTTGCAGGAGAGCAGCGGTGGTGGGGGCGCGAGCAACTCGCAGGAGGTGGAGGTGGACATAGACGAGCTGCTCGACATGGATAGTGATGAGATCCGCCGCAGGCACCTCACGGTACGCACACTCGTTGTACCACTCTACACTACACCAAACACCTATGTATTTGGTACAAGTACACGGGCTCTGCGGACCTAATACATTACGCACTAAGTTACGCTCAATTCTCCGTAACTCCTTTAGTCGACTGCGACCGGCAGTGCTATTTTACGCTTACCCTTGCACCTAAAACGCAAGTCGGAATAACTTAAAAGTCCTGCTCTATTAAAGAATTTCTTCTCTCTCTTAATAGTCTTTTTTTATCTTTATTTTAAGAGCTTAATCAAAATGCGATTATGTCGCTCTTTTTGACATCATTAATAACTAAATAAAATTCAAGTTAACATGTTCTCAGTCGACTTTATCTTCACTGGATAGTGAATTACCTTTTGCGAAATTTTAATATTTTTATAGAAATACAAATTTATTGCGTTATCATTTTATCGCATTGATACATTATATTAGCATCGAGTAATTTTATCGTGAAAAAGCATTCATAAAATATGTAGATAACGATAAATTCAAAATCATACACAAACCCAAACCCCTTCGCGTGCTCTGCAAGCAAGGGTTGCCAGCTCCCGTTTTATGTTCCAGAAGTTTATTAAGATTAAGTAAATAAAGAACATCGGATAAAAATAGAGGATATCATATTGTTTTCAATAAAATGTTGGCATTGGCAGCGACATTTGTTAATAAAGAAAGCAATGTAATTACGCAATTTAACATAATTTGTTTCTCTAACATCGCGCGTATTACCTTGTCTTCTATTAAAGATTTCAAATTAAGGCACAACATCAATTTTTGGGTTATTCACTTTATTGTAGCAAGATGCAGTCAAAAAGTTATTATAAAACTCGCCCAGGGCCGCGCCGACCCCCCACAGCGCCTGCGTGCGAAACCCATGAAGCGCCTCTTTTTCACGAATCTTCATGTTTCAACTTATGTTTTTTTATTATTTGTTAATTTTGACCGAAATAAATGTTCTCCAGTTTTATATACTTAGACAATATTTTCCTAAATAAGTAAAACCAGTTCGCTTCCGTTTGCCAATTACTGCGAAAAATAAAACACGAATTTAATTTTTACATACTTTATTTATGATGTTATATCTAATTGTATACTTAGATATTAATAACAAAATAGCTGACTTTTCTAATAATACTGATTTAACTATTACGTATGCTATGTTTAAAAAAACAACAAGAGTCTAAAATATGTAAGAATATAAACATACTTAAATTATATTATTTCCACTCTTCTCGCTTTTCTGTTTGCGAAATCCTTAATAATCTCGTGTATGTCTATATGGTCTAATATGGCCTCCTCTATGGATATTGTTGCTAAATTTGTTAATCTTTCCTGGCTCATTGTTGAGCGCAGGTAATTTTTTATAAGTTTTAATTTAGAAAAGGACCTTTCCGCGCTTGCTACGGTAACTGGCATAGTTAGCAAAATTCGTAATTTCGAATTATGTATGATAAAATAAATAAATAAATGAATATTCAAACTCCGCCGTCTAGTTCCAAGCTGAGCAGGGCTTGTAATGAAATTAAAAAAAGAAAATGTTTTTTTTTTATTTTGACATTACAAACAGACTAAAGTTATATTTATTTGTATAGAAAATAACATAAAAAGCACGTACCTGAAGCGTTTTTTGAATCAGATTTTATAACATCTTCATCGATAAAATGACTGGTTCCTGTTTCTAATGATTCTTTAGAAGTGGATGGTAGAGCCGTAAAATATTTACTTATTTTAGTTGTATTTTTATCACGTTCTTCTTCTTGTTTTCTTTTCCTTATTAAATTCTGGTAACCAGATAATTTCTTTTTATCTTGAGTACTATCACTCATCGTGAAAACACGTTAAAACAATCACTAACACACAAACTATATATTGTTTTTAGAGCTAGAACTTAATCTTATTATAAAAAATCAATGCGCACCTTACACACACTTTCAATTGACTGATTGTTCAATTGTTTTGGCACTCTCGTTCCTTAAAGTCGGGGAATCCCCGTGACCCCACCCGCTTGCGTCGCACGCATCGCATCGGGTTACGTAATACGTTCATAATTCATTCAAACAAACTCACGGCGGTTCTTTTGATTTTAACGCTGAGCTCGTAACTAATGTTAACTAAAACTTATTTTTCGTAAATTTTTCAAAAACCTTTAGTTCTTGTTTTTGAATAAAATATCTAGATCTACACACACACACACACATATATATATATATATATATATATATATATATATATATATATATATATATATATATATATATACAGGGTATTTTGAAACGCTCCCGAAAACGAAGACAGACGACAGTACTAACTATATCTTAGATGATGGGTGAAATATAAAATCGATCCTGATGAAAAAAATCATCTTTTCACAACGTTTTATTAGCTTTATTCACGCTCCATCGTGTTAGTATAAATCATCGTGTTAAATAAAACGTTAATTTCATTAAAATAAAACATGAAAATACTTAAACATAAAAGCAGCAGTGGAATTACTGAATTACAATCAGCTGACTATGGGTCAATGTACGCGCGAACGCCGAATTCGCGCGGCCCGTAACTAGCGATGGTACCACAATACATAATAATTTACAACACTTGTCTAAATACCTAACTTATCTACTTAACCTACTATTTTGCCACTGTGCTTGTCTCCACGTAGCCACTTTAATTCAAATTCACAGGTTAAATAAACCAAATAACTGGTTCGATTCCCCGCTAATGAAAAAATACTTAAATGAAAAGTTAACAAGGTTAGAGTTATGCGTTTTATTCATCGTGTAGGTATGTTTATTATTCTGATGTATTCAGTTATGTACCTATTCAGATCAGTTCAGTACCAAGTTATTTAAAAAAAAATAGGTATGAAACCGCTTACCGCTCTAAATCCTCCGTGGTCTTATGAGATGCGGCTCAAATTGTGCTCCATTCATTTCGAGGCAGATGTGGGCTCGGTGTTGCGTCTCCTCATGCAGGCGGGGCATTATCGTGGTCTTCGACACAGTCCGCACGTAGTTTGTCGAAAACATCCACGATCCTTTGGCGCATTTCGTCAGCACTATCACACTCACGATTAAAAACCCTTTCTTTCACATACCCCCACAGAAAGAAGTCTAACGGGGTCAGATCTGGTGAGCGAGGTGGCCAAGCGTGTGGTCCTAGTCTGCCAATCCAGCGATCATCAAATAATTCGGTAAGGCGCTCACGGACGAACCTCACGACATGTGGAGGTGCACCATCATGCTGGAACCATGTACGGCGATATTCATCCAACGATAGGTCGTCTAAAATGTCAACCAACTGTTCATTTATAAAGTTTAGGTATCCCTGTCCGTTAAGTCGCTGTGGCAGAAACACTGGTCCCAGTATGCGATCCTTAAATAAACCTGCCCATACGTTAACCGACCATCGGGTTTGGTGCCCGGTTTGTCGAACAGCGTACGGGTTAACCTCTGAATACACGTGTATTTCTTCGGTTCCACATGCCGTTTCTGGTAAATGTCGACTCGTCCGTCCAGATAACGTGCTCAATGGAACCAGGCACACGTTGTTGTTGGTCTAATAACCAACGGCAGAAAACTCGTCGGCGGTCGTGATCGCCGGGAACTAAAGCTTGCACTTTGTGCACTTTGTATGGCCGCATTCGGTTACGCTTTAACACTTTGTGAACTGAACAGTATGACACATTTGTTCCATCCCGACGTCTTAACAATTTAGCGATACTTCGTGTACCTAGGTTCGGATACCGGCGAACGACATCTAAAATGCGCTCCTCGGAGTGAACAGTCATTTGACTTCCACCTCCTGCCGCTACTGGAGCAATGGGCTGATTTTCCAACACTCGCTGAAATGCTGCTGTTATCAGACGAGAGTCAGCTGGGTGTCGAGCGGTCAGGAATTTCTCTCGGTAAATTCGTAATGCACGCGAAGCATTCCCTTCTCCAAGCACATTACAGCTTCTCCAAGGCACATTAACATGTTGCCGTATTCACGAGCACTATAAACGTACGCGTTAGGCATTATTAAAACAAAAAAGAAACACAAAACGTAACAACAAGAATAACACGTAATAACAAGTAGGTAATACCAAGTAATAACAATAAGAATTTAATAAAAAAACAATTGAACTGTCGCTTGCATGCGTGTCCAAAGTCAACACGGAACTGTCTCAAAACTAAAATCAATAATTAATCCCGCCAAAACTGAAGCCTACACTTTGAACATTCCCACAGACCGTCAAATGTTATGACATTGCCAACTTTTATTTTATAAGTTTAGTTTCCATATGATCCCTACGACTACTCTTTCATATGGAATTTAGAAGTTATAGTTGTAATTTTTTAATACAATTAGACAATCAATTGTACCCTGACGAAACAAGCAGTTCGTTACTACAAAATGATATTGAAATTAATAAACGTACTTACTTGGGTTTGGTTATCTTTGATTTTGTACAAGAAAATAGAAATAAAATGGTATTGAATAATTTAATAGTTAAAATCAATTGCAATTATGATCGACAGGTAATTAATCTAAAAATAATTATTTTACTTTACTTTTATTGACTTTCCGTTTTAATCCATCCAATACTTTGATTTGAAAAGAGGTACGTCAAAACTATTAAAAATTACTTGCAAGTTTTATTGTAATTGCCGCCTCTAATTCTTATGTCGCTTGCAAACAAATCTTAGTAGGTAAATTTGGGAATTCCCATATGTTGGCGCTGACGCGAGGTGACACACAGTCGGCCGGGCGGCGGCAGCGCGTGGTACGAAGGGGCGCGACGGGGAATGCTCGCCAGTATTACTGTGCGCGCACGCTATTGGTTCCTCATTCTTCCCGCGCTTTGAAAAAGCGATGTTTCCAATGTACAGTCGCACACACAGCTTTCTTTGCACGACGCGCGACGATGGTTTTAAAAGGAAGGAAAGAAAAATTATTTATATCTATTGTTTTATGACTGAACTAGTGAACGAAAAGGTAAATAGAAGGTGAATGGGAAAATTGTGCAGTAAAGTTAAATGTATTGAGGAAGAAT
Source organism: Parnassius orleans (assembly GCA_029286625.1). Lineage (NCBI taxonomy): Eukaryota > Metazoa > Arthropoda > Insecta > Lepidoptera > Papilionidae > Parnassius > Parnassius orleans. Next base: position 1,058,190 of record JAGSMP010000178.1, read on the forward strand.
ACCGAAAAATTACCATGTGGTCAACCTGATGACGGAAACATTTATCATTCGCATTGATGATGATGATTCTGATGAGTGATGATGAAGTAGCATCCAGTAACACCAATACACCATCGACATTTGGCTTCCATGTTCCATGTTCCAATGGTATAATGGACAGCGTGTCACCCTTAGCTTAAGTTTTCTTGTTACAAACTACTTTATTTTACGATAGAAATAAAAATAATGCTCAAGCAAACATTATCCATTTTGAATTTCAACCTCTTCCAAAGTTCTAAGTAGCTAGTAAAGTACCTATTATGATTCTACAATAAAACCATTAATTACTATTATAATATTATAAAACAACAGCCTAGTACCATGTAGTACTTTAGAACGCGACTGTACCCATGCGCAGACACACTCCCTCCACTATCGCTCAGCGTTCTTTTTACGTGACGTTGAGTTTGGCTTCGACGCGGATATTGACCCTAGTCAGCTGATTTTATGGTTTATTTATTTTAAATTCCATTGCTGCTTTAATGTTTAAGTATTTTCATGTTTTATTTTAATGAAATTAACGTTTTATTTAACGATGATTTATACTAACACGATGGAGCGTGAATAAAGCTAATAAAACGTTGTGAAAAGATGATTTTTTCATCAGGATCGATTTTATATTTCACCCATCATCTAAGATATAGTTAGTACTGTCGTCTGTCTTCGTTTTCGGGAGCGTTTCAAAATACCCTGTATATACAGGGTATTTTTGAAACGCTGTATATACAGGGTATTTTTGAAACGCTCCCGAAAACGAAGACAGACGACAGTACTAACTATATCTTAGATGATGGGTGAAATATAAAATCGATTCTGATGAAAAAAAAATCATCTTTCACAACGTTTTATTAGCTTTATTCACGCTCCATCGTGTTGGTATAAATCATCGTGTTAAATAAAACGTTAATTTCATTAAAATAAAACATGAAAATACTTAAACATAAAAGCAGCAGTGGAATTACTGAATTACAATCAGCTGACTAGGGTCAATGTACGCGCGAACGCCGAATTCGCGCGGCCCGTAACTAGCGATGGTACCACAATACCTAATAATTTACAACACTTGTCTAAATACCTAACTTATCTACTTAACCTACTAATTTGCCACTGTGCTTGTCTCCACGTAGCCACTTTAATTGAATTCACAGGTTAAATAAACCAAATAACTGGTTCGATTCCCGCTAATGAAAAAATACTTAAATAAAATGTTAACAAGGTTAGAGTCATGCTTTTTATCCATTGTGTAGGTATATTTTTATTCTGATGTATTCAGTTATGTACCTATTCAGATCAGTTCAGTACTAAGTTATTTAAAAAAATAGGTTAAATAAACCAAATAACTGGTTCGATTCCCCGCTAATGAAAAAAAAATACTTAAATAAAATGTTAAAAGGTTAGAGTCATGCTTTTTATCCATTGTGTAGGTATATTTTTATTCTGATGTATTCAGTTATGTACCTTTTCAGATCAGTTCAGTACTAAGTAATTTAAAAAATTAGGTATGAAACGGCTTACCGATCCTCCGTGGCCTTATGAGATTCTCAAGGCACATTAATATGTTGCCGTATTCACGAGCACTATAAACGTACGCGTTAGGCATTATTAAAACAAAAAGAAACACAAAACGTAACAACAAGAATAACACGTAATAACAAGTACGTAATACCAAGTAATAACAATAAGAATTTAATAAACAAAACCAATGAACTGTCGCTCGCGCATGCATGTCCAAAGTCAGCGCGGAACTGTCTCAAAACTAAAATTAATAGTGAATCCCGCCAAAACTGAAGCCTACTGCGTCCTAACTAACGTCCTTGCGGTAAACACTTTGAACATTCCCACAGACCGTCAAATGTTATGACATTGCCAACTTTTATTTTATAAGTTTAGTTTCCATATGATCCTACGACTAGTCTTTCATATGGAATTTAGAAGTTATAGTTGTAATTTTTAATACAATTAGACAATCAATTGTACCCTGACGAAACAAGCAGTTCGTTACTACAAAATGATATTGAAATTAATAAACGTACTTACTTGGGTTTGGTTATCTTTGATTTTGTACAAGAAAATAGAAATAAAATGGTATTGAATAATTTAATAGTTAAAATCAATTGCAATTATGATCGACAGTTAATTAATCTAAAAATAATTATTTTACTTTACTTTTATTGACTTTCCGTTTTTAATCCTTCCAATACTTTGATTTGAAAACAGGTACGTCAAAACTATTACAAATTACTTGCAAGTTTTATTGTAATTGCCTCCTCTAATTCTTATGTCGCTTGCAAACAAATCTTAGTAGGTAAATTTGGGGAATTCCCCATATGTTGGCGCTGACGCGAGGTGACACACAGTCGGCCGGGTGGCGGCAGCGCGTGGTACAAAGGGGGCGCGACGGGGGAATGCTCGCCAGTATTGTTGTGCGCACACGCTATTGGTTCCTCATTCTTGCCGCGCTTTGAAAAAGCGATGTTTCCCAATATACAGTCGCACACACATCTTTCTATGCACGACGCGCGACGATGTTTTTAAAAAGGAAGGAAAGAAAAATTATTTATATCTATTGTTTTATGACTGAACTAGTGAACGAAAAGGTAAATAGAAGGTGAATGGGGAAAATTGTGCAGTAAAGTTAAATGTATTGAGGAAGAATACCGAAAAAATTACCATGTGGTCAACCTGATGACGGAAACATTTATCATTCGCATTGATGATGATGATTCTGATGAAGTAGCATCCAGTAACACCAACACACCATCGACATCCGGCTTCCATGTTCCATGTTCTAACGGTATAATGGACGGCGTGTCACCTTAGCTTAAGTTTTCTTGTTACAAACTACTTTATTTTACGATTGAAATAAAAATAATGCTCAAGCATACATTATCCATTTTAATTTCAACCTCTTCCAAAGTTCTAAGAAGCTAGTAAAGTAACTATTATGATTCTACAATAAAACCATTAATTACTATTATAATATTATAAAACAACAGCCTAGTACCATGTAGTACTTTAGAACGCGACTGTACCCATGCGCAGACACACCCTTCCACTGTCGCTCAGCGTCGTGACGGGACCTGTACGGAGCTAGATAAAAGAGTTTGGCTTCGACGCGGATATTGACCCTAGTCAGCTGATTTTATGATTTATTTATTTTAAATTCCACTGCTGGTTTAATATTTAAGTATTTTCATGATTCTTTTAATGAAATTAATGTTTTATTTAACTATATCAACACGATGGAGCGTGAATGAAGCTAATAAAACGTTGTGAAAAGATGATTTTTTTTTTCATCAGGATCGATTTTATATTTCACCCATCATCTAAGATATAGTTAGTACTGTCGTCTGTCTTCGTTTTCGGGAGCGTTTCAAAAATACCCTGTTTATATATATATATATATATATATATATATATATATATATATATATATATATATATATATATATAGATCCAGATATATATAAAGAAGATCTGTATATAGATATAGAGGGTCTAGATCCCTCCTGTCATTGCTATCTATCTGTTCGTAAAGTTTCATCACAATCGGTTCAGCCCTTCCGATAATTAGTCCGGACAGACAGACAGACAGACGTCTGAATTTTAAAAAGCTTAATAGAAGCTAGTTATTTCAATATTACAGACAGACACGTCAATTTTATTTTTAAGTATATACCTTATATATAATCGCTTTCAATTGGTATAATATATAGGTATAATAAATGTTTGTGGACAACAGTTTTCCGTTGTTTACAAAGGACCACAGACTAACTAGTAGATTCTGCAAAGGCGAAAACATTGTTGATGAAATTATTTAACGTCCAATTTTGTCACCATTACAGATATAAATAAAATTATTTACTATTTATTACCCATAGAATTATTACCCGGTAGAAACGCAGTCTAGTACAAAACACGAGCGTCAAATTGACGCAAGGTTATTATGTTAGTGTGCGCGAGTCGAATGTGCCTACGCTCGTTATACGCACACATACACGGCATTCAGTGATATCAGTTTCTGGCGATTGCAATCAAATTGTACAAATCACAATTTTATTGATTAATTATAATTAATCGATAAAATAAAGATTACGTATTACGTACGATGACGTATTTTATGAGAATATAAAATTTAATAAAATAGACATGATAATGATGTTACTAATATAACTTTATTATACATATTTTAATGGTACAAAAATGCAGACGTAATAAAATTTAAGGATATTATGTTATACACAATTATTCGATCGAATGCAATAAGGACATCGTGTAATGTTTAATTTTAACCGACTTCAAAAAAAGGAGGAGGTTCTCAGTTCAGTGTATTTTTTATATTTGTTACTTCAGAATTCCGTCACTTATAAACTGATTTGGATTTTTTCTTATTTGAAACAATACACGCTAAAAAATTAATGGTTGTTTTTAAAGTTACTCGCTTTTAATTGATAGTAAATAATAAATTCTATATTCTATAGTCTAAAACTTTTACTTGGTCAATGAACAACGCAAAAAAAAACAGTTGCGTTAAAATGGTGTCAATAGATCGTTTAAAATAGGCACCCAGGAGGCACCCATTGTTAATATTATGATAATACTTAGATAAGTAGGTATCTACATGTAAACGTTTGAGTTTTACACAGAGCGTTGCGATTTAACATTTAAAATAGGTAATAGAAAGTAAAGATTTTTAAATGAAAATTGTGCAATTTTTTTCTTCACAACTAGCAACATTTGTATCATGATAGCTTAGGTAAGTATTTTTTTAGTTTTACGAGTGATTTACGTAATAATAATGAATTAAATATATTAAATAAAACATAAAAAAGTGATGGTATTACATTTCAGAGATAATTATCTCTGAAATGTAATACCATCACTTTTTTATGTTTGTCATCACTATTGTGACAATATTTTAAGTAATTTTTACAATTTGTCGCGAGCTCTTCTCCGTAAGACGAGACGATGCGCACTGACGGATCACTGAGTGAACTTATGCGATTTCGCGTTAGTTTTACTTGCTTCACTTTCGGTGCGCGTACTAGGATTCTGTATGTAATAATTCTATGTTATTATCCAATCAAGCTTATGGCCACAGACTAACTAGTAGATTCTACTTATGGTCTATCGAAGATGTATCGAAGTAGTTGTAATTGTTACGATTCGCCAATTAAGACAGGTAAAGGTCTTATACCATACAGCCTAATCTGATGTGTATTTTATTCACCAAACTCTTCTCAATATACTAATGCGTTATTTCAGGATTCCCTCTATGCTAGTAATTACTCTACATAAGCATAATAGAATTTTTAATTATAATATTATATTGACTAGTTTTGTTGTTGCAACAATTCACCAATTAAAGCGGGCAAAGATCTTATATCATACAGCCTAGTCTAATGTGAATTTTGTTGAAACTGGAACATCTTTTTAATTCCTGACTTCCTGCAGTAGTGTAACTTAAGAAAAAATTGTTCAGGATTTCAAACTCTATATTTTGACATATTTTTCATTTGTAGATGCAAGAAAAAAATGTCAATAAAAATTTGTTTGGGAGTTCGCCATTGCCCTTTAACTTCCATATTTACAGTGATGGATGTTAAATGAAACTAATTTTTACGGATTATATCGCGTTTAATTTTACTTTTTTAATTCATTCAATTAATGGATGATTAATAAAAATTAAACGTCATTGTGTAACGTTACGTTGGCATTAATGTTCTATTAAAACTAAATTCATCATACGGCTCAGCTCTCGGTAGAGAGTAATGAGGATTTTTTTTTTCAGAGATATCGAAAAATCGTAAAAATAAATGGTCTTTGATGATTCTATTTAATTTAAATGACAACAGGTTAATAAACCCAGGCGAAGCCGGGGCGGATCGCTAGTATATTATACAGGCAAATCCTCCATACATCAGAACAAAGTCATATCCCCTTGTGTGGACTTTTAACGGCTCATGGAAGAGAAAAAGATTCTCAACTTATGTTGTTCTCAACTTGCAGTTTCACTTTGACTTTTTTTGAGGCACAAATAATAACATGAGAGTTTGTTTATTGCAGACGCTCCTGGTAGACGCCAAAAAGCCGCAGAAGGATGTACATGTGAGTAGAGATTTTTGTTGCATCCATCATATTATATTATGCAACCATAGCCGTAGACGTTGATGTAATTAATGTAAACTATTTAGTACTGATTTACCTTGTGGTCGAAGTTGAAGTAAAATCTATTTATTTATTTCTATTTATACCCTTTATTGCACACATAATACAATAACGCATACCAAACTTAAACTTATATGTTACAAGTATGTACAATTAGATGACCTTATCGCTAAAACATCTCTTCCAGGCAAACCTTGGTGAAGAAAAAATTTTCATTTAAACATATATAGAAGTGTGCATCAATAGTAGATAAACAAGTATATATTAATACATATAAGCTATATATAGGATTATTTGTCAAAGAATAATGATATACCGTTATTGCAGTTTTTGAAAAAACGAGTAAATAAGGCATCTACTTTTATTTTAAATTATCCCAAATTGAATGTGATTTATGGGCAACAACGTTTTGCCTACCGATCACCCCTTACGAATGTGTGCGTGCGCAGTAAAATCAGTTAAAATAATGCATTACCATTTACCACGCATTTTCAATTTAAAAAATAAAAAGGACAGAATATTTGAGATTTTTTATAATTATTTTTTTTGACCATTTGCCTAGATTACTTATTCTTAACCTTCTCTGCATATTTGGCCGGTTATTGCAAAATAACCCTGTGTAGGTAGTACATAAGATAATGCAATAATTAAATACATAATAATTAATAATACTACATACACACTAGGATTTTCTCCTGTATCGTGGGGGGCAGTTTACAAACATAAATTTCACAAGGACAAACATCATACAAATACTTGTTCCGTGCGGGTTTCGAACCCGCGGCCCTTAGCGCTGCAACTCATTGCTAAGACACTGCGCCACGGAGCTGTCGTAATTTAGAAGTTAGTTTTTAAATAAAAGTTTATCAGTTTCTATTGTCTTGTGTATTATATTAATACACAAGACAATGCCTCAGTGGTTTGCTCTTTTTTTTTTTATTTCCTACTATTATGAATATATATTATGTGGTTTAGTTTATTTATTTTTAATCAAATTTATATAAAATATAATTAATATTACAGAAAGAAACATTAAACTTTACATTTTTGCAAAGGATGGTGCAGTTACCGCTTATATGTATAAATCTCATGGCCGAACACTAGTCTCCTTTAATTTTTTATTTCTTCACAATAGAAACAAAAATCGTACAATATTTTACAAATGTCGTATATATTTGATAATATCTATAATTGTTGTACATTTTTTATAATTCAAAGATGTTTTACGAGTAGAATTATTATTTTAATAGATATATATTATAAAAACATATTCATCTGAGCTGAGCCATCAACTTAAATTTACTACTGACTGTGCATATTTTTTGTTTTAGTTTTTCTTTTTTTTAGAAACGTTACCCAACATTATGGTTTTCTTTCGTATAGTGAAGGCTTCTAACACGCGTAAATTGACAAACATCGAGACCACAAACCTACAAATAATAGTTTATTTGTAAGCTACATTGCACTTGTTGCGTGCGGATTGGAACCTGCGGCCCTCTGCGTCGCAACTCGATGCTAAGCCACTGCGATATCGAGTCGTTTGAGTTTGAATTGTAACGCTTATTATGTGAGAATACCGTGGGTAGAACCCTGTAGTTAATTACTCTGAGAATACAAAGGTCTTAGTTTTAATTTTAACATTGTATCTTTTGTTGTTTCCAGAAATTCATCAATGAATTGCTAGAAAAGGCGAAAACTTTGTAAGTGAAGGAGGCAACGAAACCAAATCTCAGCGAGCGCACGCCGGACCGCGCTCGCCCTGTCGGACTTGTTTAGTTTAATGTTCGATAACCACGTTTTAGCCAATAGTTTGTGTGTTGTGACGTGTCCGTGATACGTCCGTGACGTGTCCGTGATGCGTCCGTGATACGTCCGTGACGTGTCCGTGATGCGTCCGTGATACGTCCGTGACGTGTCCGTGATGCCTCCGTGACGTGCCCGCGCGTGTCGGCGACTAGTTGATAAGCATTCTGTATGTAGATACTAGATAGTGTCGATGTAAGCCGACTGCAAGGATTCGGTAGCATCCATTGAATACAGTACGTTATATTAAATTATAAATTAATAGACCAATTGTATAACAACTTTTTATACTGAATGTATTCAAATGCGACGCGTATGGATGACACGTTCAACTGCTACTGCATGTAAATTTTACATTGTAAATTTGTCAGCTGTTGGTTTTTATAGGGATGCATCGATTCGCACGTCTGCCGATATGATACCGATACCGATATTAATAAAAAAGTATCATCAATACCGATAACGATGCGGACAGTGTAGGCTTCAAAAAGTGTAAAAAGTTGTGGGTTTATATTAGAAACAAACAGAAAACAGAACAACGTTACTTGTATAAATTTATTTAGAATGTTAACTATATAGCGAAATTTTATAAACTGTAATTTAACAAAATTTTAATTTAATGATAAAGTTCAGATTAGAAATTAGTCATTTTTATTCGGGAAACACAATATCCTTAAATTAATAGGTGAAAGCGGATTTAGTAAGTCTGTTTGGACGAGACCTGAAGTTGAGAATAGCCTTTCAGATGCGATAGATCTTTTTTGGAAAGTGAAATATTTTGTGCCACTTTTTCTAGCGGAATGAAATTATAGAACGCGGGGATTCCCCGAGCGTAAATAAATTGTGCCGCGTGCCCTCGTGTACATAAAGAATTAAACGGTTGAAAGTGTATCGGTGTATCGGCAAATTAATATCGCCGATTCCGATATATCGGAAAATCCAGGAATCCCTGATATATCGGTATTGGTATCGGTATCGGGTGCATCCTTAGTTTTTCATTAGTTTGTAATTTGATTTGTGATAATGTAAATCTGTAGCCAACGGGGTTCTAGTGTACAGTGCACGCTTGACACTGCTCGCCCGTGAGCCTGCGTTTACAGTTATTAGACGGCTGAACTTGTATGATTTGCTGAATTGAATTGTTCTGCTCACGTTATAATAAAATAATCTTAGATATTATTCGTGTATTGTAATGATTTACGAAATCTAGTTAATTAAGTAATTTACAAAAGTTGTGTCGTCTCGTCACAGTTCGCTGTGAGCTGACTCCTCCGAATGCGGCGGATGCTATATGTAGGTATACTTCAAGTATGTATGTACATCATACGATGTTACACATTCATTTAAAGAGTTCGTTTTCAATAAGTCATTTCAAATGAAAGCAGAATGAATAGTGTAAACTGTTTGTTCACCGGCATTGCGCCTTCCCAATGAAAGTATTTGACCTTTAATAATAAGAATGAAAAATGCAGTGTAAAAATTGAATGATGAATGGATTTAGACTGCATTTTTTCTATTTAAAAAGTCATGAACACCTTTTCATCTACGTAACGTTTTTGTACTTTTTTGAATCCCAGCCGTTGGTCTTGCGTCTGACCTTTCTCCGGTCGTATCCGATTGCCGTCTCATCAGACTATGAGGGTGAGGGAATAGAGAAAACTCGGGCACTATAATCCCGTCCTACGCAGTTGGCTAGTCTCTGTTGAGACTGGCCACCGTGACTGAAATGTGGTCTTGAGGAACTTTCTTTTAATCTTAGGGTAAAAATTTTCAGCCCTTTAATATTTTTCTTTATGAAAGACAGTAAAATGAAACAAAAGTTCTTATACTTGTAAACACAATTAGTCTTCACATTCATTAGAAATGATTCACTGGGAATGAACCGTCTAATATCTCCTTTATGTTGTATCCTTGTATCCTGGATTTGTGAGTCAGACGGTTGCCAACTAAACAAAGGTCTGAGTTTTGACATCTACAGATATCAGAACGAGGACTAAAATTTTGCGGAATTTTTTGTAGCCTCCAATTCGAGTGTTGCATGCTCATGTTAGTTTATGTACAAAAACCTAATAAAGAAAATTATGAATTATTTTTGTGACAAAATGATTTCTTTAACGATTTCCCTTCCCGTTCGATTTTAATCATATTTAGACTTTTATTACTGAGTTGGCAGCCCAATTCGAACAGCACACTGGGATTATTGCGGTCATGTTATTTTGTAGAAGTTATCTAAGGGCGTAGTGTACATACCGGCGCCATGGTAAAGTGTGGGGGGTCTCTTTAGCGAGGAACAAGGCTGTAAGTGTCAACAGAAGTGTCCACTAATATTAAACCCATTAAGTGTACCCAGCTATGTAAATGTAACTATTATTGTATGAAACTAAATTTTGCCTAATCGTTGAATATTGCTGCGCAAGCAGATGCCGCTTACTCTCTCCTACATTTTGTACCAAGACGTATTATGACCGGCATTAGTCTGAGGGCCTAGTCAAGATTCTGCCGTCGAATAATAGAAATTTTGTAATAAATTAATTTAATAGAAAAATGTTTTTTTTTTATGGAACGCGCACACATATGCACCTAAAGTCATGATCATCACTCTTCAGTTTATGTCTCATTACGTCTTCTTACGATGTAAAAATAATGCATCAATCAAAAATTCCGATACAATAACATTGCTTTTAAAAGTAGCCTAATGTCAAGGTGCGGACCGCGAACTCAAAAAGTCGTGGGTTCGAATCCGCCGTTCGACTACTGTCGTGAACCACTCCTAACACAAGCATTTTAAGCTTACCTGGAGTGGTTACAGGGAATATTAGTAATGTTAAGCATTGCTAGTAGGTACTTTTTTATAAAAAACAGTTTAAAAAAATAGGCTAAATCTATTGCCCCGCTTGGCAGGCGGGTTTTTAACCGCAGTTTATTTATTATTTTTAGTTGTTGTCAGGAAGATGCTGCAGCACATCTCCTGTTTTAGTTTTCCTCTGTCGCCTCTTACGACACCCGCGGGACGATATGGGGTAGTGAATATTCTTACACCGCCACTACACGGTTGCGGTTTGTGCCGTTTAGTGACAAATTAACCGCACAAAGATCTGAGATTGCACCCAATAAATTAAAAAAAATCGCAGTTATATTTACTATTAGGGTTGTAGAATCTGACCCCTATATTAAGAACCGGTTCTTTTTTATAAAATAGAAGTACCTACCACAAAGTTGGGTGAGCCACGCCACAGCTACGATAACATAATATTATGATTATAACACGAATGGATCAAGGACCTCGCTCTCACAGATGACAGAATACCTACCAGCGCAAAGCAGCAGCTTGATGCTGCTGCTTCGTATGGCAAGTGAAACCGAAAGTACCGGAAACCCTTTTTATTGGAAACGAGACCTTCCATCCTAGTCCTTAAGGGTGACAATGCATCTGCATTTTGCGGATAAATGTACATCTCTATTGACCAAATACTCAAACGCTCCTCAATTTTATGATGTTACGTCTCGTAGTGTCACAGTCACTTTGACTTAAAGTGATAGGGACAGCACGAGACTTAACGACATCTTAAAATTAAGTAGCCTTTGAGTATTTGTGCATATAGGCCACATCATCCACTTTCCATAAGGTGGCTGTGTGCTCGTTTGTCACCTTTATTCTATATACCTAAAAAAAGACAAACGTACTTACAGTTCACCTATTGTTCAGTGGTTACTGCAGTTCATGGACACCTGCAACCAAAGATGGCTACAGGTGCGTCGTCACCTTTGAGAATTAACACGATTCTATGTACCTTTACCTGTAACTATTCTGGCTCTCTTTACCCTTCAGACCGGACCACAGCAGTGCACGCGCTGCTTTTAATATATATAATAGCAGAAATAGGTACGTGGGTTGTACCTCACCCCACACAACACCCAGGCAGTCGAGGAGGAGGAGGAGCCAGGCAGAAAAGGAGTCCCTAAGACGATGTTATCGATTTTTTATTCGAAAAACCGTCAGTAACAACCAACCATTTTCACCACGATTCTAATCCTAAGAAATAAAGAAAGAAAGAAAATAAACTTTATTGACACAGCAGTGCATGCACATTTACAAACGGTTAACAGTAAATTATATATATACATAAATACTGTGCCAAAATAGGCTTCCGCTCAGCATTTGTCATGACATGCTCACAAGGAGCATGTCAAGACGCTGGTTTTCCGCGGACACCTAAGCGTATATTAAAAGTTAGTCTCTAACTGATCGGGAAGTTAGTTTAAAATCGTTTACTAAATTTGTACCGGACAGACAGACAGACAAGAATATGAGTTTATTTTGCATTGTCATCCAGCTCTGAACTTGATTTAAAGTCTCTAGCTCATCGGGAAGTAAGTTTAAAATCAATTGCAAAATTTGTGCCGAACAGACAAGAAAGCGAGTTAATAAAAACGTGGCAATAACATTGATGTGCCCCTGGTGGAACATAGCAACGGCAAACGGCGACTTAATACGAGGGTGACACTGAAAGTTCTTAGAAAATCAAAAACTGAACAAACTAGCAAGTTATTAGTTTTATTATATCTTTTCAAAATAGTGTCCATTTACATCAATACATCGCTGCATCCGATGGAACCACTGAGAAAAGCACTTTGCCCAGTCGTCCTTAGGGGTCTCTTCAGGGGCGTAGCTACCGCCGTATCAGCCGTATCAATGATACGGTGCCCCCGGGCTACAGGGCCCCGAACATGTGTAAGCAAAAATTCTAAGGACTTTTATGGGACAGGAAAGGCTGTCAGACTTGTCACTATTGTCTAAAGAGGCAGAAAATTAAAAAAAACTGAAATCGTCTTCAGCTATGAATGATATTTGAGCGTTTTTGTTCCTTTTGTGAATAATCTTTACTCTTCTCTTCATTTGGACCCCAATAAATTTTGATACAGGGCCCGTCTAAGGCACGCTACGCCACTGGGTCTCTTCGACGGCATTTTGAACGCAGCCACTGCTTCTTCGGCGTCCATAAAACGTTTTCCTCGAAGTTTTTCTTTTATTTTCGGAAATAAATAAAAATCGCAAGGTGCGAGGTCGGGGCTATGGCGGGTGACCCAGTAATTCCACGTCTGACGTCGCCAAGTAGTCGATTGTTTGCTTGGCGGTGTGCGACGAGGCGTTATGGTGGTGAAGGAGGATCCTACTGCGAGGTCGTTTCTCCCGAACTTTTTCCAAGACAAGTGGTAAACAATTGTTAGTGTACCACTCTGCAGTAACTGTTTTTCGATCCTCTAAAACAGTTGTTGCGTAATGACCTGTCCTTCCGAAGAACAAGGCTACCATCTTTTTCCCCACGCTTCGACCTCTCTTCACTTTAATTGGCAACTCCTCGGAAGGAAACACCCAGACAGCAGACTGTCTCTTAGTTTCAGGATCATAACAATAAATCCAGCTTTCGTCACCCGTAAGTATGTCGAACACAGCATTTGAGTCACCTCCTTTAAATCTTTGAACCATTTCACGACACCAATCAACACGACGGAGTTTTTGGGCCTCTGTCAAATTATGAAGTATCCGGGCACAATGCTTCCTGAACGTTAAATGTTCATGGAGGACTTTGTGCACTTGACTCATACCGATGCCTAAGCTTGTCCGAATCTGCTGATAAGTCACTCTTTTGTCAGTCTCTATTATACGCCGCACAACAGAGATGTTATCTTCAGTCGTCGCCGTAGAAGGCCGTCCCTCACGCAGATCATCAGTGAGATTAGTGCGACCACGTTTAAACTCATTAAAGCAGTTGTAAACAGTGGCACGAGATGGGGCTTCATCGTGAAAGGCCAATCGAAGTCTATCATAACTTTCTTGTTGACTTAAATGACATCGAAAGTCATAAATGGTCATAAAAATCATTCTACGAAAATTTTCTCGCGTTAAATTCATGCTGACGTGACACAGACAATTTTCAATTTGCCGCCAAATCGTAAACAAATTAAAAATTAATAAAATACATACACAATAATATTGGCAGAGTTCCATTTTCAAAACTTGAACTTATTTTTTTTATTATATCGTTTACAAGTGGCCAGTTCTAAAAACTTTCAGTGTAGCCCTCGTACAAACTTATATAGTACCTACTGCCGCATACTATCCTTTCCTTGAACTGTTTTTCTACTTTTATTATTTTCTGAATCTAACCTTAAATCCAAAACGGGACTTGCGAAATGCGTTCAAATTACACGCGCTTATAAAATAAAAGTTTATTTTATTTTATAATTAGCAGCCCGCTCCGGCTTTGCCCGGGTTGAACAATTATCTATATCATGTTTATATTCTTTCATCTGTATCTGAAAAGTATAAAGTAATAATAAACTTATTATAATTTTAGCTGCATGAATTTTTAAAATATAATGACCTTAACAGAGTAAAGTGCACCAAGTGTCTGAGGATACAGATGCACTGTCTATTCTCTCAATCTCCGTATGTTAAGAAAATGGTCACTCATTCATGGACTGACCGCGGCAAGTGCAACTTAATCTCGCAGATCTATTGATCCGCGCAGCTATTACTTAACCTCTTCTCTACGACTAACGCTGTAGGCGATGAACCACGCTATTTAAGCCCTCGGCACAATGTCGTCGGCCATCAAGTATGAATCGGGCATCGAGCGTTGTGCGTATTAAATACTACGGAATTTATACTATCCTGGCACATTGAAACGCGCGTTTCATGCGCGGGCGTCTAGTGGCGCTTCAAGAGCATCACGAAATATATTATATCTAACTACGCTAAAAGTTTTATCATTGTGACTTGGGAATATAATCCGAAGCTACGCGCATCCCCTTGGGGAAAACAGCGTGATGCTATGAATATTGCACTAGTGTGACCGTGAGGTGCCAGTGGTGAAGTAAGGTTATACATTTTCTTTGGTTGATAAATAGATACTTAGTTGGGTTCATAATGGCTTACATAGGATAATCTCAAGATTTTTTATCGTTAATATTCTACAGTTGTATAATGTACAAAAATATGTCTCTATTTTTATATAAAGTTTTGAAAGTAAAATTTTTGGAGTCTTATTATAACAATATTATACTTACTAGTACAAATAATGTAGAAATGGCTCCTTTTAATAAAATTGTTTTTATTCTACTTTTTCTTTTATACTTCTCAAGTAAATGTTTGCTGCAAATTGTTGAGTTTTTCTTTAGATTTTTACCAATCCGTCCAATTAACCTTAACCATTTTTTCTAATTATAGAATCCGTAGGGTATCTGTTTGACAAACGGCAAAATAAAATTATATTTATAAAACGCAAACCGAGGATTTATTTTCTTGTTGTGTGGGCAAGTCTATCGATTCAATATAAACATTCAAGATAAATATCGACATTAATTTTAATATAGTTGAGTTAATCTCTAGCGTACATGTAAAATATTTTGTATAAAAATGTATTTACCAAATTCATGCAAATTATAAACAAGTGACTTTTTTCTTTGCAAAATATCATAATTAACAAAATAATTGAAAACATTCTATATTTTAAACAGTATATTAGGTCCTTATATATGAAATTAGCGTTTTGTCGTACTGACCACTTTGATCTGAAATATCTCCTCTTTGGTTAAGAATTCGAAATTCAAATTTATAAATTCATTTAGCTGGTACATTTGAGTTTTGAAAACAGTCATTCATTTGTTTTTTCCTCATTATTTTATTATTTGGCGTCGCTTATTACCGCACAATGGAAAACATGAAATATCGGTATATTTACGAGTACGAGTTCTACCGTGACACCAGTGCTGCAGAAACAGCTCGAAGGATTAATGATGTGAACGGCGCTGGTGTCGCAAAAGAAAGCACGGTACGTTTTTGGTTTGAACGTTTTCGTTCTGGAGATTTCGACCTTCAGAAACAACCCCGTGGACGGCCGGAGACCAAAGTGGAAAATGAAGAATTGAAGGCTATTGTGGAAGCGGATTCATCACAAAGCACTTCAGAGATAGCTGCAGGCTTCAGGGTAAGTGATTTTATTGATTCTCGCTCCCATGGTTTTTTTAGTAAAGGGATCAATGAACTACCTATGAGATGGCAAAAGTGCATAGATAACAACGGTATATACTTTGATTAATTATATATATTTTACAAACAAAAAAAATTGACTTTATATTCCTCCCGTACAAAACGCCAATTTCATATGTAAGGACCTAATGTAACATTTTTAACCAAAAATTAACGCGTCGTAGCATTGACGACGTCTTGAGAATTTATCTGTAAAATGTGCAATTATCAGGATTATTTCTATTATTAACACCACAGTTACTCACAGAACAAGTAACCATTTTGGAAAAAGGTTACTTACTAAAAATAACCACTATTACACTCTAAAAAATTACAAAATATCTAGGAGCTTATTTCTTGCGTGCCGACTTGTGCCGACTTGTCATTCAAAATCGATTACAAAGTCATGAAATTTGGTATCCTTTTCTATCTTGCATTTTTGCCTTAAGAAATTTTCATCTCCCTTGCACACTATGTAGGTCTATACGCCAGTATATTCTAAGTCTATGCTTCTTATTATAGTTTGAGGTTATGTAGCGAGCTTAGAGTAAGTACTAGCATAGAGGGAAAACTAATATAAGAATAAAAGTCTTAAAGTTGAACTTTTTATGCATTCTATGACGTTTTACAAACAAATACAAAATAAGATAGCTATTCTCACCTGCTTTCTTTTACAAATTGTGTGCCAATAGTACTATTGATGTGCCATTAGCGAAACAAAAAACTATGTCGATAAATTAATTTATTATTTATCTTAGTGAAATTAAGTATTGTTGCGCGCCACTATTAATGGTTTATACATGGCAACACTAGTTACCACTAGCGCCCTCTAGTATCGAGTAGCAGAACTAGGAGAGTCAAGATCCTTCTAGAAATTTCGGGATCGATATGTACTCGAACATTCTAGATGTTTCTACAGTAGAAGGTTCTGGAAACTATCTGAGGACCTATATAAGGCCGGTATAGACCGCGACCGAGTGAGTATTGAATTGGCGATACAAGCGAATACTTCGAAGCGATACAACTGCGAATTAAAGTGATCTGTAGTACAATTGTATTTTGTTATTAGTGTGGTTTTTAGTTGTAATTAGTGTTCTGTAATTAAAGTGTCAATTTTGGTAATTCACTCGGCAGTTTTTAATTGTCTCGAACCCCAAGCTCGTAACAATTGGTGTCAGAAGTGGGATCTAATCATGCCGATTTTACCTAAAGATGACACGGAGGGTATCCGTACCCGAAGTCAACGCCAACAGGAGACGGACCAGAGACGATTTGGTGGTACAACGTCGCAAGCGTCTGAGGGCCAGCTGCCGACCACGGAGGTCGGCCCGTCAGCAGCTCCTACATTTGCAGCACCTGACTTAGGTGCTCTGATGATGATGCTGCAGGAGCAGGCCCGCCGACAGGAGGAACAGATGATTCTCATGAAGGACCTTCACGCTACTTTCGGGAAAGAGATAAGGGA
This sequence comes from Parnassius orleans, assembly GCA_029286625.1. Lineage (NCBI taxonomy): Eukaryota > Metazoa > Arthropoda > Insecta > Lepidoptera > Papilionidae > Parnassius > Parnassius orleans. The sequence goes on from JAGSMP010000178.1 coordinate 1,075,697, forward strand.
GGTGAAAGATAGGGTTGCTCAATGTGACAACCGCCTGTCGGAAGCTGAAACCCGAATCGACCAAGTGAACAATCGGGTTGACAACGTGATGGCTGACGTGAAGAAAACGCTGGACGACCTCAAACTTGGGGATGGAGTTACAGCTCCCGTGGTAGCTACAACACCTCCGTTACGTGGATTCAAAATGCCGCCGTTCGACGGGACTTCTTCCTGGTCGGCCTACAAAATCCAGTTCGAGGCTGTCATGAAGGCGAACGGCTGGAATAAAAGTCAGGCCATGACTGCTCTCACCCTAGGCCTGCGCGACCAGGCCTTAACTGTTCTGGAAGCTCTTGGTAAAGAAGAAGGATGGCAGCATGCGGTTTTGTGTTGACTACCGCCGTCTGAACGACGTTACAAAGAAGGACAGCTATCCCTTGCCAAGAATTGATGACACGCTGGACATGCTTACAGGCGTAAAGTGGTTTAGCACACTGGACCTGAAAAGTGGCTACTGGCAGGTTGAAATTGATCCTAAGGACAAGGAGAAAACTGCATTCTCGACAGGAAAGGGTCTGTGGCAATTTAAAGTTATGCCGTTTGGATTGTGCAATGCTCCAGCAACGTTTGAAAGGTTGATGGAGCTTGTACTACCGGGTTAATTGGCGATGCCTGTCTGGTCTACTTGGATGACATCATCATCGTAGGCCGTACGTTTGAGGAACACCTTCAAAACCTGGAACGCGTGCTCATGAAGATTCAGAGTGCCAACCTCAAGTTGAGTCCGAAGAAATGTTCACTATTAAAACGGCAAATTAGCTTTTGGGTATGTAGTGTCGGAAGAAGGTATCCGCACGGATCCGGAGAAAATTGCCGCTGTCAGGATTGGCCGGTCCCAAAAGACAAGACGCAGGTTAGAGCATTTTGGGATTGTGCTCTATTATCGGCGATTTGTGAAGAACTTTGCAGATATAGCCAAACTTCTGCACAAGTTAACCGAGGAGAAGCGACATTTCTGCTGGGATGAAAGTTGCGATATCGCATTCCAAGAGCTCAAGGACCGTCTGTGCGAAACACCTATTTTGGCGTACCCTGATGCGGGCAAGGAATTTATAGTTGACACAGACGCAAGTGGTATAGGACTTGGCGGTGTGTTGTCTCAACGGAATGGTGATCAAGAGGTTGTGATAGCGTACTTCAGCAAGTCGTTGTCAAAGCCGGAAAGAAACTATTGTGTCACAAGGCGAGAATTGCTTGCTGTGGTAAAGTCGTTGCAGCATTTTAGCAAATATCTTCTGGGGCGGAAATTTCACTTACGAACTGACCATGCTGCACTGAAATGGCTATTGCAGTTCAAAAATCCAGAAGGACAAGTTGCGAGATGGATTGAACTACTAGAGGAATACGACTTTGTGATCGAACATCGCAGCGGGAAATGTCATGGCAACGCAGATGCATTGTCAAGAAGACCTTGTCCTGAAGATTGCAATCATTGTACTAGACAAGAGGGTAAGGAAGTTGTATCTGTGAGGATGCTTATGACAGACCAGCTCAACAATGAGTGGAAAGATAGCCTACGACATGCACAGCAGGAAGATTCGGACATCAAGCCGATTCTAGAATGGATGAAGGCCAGTGCTCCTAAGCCCAAGTGGAGCGACGTTTCAGCGTTGAGTTCGACCACGAAAAGCTATTGGGCCCAATGGGACAGCTTGCTGATTAAGGATGGAGTCCTGTGCCGTAAATGGGAAAATGGTCGGGGAGACAGTTGTCATTTGCAAATGGTTGTCCCTAAAGCTAAAGTACCGGATGTTCTACAGCTGTACCATAATGGTTGTTCAGGAGGCCACCTGGGAGTTAAACGAACTCTACTGAAGATCCGAGAACGGTTTTACTGGGTCCACTGTCGAACCGATGTCGAGGACTGGTGTCGCAAATGTACAAGTTGTGCGGCTGTAAAGGGACCTCAAACTCGTAGTAGAGGTGCATTGAAATTGTACAATGTTGGTGCACCATGGGAGAGGATAGCCATTGACGTTGCGGGGCCGTTTCCGGAAAGTGAAAGTGGTAACAAGTATTTCATGGTTGTGATGGATTACTTCACTAAGTGGCCAGAAGTCTTCGCCATTCCAAATCAAGAAGCTTCAACAGTTGCAGATAAACTAGTTCATGAAGTCTTCTGTCGTTTTGGAGTACCTTTAGAGATTCAAAGCGATCAAGGAGGGAATTTTGAGTCTCAAATATTCCAGGAAACTTGCCGAGTTATGGGTACTCATAAAACAAGAACAACTTCTTACCACCCACAATCTGATGGAATGGTAGAACGATTTAATCAGACATTGGAGAGGTACCTAGCAAAAGTTGTGGAAAACGGCAACGAGACTGGGACAGGCACATACAACCGTTTTGTTGTCATATCGAAGCGCTGTTCACGAAAGTACATCAGTGACACCAGCTTTAGCAAATTTTGGGAGAGAATTACGGCTGCCTGCAGACCTGATCACCGGAATACCACCTGATGCCCCACGCAGTATAACCGATTATGCAAATGACTTGCGGGACAAAATGAATGACATTTATGAGCACGTCAGACAGTCGGGCCAGCAAACGTCTGAGAAGATGAACACGGTATGACCGCAAAATGAGCAACAAAGGGTTTGACGAAGGTTCACTAGTGTGGTTACACAATCCAGTTCGCAGCAAAGGGAAATCTCCTAAGCTTCAAGCTAAATGGGACGGACCGTACCGGATTGTGACAAGGATCAATGACGTAACCTACCGGATACAGAAAGGTGCAAGAGGTACTCCTAAGATCGTCCATGTGGATCGACTGGCGCGTTATTATGGGGCCAATAATGCTCGGGACGAGCATATCTTAGGAGGGGGCAGTGTTGCGCGCCACTATTAATGGTTTATACATGGCAACACTAGTTACCACTAGCGCCCTCTAGTATCGAGTAGCAGAACTAGGAGAGTCAAGATCCTTCTAGAAATTTCGGGATCGATATGTACTCGAACATTCTAGATGTTTCTACAGTAGAAGGTTCTGAAAACTATCTGAGGCCATATATAAGGCCGGTATAGACCGCGACCGAGTGAGTATTGAATTGGCGATACAAGCGAATACTTCGAAGCGATACAACTGCGAATTAAAGTGATCTGTAGTACAATTGTATTTTGTTATTAGTGTGGTTTTTAGTTGTAATTAGTGTTCTGTAATTAAAGTGTCAATTTTGGTAATTCACTCGGCAGTTTTTAATTGTCTCGAACCCCAAGCTCGTAACAGTATGTTTATTAATGTGGTTCGTAATTCTTATATCTATCAATGAACGTTAATACAAGCTTCATCTGACATCTACTACAAAGGTAAACAAATAATGCGGTATTTCGCACTATCGTGGTATAATTAATAATAAATCGTGGAAAGGTCACTATGAAATATACTTTAATTCTTATCCCTAGACTTATTATGGGATTCAGATGAATTAATAAGTCTACACATCCCTTTGAAATATTTTATTTATTTGTGTTTTAATAATATATATTGTTTAGCAGGAAGTAGATCATCAAGAAAGACAAGACCTTGCCTTTAATTCATGATTCCGAAATATTTTAATTCAAGAAGATACAGCTTTTTGATGGTTTTATTTTCTCTTGAGCACGTGGTCAATCAGCATATAAAATTGGGATTACAATTGGGACCAAACTCGCTTATGTACTTTGTGATTTCGAAGAATTAGTATTCATACCTCATTAAATATAAATTTTTAAAGTTTGCGACACGAATATTTGCAATGTAATAATATAATCATCATACCACTTGATTTAAAAGACAATTCCTTTGATCGCTTGAATAATAATAAGTCTAGTCCTATTTTCTTTATATTTATAGACATACAATAAATCAATAAAAAAATATGTACATATGCTAAAATGTGTAGGTATATCGATGTCGATTGTCGCTAACATTACGAACGAAATCACTATATAGATTAAAGTCGTCATGTCTTTAATCTATATGAATAATGTGACACTCTATCTGAAATATTGTCATTATTATTCATGTCATATTAATACTTTAATAGGGATGTCATTTTTCTAGTAAATCAGAAGATACGAGTGTACTTCTTATTATAATAATTCCATGACTTATTTTCATATTTGGCGTAGTATAAAGAGACCAAAGATGAGAATTTGTCATTAAAGTCCTACACAAAAATTACACGCAACAACTTTTAATACGTATCTCTTTTTTTCTTATTTGAAAATTAAATTAGAAAAAGCGAGACAATTATATTGACTCATTTTATATAGATTTGTAGGTTCCCTCTATGCATATGTAATTACTCTAAGGTAGCAAGCTTTATAACTTCATGGACGGTCCATGTATAACTTCAAAAGCTTCGAGCATAGAATTAAGTTCAAAAGTCGATGCAATGGGGGCTAATAATTTTCTGCTCAACAGATGTCGCTGGTTGACAATGAGATAAAGTTTTTTGTTACACAATGTCGTTTAATTGAGAAGTTAGTTTTTAATAAAAGCTTATCAGTTACTAGAGTATTATATTAATACACAAAACAATGCCTCAGTGGTTTGCTCTTTAATTTTTTGCACATTTTTAACTTTTTTTCAAATTTTCTACTTTTATGAATATCTGTGGTTTGGTTTAATTATTTTTACTCTTATTAATATAAAATATAGCTAATAGCATAGAAAGAAACAAATTAACCTTTACATTTTCCGAACAAATTAACTTCCCCGCTATGAAATCCGCTATAGCGAATAGAAAATAGCGCACGCGTAGTGAGTCCGCATTAGCTTGCTACATATTTATCTATGGTCCGAATCACGCAGGGCAACGAGAAAAACGCTGTATAGAAATTTTAACAATAACAAAAAATTTATCGTGAGTATTTAAAAGGTTTACCAATTATGACTCTAAAGTTAATAAAACACAATGTATATCATATCACTTCGATTTATTAGTATATTTCAATTATTTTCCTAATATTTTAATTTATGAGGGGGATAAGTCCCTCGCGTCCGTAGGCTTCGACCACCTAATCCTAGGCCCACCCTACACGTGTCCCCCGGGTGGTGCTAAACAAGCGACAAAGCCGAAAGAACAGACTTGGCTCCTCGCCGTGTGGTAGCGGCGTAAAAAATACCAGCAACTACTTTCGCACCACGAGGCATAAAAGAAAAGAAATGGCCCCGAGTTCCCGGCGCCCTTTTAATGGGGCAGGGGTGCGAAGAATCTCCGGGAGGAAAACCGGCGACGAGGTTCGCCACCCGTCACGTTCTGTCTCCCGAAGGGGCGAAAAGTGGATTGAGGAAGCCCGTCTGGCTACACTGAATGTATGTGGAGCAATGAATGATAAGATGGATGAAGTATGCGATATGATGTATGATAGAGGAGTAGATGTGTTATGTGTAAATGAGACTAAACAGAAGGGAAAGGATGCCACTACACATGGCATGTATATCGCGTACTGGTCTGGTTTAGACGAGACAGAGCGGGCATGCCAGGGAGTCGGTATCATCCTTTCAGAAAAAATGGGTCATTGTGTGAAAGAGTATGAATGCAGCCCGAGACTGCTATGGATACGAATGAAAGTGGGCTTAAAGAAGTTGTTTGTTATAGGGATCTACGCCCCAGACATGTCTAAGCCCACTTATATCCGAGAGCAGTTTTGGGAGATGGTAAGGATGGTGCTAATGAAATGCAAGGGTAATGAAAATATTGTTATATTAGGAGATTTTAATGGAAGGGTTGGCGTGAAGAGGCTTGGTTATGAAAGGATATTGGGAACGTTTGGTGATGAAAGCATAAATGAGAATGGTGAAAGCCTCCTCACCGTATGTGTGGAAAAGAATATTTTGTAACGAACACTTTCTTTCGTCATAAGAAGATTCACATGTATACATGGGAAAGAGGTGGTGATAGAAGCATGATAGATTTCATAATTGTGGATGAAAGAATGAGAAGCGCAGTGGTAGATACAAGGGTTTACCGGGGGACTAACGTAGGGACGGATCATTACTTGGTCTTATGCCGAATTAATGGTCTATTCAGACGTTGGCGGCATCGGACATCTGTGTCTACCACTGCGTTACAGCGTATAAGAACAGAGAGGTTACAAGATGAAGGTGCAAAAGAGAAGTACAAATATAGACTGAGAGAAAATATAAGTGGTATGGATGAATTGTGTATGAATGATTTAGACTTAGAGACTGTGTGGTATAATGTCAAGAAAGGTTTGGTGGATGCAGCTACCGAAGTATGTGGTGTAAGTAAGAGAACGAATGAAAAGAAAAATAACACTTTATGGTGGGATGATGAGGTACGGATGGAAGTAGAAGCAAAGAAGAGAGCATGGTTAGATTTACTAGCAACCAAGGCTAGTTATTCTAGCGGTATGAATGATGATATTGAAAGAAAAAAGGCAGTCTTAAGACATCTAAATAAGAGAGTAAAAGAAGTAGTTGAAAGGAAAAAGCAAGAAAGAACGGATAAGAATGATAGAAGAATATCGGATAACTTCCAGGCAAATATTAAAATGTTCTGGAAACTCGTAAGAACTGCCAGGGGACATTCAAAACAGCCTAGAATGGATGCTTTACGAGACCAGAATGGCTGTATTCTGAATGACGAAGTTTCGAGTTTAAGGAGATGGAAGGAATACTTTGAAAGCGTGTTTATGAGTGATGAGACGTTTGAATTAAATGAAATAGAAATTCCGAAATAAGAGGAAAGAGATAGAGAGATAAGTATAGATGAAATAATGAAAGCAATGAAAAGTATGAAAGCAGGTAAGGCAGCCGGATATGATAGAGTATCACTCGAAATACTAAGGGCTGTAGAGGGAGTGGTGGCAGACCTGCTGTACACCTTGTTTAATTTGTGTTGGGAACTTAAGCGGGTACCGGGAGACTGCTGCAAAGCCGTGATAGTCCCAATATATAAGGGGAAAGGATCGCAGCAGGACTGTAAAAATACCGTGGTATCAGCCTTCTTAGTATTGTGGGAAAACTGTATGCTAAGGTGCTAATTGAAAGAGTTATGAAAGATACTGATGGAAAATTTGGGATGTGCAAGCGGGATTTAGAAAGGGAATGGGATGTACGGATCAGGTCTTTTCCATGCGCATGATCGCGGAGAAGTGTTTGGCCAAAAACCAAAAGGTTTTTTGTGCGTTCGTGGACTTGGAAAAGGCTTATGACAGAGTGGACAGGGATGTGTTATGGCAAACACTGAACTCATTTGGGTTGAGCGCTGGGTTGATACAGGCATTGAAGTCTCTGTATAGGGATTCCAGTGCTTGTGTCAGGATCAACGGGCCTACTCGGACTGGTTTGGCATCCATAAAGGTGTCAGGGCTTCCCTGTGGCTGTTCAACATATTTATGGACAGTTGTTTGGAAAATTTTAAAATTGATGAATGCGGGTTAAGAATGGGTGAGTTAACCGTCAAATGCTTTTTGTACGCCGATGATCAAGTCATACTTGCGTCGTCGGCGGCCGAGTTGCAAATGATGGCTACATTAATGAACAGGTCATTAAAAGAAAGGGGAATGAAAGTGAACGCAAGTAAGACGAAAGTTATGGTTTTTGAAAGAGAAGAAAGTAAAACGATATGTGAAATAAGAATAGAAGGGGAATTGGTCGAGCAAGTAGATGAGTTTGTGTATTTGGGATGTGTATTTAGCAGGGATGGTAGATATGATAAGGATATAGAACGACGAGTGAACGCAGAAAATAGAGTAAATGGGGCTCTACGCTCTATTGTGGAAAAACAGAATGTGTCCAAAAAGGCACGTATGGCAATTCACAATGCTGTGTTAGTTCCTACTTTAATGTATGGTGGTGAAAGTTGGGTGTGGCAGAAGAAGCACGAGATAAGAATAAATGCTGTAGAAATGCGGTCATTAAGGAGTGTTAGGGCTGAATCTAAATGACTGAGTGAGAAATTGTGTGATAAGAGAAGAGTGTGGTTTGCAAGATGATGTTGTGACCAGGATTAAGAAAGGAATGCTTCGAAGGTTCGGTCATGTAGAAAGAATGAATGAGGAAAGAGTGACAAAGGAAATCTATGTGGCAGAGGTGAACGGCAGAGTCTAGAATCTATAGTATATAATATCATTGGGCCTGAAGCTATTATCAGCATCATCATCATCATTACAGCCCTTGACAAGTCCACTGCTGAACATAGGCCTCCCCCAAGGAATGCCACAAAGCACGGTCCTGAGCCACCTGCATCCATCAACTTTCAGCATGTCTTACCAGGTCGTCACTCCATCTAGTGGGGGGACGCCCTACACTTCATCCGCCGGTACGAGGCCGCCACCCGAGAACCTTTTTTCCCCATCGGTTGTCGGTTCTTCGAGCTATATGGCCGGCCCATTGCCATTTCAGCTTACTAATCCGTTGGGCTATGTCAGTCACTCTGGTACTACTGCGGATGTCCTCGTTTCTAAGTTTATCACGCAGAGAAATTCCGAGCATAGCCCTCTCCATTGCTCACCTGGGCGACCTTGAGCTTCCTCATCCGGCCAGCAGTGAAGGACGACGTCTCAGTTCCATAGGTCATCACTGGCAACACGCACTGATTGTACAGTCTCGTTTCCAAGTTTTGAGGTATACCTGACGAGATGTGCCGTAATTTCCCGAACGCTGCCCAACCGAATTTATTCCGTCGATTGACCTCTCGGTCAAAGTTGGACTTACCTAGTCGGACTATTTGTCCCAGGTAAACATACTCGTCAACAACTTCGAGCTTAGTGCTCCCAACAACTACCGGCATAGGTGTGACATGGACATTAAACATGATTTTTGTTTTGTCCATATTCATCTTGAGACCTATCCGTTGGGAGACACTATTGAGGTCATTGAGCATAGTGCTTAGGTCTTCCAGCGATTCTGCCATAAGGACTATACCGTCGGCAAATCGAAGGTGAGTGATGTACTCACCATTGATGTTAATACCGTACCCTTTCCAGTCCAGTAGCTTGAAAACGTCTTCCAATGCAGCGGTGAAGAGTTGCGGGATATAACGTCACCCTGTTTTACACCTCTCTGCAGTTGGATAGGTTTCGTACTCTAATTCTGTACTCGGATAGCCATCGTAGCCCTACTGTACAAACACTTCAGCACCTCGATATACCGACAGTGAACTTGGCACCGCTGAAGGGACTGCAGCACCGCCCGAATTTTGACGGAATCAAGGGCTTTCTCATAGTCCACATACGCTAGACATAATGGCAGATTGTACTCCTCGGACTTCTCTACAATTTACCGAAGGATATGTATGTGGTCTATATTGCTAAAGCATTTTCGGAAACCGGCTTGTTTGGGAGGCTGGAAGTCGTCGAGTCTGCGTGAGAGACGATTCGTAATGACTCTCGAAAACAGCACGTAGACGCGGCTCAGAAGGGAAATCGGTCTGTAGTTCTTCAAGAGAGCGTTATCGCCTTTCTTGAAGGACAAGACCATCGCACTTCTGCTCCATGCCTCCGGAGTAGTGCCACCATGGAGGACGGAATTAAAGAGCTTCTGAAGGACTTCAAGTACCGGTTTTCCACCCGCTTTCAGAAGCTCCGCTGTAATACCATCCTCACCTGGGGCCTTACCGTTTTTAAGGTGCTGGAGAGCCATTCTAATCTCGCTCAGACTGACGTCCGGGATATCTTCGGAAAAGTGTCGGATAAGACTCGCTCTTGGATCGTTACTCACACTTGAGTGTGGCTCCAATGATGACGTGTACAGCCGCCCATAGAACCTCTCAATCTCACTCAAAATCTCAGGTGTCCCGGAAACGATGCTGCCACACTCGGTCTTCAGCTTTGACAGTTGGCTCTTTCTGGCAGACAGATCTCTGGCAAAGACTTTGGAGCCTTGGTTCCGCTTGATCGCTTCTTCAAGCTGTACTGAAGTTGCGTTAGTCCCGCCGCATGCATTTGGAGATCTGTCTGTTCAATTGCCTGTATGCTGTCAAATCTGTTGAAGACTGCAGCTTCATTTCCCGTCTATCACTGCATCCGATGGAACCACTAGGAAAAGCACTTTGTCCACTGGTCCTTAGGGGTCTCTTTGACGGCATTTTGAAACGCAGCCACTGCTTCCTCGGCGTTCATAAAACGTTTTCCTCGAAGTTTTTCTTTTTTTTTCGGATATAAATAAAAATCACAACATGTCTAACGTCGCCAAGTAGTTGCTTGGCGGTGTGCTACGAAGCGTTGTCGTGGTGAAGGAGGATCCTACTGCGAGGTCGTTTCTCCCGAACTTTTACCAAGACAAGTGGCAAACAATTGTTAGTGTACCACTCTGCAGTAACTGTTTTTCGATCCTCTAAAACAATTCTTGCGTAATTACCTGTCCTTCCGAAGAACTAGGCCACCATCTTTTTTCCCACGCTTCGACCTCTCGTCACTTTAGTTGGCAACTCCTAGGAAGGAAACACTCAGACAGCAGACTGTCTCTTAGTTTCAGGATCATAACAATAAATCCAACTTTCGTCACCCGTAAGTATGTCGAACACAGCTTTTGAGTCACCTCCGTTAAATCTTTGAATCATTTCACGACACCAATCAACAGGACGGAGTTTTAGGTCCTGTGTCAAGTTATGAGGTATCCACCGAGCAGAAAGCTTCCTGACCGCTAAATGTTCATGGACGATTTTGTGCACTTGACTCATACCGATGCCTAAGCTTGTCCAAATCTGCTGATAAGTCACTCTTTTGTCAGTCTCTATCATACGCCGCACAACACTAATGTTATCTTCAGTCGTCACCGTAGAAGGCCGTCCCTCACGCAGATCATCGGTGAGATTAGTGCGACCACGTTTAAACTCATTAAACCAGTTGTAAACAGTGGCACGAGATGGGGCTTCATCGTGAAAGGCCAATCGAAGTCTATCATAACTTTCTTGTTGACTTAAATGACATCGAAAGTAATAAAAAATCATTGTACGAAAATTTTCTCGCGTTAAATTCATGCTGACGTGATACAGACAATTTTCAATTTGCCGCCAAATCGTAAATAAATGACAAATTAACAAAATACATACACAATAATATTGGCAAAGAGTTCCATTTTAAAAATTTGAACTTATTTTTTTATTATATCGTTTACAAGTGGCCAGTTCTAAAAACTTTCAGTGTCGCCCTCGTAATAAAAATAAAATATATTATTGCATTAGTGAATTGAAATTACAATTTTACTCTTCGAGCTTTTTGTTCAGCAAATAAATCTATGGCTTTGTCATAATTTAACTCGCGTGCAATTCGATTTTCTATCGCTAAGATTGCAAGACTCGATAAACGTTCCTGGCTCATAGAAGATCGCAAATAATTTTTAATTAGTTTTAGTTTGCTAAAACTTCGCTCACAGCTTACGGATGTAGTAGGAAGAGTAAATTCGCAGGGCAATACAAATATTAGGAAAAGCATCCTGCAAATCATGCGCATAGATCTGTTGCAAGAGATAGAAACCGTTAGCCTTTTCTATGTCTCCAAATAAAAGCGGAGCTTGCTCTTTAAAAACGTAGAGTTCCTGGCAGAATTAAATCTCGCTCGTATTTTCGAGGCAGATCTGCTCCATACTTTTGCAGTTCTTCAATTGACATTTTCAAAATATTAGTACCATTAAGAAAAGCAAAATTCAAATTCAGCATGGTAGCACAATCAAACCTCTTTTTAATATCTGATATGATTCGATCAAATACCATCATTATTTCTTTAGAAAATAGTTGAACAGGTTGGAGTGTTAAATCGTCTTCACACATCTCATCGAAATGTTTTTACGTTTCGGAATTCGTTTTTTTTGCAAAATGGGGTCAACACCACTTTTTTCAGCAACTTCTCCAGCCTCTTTTATCCAATATTCCATTGGATTTTGTCTCATTTTTTGCAAAGTTTTGAGCAGACCATCCATTAGTGCGACGGAACGGGCAAGGATAATATCTTCTTTCTGAATTTCTATATTCATTTAGCGATTGATTTCGCGGAGAATATTCGCCCAAATAGTTAAATTAAGAATAAATTTAAAATTATTTATAGCAATTAAGAGATGACCTGCCTCGTACTTAGCTTCTGGAACATGAGAAGTTTGCTTAACTTCTTCTAAGGCTTCCGCTATTTCTGGCAAATTACTTAATAGGGCATTCACAGCAACATGTTTCGCCGACCATCTCGTCTGACTGCTTCCTTTTAAATTTGTTTTAACGTATTCTTTCATAATGTCCCACCTAGTAGTGGAGCCAACAAAAAAGCAATATACTTTTTGGATTAGTCCAAATAGATTAATAGCTTCCTGGCATGATGAGGCAGAATAAACACCTAGAAGATTTAAGGAGCGAGCCAAGCACGGTACGAACTCGGCCAGTTCATTCCTTTCTGCAATCCTGGCTTGTTCCTTTATGGATGCAAGCCAGAATTTAAAAAAATGTAAATTATAGTTCTATTCGTCAAAGAGTTCCAGTAGCAGTCACCAAAGTACACCTTCAAGTCAGGAGGTAAGGCCTATTCATAACTAACAAAACGAGCCCACATTCGGCACACCTATTACTACTCGTCGAGGAGTTCCAGTCGCAGTCATCGAAGTACACCTTCAGGTCACTCTGTCAAGTCCGGAGGTAAAGTCTCATCATAACTAACAAAACGAGGCCAAACCCGGCACACCTGTTACTACTCTTCGGGAAGTTCCAGTAGCATTCACCGAAGTACACTTTCAGGTCATTCTATCAAGTCCGGAGGTAAGGTCACATCATAACTAATAAAACGAGGCCAAACTCGGCACACCTAGTTCTACTCTTCGAGGAGTTCCAGTAGCATTCACCGATGTACACCTTCAGATTACTCCATAAAGTTCAAGACGTATCATCATCATCATTATTACAGCCCTTCACAAGTCCACTGCTGAATATAGGCCTCCCCCAAGGAATACCACAAAACTACGGTCACGAGCCATCTGCATCCATTGACTTCCTGCATGTCTTACCAGGTCGTCACTCCATCTAGTGGGGGGGAACGCTCTACACTTCGCCTGCCGGTACGTATAAGTATATTTATATATAAATCCTACGTACTTTAAGCGAAACAAAATATTGTAATAAAAATCTGTGATTATAAAAATAATAACCATGGTCAAAATAGTTCAATGTATCTTAGTACTTGTGGCTCTAGGAGATTGTTTTTTATACTCACATGTTGCTGGGTTATTCTTTTTTGAGGGGTGTAGAATTAAAATACCAGTAATAATTTTCAAATGTCTATATATCATATTTTTGTGGGCCGGGTTTTTTGTCAACTATAGACGTCGTTGGCGCTCAGGGCCCGCGGGTGCTGGTCACGTATAGACGACTTTTGGCGCTCAAAAGGTTAACAATCATTTTCGATAGTCCTTTTAAGTAAAATATACATCACTAGCTAAGGCACACAATGACAAATCAAAATTGGTCACGCGTTTTCGGGCTGTCAGGTGGTCTATACGCTAGTATATTCTAAGTCTATGGTTGCGACTTACTTCTGTTTTTAGGCATGGACAATATATTTGTTTTTAAATTTTGACATATTGTGAGAAACCTGCGTCTTTTGGCTGTTTAGGACATCAAAATTGTATGTGGGAAACATTCTCCTTCAGGCCAAAAGGGTTAATGGAACCACCCCATAACATTTTTTATTAATATACTAAATCTACGTTGTAAACCATCAAAATCGGTTTACAACATAGATTTAGTATATTATACTTATGTATACTATATCTATGGTTCACAATGACGACTAATAATCTTATGTTAAAATCAATGACTCAATGTGCTGTATTCTTTTTTACACATTTTTAATTCTGTTACTTTTAGGATTCGTAGTTTGTTTTATGCATTTCTAATCTAATTAATATAAAATATAACTAATATTTCAGAAAGAAATTCTTTTTAACAAATTAACTTACCCGTTATGAATCTGTCAAATATTTCATCTCATTCCAATGCCGCCCCGGTGACAGACATTACCCGTTCTCCTCTTTTTATGAAGTTGAATAAAAATCAATGCAAATGACATCACAACTTTATCGTAGATTTCATTCCATAATTACAGCCCAGCAAAAGCCCATCGCTGAACACAGGCCTGCACATAGATTGCCTCATAGGGGGGATATTAGCCATAGTTGCAACGTTTGGCATGTAGATAGGCAAACGCAGTTTATTTTTAGTTGTTAATAGGAAGTGACTGCTGCATCTCCCAATTTGCTTCTCTTTGACGCCTCTTACGATATTCACGGGATTTGGGGTAGCTAGATTACTATGTTAACCCTTAAATGGACGATTTTTTTTTACGTTTTAAAAAAATATATTTGTATAATAGACATGTATTACTGTCTAGGAAAAATGAGTAAAAAAATCTAGACATGAATTTACTATTTTTTTTTTGCAATAATGTGAGTGTTGTTTATAAACTACATTGCGCATTCAATGACATTTTGCAAGTATGGGTAAAATAAGAGTGGATATTGTTTTTGAAATGTGTTTATTTATTCTAAATTATGATATTTATAAAAACAATTGCTTTTTTTCGTATCACATAAAGATACACGACATTTTTGGCACATTTTGAACGTAAATCCTGAACATTTCGGAATTTGCACCTCTGCTGCTTATCCAGCCAAACTGCCCAATGACATGTCTGATCCAATCTGACGTCTTTCAAAGGAATTGCTTGAGCTGGTCCTCGGAACTTCTTCATTACAAGTTCTCTTTGTATTGTGCTCCCACTAGGTCGACCACGTTTAGCGCCATTTGCAGGTAGACCCAATTTGCAGAGGGTTTCGGCAAGTTCTAGTCTAAATGTACCCAAATTGAGAAGTTGATCATTTCCTTTTATTATTTACCTTCTTGAACATAACCCATGAATTTATAACTGCGAGGTCCAGGAAATGATAAAATAAGCGCATGGTCCACTTGCGGCTCTTCATTGTGATGTGATAACGACCTATAAATGAATCTAATAAGTCCACGCCCCCCATGTGAGCATTGTACTCCTTGATGACTTTGGGGCATGGAATAGCAACTCTCTCTTTCTTCGATTTATCAAAGCGCGTGACTGTGGTTGCTGGTTCTGCTCCTACGTAAGTGGAAAGAAGGTTAACGGGCTTGTTATCTTTCCACACAACAGCACTTACGTCAATATCATCCACAGTCGCCACGTTTTCCTCATAGAATCCTCTGGGTACGTTCTTTTTCATTATAGTGTTTTTGTCAGGCAATTTGCAGTTTCTCAATCGGTTTACTCTTACTGTTCCCAGTGAGAAAATTCCTTCCTTAGCTAAATAGGTGACGAGAGGCACAGAAGTATAGAAGTTGTCGAAGTATATAATGTGATTCACATTGCGTGGTACCATTCTAGCTAACCTGACGACTGTATTTCCAGACTCTCCCAAATCTGGCTCACCAGGTAAGATGTTATTTTTGGAGCCCCCTCCACTGTAAACCTCAAATCTATGAGCATATCCTTGTAGACTGCAGATGAGATATAATTTGAACCCCCACTTGTGGGGTTTATTGGGCATGTATTGTTTTATGTAATGGCTCATTTTGGTTGCACACATCTGCTCGTCTATGGAAAGCCTTTGGTCTAAGGGAACCTTTCCAAACTGGCAGTTGAGCATTTCCTCAAGAGGTCTTATTTTGAATAGCCTGTCATAGTCTGGATGATCTTTGGGTAAGCATAGCGTATTGTCGGCAAAATGGAGAGTGGATCTTATTTTTTCAAATTTTTTTAACGGCATCGTATTTTTTATGTGATCATAACCAAATTTATCACTCCAGTAAGCCCTGGTGTTTGGAAATTTTATGACTGAGGTGTAAATCAGAATGCCTAGGAATTTATTTAGGATATTTTCATTTATAATTTCAGGATTGGATATTTGTTTCTGGGCCGCGTATAAGTTACTTTGTTCTACAATTTGCTTTTTTAGATCTGATGTAAAATAAAATGAAAAAAAATCATACGGCGTGTTACAAGACATCAATGCTTCCGTTATCTGAGTTTCTCCCCTAAAAATAAGGCTGTCTTCAGCAGTAACAAGATTCCGTTTTCGCCAAACCAGAGGTCGCTTAGAAATCCCTTGTGATCTACTCTGGGGTACTGCTTCTCCGGCTTCCAAAATAGGAGGGTCTGGCATATTTTGATCGTTGTCAATTACGAGAGGAGGATCAGCATCCACTTCATCAGACTGGGCATTCTCACCTTCATCACTATTTTCAAGGTCCTGAAGAACATCTCGAGCTGTTTGATAATAGTGACCTTCATCCTCTACTTCGGAGTCCGAGCCGTCTAAGCCATCTTCTGAATCTTCAAGAGTTTCTAAATACTTTGTAATTTCGCTTTCTAGTAATCGCGGCATGCTGAAAAGCAAAATAAAAACCCTTCACCAAACATGCATTTATTTAGCAGGCAATGCGCATTGTATTTTTCCTACAACATACCAGATTTCGCGTAATTCGACAGTAGCATCAAGTAATTTTCAATGTTTTACAACATGAACATGTAATTGAAGATATAATCAAGCAAATAAAAATATGTTATATACTTACATTATATTTTATCAAAGTCCGAACACAGCTTCAAAACTTAGTTTCGTCACTAGAAAAGTTTTCTTCAAAGTGACATTTGACATTCATTTATTTTTAATGCATAAAAATATTGGATAGTGCCAACATTAAAAAAAGTACAAAATTCGTTCAGAAATAAGAACTAGTTGTCAAAATTAACAAAAAAATTAAATAAAGATAATTTTATCTGTGATGTTTAGTATGTTGTTTAAAAACAACATTGTCCATTTAAGGGTTAAGAATAGAAATAAAGTGACGTGAATTTCGTATAATTTTTATTTAAAAGTAATTCTTATACTATTTGGTCCCCTTTTATTTTGGGTTTAAAACAGGTGGTAAAGTATAAACACATTTAAAACAAACAGATTCGCCTATGGCACAAGTAACTTTAAACAAGTTTTCAGCTTGCATTTCTTGCACCGGACGTTTCGACTGCCGAGTGTCTGGACACATGAATGTCGTCACGTCTCGTCCATGGGCTCGTGCGGTGTATCCAGCGGTGCGTCCAGCGGTGCGTCGAGCGGCGCGTCGAGCGGCGCGTGCGGCGAGGGCGGCGGCGGCGCGGCGAGCGGTTGCAGCGCGGCGCGCAGCTCGACGAAGCGCCGCTTGAACTGCAGCCCGCAGCCGCGCGAGCGCCGGAACTCGAGCACGACGCGCGGCCCGGCGCCCCCGTGCCCCCCACGCTCGCGCCCCCCGTGCCCCCCACGCTCGCGCCCCCCGCGCTCAGCGCACCCCCCGACCCCGCGGGCGAGGCGCGCACCGCCCACACGCGCATGCGCAGCTCGTCGCCGCACTCCACCGCTAGCTGCGCGCACACACATTCACATGTCATATAGACCACTGCACCTAATATTACTTATTTATTTACTAGATAAGATCTATTAATGTGGCGTTATTTAGATTTAAGTTAATCAAAGACCATTCATTTTATTACTTTTTGTTTATTAAAAAAAACTCAAGATTTTCGTATAGCCTAGATCTCTTATGGCATTGCTCTATGTGTTGCATAAAGTTTCTAAAATTTTAAAAATGGTTGTTTATGTCTTAATAGTATTCAAATAACACCCCGGGCCTAACTGAAACCACTTATTCCAATATTACAGCCAGATTCATTTTATACAGATTCAACACTTTATGCACTAAAAGTACAAACGGCAGACTTAATGCCAGCTGGAAAATTAATGGGAGAAGTGTGTATTGCAGTGGCCCAGAGTAAAAAGCGTAACACACACACACACACACACATATGTGTAGATTAAATCATAATAAATAATATACTGCTTCACAACAAAATGTGGACTAAGCAAACTGTAATAAAACAAAATTATTATAAGAATTCTGCTATTTTTACACATGAAATAAAATCATGACAGTTTCCAAGTATTAATAAAATATTATTCTGTAATATTTAATAAACAAAGAATAAGTTGTCGACTGCTGAACATAGATCTCCTCTATAGATTGCTTCATAAGGAAGATTTTACTATAGCTGTCAAATATTGAGAAATATTGAGTGGTTATCAGGAAAACGCTGCTTCAAATTTCCTACCAGACTGAATGGGCGGAGGACTGACCATGTGCGGGTGCAGGTACCGCCAGAGGTACCGTCGCTGCGCCAGCGCGTCGGTGAGCGCGGCGAGCGCCTGAGCCTCGTCGCAGCGCACCCACACCCACACGCGCGTCAGATATACAGATATAGAGAGTGAGGACTGACCATGCGGGTGCAGGTACCGCCAGAGGTACCGTCTGCGCCAGCGCGTCGGTGAGCGCGGCGAGCGCCTGAGCCTCGTCGCAGCGCACCCACACCCACACGCGCGTCAGATATACAGATAGAGAGTGAGGACTGACCATGCGGGTGCAGGTACCGCCAGAGGTACCGTCGCTGCGCCAGCGCGTCGGTGAGCGCGGCGAGCGCCTGAGCCTCGTCGCAGCGCACCCACACCCACACGCGCGTCAGATATACAGATATGAGGTGAGGACTGACCATGCGGGTGCAGGTACCGCCAGAGGTACCGTCGCTGCGCCAGCGCGTCGGTGAGCGCGGCGAGCGCCTGAGCCTCGTCGCAGCGCACCCACACCCACACGCGCGTCAGATATACAGATATAGAGAGTGAGGACTGACCATGCGGGTGCAGGTACCGCCAGAGGTACCGTCGCTGCGCCAGCGCGTCGGTGAGCGCGGCGAGCGCCTGAGCCTCGTCGCAGCGCACCCACACCCACACGCGCGTCAGATATACAGATATAGAGAGTGAGGACTGACCATGCGTGGGTGCAGGTACCGCCAGAGGTACCGTCGCTGCGCCAGCGCGTCGGTGAGCGCGGCGAGCGCCTGAGCCTCGTCGCAGCGCACCCACACCCACACGCGCGTCAGATATACAGATATAGAGAGTGAGGACTGACCATGTGCGGGTGCAGGTACCGCCAGAGGTACCGTCGCTGCGCCAGCGCGTCGGTGAGCGCGGCGAGCGCCTGAGCCTCGTCGCAGCGCACCCACACCCACACGCGCGTCAGATATGATATAGAGAGTGAGGACTGACCATGTGCGGGTGCAGGTACCGCCAGAGGTACCGTCGCTGCGCCAGCGCGTCGGTGAGCGCGGCGAGCGCCTGAGCCTCGTCAGCGCACCCACACCCACACGCGCAGATATACAGATATAGAGAGAGTGAGGACTGACCATGTGCGGGTGCAGGTACCGCCAGAGGTACCGTCGCTGCGCCAGCGCGTCGGTGAGCGCGGCGAGCGCCTGAGCCTCGTCGCAGCGCACCCACACCCACACGCGCGTCAGATATACAGATATAGAGAGTGAGGACTGACCATGTGCGGTGCAGGTACCGCCAGGTACCGTCGCTGCGCCAGCGCGTCGGTGAGCGCGGCGAGCGCCTGAGCCTCGTCGCAGCGCACCCACCCACACGCGCGTCAGATATACAGATATAGAGAGTGAGGACTGACCATGTGCGGGTGCAGGTACCAGAGGTACCGTCGCTGCGCCAGCGCGTCGGTGAGCGCGGCGAGCGCCTGAGCCTCGTCGCAGCGCACCCACACCCACACGCGCGTCAGATATACAGATATAGAGAGTGAGGACTGACCATGTGCGGGTGCAGGTACCGCCAGAGGTACCGTCGCTGCGCCAGCGCGTCGGTGAGCGCGGCGAGCGCCTGAGCCTCGTCGCAGCGCACCCACACCCACACGCGCGTCAGATATACAGATATAGAGAGTGAGGACTGACCATGTGCGGGTGCAGGTACCGCCAGAGGTACCGTCGCTGCGCCAGCGCGTCGGTGAGCGCGGCGAGCGCCTGAGCCTCGTCGCAGCGCACCCACACCCACACGCGCGTCAGATATACAGATATAGAGAGTGAGGACTGACCATGCGGGTGCAGGTACCGCCAGAGGTACCGTCGCTGCGCCAGCGCCGGTGAGCGCGGCGAGCGCCTGAGCCTCGTCGCAGCGCGCACCCACACCACACGCGCGTCAGATATACAGATATAGAGAGTGAGGACTGACCATGTGGTGCAGGTACCGCCAGAGGTACCGTCGCTGCGCCAGCGCGTCGGTGAGCGCGGCGAGCGCCTGAGCCTCGTCAGCGCACCCACACCCACACGCGCGTCAGATATACAGATATAGAGAGGACTGACCATGTGCGGGTGCAGGTACCGCCAGAGGTACCGTCGCTGCGCCAGCGCGTCGGTGAGCGCGCGAGCGCCTGAGCTCGTCGCAGCGCACCCACACCCACACGCGCGTCAGATATACAGATATAGAGTGAGGACTGACCATGCGGGTGCAGGTACCGCCAGAGGTACCGTCGCTGCGCCAGCGCGTCGGTGAGCGCGGCGAGCGCCTGAGCCTCGTCGCAGCGCACCCACACCCACACGCGCGTCAGATATACAGATATAGAGAGTGAGGACTGACCATGTGCGGGTGCAGGTACCGCCAGAGGTACCGTCGCTGCGCCAGCGCGTCGGTGAGCGCGGCGAGCGCCTGAGCCTCGTCGCAGCGCACCCACACCCACACGCGCGTCAGATATACAGATAGAGAGTGAGGACTGACCATGTGCGGGTGCAGGTACCGCCAGAGGTACCGTCGCTGCGCCAGCGTCGGTGAGCGGCGAGCGCCTGAGCCTCGTCGCAGCGCACCCACACCCACACGCGCGTCAGATATACAGATATAGAGAGTGAGACTGACCATGTGCGGGTGCAGGTACCGCCAGAGGTACCGTCGCTGCGCAGCGCGTCGGTGAGCGCGGCGAGCGCCTGAGCCCGTCGTGCAGCGCACCCACACCCACACGCGCGTCAGATATACAGATAGAGAGTGAGGACTGACCATGTGCGGGTGCAGGTACCGCCAGAGGTACCGTCGCTGCGCCAGCGCGTCGGTGAGCGGCGAGCGCCTGAGCCTCGTCGCAGCGCACCCACACCCACACGCGTCAGATATACAGATATAGAGAGTGAGGACTGACCATGTGCGGGTGCAGGTACCGCCAGAGGTACCGTCGCTGCGCCAGCGCGTCGGTGAGCGGCGAGCGCCTGAGCTCGTCGCAGCGCACCCACACCCACACGCGCGTCAGATATGATATAGAGAGTGAGGACTGACCATGTGCGTGCAGGTACCGCCAGAGGTACCGTCGCTGCGCCAGCGTCGGTGAGCGCGGCGAGCGCCTGAGCCTCGTCGCAGCGCACCCACACCCACGCGCGTCAGATATACAGATATAGAGAGTGAGGACTGACCATGTGCGGGTGCAGGTACCGCCAGAGGTACCGTCGCTGCGCCAGCGCGTCGGTGAGCGCGGCGAGCGCCTGAGCCTCGTCGCAGCGCACCCACACCCACACGCGCGTCAGATATACAGATATAGAGAGTGAGGACTGACCATGTGCGGGTGCAGGTACCGCCAGAGGTACCGTCGCTGCGCCAGCGCGTCGGTGAGCGCGGCGAGCGCCTGAGCCTCGTCGCAGCGCACCCACACGCGCGTCAGCCGCCGCACCAGCCGCTGCATCACGCCCTGATGTGAACACTACGGACACGCAACACAAAAAACATATATTTTTTTCGCTTTATTTGGATCACCAAGAGGTGACACATAACACTGAGGCAAAAATATAACTCAACACTACGAGGGCTACATGCTACGTGTTCATCCTCTTACAGGTAACCACAACTTACGTAGATAGCAAAGTAAATTAAATAAAAATAAAGAAAATTGTTAATAATATGTTAATAAATATACAGTTACATGAAAGCCAGATTTGTTACAGCTAGAGTTTGTGGATTTAATGCTTATCGTCTATATTTCAGAGAACTAGTATTTTTATGGCATATCTGTGAAATGTTTACGGATTAAATACGATTATGGCAGCTACTATATTATGCTGTTACGCATTAATGTCCATTTCTATGGATTTTGGCATATGATTGTAATCAATATATATCGAGTCGATGTTTTGAAATCGTATCGATAGTTGAACATAGTTACGCAAAAATAATCCAATCCAATGTTTAGTTGAATAATAATGTTTTTGGCTTGTACTAATAAGTGATGCAAAAATTATAGCGAAAGCAGGGTTTGCATGACCGAAAAATTATGGGTTATAACAGTTAACGGTATGACGTAATACTTTTTTTATTGCGATAGCTTAAAATTACGATACACAAATTTTTCGGTACCGAAAAATAAGGATACTGTTATATTTTTCGCTACTTTAACCATCAACATAAAGTTTCTTTCGGTTACCGCCAGCCGACCGTGACACCCCGCAGACCCCGCACCGCACGCACTAGCAGCATTGATTGCGCTTCAAAATTAACTTAACTTTAAGGTGACCCAGTGTAGCGAAAAATATATCATGTTGCTAAAACTAAAATTACTCAGGGCAAACGGAGCAATAAGAACAAGGCGACTCCTGTCACGCTATCCGTGATTTTTTACAACATCACGGAACTACATTCAAACCTTAACGCTGTCCACTACCATCTGGAGACGTCGAAGCCGGCCTTGCTCTTTTTAAACGAGACTCAGGTGTCCTCTTCGGCTGATACTTCATATCTCTCCTACCCGGGGTACAAATTAGAACACTCCTTTGTGCCCCGGGCTGGAGTGCACGTAAACAGCGACGAACATCCCCGCGTCTACGGGTGCCTCTATAGGTACCATAGCGGTAATGCCGAAACAGGCCGACTCATCGACCAGATTCTACAGATTCCTTGCTACAGCAGATCCCATCCGCAGAGATCTTTAAATCGTGATCCTTGGCGATATTAACGTCCACCACGCCGAATGGCTCGGTTCACGTTCAACCGATCATGCGGGGAGTTCTGTTTAGGACTTTGCTTTGGCATGTGGTCTGACATAGCTGGTTACTTCGCCTACGCGGATTCCAGATGTGGAGGATCACGCACCTTCCCTGTTGGACCTTCTGCTGAACTCTCATCCGGATGGATATCAGATTTCCGTCGACGCCCCTCTAGGCTCCATTGTCTTGTCCGGAGTGTGGTGCCACTCACACTAACGTCGCGGTTGCATTCTGCAGGCTGCCTATTTTAAGTCGGCCGATTGGGATAGGATGCGGTCTTTTTTTTCATCCTACCCTTGGGGGCGGTTTGCTTCTCGCCGGACGATCCCAGCGTTATTGCTGATTCTGTCGCTGATGTGGTACTTCAGAGTATGGAACTTTTTATTCCATCCTCGGTGGTGCCCATCGGAGGCATATCCCAGACATGGTTTGGTCGCTCCTGTAAAATAGCATCACGCTATAAGCAATAGTGCTACCGGGCCTGGGCTGACGCATCAACGTCTCGGGATGTAAACACCAGCGCTCTTAAAAATAAGTATGATTCCGCCTCCAGGTCATTCAAAAGAGTCATTGCAAAGGCAAAGTCAGAGCACATAGGCAGAATTGGCGAGAAGGTAGTTCGCCTTCCTTCGGGAACCCGTGCATTCTGGTCTCTTGCAAAGGCTGTCCAAGGGAACTTCTGTCAGCCATCTCTTCCATCTCTACTCAGAGAGGACGACTCACCGGCCCATGCGGCAAAGAAGAAAGCCCATCTGTTAGGCTCCCTTTTTGCGTCCAACTCGACTCTCGATGACGGCGGAAACACACCGCCGACCATCCCGCGGTGTGAGTGCTCCATGCTGGATGTACGGTTTACACAGCACTCGGTTCGCAAAGCACTCCTCTCCCTGGGCGTCAACAAGTCGAGTGGGCCTGATGGCCCTCCCATTGTGCTGAAACACGTGCTCCGGAGTTGGCACCGGTTTTAACGCATCTTTTCCGGTACTGCTACTCCCAAGACGTAGTCTCGAATTCATGGAAGACAGCTTTGATCCACACGATCCCTAAAAAAGGCGACCGCTCATACCTGTCCAACTACAGGCCTATCGCCATCACCTCCTTGTTCTCCAAAATAATGGAGTCCACTATAAACTGCCAGCTTACCTTGAGGATCACCAGCTGATTAGTGATCGCCAATACGGTTTTCGTCGGGGTCAATCAGCTGATGATCTTCCGGTCTACCTGACTCATACATGGGCGGAGGCAGTAGAGTCCAAAAGGGGAGGCATTGGCCGTTAGTTTGGATATAGCGAAGGCCTTCGATCGGTTCTGACACAAAGCGCTTCTTTCGAAGCTCCCTTCCTATGGGCTTCCCGAGAAATTGTGCAATTGGATCACCAGTTTCCTTGCTGGTCGTAGTAGACGGTGCATGCTCTGATTACAAGCCTATTAACGCTGGTGTTCCACAAGGCTGCGTGTTATCACCAAAGCTGTTTCTTCTGCATATGAATGATATGTTGCAAACTGGTAACATTCATTGCTATGCAAACGACAGCACTGGTGATGCCTTATACACCGGCCGTGCCAATATTTCTCGGGAAAACGTCGTCGAGTACCGGGACAAACTTGTGTCTGAAGTCGAGTCTTTGCTGAACTAAGTCTTGGATTGAGGGCGACTAAATCTAGTCCAGTTCAATCCCCAGAAGACAAAAGCTAGCGCGTTTACCGCTAATAAGAATCTCTTTGTCGTATCTCCTGTTTTAAGGCACTCCCCTTGCTGCCTCAGCTAGCATCGGAATCCTAGGCGTCGACATATCGAATATTGTGCAGTTTCGTGGTCATTTGGAAGGGAAGGCCAAATTGGCCTCTAAAAAGCTTGCCATGATCAGCAGAGCCGGTATTTCATGCCGGCACATCGCTTGCAACTTTACAAGTACTCACACACATTCGGCCTCACACGGAATACTTTTCTCATCTCTGGGCCAGGGCACCACAGTGCCAGCTCCTTCCACTTGACCGCATTCAGCGCAGAGCGGTTCGAATCGTCGACGACCGAGTTCTTTCTGATCGGCTCGATTCACTAGCGCTGCGCAGGAATGTTACATCACTTTGCATTTTCTATCGCATCTACCACGGGTAGTGCTCTGAGGAATTGTTCGGATTAATTCCAGCTGCCAAATTTCACGAACGCACATCGCCTCATAATTTACGATACCATCCTCACCATCTGTATGCTTGGCGGTCCACCACTGAGCGTTTTCTTTCGCGCACAACTTCTCTGTGTAATTGTTTACCATCGGCGATTTTTCCGGACCGATACGACTTAGGGACCTTCAAGAAAAGAGCTTACTCTTTTTTAAAAGGCCGGCAACGCACCTGCAATTCACCTGGTGTTGCGGTTGTTCATGGGCGGCGGTAGTCACTTACCATCCATCAGGTAAGCCATATACTCGTTTGCACCCGTTCTTCTATAAAAAACGGGACTAACCAGGTAGAAGTTCTTGCCTCTTTGTCAAAAGAAAAGAAAGCGAACGCAGTGTTCTTTCGTTTTCTTCCCATTATAATTTTATTACAATTATTAGGTATGAAATTAATCGTTTAGCGTCAGCGAGGCGAAGCGAAGTGAAGCGATGTCGATTTTGATATCCGTGTGGTCGTGTGGATGACTGGTACCTGAAGGACGCTCGCGGCCGACCTCAGCGGGGTTTCCCCGCTCCGAGTCGCTGAGAATATCACAGCGACTTAGCGACGCTGCAAGTACACATCCGCGCTGCGCGATATTTTTCATTACCGAAATAATTTCGGTTATGTAAAGGTTATACAAAGTTGTAACAAAACCCCTTAAAAATAGCGCTACTTGTGGCGGCACTGTCGTCGCGCCACAAGCGAAAATACATCGAAGCCTAAATCGCGCTATCAAAGTTCCGAAGCAAAAACAGTATATATAGAATAGCTCCGAACTACCACTCGGGAGCGTTGGCCGCTCCCCGGGCAGAACATCTTGCCCGGCGGGAGATCTCCCCTTTTCCTTACACCGCCACAGTGGTGGCTAACCGACGTGATATGAACACGCAACCAACAACCTTCGGAAAACTACAACTTAAAGCCTTCGTCATTATCCTCAAGAACCCCTACCATTCACTCCCAAGAATCGTCTTCTGCAGTCTTCAGCTCCTGCAAGCCAGTCCAACTTGTCTTCGTCTCGACTCACCGCAGATTTATAAGGCAGACTTTTAGCACTTGCTCCGGCACATCGTTCTCACCGGCATCACTTGCCAGTGTGGCGGCGCTGTCGTCGCGCCACAAGCGAAATACATCGAAGCCTAAATCGCGTTATCAAAGTTCCGAAGCAAAAACAGTATATATAGAATAGCTCCGAACTACCACTTGGAGCGTTGGCTGCTCCCCGGGCAGAACACCTTGCCCGGCGGGAGATCTCCCCTTTTCCTTTCACGGCCACATACTGTTATTTTATACCGGTATTTTAACCACTTTCGGTATACCTTTAAAAAATTGCGATATCAATATTTTGTACCGGTAGCGCAACCTCGTACCTTAACCGCAATCAAACCCTGAGCGAAAGTGACATTATTTATGTTTTATGAAGAAGAATTTAAATAGACAAGAACAATGCCAATCCATACTTCAAATATGCTATTTGAGATTATGATATTTGAAAAGTATGGATTGGCATGGTTTCGCTTTAGCATTCGCGGGTAGGATCCTTTTCACGTCTAATTATCGAGTGAAAAATATCGATGTATTGTAATTTTTGTCAAGCGATTATTTATAGACATTCCCATGCCAAAACATTCAAAATTAGATTCAAAATACATTAAGATTTTTTTTTAATTTTATGCCTCGAAGTTCAAATTATTAATACAAAACTGTCTTTGTTGTGGTCGTTCCGCAGCGGGAACTACGCCAATCAGTGGACGGCTTTATACAAATTCGATACTCTAAAATAAATATCGAATATCGACAAATCAGCAAATTACGATAATGATGACGATATATATCGATAATTTTATGAGCAAATGTCGATATTTAGATACAGTAGAATCTTGATAACTCGATTTTCAAGAGAAAAGTTAAAATTTTCTAGTTTTTTACTTAACAAGAATTTCGAGATTTTTTCCCAAACATAAGGTACACAAATGTGTTACTTAGAAAGTATGTTGAATGTCATTCATTGCATTACATTCCTTTTGGATTTTATTGCTATGAGTTTGGTTATTTCAAGTAAGACGTCATTAAATTTTACTAACTTCGACTTACGGAGTCTGCTTTTTGAAATTCGAAATATAGAGTATAAATATTATGTACTATCGATAGTATCTATGGTCGAGTTATCGAGATTCCAGTGTACATCCATATTTTTGGCCTAGCTGGTCATGCTGCACCTGCGACAGCTGGTCCTGCTGCGAGCCCAGCAGCAGCTCGTCGGGCTGCGCGGGCTGCGAGAAGCTGAGCAGCGCGCGCAGGTCGGCCTCGCCGGGCGCCCCCCCACCGCCCTCCCCACTCCCCCACTCGCCGCACTCGCGCCCCACCGGCTGCGAGCACCACTCCCTCTTCGCGCTCCCTGCACACCATACAACAAAACTTTCTAAAACACATTGAACACCATACTGTTTTAAAAAAAAAATTACAGTTACAGCCTATACACATTTTACACATAATTTTAATATAAAATATAAAACAAACAACCCGATGATCCTTTTAGGGACATAAAGATGTACACACAGACATGACAGTGAATTTTTTAATGGTCGTTAAAGGGATTTTAGTGTTTACAATAGGCAACTTACTAAATTTAATCTTGTGAAAAAATATGACACGCGCATCGGTAAAGCGGAGTTTTTGACAATACTCTTACTTCCCGCCAATGCAAAGTTAATAATACAATTTGCATATAAATATTATTATTAAAAAATATATATTATTAATAACAAAGTTTAATTTGATTTTTTATAGTCGAGTTTTCTAAAGTAAAGTTATTTCTGTATGTTTGAATACCGATTCTCTTAACGCACTTAACGGGAACCACAGGGTTTTTGTTACATTTTGAAATAGCTAATCTTAAAATAATTAAGAAAAAATTAATTCTGAAAAATATTTTCACATAAAATATATTTGAATTAATATTTATTGTTTTCAAACTGGATGTAATATGTTTTAATACATTTAAAATATATTAAAGTTATACAATATAATAAGTACAAACAACCTTTGATTAACATTTTTAAAGTTCCATTGTAAGAAAAGAAAAATAGTTCTGCCCTATCTGTTTCACAGCACTATATTATACAGGGTTATTTTGCAATATACGGCCAAATTTGCAAAGGTTCAGAATAAGTAATACAGCCTAATGGTGAAAACAAATTAATAAAAAAAAATCTCAAACATTGTCTAATAAAAAATTTCAAACATTCTGTCCTTTTTATCTTTTAAATTCAGAATGCGAGGTAATGTATTAATTTTACAGTCTCATTCATTAATATCTAACGCCTACTATTTTACTACGCACGCACACATTCGTAAGTCGTAAGAGTCGATCGGTCGGAAAAAACGTTGTGAATTGAATCGCACATAGAGGAGCGCACGTACGCGTATATGTTGCCTATAATCACATCCAATTTAGGATAATTTAAAAAAATAGTAGCTTTATTTCATAGCTGTATATCATTATTTAAATATTTGAACTTAAGTATAAAATTTGGTAAAAATGTGAAAATGTGGTAAAACTCTTTGAAAAATAACCCTGTATATATTATATAGGTGTACATTTTTTTGTATATAATTTTAATTTCCAATTATTACACCTAAGCCACAATGTAGAAATAATGCAATATTAAACGTCAAATTACGGTAAAAACATTTATTTTCTCAAGGTTACAAATAATAATTTACAGAGAAAATACAATATTGTGATAATTAAACTAATTAGCGTAGTTGTGTGTGATATAACAGAGGGTAGAAGTTTAAAAGTACACAATTAGGGTCTATTATTCTAAGATTTGGTAAATGTACAGTGTGCAAGCGAGTAATACAATAGAATAATCAAAATTAATATTTTTTAATATTTACATTTTGATCTTGCGATATACTGTCAGAGAATCCATTACCTGATAACATCCCAAGGGTAGTGTTGTAAAAGAACTGGCCCGGCAGGGGGAAACTAAAATGCATATTCATGCCAACTGGCAAAGTCCCCCCTTCTAAGACAATCTATGGGGAGGCCTATGTTCAGTTGTGGAATTTATAGGCTGTAATGGATGTTACAGTACAGTATAGAATAGAAAATATAGCTGTAAGACAGTGGTATAAGAAATGCAATATAATGAATGACAAATGAAGTATAAAAGGCACCAATTTATGTTGATAGCGTCGACGCAGTGCTTTGGTAATCTAGCTTTATGAGCATTTCCACACGTCATGGAGCTAAATCGCCAAAGGACCGAGTCGTACACTCGTCGTCGCTCAGTCTTGTCGTGTTGTCGTCGTGTCGTATCCGGTGTGGGCGCGTGGCCGCGGCCGTGCTGAGGCACGAGGCAGCTCTGAGACCGGCGCCACTCAGAGTCACCTAGTACCTGACACGGTCGCCGCTCTTCGTTCGCTTTACACAATATTTCTTTTCATTTCCTTGTGAGGTTATTCACTTGGCAGTAGATGTTAGGCATGAGGAATGCATTTATCTGACTTAAGAGAATATCAAAGAAAAAATTATCAATTTTCCTAGAATATAATTAATTATACAGTGATAATTTGGTTAGATAACTTAAATCAGTAAGTCGACTGGGGAAGGACTACACTTTCACAGAATACTAGCATAAAATAGCAGCAGATTTCTGCTGCTGTGTTTTGTATGGTGAGTGGAGAACCAGGGACCTTGTTTATTGAAAATGAGGCATTTCATCTTAGTATTTAGGGATATAACGTATCTGCATTTTGAGTGTTAATCGAGGATAGATGTGAATGTGTATGGGCTACAATAAACACTAACCATCAGGTAGATTGTGCGCTTGTTTGTCACCCTTAGTCTATAAAGAAATATGAGTGTAGTTCACATGTTTTAGAAGTAAAACATTCAAATACAATGTAAATGTTGTTTATTTTAACAAATAAAATATATTATATTAACCATCGTTAAAGCACCGCAGAAAGAGGAGACCGAGATAATAGGAAACACTATACTGTCTCATGCTCTCACAATCTAAATCTCATGTAGATATGAATAATATTTATGTTTGTTTTATTTTCGTTTTGTTGAGTTTCAAATGCCAAGGATTGTAAAGAAGTTTTATTCTGACCTGGAGGCGAGGCGGCTGGCGGCGGTGGGGGCGGGGGCGGCGCGCAGGTCCAGGCGGCGTGCAGCAGCTGCGCCAGGCCGGCGCGCGCGCTGCCGGCGGCAGGCCCAGGCGGCCCCGCGGCCGGCGCCAGCGCGCTCGCCAGCAGCGCGCGCGCGCCCCCGGCACCTTGCCCCACGCGCCGCCCAGCGCCTGCACACCCGCGCCATCCTCGCCACCCGCACTGCAATACTTGCAATACTTGCACCACGCCGCGTAGCGAGGATCACTATCGCTGGCGCGCTCCCACGGCAGTTCTGCAACCACACACCGAGTGAACACCTCTCTTCGTTAAATGCCTAAATAATACATCAACTGGGTAATTTCACGACAAAATACTTCATACGCATATTAATAATAAATGAAACTTATTTTACAAATTTTATTGCGTTTTATTTTACCTTTTTTAATTCCCGGCGTTTCGGTCAAATAACTCCATCACCACAATGACCATGAGTGTGGTAAAATGCCCAAAACGTCGAGAATTATAAAACACGTTTGCAGTTCACACGCGGTAAAAATGAAACCTACAAAATAGGAGACCAAGATACTGTATTCTATGTCATTCTCTCGCAAGCTAAATCCTATGGATGGTAATAAACAAGTTTTCATTTCAGAAATAAAATTAAAAACGATAAAATCCGTAAAACTTGTTTTATACTATGTGTAATATTCGCGAAAATATAAAAAACCACTATGTGAACTAAATCAGATCTTATAAAACTGTATAATTATATGAAAAATACCACAGTATTTATAAAATTCAATGACAGTAACAACCTAAATAATAATAATCAACTGTTAATAAAACATTTAAAAACAATTATTGCTCACCGAGTTACATTTTAACCTCTAAAAAAAAAACATTTGTCATGATCAACCAATGATCTCATTAGTGATGCCTCATCAAACCTATATATATTATATATATACCTATATATAATATATTTTCTTAAAATAAACTTTTTCATTTTATTGCTTGCACTTGCGCGAAGGTTAGGTTAGGAAGGACTTACAGTAGGTGACGCGCGTATCTTACCGACAAATTTATTTCTAAGTTATATATCATTCAACTTCAATGAATGTATTATCATTCCTAATTAAACAATATAACTGTCCCAAATTTAAAACGATATTTTTCTTCAATTATTTCTTTATTCCACGACTATTTCTTCTGTGGCAGCAACGCGCCGCGCCGGGTAACAGCTAGTATTAAATTTAAAAAAAATATATTTCTAACATTCTTCTTAAGGAAAGTTAAAAAATTCTCGCTCATGCTTGTACATAACAAGGTTAAAATAAAGGATTACAACAGACATGCAAGAAATTAATGATAAAATCACGCAGAAAGCTTACCGAGCAACAGCAAACAAAAAAGTGTCCGAAGCGAACGCCGCGGCCCGTAACTTCGGTACCGTAACTTTAGGGCAAGCGCACGCCTACAGCTAGGATACCAAAGACACGGGCCACGGCGGCGGCGACTCCAGCGGCGTCGGTACTTGCCATTAAATGTACTGCAGCGCTAATAACGCTGTGTGCAATGCAGCCAACAAAAACATTCACAATTTTCATATACATACCAACATAAACAAGATTTCATTCATTTTTAAGGCATTATTGATGTGTTAGTACTTAAAAGGAATATAGTTACGCAAAAAGAAGTTCACAAAAAGCTTTCTTTTTAAATAATGAAATTAAGACTGGATTTGTATTCCATGACAATATCTTACTTCGATGTATTTAGTAATTTTGCTTTTTAAGTTTTTATAAACTAATAACTTTGCTGAAATTACTATTTGAGCAAAAGACTAATTGAGTTTTACTAATTGGGTACTCAGTACTCACTTACACAATTATAAATACTATTTAATCTTTATTTTTGATTTTGTACAAGAAAATAGAATTGAAATAGTACTGAATAATTTAATAATTA
Source organism: Parnassius orleans (assembly GCA_029286625.1). Taxonomy (NCBI): domain Eukaryota; kingdom Metazoa; phylum Arthropoda; class Insecta; order Lepidoptera; family Papilionidae; genus Parnassius; species Parnassius orleans. The sequence goes on from JAGSMP010000178.1 coordinate 1,107,824, forward strand.
AAATCAATTGCAATTATGATCGACAGTTAATTAATCTAAAAAATAATTCTTTTACTTTATTTTAATTGACTTTCCGTATTTAATCCGACCTTTGAATTTTAAAGAGGTCCGTCAAAACTATTAAAAATTATTTGCAAGTTTTATTGTGATTGCCGCCTCTAATTCTTATGTCGCTGGCATACAAATCTTAGTAGGTAAATTTCGGTGCAACATGGCAGCGTTGCCAACACCAATTTGTCAAATTCCCCGAAAATTCATGTCAAATTCCCTAATTTAAGGACAAAACTTCAACAGATTCCCCACAAATTCCCCTCAATTTTATTTTAAGAAATGAAACAATTTTCAACTAATTTTATAAGATTTACTTTTTAACTAACATTTTTTTTCTTTAAAATTAAAAAATAAAGAAATGTAAAGCATTAAATGATACACAAAAGTTGCCGAAATAAATCTGAAAATTAAATGTGGTGCAATGAACATAATTAAAAAAGGGAGTCATTCGATATTCATAAGTAACCTAATAAAATGTTAAGATAAGTATTTAGATTTCTTGAAAAAAGGTTCTCACTTGGCCCTGGCTATCGATTTTCAAAATCCCTGCATTTTCCCCGCATAATATCAATCCACATAAAATCCCCAACCAACTTTAAATTCCCCGCAATTTGGGGAATTCCCCACATGTTGGCAACGCTGACATGTGTAAATTCCACAGCGCGAGGCGACACGAGTCGGCCGGGCGGTGGCAGCGCTTGTGTGAAAGGGAAGGGTAGAGTGAGTAGTAATACCTAATGCATTGTTTCGTACCGAGCTAGATAAGAGTTCGGCGTCCGGGAGAATAATGACCCTATTGTCAGCTGATTTTATTTCAACTTTCACTGCTGGTTTTATGTTTAAGTATTTTCATGATTTTTTTAATGAAATTATCGTTTCATTTAGCTGTACTAACATGATGGAGCGTGAATAAAGCTAATAAAACGTTGTGAAAAGATGATTTTCTTTTCCTCGGGATCGATTTTCTTTCTGACCCATCATCAAAGGTATCGTTAGTACTATCATCTGTATCTACGTTTTCGGGAGCGTTTCATAAACACCCGGTATAAATTGCAGCACAATGTAATATGTAAAACATTAAAAAGTGCTAAATACACTATTTGTTAACCATATGTGAAAAGATTTAATAAAAACAATTTTACGGATTTTATCCCTTGTTTATTATTAATTTTAAATTTCCCTCCTTTTTTGGGCACTTTACCATAGTTAAAGTAAGGGAAAAATAAAGTTAAAATTAAATGCGATAAAATCCATAACATTAGTTTTATTCAATGTATAGTATCCGCATAAATATAAGAAATCATTAATAAAACTGATCAAAATTCCTGTTACTAAACTACTGATTGTATTCAATTGCTTTTGTATATGATAAAAAATCCTATACATAGTTTGTCATATCAGTTATTGTATAGAACCCGACACTACCCTGGACAACTCATATTTGCCCCAAGTATGGATAGCGTTAATTTTATTATGATTTCTTATCTTTACGCAAACACTACACATTTTATATTTTAGCTAAAATTATAATTTTAATCTGAAGGTAGCCGTGGTTAACTATGTATGACATTGGGACGTCGAACACTTCAGTCCCGCTGTGACCATGGGTGCAGTAAAGTGCTCGAAAAGTCGGGAATACAATATACGCGATAAAGTCCATAAAACTAGTTTTATTTAAAAGCATTTTTCAAGCGTACTTTTTGTAAATAATAGACAATTAGAGTGTATAGTGTCGATGTAAAGTGCAGCGTGTGTGAGGCGCAGGAGCTATCAGTACGCGGTACGTACCGCCGGCCAGCATGGCGAACAGCACGACGGCGGCGGACCAGACGTCGGCGGGCGGCGCGCGGTACGGGCGCTGCGCGGCCGCCAGCACCTCGGGCGCGGCGTACGGCGCGTGTGTGAGGCGCAGGAGCTATCAGTACGCGGTACGTACCGCCGGCCAGCATGGCGAACAGCACGACGGCGGCGGACCAGACGTCGGCGGGCGGCGCGCGGTACGGGCTGCGCGGCCGCCAGCACCTCAGGCGCGGCGTACGGCGCGTGTGTGAGGCGCAGGAGCTATCAGTACGCGGTACGTACCGCCGGCCAGCATGGCGAACAGCACGACGGCGGCGGACCAGACGTCGGCGGGCGGCGCGCGGTACGGGCGCTGCGCGGCCGCCAGCACCTCGGGCGCGGCGTACGGCGCGTGTGTGAGCGCAGGAGCTATCAGTACGCGGTACGTACCGCCGGCCAGCATGGCGAACAGCACGACGGCGGCGGACCAGACGTCGGCGGGCGGCGCGCGGTACGGGCGCTGCGCGGCCGCCAGCACCTCGGGCGCGGCGTACGGCGCGTGTGTGAGGCGCAGGAGCTATCAGTACGCGGTACGTACCGCCGGCCAGCATGGCGAACAGCACGACGGCGGCGGACCAGACGTCGGCGGGCGGCGCGCGTACGGGCGCTGCGGCCGCCAGCACCTCGGGCGCGGCGTACGGCGCGTGTGTGGGCGCAGGAGCTATCAGTACGCGGTACGTACCGCCGGCCAGCATGGCGAACAGCACGACGGCGGCGGACCAGACGTCGGCGGGCGGCGCGCGGTACGGCGCTGCGCGGCCGCCAGCACCTCGGGCGCGGCGTACGGCGCGTGTGTGAGGCGCAGGAGCTATCAGTACGCGGTACGTACCGCCGGCCAGCATGGCGAACAGCACGACGGCGGCGGACCAGACGTCGGCGGGCGGCGCGCGGTACGGGCGCTGCGCGGCCGCCAGCACCTCGGGCGCGGCGTACGGCGCGTGTGTGAGCGCAGGAGCTATCAGTACGCGGTACGTACCGCCGGCCAGCATGGCGAACAGCACGACGGCGGCGGACCAGACGTCGGCGGGCGGCGCGCGGTACGGGCGCTGCGGCCGCCAGCACTCGGGCGCGGCGTACGGCGCGTGTGTGAGGCGCAGGAGCTATCAGTACGCGGTACGTACCGCCGGCCAGCATGGCGAACAGCACGACGGCGGCGGACCAGACGTCGGCGGGCGGCGCGCGGTACGGCGCTGCGCGGCCGCCAGCACCTCGGGCGCGGCGTACGGCGCGTGTGTGAGGCGCAGGAGCTATCAGTACGCGGTACGTACCGCCGGCCAGCATGGCGAACAGCACGACGGCGGCGGACCAGACGTCGGCGGGCGGCGCGCGTACGGGCGCTGCGGCCGCCAGCACCTCGGGCGCGGCGTACGGCGCGTGTGAGGCGCAGGAGCTATCAGTACGCGGTACGTACCGCCGGCCAGCATGGCGAACAGCACGACGGCGGCGGACCAGACGTCGGCGGGCGGCGCGCGGTACGGGCGCTGCGCGGCCGCCAGCACCTCGGGCGCGGCGTACGGCGCGTGTGTGAGGCGCAGGAGCTATCAGTACGCGGTACGTACCGCCGGCCAGCATGGCGAACAGCACGACGGCGGCGGACCAGACGTCGGCGGGCGGCGCGCGGTACGGGCGCTGCGCGGCCGCCAGCACCTCGGGCGCGGCGTACGGCAGCGTGCCGCACACGCGCGACAGCAGCCGCTCGCGACCGCCAGCCCTGTGTACTACACTCGTTCAAATATTTTTTTTATTATATTTGGTAAAGCCACACTGTAGCTTTTATGGTTGGAGCAGGAATGAGTCGACCCAATCGGCGAAGGAGCAGAATCATATTGCTGTGTTTTTATGTTGAATGTAGAGAAACCGGAGACACTTATTACTGGTAATGAGACATTTCTATCTTAGTCCTCAAGGGTGACAACGAATATGCATTTTGATTCTTAATCGAGGCAGCATTAAGCTGCTATATAACGGTGGTATTCTGTGAGAGCGTAATCCTACCCTGGTCGAGCAGACACATTTTTGCTGTAGTCATAATATACCAGCATCGTGGGCTCTACCACATAATAAAATCAAAATATCAATTTTAAATCTGAAAACAACGTAGGATGGGAGTCCTATTAGATAGTATATTAGTAAAGAACTCACCTCACCTAAAAAGGGTGGCCATGCCGAAATCGGATATCTTGATGCGGTCTCGCGTGTCGAGCAGCAGGTTCTCGGGCTTGATGTCGCGGTGGGCGACGCCGCGCGAGTGCAGGTAGCGCAGGCCGGCCAGCAGCTGCCGCCAGTAGCGCCGCGCCGCCGCCTCGCCCGTGCCCACGTCCGGCTCTGCGCTGCGGACGGAGCGAGTCAGCGCTCGTGCTCGTGCTCGTGCTGACCACACAGCTAGGTGAGGCACAGGCAGAGACCGATGCGGTCGAAGAGCTCGCCGCCCTGCGCGTACTCCAGGAACAGATAGTGGCGGTCGGCGTGCACGCGCTCGCCCAGGCAGCGCAGCACGTGCGGGTGCCGCAGCGCGCGGTGCAGCGCCGCCTCGCGGGCGCCGCCCTCCGCCGCGGCGCCGCCCGCCCCCGCGCCGCCGCCCGCCCCGCCCCTCCCGCCGCGGCGCAGCGCCTTCAGCGCCACGCAGGCGCCCGAGCGCGCGTGCACCAGCAGCCGCACCCTGCGCACAATACGCACTGCTACTTACCCACGACGTCATGTTATGGACCAACTGATCAACAGGGCATTATTCATAATGTCCACACAGTTTGAAAAATGTACAATAAAGAGTAGGCAATATGATAAAAACTATTAAAATAACGAAATTGTCCTGGCTTTATGAATAAAGTTCGTTACACAATCGGCAGAGCAATAAAAAGATAAAAGTAAGTATGTAAAGAAGAGGTTATACAAGTTAGGTTATGACCAGAAAATGTGTTAAATAATGAATTTTAAATCAGTATTAATTACGTAGCCCGGTTTGACTTGTCGTCATTTATATTGCCCAAGCACTATAGCCTATACCACTGCCAAAAAAGCAGCTCAATAAGAATTATTTTCAAACTCTTTAATTTTTTTTTATTCATTGAAATCGAAATCCACTGCTCAGCCTAAGCCTCATAATAGCCATAGTTGCCATGCTTGTCTTTCTATTTGCTGCTGGCCCTCTTGGTTTACTTCTGTTGCCTCTTACGACATCCAAGGAATATGTGGTAGTGAATAAACTAATTTAGATGACTTTTTATACCTACTGATAATGTATACTTTTTGAGGGTTCCTATGAAAATTGCAACTACATCTGATGATTAGTGTTGCCCAAATGCAAGAACAAGACGAGACTTAGCCAGTCTTGGTCTTGGTCTTGCGCCAATACACCTGGTTTTGGTCTTGGTATTGCGCTCCCAGTCTTGGTCTTGGTCTTGCAGCAAGAGTCTCGCAATTACCTATTAGCCTATTGCTACTTATTAAACGTTACTTTAGATCTTAGAACAACTTAACAGAGTAGGTATATTTTGAGCTTGAATTAACATAGCCATAGTAAAGACCAACCAAATTAATAATCTTAACAGTTAATGAGAAATTCGAAAAATCAACTGACACCGGGTGGGGTTTGAACCCACGACCTAAGCGATCCGTGCCGATGCTCTAAGCAACTGAGTTATCTACCGTGTCCCACGGCCACGGGAGTCAGTCTATTTCTTACTAAACGTTTACATTTAATAAGTTTACATGTGCTAAAACATGGTTAAAACATATAAAATCGTACCGGAACCGGAGACCCTTTTTACTGGAAAAGAGGCATTCTATCTTAGTCCTCACGGCTGACAACGCATCCGCATTTTAATTCGCAAACGAAGATAGATATAGATGTCTATGGGCCACAGCAACCACTTACCATCAGGTGGAGGACTGTGTGCTCTTTTGTCACCTTTATTCAATAAAAAAAAACAGAGCGCTACACAATAGCTTTGACATTACTGTTACTTTATATTAATTATTTTGACCAAGAATTAATACAAAGTAACCATCTGGCTGACTCATCACTTAACCTATTTCTATGTTTTCTAATTACTAATAATGTTTTAGAAAATACTGGTACTGAAGTTGCAGGTATTGAAAGAAAATCACGGGCCATCCTCGATAACGTCGGATATTCAATCTCATGCGTCCTCCACCACTCTAAAATGTCTTCCGAGCTGGCGGCTCTGGGTTTATTTAGGTACTCCTCCAACTCGTTAATAACTAAGCCTTGAAGACAAGATCCAGATCCATTTTTAGACGTTTCAAGTGTGTTAAAAGTGTCTACAATATTTTATCAAATGGGTGACGACATATTCGAGCACTTTGTGTTTTAAAAACACACACTTCCAAAAATCGAGATTTGCAGTGAACTTATTGAACATGTTTATCATAATAGCATATAGTTAATATTATAATAATTACTTACTAGAATACATTATTATATCTACCTATCCTTACCATTATCTAATTACAATATTCCTTGCGAGATCAGCATAATGTATTCGTGTCCATTCTGAGCATCCGGAAACTTATTTTATTCTTTGGAACATGTAGGTACTCTGTGGCGGCAATCAAACAGTGTCAAATGTTGTGCGTGCGGCGCGGCGGCGACGATTGTATGCGATATCAATAGTAGCCGCCGACGCGTGTATCTTGACCATGTACTTCCAAATGGCTGCAAAATTTCTTTGACAGGTCAGTATCCGACCTTTGATGATGCCGACAACAAGACGCCGCGCACTATCAAAGTGCCGATGGTCAAAACTAGAGATGCATTCTTTTTTCTTTTAATGGATATTTTCATTCGCTATGTATGTTTATGATATTGTTCGTAATGCGCATAAGTCCAAGTTTCCAAATCTAAAAATCTAAGCGTATACCCGAACTCCTATACTCCCTGAAACGACACTCAGTCCTAACGCAAGAATCTCGCAGGCTTAGCCTTGTTCTTGCGCAAATCTTGAACGGTCAGTCTTGGTCTTGGTCTTGCTAAAATTAGGCGGTCTTGGTCTTGCAAAAATGCAAGAACAAGACCAAGACTGCAAGACCAAGACCGATTTTGGGCAACACTACTGATGATAATAAAAAAACAGTTCATACTTCTGTATAAATATAACCCATTATTGTATGTACCTATATTTTGTCTTTTCATTTTGTGTGACCTTCATAAACAGCTTGACGGAGTTTTTAGTGAAAGCTCTTTTCACTTCTAACTATTCTTTATTACTTTCTATTTGTCTTAATCTGCGGATGACTCAGCGCGAGGCTACGTTTAATGGTGATTACCAGTATAATGTCCGCAAAAAATAGGACTTCTTAAAGCGCATTTTACTTGTTACGTAATTTACATTAATTGTTTAAATAAAACATGGAGAACCTTAAAACTTAAAGTGATTTCTGATTGAGTGCCGACGTGTTCTAACGCAGCAGACAGCTCGCAATATCAATGCTGCGTTTGAAGAGATAGACTAAAAGTTTTCACTTTAACAATTATGAACACAAAAGTATCATGAAGAAACGATACTGTTTCAAGTTTTAGTGTGGGGTGGAATATTATTTGTATGTATTGAAAAGAGCAATGGTCCTAATATTGATCCTTGGAAATCGCCCATAATTAACGATGTTCCAGAAGATTCAGTTCCGCTAGTAACAACCTTTTGCAACCGATCAGATAAGTATGATTTTACCAATTTTTTGAGATACCATAATCCCTGAACTTGTTTAACAGTGTATCATGATCTACGTAAACGAACGCGTTAGGTCACAAAAAAACACCTATAGAATCCTGTTTACTCTCCCATACTTCAAATAGGTGTTTGAGAAGTGCAATGCTTGTCAGTGGTACTTACATTTAAAGAAATCGTGCTGACTGCTATGTTTAAATTTATATGTTTCTCAAAAACTTTGCTAAATACTGGTAGTATAGATATAGGTCTAAAATTAGTAGGATCACTTTTACTACCAGATTTAAAAAGGGAGAATTATTTTAGTGTTTTTTTTAAATAGAATACAGGTGACCAAGCGAGCACGCAGCCCACCTGATGGTAAGTGGATGCTGTGGCCCATAGACATCTACATCTATCCTCGATAAGAATCAAAATGCAGATGCGTTGTCACCCGTGAGGACTAAAATGGAATGCCCCGTTTCCAGTGAAAAGGGTCTCTGGTTCTCTACACTCACCATATTACGAAACACAGTAATGATTTTCTGTGAGAGCGTAGTCCTACCCCGTTTAGGGCCGACCCATTCGTGCTAAGATGAAATGCCTAGTATCCAGTAAAAGGAGTCTCCGGTTCAAACACGGTACCATTGAGCGCAGCTTTTTATTCTTAGTTGTTATTAGGAAGACGTTGTTGCCATTCTCCTTGTTTCCCTCTGTCGCCCCTTAACGACACCCCGGGATGTCATAGGGTAGTGGATATTCTTTCACCGCCACTACATGGTCACAGTTTACTACTTAAAGGAGTTATAATTTTTTGGGCAGAATATTTTTGGCACCAACTTTTTTTAAATTTTTGGAACAATTTCTAATATATTCTAAAAATATGATAGGTCGGGTAAAAAGAATCCAATTATTTTATTATTTTGAGTCGTTACCAGCTAGATGCTGCTTATCACTAATATGCAGCAGATATAAGTTGCGGAGAGAACGGAATGGACTCTTGGATGAATTTCGGCGTGCGTCATGGGGTCGGAAAATACTTTCAGTATTTTTAAACATCGGCTTCCTGCATAATTGGGATGGTCCCCGTGTCTAGGCACCAAAATCTTCGTATCACTTATGCTTGTCAATAAATATGATGATATAATTAATCGTATCCTTACGGATGGTACTAAAATAAACGACAACTTTTCGTCTTCAAGTATTATAAAGACGGGAGGGGAAAGTGACACTCGTCTTTATGCTCCTATATTCTATGACAACGATGTTCTTAGTTAAAGTTGTCAATTTTTCTACCGACTTCAAAAAGGAGACGGTACTCAATGCGACTGTATGTTTTTCTTTTATGTGTGGTTACCTCATAACTTTTTTCTGGGTGAACCGATTTCGATGATTCTTTTTTTATTTGAAAGCTGGTGCGTCTGATGTGGTCCCATATAAATCAAGGTCTGACCAATAATTTTTGAGTTATTCTTAATAATTTATATTTAAGTCGGTTGTACAAAATTTTTAATTTTAATTGTAATATATCAACGAGTGAAAAGTCGGTAACCCTAACTAACGCTAAATTTGCACAGCATAGTAAAGTACTGTATAAAATATATAGTAGATAGTAAAAAAACGCAATATAACAATACCTAACCTATGTTTAAAATTAGTGCTTGCTTTAAGTCTTTTAACTCAGGTTCCAGCCGTAGTCAGCCTTTATTATAGTATAATAAGGGTTGGTAACACTAGTCCTAGCTGAGGTCCTATTAACTTTGCAGGAAAATCATTGTGCCGTAAGTGGACATGCACATACTACATAGACACTCATCTCCACCCACCCGTGCCCGATGTAACAATGCTTTAGGCTAAAATCTACATTCGAAAACCATTAATTTGAGTTTTTAACACTTGTTGACTCTAGCTAGGATTCGAACACCGGACGACGGCGTAGCAGCCAGGTTTTCTAATTACTCGGAGCAGTAAGAGTTCATTTCCTTTTCACACTATAGACGTTAAAGGCGGCATGTGTGCAACAGTGAGTTGTAAGCTGTTTTTTATTCTTCATAGTCTAGCACAAAATTATTGGTTCCGGGGTACGGTCGAATTCGAACTCATTAACCAGGCAGCCACGTATTCGCCGTGTGGGCGTCATGACACTAATATTTTAATATTGATGACCACGTGACTTAGCGATCAGCGTACCTATCTAAACAAATCAAGGATCCTGTTTTCAGATTCGGTCTTAACCATTATTTTTTGCAAAAAAAAAACGTGTGCAGTTGACACGCGGTACAAGCGAAACCTTCACAAAACTAAACTTCGAGAAAAGGAGACGGATTCAGAGTACAGGCTAAACTCGTTTGCGAATTAAAATGTGAGGACTAAGATGGAATGCCTCTTTTCCAGTAAAAAGGGTCTCAGGTTCTCTATACTCACCATACGAAACACAGCAGTGTTAAGCTGCTATTTTACGCTGGTATTCTGTGAGAGCGTGGTCCTTCCCCAGTCGAGCCGACCCATTCCTGCTACAACTATACAATTCTAAACTAAACCATATAACCTAACAATATTTAATCACAATATCATAATAAACAATAAATGCGTCCAATCACACTTAATGGACACGTTTCGCCACATCTACTTAGTTTATGAAATGCATTAAAAGATAGATATGTGCATTATGGATAAAACGTAAAAACATTGTAAAGAGAATCGCAAATATGCTAATTGCCAAAACATGTAAAGGGGGTTAAATTGCAATTTAACAACTTCCCTGTCCGCGAAAAAGACACAATAGTTAAATGTTCCTATATGACTCACGGAACAGTGAAGGCAATAGTTAATTTGTAAGAAACGATTGTTTATATGGTATTTGTTGGACATAGAACTTGGTCAGATGAGGCCTACGTTAGAAGATTGGAAAAACGACAAGGAGGATTGTGGCGATAAAATTGCAACGAGTGGCGGGAGATCGTGAGAAGCGTGGGGCGGGAGGGGGGAGGATTGCGCTGTTATGCAAAAGTGTGCGCCGAAAATACTGAGCGGCAGAAAAACAAGCGCGCGTCGGCGTCGGCGGCGGAGCGCCAGTGACCGCGCGGGGTGGATAAACTTTCAAGGATGCGCGCCGACCGCGGCTCACTGCCGACTGCCAAGTTCCGCCAGTTTTTTTTATAGTATAGTTCTCACAGTCCACCTGATGGTAAGTGGATGCGGGGTCCATAGACATCTACATTTATCCTCGATTAAGATTCAAAATGCAGATGCGTCGTCACCCCTGAGGACTAAGATGAAACGCCTCGTTTCCAGTAAAAAAGGTCTCCGGTTCTCTACACTCATCTATATGAAACACAGCAGTATTAAGCAGGCTAGGTCGAGGCAACCCATTTGTTTGTACATCTATAATATAGCTGCAGCGTGCCTCTTACCACATGAAGAAACTACTACTCCACTGTGACCACGGCTTGGCATCAACACAAATATCACCAACCATTGCAGCTACTTTACATGATAAAAACTTTGCCAAAAGATTTTTTGAAAAGAATATATGAATATGTATTGTGACATATTAGTAGTATTTGATGCAGTATGTGTAGTAATTCAATGGATTCCTGATGATATTAAGTAGTGTTTATAATTATTATTGTTTATTGTTGATTTTATTTCCAAGTTTTTTTATCCTTTAGCACCTACCATTATATTTCACTATGCCGGGGGTTGACTGGGAGAGAAGTAATAGCAATAAAGCGTAAATAAATACGTCATTTTTTCATACAGTAAACACTTTAGATAAGTCACATCATTGTTACTATAATCTGTATAAAATCTTGTCGCCTAATTAAGATAACTAAAGAAAACTTAATAATAAAAAGCATACATATAACTGTAAAATATTAAACACAAGATTATTTCAATTTAAATTGTATAAATCGTTAAATGATAATTAGTTCTACAACATTAAGGATTTTGATAGCCATAAACCTCAATATAAAAAATTGCATGCTATGTATGACCGTAGCAAAACATGCTGGTTTTTAATGTTATGTAAAATCTTTTTCATACCATGTTCTAAAATATTTTATTATTATTATTAATAGGTACCTATTATTTGAAAATAGACCTACAACCAAGAAGAATGTGTAAGACTAAAGTCAACTTTTTAGAAAAATGACATATAAACATTATTATATTATTTATAAATGATAATTTATGTAAAAGTTAATAGGCTACAATGCATTAATTCGATGTAAATATTCGAATGTAACATAATTGTGATTGGGTCGGTACATTAGTATGGACAGCACATGGATCATAATTCACTACTGGTTCTACATTAAAATTATTTAATATTTTCTTCCGTTTGAAATGACCAGATTAATTAAAGTTTTTGAAGAACTGTATTCAAGCAAAATAATGTAACAGAGGCACTAACGTGGCCTTTAAGTTTTACATAGAAACCTATATATTATTGTCTATGAAATAAATGAAGCAAATATTTTGTACAATGGGAATGGTTCATGTCTAGGAGTATATGTGGACATTTACAGGCCAATGAAGAAGTGGAAGAATGTTATTGTGTCTGCAGAGGAAGGCAATTATCATATGATTGTTACTATAGGAGCCTGTTCATTGAGTAATGTTTATGAGCTGATATTAAAATATACATGCAAACCAATAGTATATTAAAATTGTATCTTAATAACTTAAGGAAGACCAAGGCAATGTATGTATTACAATGTAATAAACAAATAATAAAAAATCCTGAGATAACACAAACTTTTGATAGCAAATCTTGAGTAGTTGTTTATTTACAATAAAACATTTATTTGTATTTGTTATATTTAAAGCACATGATCATAAAAAATTATTGAATATAAAATGTGAAATGTGGTCTGGTCTGCTACCATGAAATAAGGTTAGAGACAACATTGTTGGCTTTATAAATATAAAAATATATATCAATGAAGTTGGACAATATCACTAGATTAAAAAACACAAGTAGCACTTACTCTCCATAAGCCCCTTCGCCTAAAACTTGGGCGACTAGCCATCCTTCGACGAATTCACCGCCGGCCGCCATGGTGCCCCTGCAATAATCCGCACTGTCAGCTCATCATGCTACACGACCACGCCGCCTTCAGCGGCTTTGTTCAGACAATTTTAGTAGGTGATTACAAGGAAATGTTAAATAAATCAAGATAATAATGGCGCATCCCCTTACTCGTCACGTTTTTGTTGCTTTACATTGCCAAAATTACGTATATTAGCACTAAAATGATTCTAAATGGCGGAAGGCACGTGGAGTTCGGCGAACAAAGCCAATGCCGAACACCGCCGTCGCCCTGTAGACTACCTCGCCCGATAACGGTGATTGCTCATCCGAAATTATAGAATACTCAATCCATATTAAAAGCGGATAATTAAAACATTATTTTAAAATAAAAAAAGATATACAGCTGAGCACTAACCTTTCTAACGACATCTGCACCATTTAGCCATTTTCCTTTTCCCTTCCTTCTTCAATTCGTTCACCAATCGGCGACCAACTCGACCGCGCCATCGTTCGAGCTCAATCGGCATTTTTTTTTCGAATAAAAAGATCAATGGCTGCTAACGTTCAGAAACAAATAAATACTGTAATGTAATTTATTTATAATAAGTATTTTTTCAATTAAATAAATAAATATTTATTTTATGTTATTTTTACTAACAGTATAATTATTAAAAGAATTAGAGATTTGCGTTCAAAACTGTTAAAGATTTAATTTTAATTTTTTAATGTTTACGCCAAAGAGTATATAATCACTACATTTTAGTTCAAGTGAACAAAACACATTATATTAAAGTTATTTTAAGAGATTAAATTTTATCTCATAAAAATTACACAAGATAAAATTGATAAAATAGATTTCATTCAAGAGTCTATGATTTTCTGTATATTATAAATAAGCTATGGAACTTGGTGCTAGCTCAGAACCTCAGCTCAGATTGCATCGCGCAGTCGACCAAAAGTATTTCGGTAGCCACTCGATGATCGAACGACAGTTCACTTCACGCTTGCTTATTTTGCTAATAACTCTTCTGCACGTACTATAACGATGCTGTTATCATTGAATGAAGTAGAGTTTAATATATTATTAAAATAAACTCAATAGTAGTATATGCATCTTTATTTATTTAATTAAAACTTTTTGATTTTTTTTGTTAACGTTATTTTACAGGTGAAATTAATTTCCTTTCGTATTAGGTACTTTTTCCAACGATTAATGGATATTTATTGTGTAATTTATAAAACTTTCAGTAAAAAACGAAATGATTTTTATACTAAAGATTTAGTATTCATTGTACATAGCATAGATATAGTATAGTATAGATTGGCGATGGAGTGATTAGGGCGAGACCAAAATCAAAATACACCAGTGTGCGTGTAAAGTGCATGTGTGAGTGACAAATAGTTCTGCACCATGCATTGCCTGCCTCAAATAATCATATACCAATTGCAGTATATTCGTCTCTTCTGACTTGACGCAGATGATGTAAGTGAATATTTTTACCCAACCACGGGCAAGCCAAAAGGATGGTTACAATTTTAGAAGGCTATGTATGTATGTTCATCTGTTCCCTCAGATCTTCTAAGCTACTCATCTTATATTGACAAATTTTTTGAAAGAAAAATATCTTTGAAAGCATTGTGCCGTTTCGCGGGTTTTAAGTTGAATTAAGTCACATAAAAACTAACATGGTGGCTTATTGCGGTCATATAATGAAACATTGAAACACATACAATATCAAAAAACTATATATAGAAAAACTAAAACTTAAAACTTAAATTATAATACAGTCCTACTCCCGTGGTATTGTGCTAAGAACGCTGGCTGCGTTTCCTTGCTGAATGGCTATACTAATTAAATAATTATTGAAATAGGAATAACGTAGGTTTTCACGGCACGGTTCTTTGAACGATGTTATCCGAAAGGCTCTTGTCTCTATAAATGTTCCCTCGGTTTTAGAGCCTTGTGGAATAATTAGAGACGATGGCAGGAGACCAGACGGTATGACATTGATCCCTTGGGAGAGAGGTAAAGCCCTAGTGTGGGATGCTACTTGCGTAGACACTTTGGCGGCCTCTCACTTTGGTCCCTCGTTTAGAGCCGGGCGGCATCAGAGGCAGCTGAACTGAGTAAGTGGCGCAAATATGAGTCTCTGAGAGATGACTTCATATTTGTGCCATTTGCTGTAGAGACTGTCGGATCTTGGGGTCAACGTGCGTTGAAGTTTCTAAAGGAACTTTACCCGCGACTGGTCGTTGTTGCTGGTGATAAGAGGGCTGGTTCTTTTCTTGCTCAAAGGCTAAGTATAGCCATTCAGCGAGGAAACGCAGCCAGCATTCTTGGCACGATTCCACGGGGAGTAGGACTGTATGATAATTAAGTTAGTAGTTTTAGTTTTTTTTATTATAGTTTTTTAATATTGTTTGTAATAAAATAACTTTCAATATTATGTCATTTTATTAATAAGTGTTTATGGATTATGTGTTGTAGTTTTTCCCTTAATGCACCTCTATATGTTACTGTTACAGCCTATTAAAGTTCACTGCTGAACATAGGCCTCCCCCATATATTGCTTCATAGGGGGGATAATTGCCATAGTTGCCATGCTTGTCAAGCGGGTCGGCAACCGCAGTTTATTTTTATTTTTAGTCGTTATTAGGAATCCACTGCTGCCCATCTTCTGATTTGTTTCCCTCTGTAGCCTCTTACGACACCCACCGGATGATATGGGATAATGAATATTCTTACACCGCCACTACATGGTGGGCATCTCTATGAGAAAAACATTTTTCTTCAAAGTACTTGCTGCACATAGTCGAATGTTTTCTTTTGGGAACCCATTCTTCTCTACCTATTTACTATTTTCAACCATTTTTGTCCAACATCAATGTTTTGTGAAAATCTGCCACAGCATCCACTTACCATCAGGACTGTGTGCTCGTTTACCACCCTACTTCTATTAAAAAATATTTTTTGTACGATTAGACGAATATTTAGCTACGGAATGTTAAATAAAAAAAATATTACTTCTTAACACACTACTTTGTTTAAATTTTTTCTACACAGCATTTAGACAGCTAAACATTTCTATTATGTCTAAAGGTTAAATGTATAATAATGTAGGATTTTTTCTGAGGTAAGTTAAGTTATATTATATAGTCATAACTAATAGCGTCTATTAAACATTAATTTTAAATGTAAAACCTTAGATTTTGCAAATACAAGCGGGATTTGTTTTGTTTACGAATGACGCCAGGCCGATACAGGCCAATAGCGTGTACGTGAATGCACTAGCCAGCTATCTTTCTCGCTCTAACGTACGCGTAAACTATACTCTTTCTCTTTTACATGGCCAATCCATTCCAACGTCTTTATTGGCGAATCGATTAAACTACGATTACTATGAATCTTCTCCTCTATTAAAATATTCTTGTTGGAGTTTCGGCGGGAACTTGACTCGCGGTGGTTTGCTGCTGATTTTGTGTATTAAATGTCTGCGCATGTGAACTTTTAGTGGAAACGGTGAAACAAGTGCTGCAATGGTGATGTGAATCTAAAGATAAGGTGTCTCTCTGTTTAGGCGGCGCCTTGAGATACTTTCGCAAACGGTCTGCTTGCTCAAGTTGCTGTCAAAATCTCCCAAAAACTGCATGATGTGATGCATCAATTTATTGTGAAGCAATATACATACTATAAAGGATTATTATCACTTGATACTAAGCTATATGAAGACGTGGCTTAAAGAACAAGAATCCAAGCCAAAGATCTTATTAAAAAATATTCTTGTTTTTTTATATAATTATTACGTCAGTGTCACAGACTTACAGGAGTTTTGGCGGGAACTTGATCGGCGGCGGATTGCTGCCCCTGTATTATTGTTTAAATAATGGTTTGAAGTGGATTTTGATATGTAAAAGTGGTGCGATTTTGTGTATTAAGTGTCTGCGCATGTGAACTATTAATGATGTGATTCTCAAGATAAGGTGTCTGTCTGCTCCTTGAGATACCATCGCCAACTGTCAGCTGTCTGCTGACTCAAGTTGCCGTCAAAATCTCCCAAGGGCTGCACAATGTGACGCATCAACATATTGTGAAGCAGTGTACTATGAAGGATAATTAGACATTTTAACCTTAGGCTCAGAAGGGCTAGAACACAGAGCCGTAAAGTCAGTTAAAAAAAATGACAATGACAGTTACACAGTTACTATCATAGATTACTGTCAAAGAGTATAGTTATAGAAGACTTGGCTTTAGTCTTTACGGTTTCTGAAAATATGAAGAATTAAAGAAAATAAGACTTGGCTTCGGCCTGTATGGATTTTGAAGAGACGGAAAGAAGAAAAATAAGGCTTGGTTCTGGCCTTTACACCTTAAAATTCTATATATTCAAAATAAAAAAGACAAGGCTGTATGGCTTAGTTCCTTTGCCTGCTCTCTCGAGCGAATAATAAAAACGACAACAACACAGACTCACAGATCACAGTGTCACTGTCATTAAGTTTGACAGTTCAGGGGCAGACGCGTAATTATTTTTGTTTTTCATTTTAGAAATAGAAAATAGTTCGCGATTTTCATTAGTTTCCTTGCGGCAATGGTAAAGACTCCTTTTTATATTATAATTATTGAAATTATTACTATGTTGCTCAAGATTTAACTTGCATATCTTTGTTTTTCTAGGCGGGCTACTCAGAAGATCAGCTAGCTGGTGAGTCATACACAAGATAATTTTCTTGTTATCAATTCTAATACAAAATTGCGACTCATATTTTAATTAGGTATGTAAAATTTAATCATATGAAACACAACTGTTATAAAAACAAATTATGAAGAAACGAGCCGTACGGCCGAGGGCGCCGCGTCGCCGTTTAACTGTGACTCATGTCAATCAACTTTACTACCGAAAGCGTCGACTTTTGCAAGCGCCCTAGTTTCCTTATATGGTTTGTATTTTAAAGTAATTCTGATCGGGTCTGGTCGACCTCGCGTCTTACGCAGTACTCCACTGTACGTCGTTCTTCCATCATGTTCATGTACGAACCTCCAACTAAACTCAAGCTTACTTCAGTGGAAGGTACATTTCTCTTTATAAATTGTTAGTTTTAATAGATTTACTTTGTATAACCCGGTGTTTATTGCAGAGTTCCAGGAAGCATTCCAGCTGTTTGATTCTCGTGGCGATGGCAAAATTCATGTTGCTCAAATTGGCGATGCTTTAAGAGCTCTAGGACAAAACCCAACTGAGTCAGATGTTAAAAAGTGCACCTTGCATCTAAAACCTGATGAAAGAATTTCCTTTGAGGTGTTCTTGCCTATTTACCAGGTACTTTTTAATCTCTTTTAGTATATCATTGAAGGCACTACAATAATACCCCTACATTATTATTTATCAAAACCTTATATTTCATATACATAAGTTATAATTTGCTAACATGTCAGTAATTCGAAAGGTAATTAATGCTTAAAATGTTAAAACTGGTTTTTGGATATGTTAACAATGTTCACAATTAGAGAAACTGAGATAAGACTGAATTATTTTTAAGGTAGTTAACAGAGGTATTAGCCTAATTTTTTGATAAAAATTAGGATTTAATCATTTAGTTAAATGTCGATTATTCCTTATTTTATAGGCAATCTCCAAAGCTCGTAGTGGTGATACAGCTAATGATTTCATAGAAGGTCTACGTCACTTTGATAAAGATGGCAATGGCTTTATATCATCAGCTGAGTTGCGCCATCTGCTCTCCACCCTTGGGGAAAAACTTAGTGATGATGAGGTAAGGAAAAAGTTGTAACTTACATATGTAAGGTCACGATTCTACCTGCAAGAGAATTTCTGTAGCTTGAAGGTGTAAACTATGTAGTAAGCGTGCAACTTGCGACAGTTTGTCAAGCTTTTCCTGCGAGAAGTTGCGAGTGCTGATTGCAAGTCTAAACATGTTCACATTGACTCGCAACAGATCTCACTGCTTATCGGTCTAGTTTCATATATTTTGCATAAAGTACATTCAGAGTGATTCATTATAGATGAGCATCTCTGTCTTTATAGAATGCATTAGCCATATCCCATATTATGGGCTGATTATTTTGCAATCCATATCAATATTCATGTTTGCAATGAAAGGAAAGTTTTATATAGGTCAAAAATTAAAAGGTTTATTTATTATTTGATGTTATTACAATTTACAACATACTTCAATCCTTTAATTATGGGATAATATATATGTCGTAGGTTTATGATAAAAGCAGAGTCCTGATTCTATACCTAATTTTATTATATTATAAATAATTTTATTGTTTGTTGTGTCACTCTCTACATAGTATAAGTGACATTTTCTTTCACCACTAGTATGTTATCAGCTATCATTTAAAATTGTTTTTAAAAATTTACTTGTGTCTGGTCCTAGTTATTGAATTTTAGTTGCTTGCATGCTAGGAAATCATTTTGCAAAAGAAGTGTAGTAAATGATATAAGTTACTGTTGACGAAGTAAGCAAAGGAGACGGGGATTTCTGGGCCCAATTTGTAATAAATTCAAATATGGTTTAACAAAAGCGTTATATTTTTCTACTTCAAAATATAAAAAATTTGCCCAATACACAATCTGGAAGACGATAAATCAGATCAGAAAAGGGCATGTAAAACCCGCAATCCTCAAGACCAAGGCAGGAGGGCATCCATAACTTTTTCTGCCACAAGGGCGGCGCCACTTTGAAATGAGGTGTAATATTTGACAATTTCATAGCAAGGAAGTTAATTTGTTAGGGAAATGTAAAGGTTAATGTTTCTATCTGTACTATTACATATATTTTATATAAATTATATTAGAAATTAATAAACCAAACTATGGATATTCCTAAAATTAGAAAAATTAAAGGACTTAAAAATATGCAAAAAATTAAAGAGCAAACCACTGAGGCATTGTTTTGTGTATTAATTTATTACCCTAGAAACTGATAAACTTTTATTTATAACTAACTTCTCAATTAAATGGCATTGTGTAACAAAAAACTTTACCTCAGTGTCAACTAGCGACATCTGGTGAGCAGAAGATTACTAGCCCTCATTGCTATATACCCCTGCAGAAATGAGACCAACACCTGTACCCAACAGTGGGACATATAATATGTACCAAGGCTCTAACTCTATTTTATAATTTACGATTTGGAACGAGGTAATATTTATTATAAACAAATTTTATTGTGCAGGTGGAGCAGTTGCTTCAAGGTCAGGAAGACTCTCAGGGCAACATCAACTACGAGAACTTCGTGCATCTCGTCATGCAGGGCTAGGCCATGGCTTGTACAAATCCCAACATAAATAGTTAATAATTAATAATTGTGAGAACCTTAAATTCCCATTGATATTTCCATTTTCTCTAAAAATTCCAATATGTTATTGTATTTTTAAGATATTTTATACTAACTTAGTGTAGGTATGTGACTGTACAAATGTATTTAACATTAAAACTACCAATATCATGTAAAACTTTAGTATTTTATTGTCACTTACGCCATAATTATATTCGTTATTTTGATAAAATACAAATATTTTTAATTCAATATAAATTACAAGAATGCCTATAAAACGTCATTTATGCTTTTACCACTAATCCGAAACAAAACCTCTGTCCTGGAAAGAACCAGAAATAACACAGCTGTTCTTTTTTTAAATGTAAGTTAATACAAGTGAACAGCAGAGTCGGAAAGGGATGTCCTAAACTAAAGTTTATCGACCAAATTGGCCATATATTGAAAATTTGCCAGATTAAGAGTATCCTTAACCGACGAGCATGTGTGCGTATAGTAGACACATAGATGTAAAGGAGGCGAGAGAGGTGTGTCAGGATCGTGCCAAATGGAAGTCCCATATTCTCTGCTTGCTGTCCTCTGGGTGATAGGCGTGAGTGTTTATGTATTAATTTTCTTTTATTTTTAAAGTTATCTCCACACTAGGATTTTCTCCTGTATCGTGGGGGCAGTTTACATACATCAATTGACACACAAGGACAAACATCTAGATCTGGAACAATTATTTGTAGGCCATACAAATACTAGTTTCGTGCGGGATTCGAACAACTCAATGCTAAGCCCTGCGACACGGAGCCGTAGTATTAACTAATAATAAATACATCCATACATACATAAACACTCACGCCTGTCACCCAGAGGGGTAGGCGGAGACTACGGACTTCCATTTGGCACGATACTGACACACTTCTCTCGCCTCCTTTACATCCATATATCTACACACACGCTCGTCGCTTAATAATAAATGTACAATTTAATTTGAAAACCATCAGAAACAGCATGATAGCGATCACCTCATGCCTAGGGTGTTATTACCAATCATGTATTCTTTAATAATAATATAATGACCCTTTATGTATGTAGCTTTCGCTTACTAAAAATTTAAAACTTTTTGATAGGATGGTCTTGCATATTTTCTGGGACTTTGTTATAAAAGCCCTTATATTGCCCTATGAAGGACTTACTGAAACTTGGGAGTCGAGTAATTTGTATAACTGGCTTGTGCTTGTTTCTAGTAAGTATTTACAGAATGCTCATCACTATTTTTAGTAAAATTATTTTTGTTTTTGAGTATGTTCCTACTCAAAAATACTCTTCTGCAAAACAAAGACGGTTGCACCCCACTTTATAGCACACTGGTTGTTGTTATTCACGCGTTGAACATAGTTGTTCTATATTTAATATATTGCATGTCTTAAGCGCGCGTAGGTATTTTTTTTATAGGAGAGGGGGCAAACGAGCATACGGCTCACCTGATGGTAAGTGATTACCGCCGCCCATAAACAACTGCAACACCAGGGGAATTGCAGAACCAGCGTTGCCGGTCTTTTAAAACGGAGTACGCTATTTTCTTGAAGGTCCCTAAGTCGTATCGGTCCGGAAAAATCTCTGGTGGTAGTCGATTCCACAACGAAGTTGTGCGAGGAAGAAAACTTCTTTTAAATCGCACAATGGTAGACCGCCAGTCATCCAGATGATATGAATGGTATCGCGAGTTTTGTCGCGATGTGCGATGGTGAAATTGTGCGGCTAAAATTAGTCCGAACAATTCCTCAGAGCACTCCCCGTGGTAAATGCGATAAAATACGCAAAGAGATGCAACATCTCTTCGTAGTGCCAGTGAGTCAAGCTGATCGGAAAGAGTTCGGTCGCCGACGATTCGAACAGCTCTGCGCTGGATGCGATCAAATGGAAGGAGCTGCCACTGGGGAGCCCCAGCCCAGAGATGGAAACAGTATTCCATGTGCGGCCGAACCTGCGTCTTGTGAAATTGCAGGCGGTGTACCGGCATGAAATACTGTCCCGCTCTGCTGAGCACGCCAAGCTTTTAGAGGCCAATTTGGCCCTCTCTTCCAAGTGACCACGAAACTGCACGTCACTCGATATGTCGACGCCGAGGATTCCGATACTGGCTGAGGCAACAAGGGAAGTGCTTTGAAACTGAGGAGATTCGACGAAGGGTTCTTTTTAGCGGTAAACGCGCAAACTTGTGTCTTCCGGGGATTGAACTGGACTAGATTTAGTCGCCCTCAATCCGAGACTGTTCCGCAAAGTCTCAACTTCAGACACAAGTTTGTTCCGGTACTCGGTGACGTCTTCCCGAGAAATATTGGCATGGCCGATGTACAGAGCATCACCAGTGCTGTCATCTGCATAGCAATGAATGTTACCGGTTTGCATCATGTCATTGATACGCAGAAGAAACAGCGTTGGTGATAGTACGCAGCCTTGTGGAACGCTGGTGGTTAATGGGATTGTAATCGGAGCATGCACCGTCTACTACAACCTTGATGCTCCGATCAGCAAGAAAACTGGTGATCCAATTGCACAATTTCTCGGGAAGCCCATAGGAAGGAAGCTTCGTAAGAAGCGCTTTGTGCCAAACCCGATTGAAGGCCTTCGCTATGTCCAAACTAACGGCCAACCTTCCCCCTTGGACTCTACTGCCTCCTCCCATTTATGAGTTAGGTAACCTAGAAGATCACCAGCCGAGCGACTGCGACGGAAACCGTGCTGGCGGTCACTAATCAGCTGATGATCCACAAGATACCGCATGAGCTGGCTGTTGATAAAGGACTCCATTATTTTAGAGAACATGGAGGTGATGGCGATAGGCCTATAGTTGGACGGATCAGAACGGTTATCTTTTTTAGGGATCAGGTATACGAAAGCTGTCTTCCATGATTTCGGGACTACGCCTAGGGAGTAGGAGTACCGGAAAAGACGCGTTAAAACCGGTGCCAACTCCGGAGCACACGTCGTCAGCACAATAGGAGGGACGCAATCAGGCCCACTCGACTTGTTGACGTCCAGGGAGAAGAGTGCTCTGCGCACCGAGCGTTGGGTAAACAGCACATCCTGCATGGAGCACTCACACCGCGGGATAGTCGGCGGTGTTCCCCCCGTCATCAAGAGTCGAGTTGGACGCAAAGAGAGAGCCCAGTAGATTGGCTTTATCCTTTGCGGCATGGGCCAGTGAGTCGTCCTCTCTGTGCAGAGATGGGAGAGATGGCTGACAGAAGTTCCCTTGGACAGCCTTGGCGAGAGACCAGAATGCACGTGTTCCCGAAGGAAGACGAACTAGTTTCTCGCCAATTCTGCCGATGTGCTCTGACTTTGCCTTGACAATGACACTTGAAGGACTTGGAGGCGGAAGGTATGTTCTACTAGCGTATAAAAATCAAGATTCAAACGTTTTGTCGCATGAAATCGTATCTAACAATCATATAGTACACATAAATGATATAAAAAGCACATTGTCAGAAAGATAAATGATTGTTGAACTTATGTTTTTCTTCTAATCGATTAATTGCTATTTGTATATAAAAAAAGTGGTTTTAGTGGCTTATGGTGTTGATTTATCAAGTCCGCATGGAGGGGTAAACACGATAACTTATAATATCAATTTTTCAACTCAATCTATTTTTTAATCTCTTCATCTATCATGTGGGAAGCCATGGAATGTAAATGGCAGTTTAATTTGTTTTGTTTAGTTATAATTATTAATTTTTTTCGTCTAAGAAATCCCGAAATTTTCGGTGTTTGGAGCAGCCTTGTAATAATTTATTTTACTAAATACACTTTGCCTCACTTCGTCATCCGTCATTTCGGCCTCGGCCGCCGTCGTAAGTGGATACTGTATCGCTTGTTTGCAGCGAAAAAGATCGCTGTAGTAGTAGTAGTGTGTACAAAATATTCGAAAAACCAAATTTGATACATACTTGACAAGGGAAGATATTATTATTTTTATAATCACAGATTTTTATTACAATATTTTGTTTCGCTAAGAGTAAGTAGGATTTATATATAAATATGCTTAAATACGTCTTAGACTTTATGGAGTGACTACTGGAACTCCTCGACGAGTAGAAATAGGTGTGCTGAATTTGGGCTCGTTTTGATAGTTATGATGAGACCTTACCTCCGGAGTTGATGGAATAACCTGAAGGTGTACTTCGGTGACTGCTACTGGAACTCTGATGAATAGAACTACAATTTACATTTTTTTAAATATTTTTACAAGATCATATGAGTATTATGAGTTGTATTGTTTAAAGCAGCTAGGTGTCGCTATTGCAGCCCTAGCTGCTGTCGCCGATATGATCATTTCGAACGAAACGGGATAACAAAATCTTTTAGAACCTTTAAGCGACGCCTGTCGCATTCTTTGCGGTAGTCATTTTATGGAATTAAGAACACTTGGAGGGTTCATAATTTACTATAGGTATTAATACGAAATTAAAGGAGGCTCTCCAAGAAACGAAAAGAGACCATCTTTTGTTTGGAACTAATATTACTGAAAAAGTAAAAGCTGCTAAAAATATTCAACAATCGGGTGATGCACTAAAAACACCCAAAAACCAAAGCTACTTGCTCGCTCTACTTTCAGCACCATCAGGAACACTGGCCATTTAAACTATCTAACCCAAAATCGCAAGGTAGACAACCAATTGCAGCCGCAAAACAACTCAAGGTGAGGGCAGCGGCCAACACTGCGGCCGCGGGAGGCATCGCCGCAGGCCGCCAGCACCTCGCGCCGCCCGCCGTTACCCAAGCGGACGATGCCTCGCCGGACATAAACGACCATTTTCGGGACGACTTCAGTATTTTGCCCATAAATGGGCCGAAATTACTTCAGACAAAACTATTCTGTCTTGTTTAAAAGGTTATCAAATACCATTCAAACGTACGCCATATCGTACTAGTAATCGTAACTTTTATCCAAAAATCGAACCCATAATTTTAATAAGTCAATAAAAACTCTTTTAGATATTGGTGCAATATCCCACTGCACACATGAAGAAGGAGTATTCATATCCAGTGTATTTTTCGTGCCAAAACCGAACGGAAAAAATAGATTTACTTATATTGAATCTTAAATATTTAAATAAGTTCGTTATATTATAATGATGTGCTTTTTGAATTTAATTGTCTACCGTTCGGTTTGTGCACAGCACCTTATGTTTTTACTAAATTACTTAAGCCAGTAATAGAATTTCTTAGAATTAATGGAATGATATCTGTGATATACCCTAATGATATATTTTGTATTGGATGTTCGTTTTTAGAATGCAAAAGTAATATTAATCTTACAATAAACTTTATCCAAAGCTTGGGTTTCATCGCGAACAAGGAGTAGGAATGTAAATTTTTGGGTTTCATTTTTGTGATAAAATTACCTGATTCTAAAAAATTAAAACTTAAAGCTGGTATTTCTAAATTCCTTAAGCTACATAAATGTAAAGTTCGTGAATTTGCTCGACTCTTAGGACTTCAAGTGTCCGCATACCCTGCGATTAAATATTCAAAATTATACCAAACTATTTAGTAATCTGTGGTTATACACTAAACGACTTGAGCGATTCAAATATCGTTGCTTACTCGGCAACCCTAGTTACGAACAAATCGTAAAGCTTTCTAAGTCTTCAGACTGACATGCTTTGGTGTATAAACCAAATTGATCATAGTTTCTATCCGCTAAACTGTGATGAATATCACGCAATGTCTTGTACCTATTAATAGGATGGGGAGCATACAGTTTGAGCATTTAAATGTTATTTGTTGACAAATATGGAAATGGTGTGAAATTCGTGGAATAACTATGAAGCAGATCAGTTGTCTCGTAAGAAATTTTTGGACACTAAAGGGAACTTCACGATTAGGCATTTAATAAATTAACTCGTTGCTACGGTTACCCAGATATAGACCTTTTTGCTAGCAGACGCAATGCTAAATGCCATAAATATATTGCTTGGAAAAATGACCCAGATGCCTGGGCCATTGACGCCGTTACCATTCCGTGGCTCCGTGGCGCAGTGACTTGGCAATGAGTTGTTGCGCTAGGGGCCACGGATTCGAATCCCGCACGGAACAAGTATTTGTATGGCCTACAAATAATTGTTCCGGGTCTGGATGTTTGTTCTTGTGCAATTTGTGTTTGTAAACTGCCTCCACGATACAGGAGAAAATCCTAGTGTGAGGATGACGTTTATTATTATTTTGGGGTATTTATATAGTATTCTCATCTGGTTGGGCTGACTAAATATTTTAAAGGAAATAATAAATAAACATAAATATATATTTAATATACTAACATAAATAAATAAATAATACATAAATAAATAAAAACCCAACCAGATGGAAACCCTCGGCAGGGGAGACCAAACGGCCGAGGGTTAGGGGGAAAGGGAGAGAAACCGGCGGACGATGCGGGCGGTATCGAGGAGCACCGCCTTCTGCATTTGAGCTTGGAGCGGTCCGTCACGGAGTCCCAGTCGCCTCAGATGACCCGAGAGGCTGACTGGGATTAACCCGTTCGCAGAGACGACTACAGGTATAATTTCGGTCGGCAGTCCACCCACATGTCGGTCACCTCGTGAGCCAGGTCCAGATATTTTGTTCGCTTATCTGTTTCGGCTTTCACGAGGTTCTCGTCATACGGAATGGTGATGTCGACCAAAATATCCTGACTGTGCCCGGTCCATCAGCACAATATCAGGCTTATTCGCAAGAATAGTCCTGTCCGTGATGATGGCCCGGTCCCAGTAGAGCCTGGCGCGGTCATTTTCGAGCACGGCTTCCGCAAGTACTTGTAATACGGCAATTTCCGGTCCACGAGACCGTATTTCAGAGCGAGCTCCTGGTGTAGAATTCTGGCTACTAAGTTGTGCCTGTGCAAGTACTCAGAGTTAGAAAGCCGAACAACCGGAGATGACATGCCCAGTGACTCACCGGGATGGCGACAAGCTCGACAGATGTCGACGGTGCCATCCTTAGGATGTATTCCGATAGTTGTTGGTCTTAATAACTTGATCCTGTATCGCACAGACAAAACCCTCGGTTTCCAAAGAGGTCACCAAACGTAGCCAGTGGAGGAGGCAACTGTGTCACGAAAGGCACATGTAGAGCCTTGTAGAACCTCCCGTGGAGCTCCTTCTCCTTCCATACGGTCTCCCGGTCGGAAATGCTCTGTACTGCCGGGTCTTGCCATTGCTCGTTGGCCAAGGATAGAGGGTAAGTCCTTTATCACAAGAAATGACGTCCCTATAGAATGGATCATCCGATCTCGTCAGAAAGTAATTACGGAGGCTGCACACTTCGCGATTATGCATGGTAAGCGCGCTTAAAAGCCACGCCCACCATGTTTCCGCGGCAAGTACAGCCTCATAATCGACGATCTCGGGTGATGCATCCTATGGGACGTCATAGTAGTGCGGACTTTTCTATCCAGGGCGTTAAGTTCAGTTTGAGTCCACCAAGTATGCCAAAGGTATATATGAGAACAGGCATGACCCAACCGTTATATGCGTGTGTCTTATTCACACCGGACAAAAGGCTGTTAGCACTTTGGTCAAGCGCATAAAACATATCGCAAACTGACTGCTTCATACCCGCCTCATCGATACCGATGTTCTGTGACATACCCAGGTATCGGTATGTTTCAGCCTCAGAAAGGGTCCTTATGTTGATGGGCATAGATAAGTCTATGCCCTCAGAGTTAGCAACCTTCCCTTTCAACATGGAGGACCGCACACTTATCCGTCCCCAGCTCCATTCTAATAGAATTACTAAAATCACAAGTGATGTTTAGCAATTCCATAAGATGGGAGCGACTGAGGCGAATAATTTGAGATCATCCATATAGAAAAGGTGGGTCACTTTTGTACCTCCTTTCCGAAGCTGAAATCCTCCCGGAGTCCTCCAGTAAGGTACTGAGAGGGTTCAGGAGAGGCAAAACCAGATTGGACTCAAACAATCGCCCTGGAAGATACCCTTCTTATCCTTATGTGGTTCTCCGCAGCCGTCATCCGCTCGCCTAGATGACAAAGGATCGTATCCACTGCCCCATACACTGCCGAGGAAGTCTCGAACTGTACAGTCAACCTTGTACAGCTCGAGGACTCTCTTAAGCCATGTATGAGGCACCGAGTCGAATGCCTTTTGTAGTCTATCCAGGCGGCGGAGAGGTTCCGACGGCTACGTTTAACCACCTTGCCAATGACCGCGTCAATGAGGAGTGGTTCCTTGGTTCCACGACCACCGCCCGACATTCGTTTTGAGCGCGCGACATCACCTGATTTGCGTTCAGGTGACGAGTGATTCTCGCGCTCAAAACGGATGTTAGTGTCTTGTATATGGTAGGTAGACAGGTTATGGGGCGGTATTTGCTCGGGTCTGTGGAATCCCGGTCTTTAGAAACCAAATGAGTGATCCAGTAGTGAAGAGGCTCGGAGTGACTTTTGGTCGAGAGCCTCTTGAAACTGTCGGGCGAGCACAGCGTGACACACCACGAACCCCTTCAGCCAGTAGTGATGCAGTCCGTCGAGACCCGGACTTTTCCAGTTCAGGCCCTACGGACCGCCTCAGCTACGTCATCCGGCGTTATGATGACGGGGTCCATGGGCGTAACACTCGCACACTGACTCGCCACAACTTCCGTCCAAGGGCCCTCGCTGTGGTTTACGGGCTCTGACCACAGGCCGCGCCAGAATGCGATAGTGTCAGCCTGATTTGGTGCTGAGCCCGTTCCACGTACCATCGGCCGCTCCAATGATTCATAGAGCCTCTTCTGATCACTCTGGAAGAGACGATTCTGGTTAAACCGTGTCGACCTCTCGGTATATCGCCGAATCCGCTTCCCCCAAGCAGCGATTCTCTGCTTCAGGTCGTCTATGCGCTCCGTCAGTTTTTGCGTTATATCCGGCTGAGACAAACTGATATTTGTCCCAGCAAACGCCATCCTGACGGTGCGCACAATTCTCGGCCTATTATTGCCCGACCTGAAGCTTATCAGTCTGCCGATGAGGGCCTTTGCCTTTGCGATACGGTCCTCAATCCTTCTTCGCCAGGCTGGGATAGCGCTACTTTGCCCAGTAGCACGTCCAGACGTGGGAAGTTTGGCACCAACAATACGGCAAACTGCCAATGCGGCGCCAAAGAGTATTGAGTCCGTATCGCAAAGGTCCCGCTGGTTTCAAAGGTTTTTTTTATAGGATAGGGTGACAAACGAGCACACAGTCCACCTGATGGTAAGTGGTTGCCGACCCATAGACATCTACACCTATCTTCAATAAAGAATCAAAATGCAGATGCGTTGTCACCCGTGAGGACTAAGATGGAATGCCTCTTTTCCAGTAAAAAGGGTCTCCGGTTCTCTACACTCACCATACGAAACACAGCAGTGTTAATCTGCTATTTTACGCTGGTATTCTGTGAGAGAGTGGTCCTTCCCCGGTCGAGCCGACCCATTCGTGCTACAACTATACTACTAATATAGCTGCAGCATGGCTCTACCACGTAAAAAAATTTGCCGGCAATGGGTTCAGGGCCGTCACGACATCCCGATTCCGCTTGCTTAGGGTTATGCGTGGGAGTCGCGGTCGATTTTCGAGAGGCGTACAGCGCGTTTCCACAATCGCCTCCTCCAATTTACTCCTCATCTGCTCTAGTTCTTGGGTGACCATTCCATCATCGCCTGAATCAACCAAAGCGGGAAGATCCATGGCGGCTTCCACATATGGCTGCTGGTCTATGGCCTTAGGAGCCGCATCCCCAGCTATAGCTGGTTCATTCGATGAGGGAATAGCCTCACGCCGTAGTCGTTCGAGTTCGGCATCATCAAATATTTTCGAGCGTATGATGTACCGAACTCGGTCTGCCAGGTTTTGCTCTGTGACGGGAACAGACGGCTCCAGCTCAGCAAAAAAGCGGTGCATACGAGCCCGATACGCTGTTCCTCCAGTTTCTTCCCCTTTCGCCCTATAGTACGCCCGCAATGCGTTTATGTTCATATATTTTGACCAACGCATGCGGCGTACTCCGCCACCAGCGGCGGGTGCCGCTTGCCGAGTCCGAGAGGACCCTGCCGACACCAAGCCATCTGGTGGGGATGATGGATGCGAGGGACTGCTAGGTGGTCGTGCAGTACCTCGCGCTCGGCTGGCGGCCCGCATGCTGTCGCGTCCAGCGCCAGCTCCAGACGCGCCGGCGACCCCAGGCAGCGGCCCTATGCGCTTTCTTTTCTTTCCATCATCCATAAAATGGGCGTCAATTAACGGGAGACGCCCAGGCCCGGCACCGTGTGTGGCCGTAAGCACAAACGGGCTTTTGCACCCTCAATTCTGCCGAGGCACGGCGCTCACACCTCTTGGCAAGGTGCTGACTGATTGCGCCGACGTAGCAGTTTTGTCACTTAACTGTTACGTCAGCGGGCGATGGGGTCGTCACTTCCCTACGCCTATATTATTTATTATATTTATTATTTATTTATTATATTATGGGATATTTATAAAGTATTCTCATTTGGTTGGGCTGAATAAATATATAAAAGAAATATAGTAAATAAAATACATAAATATATATGTATATATATTAAATATACTAACACAAATAATACATAAATAAATAAAAACCCAACCATTATTAACATTATTATATTATTATTATTATTATTATTATTCCTTGGTAAAATATGTTATTCTACGCATTTCCACCCTTTTCACTTACAACAAAGGTTATCCAAAAAATTATTAATGAAAGAGTAGAACGCATTCTAGTAGTAACATATTGGCCTACGAAACCCTGGTTCCCAGTGTTCCAAAAAGTAATTTGTTCTTAGCCAATATATTTTAAATCAAATAAAGATTTGCTATTGTCCTCTTTCAGAATGCCTCACAACCTACACCGCAGTTTGGGCTTAGTAGCCGCGAAGTTTTCAGGAAAATTTATTTAAGAGATGTTTGTCCTCAGATCTGTAGAAATTATATTGTCTTTTTTATCTGATTCTACGTATAAACAATGTGATGGATGTGTTGGAAATTGGGTAAAATATTGTAATGATTACTCGGCAGTTTCTGTTCCTACAGTAATTCATTTTCTTTCCAAAATGGGTGCCAAATATGGCACTATTAACACTTTCTAATCGGCATTATCCTTATTACTAGGCGATTTAATTCATGACGATAGACTAAAACGATTCATGAAAGGACTTTACAGGTTAAGGCCCACTAATCCAAAGTATAATTTGGCCTAACTCTGAGCTCGACTTGGAGACTCTTTCCAAAAGACCGTAATACTCTTGGCTTTAGTAACTGCACGTCGTGTTCAGACATTAGCGCTAATAAAATTATCTAATATTATTATAAATTCTCCAAGTGATATAGCTATAACTATACATGATTTATTCAAAACATCAAACCTAATTCTCCCCAACCAGTGTTGAGGTTACCTTATTTTAATGTTCGCCCTGAAATATGTCCCGCAACTTGCTTGGAAACCTACATCAATAAAACTCAATCACTTCGTAGTAATGAATATTTATTTATTAGTTAAAACGACTACATACTAAAATAATATCTCACTTTCAGCCGCTGGATAAAAGATACACTTTACAATAGTGGCTCAGACATTTGCATATTCAGTGCACATAGCACTCGTCATGCATCCCCATCCCGCAGCCAATAAACACGGAGTCAATATTGATGTTATTAAAAAAACGGCTGGTTGGTCCGATTCTTCTTCTGTCTTTGCAAAGTTTTATAGTAAACAAACAATGGCAGATTCTAATATGTTATTTGCCACAAAAATACTTTCTGCCGATAGTAACGTGTAGTTGCCATAAAATTGTATTGTTGATTATGATTTGGGGGATGAGTCGCACGCGTCCGTAGGCTTCGACCACCTAACCCTAGGCCTACCCTACACGTGTCCCCCGGGTGGTGCTAAACAAGCGACAAAGCCGAAAGTACAGAATTGGCTCCTCGCCGTGTGGTAACGGCGTAAAAATACCACCCCCTACTTTCGCACCATAAGGCACAAATTAAAAGAAATGGCCTCGAGTTCCCGGCGCCCCTTTAATGGGGCAGGGGTGCGAAGAATCTCCGGGAGGAAAACCGGCGACGAGGTTCGCCATCCGTCACGTCCTGTCTCTCCCGGAGGGGCGAAAAGTGGATTGCGGAGGCCCGTCTGGCTACGCTGAATGTATGTGGAGCAATGAATGATAAGATGGATGAAGTATGCGATATGATGTATGATAGAGGAATAGATGTGTTATGTGTAAATGAGACGAAACGGAAGGGAAAGGATGCCACTACACATGGCATGTATACCGCGTACAGGTCTGGGGTAGACGAGACCGAGCGGGCATGCTCGAATGGAAAGGATGATACCGACTCCCTGAGTCGGTATCATCCTTTCAGAAAGAATGGGTCAGTGTGTGAAAGAGTATGAATTTGTAAGCCCGAGACTGCTATGGATACGAAGGAAAGTGGGCTTAAAGAAGTTGTTTGTTCTAGGGGTCTACGCCCCAGACATGTCTAAGCCCACTTATATCCGAGAGCAGTTTTGGGAGATGGTAAGGATGGTGCTAATGAAATGCAAGGGTAATGAAAATATTGTTATATTAGGAGATTTTAATGGAAGGGTTGGCGTGAAGAGGCTTGGTTATGAAAGGATATTGGGAACGTTTGGTGATGAAAGTATAAATGAGAATGGTGAAAGCCTCCTCACCGTATGTGTGGAAAAGAATCTTTTTGTGACGAACACTTTCTTTCGTCATAAGAAGATTCACATGTATACATGGGAAAGAGGTGATGATAGAAGCATGATAGATTTCATAATTGTGGATGAAAGAATGAGGAGCGCAGTGGTAGATACAAGGGTTTACCGGGGGTCTAACGTAGGGACGGATCATTACTTGGTCTTATGCCGAATTAATGAACTATTCAGACGTTGGCGGCATCGGACATCTGTGTCTACCACTGCGTTACAGCGTATAAGAACAGAGAGGTTACA
Organism: Parnassius orleans; assembly: GCA_029286625.1. Lineage (NCBI taxonomy): Eukaryota > Metazoa > Arthropoda > Insecta > Lepidoptera > Papilionidae > Parnassius > Parnassius orleans. Next base: position 1,140,731 of record JAGSMP010000178.1, read on the forward strand.
AGATGAAGGTGCAAAAGAGAAGTACAAATGTAGACTGGGAGAAAATATAAGTGGTATGGATGAATTGTGTATGAATGATTTAGACTTGGAGACTGTGTGGTATAATATCAAGAAAGGTTTGGTGGATGTAGCTACCGAAGTATGTGGTGTAAGTAAGAGAACGAATGAAAAGAAAAAATAACACTTTATGGTGGGATGATGAGGTACGGATGGAAGTAGAAGCAAAGAAGAGAGCATGGTTAGATTTACTAGCAACCAAGGTTAGTTATTCTAGCGGTATGAATGATGATATTGAAAGAAAAAAGGCAGTCTTTAGACATCTAAATAAGAGAGTAAAAGAAGTAGTTGAAAGGAAAAAGGAAGAAAGAACGGATAAGAATGATAGAAGAATATCGGATAACTTCCAGGCAAATATTAAAATGTTCTGGAAACTCGTAAGAACTGCCAGGGGACATTCAAAACAGCCTAGAATGGATGCTATACGAGACCAGAATGGCTGTATTCTGAATGACGAAGTTTCGAGCTTAAGGAGATGGAAGGAATACTTTGAAAGCGTGTTTATGAGTGATGAGACGTTTGAATTAAATCAAATAGAAATTCCGAAAGAAGAGGAAAGAGATAGAGAGATAAGTATAGATGAAATAATGAAAGCAATGAAAAGTATGAAAGCAGGTAAGGCAGCCGGATATGATAGAGTATCACTCGAAATGCTAAGGGCTGGAGAGGAAGTGGTGGCAGACCTGCTGTACATCTTGTTTAATTTATGTTGGGAACTGAAGCGGGTACCGGGAGACTGGTGCAAAGCCGTGATAGTCCCACTATATAAAGGAAAAGGATCGCAGCAGGACTGTAAAAATTACCGTGGTATCAGTCTTCTTAGCATTGTGGGAAAACTGTATGCTAAGGTACTAATTGAAAGAGTTATGAAAGATACTGATGGAAAAATTTGGGATTTAGAATGGGAATGGGATGTACGGATCAGTTCTTTTCCATGCGCATGATCGCGGAAAAGTTTTTGGCCAAAAACCAAAAGGTTTTTTGTGCGTTCGTGGACTTGGAAAAGGCTTATGATAGAGTGGACAGGGATGTATTATGGCAAACACTGAACTTATTTGGGTTGAGTGCTGGGTTGATACAGGCATTGAAGTCTCTGTATAGGGACTCCAGTGCTTGTGTCAGGATCAACGGGGCATACTCGGACTGGTTTGACATCCATAAAGGGGTCAGACAGGGCTGTGTGGCTTCCCCGTGGCTGTTCAACCTATTTATGCAATATGCAAAAAATATGCAAAAATCCAACCTATGTTTGGAAAATCTGAAAGTTGAAGAATGCGGGTTAAGAATGGGTGAGTTAACCGTCAAATGCCTTTTGTACGCCGATGATCAAGTCATACTCGCGTCGTCAGCGGCCGAGTTGCAAATGATGGTTACATTAATGAACATTTCATTAAAAGAAAGGGGAATGAAAGTGAACGCAAGTAAGACGAAAGTTATGGTCTTTGAAAGAGAAGAAAGTAAAACAAAATGTGAAATAAGAATAGAAGGGGAATTGGTCGAGCAAGTAGATGAGTTTGTGTATTTGGGATGTGTATTTAGCAGGGATGGTAGGTATGATAAGGATATAGAACGACGAGTGAACGGAGGAAATAAAGTAAATGGGGCTCTACACTCTGTTGTAGAAAGTCAGAATGTGTCCAAAAAGGCACGTATGGCAATTCACAATGCTGTGTTAGTCCCTACTTTAATGTATGGTAGTTAAAGTTGGGTGTGGCAGAAGAAGCACGAGAGTAGAATAAATGCTGTAGAAATGCGGTCATTAAGGAGTATGTTAGGGCTGAATCTGAATGACAGAGTGAGAAATTGTGTGATAAGAGAAGAGTGTGGTTTGCAAGATGATGTTGTGAACAGGATTAAGAAAGGAATGCTTCGGTGGTTTTTCATGTAGAAAGAATGAATGAGGAAAGAGTGACAAATCAAATTTATGTGGCAGAGGTGAATGGCAGAGTCGGGAAGGGACGCCCTAGACGAAGGTTTATCGACCAAATTGGCGATATACTGAAAATGGGCCAAATTAAGAGTACTCTTAACCGACGAGCGTGTATGCGTAGGTATATGGATGTGGAGGAGGCGAGAGAGGTGTGTCAGGATCGTGCCAAATGGAAGTCCATAATCTCTGCCTACCCCTCTGGGTGACAGGCGTGAGTGTTTATGTTATGTTACATCCTACAATACGTTAACGATAAATCGCAAAGGATGAAGTCGTGAAACATAATTGAATATCAAACGAACTTACCAAGTGAAGTTCGATGACAAATATGTGAACGGCTTCATTCGAAGCGATTTATAGATACGCTCCCTAAAAAATGTATGTAAATTGTTACTTGAATATTAAGAAAAAAAATGTTACCACTATCATTAAAAATGTGATTTTTTTTATAGCAGAGGGGCAAACATGCGGCTTCCGCCCATGAACAACCGCAACACCAGGGTTTAGAAAGGAGTAAGCTCTTTACTTGAAGGTCCCTAAGTCGTATCGGTCCGGAAAAATCGCTGGTGGTAAACAATTCCACAGAAAAGTTGTACGAGGAAGAAAACTCCTAGTAAAACGCACAGTGGTGGACCGCCAAGCATCCAGATGGTGAGGATGGTATCGTGAATTTTGACGCGATGTGCGTTCGTGAAATTTGGCGGCTGGAATTAATCCGAACAATTCCTCAGAGCACTCCCCGTGGTAGATGCGATAGAAAATGCAAAGGGATGCAACATCCCTACGCAGCGCTAGTGAATCGAGCCGATCAGAAAGAACTCGGTCGTCGGCGATTCGAACCGCTTTGCGCTGAAGGCGGTCAAGTAGAAGGAGCTCGCACTGGGGTGCCGCGGCCCAGAGATGAGAACAGTATTCCATGTGAGGCCGAACTTGCGCTTTGTAAAGTTGCAAGAGATGTACCGGCATGAAATACTGTCTCGCTCTGCTGAGCACGCCAAACTTTTTAGAGGCCAATTTGGCCTTCCTTACCAAGTGACCACGAAACTGCACACTATTCGATATGTCGACGCCGAGGATTCCGATGCTAGCTGAGGCAGCAAACTGAGGAGATACAACAAAGGGAATCTTTTTAGCGGTAAACGTGCAAACTTGTGTCTTCTGGGAATTGAACTGGACTAGATTTAGTCTCTCCCAATCCGAGACTTTGTTCAGCAAAGACTCGACTTTAGACACAAGTTTGTCCCAGTACTCGGCGACATTTTCCCGAGAAATATTGACACGACCGGTGTATAAGGCATCACCAGTGCTGTCGTTTGCATAGCAATGAATGTTACCAGTTTGCAACATATCATTCATATGCAGAAGAAACAGCGTTGGTGATAGCACGCAGCCTTGTAGAACACCAGCGTTAATAGGCTTGTAATCAGAGCATGCGCCGTCTACTACGACCTTGATGCTTCGATCAGCAAGGACACTGGTGATCCAATTGTACAATTTCTCGGGAAGCGCTTTGTGCCAGACACGATCGAAGGCGTTCGATATGTCCAAACTAACGCCCAATGCTTCCCCCTTGGACTCTACTGCCTCCTCCCATTTATGAGTCAGGTAGACCAGAAGATCACCAGCTGATCGACCACGACGAAAACCGTATTGGCGGTCACTAATCAGCTGGTGATCCTCAAGGTACCTCATGAGCTGGCAGTTTATAATGAACTCCATTATTTTGGAGAACAAGGAGGTGATAGCGATAGGCCTGTAGGTGGACGGGTCTGAGCGGTCGCCTTTTTTAGGGATCGGGTGAACCAAAGCTGTCTTCCATAAATTCGGGACTACGCCTTGGGAGTAGGAGTACCGGAAAAGACGCGTTAAAACCGGTTGTTAACGCCGGACCACACGTCTTCAGCACAATGGAAGGGACTCCATCAGGCCCACTCAACTTGCTGACGTCCAGGGTGAGGAGTGCTTTGCGAACCGAGCGCTGTGTAAACCGCACTTCCGGCATGGTGCACTCACACCGCGGGATGGTCGGCGATGTGTTCCCCCCGTCATCGAGAGTCAAGTTGGACGCAAAGAGAGAGCCTAACAGATCTGCTTTCTCCTTTGCGGCATGGGCCAGTGAGTCGTCCTCTCTGTGCAGAGATGGAAGAGATGGCTAACAGAAGTTCGCTTGGACAGCCTTGGCAAGAGACCAGAATGCACGGGTTCCCGAAGGAAGGCGAACTAGCTCCTCGCCAATTCGGCCGATGTGCTCAGACCTTGCCTTGGCAATGACTCTTTTGAAGTACCTGGAGGCGGATTTATACTTCTTTTTAAGAGCGCTGGTGTTTACATCCCGAGACGTTGATGTGTCAGCCCAGGCTCGGTAGCACTCCTGCTTATAGCGTGATGCTATTTTACAGGAGCGACCAAACCATGGCTGCGATCTGCCTCCGATGGGCACCACAGAGGATGGAATAAAAAGTTCCATACCCTGAAGTATCACATCAGCGACAGAATCAGCAACATCGCTAGGATCGTCCGGCGAGAAGCAAACGCGCCCCCAAGGGTAGGATGCATAAAATGACCGCATCCTATCCCAATTGGCCGACCTATAGCGCCAATATATTTTCGAGATGTTGGTGCTGTTAGCTTATGCGCTCTTGCAGCTTCTAGTGCCAAACACGGCGGCAGCCTGCAGAATGCAACCGCGGCGTTCTAAAATTTACGGCGGGCGCCTATCCTCTTGAGCTAACAGGGCTTCTTTTAAATGTTATAATATTTCTTTCATAAAATTCATGCAAGACGACGGCGATTATAGTTTGCAAACATGTTAAAAAAATTAAGCAATCGTCTAATTTCCTAACAACCACTAGCTAATAACCCCAATCTTACCTAATACCTATATTTATGTATTATTACGTTTTGACTTAATCTTTGATGGCAGCGCTACGCACCGCAGGTTCGAATCCCGCACGGAGCAAGAATTTATATGGCCTATAAATAACCGTCCCGGATCTGGATGTTTGTCCGTGTGCAAACTACATATGTAAACTGCCTCTACGATACAGGAGAAATTTCTCATATGGGGGCTAACGTTTCTCAAGGAAAATAATAATATAAAAATAATGTAACACAAGGCGGAAGCGAAATTCCGCTTGCGACTAAAACTGCTCGGGGCACGCGGAGAAATAAGACCAAGGCGTCCCTATCACGCTATCCATGAATGGTTGCAACATCAGGGGACTTCATTCCTGTCAATCTTAACGCTGTCCACTTCCATCTGGAGACGGCGAAGCCGACCTTGCTCTTTTTAACCGACTCAGGTGTCCTCTCCGGCTGATACTTCATATCATATCTCTCCTACCCGGGGTACAAATTAGAACACACCTTTGTGCGCCCCGGGCTGGAGTTTGCGTATACGTCAGAGAGGACATTTGTTTTCGACACCTCGGCAGTCTTGAAGGTACGGACCTGTCCATCCTATGGCTGCGCGTAGACAGCGACGACCATCCCCGCGTCTACGGGTGCCTCTATAGGTCCCATAGCGGTAATGCCGAAACAGACCGACTCATCGACCACGTCCAAATGGCTACAGATTCCTAGCTACAAAGCTAGGAATCTGTAGCCAGATCTGTAGCAGAGATCGTGATCCTTGGCGATTTTAACGCATATTTTTTTTTCTGATAATTTTTTTAACATGTTTGCAAACTATAATCGCCGTCGTCTTGCATGAATTTTATGAAAGAAATATTATAACATTTAAAAGAAGCCTTGTTAGCTCAAGAGGATAGGCGCCCGCCGTAAATTTTAGAACGTCGCGGTTGCATTCTGCAGGCTGCCGCCGTGTTTGGCACTAGAAGCTGTAAGAGCGCATAAGCTAACAGCACCAACATCTCGAAAATATATTGGCGCTATAGGTCGGCCAATTGGGATAGGATGCGGTCATTTTATGCATCCTACCCTTGGGGGCGCGTTTGCTTCTCGCCGGACGATCCTAGCGATGTTGCTGATTCTGTCGCTGATGTGATACTTCAGGGTATGGAACTATTTATTCCATCATCTGTGGTGCCCATCGGAGGCTGATCTCAGCCTTGGTTTGGTCGCTCCTGTAAGACTGCATTACGCAGTAAGCAGGAGTGTTATCAGGCCTGGGCTGAGGCTTCGGCGGCTCGGGATGTAAACACCAGCGCTCTTAAAAAGAAGTATAACTTTGCCTCCAGGTCCTTCAAAAGAGTTATTGCCAAGGCAAAGTCAGAGCACATAGGCAGAATTGGCCAGAAACTAGTTCGCCTTCCTTCAGGAACCCGTGCATTCTGGTCTCTCTCCAAAGCTGTCGAGGGAATTTCTGTAAGCCATCACTACCATCTCTGCACAGGGAGGACGACTCACTGGCCCACGCCGCAAAAAGAAAGCCGACCTTTAAGGCTCCCTTTTTACGTTCAACTCGACTCTTGATGACGGGGGGAACACCCCGTGTGACATGTGTGAGTGCTCCATGCCGGATGTGCGGTTCTCACAGCGCTCAGTTCGCAAAGCACTCCTCTCCCTGGACATCCACAAGTCGAGTGGGCCTGACGGAATCCCCCCAATTGTGCTGAGGACGTGTGCTCCGGAGTTGGCACCGGTTCTAACGCGTCTTTTCCGGTACTCCTACTCCCTAGGCGTAGTCCCGAAATCATGGAAGACAGCTTTTGTCCACCCGATCCCTAAAAAAGGCGACCGCTCAGACCCGTCCAACTACAGGCCTATCGCCATCACCTCCTTGTTCTCCAAAATAATGGAATCCATTATAAACTGCCAGCTCATGCGGTACCTTGAGGATCACCAGCTGATTAGTGACCGCCAATACGGTTTTCGTCGGGGTCGATCAGCTGGTGATCTTCTGGTCTACCTGACTCATAGATGTGCGGAGGCAGTAGAGTCCAAGGGGGAGGCATTGGCCGTTAGTTTGGACATTGCGAAGGCCTTTGATCGGGTTTGGCACAAAGCACTTCTTACGAAGCTTCCTTCCTAGGCTTCCCGAGAAATTGTACAATTGGATGCAAGGTCTTTGTAGACGGTTTATGCTCCGACTACAAGCCTATTAACGCTGGTGTTCCACAAGGCTGCGTGCTATCACCAACGCTGTTTCTTCTGCATATCAATGACATGTTGCAAACTGGTAACATTCATTGCTATGCGGATGACAGCACTGGTGATGTTCTATACATCGGCCGTGCCAATACTTCTAGGGAAAACGTCGCCGAGTACCGGAACAAACTTGTGTGTGAAGTCGAGTCTATGCTGAACAAAGTCTCGGATTGGGGGCGACTAAATCTACTCCAGTTTAATCCTCAGAAGAAATATATATTTGTTGCCTCAGCCAGTATCGGAATCCTCGGCGTCGACATATCGAGTGACGTGCAGTTTCGTGGTCACTTGGAAGAGAAGGCCAAATTGGCCTCTAAAAAGCTTGGCGTGCTCAGCAGAGCGGGACATTATTTCATGACGGCACAACGCCTTCAACTTTACAAGGCGCAGGTTCGGCCTCACATGGAATACTGTTTCCATCTCTGGGCTGGGGCTCCCCAGTGCCAGCCCCTTCCACTTGACCGCAACCAGCGCAGAGCGGCTCGAATCGTCGCCGACCGAGTCCTTTCCGATTGGCTCGATTCATTGGTGCTGTGAAGAGATGTTGCATCCCTTTGCATTTTCTTTCGCATTTACCACGGAGAGTGCTCTGAGGAATTGTTCGGATTAATCCCAGCCGCCAAATTTCACGAACGCACATCGCGGCAGAACTCCCGACACCATCCACACCATCTGGATGATTGGCGGTCCACCACTGTGCGATTTAGAAGATGTTTTCTTCCTCGCACAACTTCCTTGTGGAATCGATTACCACCAGCGACTTTTCCGGACCGATACGACTTAGGGACCTTCAAGAAAAGAGCCTACTCCTTTTTAAAAGGCCGGCAACGCATCTGAAATTCCCCTGGTTCCCCTGGTGTTGCAGTTGTTCATGGGCGGTGGTAGTCACTTACCGTCAGGTGAGCCGCATGCTCGTTTGCCCCCTCTCCTATAAAAAAAATGGTTTTTTGCCGATCGATTCGTATTTTATTTTCCTCATCCATATTTATATTCTATGTATTTTTTTTATAGGAAAAGGGTGACAAACGAGCACACAGTCCACCTGATGGTAAGTGGATGCTGCGGCCCATAGACATCTACATCTATCCTCGATTACGAATCAAATGTAGATGCGTTGTCACCCGTGAGGACTAAGATGGAATGCGTCGTTTCCAGTAAAAAGGGTCTCCGGAAAATATGTTAAATCTCCGGAAAATAATGTGTGTTAATATTTAAGTCGAATTAGAAAACTTGTAACATTAGATCAACTTCTTAAACTAAGGGCCTCATTCAGCTTTGCAGCCCCGGGCATCTGACGGGCTTAGTCCGCCACTGGAGGCACTATTGAGGTCATTGAGCATAGTGCTTAGATCCTCCAGCGATTCTGCCATAAGGACTATATCGTCGGCAAATCGAAGGTGAGTGATGTACTGCCTATCCAACTGCAGCTGTAAGACAGGGTGACGTTATATTCCCGAAACTGTTCACCGCTGCATTGGAAGACGTTTTGAACATACTGGAAAGAATACGGTAGTACTAACGGTATTATGCAATATTGGAATGCAAAAATTAATTCATATATTTACGGGGGTATTCGTAGTACATTAATGCAATTTCCAATATAATTATATTGAGAAGGTAATTTTATTTCCATACTTTAATAATGATTAAACATCGATATTTCAGTAGTAGATAAAGTACGGCAAAATTAATTTAAAACCGATCAACATTGTGCCTTTAAGGTCGCCTTCACATTAGGTCGCAAGTAGTGCGGTAGCAGCGCGGCAGCTGCGCGACTGCAGCGGATGCCTTCTTATTACAAATACAGCCGCGCGACATGTTTAGATTATGGTGGCGTAGTTCATTTCAGCAATGGATTCCAACGAGGAATCATCATTGTTGCTCCTGCTTTTGTTGGTTCTCCTTCGGCGTCATCGACGTCGCGTTCATAATAAAAAAAGACAATACTGGATTGATCCTTTGTTTAGAAATCGGCTTGTGAATAGTGATTATGTAACAGTATACAAATTGTTGAAAAATTGTAATAATAAAAAATTCTTTAATTACATTCGAATGTCAAAAAAGTCTTTCGGCGAATTATTACGACCTCGAATCCCATAAAGCAGGACGCAGTTGAACTTCAATGATAAATTGTTCTGTGTCGAATTCGCTCATTGTGCAATAATTGTTCGAACGTGCACTTGCAACACTGGCTCGAAGTAGGCTTGGGTCGAAGTCGAAATATCGATATTTTCCTATAAAAATATCGAATTCGTATCAATTTCGATATATTTTTAAAATGTTGTATTAATGGGCAAAACATGAAACAACAAAATGAGCTACAAAAGCATTCATGCGTGGTTGTCGTTTTTTCGTCGTCCAACCGTCAGTAAAGTAAAATTTTGGGCCTTATCCTTACATCATGGCAAATGATGCCGATATATCGATATTTTTCATGTGATATATATTGATACTGTTTAAAAATATCGATTCGATATATATCGATATATTTTTTTCCCTTGCCCATCCCTAGCTCGAAGCCGACTGATCGCACGCGGCTGCCGCGCTACCCTTCGCTATGACAATCACGTGTCGCGCGGCTACCGCGCTGCTCTTTTTAGTATGGAAGTCTGCCGCCTGTGAACAGCGCGCTACTGCCGCGTCGCTTGCGGCTTAGTGTGAAGGAGCTCTAATAGCGTAAAATTATTATTGTGAGATCTAGCGTCGAGTAACAGAATTAGTTCGTCAATCTTCGAATATTTTTGGATAAAAGACGTAATGCTCTCTATTTGTATGAACTTGTGGTGCGTTTTCAAACCACGATATTATTTCAACTTACGTTAAATAACTAAATTTGCTCGTCAATCCTAGAAATTTTCAAGATTACGGTTTAGCACACGGGTTTTGTACTCCATCTGATGGCGCATGTTTCTTAATCACGCGAAAATTATTGAAATGTTGCATATCTGTCGGTACACATTTCTTTCCTTGTATGAGTATGAATGTATGAGTTTGTCGACACTGGTTCTAGTACAAATTACGGGCTCTGCCACTTCCTCTTATTTTTAATATTCCGTGCGTTATACTTCGTTATTCTTAATTTACCCACTTACGTACTAACATCCGTCGACCTTACTAACTAGTTTAGTTAACGATTGGCTATTTTCCGCCACTCCAAGTCTAAGTGCGTATTTTTCGCGTGGGCAGAAATATTGTGATTATCCGAGCCATGAAATGTTTTGGAAGTTCAGTAGTCCCCTAATGTTGCCGATGACTTCGGGGAGCAACCTCGGCGTGCTGAGATGTTTAGCCCTGTATGCAGCACCTCTGGTCTCTGGCAGCAACACGTGGGCCGCAGATTTCTCCTCTCTCATACGTGCCTTGCACAGGAGACTGTCTTTACCTTATGTAAAACAATACATTTTTTTCTTAGGAAATTTACATACATCCTCGACTGATGACAATGCGCTGGTCCTGGCTATAGTGGCGCATATGTGCATATACCTTGTCGCCGCGAGCGAAGTTCCTAGATTGTTTTTTCTCTTTGTATAAATTTATTCTGTAGTCTGTGTATAATGGTATCATGTATTTGGTAAGGATTCACTGCCACCAATATGTGTAAATGAGATTTTCATTATCATATCATATAAGAAGATTTCTTAGAATCCCAGCCTTATGCAGGTCATCGGGTGAGATCATGTCCTCGACTCATTGCATGGAGGTGGCGTGCATGGCTTCAATGCAGAGTTCCGGCGGCAGACATTACTCTATGACCTGATGATTGATGATGACCATTATGAAGCCGATATGTGGTCACCAGCCTGATCGTTAAGATTCATTGTTGCCAGTAGTTCGTTCAAACGCTCGCGGACGCCCTCATCGTATCACATGCACACTATAAAACTATCACTAGTTTTGAACACTGCACGTGGACACTTTCATCGGTGCAATGAACCTTTCCGACTTTGTTACGCGGAGGCCATGGGACCAGAAAATACGCGCTCCCAGCCTTCTCATTTGCATATTGTAATCACAACAACAGTGATGTGTTGCATCTACTGTTGGTTATCGCGGTACATTACTCTGCGGTCTCTGGGTACGTAAGTGTAAATATTTTCCTACGGAGGTAATTTTCCATCACCCTTTCCGGAGGAAATTATAAAATTTAGAAACTTAAGGAACAAGTGTGTGTATCCGTTTGTTTTTATTAGAGCGCCGCTGCTTCGTCATCGTCTTAAATCATGTGCTAGCGAGGATTATGTCAATTACAGCTCATTGTGCATTTGATATACCTATTTAACCTGAATGCATTGTGTCACAGTCACAGCGCGGCTTGCTCGGCCATGTGCGACGTTCCACTCCCTATGGGTTGGTGATGTAACCAGTTAACGTGGAGCGGCGAGTCGCGGTGGGTACAGACTAGTGGGTGTCGAGGGGGGTGTAGAAGTTAACTAAGATATTCATCAATTATGTACTTTAACAGACTTTTATTTTATAGAATAAAGGTGATAAACGAGCACACAGTCCACCCGATGGCAAATGAATGCTGTGGCCCATAGACAACTACACCTATCCTCGTTTAAAAATCAAAATGCAGAGGCGTTGCCACCCCTGAGTACTAAGTTGGAATGTCTCGTTTCCAGTAAAAAAGGTCTCCGGTTATCTACCATATGAAACACAGTAGCATTAAGCTGTTATTTCACGCGGGTATTCTGTAAGAGCGTGGTCCTACCACGGTCGAGCTGACCCATTTGTGCTACAACGCGTATTCTTCTTCATCTCATCTGTGATCACGCACCCTTCCCTTCAGTTGTGTGTGTGTAATTTGGTTAATTTCTACGCGACACCTGCGCGCATAATTGCATTCTATTAAATCGGTGGGAGCGGCCGCGGCCGCCTTGAGGAGTCGCCGCGATCATCGCTTCCGGGCGTCCGACGCAGTCGCTCGCCGGCTGCGGTGGGAGCTCGTGCTAATTCATTTAGATTAACTCCGTCAGAGCCATTGGTCAATCGTGCGCGTGCGCCGCACATATACAGTCTCATTTCGGAATACTTATCGTGTTGCCTGTGCACCGAGTTTACTAGAGCTAAGCAGGTCTACAGCATCGTTAAGTGACAGTTGCGGTAGAGTGCTAGCCGCACCAGCAGCGTCGGAAGTATGGTGCGAGCTGAGGGTGGAACGGGACGATGGTGGGCAGCGGTTTGTGGGAGCTATGCGCTGGTGGCACTGATGGCAGGCTCTCTGTTGCCTCTTGACACCGAGCATCTTCGAGCCAGCGTCGGCGGCTTCGCGGTCATGAATTGCCACCTCGACTTTCCCTTCGGCAATGAGATTCCTTATCATTTACAGTGGGATAAAGATGTGAGTATTTTAGGCATTTGAATAAGTCGTTGTAGTGTACTATTTATCCTAACTGTGTAGTGGCGGTGTAAGAATATCCGCTCCCGAAATCGTTCCGTGGGTGTCGTAGGAGGCGACCGAGGGACACTGGACCAGGAGACGGGCGGCGGCATCTTCCTGATAACAACTCAAAGTAATAAAATAAAACCGGCAAGTTCAAGTCCGACTCGCGTATGAAGGGTTTCGTACCATCTAGTCATGGGCGTTTTTGGGTTTGAACGCAAACCGATATTTATCCGATTTCAGATTTCAATATCGATTTCAAAATCCGTATTTAAAAATCCGATTTCAGTAGCGCTTAGCCACGCCAATTAGTTTGCGTATTTAGATTTCGTTTTATAAGTTAACAAAATGGCAAACGCGAATGTAATACAGAAACAGATTTGCGCGATTATCCTATATGTTTCAATCTAGGCTTTGCACTAGCAGAAAAGTTTTGTTTGAAATTAAAACTTTTCCGGCGTATTTTAAAATCGGCATATTTACAATGTTTTTGTAATATTTTTTTATTTCCAAAATCGGTACCTACCTGTCTTTTGGGCCAAATAAATTTAAGCGTGAGATCGTTTTAAATGAGCTTCTAGATTACCCATTGTAGATTTATATGATATATTTTGACTACAATCTTTACACACTGCAACACCAGAAGCATTTTCTTTTTTGTCAAAATGAGTCCATACTTCACTGGGCTTTCGCGATATTTTGAAAATCAAAACAGTTCTCGTCTAATCAATTAAAAAGTCTAAAGAAAAAAACTTGATAGTCAAAATCAAAAATATTTAAATGTTATATTCATAGACAATTCAGTTAGTTAACTTATTTTATACTCTAAACTCTATTAAACAAACAGACAATAAACATCAGTAAATATCCTGTTATTCACTGATACGACTGACCAGCACGCGCGCACTTGTCACCAAGGTCAAATTTGCATCTAAACGAAAACAACATGAAAACAAAAGATTATTTCTAGTAAACAAACACTAAACCAAAAACCAAAATAAATGTTCACACAATCTCGCAAATATAGTCTTTAACAACTTAATAATAAGAACGAAATTGATCGCATATTTCAAAGGTATAGTAAGCAAACACCCAAACACGGAACCAAAAATTCATAAACGCATAATCTCGTAAAGCAAATATAGACTTTAAGTACTTAGCAGTATGGATAATATTGATCGCATATTTCAATAGATTTACATAGCTGACAAACCGAAATCCGAATCGCAAAATTCACGCCATCCTTTTCATTCCGCTATGTCGTGTTTGGTTAGAAAGAGAGAAACTGAGAAAACGGATTTCAGTTTCATCAGTTTGCGTTTGGATTTGGATATTGTCGATTTCGATTTTATTGTCGATTTGGATTCGTTTGTTGGTACAGATTGTAAGATCGTAGCTTAGTTAGGTCGATTTTTGAAATCGGATTTTGATTTGAGTTGAATTCGGTTTGAGAAATCGATACGATTCGATTTGTGTTTGAAATCGGATTTTAGATTCGTTTTGATATATCTGACGCATGCCTAGTACCATCGTACAAGATACTATGTAGGTAAAAAACGCGTTTCTAGTAGGGGAGCCCCCTTTAATTTTTAATTATTTTTATTTTTATATTGTTGTTATAGCGGCAACAGAAATACACATTCTGTGAAAATTTGAACTGTCTAACTATTACGGATCATGAGATACAGCCCGCTGACAGACAGATGAATGGACAGCGGAGCCTTAGTAATAGGGTCCCGTTGGTTACCCTACGGGTACGGAACCCTAATAAACTGCGGTTGCCAACTCGCCTGCCAAGCATGGCAACTATAGCAAAATCCTCCCAATGAGTCAATTTTTGGGGACATCTATGTTCAAGCAGTGGACTTTTATAGACTGTTATGAATAAATGAACTATACTATTTAGCAATTTTATATATTTTAACTTGGAGAAAGAAATTATTTTTTAAAACCTTAATTTATTTGAAAATGTCACCTAAATACCGAAATAGTGCGAATACAGGTGTACTTGTGGCTTACTCAGAGTGTAGCCATGGTCAGGCCTCTGTCACTCTTGCTACCTGCGTGAAATAATTACCTACAATAGCGAGCTGCCCTAGGGGTAGATCGCAGTCGGGGGCTCGGGGCTAGCGCGTTCTAGGCGATTGAATTTTAAAGTTTTTTTTAACGCTGTTTACGTAAATAATTTTTTGTAAATACTTGTTGAAATACTCGTCGAAATAGTTTTTGTTTAGTGTTCAGTATATTTAATTGTAGGATAAAATAGTTGAAAAAGTTTTAATGTAATTTAAGAATAATATAATATGTATATTACCTATCTATTTGATAAATTATAATGGCAAAACGTCGTTCCTACTATAATTGTTGCCGGGATGGATGCTTAATGAGCAATTAAATAGATTTAGATATATCATTTTTTAAGTTACCGAAGGATAATGAAAGGTAAATTTATTTCATTTTTTTGTTAGATAGGTGCTTATAGCGAAAAAATAATTAAGTAATAATTTAACTACAGAAGTAATACCTAAGTACTTTATTACAAAACTTACTTCACTACCCAAGTACCTACTTACATACCTATACTTGTCTTTGTAATTTTGTATATTTTAAGATATAATAGCACAAAATACTGAAATTAAAACTTTATTTACAACATTTTTAACTAAGTAGATTACGATCATATTTCTGTTAGGAATCGTATTTCGGGTTTATTTGTTGTTTACGCTATCTACCTACATGAACCAAGCATCGTGTTATGTGGCAGAGACATAATCTCTTTAAAAATAAATTTATTTAATACTTTTAAACTAACTTAAAATATAGTAGTTGATACAGAGAACTTGGGAATGGAATTATGTTGAGGGATCGAAAGATTTGGTTTAAATAGTGTAGGAAGCTAGGAGGTGGGGGTAAACATAAGGGAACAACATTGTTCTTGGTGTTATGGTTAACTTATGGTAAACTATAAACATTAGCATATAATATTACAATCGAATTAGTGTGGCTTCTAAGGAAGTAAACAATATGATTTATAAAGTATACAGGTCTTATAACATAAAGTAAATAGTATCCTATGACATAACATTAGTTTGGCTTCTAAGAAAGTAATTTAGCTTTTAAGTAAATAAACAATATAAAGTATACAGGTCTTATAACATAAAGTAAATAGTATCCTATGACATAACATTAGTTTGGCTTCTAAGAAAGTAATTTAGTAAATAAACAATATGAAGTATACAGGACTTATAATATAAAGTAAATAGTATCTATGACATAACACCTCCCCCCTTAGAACAAAGATTGAGCGGTTTTGCTCGATTTTTGAGTGTAGTCAGCAGCTTCGTCTTCGTCTTCTGATATACAGGCTGTTGTAGGTTGTAGCAGTGGTGTTTAGTGATGATATGGGAATCTCGACGTGTTGTCGGCGACGAGAACGGTCAAAGCAATTATTAAAAAATTGTATACAGTTACCATGTGGATTTGTAGGTATGTTATTCCATGGCAAGCGTTTATAACATTTATAACAAAAATATGTTAGCATAATGATGCCAGTAATCGTACTTAATATGGAAAATTTTGTTACATGTTTTTCTAAAAATGTAGGTTTATTATCTTCAAGCAATTTTGTGCGAGTTTTTATTTGTTCTCTAACCGAGTTAAGAGAGTCGAGTTGAATGTTGTTGAGCTGGATTGGTGCAAGTTCTGGTTGTTGCAGCTTAATTTCATCTGGGACGCAAATGTGTTCAATATCCACATAGATAAAAGGATGGCTGATGTTGATCGATTTTGTGTCCTCAGCTAGGAGTGTAACAAACACATACATTTTTACATCCTTGTTCTAGAGTGATGATACCTGCTCCAGAGATTTCACCGTGAGTCGTTTTGCTTTCGCATTCTAAAGCATACGGAGTCATGCGTTGGAGTATATAGATCCAGTTGTGGTTTTTAAGAGCTTGGAAAGTGTTGATGTGTGCAGAAAACGTAGTTACATCACAAACTTCAGGAACTTGTTGACTCGTCGTTGTTAAAATGACAACTTCGCATACGGGTCTGGTGTTGACGTAGTAGATGAGAAGATCCTTGCAGACTTTGGATTCCGTTGCAAAGTCTTTGCATTTGTCCAGTGAGCTCATGATGACGTATTGCTGTCTAGGGGTACTCATGGCAAGATATGTTTGTTCGGAAAGGATAGTAGAATATAAGGAAGAGTCAGGATGTAGAATAGGGATAGAATATAAATGATATAATGTAAATTTTTCGTCTTTTACTAAATGGAATTCTAAGATATATATAATTTTATTCATATAAATATAGGAATTAATAGAGGCAGATTGAAGTATTTTGTGTAAATTAGGTAATGCTATTGGGGCAACTAAGTTTTTATTGAGCCTAGCGGGATTAGAAGACAGTAATTCTTTGTATAGGCGCATAGTGGATATTATAGAAGGGTGAATTACATTTGATTAAATGAAAAGTATGCTTGTAATGACATCATCGATATCTCGTTCCAAAGAAACTACAGCTTCTAGAATTTGAATTGAAACGGTGTATATTTCTTCAAGAATAGTTAAATTAAATATAAGTTTGTTTGTTGAGGTAAAGTATGAATTTATTTTTCTAATATCTTCGTTAATAACATATTCATCATAAGAGATTTTATGTAATGTTTCATTAAGATTCGTGATCATTGAAGAAATAATTAGTAATTGTTGTTTTAAGATATCATTAGTATTTTTACGTGGTAGAGCCATAGTTACAGCCTATATACGTCCCACTGCTGGGCACAGGCCTACTCTCATTTCTGAGAGGGTTTTAGGGCAAGGAAATGTCCGCCGCGCTGCCCCAATGCGTGTTGGCGAACTTCACATGTCCTCGAAAATATTTTTTTGATTTCTCAGATATGCAGGTTTCCTCACGATGTTTTCCTTCACCGTCGAGCACGTGGTAAATCAGCACTTAAAATTGCAATTAACAATTTCATTGGTGCCGGCGGGGATCGAACCCGGGTTGCTCGCGTACTGTGATACTTACAGCGAGCGCTAACCATCTGAGCTACCACGGCTCACACGGTAGAGCCATGCTGCAGCTATATTAATAGTATAGTTGTAGCACGAATGGGTCGGCTCGACCGGGGAAGGACCACGCTCTCACAGAATACCAGCGTAAAATAGCAGCTTAATGCTGCTGTGTTTCGTATGGTGAGTGTAGAGAACCGGAGACCCTTTTTACTGGAAAAGAGGCATTCTATCTTAGCCCTCACGGCTGACAACGCATCTGCATTTTAATTCGCAAACGAAGATAGATGTAGATGTCTATGGGCCACAGTAACCACTTACCACCAGGTGGACTGTGTGCTCGTTTGTCACCCTTATTCTATAAAAAAAAAAGATATTTGCTGTTTCTCTAACTGTTCAATACATTCCTTATAATGTTTGGTATCTTTTGCGTCTGGAACACCAATGAGCCATTTCAAAATTGAACCTAAGCCGTCTAGTATTTCGCGTTTGGATCGCTTGTTGTCATTGTAAGAATTAAGTTCGTCGAGTCTAGAATCTATTCTATCTATGTTTATTTTTATCTTAGATTTTTATATATGAAGTAGTAGTTATAACGTTACGTAAATTTGAATGTGTGGTAATGAAAGATTGATAGTTATTTATAAGTCGTTTGATAGAGTTGCGAGCTAGGAATAAAGGTTCAAGATTACGATATACGACAAATTTCCAGGAATTTTCAGATATTAATATTTCACCATTGTTTTCGAAATAGAGTTCAGAATTAGAAGGAATAGGATTTATGTGGGTATCCCCATCAACAAAAGTTGTGGAGTACCTGAAAATTAAAATAAACCTAGTTAATTGTTTTGACTTCTTTTAAATTTAGTTATATAATAATTCTTAGAAAATAGATAAACTTTGTTTAAAATAATTAAAAAAAAGAAATAGTAAAATTAATGTATGAGTTTTTTATAAGATATAAAAGATTTTTAATTAAACTAAGGGTTTTATTAGGATGTGCCATTATTCGAGCCATCCTGAAATAGATTTAAAGTTAAATATTTATGAATAATTACGATCTAGCCTTAGAATAAAATGTTATGATTATTGAATGAAGTCATGCAATGGTCTTAAGCGATTCGCATGCACTTTTTGGTTTTTTCCAGATTTTTGTATAATATAATTTTCATTAATATATACATTTACGTGGTAGAGCCATGCTGCAGCTATATTACTGGTATAGTTGTAGCACGAATGGGTCGGCTCGACCGGGGAAGGACCACGCTCTCACAGAATACCAGCGTAAAATAGCAACTTAACGCTGCTGTGTTTCGTATGGTGAGTGTAGAGAACCGGAGACCCTTTTTACTGGAAAAGAGGCATTCCATCTTAGTCCTCACGGGTGACAACGCATCTGCCTTTTTATTCTTTACTGAAGATAGATGTAGATGTCTATGGGTCACAGCAACCACTTACCATCAGGTGGACTGTGTGCTCCTTTGTCACCCTACCCTATAAAAAAAAAACATACATAAATTCTAACAATAACATGAGGCCCGTCCCATACGCTATTTAAGTTGTTTGGATTAGGGACTTTAAGCATAACTTTATCTCCTACGTTAAATTTGGCTATATTTTTAATATTGCTTTCGTATCGCTCTTTTGCCTTTTCTTTCATTGACTCTACATTTTGGCGGGCTATGTCCTGTGATACCTTGAGTCTTTCGTTTAAATCTCGTAGGTAGTCATGAGTTGTATAGTCGTCGTTTGCTATTAAAGAATATAGAGAACGCGGTTTGTAACCAAAGAGTAATTCATGAGGTGTAAATTTTGTGGACTGATTAATTGATGTGTTATGGCACGTAATGGCAAATGGCACAATTTGATCCCAATTAGATTGATTACGTTTGTGGTACATTCGGATGTGATCGCGTAATGTTGCGTGGAATCGGTGCAGTGGTCTTGAAAGAATCAGTGGATATAGTAGGTGCAGTGGTCTTGAAAGAATCAGTAGATATAGTGGGTGCAGTGGTCTTGAAAGAGTTAGTGGATGTAGTAGAAATAGTAATAATGAAGTCAGTGGATGTAGAAGGAATAATTCTAGTTCGAATTCTAGTTCTCAAACCTGTTCGTAGGTTTCCGTTTGAGGACTAGAATTTGTGAGTACTGAGTGATGTGTAGTAACTAAGTCGCTAGTTTGTGTAGACGCATTTTTCAATAGTGTCTGACACTTAAGCGGTGATTTGGAAGGTACATTGTTTGTTTGTGTAATGTGATCTCGATGGTTTAGCGGTTGAGGACGCCTTCGAGAAATATGATTCGATTTGCTAGAATTTATATTTGTAGTTTCTCCATATCCTGAGTCAGGATCGGTGAGCAGGATACTGAAGCGATTTCCAAAGAGGTGCTCGTCTCGTTGGTCGCTTGGTAGTTTAAATGGTTAACTGGGATAGGAGGCGCAGGAAGTGCGCGTTGGGCTTGATTATTTCTTAAATTGTTATTGTAAGCTCTTTTACGGCATTCTGTAATATTATGCCTAAATAAATAGTAAATAGTATCCTATGAAATAACATTAGTTTGGCTTATAAAAAAGTAATTTAGTAAATAAACAATATAAAGTATACAGGACTTATAATATAAAGTAAATAGTATCTATGACATAACAATCGCGATTCCCGACGAATGGCCTTTCAAGTTGCATGCGTTGGGCATCACAGAACTCACTCAACTCGATTATAGTCAGCATAGGTACTTTACATAAGTAACTTACCATTTCACAATGTATTTTTTTACTCTTTATTAACAGCCCTTTGCAACCACGGAAAGTCCATTGTGACGTAATAAGGAGAAAAGATGCAAAGTAATACGGACACTCGCGCGCAGCGATAAAGTTTTATTTAGATTGCGTGCGCGATTTATCTGATTAATAATAACTATGTAGGCTATTAAAACGTCGGCAAGCAGTCAACATCAAAAGAGTGCAACTTCAGTACGTAGTAGGTACTATTATTTATTCTGTGCCGTGATCCCCAATGACCAGTGTGACCTCGATCCCTTATTGTGTGGCCAACAACAGATTACCGTGACGGTGCCTTCATTATACGCACAGACTGAATTGCATAATTATAAAAGCATGTTATAGTCGTATAGCACAATAAGTAGTAGGTAAGGACATCTACCTCATTTTTTAACTACTAATAGACGATACACAATTATTGTGGTTGTAGCACGAAAGGGTCGGCTCGACCTGGGTAAGACCACGCTCTCACAGAGTACCAGCGTAAAATAGCTGCTTAATGCTGCTGTGAAGAGAATCGTATACCGTCGTATCGTAACCTTTTTTTCCTTTTATCCTTTATTCCTTTAGTCCTCAGGGGTGACAACGTATCTGCATTTTGATTCTTAATTAAGTATTAAATGGAGGTGTCTATGGGATACAGCAGCCACTTACCATCAGGTGGACTGTGTACTCGTTTGTCACCCTTACTTTATATAAAAAAAAAACTTAGATAAAACATTATTTATTGCATTAAAGTTGTAAATATTTACTTTGCAAACATCCGCTTAATAAAATAAAATGATGTGTCTTACCTAGTTTGAAGAGCACCTCCCGCCCTCCCTGAATTGCGTGCACTATCCCCGTCACCACTAATCCCAGCACCACTACTCCCAACACCACTACACTAGGAAAGACACACCACCGATGACAATACGACACGTGTTTCGCCTCTACACGAGGCATCCTCAGGCGATGTATACTCTGCGGTGGCTGACCGCTAAGTGATTTTTTTTAAGTGATTGGCGGTCAGCCACCGCAGAGTCTACATCGCCTGAGGATGCCTCGTAGAGGCGAAACACGTCGTATTGTCATCGGTGGTGTGTCTTTCCTAGTGTAGTGGTGTTGGGAGTGGTGCTGGGATTAGTGGTGACGGGGATAGTGCATGCAATTGAGGAGGGCGGGAGGTGCCTTCAAACTAGGTAAGACACATCATTTTATTTTATTAAGCGGATGTTTGCAAAGTAAATATTTACAACTTTAATATAATGGATTTCCGCAAAGTAACGCCTGATTCTATTAATTATATTATTTATTGCTATTAAGGTTTCGTATTAAGTGTTCACTACTTAACAGGTACGTGTACCTAAGCTCACACATATACTAATTACGAAGTAAGTTAAAACCTTGTAATATCGGGTGTAAATGTGGGAGACGTATTGCTTATTGCATTGAATGCCTTTAATAAGAATATCTTATAACTAAATCCAAATGCTGACTGCCATACCTCCCACCTAAAATAAAATAAGAAAGAAATAAATACATTTATAGAAATTAATCATGTCATATTATTTTTTATTATTAGAATTTAAAAAAATATATAGACCTTTTATAGCTTCTCATAATAGAATTCTTACAATATCACGCCAGTCATGGGAGAGATAAGGAAATGATAATTATATTAATATTAGTTCTCAAATTTGCGGGGGAATTCACAACCATAATATTAAAGTGTAAAAAAATAAATTAATAATTTTACACTTTAATATTATTACGAATAAAAGCTCACAAAACAATTACAAAGGGAGAAACACCACTAAAAACAATGAAGGGAAATTTACAGAACGCGGGATTTAATTGGGCAGGATATCGTAGAGAGAATATGAAAGTTTAGGACATTCGAATAACAGATAGTTGGCGGATCCTTCGTCTAGTTCACACCTACAGATTGGACTATCCCCAATACTAAGTGTAGCCAGGTGTACTGGAGTACAAGCATCACCAAAGCGGAGGCGACAAATAGTTGAGGTGATAGCTTTACTAAAGTGGCGGTATTAAAAAAAAACGGTTTTAATGGGGTATTAAATTGGATAATTCTTTTTCTTATGTTTTCTTCCATTTAAAAAAATTGGAATAGTGTTTAGATTTTAATTATTTAAACTGATGCCCATAACTTTGCCATGAAGACAGTAACGCTTGTTAGCGGACTTCGTATCTTTTCAAAGTTTATTTGAATTTCTCAGAAATGCTGGTTTCCTCCCGATTATGGGTATACACGAGGCAAATCAGCACTTAAATTGCGATTAACAATTTCTTTGTTTCTGGCTGGTATCGAACTCGGGAATAAATTGTAATGTACTGTTATGAGTTTCATTATTTTGACACTTTATTAAGCATTTCCTGCATTCGAGTGCGGGTGACCGTTCAATTTTGTTTATGATCTGATCAATTGAAAGGTAATATGAAGTAAACAACCGTCTGGGTCGCAGCCCCACTCTTATTCCACGGACATTTTTGCGGAAATAATTCAAAACCCACATTTTGAAATATTTTTAATAGGTGGGTGGGATGGGTAGATAAATCTTTGTTGCGTTAAGCGGTAGTGTAGCCACTGTTATGTTCGGAGATCCAATATCACTCTATGATGCATTACATCTTAATTCTCAATCCACGTGCTGTCTTTAGTTGGTTGCCGGTGTCCATAGACTGTAGTTACCACTTACTATTACCATTGGGTAACTTCTGCTCATTTGTAATTGTAATTTTTTCCATACTATCTCATCGTAAGCATATTCTCTACTACGAAATATACAGCACTGAAACTATAAAATACATAAACGTCACTGTCACATGACTTAAAATTTATTTTATTCTACAGAATAATTTTTTATTCATTCTGTATTGAATAAGAATAATTCTATTGTATTCATTTATATTTATATAATTGTGTATTAGCGTCAAAGTCAACTTGGACATTCCAGTAGGTGGAACTTGGACACTAACTCGGCGAGCGGATACTTCTATATTTATTTTATTTATTTAATTATTGTGTATTTTACAACCTCGGTGGTTTGGCACATGATGGTATTGTCGAATTCACGTCGAGATTTAATTTTTCGGAGTATTTCTTTATTGAATCAGTAGTTGCTTTAAGTATATTAGTTGTAGGGTCTATTATGACCTTTTTGTATGTACTTACGTCCGATAAAAGTTGTTCTATTTTGAAATTATAAGAATTCGACAAAACCATCATGTGCCAAACCACCGATAAAAATTAGTTTCATTTAAATGTGTAGTCTTCGCGTAAATATAAGAAAACATAATATGGTAACTAAGACATTGTAAATACTCATAAGTAAGTTACTTAATATCTTAATTATGTTCCAACTACAGTTACAATAGCATGATGTTACGATACAATGTTAGGATTACAACCGAAATGTTATGTAGTATTTCAACAATTTAACTCAATTAATAAACTTAAGAAAAACAATGTTAATCATAAACGCGAAAACTCGTAAACCATTTGGCGTGAGTGCGAGCGTGCGTGTGTGCGTTTTTTTTTATTTTTTATTTTTATAGAATAAGGGTGAAAAACGAGCACACAGTCCACCTGATGGTAAGTGGTTGCTGTGGCACATAGACATCTACATCTATCTTCGTTTGGGAATTTAAATGCAGATGCGTTGTCAGCCGTGAGGACTAAGATAGAATGCCTCTTTTCCAGTAAAAAGGGTCTCCGGTTCTCTACACTCACCATACGAAACACAGCAGCTTTAAGCTGCTATTTTACGCTGGTATTCTGTGAGAGCGTGGTCCTTCCCCGGTCGAGCTGACCCATTCGTGCTACAACTATACTATTAATATAGCTGCAGCATGGCTCTACCACGTAAAAAATGTGTGTGTATTTCCTGGCATTAATTTAATCGAATGAAGAAGATTCTCGTTTCTTGATAGTTAAGTATTTTGAAGAATCAGCTGTATACAGTTTTTAACAAAGCGAATAATCAGAACTAATGTAATCATTAAAAAATATTCAGAATTATACTATTTTGGAAAGTTGCACGTAACGTTCCTGATAGTGTTTAAGTAGTTAAGAACAGAGATAAAGAATTGATTACTTACTGTCTAATACTATTGGTTTTTTAATCCTAAATAAGATCTTTTTTAAAATAATAAATGAGAGGATATTGTGTGGAAGCCATATTGCCACTTTACTGAATTCCATCTGGGCTTCCCCAAAAGCTTCCTTCCATTATTTTCCTGCTAATGCCAACTTCTTGCTACAACTAAAACTAACACAACGATTTTCTGAACTAAAAACTTCTTTAGGCGCGTTGGGCGATTTTTGCATGGGTAAAATCTTATGAGTTCGTGCCACCGACATGCTTATGTTAACAGTATTTCTGTAGCCTGTATCTGTATATGGGGTAGAGCCACGCTGCAGCTAGGGGTGACAATCGAGCACACAGTCCATCTGATGGTAAGTGGTGCTGCGGCCCATAGACATCTACATCTATCCTCGACTAAAATTCAAGTCTTAGATCAATAATGGAAGGACTATGATATAATACCTCGTTATAAGTATAAAGTATCTTCAGTTCTATTCACGTGCTATTGGCAACACAGCAGCTTTATGCTGTTATTTTACGCTGTCATTCTGTGCGAGCGTAGTCCTTCCCCGGTCGAGCCGAGCCAGGTTTAATGCTATCTGCATATGATTGCATCTGATATCTAATTGATATCTGCATTTAATGTTATACGCTGCATCGTGACTCTGTCACGTACGAATAAACCAAAGTTGTTAATTTTATACGTTCTGACTACCTCGTTGGTCTAGTGGTTGTAGTAGTGCGACTACTGATCATGAGGTCCTGGGTTCGAATCCCGGGTCGGGACAAAAAATAAAATCAGTTATTGACTTTTACGGTCAAATAATTCTCAGTAGCTGCCCGGAGTTAGCAAGTTGGCGGTGTTTCACCCCCGTGCCTCGGAAAGCACGTAAAGCCGTTGGTCCTGCGTCCGATCTCTCGTGTAGTCTTCGGTCGCGTCGGTTTATCGTCTCATCGGATTATGAGAGTGAGGGAATAGAGAATGCACCTGTGCTTGCGCATACACTTGGGCACTATAATCCTGTCCTGCGCCGATGGCTAGTCTCCGTTGAGGTTGGCCGCCGTAACCGAAATTCGGTTTGAAGGACATATTTTGACTTGCCGCTCGATTTCAGTATTAAGCTTATAAAAAAATTGTTAATTTTGCTTTCTCATATGTGGGGCCCTCGCTGCTCCATCTTAGGTACGTGTTGCAGACACGGATATCACACGTGAGTGAGTCCACCTGATGGCAGTAAACTCTTCAGCCCATGGATACCTGCAATTAACTTCGAACAAAAAATCTTTAGATGCGTTGTTATCTCCAAGTACTATATTGGCTTTTTATACCCTTCAGACCAGAACACAACATGCACAGTACAGGCGACAGTAGGAGTCCATAAGAGCAGACTAAGGTTATATGAACTTTACCATGAAAGGTAATATAACCCTAGCGTCGAATTTAGGGAATATGTAAAAAAATATTCAAAAATATTTAAAGGAGTGTGCTCCAAAGCCAAGTCTTTGCATTTGAGCAACAACATTAAGACGGCTTCTAATAAAATTAAAATGACGTGGAGTATAATTAATAGTGAAACTGGTTAGGTCAACTCTCGCAATTCAAAGTATCGGTTAAGTTTTAACAACAAATTAACGGAATCAGATCAGGATGTTGCAATGGTTTTTGCGAAATATTTTACGGATATTCCGATCTTAACCACTAAGTCACTGAATTCTTCTCCTGCCGTCGCCGAATCATTACTTAAACAAAATGTAAATGCGTGTACAAAGAATTTTACATTTCATAAAATATCATCAAAAGATATTGTAAAATATTTTAAAACTATTGATATTAAGAAAACTGCGGATCTGTGGGGGATTTCCGTTAAAGTTATTGCGTCTATAATCGATATAACCGCGCCTCAACTAGCTATTATTTTTAATACTAGTATCGAATATGGTGTGTTTCCTGATTTGATGAAGCATAATAAAGTAATTCCTTTATTTAAATCTGGTAGTACATTAGATCCCGCCAATTTTAGATTCATTTCTGTACTGTCATCACTAAGTAAAATTTTTGAAAAAATTATTCTTAATCAAAAGTTAATTTTTTTAATGTTAATAATTTTCTTCATAAAAATCAATTCGGTTTCACAAGGGGTCGCTCGACAACTGATGCTGGTGTTGAGCTGATTAAATATATTTTCAATGCATGGGAGAATTCACAGGATGCTTTGGGTATATTCTGTGACCTATCCAAAGCCTTCGATTGTGTTCACCATGAAACATTAATCAGGAAACTACAACAATACGGTGTAAGAAGTAATGCTCTTAAATTAATTGTTTCATATTTAAGTAACAGAACGCAAAAAGTTGTCATTAATAGTATGAGCTCTTCCGGGTCGATAGTACAAATGGCCGTGCCTCAAGGCTCAATTCTCGGCCCCTTTCTGTTTCTTGTATGTATTAATGACTTACCTTACATAGTAGGGGATAACCATAATATATTATTATTTGCTGATGACACTTTATTAATTTTCAAATTAAAACGACAATTATTAAAATATGACGAAGTAAATAATGCTATATCTAAATTAGTAAATTGGTTTAATGTTAATAACTTGCATTTAAATAGCACTAAAACGAAATGTATGAAGTTCATGACTCCAAATGTCAGATAATTAAATACTAATATAATTTTAAATGGGGAGGAACTGAGTCTTGTCGATACCACCATTTTTCTTGGAATAACACTAGACGCGAAGCATCAATGGAGCCCCCATATATCAAAGTTAGCAAGCAGATTTAGTTCTGCAGCATATGCTGTAAAAAAGATTAGAAATCTTACCAGTGTGGAAACAGCTAGACTTGTTTACTTTAGCTATTTCCATAGCATAATGTCATATGATATTTTGCTATGGGGACACGCGACTGACACTGAAATTATATTTGTTTTACAGAAGAGGGCCATAAGAGCAATCTATGATTTAAAACCTAAAGAGTCGCTCCGACAAAAATTTAAGGAAATTAATATATTAACTTTGGACTCTCAATACATTTATGAAAATGTAATGTACGTACACAAAAATAAAAGTAGTTATACAAAATAAGTGATATTCATTCTGTAAATACTAGGAACAAACCAAGCTAGTAGTACCAGTTACTGACTCCACCGAGTCAGTAATTCATTCTTGGGGCGATATACGCTTACAACAAAATCCCAGAAAATATACAAAATTCGACCTGCTCAAAATTCAAAAACTTTATTAAACATAGTTTGTATAAAAAGGGTTATTATAATTTTAAGGAATTTATGGATGATAATAACCCCTGGAAATGAGGTGTTCGCTACCAAGCTATTTCTAATTTGTTTTGTGTGGTTAATTGTGTAACATACATGATTGTAAGCTGTTATTTAAAAAAAAAGTCCCGCTGGGTTTCTTGGTGGTTCTTCCCAGGACAGAGGATTTTTTTCGAACCAGTGGTAATTAAACAAAAGAGTGACTTTCAATAAGTATTATTTATAATCTATATTGAATAAAAAAGTTTCTGTTTCTGCACTAAGCTTGGTGGCTGAAACGGAGTCCTGTCACCTCGTAGTAGTGGTTTCGGGCTGATGATGTGAAGGATGGTGCCAGGGTTGAGATCAAGTCGGGGTTTATTTTATTATAATATACTTGTTTTTAACGTCAGCTATTTTTGGTCTTCATTTTTCATATTTAATTTGCGAATGGGTGGTGGTTGAGTAGAATAGTACTTAAATTGTTCTTGCTGTGACCTAATCAACTTTGTTTCTGTGTAATATCAATTGATATTCTTTAAAAATTAGAATATTATATTTAATATTCAACCTTGAAAAATTTAATTTTTAAAATTTGAATATCAATTGGTATTGTCTTAAATTTAGTTTGTTCGTATGACAAATAAAATTAATGAAGACTAGAATAAATAATGATTATTAACAATAGAATACATAATGAATATGAATAGTCATCGCGCGGTAGTCGCGGGGGACGGTGCATGCGCGTGATAGAATCCATCTAGCATATAAAAGTCCACTGCTGAACATGGGCCTCCCCCATAGATTGCCTCATAGGGGGGATTTCGCAATAGTTGCCACGCTCGGCAGGCGGGTTGGCTAGCGCAGTTTTTTATTATTTTAAATTGTTATCAGGAAGATGCGGCTGCCCATCACTTATTTCTGTTTCCTTCTGTCGCTTCTTACGACATCCATGGGACGATATGGATAGTAGATATTCTTACAACGCCATTACACGGATTTAAAGATGGTATATAAAACCATGAACGTGGATTTTATATTTTTAAAAGGAAGCGTATTGACTTTTCAAGTATTAAAGCATAGTTTTTAGTTTCTTAATGTCGTTGTATTGACTACCTACTGAATGTCTCTCGGTTGGCTACCATTTTAGAAAAAGGGTAACCAGGAGCAACAATTTGCGTTGAGCAAGGAGGAAGTAATCAACTAGATAAGATTGGTGTTGCTGTTAGTTTGCATGTTTGGTATATTATTTTGTGGATGTTTTGTATTTACTTAACTGTGTTATTTGATTTTTATAACGTAAGAGTCAATACTGAGAAATATTCTTTTTTTTAAAAATAATATCGAACTAATTTGTAAAACGCACGTGTCGGTGCGTTGCGACGCCTCGTTGCGGTCCACCGCACGTCCATTTCAAGTGCGTAGGAAATCGGAGATGACGAAGGCTCCCGATCCGTTTAACCGCATACCGCATGTGAACACTTCCTCAAATCGTTGAAAATAGGTTTCCTCATACACATGTTATTGTTCCGTGGGTTTTTCATTAAAAGGCTTCCTTCCATGATGATTAAGATAACTGGTCAAATTGCATAGAAAGATGAACAATATGTGATAGTACTGATATCATAAGTTATTTTATTTTGAATGCGGGATTTATAACTTAAGAAAATTCATGTACATAATATGTAAGCTAATAGATCTATTTAGGTTTCAAAGCGGCGTACTGCCCATTGAAAACTTTTTTGAGACTAGCCGGAGATCAATTTGCTCATTTCACCCTCCCAAAAATCATATCAGCACCTACGTGAATATTAAATAATAAAATAAATGAAAGCAATGAATAGATCGGGCGTCGCCCGGCCTGGCAGTGCTTCTAGCGGCTCGCGTTGTTCCAGATCTCTAATCGTGTAAATTTGTCGCAACAATGCGCGTGGGCCGCCGCCAATTACCTCGTTGTCCACAGCCCTCATTTGCGGCGGCTCGCGGAGCGCCTGCAGCCCGAGCCCAAGGGACT
The DNA here is from genome assembly GCA_029286625.1 of Parnassius orleans. NCBI lineage: Eukaryota > Metazoa > Arthropoda > Insecta > Lepidoptera > Papilionidae > Parnassius > Parnassius orleans. The sequence goes on from JAGSMP010000178.1 coordinate 1,170,368, forward strand.
CGAGCGAGCTCAATTCTCGCCGGACATTTTTGAAGTGAAAATTTCTTTAGAATCGGATTTCGATTAAACGAAAAAGCTACAATATAATGAGACAAACATACACATCTAAAGGATTCAGCCTGCGAGAGAATGAGATAGAAAGCAATATACAGTATACACTGTTTACTATAAATTAATTTATATTTTAATTACATAAACTCTACAATTATCCTACTCCTGATATTATGACAACTATGCATTCATCTCCTTTTCTCGAAGTTTAGTTTTCTGAAGGTTTAACTTCTAGCGCGTGTGAACTGCACACATGATTTTTAATTGACGCTCTGCTTGTTGTTTGAGAGTTCTTTCTCTTGAAATATTGATTTTCATAATACTATTTTTATCGACTAAACCTTTTTATACACTTTATATAAATTGCTTAGTTTACATTGTATGATTTCGAATTAATTTTATTTAAAAATTGACAAAGGGTATATATATAATAATAAGAGCGAGAAGTCTAATACCACACAGATGTCACGCACTCGACGGGTCTCTTCACCCCTATGGCTAAAGGTTGCTATGTACTACAACATGGCAGCGTATAGGAACAGTACAATTCTAGATGAAGAAATCCAGATTAATCTAGTATGCTCAAACAGATAGCGATGTAGCTTTATCTTAATATTATATATAAATAAAATATCGAGAACTACCGGTATTGCCAAAGAGGCAGCTAAGTGTGTTTATGAGAAATTTCATATCCAATAGAGTAATTTTATATCCATTATTTACATGTTAAGGATGATACCAGAGTCCAGCAAAAGTTACTTGATATGGACAGGAAACCAACGATCAAATTAGACTTGCGTCACGTTCCAGCGATTACAGCAGTCGTTCAAATGAAGGATACTGTGATTGCTTCAATCGTCCTTACCGTTTGTTGTAAGCGTGTAAGCAAAATAATGAACTAATGTAAAGGAACTGCTCCCATTTGTTTACCTGTTCTTTATTTTTATCTAGCCCTGTTAAAAACTACGATGTTTTACGTTACCACATCTGAAAAAACCTTTACGTCATTATAATTATAGGAAAAAAAGCACAAGAGTAGAAAATGAACCTGAACTAAGATTTACTTTTGCACATCTCGAACGCGAAGTGGAGAGGTTGGGCTCTACTGTCAATTTTTTAAATCACTCGTTTCACTCACAATAAGTCGTGTTTATTATTTTACATCGCACTAATATGATATGGAAAGCATAAGATTAGGAAGAGGAAACTCTAATGAACTTTTTTTAAATTCAACAACACGTATTATTATAAAAAAGTACAATAAATAAATAAATTGTGGATGTCCTTTAGATTATATTTAATGTACAAGATATCTCGAGAACTACTTAACAAAACGACCTAATTTTTTTTTCACTATATTCAGAATCATGTAGAGCTGGTTCCTTTCGATAATCACTTCCGTAATCCATTTAAAATGTTACATTAGCGTTTGGGGTGTGCACTTTAGATTTTCCAAATATTTTTCGGGTTAAAGACATATTTCTCTTAAATTTTCAATTTCTCTTATTGAACGTGAACGCGAACATACATAGGCCACACAGCGTCCAAAATCAACTTAGTTTAGTGTGTAGATTCTTCAATTTTATCTGAAGTTTATGTGATGATATCGTTTCCTTATTTATTTCATTTCTTAAGTAAGTAGAGGTGCTTATTCACAAGTGATTGGCGAGTAATTATGCTAATGGTAGGGAATGCCAGCGCTCGTTTAGTCTCGACGTTCCTCTACCTTGATGATTGCCCTTGGACGAGCGTCCCCGTTTGTTATTACGCATCGAGTCGTCCGTGCTACGTTATTCTTTTTCCCCTTGTGACCTTTGTAACTCAATGTTGCCTTTAAAATAGTAAAGATGTTAAGATTAATTAGCTAAGATCCGCGTAATAAGGTAAATGAAGTGTCTTACCTAGAACCTTGAAGACACTGCCCACCCTCCCTCAATTGCGTGCACTATCCCCGTCACCACTAATCCCAGCACCACTACTCCCAACACCAATACACTAGGAACGGCACACCACCGTCGATAATACGATACGAGTTTCGCTTCTAAACGAGGCATCCTCATGTGAAGTAGACTCTCCGGTAAGATCTTAGCGGTTAGCCACCGCAGAGTCTAGTCAGAACTAGGTAAGACAGACACATTTTATTTTATTACGCGGATCTTAGTTAATTATTTTTAACATCTTTAATATAATGGATTTCCGCAAAGTAAAGCCTGATTCCATTAATTACTTAAAAATAGTCTCTGTGCGTTGAGGAGAGACGGTGATTTGACCGCATTTTGTCTGCACTTCAGGGCGAGACCATCTTCTCGTGGTACAGCGGGGACGAGGCACCGCGTGTGGCGGATCGGTGGGGCGGGCGGGTGCGGCGGCTGGGCGGCGGCCATCTGGGGCTCGGCCGCGGCTCCATCAACGTGAGCGCCGTGCGCGAGACCGACGCCGGCCTCTACCGTTGCCGAGTCATCTTTCCTAACCGTTCCCCGCCCGCTCGTAATAACGGCACCTTCTACTATCTGGAGGTGGACGGTGAGTAGCTTCTGTTCCTCACGTGTTTAGTGTTCTAGTTCTTTCTATCTTCTTCGTTATTTTTATAGAAATAGGGTGACAAACGAGCACACAGTCCATCTAAGTGTGTATCTTGGTAAGTCAATGCTGTGGCCAATACATATCCACATCTATCCTCGATTAAGAATCAAAATGCAGATGCATTGTCACCCCCGAGGATTAAGGTGGAATGCCACGTTTGCAGTAAAAAGGGTCTCCGGTTCTCTACACTCACCATACGAAACACAGCAGCATTAAATTGCTATTTCACGCTGGTATTCTGTGAGAGTGTGGTCCTTCCCCTGTCGAGCCGACTCAGTCGTGCTACAACCATATTATAGCTACAGCATATCTTTTGTACAGGTGGAAATCTAATTGTGACCCCTCCGATGAACAGTACTGTACTAGAAGGTGAGCGCGCCGAGCTCGAATGCTTACCTAAAGACCCCGAGTCTGTAGTGCAGTGGTACAAGGATAGCGTGGTCCTCAGCGAGCTCCCTGAGTTGGCGGAACGCTCGGAGCTTCCTCCGAACGGCAGTCTTGTGATACGACACGCGGTTAGCACTGACCTCGGCGAGTACGAATGTCGCTTGAGTGCACGCGATGGACAAATGCAAAGCGCCAGTGCATTTCTCGACGTACAGTGTGAGTTTGGTTTCATGTTACTTTTTGTTTTCTACTCAACTTTAAGTATATTGACGTTTTTATTTATTACAGATAAGGCAAAAGTGGTCTATTCACCCAAAGAGCGCTATCTCCCGTTCGGCAAACCTGCGAGTCTAGATTGTCATTTTAGCGCAAATCCACCTTTGACAAATCTACGATGGGAGAAAGACGGCTTCCTTTTCGATCCTTACAACGTGCCTGGCGTGTTTTATAGCATGAACGGCAGTCTATTATTTAATCGAGTGAGTGATTCGATTTAAGATAAAGTTGTAAGTGGATGTTGCAATGATTCGACCAAAACGCAGGTAGGTATAACGCTAGAAAAAACGAATGCCTTGTGTTTGTGGGTCAATTACACGCAGCAGGCATACAGCTCCCTTAGAGTACAGTATAATAATTAAAGTAAGTAACAATTCACACTTAACACGATAAACAAGACAGCAAGGCAAAAACATAACATAACCTAAATTTAAATTTTAATTATATATTTATTTACATAACATAATATACAATATTTTATTATATACAATATTAAAAACTATAATAAAAAAAAAACTAAAACTCGTAACTTAACTAATTTAAATTCAAATTCAAAAGTTGGCAAAATTTTTCGCAGTATGAAAGAAGGCAATATAACGCAATAATTACGTAAAAGCAAAAGAAATTCGAAAAAAAAACATTTATTGAGCGGATATTGGCAAAGTAAATTTTTCCAACTAAAAAAAACATTCCAAACTTTACTTAACTTTTTTTTAAATAGCCTTTATGTACTAATGTTTGTGGCCTGGATAATTATTATAACAGAATAAATTCAACATTTATTATTTTGCATATCTTTAAATTTTTGTCCATGAGTGTATGTAAAACACTGGATGGAGACAGTTTTCCAGTATTAACTAATACCTACTAACCGTAGTTTCTATGATTTTTTTATTTGATTACTAACCCATATTGATATGAATTATGAAAAAAATATAAGGTATTATAATTAAAAGCGGCGCACCATCAGGTAGACGAGTCGCACGAGGGCGTGTACTCGTGCACGCCGTACAACGCGCTGGGCTCGGAGGGCGCGTCGGCAGGCGTGCGCGTGCGCGTGTCGCGCGCGCCGGCGCTGGCGCTGCGGCCGGCGCCGCTGTACCTGGCGCGGCTCGGCGCCTCGCTGTCCCTGCCCTGCGCCGCCGCGCCGCAGCCGCCGCCCGCCGCGCCCGCGCTGCGCTGGACCAGGGTGCGTGCGCTCGTCTACATGAGGCAGTCACGCGCGCGCTCGACCTGACGCGCGCCTTACGTTAACATAAAAATTATTTTTCTTTAATAAGTATTTAGGCACTTTTGATATTTATTTTTGATATATATTCAAGTATGACCGCTCAAAACCAAAAGGTACTGTATAACATACGGGTGCTAAAATAACAATAGGAATGTCGACTTTTCATTCTTTACTGTTCCTAAGGATACCAAAAGGTGATATATTATAATTTATAGGTAGATCTAGATAATGAGATACTTAGGTACTGACGCCATAGTTACAGATTTATTATTTGTTTAAATTAAATCCATAAAAACTGAAACAAAGCTTTTGCACGATTGTTGACAACATCTACCTAGTAATCAGACATTCAACGATGCCATGAACTATTCCATAAAAATGTCACAGCTCACTGAATTTTCAATTATTTACATAAGATAACTTGATAACAAATAATAAAACATAAAAAAGTTAATCTCAGCTTTGTGTACACAGTACTGGATACGGTGCACACAAAACACATGTGTTGTATACAGTATCCAGTGTAACAGTGTCGTGAGTTATTTTGCCAAACGTGGTAATTGCGGTAAATCATCTCGATAATGGTCACCAGTCTGTTTAAGTGTGACAATTTTTGATGCTGTACGAATAAGTATTCAGTAGCATTCCAAAATTTAATTTTATCAGTTACTTATCATTAGTTTATTTATCAGAAAGTAGAAGGCGCTATTATTACATTAAAACTCTGAAAGCAAAACTATACTATCTAGTAATATCAGGGATAGAAAGTTGGGGTGCTAATGGCTCAAGAGCCACCCCAAAGCCGCGAACATTTATTTATTATACAAATAAGGCATGAAATGAGGTTGATACTGAAAAAAAAAAATCTGTTTCTGTTAAAATACGCTATCAGCGTCGCTAGCGGTGAAAACTATTTGACGATATTATGACCATGTCATGAAATAGCAATATTGTGTTTAGTTATTAATATCGTCAAACGATCTCTATTCCTGACCAAATCAGTCAAGCTATATTATCATGACATGGTCAACAAACACTGTTAAATATCCTGTTTTAATCAGTTTACATATAGATTAGTAATTGAACTAAAAACCATATCAATTTACATACATTTGATTTGATGATTTGAGAAGTCACTATTATCTTTTTAAATTAACACGATTTTAAAATGTAATAACGAAAAAACTAAAAAAAATTAACGTTAAGGATTTTTAAAAATGATTTTATAAATCGAATTATTTAAACATACAGGGTATTTTTGAAACGCTCCCGAAAACGAAGACAGACGACAGTACTAACTATATCTTAGATGATGGGTGAAATATAAAATCGATCCTGATGAAAAAAAAATCATCTTTTCACAACGTTTTATTAGCTTTATTCACGCTCCATCGTGTTAGTATAAATCATCGTGTTAAATAAAACGTTAATTTCATTAAAATAAAACATGAAAATACTTAAACATTAAAGCAGCAATGGAATTTAAAATAAATAAACCATAAAATCAGCTGACTAGGGTCAATATCCGCGTCGAAGCCAAACTCAACGTCACGTAAAAAGAACGCTGAGCGATAGTGGAGGGTGTGTCTGCGCATGGGTACAGTCGCGTTCTAAAGTACTACATGGTACTAGGCTGTTGTTTTATAATATTATAATAGTAATTAATGGTTTTATTGTAGAATCATAATAGGTACTTTACTAGCTACTTAGAACTTTGGAAGAGGTTGAAATTCAAAATGGATAATGTTTGCTTGAGCATTATTTTTATTTCTATCGTAAAATAAAGTAGTTTGTAACAAGAAAACTTAAGCTAAGGGTGACACGCTGTCCATTATACCATTGGAACATGGAACATGGAAGCCAAATGTCGATGGTGTATTGGTGTTACTGGATGCTACTTCATCATCACTCATCAGAATCATCATCATCAATGCGAATGATAAATGTTTCCGTCATCAGGTTGACCACATGGTAATTTTTCGGTATTCTTCCTCAATACATTTAACTTTACTGCACAATTTTCCCCATTCACCTTCTATTTACCTTTTCGTTCACTAGTTCAGTCATAAAACAATAGATATAAATAATTTTTCTTTCCTTCCTTTTAAAACCATCGTCGCGCGTCGTGCAAAGAAAGCTGTGTGTGCGACTGTACATTGGAAACATCGCTTTTCAAAGCGCGGGAAGAATGAGGAACCAATAGCGTGCGCGCACAGTAATACTGGCGAGCATTCCCCGTCGCGCCCCTTCGTACCACGCTGCCGCCGCCCGGCCGACTGTGTGTCACCTCGCGTCAGCGCCAACATATGGGAATTCCCCAAATTTACCTACTAAGATTTGTTTGCAAGCGACATAAAATTAGAGGCGGCAATTACAATAAAACTTGCAAGTAATTTTAATAGTTTTGACGTACCTCTTTTCAAATCAAAGTATTGGATGGATTAAAACGGAAAGTCAATAAAAGTAAAGTAAAATAATTATTTTTAGATTAATTACCTGTCGATCATAATTGCAATTGATTTTAACTATTAAATTATTCAATACCATTTTATTTCTATTTTCTTGTACAAAATCAAAGATAACCAAACCCAAGTAAGTACGTTTATTAATTTCAATATCATTTTGTAGTAACGAACTGCTTGTTTCGTCAGGGTACAATTGATTGTCTAATTGTATTAAAAAATTACAACTATAACTTCTAAATTCCATATGAAAGAGTAGTCGTAGGGATCATATGGAAACTAAACTTATAAAATAAAAGTTGGCAATGTCATAACATTTGACGGTCTGTGGAATGTTCAAAGTGTAGGCTTCAGTTTTGGCGGGATTAATTATTGATTTTAGTTTTGAGACAGTTCCGTGTTGACTTTGGACACGCATGCGCAAGCGACAGTTCAATTGTTTTTTTATTAAATTCTTATTGTTATTACTTGGTATTACCTACTTGTTATTACGTGTTATTCTTGTTGTTACGTTTTGTGTTTCTTTTTGTTTTAATAATGCCTAACGCGTACGTTTATAGTGCTCGTGAATACGGCAACATGTTAATGTGCCTTGAGAAGCTCGCGGAATGCTTCGCGTGCATTACGAATTTACCGAGAGAAATTCCCGACCGCTCGACACCCAGCTGACTCTCGTCTGATAACAGCAGCATTTCAGCGAGTGTTGGAAAATCGGCCCATTGCTCCAGTAGCGGCAGGAGGTGGAAGTCAAATGACTGTTCCTCCGAGGAGCGCATTTTAGATGTCGTTCGCCGGTATCCGAACCTAGGTACACGAGTATCGCTAAATTGTTAAGACGTCGGGATGGAACAAATGTGTCATACTGTTCAGTTCACAAAGTGTTAAAGCGTAACCGAATGCGGCCATACAAAGTGCACAAAGTGCAAGCTTTAGTTCCCGGCGATCACGACCGCCGACGAGTTTTCTGCCGTTGGTTATTAGACCAACAACAACGTGTGCCTGGTTCCATTGAGCACGTTATCTGGACGGACGAGTCGACATTTACCAGAAACGGCATGTGGAACCGAAGAAATACACGTGTATTCAGAGGTTAACCCGTACGCTGTTCGACAAACCGGGCACCAAACCCGATGGTCGGTTAACGTATGGGCAGGTTTATTTAAGGATCGCATACTGGGACCAGTGTTTCTGCCACAGCGACTTAACGGACAGGGATACCTAAACTTTATAAATGAACAGTTGGTTGACATTTTAGACGACCTATCGTTGGATGAATATCGCCGTACATGGTTCCAGCATGATGGTGCACCTCCACATGTCGTGAGGTTCGTCCGTGAGCGCCTTACCGAATTATTTGATGATCGCTGGATTGGCAGACTAGGACCACACGCTTGGCCACCTCGCTCACCAGATCTGACCCCGTTAGACTTCTTTCTGTGGGGTATGTGAAAGAAAGGGTTTTAATCGTGAGTGTGATAGTGCTGACGAAATGCGCCAGGATCGTGGATGTTTTCGACAAACTACGTGCGGACTGTGTCGAAGACCACACGATAATGCCCCGCCTGCATGAGGAGACGCAACACCGAGCCCACATCTGCCTCGAAATGAATGGAGCACAATTTGAGCCGCATCTCATAAGACCACGGAGGATTTAGAGCGGTAAGCTGTTTCATACCTATTTTTTAAATAACTTGGTACTGAACTGATCTGAATAGGTACATAACTGAATACATCAGAATAATAAACATACCTACGATGAATAAAACGCATAACTCTAACCTTGTTAACTTTTCATTTAAATATTTTTTCATTAGCAGGGAATCGAACCAGTTATTTGGTTTATTTAACCTGTGAATTTGAATTAAAGTGGCTACGTGGAGACAAGCACAGTGGCAAAAAATAGTAGGTTAAGTAGATAAGTTAGGTATTTAGACAAGTGTTGTAAATTATTATGTATTGTGGTACCATCGCTAGTTACGGGCCGCGCAATTCGGCGTTCGCGCGTACATTGACCCCTAGTCAGCTGATTGTAATTCAGTAATTCCACTGCTGCTTTTATGTTTAACTATTTTCATGTTTTATTTTAATGAAATTAACGTTTTATTTAACACGATGATTTATACTAACACGATGGAGCGTGAATAAAGCTAATAAAACGTTGTGAAAAGATGAATTTTTTTTCATCAGGATCGATTTTATATTTCACCCATCATCTAAGATATAGTTAGTACTGTCGTCTGTCTTCGTTTTCGGGAGCGTTTCAAAAATACCCTGTATAAATGTAAGTATATTTTGCCTTCAGTTATTAATAAATTAAATAATTATATTATTTAATTTATTAATAACTGAAGGCCAAATATGCCACTTTTTCCATTTGATGGTAGATGGCGCTGTTTTGAAAACTAAAACGTAGATAATTGGCGTAGTTTCAAATTATTACACAACGGGTAAAACTATTTTTAAATTTCTTATATATATATTTATATATGGTATTTATTTGAAAAAAAACCCATCATCCCGCCATAACTAACATAATCATATATAATATAAAATTAATATCTAAAGAATGGAATAAAGAACGGCTGACCTCAGGGGCTTGTTTTTCCCAGTTCAACGTTTTATCCATATATAGACCCAGGTTTTTTACCCATTCAGAGAACGGGATCAAATTATGATTATAAAATACGGGTGGAAAGCGACTGACGTCAATTTTTGCCAGCATTCTTGAGCTGCCACCAAGCATTGCTTGACATTTAGACGGATTGACAGAAATGCCAAAACGCGATGACCAGTCATAAATGGCTTTCAAATTATTAATTCAAATATTATATTATTAAAATATTTTATCTGATTGTTTAGGAAAAGACTAGGGTTTTTATAGGTTTTTATTTTGTACTGTTAATTTGTTATAAAACACCTTGTATTAATTATTTGGCATGATTATTTTCGATACGATACTTGGTATCGAGTAGGTATCGTACTTTTATAATTTTGCGGATCACTAGTACGGGACTCGCGCATCTCAAAGGTCTTGGCGAGACCTTAGACTGCATGCCCCCAAAATCAAATCCCATAATACATTATGCTTTGGAAATAATTAAAGTAAACCAATCCAGCAGTGGCTACTTCTGTATGTTTCCGAATATTTCTAACATCATAAGGAGCTTGAGTTTATCAGCCAAGGTATTTATATGGACCCAATTGTAATTTATTATCTAACGCGATTCATAAAAATACCATTTCTTTCAAAAACCCGAGTTAGCATTTTGCAAAGTAGCAACATTTGGGATCGGCTTAGGAGAAATGCGGACCGAGAGACTTTTAAAAATTAGGTATTTGAAGAAACTATCGCTGTCACTCTGCAAGCGCTCGGCGGCTCGGCATGTGTGTGTAAGTTGACAGGATGTGCGTGTCTGCGATGCGCACTCTCGCCGGCCGCGTGTTGAGTCGTCTAATCGAGTCACTTGTTCTTGGTATGTTTTGGTGTTTGCATCGTTCGTTAGTCGTTACCTAAAGTGATTGGTCTCCTATGATTTTGGCTTGTTTATTGGACTTGTTCTCCCTGCTACTCTTTTGATTCGGCTTATTTTTACTGGACTTCCTGATCTTAACTGTTTTTAACTCTGCTGTGTTTACTGGGCCGTGTTTTTTATAAAACCCAAGAACTCGATAGGCGCTATATACCTACTTTGCATTTAACGGACTATAAGTACATACTTATTGGATTTCGGTGAGTACCTACTTAATAAAATTGATTTAGTTATTCATCTTAAAGAAATGTAGGTATAGGTAACTTGTCTTCAAAACGAATAAAATCATTTTATGTGTTTAGAAAATTGGTACAAATTTTTTCATCAAATCAAAGCTACCTACTTCCTAAACTATTAGGTACTCTAGTTACCTGCATATTCAGAGTAAGAAAAAAGTCGATATCAAGTTTACTAAACTAAATCGTCAAGGTTAGTGTGTGTTATGTATGCGTGCGTAATTCGCGTGTAATATAACACAAATCGGCAAGGTTTAGCGTGCTTTAATTCTTAGTTCGTGAGGTTTTGTATATACTTTTTTCTTAGTCTGAGCTTATGTACGTAAAATTATTTTATTAATTTTGAAGTCGGTTTTTACTTTTTAAGTTTTTTGGCTATCAAAAAACAACTATAAAGGATGTTCGTAAGCATCTATTTAGCAACTTGTGGCTTTAAAAAGTGTGTTGGGTCAAAACATCGATAGCAATATGATAAACTATTGAATACCTTGCAAAAACATCTTTGGTTACTTTTAAGTACATCTTTGTATCTCCTAAAACTGTCCTTTTTTCAGATTGATCAAATCTCCCATTAAGTACAATGGGGAAAGGAGGTAGAAAAGGTAAAAAAAAAACGTTTGTTTACGAGTACTAAACGAAAAAAAAACATAATATTAGTGTGCAACGACAAATCCACTATTTGGCACCACATTCGGACCTAGCGACATCGTCACGCGATTCTCTCAAGACTGTATCAAAGGATTCTTTTATAGAAGAAAACGCAAGCTTATCAGTCTCATCATCAATATTAGAATCAACACATTTGTATATAGAGCCAGAGAATGTTGTTGAAACTAATAAAGACAAAGGATTAGAAGGACGTAGAATCGTGGATATCAATTATTTATTTTCAGAGATCTCAAAAATAAAGCATGAACACACTAATTGTACATTTACTGACTTAAAATTTGTGCGTGAACGATGAAGGTTTTGAGTGCAGAATGTGCAAGAAAAAATAAACTGTACACTCTGAAGCCCCAGAAATTAAAATGTGCATAAATACTGCGGTATATAAATAATGCTTAAATAATGCTCAATTAAAAGAAATTTGTTGTGTTATGAAATATACCAAATATGGATCGTTCGACTTTCATAAATATAGAACAAGTTTTAGCACCAACCACATTATAGAATGCGCCTTAGAAGAAATGATCGCAGTTAGCCAAGAAGAAAAAAGACTAGCTATTTTGATTGGGGACGTTGATGAAACTGGCTATCCTTTAGTAACAGTGATTACAGATGGTTTTTGGGCAAAGAGATCATATAAAAGTGGATTTAGTTCTTCATCCGGCGCAGGTTGCATAGTTGGACTGCGCAATGAAAAAGTTTTATTCCTAGGCGTTAGAAAATCATACTGTTGCACGTGTGCTAGAAGTGTAAAATTAAATATAGATGTGCATGAGCACAGGTGTTTTAAAAACTGGCGTGACAGCGCTAATGCTGTGGAAGCCGATGTTATAGCCGAAGGGTTTGCGAGGAGCATGGAATTGCTCGGAGTGAAATATTAAAAATTGATAGGAGATGGTGACTCTAGTATAATGAAGCAGAAAAAGCCGTATGAGCTTGATTTCATGATACAAAAAATCGAGTGCAAAAATCACTTGCTCCGCAATATTTGCAACAAATTAAAAGCCCTAGGAAAAAAAACAAACAACAACAATGGCTTTGTACCAGTTGAACTAAGAAAAATGGTTGAAGCAAACGTTTTACGCTTGAGGAAAGCTATAGTTGGAGCAGTGATTTATAGAAAGGGACAAGGAAATATAACGCAAAGTAACAAAGTTAAAAATCTGAAAATAGATATTAAAATGCCGCAAATCACGTGTTTGGTGATCATCAAAATTGTGAATCATACTTTTGCAAACCTGAAAAGCAAATTGATGATCAAAACGTGGTGATTGCTCCTCAAGGTTGCGGCTTCTAATATCCAACAATACCTCTTATACTTATCAGCTAATGCAGAAAGTCTTATTTTGGATGTGACTTAACAATACTGTGGAGCAATTTAATAATGTGATTGCCAAATTTATTGGAGGGAAAAGGGTTAACTTTACAGGAAGGAGGTCCTATTAGACAAGATGTTATGGAGCAGTAACTTCATGGGACAGCGAAGCGGCTACTCATTCACGCATCCAAAAAAATACAAGGCCACAGTCCTGGTAAATATACTAAAAAAAATTATATAAAGAAAACAGCGTTCGCAAAAAATTACTGAGATTTGCCGCAAAAGAAAAGTGACGTATTCCAAAGACGGGACGAGTAAAAGAAAAAAACTACAGAACCTGATGAAAATTACGGTCGCTTAGAAGTGAAAGAAGATATGCCTTTGGCATTATATGAATTAAAAGAAAAAGAATTTCTTTAAGGATTGCTCTCAACGAAAGGATGTTGAAAAGAAAACAGTGGGCAAAAGCGATAATAGCTTATGGACAATTGAGAGACGTAAGAGGCTCACGGCATCGAACTTTGGGCGAATATGTAAGATGCGACCAAAAAGATCGGTTCGCAAAATATTAGAAACATTATTATATAACGAATTTAAAGGAACTGCTGCTACTAATTATGGCAAGGAAAAGGAATCTGAGGCGATCGACCAATTTAGCAAGGAAACGGGGCTACAGATATAACAGTGTGGACTGTTTGACTTTTTAGCGGCAAGCCTGGATGGTCTAATAGGCGAAGACTCGATAGCAGAGGTAAAATGTCCTTATAAAATTGCAAGTATGTAACCTGAAGAAGGAATTGAACAAAAAAAATAGACTTCTGCACGTTTCAAGACAAAACGTTAAAATTAAAACTGAATCATAATTACTTCTACCAAGTACAAGGCCATATAACTCGTCAAAATTTTTGTTATTTCATTTTATGGAGTCCCAAGGGCTTGCTTTTAAAAAATAAGAGGACGATGCATTCTGGGAAAAAATAGAACCATTATTAGAAAATTTCTACCACCAATGCCTTTTGCCAGAAATCATTGACCAGTAAGAGAAAGAACGTCATCATAAGTTTAAGTTCGTTCATATAGTAGGAGAGACTATACCTACCTATCCTATATATAATTTACTGTTTTGTATTAAAAACTTTTGTAATAAACATTTATGGACATGAAATTAATGTTATTTTGTATCCATTACCTATTAAAAATAGTATTTGTATTTCCCACTAAAGAGCACATGCAAAAAATGTAAATGCGTTTATCGATAACTGTTTACACTATTAGTTTTTGATATTATTTTCAATTACTACGCATCACTTTTTCGTCTGTATACGTATAAGCAGGACCGTCCCGCGTCCGCCGCCCTCAAATTCGTGCGATAAAGATGCAGATCCGACTGAATAGCTTAAGTAATAATTTAAAATTAAAAATTTTGTACTACCGACTTCAATATAAATTATTAATAATAACTCAAAAACTATTGGTCAGACCTTGATCAAATTTATATGGGACCACAAGAGAAGCACCAGCTTTCAAATAAAAAAGAATCATCGAAATCGGTTCACCCAGAAAAAAGTTATGAGGTAACACATAAAAGAAAAACATACAGTCGCATTGAGTACCGTCTCCTTTTTGAAGTCGGTAGAAAAGGCATAATTCGAGGTTTGACTCTCTACTATTGGCACATCAATATATGCAAAAAATAAAAATGACCCAAGAATAGACCCTTATGGTAGGCCTATTTATACAAAAGAACCAAATAGAATTTACGCAGTTTATCTGAACCTTTTGAACGCTATTACTAAGATAGGACTGCAACAAACGAAAATCTTGTTCATTTATACCGCATCATTTATAAAGTAATGTTGTGTGATTTAATGCTTAAGATATGAAAATAACAGGATACTCCAATCGCATTCTGTGAATCCTCTCAAGCACTATAAATGCAACACGCATTAAGCATCAGTTATGGAACACCTTTTAGTAAAACTATACTGATGACCGCGGAGTAATAAATTCTTATATTTACGCGAATACTACACATTAAATAAAATTAATTTTACAGATTTTATCACTTTTAATTTTAACTTTTTTAATGTTTTAAAAGGTCTAAAAATAGCTGGGGTTATTAGAGTCACCAGACTTAAAAAGTGGAATCAATTTACTGTACTTACTTTCATTAAATCAGGAAATATACTTTTTTAACATAACATGCATTAAATATTATTGCCAAGTATGACACACACAGAATGTGTAATAACAGAATGTAAATTATCAAATTTAAAACCTTCGAAGAAATACTCCATTAATCTTTCATCTAGCTGTTACCGGCACGCGTTGCTGTACCCTTTCTTTGTCAAAAACCTTCGCGGGAGTGCACACAACAACTTAACTTTTTTAGTAATCGGATGAATGGTATGGCAACAAACAAACAAACGTTAATTTTTATAAGATGACCTAAATATTCTAAGTATCAACTTTTTGTACTGACTACAGACGCAACTTTAGTCGAAGAATTAATAGCCTCTGCGGACTTACATAGTATATTAGTAAAAAAAAAATCAAACCCTTGTAAGTTTCCTTCTACTAATCCGTGATTTATTAGAATTTATTTTTACTTTATTCGTTTTTTTGTATGCGACTTTGCAAACTGCTTTAATGTTAATTTCAGAAGATTGTATTTTATGGATTTTGAATTGGATTTAGTATCCGACATGCCTTACTAAATGTTTTTGCATAATTTTTAATTTAGGTATTTTTTAAATTGTGCCGAATGTAGGTAAGCTAAACTAGGTTAAACTTCAAATTATTGACTGAAATACAGACATCTACGGACACTCAATATTGTGCTCATTTATTAGAGAACGTCGCGCCGCGTTTGCAGTTTGGTCAAGCACTGTGTTACTCATTGATATACGTCAGTTTATACTAAATCTATTGTTACAATACAGTTTTACAGGTGTGCGGCGAATAATTCGTAGTGCGTTCCAGCTTACGAGAGACTTAATAAAGCGATAGGATTTATTTATTTATTGATTTCAACACTTACAACTATCTTTATGGGGTATCCTAATACGATAGTGTAACTATTCTATATGCTATATTATACGCATTTGTCTTTTTAAATTAGGCGCATAACAAATTATGTATGATGCTAGCTTTGTGAACTCAGGGGACAACAAAACAAGTCTATTTCTCTGGCTATCAGATTAAGAGTGTAGAGCAAGTGTCAGGGGCACCTAACGCATTAAGTTAGTCTTTCCGTTCGGCACGGCCTGCAATTCTGGCCGTCGCCGTTTCCTAGTTATTCATCCGGGACATACATGTTAATGATAATAGAGATGTGAATAACGGCTTAATATGGACGACAAACTTATGTGAAAAAGAAACAAAATGCAGTTTAATTAAGGAATAAGCAATTGACGTTAACGCTTTTTAAATTTAATTTGTTAAATTACTGACAAAAGTGAAGGTGAAATGTGTTGTTACATTATATGCTTATCGGTAATACGGCCATCTTTAAATGTTAAAGGGATGTTGTGTTTTGCAGTGGGCTCGGTGGAGGAGGGCGTAGAGTACGAGGCGCGTGTGCAGTGCGTGAGCGGGGCGCGTGGCGGCGCGGCGGTGCGCGTGCCGCAGTACGCGCGCATGCGCGGCGTGGCGGCGGCCGCGGCGGCCGCGGCGCTGCTGCTCGCCGCGCTCGCCGCCGCGCTGTGGCTCGCCCGACACCGCCTGCGCACCTGCACACGCCGACAAACGCGCCAACACTCGCACCAACGCACGCGCCAACACGCACTCCCCGTCAAGCGCCCCCGCTGATGGGCACCCCACGCGTCACGAAACTTGAACGCTTGACCCTTTTGTAATTATAATTTCAACCATTACAGTAATAATATGTACTACGTACTAGAACAGACACCGAACAGAATCTGTGCGGCAGTGCGGGCCACGTGGAAGGAGGCACAGAGTATCTAGTGAGTACGCGTGTTGCAAACGACCAAGCCTCGGCGTCACTTCTAGTACGTAGGAAGTATTACTTCAATGATTTTAACCGACTAAACGATTATATATTAAAATAGAAAAATATGGTGCTTAATATGTCGCAGTGCAATGCTTATCGAGCGATTAATTGAACTGGTAAGCCATTAACTTAACGCCAGCATTTAATGAGGGCATCCGCGACTTTTTCTGCTATCAGGGTGGCACCATTTAGGAATAAGGTGAAATATTTGACAAATTTAATAGCGGCGGAAGAAATGTATAGAGATTAATGTAACTTTCTGTAATATTAGAATTTTATCATATACAATATTAAAAACTATAATAATAAAAAAATAAAGAACTAAAACTGGTAACTCAATTATCATAAAGTAATATGATCATTAGTTATATTTTATATGAATTAGATTAGAAATAAATAAACCAAACTACCGATATTCCTAAAAGTAGAAGAATTAAAAAAGTTAAAATATGTAAAAAATAAAAAAAACAGAGAGTAATTTGTTTGTTTATATTCATACACTAGAAACCCAAAAACTTTTAATTAAATCGTAACTTTTTAATGATGACGTGATGACACTGTATGACAGATGTCTAACAAATAAGTTCACCTTAACTTTGACGAAGTGCTCGTTGAAGTCGATCGCAGTCCGAAGAACGTGACTACACGCTCGTGCTACTTCGCGAAGAGCTCAGTCGCCTTGAGTCGCCCGCACCCATAACATGAATAACGTTCAAGAGGCAAATGCTATAGGTACCTGATTGTGTGAAAAGTACGACGTTAATGCGTTAAGCATAGATAAATAATTATGTAGAAAGCTACATAATATTTAAAATTATATATAAAACAAAAAACATGCGTGAATGTCGTGGAACACTCGGTTGGAACGAAGTTTCTTTCGTAGTATATTATTATTAATAAACGTATTATATTATTGATTAACAAATACAAATAAATGAATTACTAGCGTCTATTAAAATGAAGCGTCATTTCAAATAATATTTCTTTCATGGCAAGATAAGAAAAAGTGCGAGGGAGATGGATTTTATTCCATCTCGCTCTCACTATACAATCTTACACTTTTTCTCGCCTAGCCCCCATCCGTCAAATTCGTACCGTGCGATAAGGAACTTCGTTCCAAAATTTAATATATAACTGGCGTACGCCGAGAGGTGTAGTGAGACGTTTCGTGTAACTTCAGGGCACTTCGCGAAGTCCTTTGACTCGGGCGCAAAAAACCGACAGCGATCGGAAGTCGCCCGAGGCGAAGCGAGGTTGCACGAAGCGAATCGAAGTACCTCTCTACACTATTTTCCTCGCCCAACTTCGATTAACTTCGCGCGTAGTATATAGGGGCCATAAGATTATTAACCCTCATTGAATGTCGAGCTTAACAGTTTAGAAACGGTCGAATTAAAAGTCGACTAGACGTTTAAATTTAGTTAAGTGGCGCTAAAAGTCATTTTATTTCGATACCATCAACGGTTAATGTAAGATACTATTAAGTAAGTACCTACTCACATATTTAAAGTAATTTTAGAGTCGACACAAGAGTAGTGTACGATGTACGAGGTATATAATTAAAATATTTGTAAATATAGATGTATAGCAAAGTAATATAATAATTCACTATATATACACTATAATATAATATATTTTGTTACAGTATATAGACAGTGAATATCTTTAAGTTAATATTAATAATCTACCAAAACGTATCAATTATTAAACATTACCTTATGACTTTATAGTAGAGATAGAGGAAGAACGTTTCACAATAAGGTATATTGCACCATGTAAAAAAAAATTGGTTGCCTGTAAAGTCGGTATACGGGCGAAAGTTTTACGTGACAACGACTTTGAGTGGTAAAATAATTTTATTATGTCTGTCTCTCTCGCTCTTAGGCGGGCTAACCATGCCCGAGTGGAAGGGACGCGTGCCTCTCACTCGCTCTCATTGTGAGCGCATAACGTGAGCGGAGCGTAACGCAGTTTCTTGAAGTGTCACCCGGCAAACCAATTTATAAGACGTTGTCACGTCAAAAAAATACGTATTTATGATAGGTTTTGTAAAAAGTAAACGCTTACTACGTGCTTCAAATGTCCTAAACGCTATCCGCCATATTAGATTCCGTCGTGACGTCACTTCGATAGTAAACTAATCACGTCAATGTGCTGTGAGTTATTTCAAAAAAACTTCAAGTTAGCATCACGGTTGTTGACTTTTATTTCGTATTTTATTGAAATGGCATCATGGAAGACGAATTCGTAAAAGCAGAAAAAGTATTAATCTACCAAGGATGATGGTGGCAAATTTTTTATCGATGGAGTGTATGTCTCATCATTCTCGTATTTGTTTTTGCAGTATATTTTGGTGCAGTTGCCTTGAAGGGTGATGTCATGCTGTCTTTATTTCTTATACTACTCTGTACATATTTACTTCGGTAGTGTATCATATGGACTTGAATGGATTTATGTTCCTGGGCTGGTACTACTTGGACTGCTTTATCATCCTTATTTTGAAGCATCGGAAAATCTGGAAATATTAGTGCAATTAGGTTAACTTAGTATTCATCGTAACGGAACCGTTCATAATTTATTGATATCAGCATAAACTACAAATAAAATCAATGAAATAAAATCGCCTTGACTACAAGATGGTAATGATTTAACATAATTCTCCTCATTTTCCATTGTCTCTTTAATCTCCTTAATAGTAGACATTCTTTGTTGAGACATGCCGAGATTTGTTAGGAGTGGACTTGCGTTTTCTGTCTACCTGGCAATCGAATCTGAATGGTGTGCAGTTCGGTTTCATTCGAATTCGTTTAACAGAACCCATAATCTTATATTGTGTGTAATTTCAATTTCATTTTCCAGCTAAAACATGCAATAATCTTTATGATAGAGAACATCATGGCGGCTAGCGTTTTTGCGCGATAAATTAAAATAAATTTTCATAGCACTATTCGGTTTGAAAAAATATATATAAAAATTATAGTGGTTCATTATCACTCTGGGATTTATTCAAAATACTAGTGTAATACCTATTCTAAGGTGGTCAGCAGAGAAGAAGGAGAGAGTAAGGAGAGAGAGAGATGGAAAGAGAGAGAGAGAGAGAGAGAGTGAGAGTTGAAGCGAGAGAAAGAGAGAATGAAAAAGTGTACATTTTTTTTTATAATAAAATAAGCTTCATATTAATGGACCGGGTTCTTCTAACTTTATATTTAAGTATTATAATTTATGATGTCACCTACCTTATTTTAATATAGTTTTCTTTAAATCATTACGAATAACAAAATGTGTTATTCTTATACAAGTAATAAACTTATTTGTTATACTGTAATGACATAAAGTTAATCATTATGACATGGGCTTAATACTTTATTACTTTAAATAAAAATAAATAAATCAAAATTCATGTAGTTTTATTTAATTTTGATTTTAATTTATATTTTTTTATAAATAATGTTAGCAATGTGATAATATTAACAATGTGCTATTTATAGAAAGGAATGATGATGTACTCTTTACCGACAGTAACTGAGGCGACGACAGACATGTATATCTATCCTCGGTTAGAATCAAAATGCAGATGTGTTGTTACCCTAAATGCCTCATTTCCAGTAAAAAGTCTCCGGTTCTCTATAGTGATCATAGAATAGAATATTTTTTTATGATTTCTTATATTTAAAACACACATTGAATTAAACTACTTTGGTTATATAGCGTTTAATTAACTTATTTTATTAATTCCCGACGTTTCGGGTGCTTTACAGCACCATGGTGGACCCCCGTGACCATGGGTGCTATAAATAAGATAATTAAAAATAAGTTAATTAAACGCGATATAATCCGTAAATAGTTTAATTCAAAATATTTTATTCAATATAGATAATATGTAATTCTTATTGAAAGTAATTTTTACTTTACAACTGGTTCGAAAAAACCTCTGCCCTGGGAAGAACACACAAGAAACCCCAACTTTTTATAAAGTAAATTATACAATGTGAAGGTAGTACAAATTATTTACAAAATTTATTTTAGAAACAGCTTGGAAGCGACTACCTCATTCTCTAGGGTTATTATCAACCATGAATTCGTTTCATCATTATCATCATCATTACAGCCCTTCACAAGTCCACTGCTGAACATAGGCTTCCTCCAAGGAATGGCACAAAGCACGGTCCTGAGCCACGTACATCCATCGACTTCCTGCATGTCTTACCAGGCCGTCACTCCACCTAGTGGGGACGCCTAAACTTCGTCCCGGTGAGGCCGCCACTCGAGAACCTTTTTCCCCATCGGTTGTCGGTTCTTCGAGCTATGGCCGGCCCATTGCCACTTCAGTTTACTAATCCGTTGGGCTATGTTGGTCACTCTGGTTCTACTGCGGATATCCTCATTTCTAAGTTTATCACGAGAAACTCCGAGTATAGCCCTCCATAGCCCGCTGAGCGAGCTTGAGCTTCCTCATCCGGCCAGCAGTGAAGGACCACATCTCAGTTCCATAGGTCATCACTGGCAACACGCACTGGTTGTACAGTCTCGTTTTCAAGTTTTGAGGTATACCTGACGAGAAGATGTGCCGTAATTACCCGAATGCTGCCCAGCCGAGTTGAATCCGTTGATTGATCTCTCGGTCGAAGTTGGACTTACCTAGTCGGACTATTTGTCCCAGGTAAACATACTTGTCAACAACTTCGAGATTAGTGCTCCCAAAAACTACCGGCATAGGTGTAACATGGACGTTATACATGATCTTTGTTTTGTCCATGTTCATCTTAAGACCTATCCGTTGGGAGGCACTATTGAGGTCATTTTTTGTGGAAGAAGTTTTGCTCAAACTTAGTAAACAGAACAAGTCTGTTGTAATATGTGGAGACTTTAACATCAATCTCCTTGAAACTTCTTCCATTAGTATTAAGTTTAGCTCATTGTTTAAATCGTATAATCTTGTTAATTTATTCTTAGAACCAACACGTATTGCTGGGCCTAGTGCAACCTGTATAGATAATATTTTTACAGATATTAAGCCCTTGCATAAATCAATTATTCAAAATTTAAGTTCAGATCACTGTGGACAGTTGGTATCATTGCCTTACATACAAAAAACAGAAAAATAAGGAAGTTGTGTTTGTTCCAATAAATGACCATCGCTTGGAGAGTTTAGAAGTAATATAATAAAAGACTTCCATCACTTTCATTTAAAATAGTGCTAATTATTTGTATAGTATGTTATTTAAAATTATAACTTGTGAATTTAGTAGAATATTTACTTCTAAAACTTTCTCTTTGAACAGTCGCAAATCATTTAATGAATGGGCGACAGTAGGAATTATAAAAGTAGGCGAAAGTTATATGAGCTTTATAATGAAAGATCATATAATACTAGTGTTATATTTAGAGATTATGTAAAAACATATTCTAAAATATTTAAAAAAGTGTGCTACACAGCTAAGGCTTTACATTTAAGTAACAAAA
The DNA here is from genome assembly GCA_029286625.1 of Parnassius orleans. Classification (NCBI taxonomy): domain Eukaryota; kingdom Metazoa; phylum Arthropoda; class Insecta; order Lepidoptera; family Papilionidae; genus Parnassius; species Parnassius orleans. The sequence continues at coordinate 1,192,583 of JAGSMP010000178.1, forward strand.
TTAAAACTGCATCCAACAAAATTAAAATGACCTGGAGAATAATAAATAGTGAAACAGGCAAGGTCAAACCGCGCAACTCGGATTTTCAATTGAATATTAACAACAGTTTAACTCGATCTGATGAAGAAGTTGCTATGGCTTTTGAGAAACATTTTACTGATGTTCCTTTTTTGACAACAAAATCATTAAATTCTTCTCCTACTGTCGCCGAATCATTGCTTAAACAAAATGTAAAGGCTTGTTCAAATACTTTTAAATTCCATAGAGTATTGCCAAAAGATATCGTTAAATATTTTAAAACAATTGATGTTAAGAAAACAGCAGACTTATGGGGATTTCCGTTAAAGTTATTTTATCTATAATAGATATAATAGCACCTTATCTAGCCACTATATTTAATACAAGCGTCGAATCTGGTGTGTTTCCTGATTTAATGAAACATAGTAAAGTCATACCTTTATTTAAATCTGGTAGTACATTAGACCCCATAACTTTAGACCGATTTCTGTACTACCAACATTTAGTAAAATTTTGAAAAATAATTTTAGATCAGATCTTAAGTTTCTTTAATATTAATAAATTGCTACATAAAAATCAATTCGGTTTTACAAGGGTCGCTCGACAACTGACGCTGGAGTTGAGCTTATTAAACATATTTTTGTGCATGGGAGAATTCGGAGGATGCTTTGGGTATATTTTGTGACCTTTCCAAGGCCTTCGACTGTGTTCACCATGAGACATTAATCAGGAAGCTACAGTACTATGGTGTCAAGAACACAGCCTTAAACTTATTATTTCATATTTAAGTAATAGAATGCAGAAAGTTATTATCAATGGTAAAAGTTCTTCCGGGTCACCTGTACTAATGGGTGTCCCTCAGGGCTCGATTCTCGGCCCATTCCTATTTCTGGTATATATTAATGACTTACCTTCCTTGTAGGGATAATCATGATATAGTATTATTTGCTGATGATACTTCCTTGATTTTTAAACTTAAACGTCAATCATTTAAATGTGACGAAGTGAATAATGCTATATCAAAATTAGTGCATTGGTTTAACGTTAATAATCTACATTTAAACGGAAATAAAACTAAATGTATTAAATTTACAACAACTAATGTTAAAAATCTGGGTACCAATGTGTTTTTAAATGGGAAGAACTGAGCCCTGTTGTACACATGCTACTAGGTCGCTCCCTCGTGGTACACTCACGAGTTTATTCACACACTCGAGGTATAGGTACTTTAAATAAAACCAAAGAACTCAGAGCTATGTAAAGATTATTTATTCCTTCAATCAATGATCCCATATGTGAACTTGAGAACCGAACCATACCGCGATTTAAAATTGTACAACGCCATCTGTCGGTTGTCGTCCGACCTAATCTTAACATAATCGCCACCAGGACAAATATGACATTTGTCCTTCAACAACTAACTTATAAATGCATTTTAACTTATATGTAATCTAGAACTTCACATGAAAACTTTACAATACAAGTTGAGCATCTTAAATTTAACAATTTATTATAAATCTATATACTCTGATCTAGTTAAACAGCCTTTTACATTATTCAATTGCAATCAGAAGCAGACACAATTTGGAAATCGGACGTTTAAATGTTCCATTTTTGTTTTAGGGTTATTACTCTGACCAAATTGTCTTGTCCAGGATGAGTTTCAATCACTCTGCCATATAGCCATCGGCAGGGTGGTAAGCCGTCTTCTTTCACTAAAACAACGTCGCCCACCTTGGGCTGAGGTTGCTCTGATGACCATTTATAACGGTGCAAAAACTTGGTAGGTACTCCTGAGACCATTTTTCAAAAGTCTTGCAACATTCTTTGGGTGAACTGTTAAAGGGATGTTGTGTTTTGCAGTGGGCTCGGTGGAGGGCGTAGAGTACGAGGCGTGTGCAGTGCGTGAGCGGGGCGCGTGGCGGCGCGGCGGTGCGCGTGCCGCAGTACGCGCGCATGCGCGGCGTGGCGGCGGCCGCGGCGGCCGCGGCGCTGCTGCTCGCCGCGCTCGCCGCCGCCCGCTGTGGCTCGCCGACACCGCCTGCGCACCTGCACACCGCCCACACGCGCCAACACTCGCACCAGCACGCGCGCACTCCCGTCAAGCGCCCCGCTGATGGGCACCCGCGTCACGAAACTTGAACGCTTGACCCTTTTGTAATTATAATTTCAACCATTACAGTAATAATATGTACTACGTACTAGAACAGACACCGAACAGAATCTGTGCGGCGGTGCGGGCCACGTGGAAGGAGGCTGGGTATCTGAGTGAGTACGTGTGTTGCAAACGACCAAGCCTCGGCGTCACTTCTAGTACGTAGGAAATATTACTTCAATGATTTTAACCGACTACACGATTATATATTAAAATAGAAAAATATGGTGCTTAATATGTCGCAGTGCAATGCTTATCGGGCGATTAATTGAACTGTTAAGCCATTAACTTAACGCCAGCATTTAATGAGGGCATCCGCGACTTTTTCTGCCATCAGGGTGGCACCCTTTAGGAATAAGGTGAAATATTTGACAAATTTAATAGCGGCGGAAGAAATGTATAGAGATTAATGTAATGTAACTCAATTATCATAAAGTAATATGATCATTAGTTATATTTTATATGAATTAGATTAGAAATGAATAAACCAGACTACCGATATTCCTAAAAGTAGAAGAATTAAAAAAAGTTAAAATATGTAAAAAATCAAAAAAAAAAACAGAGAGTCATTTGTTTGTTTATATTCATACACTAGAAACCCAAAAACTCTTAATTAAATCGTAACTTTTTAATGATGACGTGATGACACTGTATGACAGATGTCTAACAAATAAGTTCACCTTAACTTTGACGAAGTGCTCTTCGAAGTCGATCGCAGTCCGAAGAACGTGACTACACGCTCGTGCTACTTCGCGAAGAGCTCAGTCGTCTTGAGTCGCCCGCACGCATAACATGAATAACGTTCAAGAGGCAGATGCTATAGGTACCTGATTGTGTGAAAAGTACGACGTTAATGCGTTAACCATAGATAAATAATTATGTAGAATGCTACATAATATTTAAAATTTATATATAAAACAAAAAACATGCGTGAATGTCGTGGAACACTCGGTTGGAACAAGTTCCTTTCGTAGTATATTATTAATAAACGTATTATATTATTGATTAACAAATACAAATAAATGAATTACTAGCGTCTATTAAAATGAAGCGTCATTTCAAATAATATTTCTTTCATGGCAAGGTAAGAAAAGTGCGAGGAGATGGATTTTATTCCATCTCGCTCTCACTAATCTTACACTTTTCTCGCCTAGCCCCATCCGTCAAATTCGTACCGTGTGATAAGGAACTTCGTTCCAAAATTTAATATATAACTGGCGTACGCCGAGAGGGTAGTGAGACGTTTCGTGTAACTTCAGGGCACTGCGAAGTCCTTTGACTCGGGCGCAAAACCGACAGCGATCGGAAGTCGCCCGAGGCGAAGCGAGGTACACGAAGCGAATCAAGTACCTCTCTACACTATTTTCCTCGCAACTTCGATTAACTTCGCGCGTAGTATAGGGGCCATAAGATTATTAACCCTCATTGAATGTCGAGCTTAACAGTTTAGAAACGGTCGAATTAAAAGTCGACTAGACGTTTAAATTTAGTTAAGTGGCGCTAAAAGTCATTTTATTTCGATACCATCAACGGTTAATGTAAGATACTAAGTAAGTACCTACTCACATATTTAAAGTAATTTTAGAGTCGACACAAGAGTAGTGTACGATGTACGAGGTATATAATTAAAATATTTGTAAATATAGATGTATAGTAAAGTAATATAATAATTCACTATATATACACTATAATATAATATATTTTGTTACAGTATATAGACAGTGAATATCTTTAAGTTAATATTAATAATCTACCAAAACGTATCAATTATTAAACATTACCTTATGAGTTTATAGTAGAGATAGAGGAAGAACGTTTCACAATAAGGTATATTGATTGCACCATGTAAAAAAAAATTGGTTGCCTGTAAAGTCGGTATACGGGCGAAAGTTTTACGTGACAACGACTTTGAGTGGTAAAATAATTTTATTATGTCTGTCTCTCTCTCGCTCTTAGGCGGGCTAACCATGCCAGTGGAAGGGACGCGTGCCTCTCACTCGCTCTCATTGTGAGCGCATAACGTGAGCGGAGTAACGCAGTTTCTTGAAGTGTCACCCGGCAAACCAATTTATAAGACGTTGTCACGTCAAAAAATACGTATTTATGACAGGTTTTGTAAAAAGTAAACGCTTACTTCGGGCTTCAAATGTCCTAAACGCTATCCGCCATATTAGATTCCGTCGTGACGTCACTTCGATAGTAAACTAATCACGTCAATGTGCTGTGAGTTATTTCAAAAAAACTTCAAGTTAGCATCACGGCTGTTGACTTTTATTCCGTATTTTATTGAAATGGCATCATGGAAGACGAATTCGTAAAAGCAGAAAAAGTAATCTATACCAAGGATGATGGTGGCAAATTTTTTATCGATGGAGTGTATGTCTCATCACTCTCGTATTTGTTTTTGCAGTATATTTTGGTGCAGTTGCCTTGAAAGGTGATGTCATGCTGTCTTTATTTCTTATACTACTCTGTACATATTTACTTCGGTAGTGTATCATCCAATGGACTTGAATGGATTTATGTTCCTGGGCTGGTACTACTTGGACTGCTTTATCACCCTTATTTTGAAGCATCGGAAAATCTGGAAATATTAGTGCAATTAGGTTAACTTAGTATTCATCGTAACGGAACCGTTACGATGAATACTAAGTTGTTACCGTTGATAATTTATTGATATCAGCATAAACTACAAATAAAATCAATGAAATAAAATCGCCTTGACTACAAGATGGTAATGATTTAACATAATTCTCCTCATTTTCCATTGTCTCTTTAATCTCCTTAATAGCAGACATTCTTTGTTGAGACATGCCGAGATTTGTTAGGAGTGGACTTGCGTTTTCTGTCTACCTGGCAATCGAATCTGAATGGTGTGCAGTTCGGTTTCATTCGAATTCGTTTAACAGAACCCATAATCTTATATTGTGTGTAATTCTCAATGTCATTTTCCAGCTAAAACATGCAATAATCTTTATGATAGAGAACAGCATGGCGGCTAGCGTTTTTGCGCTATAAATTAAAATAAATTTTCATAGCACTATTCGGTTTTAAAAAAAATATATAAAAATTATAGTGGTTCATTATCACTCTGGGATTTATTCAAAATACTATTAGTGTAATACCCTATTCTAAGGTGGTCGAAGCAGAGAGAAAGAAGGAGAGAGAGTAAGGAAGAGAGAGAGATGGAAAGAGAGAGAGAGAGAGAGTGAGAGGTTGAAAAAGCGCGAGAGAAAGAGAGAGAATGAAAAAGTGTACATTTTTTATAATAAAATAAGCTTTACATTAATGGACCGGGTTCTTCTAACTTTATATTTAAGTATTATAATTTATGATGTCACCTACCTTATTTTAATATAGTTTTCTTTAAATCATTACGAATAACAAAATGTGTAGTTCTTATACAAGTAATAAACTTATTTGTTATACTGTAATGGCATAAAGTTAATCATTATGACATGGGCTTAATACTTTATTACTTTTAATAAAAAGAAATAAATCAAAATTCATGTAGTTTTATTTAATTTTGATTTTTAATTTATATTTTTTTTTCTGTAAATAATGTTAGCAATGTGATTATATTAGCAATGTGCTACTTATAGAAAAGGGAATGATGATGTACTCTTTACCGACACTAACTGAGGCGACGACAGACATGTACATCTATCCTCGGTTAAGAATCAAAATGCAGATGTGTTGTTACCCCTGAGAATGCCTCATTTCCAGTAAAAAAGTCTCCGGTTCTCTATAGTGATCATAGAATAGAATATTTTTTTATAATGATTTCTTATATTTACGCGAACACTACACATTGAATTAAACTACTTTTATCATTGGTCCATGGTCAGGGGACCCCCGTGACCATGGGTGCTGTAAAATAAGTTAATTAATAAAATAAGTTAATTAAACGCGATATAATCCGTAAAAGTAGTTTAATTCAAGAATATTTTTTTATTCAATATAGATAATATGTAAATCTTATTGAAAGTAATTTTTTACTTTACAACTGGTTCGAAAAAAACCTCTGCCCTGGGAAGAACACGCAAGAAACCCAACGGAACCTTTTTATAAAGTAAATTATACAATGTGAAAGGTAGTACAAATTATTTACAAAATTTATTTTAGAAACAGCTTGGAAGCGACTACCTCATTCTCTAGGGTTATTATCAACCATGAATTCGTTTCATCATTATCATCATCATTACAGCCCTTCACAAGTCCACTGCTGAACATAGGCTTCCTCCAAGGAATGGCACAAAGCACGGTCCTGAGCCACGTACATCCATCGACTTCCTGCATGTCTTACCAGGCCGTCACTCCACCTAGTGGGGGGACGCCCTAAACTTCGTCCGCCGGTACGAGGCCGCCACTCGAGAACCTTTTTTCCCCATCGGTTGTCGGTTCTTCGAGCTATATGGCCGGCCCATTGCCACTTCAGTTTACTAATCCGTTGGGCTATGTTGGTCACTCTGGTTCTACTGCGGATATCCTCATTTCTAAGTTTATCACGCAGAGAAACTCCGAGTATAGCCCTCTCCATAGCCCGCTGAGCGAGCTTGAGCTTCCTCATCCGGCCAGCAGTGAAGGACCACATCTCAGTTCCATAGGTCATCACTGGCAACACGCACTGGTTGTACAGTCTCGTTTTCAAGTTTTGAGGTATACCTGACGAAGATGTGCCGTAATTACCCGATGCTGCCCAGCCGGGTTGAATCCGTTGATTGATCTCTCGGTCGAGTTGGACTTACAGTCGGACTATTTGTCCCAGGTAAACATACTTGTCAACAACTTCGAGATTAGTGCTCCCAAAACTACCGGCATGGGTGTAACATGGACGTTATACATGATCTTTGTTTTGTCCATGTTCATCTTAAGACCTATCCGTTGGGAGCACTATTGAGGTCATTTTTGTGGAAGAAGTTTTGCTCAAACTTAGTAAACAGAACAAGTCTGTTGTAATATGTGGAGACTTTAACATCAATCTCCTTGAAACTTCTTCCATTAGTATTAAGTTTAGCTCATTGTTTAAATCGTATAATCTTGTTAATTTATTCTTAGAACCAACACGTATTGCTGGGCCTAGTGCAACCTGTATAGATAATATTTTTACAGATATTAAGCCCTTGCATAAATCAATTATTCAAAATTTAAGTTCAGATCACTGTGGACAGTTGGTATCATTGCCTTACATACACAAAAAACAGAAAAATAAGGAAGTTGTGTTTGTTCCAATAAATGACCATCGCTTGGAGAGGTTTAGAAGTAATATAATAAAAAGACTTCCATCACTTTCATTTAAAAATAGTGCTAATTATTTGTATAGTATGTTATTTAAAATTATAACTTGTGAATTTAGTAGAATATTTACTTCTAAAACTTTCTCTTTGAACAGTCGCAAATCATTTAATGAATGGGCGACAGTAGGAATTTATAAAAGTAGGCGAAAGTTATATGAGCTTTATAATGAAAGATCATATAATACTAGTGTTATATTTAGAGATTATGTAAAACATATTCTAAAATATTTAAAAAAGTGTGCTACACAGCTAAGGCTTTACATTTAAGTAACAAAATTAAAACTGCATCCAACAAAATTAAAATGACCTGGAGAATAATAAATAGTGAAACGGGCAAGGTCAAACCGCGCAACTCGGATTTTCAATTGAATATTAACAACAGTTTAACTCGATCTGATGAAGAAGTTGCTATGGCTTTTGAGAAACATTTTACTGATGTTCCTTTTTTGACAACAAAATCATTAAATTCTTCTCCTACTGTCGCCGAATCATTGCTTAAACAAAATGTAAAGGCTTGTTCAAATACTTTTAAATTCCATAGAGTATTGCCAAAAGATATCGTTAAATATTTTAAAACAATTGATGTTAAGAAAACGGCAGACTTATGGGGATTTCCGTTAAAGTTATTTTATCTATAATAGATATAATAGCACCTTATCTAGCCACTATATTTAATACAAGCGTCGAATCTGGTGTGTTTCCTGATTTAATGAAACATAGTAAAGTCATACCTTTATTTAAATCTGGTAGTACATTAGACCCCGCCAACTTTAGACCGATTTCTGTACTACCAACATTTAGTAAAATTTTGAAAAAATAATTTTAGATCAGATCTTAAGTTTCTTTAATATTAATAAATTGCTACATAAAATCAATTCGGTTTTACAAGGGTCGCTCGACAACTGACGCTGGAGTTGAGCTTATTAAACATATTTTTTGTGCATGGGAGAATTCGGAGGATGCTTTGGGTATATTTGTGACCTTTCCAAGGCCTTCGACTGTGTTCACCATGAGACATTAATCAGGAAGCTACAGTACTATGGTGTCAAGAACACAGCGCTTAAACTTATTATTTCATATTTAAGTAATAGAATGCAGAAAGTTATTATCAATGGTAAAAGTTCTTCCGGGTCACCTGTACTAATGGTGTCCCTCAGGCTCGATTCTCGGCCCATTCCTATTTCTGGTATATATTAATGACTTACCTTCCCTTGTAGGGATAATCATGATATAGTATTATTTGCTGATGATACTTCCTGATTTTTAAACTTAAACGTCAATCATTTAAATGTGACGAAGTGAATAATGCTATATCAAAATTAGTGCATTGGTTTAACGTTAATAATCTACATTTAAACGGAAATAAAACTAAATGTATTAAATTTACAACAACTAATGTTAAAAATCTGGGTACCAATGTGTTTTAAATGGGAAGAACTGAGCCCTGTTGATCCACTGTTTTTCTTGGCATCACTCTCGACGCAAAGCTTCAGTGGGGCCCCATATATCAAACTAGCAAGCAGACTAAGTTCTGCAGCCTATGCTGTAAAAGATTAGAGGTCTCACTAGTGTCGAGACAGCTAGACTAGTTTATTTCAGTTATTTCCATAGCATAATGTCTTATGGGATTTTGCTATGGGGAAATGCAACTGATTCAGAAACTATTTTTGTTTTACAGAAGAGCCATTAGAGCTATTTACAACCTAAAACCGAGAGAGTCTCTTAGAGATAAATTTAAAGAAATAAATATATTATCTTTGGCCTCTCAGTATATTTACGAAAATTTAATGTATGTTCACAAAAACAAAGGTAGTTTTAGTAAAAAGTGATATACATTCTGTAAACACTAGGAACAAACACAAGCTAGTGATACCAGTTTCTCGACTCCACAGAGTCAGTAATTCATTCTTGGGGCAATGTATACGCTATTACAACAAGGTCCCGGAAAGTGTACAGGCTCTCTCTATTACCAAGTTTAAATGTTTTGTTAAGCTGAAATTGTATAAAGGGTTATTATAGTATAAATGAATATATGATTGATAATAACCCTGGGAATGAGGTGGTCGCTACCAAGCAGTTTCTAAAATAAATTTTGTACTTAAATAGTTTGTACAACCATTAATGTAAAACTTACTTTAAAAAAAAAGTCCCGCTGGGTTTCTTGCTGGTTCTTCCCAGGACAGAGGTTTTTTTTTCGAACCAGTGGTAAAGTAAAAAATGACTTTCAATAAGAATTACACATGTAATCTATATTGAATAAAAAATTATTCTATTCTATTGAGCATAGTGCTTAGGTCATCCAGCGATTCTGCCATAAGGACTATATCGTCGGCAAATCGAAGGTGAGTGATGTACTCGCCGTTGATGTATTAACTAATAATAGTTTCGGGGATATAACGTCACCCTGTCTTACACCTCTCTGCAGTTGGATAGGTTTCGTACTCTGGTTCTGTACTCGGATAGCCATGGTAGCCCTACTGTAAAAATACTTCAGCACTTCGATATACCGACAGTTAACTTGGGACCGCTGAAGGGACTGCAGCACCGCCCAAATTTCGACGGAATCAAAGGCTTTCTCATAGTCCACATACGCCAGTTACAGTGGCAAATTGTACTCCTTGGACTTCTGTACAATTTGCCGAAGGTATGTATGTGGTCTATGGTGCTAAAGCCTTTCGGAAACCAGCTTGTTCGGGAGGCTGGAAGTCGTTGAGTCTGCATGCGAGACGATAATGACTGCATCGTAATGACTCTCGAAAACAGCACGTAGACGCGGCTCAGAAGGGAAATTGGTCTGTAGTTCTTCAAGAGAGTGTTGTCGCCTTTCTTGAAGAACAAGACCACCGCACTTCTGCTCCACGACTCCGGTGTAGTGCCACCATGGAGTACGGAATTAAAGAGCTTCTGAAGGACTTCAAGTACCGGTTTTCCACCCGCTTTCAGAAGCTCCGCTGTAATTCCATCCTCGCGTGGGGCCTTGCCGTTTTTAAGGTGCTGGAGAGTCATTCTAATCTCGCTCAGACTGACGTCCGGAATATCATCGGAATAATGTCGTATAAATCTTGCTCTTGAATCGTTACTCACACTTGCGTGTGGCTCCAATAATGATGTGTACAGCTGCCCATAGAACCTCTCAATCTCACTCAAAATCTCAGGTGTCCCGGAAAGGACGCTGCCACACTCGGTCTTCAGCTTCGACAGTTGGCTCTTTCTGGCAGACAGATCTCTAGCAAAGACTTTGGAGCCTTGGTTCCACTCGATCGCTTCTTCAATACGAGCAGTATTAAAGTTGCGTAAGTCCCGCCGCATGCATTTGGAGATCTGTTCAGTTACCTGTATGCTGTCAAATCTACTGAAGACTGCAGCTTCATTTCCCGTCTAACAGCCATGAGATTAAGAGTGTGATCGGAGAGTTTTTGTTTATATTGTAATAACTCTTTTTATACAGTTTTTGTTTAATAACATTAAACTTGGCAATAGAGAGACCTCGTATATTTTTTGGGACTTTGTTGTAATAGCGTATACATTGTCCCAAGAATGAATTACTGACTCTGAGTCGAGAAAGTGCTATCACAGCTTGTGTTTCTTCCTAGTGTTTACAGAGGGTATATAACATTTTTTACTAAACCTACTTTATTTTGTAAATACATCAAATTTTCGCAAATATACTGAGACGCCAAAGTTGATATATTTATTTCTTTAAAATTTTCTCTGAGAGACTCGGTGTTAGGTTGTAAATAGCTCTTATGGCCCTCTTCTGCCAAACAAAAATAGTTTCTAAAACAGCCGCATTTCCCAATAGCAAAATCCTACAATACATTATGCTATGAAAATAACTGAAATAAACTAATCTAGCTGTCTATAATGCTAGTTTAGATTTATAGAGGCGAGGGGGGGCTGAAGATTTGTGTCGAGAGTGATGCCAAGAAAAACAGTGGATTCAACAGCGTTCAGTTCTTTCCCATTTAAAAACACATTCGTATTCAGATTTTTAACATTCGGTGTTGTAAATTTAATATATTTAGTTTTATTGCCGTTTAAATGTAGATTGTAAACGTTAACCCAATGCATTAATTTTGATACAGCATTAGTCACTTCGTCATATTTAAATTATTGACGTTTAATTTAAAATCAAGGAAGTATCATCAGCAAATAATAAGTAATATATCTTGATTATGCCCTACAAGGAAGTCACTATACAAGGATATTTTGCAATTACCAGCCAAATTTGCAGAGAAGGTTCAGAATAAGTAATATAAACAAATGGTGAAGAAAATTTAATTAAAAAATATCAAACTTTCTGTCATTTTTATCTTTTAAATTCGAAATGCGTGGTAATGCATTATTTTAACTGATTTTACTTCGAACGCATTCGTAAACCCTTACGCTCAGTAAAGTTACTTGTTGCGCGTCTTCCCGCGCCCTTCTACCGTTACACCGTAAGTACCTATGTCTGCTCGCCGGACCGACAGCTGACAGTGTTGACCGTGACCTCATTACGTACGCTTCGTTGCCAATGACGTAACGAAAATATTTGAACTGCGGATACTATGAAACTGTGAAATGGTGATGTTACATGTGAATATTACATTTTAAATATACAAAATTTGACCTGCTTAAAGTTCAAAAACTTTATTAAACTAAGTTTGTATAAAAAGAGTTATTATAATATTAAGCAATTTATGGATGATCGCTACCAAGCTATTTCTAATTTGTTTTGTGTTGTTAATTGTGTAACATATATGATAGTGAGCTGTTATTTTTTTAAAAGTCCCGCTGGGTTTCTTGCTGGTTCTTCCCAGGTCATACGTTTTTTTCGAATCAGTGGTAATTAAACAAAAAAGTGACTTTCAATAAGTATTATTTATAATCTATATTGAATAAAAAAGTTTCTGTTTCTGTTTAAGCAATGAAAGTTTACGTGGTACATACAAAGGTACTAAAGTGAGTCTACCGCGGTGAGAAATTAGCGTACGTGTCGTAATTAACCTACCAATCAATTCAAACTATTCAAGTGCTGTGAGCGATAACTTAAATAGTGAATCTGCAAAGTCGCCGGAACTTTCACCGTTAGTCTTTTATCTGTGTATAAAAGTCAAGTTTACGTCAAAGAGGTCCAAAGTTATGAAGACACTACAGTAAAATTATTGCTGCGTTCAAGGAAGTTAAAAATGGTCAAGAACAGGTAATAAGTGTAAAAAATATTTTAACAAAACGTGCTCGTCTATGCATAAAGAATGTGTCCCGTTAACCCGTGACCGTTCGGCAAACTTCGGAAGCCCCCGGCGTGGAAGCAACCAGTTCTGTTTTTCTCGTCTCGCCAGTCGATACTACTGTCCGACGCCGTTAGATTCCATTTTGAGATACCAAAATTAGATATTGGGACTACTTGCGTAATTTAATTGTAAATAGTTTATTCCATTTTTTTAATATGCTATAATAAGGACAGTCGTCGATTACGCCGTTGATAAGCAAAAATATATTTTTAATTTTATTTATTATGACGATCCTAAGCCCGTTAAAAGTGTAAAAGGAAATCATAATTCGCGTCATGTAGTTATTATCTTAAGCAGTAAGCGTGTCACTAAGAAAGTAAACAGTAGGAAAAAAACTTGAGAAACGAAAACGTGAATGGAATCACACACACAGGAGCGTTATTTTTTTTGTATGTCGTTAGTTATTGCCTACTGTTTACTTTCTTACTAACACGCTTACTACTAATGCGTAAATAAGTTAATAACTATATGACACAAATTATGATTCCAATGTTCCCTCCACATTTTAACGGGCTTAGGATCGTCAAAATAAATAAAATTAAAAATATATTTTTGCTTATCAACGACGTAACTGACGACTGTCATTATTATGGTGTATTTAAAATAGTAAGTAGTCCCATTATTTAATATTGGTACTTCAAAATGAAATCCGTTTCTCTTGTGGTGATGTGTATAACGAACACACCACATATTAAATAACCGTTTATTCACAATGTAAATTCAAAGTAGTGGATCGAAGCGGCAATGAGCGGCATCACGGCGTCGGACGGTCGTATTGACTGGCGAGGCGAGGAAAACAAAGCCGGTTGCTTCCGCGCAGCCGAGGGCTTCCGAAGATTGCCGAACGGTCGAACATAGCACGTTTTCTTAAATTATTTTTTATAATTATTACCTGTGCTTGAGCACTTTAACTTCCGTGAACGCAGCAATAATTTTACTGTGGCGGTTTATATAATTTTGGGTCTCTTTGACGTAAACAGGACTCTTGTTTCACCCCACATAAAAGACTAACGATGAAAGTTCCGGCGAGCTTGCAGACCATAGTATAGGGCCTCCGTGCGCAATACACCCATCTTAATATCCACTATTTAAGTTATCGCTCACTGCACTTGAATAGTTTGATTAGCTGTCAATTTTTCTTCGATTCGTGGGTACACGTACGTTAATTTCTTGCCAAGGTAAAGACTCAATTTCGTATAGTCTTTGCGCATCACGTAAACATTAATTGCTTAAAATGTAATATCGCACCATTTCATAGTTTCATAGTGTAGTGTAGATACCACGATAGTATATATTAGTGTTAAGGTAGAATAAGTTTAAGCAATATAATTTAAGTTCTTGTACAAGCAACACGTCTCCTATTCATTCAACACCCTTCAGACATCATATGGCGACCCTGCCAGGCAGTGCGCTGCTACAATGCACGCGCACCGCCACGGTTTGCAAATATTATTTTAATTAAAAAAAATTGTTAACAAAAATAATTTAATTACAAATTAACTGGAAATAACACAATATCGGACAAGACAAGAAAATAATATTATGACAAATACGAGAAGAGACCACAACAATAATTTTATAGAAACTAACTAAAAATTAAAAAGTATGTATAGTATATGAAGACAACAGTTAACAAAGAATGAGGAAAATAATGTTAAAGTTAAAGTTCAAAATTCAAGAAACGGCAGATTAATTTTAAAAGGAAAGAAACAGTTGTACTTTTGCAAGCTTCGTCCAGAATAATATGAAAATTGAGCCAAAAAGGACAAAGAAGAAAATTTGAGGTAACATCGAATCAGCCTATTTTTTGTCATTATTTTATAAGATTTCTTTAAAAAGTTTTAACTATTATAAAAAAAAGATATAACATATAACATAAACACTCACGCCTGTCATCCAGAGGGGTAGGCAGAGACTACGGACTTCCATTTGGCACGATCCTGACACACTTCTCTCGCCTCCTTTACATCCATATATCTACGCATACACGCTCGTCGGTTAAGGGTACTCCTAATCTGGCCCATTTTCAATATATCGCCAATTTGGTTCGATAAACCTTCGTCTAGGGCGTCCCTTCCCAACTCTACCGTTCACTTCTGCAACATAAATTTGCTTTGTCACTCTTTCCTCGTTCATTCTTTCTACATGACCCAACCACCGAAGCATTCCTTTCTTAATCCTGGTCACGACGTCATCTTGCAAACCACACTTTTCTCTTATCACACTATTTCTCACCCTGTCATTCAGATTCAGCCCTAGCATATTCCTTAATAACCGCATTTCTACAGCATTTATTCTACTCTCATGCTTCTTCTGCCAGACCCAACTTTCACTACCGTTATGTATACATTAAAGTAGGGACTAACACAGCATTATGAATTGCCATACGTGCCTTTTTTGACACATTCTGACTTTTCATAATAGCATGTAGAGCCCCATTCACTCTATTTCCTGCGTTCACTCGTCGTTCTATATCCTTATCATATCTACCATCCCTGCTAAATAAACATCCCAAATATACAAACTCATCCACTTGCTCAATCATCTCCCCTTCTATTCTTATTTCACATAACGTTTTACTTACTTCTCTTTCAAAAACCATCACTTTCGTCTTACTTGCGTTCATTTTCATACCCCTTTCGTTTAATGAACAGTTCATTAAAGTAAACATCATTTGCAACTCGGCCGCCGACGATGCAAATATGACTTGATCATCGGCGTACAAAAGGCATTTGACGATTAACTCACCTATTCTCAACCCACATTCTTCAACTTTCAAAGTTTGTATTAAATAAATAAAAAAAAGTTATGTATTAAATATTCTGTATTTCATATATGTTTAAGTTGAAATTAATTATTAGATACTTAATATTAACGATTTTTTTTATCTTTTTTTTCGTAACCCCATACTAGGATTTTTTCCTGTATCGTGGAGGCAGTTTACAAACATAAATTGCACAAGGACAAACATCCAGACCCGGAACAATTATTTTTGGGTCATGGAAATACTTATTCCGTGCGGGATTCGAACCCGCGGTTCTTAGCGCTGCAACTCATTGCTAAGCCACTGCGCCACGAAGCCGTCATATTTGTTATTTTATTATTGTTTAAAAAAAAAAAGAATCATATTACAATATTATAAAAATTCACGTATCTCAAACTCCAATTCTTACACGGCGAATTTGTTTTTTAGCTTCCGTAGGTTATTTTTTGAGTCGTCTTGCAATTATAATTAGTTCCAACTTCTTACATGAAATGGTGATAGTTTGTTATATCAGATATTTCCGTTGAACTTTAATTTCCGTGATCACGTCGGGGTCACCAATTTATGTCTCAGATGGACATATGAAAAACCAAGTCTTGATAATATTTAATAGTTTATTGCGATTCTTTTATAGGAGACTTTAGAAAAATTGTGTATCGTGAGAACAAAGAGAGAATATTGTACAGCAATCTGAAGGTAGTGACACAATTATTTACTAACAAAAATAATAAGCGCCTGTGGAATTTTAATAGCACCTAATTGCAGTGGTGAGCATTAGGTGCAGTGGTGCAAGTAGGTATTGTATTCTAAAAAAAATGCAATATATTAAGTTACATTTTACGATGACCAGGTTCGAATTAAAGCATATATATTTTTAAATTTAACCCACTTTTTTTCTGTAGTAATTGTTATTTAAATATATATAATTTTGAAGGGTTTTAAAAAAAAAATCGCTATCAATAAAAGTTATAATTACTATATAGAGAGCCCAGCATGTTCCTGCGATCTAACAAAAGAGGAGGATAAACAACACGTAATAATAGAATGTCCAATATATGGCAAAGAAAGAAGTGAAGTAGAAATAGAAATAGATGTAAAAATAAAAATAGAAAATGTAAATGAAATAATTAGAAATAAAAATATTAGAAATAAGTTCCTTAAATACTCTAAGCACTTAGCAAGTAAAGTAGTTAATAAGAATAAATAGAATAAGAAAAACGGGCTCTGTAACATATATATAAGTATATCGTGTAAACAGTCCCATTCAAATAACTAGAAATATGAACTTAAATATAAATAGAAAAATGTATATTTAGTACTAAAATACAGCACAAAAAATAATAAAAAAATAAAAAGAACAAAACAAAAATGGTGAAAAAAGCAACACCAAGATGAAAAAAGTCCTTGATTTCCACATGTCAGGGGAATCAGATTTTAAGAAAAAAAAAAAAAGAAAAAAAACCTAACCTAACCTAACTGTCAAGGTCATCTCTTATTTTATTTTTATTCTCTTTTTAAATATTTGTTCCTTCTTTACCTTGTTCTTTACTAACATGTCTTTAACATCTATCTGACTGTATCGGTTACTTTTATACACTTGCATGCTCCTCTTCCATAAACTAATTTGCATCATTCGTGCATCAGTCCAGGTTAGGTTAGGTTAGGTTAGGTTCCCCCCCGAACGGGTTCCCGCCTTGTCGTGGCGGGGGGGCTTAGTAGCCGTGGCTTGGTCGACCGCGGTGAACAAAGAGGAACCCCTTGGCTGGCCCGAGGTGTAGGGCCGGCCCGAGGTGGCCACTCCGTGTGGGCTCGGCGAGCCCACTTCGGATGTGTGTCGGTGGGCTGCTGCGGAAGGGGTTGGTCTGCTCCCCTTACCGCTGCAACCGAGGTGGAGTCGCGGAGGAAGAGGAGTGTTGGTATGGCGATGCGCCACTCGCCCTATCCTCCGCGACTCAGACGGGGCCGCACCGTTGATGCGGTGGTGGTGGGGCCGCGGGGGGAGAGGAGTGTCGGTATTGCGAGGCGCCGCTCTCCCTACCCTCCGCGGCCGAAACTTGGTTGGCGGCGGAGCCAGAGACCAGATCCGCCGCTGGGGCCGCGAAAGCGGGCGCTACTAAGCGCTCTTCCGGCCCCCATGAATGGGTCCAGGGGCGAGGGACTTGGGGAAGTCCCCGCCCCCCCTCTTCGATGGACCCGAGGCGGAGGCGCGAGCGGGTGTCGGCGCGCGCCTCTGAGGTGATGCACGGGGTAGTCGAACACCTCACTACCCCGTGCAGGAGACGAGGCCCGGACAGACCGGGCCAGCACTAGTGTGGGGCTGCGGAAGAATTTGGATTCCCGCGGCCCCGCGCGCACGTGCGCGGAGACACCGGGGTGGTTTTAGCCGGTAAGAGTCCGGCACGCCCCTCCACCTTTCCCCAGGCGGAGGTAGTCCATGAGGATTTCCAAAAAAAAAAAAAAGGTTAGGTTAGGTTAGGTTCCCCCCCGAACAGGTTCCCGCCTTGTCGTGGCGGGGGGGCTTAGTAGTCGTGGCTTGGTCTACCACGGTGAACAAAGAGGAACCCCTTGGCTGGCCCGAGGTGTAGGGCCGGCCCGAGGTGGCCGCTCCGTGTGGGCTTGGCGAGCCCACTTCGGATGTGTGTCGGTGGGCTGCTGCGGGAGGGGTTGGTCCGCTCCCCTTACCGCTGCAGCCGAGGTGGAGTCGCGGAGGAAGAGGAGTGTTGGTATGACGATGCGCCACTCGCCCTATCCTCCGCGACTCAGACGGGGCCGCACCCTATCCACTTTGGCTCGTCTTTTTTTTTTATTTTTTTATTTTTTTTTTAGTATCTAGGGTTAGGTTAGGTTAGGTTAGGTTGGCCCGGATAGCTGTCGAGTCCACCATGAAGTATCTGGGATTGGTGCTCGACAGCCGATGGGAATTCGGACCCCACTTCCGGTGGCTGGCGCCCAAGCTGATGGGTGCAGCGGGCGCGCTTTCAACGTTGCTTCCCAACTTGGGGGGCCCGAGCGCCGCCTGTAGGCGGTTGTACGTGGGAATCGTGCGGTCCATGGCCCTGTATGGGGCCCCTGTGTGGGCGATGGACATGACGGCCAGCACTCGCCATTCTGCGTAAACCGCAAGGGCGATGGCCGTCAGAGTCGTCCGCGGGTATCGCACGATTTCCTACGAGGCGGCTTGCGTCCTGGCCGGATCCCCGCCCTGGGACCTAGAGGCGAAAGTACTCGCGTCATTATATCGATGGCGCGAGGAAGAGCGGGCACGGGGCTCGAGGCCGGTGCAGCGACAGATCGCGCTGCGCCGAGAGGAGCTCCGTCAGGTCTTGGTGGCGGAATGGCGGCAAAGGCTTCTGCGCCCTACCGCCGGCCTCGCTATCGTCGAGGCGATCCGGCCAGTACTCGACGACTGGCTCGGGAGAAGGCACGGCTCCCTGTCGTATAGGGTGACACAGGTGCTGTCGGGGCACGGCTGCTTCGGCAAGTACCTGTGCCGCATAGACAGGGAGCCGGACGCTCGGTGCCACCACTGCATCCATTGCGGGGAGGACACGGCGCAACACACGCTCGCCGAGTGTGCAGCTTGGGAGGAGCAGCGCCGTGTCCTCACAAATGAAGTAGGAAGCGATCTGTCGCTGCCGGCCTTAGTGCGGAAGATGGTCGGTAGCGCAGAGTCGTGGGACGCGGTGGTGTCCTTCTGCGAGGACGTGATGTCGCAGAAGGAAACTGCGGAACGGGAAATGGAGATCTCGACTCTTCCCCGGCCGCAGAAGGCGCACCGAGCGCAGGAAGGGCGGACAACGCCCTTTCCGGCCCCCATGAATGGGTCCAGGGCGAGGGACCTGGGAAATCCCCGCCCCTCTTCGATGGCCCCGGGTGGAGGCGCGTGCGGGTGTCGGCGCGCGCCGCTGAGGCGATGCACGGGGTGGTTGAACACCTCACTACCCCGTGCAGGAGACGAGGCCCGGACAGACCGGGCCAGCACTAGTGTGGGGCTGCGGAAGAATTTGGATTCCCGCGGCCCCGCGCGCACGTGCGAGGAGACACCGGGGTGGTTTTAGCCGGTAAGAGTCCGGCACGCCCCTCCGCCTTTCCCCAGGCGGAGGTAGTCCATGAGGATTTCCCCCCGAAAAAAAAAAAAAAGGTTAGGTTAGGTTAGGTTAGGTTTTTGAGTAAGCAATTTTTAAGCGTTCTTTTTCCAATAGGGCATATTCAAGTGGTTTATTTTGTCGGCGGAGTTTTTGTATGTTATGATGGTTACGTATAACTTGTTTCTTGAGACATTCAAGTTCATCAGTCCACCAAGGGCAACGGTATTTTCGACCAGTTATTTGCCTTTTGAGTCAGTTGAATTGCCGATGTAACTGAGATTATGTAATTTTCTAGTTCATTTGCCTGCATCTGTTCAACCATTACATTTTGGGGTACATATTCCACAATTTTGGCTTCAAAGGAAGGCTTTAGTTCTTCCCATTTTATATTATTCGTATTGTATCTGAATGTACTGGTTGTTTTGTTGGTTTTTCTCCTTTCACCATGAGTTGCGACAGAGAATATCACCGCCCTGTGTTCAGAAGACAGACAGATTGAAGGATCCACTTTCCAGTCTGTAATCCGGTCATATATAGAGCTAGAGGCAAGTGTAAGATCAATATAAGAGCTGCGCACTCGCCCATAAGATACTGTCTCGAAAGTAGGAGTATGGCCTCTATTACAGAAAAACATGTCATTGCCATAAGCGATGTCTATAACTTCGTTCCCCCGCGAGTTTGCCCGGTCGCTACCCCAGATAGGGTGCCAACCGTTACAATCGCCGCCAACCAGCTGATGGCAGTTACTGGTCATTTTTAAAAAGTTGTCTAACCGTTGCAATGTATTGTCATCGTCACTATTAGGTTCTATATAAACAGATGCTATGTATAGTTTACAGCCCCCAATATTTAATTGAACCGCACTAAGGTTAGCTGACGAGAATTGGGATAGACCCAGTACGGAACCACAGCCAGATTTTGTCATAATGCACGCTTTAACCCTGTTACCATTGGAGAACTGAAATATGTTGATACCAGGGATGGATTTAACAATATTGCTAGATCCAACATAGGGTTCTGACACCAGAGCTATCTGGAATTGGCCGGCCATAAAAGAAAGAATAAATTCGTGTTGACTGTTCTTTGACTTATCTAAGTTACACTGTAATACTTCGAGTTTATTGACTTGATCCATAATCTATGCGGTTTATGATTCTTTCTTTTATGGCTCGCAGCCTGGGGCAATAAGTGGATGTAGCCTTATGTTTGGTATCAAGTTTTGTGCTGTACTTGGTGTTATGTGCGACACAGTTGATACACTGAGCGCAGTCCGGGTTATCTTTTTTAGGACAATTGTCTGATTTGTGTGCGGTTGCGGCACAGTGACCACATGCAGTGTTTTCCAAAGTGCATTTATTCTTTGTGTGCCCAAACTGGTAACAATTATGACATTGCATAAATGGTGAGAATTCCTCAACGTGTATACGCTGATGATCGATGGATAGTTTACACATGCTAATGATTTTTCTCCAAACTGTGGGTTGAGATCGAAAGACTGCATTGTATAAGTTTGGGTTCCTGTTAGTGCGTTTAAAGCAAAATTTTAAGTCATCCTGTTCCGCAATAGTATCAGATAGTTCAGAATTTTGCATTTTAATAATATCCACTAATTCTTCAGCTGGGGTGTCAATAGAAATTCCTTTCAGAATTATCATGGGCCTGAGTTTACGTGCAGGTTCAGCTGTCACTACCTTAGAATTCAATAGACGCGTTAGAGTTTCGTCACGCTGCTGTTCGTTATCAAACTCGACCCTTAATTTATTGTGTGACACAGTTTGAACACGAGCCGGTGCATATCTGGTGCGCCAAACGTCAATCACTTCCTGCTTATTTTTTACGTCTATTTTGGGGGTAACGATTATTGCTGGTTTGGTTGAAGGGAGGGTAGCCGCGTGGTTGTTTATCTTAGGTGATTGATTAGCATTTGAAGAAGCAACTTGGGCGTAAGATGATCGCCCCAAAGTAGCGCTGCTAACTGAGTTCTTGAAATGAGCCATTTCTTCACGCACACAAGTGATAATATCATTTTTGAGGTCCTCGGCGGGAGTAGACAGCGTGGATGTAATATTAGTAAGGACCAAGTTTGCTCTCCTTATTTCTTCCGAAGCAACTGTGATAAGGCGCTTATTGGCTGCCGTGACACTCTTACCGTCGTTGACCGCGTTCACAATGCATGCTACCAATTTATTAACGACTTCCGTATACTTAGGAACATTTGTGATTTCTTCTGCTGTCGCGGGCAAAATAGGCGATTCATTACTGCCAGGAGCCATTTTATAATATTTTACAATAATAAACAGAACTAGAAATATATTAAGACGATAAAAACAAAATTTAGTAAAAATATAGAGATTTATTAAAAATTAGATTACAAAATTAACGTAAGTAAGCAAGAACGGGAGGGTGGGAGGGCGAATTTTTCCTATTTCCGTGTGTTTTATTGTGCAGGTTAGAGTGCGGATGGCAGTTTCTACACGCGACGGACCTAACAGGAGCAAAAAGAGCAAAATAAACGAAGATTTGTAAAAATTTAAAAATTTAATGAAATTACGACTATAAGAAAACGAAAAATGTGAAAATTAATTATTTAACAGTGAAAATTTACAAAGTAAACTATAGGAGAATACGAGGGGCAATTAATTACACTATTTAAAATGAAAATTTGAATGAAAAAGACCAATTTTGTGCAAAGTTATAGGTGAATTTATGTTTTTCTTATGAATTTACGATTATAAAAGAATGAAAATATGAAAATTAATTATAAAAAGAAGAAAATTTACAAAGAAAACTATATATACATATGGGGAGTAATTAGTTACACTATTTAGAAAAGTTTGAACGAAAAATACCAATTTTGACAAAGTTATTAGCAAAGTTGTAGTTGAATTTATATATTTTAACGATCGACCACTATACCTCGGTTTAGGTAAGTAGCGAATTTTTCTATTTCCGTGTGTTTTATTGTGCAGGTTAGAGTGCGGATGGCAGTTTCTACGCGACGGACCTAACAGGAGCAAAAAGCAAAATAAACGAAGATTTGTAAAAATTTAAAAATTTAATGAAATTACGACCATAAGAAAACGAAAAATGTGAAAATTAATTATTTAACAGTGAAAATTTACAAAGAAAACTATAGGAGAATACGAGGGGCAATTAATTACACTAATTAAAATGAAAATTTGAATGAAAAAGACCAATTTTGTGCAAAGTTATAGGTGAATTTATGTTTTTATTATGAATTTACGATTATAAAAGAATGAAAATATGAAAATTAATTATAAAAAGAAGAAAATTTACAAAGAAAACTATATATACATATGGGGAGTAATTAGTTACACTATTTAGAAAAAGTTTGAACGAAAAATACCAATTTTTGACAAAGTTATTAGCAAAGTTGTAGTTGAATTTATATATTTTTAACGATCGACCACTATACCTCGGTTTAGGTAAGTAGCGAATTTTTCTATTTCCGTGTGTTTTATTGTGCAGGTTAGAGTGCGGATGGCAGTTTCTACACGCGACGGACCTAACAGGAGCAAAAAGAGCAAAATAAACGAAGATTTGTAAAAATTTAAAAATTTAATGAAATTACGACTATAAGAAAACGAAAAATGTGAAAATTAATTATTTAACAGTGAAAATTTACAAAGAAAACTATAGGAGAATACGAGGGGCAATTAATTACACTATTTAAAATGAAAATTTGAATGAAAAAGACCAATTTTGTGCAAAGTTATAGGTGAATTTATGTTTTTATTATGAATTTACGATTATAAAAGAATGAAAATATGAAAATTAATTATAAAAAGAAGAAAATTTACAAAGAAAACTATATATACATATGGGGAGTAATTAGTTACACTATTTAGAAAAAGTTTGAACGAAAAATACCAATTTTTGACAAAGTTATTAGCTTTTTTTTTTTTTTTTTTCTAGTTCCCCTGATATGTGGAGGTCAGGGACTTTTTTCATCTTTTAGGTGTTTGTTTTTTCACCTCTTTTATTTTCTTTCCTTCTTTCTTTTATTTATTTGTGTATTTTTATGCTTACATTCGTTATTTCTATTCTTAATCTATTTATGTTCTGTTCTTATTTCTAATTATTTTTGTGGAGCTGTTTACATCATATACTTATATATTATATTATGTGACAGCATCCGTTTCTTAGTTCTATTTATTTCTATTTATTACCCTAATTGCTATATGCTTACAATATTCCAAGAACTTATTTCTAGTGTACTTATTACTAATTATCTCATTTACATTTTCTTTACTTACTTTTATTCCTAATTTCATTTCTATTTCATTTCTATCTCTACTGTATATTGAACATTCTGTTAATATGTGCGTTATATTTTCATTTTTTGTGGGATCGCAGGCACATGACGGGCTCTCCTTGCATTTGAATCTAAACAAGTATTCAGAGAACCCGCCATGTCCTGTCATAACCTGAACTATTACCGGATCCATGTCTATTTTCCTGACTATTTGATATGCAGCAATGGCGTCTGGGAAAAATATTTTTGTAGTTGAGGCTGTTTCCCCATTATTATAGCGCCGGTTCCATTCATCAAGCGACTCCAATCGGATTTGTCGCTTGACGAATGAAATCGGGCATTTTTCATAATTTGGTTTTGTTTTTGTTCTTAAGGCAGCTTCTTTAGCTAGCTGGTCTGCTCTCTCGTTTCCCTCCAATCCTGCGTGGGCTTTTATCCAGAAAAGTTTTAAAATTTTTCCTTCCTTATTTATTTTTAAGATGTTATTTCTTGCTTCCACAGCTAGGGGATGGAGGGAAACGTCTTGAGCCACTGTTTGTAGAGCGGACCTTGAGTCACTATATATGTTGCAGCTCTGTGCATGAGCTTTAAGTGCATATTTAGTTGCTTCTAGTATAGCCAGTAACTCTGCCTGGTAGACGGTGCAAAAATTTTCCAGTTTCAGTTTTCGGGTATTCGTCTCCGCGCTGCTATTCCAGATGGATAACGCCGCGCCGACTTTCCCCTCTATTTTGCTTCCATCTGTATATATTTTTAAGCCCATGTTATCATTTTGGTCCGTTTGTGCACCGTCCTCCAGGCATGTGAATTCCAGGCCGACCTGATCCGCGGGATGTATGGTCTTAGAGTATTCAAGTTTAGTCTCCACATCACGATCACCCACTATACGTCGGGAAAAGCCTTTCTTTATCTCATAAAGCGAGGCTGCTTCCCGGACTCTTAAGTCAATGGAAGCAGCCCGGCGAGTAGTAGGGCCGAATGAAGAGACTGTCCTATAGGATTTTATAATTTTTTTACAAATCCACGTTGCATTATATCCAGTTGCTTTTAACTTTGCCTTTGTTAGTTGCCGACACCCATGCACTAGCTGCGTACATTACGATTGGCTCGACCACCGCAGTATATATGGTCCTGATAATTTCGGGTTTTAGGCCCCAATTTTCATGGCTCTCGACAGTTGACGATACAAGTTTTGTACCTTGCAGCACATTTTAATATGTGTGTTGAAGGTGAGCTTGTCATCAACTGTGAGGCCAATATTTTATTTCTCTGGAGGGTAATGTTCTCCCACCCATCTCCAGAATGGTGTGTCATATTTGAGCTTATTAGTTACAATCATTGCTTTTGTTTTGAGTGGTGCAAAGTTGAGCTTGTTTTGACACCCAATTGTGGACATGTGCGAGCGTCGCATTCGCCTGCTCCTGCACCTGTATTGTTGTGTCCCCGACGAATCAGGACCACATCGTCCGCGAAAGCCTGGCAGTGAGTTCCTTTTTCGCTCATTTCCTTTAAAAGTGGATCCAACAATAAATTCCAAAAAATTGGACCACCTATCGACCCTTGAACACACCCTTTTGTTGTTTGTTTAGTCCATTGTGCCCCGGCAAACCTGACGCATACTGTTCTATCCTTAAGATAGCTGTCTACCAGGCGCCTCAGGTTTACCGGGCACCCAGTCTTCGCAAGTTCACATCGTATTGCCGGCCACCAGGCATTGTCGAAGGCTCCCTCTATGTCTAATGATATGAGTAGGATAAGCTTTTTCTCTTTTAAATTAGTTCTTATTAATTGCATCAGATCATAGAGTCCTCCGTGCTGCGTTGTGGCATAAATCCTACTGCTTCCGGCTTATTTTCGATACGATGTGCCACTTGATTCTTCGGACAACCATCTTTTCGAAGACTTTCCTAGTACAGGCAATAGCCCAATCGGCCTGTATGATTTGGGTTGTGTAACTCTCTTCCCAGGCTTCCGCAACGCCACTACTGTTGCCTTCTTCCACTTGACGGGAAATGTGCAGACTTAAACACTTATTGATTAGTGCCAAGAACAATGCGGAGTCCAGGGCGATAGCCACCCCGCAAATGTCCGCTGTAAGACCGTCGTCTCCTGGCGCTTTCTTCGGATTGAAGGTCGACACGGCCCACATCAGCTCATCCACTGTAAAGGGTGGATCACATGAATTATCATTTGTCCCTTCATTTACAGTTTTTGCGATTTCCCTTATTTGCGTGTGTACCGCGTCGTCATCTTCAATACGATCCTCCGGATAGAAGGTATCCGCCAGAGTTCTGGCAGATTCTTCACTTCCTAGTGTTCTCCCACATTGGACCAGCGGAGTGTCATCCCGTCTCACCGTTGTACGGCTTATCACCCTGTATATACCTTCCCACATTGTTTCTCGCTCCTGTTTGCTGCAAAACTCTTTCCAGCTGGTGGTCTGAGCTCTTTTTACTACTTGTTGGTACTCCTCTTTTGCTATCTTGTATTGTTCGACAACCCATCCGCGGCGGATCGGCGCTGCATAGGAGATTCGACGCTTTAGTCTGGAGACTTCCTTTTTACGCTGTGTAAGTTCATGGGTCCACCAGGGCAATCCCATTTGTTTTTTGTTTGCTATTTTATGTATACTATTTTCACAAGCTTCGGTGATTGATTCTGTATATTCTTCTATTTTGATATCTATTTCATCTTTAGTTGTAATTTTGTCTATCTTAGCTTTATTTATCTCTTTATCATTCCAAAATTGGACGTTTCTCACGAAACTCATCCCAATTTGCTTTTCTCGTGTTATATTTCCTGGTGGTTCTTTTTATATCGGTGCCTATTGATTTTCCTAAATTGATGTCAAATAGGACTGCCCTGTGGTCCGAACTAGTTATTTCGTCGGATAGTCTCCAATTGACTATTCTCCCGAGAAGGTTGGTAGAGCAAGTGGTTATATCCACGCAGCTGGAAAATCTCTTCCCACCTCTGTATATATCAAAAGTGGGCTCAGTCCCCTTATTTAGGATATGGAGTTCAAGTTCATCGAGCTTTGCAGCGATTTCTATCCCCCTGCGGTCTGTCTTTCGGCTTCCCCACCAGGTACTCCACGCGTTCACATCACCACCGAGTATCACGTTCCTTGTTTGTAAGCCCACCACGGCCGCTCCAATCATTTCAAGGTAAGGATCGATTGGTTTGTCGCCCTCTAAGTAGACGGACACCACTCCCAACTCCCATGCCCCGTCCTTAGCGACTGCGATATTCTCTGTTGTTAGACCGGGGCATTGGGACATGTCAATGGTGTCATCGAACAGCACAATAGCTGCCTTATTCACCTTTTCGGTGCTCAGGCTTCTGTCCTTTTGTGCTATTCTCGTCCCCGAGTAATTCTTCATTTGACCAATTCGACCTATATAGGGCTCCTGCACCATAGCGAAAGATATTTTCCTCTTAGTCGCCTCTGTAATTAGTTCGGCCGTGGCTAGCTCACACCTTTGAAGGTTCGTCTGGATCGCGTGGTGTTGGTGGGAACCGGTATTTGATTCCGTGTTTAGGTTTAAAACAATTTTAACAATATGCTACGGTGGACCTGGCGAGTACTTCCCACTTCTTTCTTACTGGACAGTCTGAGCTGAATGCGTTGTGATCTTTTCTGTCGTGTTTTGCCTTGTTACAGTTTGTGCATTCTGTTATTTCGCCAGATAGCCAGTCGGCACATTCAACTTTGAGATGTGGACCTCCGCAGTGACTACAGACATCAGTCGCTTCAGTACATATGCGTTTACTGTGTCCGTATCCCAGGCAACGTGAACATTGAACTAGGGGAGACTGATCCATTACTCTTACTCGCTGTAAGTCAATGTGGATAACTCCAGCTTCAGTAAGATGATTCCAGATCTTGGGCGAAACTCTCATTACAATGTGGGATGTATGTGGGTTTCTGGTCCTTTTTCTGTATTTAATTTCTATTCTATCCTCTTTATCTAATATGTCTTTAAAAAGCTGCTTATTTTGCATCCTTATTGCCTTTAGTATTTCCTCGTCAGTGTTATACTGCATGACGTCCCTCAGGATTATGAGTGGATCCTTGTTTTTTATATCGTCCACATTTAAATCTTTCCCTGCCTGTTTTAGTCTCTCCTTGACTCTATTTATCTCCTTTTCCGTTCGACATCCCAATATTACTTTTCTATCCCTTGCCTTCCTAATTTTGTCTATTTTTAAGCCTTCTTCCTTGGCATTTATTGCGTTTCTTATTTTGTCCATGACCTGGTCTCCTGTTTCTTTTTCGTCATTGGATGTGATCATCACTGAATGCATGGCCATGTTTAGCGAAGGTAAAGGTGAACCCCTTGGTGGCCCAGCCACTATACTAGCGTAAGATCCTCTGTCTTCTTTGATTTCTTGCTTTTTCATTTCCTCTCTTACTTTTTCCATCTCTTTTCTACTTTCTTCTATTAGTTTCCCGTGTTCTTCCAATTTCTTCATTAAGGTTTGTTCTTCTTCTTTTCTTTTCCTGTTTTCATCTTCTAGTCTATCTCCTTTCTCCTCCTGGTCTTTAGGTTTTTCTTCTTTCTCAATGTTCTTGCCTGTTTCCAACTCTTTCACTAATTGTCGAGTCTCTCTATTGCCTGAGTAACTTCCGTTTTTATGTCAGTCCTCAGGTTTCGAGAGTTATTGAGATGTAATTTTGCCTTTTGGAGACAGGCTCGAGCCTCTGTTAGACGATCCGCATATTTTATCGTTGCGATTTTGGGGGAGCTTTCTGTGTTCTCAACTGCTATTTTTCGAGCTGTTCCTCTTGTTTCTTGTGATGGAACAATCTTCTGTTTTTGACGAGCCCCTGGGGCTACCTTTTTTGGCGAAATCTGTGTTGTGGTCTCCGTATCTGCTTTTCCCATTTCCCACTCTCCGATACTTCTTCTCATGCTAGGGACTTGCATCACACGATCTGCTTTAAGAGAAGGTCTAGCCTTCTCTTTTCCATTTGGGGTACCCTGAGGACTCGTGTCCTTGGCACTATCCTCAGTCTTTTTGATAGGTGTACGAATGCCGAGCATTTTCAGGGGAACGCGTCTTGGGTCTCAACAAATAACAAAGCAAATAGCGTATATAAAAAGTAAAAAATAAA
Organism: Parnassius orleans; assembly: GCA_029286625.1. Lineage (NCBI taxonomy): Eukaryota > Metazoa > Arthropoda > Insecta > Lepidoptera > Papilionidae > Parnassius > Parnassius orleans. The sequence continues at coordinate 1,221,576 of JAGSMP010000178.1, forward strand.
ATAATAAATTAAAATAAATATACAACAACAAATAACTGTTAGTCAATTATAAAGTTTTAAAGTTTGTAAAAGTTTTAAAAATATTTTAAGTTAAAAAATTAAAAAGTTTGTGTAGATTTTTACAAGGCTGCGGTATTTAAATTTTTACAATTAATGAAGACACACAAATACCGCGTCACAGTTTTGTTTTTATAAAATATTTTCTCTATGTAGAGTCGCGACTCTACATTCGTTACTATATGTCACTTGTACATGCACAGTACAATATGATTAATATATAAAAAATTTAAGTTTCGTTGTCTACTTTGACCCTACCAAGAGTCTGTCTTATCTCTATTTCTTGTGTTATAATTTTAATCACCAAATAACTTCCTAAAAAATTTTTTCTTTGCTCTACCGAGAGTCGTCTCTGTTCTAATTCTAATAACTAGTCACTCTTAATTTCTAATCTTATAGATCTAATATATGTTACAAAATTAAAAATAAAAACTAAATAAAAACTTAGCAGTGCTCTATATAGAGTTAGTCTATGTCTTATCTGTTAGCTCTTCATTTAGGTGTCTATTAATATTAAGAATTTCTAAAAAATGCTTTATACAGAGAGAGTTACAGGCCAACAAATTTTTGACTCTACGTAGAGTCTGTTTCTTATAACTAAATAGAAGCACTCCTCGAAACCTATTCAACGAATCCAAACTCGGTATACTTAACCCAAGAGGTTCAAAGGTTATCGCGCTTTAAAATTCTGGTTTCATACAATATGGTTGCCAAAATTATGGTTAAAGCGCTGTAACCTCCGAACGAATAGGCCTACAGCTCCGTGCTTGGGCTCGTTTTGATGGGCTCTACCAGGGCTATAATATCATGTAACTTTCAGGACTTGTAAATTTTTGGTGCTGAAATTTCCTGAAAGCTAAATTGTCTGTACCGGCACTACTTGCCGACGTCTAGGGTCAAAATCCCAGCCTTCTACGACTCCTAGTTCGGCAGATATGACCTATTTTAGTTTTTCAAGATGGCTGCCGAAATGTCAAAGTTGATATTTGACTGCCAATAACTCTGCTTCCAGTAATCGCAGGAGACCAGCGCTTCGACTATACTATTACGCTTCTTCCAGTCTTCCTGATGGGATCGATTTCAGGACCCTGAAAAACAAGGATTCAAAAAGCCTGAGTCCCTGTAGTTGAGTAGAGATCGATCCAATAATAGTACAGTCGAAAACCGCAACTCACTGCGACTTCCACAACCAGAGCTATTTGATTTTTAAAATTTCCAAAATGGCCGCCGGTCCAGACAATAAATTTCTATTTTGGCCGCCCCTTAACTGATTTGGCCCGTGTTTGGGCTCATTTAAAAGGTCTCGGTGTCGAGATAACAGCTATATATATATTGTGGTTTTATAAACCCCCTTTAATTCAATTTTTCAATTTATTCTAATTTTTAAAAATTTTATTTTACAGCTAAATTTAGTTTTTTAAAATCTACAAAAATTGAAATATGTTATTATCAGTACCCTTTCCTTAAATTTGTATTTTATGACTTGCTGACACCTAATCTAAGGGTAACACGTGGTATCTAAATATTTAAAAAATCTTAACTTTAAAACTACTGACTAAAAATTCTAAAATTTTGTACATCCGTTCCTTGTATTCTTCTAAACACTAATTTATTATAATAACTAGGGGTCTTAGATTTAGTTTTTAAGTTATTGAAATGTCAATTTTTGTCAAAATTTTAAAGTTCAATATCTCGTCAGCCACTTAACTTAAAATTGTTCTGAAACTTGCTCCCGGCTCCTCTCCTCGCGTACTATCAGCATGTGACTGCAAAAACAGCCGCACGCCTCTGCTTCAAAAAACACGTGCCCACGTGGCACTTGTTTTTTTGCGTTTTTCTCGAAAACTATTGTTCCGAGAAATCTCAAGCGAATAGCTTCAAGGCCGCACTTTAAAAAATAAGCGTTATAGCGCTTGATCGCGCAGCGTTTCACTTTTAATATTTTATAATTTTTGAAAATCACTTTTTTCACAATATCTTTTCACAAAACTCCGATTTTCTTGCGGTTTTCACTGGTTTGAACCGTGTCAAAGCGCAACTTTTGACATATCACGCACAAAATCGGTTACGAAAACCTATTTTAGGATTTTAAAAGCACGGGCAACACAGAAACGTGGCGTACGGGACGGCAGTTGACACCGGACTGGGTTAGGTTAAGTTAGGTTTTTTTTTTTTTTTTTTTTATTCTAGTTCCCCTGATATGTGGAGGTCAGGGACTTTTTTCATCTTTTAGGTGTTTCTTTTTTCACCTCTTTTATTTTCTTTCCTTCTTTCTTTTATTTATTTGTGTATTTTTATGCTTACATTCGTTATTTCTATTCTTAATCTATTTATGTTCTGTTCTTATTTCTAATTATTTTTGTGGAGCTGTTTACATCATATACTTATATATTATATTATGTGACAGCATCCGTTTCTTAGTTTCTATTTATTTCTATTTATTACCCTAATTGCTATATGCTTACAATATTCCAAGAACTTATTTCTAGTGTACTTATTACTAATTATCTCATTTACATTTTCTTTACTTACTTTTATTCCTAATTTCATTTCTATTTCATTTCTATCTCTACTGTATATTGAACATTCTGTTAATATGTGCGTTATATTTTCATTTTTTGTGGGATCGCAGGCACATGACGGGCTCTCCTTGCATTTGAATCTAAACAAGTATTCAGAGAACCCGCCATGTCCTGTCATAACTTGAACTATTACCGGATCCATGTCTATTTTCCTGACTATTTGATATGCAGCAATGGCGTCTGGGAAAAATATTTTTGTAGTTGAGGCTGTTTCCCCATTCTTATAGCGCCGGTTCCATTCATCAAGCGACTCCAATCGGATTTGTCGCTTGACGAATGAAATCGGGCATTTTTCATAGTTCGGTTTTGTTTTTGTTCTTAAGGCAGCTTCTTTAGCTAGCTGGTCTGCTCTCTCGTTTCCCTCCAATCCTGCGTGGGCTTTTATCCAAAAAAGTTTTAAAATTTTTCCTTCCTTATTTATTTTTAAGATGTTATTTCTTGCTTCCACAGCTAGGGGATGGAGGGAAACGTCTTGAGCCACTGTTTGTAGAGCAGACCTTGAGTCACTATATATGTTGCAGCTCTGTGCATGAGCTTTAAGTGCATATTTAGTTGCTTCTAGTATAGCCAGTAACTCTGCCTGGTAGACGGTGCAAAAATTTTCCAGTTTCAGTTTCCGGGTATTCGTCTCCGCGCTGCTATTCCAGATGGATAACGCCGCGCCGACTTTCCCCTCTATTTTGCTTCCATCTGTATATATTTTTAAGCCCATGTTATCATTTTGGTCCATTTGTGCACCGTCCTCCAGGCATGTGAATTCCAGGCCGACCTGATCCGCGGGATGTATGGTCTTGGAGTATTCAAGTTTAGTCTCCACATCACGATCACCCACTATACGTCGGGAAAAGCCTTTCTTTATCTCATAAAGCGAGGCTGCTTCCCGGACTCTTAAGTCCAATGGAAGCAGCCCGGCGAGTAGTAGGGCCGAATGAAGAGAGACTGTCCTATAGGATTTTATAATTTTTTGTACAAATCCACGTTGCATTATATCCAGTTGCTTTTTAACTTTGCCTTTGTTAGTTGCCGACACCCATGCACTAGCTGCGTACATTACGATCGGCTCGACCACCGCAGTATATATGGTCCTGATAATTTCGGGGTTTAGGCCCCAATAAATTTTTGCGGCTCTCGACAGTTGACGATACAAGTTTTGTACCTTGCAGCACACATTTTTAATATGTGTGTTGAAGGTGAGCTTGTCATCAACTGTGAGGCCAAGTATTTTTATTTCTCTGGAGAGGCCAATGTTCTCCCCACCCATCTCCAGAATTGGTGTGTCATATTTGAGCTTATTAGTTACAATCATTGCTTTTGTTTTGAGTGGTGCAAAGTTGAGCTTGTTTTTGACACCCCAATTGTGGACATGTGCGAGCGTCGCATTCGCCTGCTCCTGCACCTGTATTGTTGTGTCCCCGACGAAAATCAGGACCACATCGTCCGCGAAAGCCTGGCAGTGAGTCCCTTTTTCGCTCATTTCCTTTAAAAGTGGATCCAACAATAAATTCCAAAAAATTGGACCACCTATCGACCCTTGAACACACCCTTTTGTTGTCTGTTTAGTCCATTGTGCCCCGGCAAACCTGACGCATACTGTTCTATCCTTAAGATAGCTGTCTACCAGGCGCCTCAGGTTTACCGGGCACCCAGTCTTCGCAAGTTCACATCGTATTGCCGGCCACCAGGCATTGTCGAAGGCTCCCTCTATGTCTAATGATATGAGTAGGATAAGCTTTTTCTCTTTTAAATTAGTTCTTATTAATTGCATCAGATCATAGAGGGAGTCCTCCGTGCTGCGTTGTGGCATAAATCCATACTGCTTCCGGCTTATTTTCGATACGATGTGCCACTTGATTCTTCGGACAACCATCTTTTCGAAGACTTTCCCGAGTACAGGCAATAGCCCAATCGGCCTGTATGATTTGGGTTGTGTGTAACTCTCTTTCCCAGGCTTCCGCAACGCCACTACTGTTGCCTTCTTCCACTTGACGGGGAAATGTGCAAGACTTAAACACTTATTGATTAGTGCCAAGAACAATGCGGAGTCTAGGGCGATAGCCACCCCGCAAATGTCCGCTGTAAGACCGTCGTCTCCTGGCGCTTTCTTTGGATTGAAGGTCGACACGGCCCACATCAGCTCGTCCACTGTAAAGGGTGGATCACATGAATTATCATTTGTCCCTTCATTTACAGTTTTTGCGATTTCCCTTATTTGCGTGTGTACCGCGTCGTCATCTTCAATACGATCCTCCGGATAGAAGGTATCCGCCAGAGTTCTGGCAGATTCCTCACTTCCTAGTGTTCTCCCACATTGGACCAGCGGAGTGTCATCCCGTCTCACCGTTGTACGGCTTATCACCCTGTATATACCTTCCCACATTGTTTCTCGCTCCTGTTTGCTGCAAAACTCTTTCCAGCTGGTGGTCTGAGCTCTTTTTACTACTTGTTGGTACTCCTCTTTGCTATCTTGTATTGTTCGACAACCCATCCGCGGCGGATCGGCGCTGCATAGGAGATTCGACGCTTTAGTCTGGAGACTTCCTTTTTACGCTGTGTAAGTTCACGGGTCCACCAGGGCAATCCCATTTGTTTTTTGTTTGCTATTTTATGTATACTATTTTCACAAGCTTCAGTGATTGATTCTGTATATTCTTCTATTTTGATATCTATTTCATCTTTAGTTGTAATTTTGTCTATCTTAGCTTTATTTATCTCTTTATCATTCCAATTGGAGTTTTTCACGAAACTCATCCCAATTTGCTTTTCTCGTTATATTTCCTAGTGGTTCTTTTATATCGGTGCCTATTGATTTTCCTAAATTGATGTCAAATAGGACTGCCCTGTGGTCCGAACTAGTTATTTCGTCGGATAGTCTCCATTGACTATTCTCCCGAGAAGGTTGGTAGAGCAAGTGGTTATATCCACGCAGCTGGAAAATCTCTCTTCCACCTCTTATATATCAAAAGTGGGCTCAGTCCCCTTATTTAGGATATGGAGTTCAAGTTCATCGAGCTTTGCAGCGATTTCTATCCCTCTGCGGTTTGTCTTTCGGCTTCCCCACCAGATACTCCACGCGTTCACATCACCACCGAGTATCACGTTCCTTGTTTGTAAGCCCACCACGGCCGCTCCAATCATTTCAAGGTAAGGATCGATTGGTTTGTCGCCCTCTAAGTAGACGGACACCACTCCCAACTCCCATGCCCCGGTCCTCAGCTTAGCGACTGCGATATTCTCTGTTGTTAGACCGGGGCATTGGGACATGTCAATGGTGTCATCGAACAGCACAATAGCTGCCTTATTTACCTTTTCGGTGTTCAGGCTTCTGTCCTTTTGTGCTATTCTCGTCCCCGAGTAATTCTTCATTTGACCAATTCGACCTATATAGGGCTCCTGCACCATAGCGAAAGATATTTTCCTCTTGGTCGCCTCTGTAATTAGTTCGGCCGTGGCTAGCTCACACCTTTGAAGGTTCGTCTGGATCGCGTGGTGTTGGTGGGAACCGGTATTTGATTCCGTGTTTAGGTTTAAAACAATTTTAACAATATGCTACGGTGGACCCTGGAGTACTTCCCACTCTTTCTTACTGGACAGTCTGAGCTGAATGCGTTGTGATCTTTTCTGTCGTGTTTTGCCTTATTACAGTTTGTGCATTCTGGTATTTCGCCCGATAGCCAGTCGGCACATTCAACTTTGAGATGTGGGCCTCCGCAGTGACTACAGACATCAGTCGCTTCAGTACATATGCGTTTACTGTGTCCGTATCCCAGACAACGTGAACATTGAACTAGGGGAGACTGATCCATTACTCTTACTCGCTGTAAGTCAATGTGGATAACTCCAGCTTCAGTAAGGTGATTCCAGATCTTGGGCGAAACTCTCATTACAATGTGGGATGTATGTGGGTTTCTGGTCCTTTTCTGTATTTAATTTCTATTCTATCCTCTTTATCTAATATATCTTTAAAAGCTGCTTATTTTGCATCCTTATTGCCTTTAGTATTTCCTCGTCAGTGTTATACTGCATGACGTCCCTCAGGATTATGAGTGGATCCTTGTTTTTATATCGTCCACATTTAAATCTTTCCTGCCTGTTTTATCTCTCCTTGACTCTATTTATCTCCTTTTCCGTTCGACATCCCAATATTACTTTTCTATCCCTTGCCTTCCTAATTTTGTCTATTTTAAGCCTTCTTCCTTGGCATTTATTGCGTTTCTTATTTTGTCCATGACCTGGTCTCCTGTTTCTTTTCGTCATTGGATGTAATCATCACTGAATGCATGGCCATGTTTAGCGAAGGTAAAGGTGAACCCCTTGGTGGCCCAGCCACTATACTAGCGTAAGATCCTCTGTCTTCTTTGATTTCTTGCTTTTCATTTCTCTTAGTTTTTCCATCTTTTCTACTTTCTTCTATTAGTTTCCCGTGTTCTTCCAATTTCTTAATTAAGGTTTGTTCTTCTTCTTTTCTTTTCCTGTTTTCATCTTCTAGTCTATCTCCTTTCTCCTCCTGGTCTTTAGGTTTTTCTTCCTTCTCAATGTTCTTGCCTGTTTCCAACTCTTTCACTAATTGATAGAGTCTCTCTATTGCCTGAGTAACTTCCGTTTTTATGTCAGTCCTCAGGTTTCGAGAGTTATTGAGATGTAATTTTGCCTTTTGGAGACAGGCTCGAGCCTCTGTTAGACGATCCGCATATTTTATCGTTGCGATTTTGGGGGAGCTTTCTGTGTTCTCAACTGCTATTTTTCGAGCTGTTCCTCTTGTTTCTTGTGATGGAACAATCTTCTGTTTTTGACGAGCCCCTGGGGCTACCTTTTTTGGCGAAATCTGTGTTGTGGTCTCCGTATCTGCTTTTCCCATTTCCCACTCTCCGATACTTCTTCTCACGCTAGGGACTTTATTTTATTTTATTTTATTTAACAAGTACACTTACAATACACATATATAACAATCACGAAAACATACACATTTCTGTACTCTCTGATATGTATATCAATAACAAGTGTACATAACATTCACAGATTGAGTCATGCAATTTAGGGTTAATTTGGAGTACTAAATATATTAAAAAAAAAAAAAAAAACAGGTTTAATTATTAAAAGGGAATGTGGTGGATATATACTCTCTTCAGGAGTATATGTATTTTTAATTAAAGTATAAGATATATTATATTGCAGATGTAATTTGTATCAGGAATTAGACGATAAATGATTTCTAAGTTTAATTTTGTATGCAATATAAGAGTCGTTAAATATGTCAATGCCAGGTATGGTTTTAGAATATTCGTTATATTTTCCACATATACGCACGATAGGAGCGTGACTCCCGAGATGAGTTTTCGCGAAAGGAATATGAAATATTTTTTGGATGCGACAACGGGGATACTTACGCGGAACAGCAAATGAAATGTGGTTAAGGAGGTCACTGCACTTAACTTTATTATGAATTATTTTATGTAGAAAGCACAAATCCAGAATAACTCGTCTATTTCGGAGAGACATCATTTTAAACTTATCCAGTCGCTGATAGTAAGGCTGCCTATGTGAGATACCACTGGCATGAAAGGCAAGATGTCGAGTAAAGGCGCGCTGTACACTTTCAACGCGTTGGGAGTGCACACTAGAAGATGGATTCCATATGACACTAGCAAATTCAAGGAGACTTCTTACAAAAGCATTATATAAAATAATTTTAGTCCCAGATGAAAATCCCTTTGTATTGCGCTTAATAAATCCTAAGAACTTCGCGGCTTTATTAACAATAGTGTTTATATGAGATTTAAAGGTTAGCTTTCTATCAATAGTTACTCCTAAGTCTTTAATCTCCGGTATCTCTTGCAAAACTACATTACCAATTGAATAACTAGAGACAAGCGGTTTTATTTTTCTGGTGTATTTTACATGGAAGCATTTGTTAGCATTAAGAGTCATACTATTGACGTCACACCAATGGGATATTCTATTCAGATCTTCCTGTATGAGATTTATATCGTCTACTGATTTTATTGGTTTATAAATTTTTAAATCATCAGCAAACAACGAGCAACGACAATTTTTGATTACAGTAGTGATGTCATTAATATAAGCCAAGAATAATAAAGGGCCCAGATGCGAACCTTGAGGCACCCCAGATTGAGCTTGATATTGTTTGGATTCAAATCCATTGACAACTACAATTTGAGATCTCTTCTCCAAATAAGATCTAAACCATCCAATCAAGGAAGGACCAATACCATACAGAGAAAGTTTGTTAATGAGTTGCTTGTGGTCAACCTTGTCGAATGCACTGCTAAAGTCTGTGTATATGGCGTCAATTTCTTGGCCTTTGTCTACCTCTTTAAAAGATCAGAAGTAAAATTACACAAATTAGTTTGAACTGACAATCCACTTCTGAATCCATGCTGCGAGCTGGTAAGAAAATTATCAAGGTGCTTGGCAAGAACTGGGTGCACAAGACTTTCAAATAGTTTGGAAAAGCAAGAAAGAATTGATATAGGGCGATAATTTTTTATTTCCATGCGATCACCCTTTTTAAAAACTGGGACTATTCGGGCCTTTTTCCATTCTTCAGGGAAGATACCATCTTCTAGGGAACGATTAAAAATAAGGGTCAATGGAAAAGCGATTTTTGGGCCACAACGTTTAACAAAATGGGAGGGATACTATCTGAACCCGCACCCTTTTCAGCATCTAATGTTTTAATTTTTTTTACGACATCTGTTTCATTAATCTTCAATTTACTCAAATGTGTAATATTGCTGTTTTGCATAAAGTATGCCGCTTTGTTGTTAGTTGTTTTGGTGTAAACGGATGCGAAATGGTTTGCAAATAAATTGGCTATTTCCGTTCCAGAGTTTGCCACCTTGTTATGCAATTTCATGGACGCGGGTAGAGTTGACTCACCTTTCTTTTTATGTTTAATATATTTCCAAAGGTGTTTTGGGTTTTTCGAAATATCAGTTTCTGCATTGTGTTCTTCAGGACTTTCAGGGACTTGCATCACACGATCTGCTTTAAGAGAAGGTCCAGCCTCTCTTTCCATTTAGTACCCTGAGGACTCGTGTCCTTGGCACTATCCTCAGTCTTTTGATGGGTGTACGAATGCCGAGCATTTTCAGGGAACGCGTCTTGGGTCTCAACAAATAACAAAGCAAATAGCGTATATAAAAAGTAAAAAATAAAATAATAAATTAAAATAAATATACAACAACAAATAACTGATAGTCAATTATAGAGTTTTAAAGTTTGTAAAAGTTTTAAAAATATTTAAATTAAAAAAAAAATTAAAAAATTAAAAATTTGTGTAGATTTTTACAAGTCTGCGGTATTTAAATTTTTACAATTAACGAAGACACACAAATACCGCGTCACAGTTTTGTTTTTATAAAATACTTTCTCTATGTAGAGTCGCGACTCTACATTCGTTACTATATGTCACTTGTACATGCACAGTACAATATGATTAATATATAAAAATTTGTTTAAGTTTCGTTGTCTACTTTGACCCTACCAAGAGTCTGTCTTATCTCTATTTCTTGTGTTATAATTTTAATCACCAATAACTTCCTAAAAATTTTTTCTTTATTCTACTGAGAGTCGTCTCTGTTCTAATTCTAATAACTAGTCACTCTTAATTTCTAATCTTATAGATCTAATATATATGTTACAAAATTAAAATTAAAAACTAAATAAAAAACTTAGCAGTGCTCTATATAGAGTTAGTCTATATCTTATCTGTTAGCTCTTCATTTAGGTGTCTATTAATATTAAGAATTTCTAAAAAATGCTTTATACAGAGAGAGTTACAGGCTAACAAATTTTTTACTCTACGTAGAGTCTGTTTCTTATAACTAACTAGAAGCACTCCTCGAACCCTATTCAACGAATCCAAACTCGGTATACTTAACCCAAGAGGTTCAAAGGTTATCGCGCTTTAAAATTCTGGTTTCATACAATATGGTTGCCAAAATTATGGTTAAAGCGCTGTAACCTCCGAACGAATAGGCCTACAGCTCCGCTTGGGCTCGTTTTGATGGGCCTACCAGGCTATAATATCATGTAACTTTCAGGACTTGTAAATTTTTGGCGCTGAAATTTCCTGAAAACTAAATTGTCTGTACCGGCACTACTTGCCGACGTCTAGGGTCAAAATCCCAGCCTTCTACGACTCCTAGTTCGGCAGATATGACCTATTTTAGTTTTTCAAGATGGCTGCCGAAATGTCAAAGTTAATATTTGACTGCCAATAACTCTGCTTCCAGTAATCGCAGGAGACCAGCGCTTCGACTATACTATTACGCTTCTTCCAGTCTTCCTGATGGGATCGATTTCAGGACCCTGAAAAACAGGGGCTCAAAAAGCCTGAGTCCCTGTAGTTGAGTAGAGATCGATCCAATAATAGTACAGTCCAAAACCGCAACTCACTGCGACTTCCACAACCAGAGCTATTTGATTTTTTAAATTTCCAAAATGGCCGCCGGTCCAGACAATAAATTTCTATTTTGGCTGCCCCTTAACTGATTTGGCCCGTGTTTGGGCTCATTTGAAAGGTTTCGGTGTCGTGATAACAGCTATATATATATTGTGGCTTTATAAACCCTTTTAATTCAATTTTTCAATTTATTCTAATTTTTAAGAAATTTTATTTTTACAGCTAAATTTAGTTTTTAAAATCTACAAAAATTGAAATATGTTATTATCGGTACCCTTTCCTTAAATTTATATTTTATGACTTGCTGACACCTAATCTAAGGGTAACACGTGGTATCTAAATATTTAAAAAAATCTTAACTTTAAAACTACTGACTAAAAATTCTAAAATTTTGTACATTCGTTCCTTGTATTCTTCTAAACACTAATTTATTATAATAACTAGGGGTCTTAGATTTAATTTTTAAGTTATTGAAATGTCAATTTTTGTCAAAACTTTAAAGTTCAATATCTCGTCAGCCACTTAACTTAAAATTGTTCTGAAACTTGCTCCCGGCTCCTCTCCTCGCGTACTATCAGTATGCGACTGCAAAAACAGCCGCACGCCTCTGCTTCAAAAAACACGTGCCCACGTGGCACTTGTTTTTGCGTTTTCTCGAAAACTATTGTTCCGAGAAATCTCAATTTTTGCACATAGGCTAAATATTCAAGGCCGCACTTTAAAAAGTAAGCATAGCGCTTGATCGCGCAGCGTTTCACTTTAATATATTATAATTTTTGAAAATCACTTTTTCACAATATCTTTCCACAAAACCTGATTTTCTTGCGGTTTTCACTGGTTTGAACCGCGTCAAAGCGCAACTTTTGACATATCACGCACAAAAATCGGTTACGAAAACCTATTTTAGGATTTTAAAGGCACGGAGCAACACAGAAACGTGGCGTACGGGACGGCAGTTGACACCGGACTCGGTTAAGTTAGGTTAGGTTAGGTTAGGTTCCCCGAACGGGTTCCGCCTTGTCGTGGCGGGGCTTAATAGCCGTGGCTTGGTCTACGGTGAACAAGAGGAACCCTTGGCTGGCCGGGTGTGGGCCGGCCTGAGGTGGCCGCTCCGTGTGGGCTTGCGAGCCCACTTCGGATGTGTGTCGGTGGGCTGCTGCGGGAGGTTGGTCGCTCCCCTTACCGCTGCAGCCGAGGTGGAGTCGCGGAAGAGGTGTTGGTATGGCGATGCGCCACTCGCTATCCTCCGCGACTCAGACGGGCCGCACCGTTGATGCGGTGGTGGTGGGGCCGCGGGGAGAGGTGTCGGTATTGCGAGGCGCCGCTCTCCTACCTTCCGCGGCCGAAACTTGGTTGGCGGCGGAGCCAGAGACCAGATCCGCCGCTGGGGCCGCGAAAGCGGGCGCTACTAAGTGCTCAGCCCCATGAATGGGTCCAGGGCGAGGATTGGGAAGTCCCCCCCTTCGATGGACCCGAGGCGGAGGCGCGAGCGGGTGTCGGCGCGCGCCTCTGAGGCGATGCACGGGGTAGTCAGACACCTCTACCCCCGTGCAGGAGACGGGCCCGGACAGACCGGGCCAGCACTAGTGTGGGGCTGCGGAAGAATTAGGTTCCCGCGGCCCGCGCGCACGTGCGAGACACCGGGGTTTAGCCGGTAAGGTCCGGCGCCCTCCAGGCGGAGGTAGTCCATGATTTCCCCGAAAAAAAGGTTAGGTTAGGTTAGGTTGGGTTTTTTTTGACCTAACGATTTCTTGCATCATTTGCGGTATTTTTGTTGCAATGTTTGAACATTGCTGTTCTGCTATTGATACAGAACAGTTCTTTGTTTATATACATCTTTGTTTTATATTTATCACTGTTATTTTAATCTTTCCTTTTTATATGTTGAATAATTTAATCCAAAATTTAATTACTACATTATTAGCCTTTTAACTCAATTTTATTTTAAGTTTGAATTAATTTTATAGTTTTTATATCATCCTGGTATTTATTTATTTACATACAATAATCAAAATGTTTCAGCATGTATTTATTTACGACTAAAATGGTATTTTGGTTGCTGTAACACTTTAGGAACTTTCGGTTTTATTGATTTCTTTAGATTAAATATGATGCTGTTGATGTGATTCAAGAATGAATTCAGTGTGCTTTCTTTGCTTATAACTTGTTCCAAATCAAAGGTTTAATTTAAGATTATCACATATCATAGTATGTTTCATACCGAGTATTTTGATATTTAGGACATTCCGTTACTAAGTGTGTTATCGTTTGTATCGTTATATCATCACAAGGACAGGTGTTATTATCGACTATTTTATACTTATATAGATACTCTTTATGATATCCATGCCCAGTAAGAATTTGTGTGAGAGCAAATGAATGTTTTGTGACATGATATAATGCTTGTATATGTAAGTGTGGGCAACCATTTTCTGTGATTTCTCCTTTAGTATTATTTTGATAAAATGACTCAAGCTATTTTACTGTTTTCTTTACCAAGTTTGCGCACAGCTTAAAATTTGAACATAGGGGCATTGTGACTGGTGGCACCCTTTGGCTGCTAAGTCGGCGGCCTCATTACCTGATATACCAATATGTGCTTTCCAGATAAAATGTATTTTAATTTTAGTTTGTTAACTATTTTGTGAATTACATTTACTAATGAATTTGTACTATTAGAATTACTGATTTCCTGCAGTCCTGACTTGCTGTCGGATAGTATTATCCTTCAGCGACTTTGCTTTCAAGCCAGAGCAGGCTTGCTCAATAGCCTTCAACTCAGCGGAAGACTGAACAAGAACTGTGAAGTTTAATTTTCTTCGTGATTGTTTTGCCGTTAGGACAATAAATGACATAGCAGCTCCCAATCATTATATTTGCTACCATCAGTAAAAATGTGATGGATGTTATCTTTAGGTATTGTTTGACTTCCTCGTCACTAAGGGCTTCATTGTATGTGACAGATATGCGTTGCAGGATGCAATAATTCTTTAGGTTTGGATGGTATATCAAGTTTGATGTCAGTGGGTAGGTATTTAGTAATACCAGTTAATCTTGTGGTTTCTATTGAGGCAAGTTCTTTAATCTTAATATGTATCAGTCAATCCAGCAAGTGAAATAGCGTTTATGGTGTTGATAGTTCTAAAGCCTTTAATTATTTTAACTGCAAATCCACGCTAAGGACAATAGTTTGTTTCTAACATATTTATATTTTAACGCTGTGTGCCATATACTAGATGCGTAGCATATGATCAGTTCGATAACTTGTTTATATAGGTTTCTATGTTTTCTGATTGGATGCCCCAAGTGGGTCCTTTATATTTAATAAGTTTGTTGTAGATGTTTTGTGTTTTGGTTATGGTGTGTTGAGCATGTTGAATGAATTTGAGTTTCTTGTCAATGATAACCCCAAATTTTGGACTGATTTTGGAGGTGAATGGGAGTACCAGTAATGTTTATTTTAATTTTCTCTGCCTTTTTGTAAAAGCTAGTGCTTGGGTTTTCTGGGATTAAATTTTAACTTCACTGACTCTCCCAACTTGTAATCGAAGACAGGCTTGATTTATTTTAGATTGTAAGATAATCGGGTCTTTGTGGTGGGCTATGAGAACTATGTCATCAGCAGCTTGCATGTGACATCCATCAGGTAAATCTTTATCAAGCAGCTCATCTAAGATTATATTCCAAAAGTTGGACCACATACGGACCTTGGATACAACCTCTAGTCATGGTCTTCCTGGTGCAACAACTAGGTAACTTATACTAACAGTTCGTTCACTTAGGTAATTATATATGATTTTGTACAAATTTTTGGACATCCGATATTGTGAAGTCTTCGTAGAATAACAGGCCACCAGGCGTGATCGAATGCCGCTTGAATGTCTAAGAAACAGCCACAACAGTCTCAAAATTTTTGTATTTTCGTATTTTTGAAATCATATCGCTGAGTGCTTCTATGGTGGATCTCTGTTCTTTGAATCCGTACTGTTTTTTGATTGGTTTATCGTGTGTGTATGTAGTGATTGAGTCTCTTGGTGATTAATTTTTCGAGTAATTTGCCGAATACATTTATCAGTCCTATAGACGATATGAAGAAGCGTCAGTGTACTTTGTTAGTTTTAGGGATGATTTTAACTTGTGCATGTTTCCATTGCTTAGGGAATAGAGATAGGGTAGACATCTATTCATTACATTAGTGATAATTTCTGAAATTGTTGGGCAAGCAGTAACATATGTCCAAGTAAGGTGGTCTGGTCCTGGTGATTTTCGAGTTTATATCTTTAAGGCTTTGGAGAATTTCTTCAGTTGTAAAAGTGGTTCATCAGTTGTATTTGGTGTAGATTCAGCAATTTGTCTTGAAGCTGTTTGGGATTCATGGGTATCAGGAGTATCTTCAGGGTAAAATTTATCCAAGAAAAACTGAGATGTTTCTTCACAAGATTTAGTAAACTTATCAGGTGCTATTTAACCGTCGAGGTTGTGATGGTTTGAGTTTTAATTAATCTATTAGTAATAGACCATACGTCCTCTTTTCCCTGCTTAGAACAGAATTCTCAGTTCTGTGTAGAAGCATTTCTGATAGCCTCAGCATACTCTTTTTAAGCTTATTCCTTTCCTCAATAGCAGTATACATGGGAAGATTTTTCAGGAGAGTTTCTGAAGTAGGTGGTGGTTGTCTAAGACTTTTCTTTTTAGTATGTCGAGTTCTTTGCTCCACCAAGGAGGGCGTGTTGATCGAACAGTGGAGTGAGGAAGATGTTTATTGCAAATTTTATGTATAAAAGATGTAATTTTATCAATATATTCAAGTAAGCCCTTGGTATCTAAGGATAGGATATTTACGTTAGAAATGTCATGTTGGATTTCTCTGGTGAAGATATCACCCAACTTATCCCATTCTTTAAAGTTACATGTGTTGTACTTAAATGTCGATTGCTTTTTATTTTGTCGGATTATATTGTTTTTGAGGTGGTATTCAAATGAAATTCCGTGGTGGTCAGAAGAGGGACATATGGAGTTAACAATTTGCCAGTTGTGTATGTGGTTAGAGATGGAGGATGAGGTAATAGTGAGGTCAACAATGGAACCACGCAAAGCCCCATCAGCTATTGTTTCATATGTATGTGCCGTGCCAGTATTATTTATAGTTAGATTATGCGGGACAATAAGGTCGGCAATATCATTGCCACGTGTGTTTGCGACTGGAATCCCCAAAGTGGATGCCAGCCATTTAAGTCACCTGCAATGATATGAATGGCATCACTGGTGTCTCTTAAAATCGTTCAAATTGATCTAAAGTTCCATTGTTGTCTACTTTTGGTTCAATATACATGCTGATAGAAAAAGCTTTTGCCAGATGTAATAAGTTGGACTACACAAATTTGAAGTTGAGTATTTAGAGATGCCTAAACAGCTTCCAAAGCCTTCTTTAATGGTAGTGGCTTTTGTTGATTATGTGGAAATTGATATGTTATGTAGCCAGGTGTACTTTTCATAGTTGTGTTACTGCCAATGTAAGGTTCATTTATAAATATAATATAGTATATTTCTTAAGCAATAATCTAATAACTCATGTTGGGCGTTATAACCACGTCCTAAGTTACATTGAACTATTTTAATTATCTTATTAGACGCATTTCCTTTAGCTTTGCTTGATTGCACTGTAGCATCGCGAATTGATTTTGCTTCCGTAAGGAGGTCTTCGACCAGATGCTTGCAGTGTTTATTACTTGTATTTCTGCATTGAAGTGCCCTTAGCAATACCGTACCGACATTCTGGCTATCCTGTCCCTTTTGCCCTCCTGGCACTCTGGCTATATGGTGATCCTTTTCGTCTCTATTTATTTTATGGCAATTAGTGCAACAAGGTGAAGAACTCTTTCTTGGACACGTTCTTGTGTCATGTCCCTCCGCAGTAACCACATTTAATGTCTCTGTGCAGGTGTCTGATTTGTGGCATACCCTTGACATTTGTAGCACTGAACTACCGGAGATTGTTCGATTACTGCGACTTGTTGATATCAAGCAATCTTCCTATTTACAGGGCATTCCATAATTTCAGGCTGACCTCGATGATTACATTCCTAACCGTGCTAGTGCGACCTTTTGTGCTTCGGATAACCCTCATAAACTGGTCAGTTTCAGCAATATCATCTGTGATATTTTTATTTTGTTTGAAAGGCCGATAACTCTATCGTCACTTATATCAGGTGCAACTCTAATAATCGGACTACCGGATTTTTCATGAGTTTGTGTTACTGTAATGTTGCTAGATTTAGCTTTGATAGCAGCTGAATTTCTCTCGATCCGTATCAGAGTCGCAAGTTACGGCTATTTTTTGTGTTTTGGTTTTGCGTATATTAGTGATACCTATTCCCATATAACCACATCTATCTTGTCTTTGACTTTAATAATGTCTTCTCCTGTATGGCGAGATCAGAAGACTCTAGCATAACCGTGTAATTTGTTTTTGGGCGTCCGGTTAGTTCATTTTTAGTGGCCGCTGCATAGGTCTTTTTTGTTTGACTCCTACTTTGACCATCATCTTCTCCGAGTGCTGTAACGAAGTTCTTGATTATTGGTTTCTTCCTAAGTTTGTCAAATTCTATCTTTATTCCAGCGATAATATCATCCTTAACATTTTGATAAATTCAGTTTTCGGTTTCAGACTGCGGTAGCGATGGAGCGGATAAAGCGATTGTATTTTAGTAAGGACGGAGGTGGCATTCTGAATTTCTTTGGTAGCCGTAATAATCAGCCTTTGTTAACAGCCGTAACACTGTCCATCTTGTATGGTAGTAGTGATATTTTGAAAGCTTTGCGATTACTTCCGCAAGGATCGCAGGTCTGTAACATCCGCGGAAGAAGCAGGCAGTTGTATGTTACTTCCTAAGTGCAGGGAATGAAGGTCTGGTTTGGGTCATCCCTCATGATAGGCATTTTGTATTTTTTTTTTAATTTATTTAAGATAAATTAATTATAAAATTTAAATGGTACTAGTATAACTTTGATTTAAAAAGTACTAAAGAGCGAATATATATTATCCAAGACCACCAAAAAAAAAAAAAAAAATGTTTGGGGCAATAAGTTGAAGTTTTGTAAACTTAGTATTATAATTCTACTTAAGCAATGAAAACCGGTAGGGTGGGAGGGCGATTTTCTCTGATTCCGTGTATTATTTTTTACAGATTAGAGTGCAGATGGCAGTTTCTACACTGGACGGACCTAACTGAAACAAAAGAGCAGAAATAATGGATTTGAAAAATTTAAAAATTTATGAAAATACGACTCTAAGAAACGAATTTTATGAAAATTTGTAATTAAACTATGAAAATTTACTACGAAAACTATAAAACTACAGAGGGCAATTAGATACACTATTTGAAAAGAAGATTTAAACGGAAAAGACCAATTTTCAGTAAAGTTATAGATGAATTTATTTTGTTATAATTTAAGACTATAAAATAATGAAAAATGTGAAAATTAATTATATAACGGTGAAAATTTACTAAGCAAACTATATGGAAATACGAGGGCAATGTTACACTATTTTGAAAATTTCAACGAAAAATACCAATATTCGGCAAAGTTATTAGCAAAGTTGTAGTTAAATTTATGTATTTTTAACGATCGACACTATACCTCAGTTTAGGTAAGTAAGATTTTCTCTGATTCCGTGTATTATTTTTTACAGATTATAGTGCAGATGGCAGTTTCTACACTGGACGGTTGCTTGGAAACAAAAAGAGCAGAAATAAATGAATTTGAAAAATTTTAAAATTTTAAAATAGACTAAAAAGATTTTGTAAAATTTGTAATTAAACTATGAAAATTTACTACGAAAACTCAAAACTACGAGGGCAATTAGATACACTATTGAAAGATTTAAACGGAAAAGACCAATTTTCAGTAAAGTTATGATGAATTTATGTTTTATTTATGATTTAAGACTGAAATAATGAAAAATGTGAAAATTAATTATATAACGGTGAAAATTTACTAAGCAAACTATGTGGAAATACAGGGGGCAATTAATTACACTATTTAAGGAAAAATTTCAACGAAAAATACCAATATTCAGCAAGTTATTAGCAAAGGGTGTAGTTAAATTTATGTATTTTTAACGATCGACCACTATATACCTCAGTTTAGGTAAGTAACGATTTTCTCTGATTCCGTGATTGTTACGCAGATTATAGTGCAGATGGCAGTTTCTACACTGGACGGACCTTTGCGGAAGCAAAAGAGCAGAAAATGTTGAAGATTTGAAAAATTTTAAAATTTATGAAAATACGACTCTAAGAAACGAATTTTATGAAAATTTGTAATTAAACTATAATTTTTAAAAACTATAGGAAACTACGAGGGCAATTAGATACACTATTTGAAAAGAAGATTTAAACGGAAAAGACCAATTTTCAGTAATTGTAGATGAATTTATGTTTTATTTATGAATTTGGACTATAAAATAATGAAAAATGTGAAAATTAATTATATAACAATTGGTACTAAGCAAACTATATGTGGAAATACGGGGGCAATTAATTACACTATTTAAGAAAATTTCGAAAAAAATATTATTCATGAAATTATTAGCAAAATTTGTAGTTGGTTAGGTTAGGTTAGGTTAGGTTAGGTTAGGTTAGGTTAGGTTAGGTTAGGATTGGATTAGGTTAGGTTGCAGATTTAGGTTGGGTTAATTTAGTTAGGTTGGGTTTAGGATTAGGTTAGGTTAGAGTTAGGTTAAGTTAGGTTAAGTTGGGATTTAAGTTAGAGTTAGGTTAGGTTAAGGTTAGGTTAGGGTTTAGGTTGGAGTTAGGTTGGGTTAGGTTAGGTTAGGTTAGGTTAGGTTGGGTTAGGTTAGGTTGGGTTAGGTTGGAATTTAGGTTGAGTTAGAGTTGGGTTAGGTTAGGTTGGGTTAGGTTGGGTTGAGGTTGGAAGTTCAGGACAGGTTAGGTTAGGTTGGGTTAGGTTAGTTCTGGTTCCCCGAACGGGTTCCCGCCTTGTCCTCGTGGCGGGGGCTTAGTAGCCGTGGCTTGGTCATCCGCGGTGAACAAGAGAACCCCTTGGCTGGCCGTAGGTGCCGGGCTGCCCGAGTGCCACTCCGTGTGGGCTCGGCAGGCCCACGCTGGATGTGTCGGTGGGCTGCTGCGGAGGGGTTGGTCCTCCCCTTACCGCTGCAGCCGAGGAGGAAATCGCGGAGGAAGAGGTGTTGGATGGCGATGCGCCACTCGCTATCCTCCGCGACTCAGACGAAATGCCGTTGATGCGGTGGTGGTGGGGCCGCGGGGAAAGTGTCGGTATTGCGGGCGCCGCTCTCCCCTCCGCGGCGAAACTTGAAATTTGCGGCGGGCAAGACCAGATTCGCCGCTGGGGCCGCGAAAGCGGGCGCTACTAACGCTCTTCCGGCCCCCATGAATGGGTCCAGGGCGCGGGACGGAAGTCCCGCCCCCTCTTCGATGGACCCGAGGCGGAGGCGCGAGCGGTGTCGGCGCGCCTCTGAGGCAATGCACGGGGTAGTCGAACACCTCCTACCCCGTGCAGGAACAGGCGGACAGACCAGGCCAGCACTGAGTGTGGGGCTGCGGAAGAATTTGGATTCCGCGGCCCCGCGCCTGTGCGAGGAGACACCGGGGTGGTTTTGCCGGTAAGGTCCGGCGCGCCCTCCGCCTTTCCCAGGCGGAGGTAGTCCTGAGTTCCCCGAAAAAAAAAAAAAAAAAAGGTTAGGTTAGGTTAGGTTAGGTTAGGTTAGGTTAGGTTAGATTTAAGTTAGGTTAGGTTGGGTTAGGTTAGGTTAGGTTAGGTTGGGTTAGGTTGGATTGGGTTAGGTTAGGTTAGGTTGGGATTGGGTTAGGTTCCCCCAGACGGGTTCCCCCTTGTCGTGGCGGGGGCTAGTAGCCGTGGCGGTCGACCGCGGTGAACAAGAGGAACCCTGGCTGGCCCGAGGTGTGGGGCCGGCCGGGTGGTTCCACTCCGTGGGCTCGGCGACCCACTTCGGATGTGTCGGTGGGCTGCTGCGGAAGGGTTGGTCTGCTCCTTACCCGCAACCGAGTCTTTTGATAGGTGTACGAATGCCGAGCATTTTCAGGGGAACGCGTCTTGTCTCAAATAACAAAGCAAATAGCGTATATAAAAAGTAAAAATAAAATAATAAATTAAAATAAATATACAACAACAAATAACTGTTAGTCAATTATAAAGTTTTAAAGTTTGTAAAGTTTTAAAAATATTTTAAGTTAAAAATTAAAAAGTTTGTGTAGATTTTTACAAGGCTGCGGTATTTAAATTTTTACAATTAATGAAGACACACAAATACCGCGTCACAGTTTTGTTTTATAAAATATTTCTCTATGTAGAGTCGCGACTCACATTCGTTACTATATGTCACTTGTACATGCACAGTACAATATGATTAATATATAAAAATTTGTTTAAGTTTGTTGTCTACTTTTGACCCTACCAAGAGTCTGTCTTATCTCTATTTCTTGTGTTATAATTTTAATCACCAAATAACTTCCTAAGAATTTTTCTTTGTTTACTGAGAGTCGTCTCTGTTCTAATTTAATAACTAGTCACTCTTAATTTCTAATCTTATAGATCTATATATGTTACAAAATTAAATTAAAAACTAAATAAAAAACTTAGCAGTGCTCTATAGAGTTAGTCTATATCTTATCTGTTAGCTCTTTATTTAGGTGTCTATTAATATTAAGAATTTCTAAAAAATGCTTTATACAGAGAGTTACAGGCCAACAAATTTTGACTCTACGTAGAGTCTGTTTTTATAACTAAATAGAAGCACTCGAAACCTATTCAACGAATCCAAACTCGGTATACTTAATCTCAAGAGGTTCAGGTTATCGCGCTTTAAAATTCTGGTTCATACAATATGGTTGCCAAAATTATGGTTAAAGCGCTGTAACCTCCGAACGAATAGGCCTACAGCTCCGTGCTTTGGCCTGTTTTGATGGCCTACCAGGGCTATAATATCATGTAACTTTCAGGACTTGTAAATTTTGGTGCTGAAATTTCCTGAAAGCTAAATTGTCTGTGGCAAATTGCTTCCGACGTTCTAGGGTCAAAATCCCAGCCTTCTACGACTCCTAGTTCGGCAGATATGACCTATTTTAGTTTTCAAGATGGCTGCCGAAATGTCGTGTTGATATTTGATCCAATAACTCTGCTTCCAGTAATGCAGGAGACCAGCGCTTCGACTATACTATTACGCTTCTTCCAGTCTTCAGGATCGATTTCAGGACCCTGAAAACAAGGATTCAAAAAGCCTGAGTCCCTGTAGTTGAGTAGAGATCGATCCAATAATAGTACAGTCGAAAACCGCAACTCACTGCGACTTCCACAACCAGAGCTATTTGATTTTTAAAATTTCCAAAATGGCCGCCGGTCCAGACAATAAATTTCTATTTTGGCCGCCCCTTAACTGATTTGGCCCGTGTTTGGGCTCATTTAAAAGGTCTCGGTGTCGAGATAACAGCTATATATATATTGGTTTTATAAACCCCTTTAATTCAATTTTTTCAATTTATTCTAATTTTTAAGAAATTTTATTTTACAGCTAATTTAGTTTTTAAAAATCTACAAAAATTGAAATATGTTATTATCGGTACTTTCCTTAAATTTGTATTTATGACTTGCTGACACCTAATCTAAGGGTAACACGTGGTATCTAAATATTTTAAAAAATCTTAACTTTAAAACTACTGACTAAAAAATTCTAAAATTTTGTACATCCGTTCCTTGTATTCTAAACACTAATTTATTATAATAACTAGGGTCTTAGATTTAGTTTTAAGTTATTGAAATGTCAATTTTTGTCAAAATTTTAAAGTTCAATATCTCGTCAGCCACTTAACTTAAAATTGTTCTGAAACTTGCTCCCGGCTCCTCTCCTCGCGTACTATCAGCATGTGACTGCAAAAACAGCCGCACGCCTCTGCTTCAAAAAACACGTGCCCACGTGGCACTTGTTTTTTTGCGTTTTTCTCGAAAACTATTGTTCCGAGAAATCTCAAGCGAATAGCTTCAAGGCCGCACTTTAAAAAATAAGCGTTATAGCGCTTGATCGCGCAGCGTTTCACTTTTAATATTTTATAATTTTTGAAAATCACTTTTTTCACAATATCTTTTCCACAAAAACTCCGATTTTCTTGCGGTTTTCACTGGTTTGAACCGCGTGTCAAAGCGCAACTTTTGACATATCATGCACAAAAATCGGTTACGAAAACCTATTTTAGGATTTTAAAGCACGGAGCAACACAGAAACGTATGCACGGGACGGCAGTTGACACCGGACAAGAAGTTAAGTTAGGTTTTTTTTTTTTTTTTTTTTTTTTTTTTTATTCTAGTTCCCCTGATATGTGGAGGTCAGGACTTTTTTCATCTTTTAGGTGTTTTTTTCCTCTTTTATTTTCTTTCCTTCTTTCTTTTATTTATTTGTGTATTTTTATGCTACATCATTCGTTATTTCTATTCTTAATCTATTTATGTTCTGTTCTTATTTCTAATTATTTTTGTGAGCTGTTTACATCATATACTTATATATTATATTATGTGACAGCATCCGTTTCTTAGTTTCTATTTATTACCCTAATTGCTATATGCTTACAATATTCCAAGAACTTATTTCTAGTGTACTTATTACTAATTATCTCATTTACATTTTCTTTACTTACTTTTATTCCTAATTTCATTTCTATTTCATTTCTATCTCTACTGTATATTGAACATTCTGTTAATATATGCGTTATATTTTCATTTTTTGTGGGATCGCAGGCACATGACGGGCTCTCCTTGCATTTGAATCTAAACAAGTATTCAGAGAACCCGCCATGTCCTGTCATAACTTGAACTATTACCGGATCCATGTCTATTTTCCTGACTATTTGATATGCAGCAATGGCGTCTGGGAAAAATATTTTTGTAGTTGAGGCTGTTTCCCCATTCTTATAGCGTCGGTTCCATTCATCAAGCGACTCCAATCGGAATTGTCGCTTGACGAATGAAATCGGGCATTTTTCATAGTTCGGTTTTGTTTTTGTTCTTAAGGCAGCTTCTTTAGCTAGCTGGTCTGCTCTCTCGTTTCCCTCCAATCCTGCGTGGGCTTTTATCCAAAAAAGTTTTAAAATTTTTCCTTCCTTATTTATTTTTAAGATGTTATTTCTTGCTTCCACTGCTAGGGGATGGAGGGAAACGTCTTGAGCCACTGTTTGTAGAGCAGACCTTGAGTCACTATATATGTTGCAGTTCTGTGCATGAGCTTAGTGCATATTTAGTTGCTTCTAGTATAGCCAGTAACTCTGCCTGGTAGACGGTGCAAAAATTTTCCAGTTTCAGTTTCGGGTATTCGTCTCCGCGCTGCTATTCCAGATGGATAACGCCGCGCCGACTTTCCCCTCTATTTTGCTTCCATCTGTATATATTTTTAAGCCCATGTTATCATTTTGGTCCATTTGTGCACCGTCCTCCAGGCATGTGAATTCCAGGCCGACCTGATCCGCGGGATGTATGGTCTTAGAGTATTCAAGTTTAGTCTCCACATCACGATCACCCACTATACGTCGGGAAAAGCCTTTCTTTATCTCATAAAGCGAGGCTGCTTCCCGGACTCTTAAGTCCAATGGAAGCAGCCCGGCGAGTAGTAGGGCCGAATGAAGAGAGACTGTCCTATAGGATTTTATAATTTTTTGTACAAATCCACGTTGCATTATATCCAGTTGCTTTTTAACTTTGCCTTTGTTAGTTGCCGACACCCATGCACTAGCTGCGTACATTACGATCGGCTCGACCACCGCAGTATATATGGTCCTGATAATTTCGGGGAGGCCCCAATAATTTTGCGGCTCTCGACAGTTGACGATACAAGTTTTGTACCTTGCAGCACACATTTTTAATATGTGTGTTGAAGGTGAGCTTGCCATCAACTGTGAGGCCAAGTATTTTTATTTCTCTGGAGAGGCCAATGTTCTCCCCACCCATCTCCAGAATTGGTGTGTCATATTTGAGCTTATTAGTTACAATCATTGCTTTTGTTTTGAGTGGTGCAGTTGAGCTTGTTTTTGACACCCCAATTGTGGACATGTGCGAGCGTCGCATCTGCCTGCTCCTGCACCTGTATTGTTGTGTCCTGACGAAAATCAGGACCACATCGTCCGCGAAAGCCTGGCAGTGAGTCCTTTCGCTCATTTCTTTAAAAGTGGATCCAACAATAAATTCCAAAAATTGACCACCTATCGACCCTTGAACACACCCTTTTGTTGTCTGTTTAGTCCATTGTGCCCCGGCAAACCTGACGCATACTGTTCTATCCTTAAGATAGCTGTCTACCAGGCGCCTCAGGTTTACCGGGCACCCAGTCTTCGCAAGTTCACATCGTATTGCCGGCCACCAGGCATTGTCGAAGGCCTCTATGTCTAATGATATGAGTAGGATGTTTTTCTTTTAAATTAGTTCTTATTAATTGCATCAGATCATAGAGGGAGTCCTCCGTGCTGCGTTGTGGCATAAATCCATACTGCTTCCGGCTTATTTTCGATACGATGTGCCACTTGATTCTTCGGACAACCATCTTTCGAAGACTTTCCTGAGTACAGGCAATAGCCCAATCGGCCTGTATGATTTGGTTGTGTGTAACTCTTTCCCAGGCTTCCGCAACGCCACTACTGTTGCCTTCTTCCACTTGACGGGGAAATGCAAGACTTAAACACTTATTGATTAGTGCCAAGAACAATGCGGAGTCAGGGCGATAGCCACCCGCAAATGTCCGCTGTAAGACCGTCGTCTCCTGGCGCTTTGATTGAAGGTCGACACGGCCCACATCAGCTCGTCCACTGTAAAGGGTGGATCACATGAATTATCATTTGTCCTTCATTTACAGTTTTGCGATTTCCTTATTTGCGTGTACCGCGTCGTCATCTTCAATACGATCCTCCGAAAGAAGGTATCCGCCAGAGTTCTGGCAGATTCCTACTCCTAGTGTTCTCCCACATTGGACCAGCGGAGTGTCATCCTGTCTCACCGTTGTACGGCTTATCACCCTGTATATACCTTCCCACATTGTTTCTCGCTCCTGTTTGCTGCAAAACTCTTTCCAGCTGGTGGTCTGAGCTCTTTTACTACTTGTTGGTACTCCTTTGCTATCTTGTATTGTTCGACAACCCATCCGCGGCGGATCGGCGCTGCATAGGAGATTCGACGCTTTAGTCTGGAGACTTTTTACGCTGTGTAAGTTCATGGGTCCACCAGGGCAATCCCATTTGTTTTTTGTTTGCTATTTTATGTATACTATTTTCACAAGCTTCAGTGATTGATTCTGTATATTCTTCTATTTTGATATCTATTTCATCTTTAGTTGTAATTTTGTCTATCTTAGCTTTATTTATCTCTTTATCATTCCAAAATTGGACGAGTTTCTCACGAAACTCATCCCAATTTGCTTTTCTCGTGTTATATTTCCTAGTGGTTCTTTTTATATCGGTGCCTATTGATTTTCCTAAATTGATGTCAAATAGGACTGCCCTGTGGTCCGAACTAGTTATTTCGTCGGATAGTCTCCAATTGACTATTCTCCCGAGAAGGTTGGTAGAGCAAGTGGTTATATCCACGCAGCTGGAAAATCTCTTCCCACCTCTGTATATATCAAAAGTGGGCTCAGTCCCCTTATTTAGGATATGGAGTTCAAGTTCATCGAGCTTTGCAGCGATTTCTATCCCTCTGCGGTTTGTCTTTCGGCTTCCCCACCAGATACTCCACGCGTTCACATCACCACCGAGTATCACGTTCCTTGTTTAAAGCCCACCACGGCCGCTCCAATCATTTCAAGGTAAGGATCGATTGGTTTGTCGCCCTCATAGACGGACACCACTCCAACTCCCATGCCCCGGTCCTCAGCTTAGCGACTGCGATATTCTCTGTTGTTAGACCGGGGCATTGGGACATGTCAATGGTGTCATCGAACAGCACAATAGCTGCCTTATTTACCTTTTCGGTGTTCAGGCTTCTGTCCTTTTGTGCTATTCTCGTCCTGAGTAATTCTTCATTTGACCAATTCGACCTATATAGGCTCCCACCATAGCGAAAGATATTTTCCTCTTGGTCGCCTCTGTAATTAGTTCGGCCGTGGCTAGCTCACACCTTTGAAGGTTCGTCTGGATCGCGTGGTGTTGGTGGGAACCGGTATTTGATTCCGTGTTTAGGTTTAAAACAATTTTAACAATATGCTACGGTGGACCTGGCGAGTACTTCCCACTTCTTTCTTACTGGACAGTCTGAGCTGAATGCGTTGTGATCTTTTCTGTCGTGTTTTGCCTTATTACAGTTTGTGCATTCTGGTATTTCGCCAGATAGCCAGTCGGCACATTCAACTTTGAGATGTGGGCCTCCGCAGTGACTACAGACATCAGTCGCTTCAGTACATATGCGTTTACTGTGTCCGTATCCCAGACAACGTGAACATTGAACTAGGGGAGACTGATCCATTACTCTTACTCGCTGTAAGTCAATGTGATAACTCCAGCTTCAGTAAGGTGATTCCAGATCTTGGGCGAAACTCATTACAATGTGGGATGTATGTGGGTTTCTGGTCCTTTTTCTGTATTTAATTTCTATTCTATCCTCTTTATCTAATATATCTTTAAAAGCTGCTTATTTTGCATCCTTATTGCCTTTAGTATTTCCTCGTCAGTGTTATACTGCATGACGTCCCTCAGGATTATGAGTGATCCTTGTTTTTATATCGTCCACATTTAAATCTTTCCTGCCTGTTTTAGTCTCTCCTTGACTCTATTTATCTCCTTTTCCGTTCGACATCCCAATATTATTTTCTATCCCTTGCCTTCCTAATTTTGTCTATTTTTGCCTTCTTCCTTGGCATTTATTGCGTTTTTATTTTTGTCCATGATCTGGTCTCCTGTTTCTTTTTCGTCATTGGATGTAATCATCACTGAATGCATGGCCATGTTTAGCGAAGGTAAAGGTGAACCCCTTGGTGGCCCAGCCACTATACTAGCGTAAGATCCTCTGTCTTCTTTGATTTCTTGCTTTTTCATTTCCTCTCTTAGTTTTTCCATCTCTTTTCTACTTTCTTCTATTAGTTTCCCGTGTTCTTCCAATTTCTTAATTAAGGTTTGTTCTTCTTCTTTTCTTTTCCTGTTTTCATCTTCTAGTCTATCTCCTTTCTCCTCCTGGTCTTTAGGTTTTTCTTCCTTCTCAATGTTCTTGCCTGTTTCCAACTCTTTCACTAATTGATAGATTGCCTGAGTAACTTCCGTTTTATGTCAGTCCTCAGGTTTCGAGAGTTATTGAGATGGTTTTGCTTTTGGAGACAGGCTCGAGCCTCTGTTAGACGATCCGCATATTTTATCGTTGCGATTTTGGGGAGCTTTCTGTGTTCTCAACTGCTATTTTTCGAGCTGTTCCTCTTGTTTTGTGATGGAACAATCTTCTGTTTTGACGAGCCCTGGGGCTACCTTTTATGAAATCTGTGTTGTGGTCTCCGTATCTGCTTTTCCCATTTCCCCTCTCCGATACTTTTCTCACGCTAGGACTTTATTTTATTTATTTTATTTAACAAGTACACTTACAATACACATATATAACAATCACGAAAACATACACATTTCTGTACTCTGATATGTATATCAACAAGTGCATAACATTCACAGATTGAGTCATGCAATTTAGGGTTAATTTGGAGTACTAAATATTAAAATAAAATAAAAAAAACAGGTTTAATTATTAAAAGGAATGGTGGATATATACTCTTCAGGAGTATATGTATTTTTAATTAAAGTATAGATATATTATTGCAGATGTAATTTGTATCAGGAATTAGACGATAAATGATTTCTAAGTTTAATTTTGTATGCAATATAAGAGTCGTTAAATATGTCAATGCCAGTATGGTTTTAGAATATTCGTTATATTTTCCACATATACGCACGATAGAGCGTGACTCCCCGAGATGAGTTTTCGAAAGAATATGAAATATTTTTGGATGCGACAACGGGATATTTACGCGGAACAGCAAATGAAATGTGGTTAAGGAGGTCACTGCACTTAACTTTATTATGAATTATTTTTATGAAAGCACAAACCAGAATAACTCGTCTATTTCGGAGAGACATCATTTTAAACTTATCCAGTCGCTGATAGTAAGGCTGCCTATGTGAGATACCACTGGCATGAAAGGCAAGATGTCGAGTAAAGGCGCGCTGTACACTTTCAACGTTGGGAGTGCACACTAGAAGATGGATTCCATATGACACTAGCAAATTCAAGGAGACTTACAAAAGCATTATATAAAATAATTTTAGTCCCAGATGAAAATCATTGCGCTTAATAAATCCTAAGAACTTGCGGCTTTATTAACAATAGTGTTTATATGAGATTTAAAGGTTAGCTTTCATCAATAGTTACCCTAAGTCTTTAATCTCGGTATCTCTTGCAAACTACATTACCAATTGAATAACTAGAGACAAGCGGTTTTATTTTTCTGGTGTATTTTACATGGAAGCATTTGTTAGCATTAAGAGTCCACTATTGACGTCACACCAATGGGATATTCTATTCAGATCTTCCTGTATGAGATTTATATCGTCTACTGATTTTATTGGTTTATAAATTTTTAAATCATCAGCAAACAACGAGCAACGACAATTTTTGATTACAGTAGTGATGTCATTAATATAAGCCAAGAATAATAAAGGGCCCAGATGCGAACCTTGAGGCACCCCAGATTGAGCTTGATATTGTTTGATTCAAACCATTGACAACTACAATTTGAGATCTCTTCTCCAATAAGATCTAAACCATCCAATCAAGGAAGGACCAATACCATACAGAGAAAGTTTGTTAATGAGTTGCTTGTGGTCAACCTTGTCGAATGCACTGCTAAAGTCTGTATATGGCGTCAATTTCTTGGCCTTTGTCTACCTCTTTTTAAAAGATCAGAAGTAAAATTACACAAATTAGTTTGAACTGACAATCCACTTCTGAATCCATGCTGTGAGCTGGTAAGAAAATTATCAAGGTGCTTGGCAAGAACTGTGCACAAGACTTTCAAATAGTTTGGAAAAGCAAGAAAGAATTGATATAGGGCGATAATTTTTATTTCATGCGATCACCCTTTTTAAAAACTGGGACTATTCGGCCTTTTTCCATTCTTCTTCAGGGAAGATACCACTTCTAGGAACGATTAAAAATAGGGTCAATGGAAAAGGATTTTTGGCCACAACGTTTAACAAAATGATAGGGATACTATCTGAACCCGCACCCTTTCAGCATCTAATGTTTTAATTTTTTTTACGACATCTGTTTCATTAATCTTCAATTTACTCAAATGTGTAATATTGCTGTTTTGCATAAAGTATGCCGCTTTGTTGTTAGTTGTTTTGGTGTAAACGGATGCGAAATGGTTTGCAAATAATTGGCTATTTCCGTTCCAGAGTTTGCCACCTTGTTATGCAATTTCATGGACGCGGGTAGAGTTGACTCACCTTCTTTTATGTTTAATATATTTCCAAAGGTGTTTTGGTTTTTCGAAATATCAGTTTCTGCATTGTGTTCTTCAGGACTTTCAGGGACTTGCATCACACGATCTGCTTTAAGAGAAGGTCCAGCCTTCTCTTTTCCATTTGGGGTACCCTGAGGACTCGTGTCCTTGGCACTATCCTCAGTCTTTTTGATGGGTGTACGAATGCCGAGCATTTTCAGGGGAACGCGTCTTGGGTCTCAACAAATAACAAAGCAAATAGCGTATATAAAAGTAAAAATAAAATAATAAATTAAAATAAATATAACAACAAATAACTGATAGTCAATTATAGAGTTTTAAAGTTTGTAAAAGTTTTAAAAATATTTAAATTAAAAAAAAAATTAAAAAATTAAAAATTTGTGTAGATTTTTACAAGTCTGCGGTATTTAAATTTTTACATTAACGAAGACACACAAATACCGCGTCACAGTTTTGTTTTTATAAAATATTTTCTATGTAGAGTCGCGACTCTACATTCGTTACTATATGTCACTTGTACATGCACAGTACAATATGATTAATATATAAAATTTGTTTAAGTTTCTGTCTACTTTGACCTACCAAGAGTCTGTCTTATCTCTATTTCTTGTGTTATAATTTTAATCACCAACAACTTCCTAAAATTTTTTTCTTTTACTCACTGAGAGTCGTCTCTGTTCTAATTTAATAACTAGTCACTCTTAATTTCTAATCTTATAGATCTAATATATTATGTTACAAAATTAAAATTAAAACTAAATAAAACTTAGCAGTGCTCTATATAGAGTTAGTCTATATTTATCTGTTAGCTCTTCATTTAGGTGTCTTTAATATTAAGAATTTCTAAAATGCTTTATACAAAGAGAGTTACACTAACAAATTTTGACTCTACGTAGAGTCTGTTTCTTATAACTAACTAGAAGCACTCCTCGAACCCTATTCAACGAATCCAAACTCGGTATACTTAACCCAAGAGGTTCAAAGGTTATCGCGCTTTAAAATTCTGGTTTCATACAATATGGTTGCCAAAATTATGGTTAAAGCGCTGTAACCTCCGAACGAATAGGCCTACAGCTCCGTGCTTGGGCTCGTTTTGATGGGCTCTACCAGGGCTATAATATCATGTAACTTTCAGGACTTGTAAATTTTTGGCGCTAAAATTTCCTGAAAGCTAAATTGTCTGTACCGGCACTACTTGCCGACGTCTAGGGTCAAAATCCCAGCCTTCTACGACTCCTAGTTCGGCAGATATGACCTATTTTAGTTTTTCAAGATGGCTGCCGAAATGTCAAAGTTGATATTTGACTGCCAATAACTCTGCTTCCAGTAATCGCAGGAGACCAGCGCTTCGACTATACTATTACGCTTCTTCCAGTCTTCCTGATGGGATCGATTTCAGGACCCTGAAAAACAAGGGCTCAAAAAGCCTGAGTCCCTGTAGTTGAGTAGAGATCGATCCAATAATAGTACAGTCCAAAACCGCAACTCACTGCGACTTCCACAACCAGAGCTATTTGATTTTTAAAATTTCCAAAATGGCCGCCGGTCCAGACAATAAATTTCTATTTTGGCTGCCCCTTAACTGATTTGGCCCGTGTTTGGGCTCATTTGAAAGGTCTCGGTGTCGTGATAACAGCTATATATATATTGTGGCTTTATAAACCCTCTTTAATACAATTTTTTCAATTTATTCTAATTTTTTAAGAAATTTTTATTTTTACAGCTAAATTTAGTTTTTTAAAAATCTACAAAAAATTGAAATATGTTATTATCGGTACCCTTTCCTTAAATTTGATTTTATGACTTGCTGACACCTAATCTAAGGGTAACACGTGGTATCTAAATATTTAAAAAAAAAAATCTTAACTTTAAAACTACTGACTAAAAAATTCTAAAATTTTGTACATCTGTTCCTTGTATTCTTCTAAACACTAATTTATTATAATAACTAGGGGTCTTAGATTTAATTTTTAAGTTATTGAAATGTCAATTTTTGTCAAAACTTTAAAGTTCAATATCTCGTCAGCCACTTAACTTAAAATTGTTCTGAAACTTGCTCCCGGCTCCTCTCCTCGCGTACTATCAGTATGCGACTGCAAAAACAGCCGCACGCCTCTGCTTCAAAAAACACGTGCCCACGTGGCACTTGTTTTTTTGCGTTTTTCTCGAAAACTATTGTTCCGAGAAATCTCAATTTTTGCACATAGGTGGGGGCTGCGAATAGATTCAAGGCCGCACTTTAAAAAGTAAGCGTTATAGCGCTTGATCGCGCAGCGTTTCACTTTTAATATATTATAATTTTTGAAAATCACTTTTTTCACAATATCTTTTCCACAAAAACTCCGATTTTCTTGCGGTTTTCACTGGTTTGAACCGCGTGTCAAAGCGCAACTTTTGACATATCACGCACAAAAATCGGTTACGAAAAACCTATTTTTAGGATTTTAAAGGCACGGAGCAACACAGAAACGTGGCGTACGGGACGGCAGTTGACACCGGACTCGGTTAGGTTAGGTTAGGGGTTAGTTAGGTTAGGGTTAGGTTAGGTTAGGTTAGGGTTAGGTTGGTGTTAGGCCAGGTTAGGCTAGAAGGGTTAGGTTGTGGCCAGGTTAGGTTAGGTTAGGCCAGGCCAGGTTAGGCGAAGAAGCCAGGGCCAGGGTTAGGCCAGGCCAGGCCAGGCTAGGTTAGGCCAGCCAGGCCAGGCCAGGCCAGGCCAGGCCAGGTTGTGCCAGGCCAGGCCAGGCTAGAAGAAGTTAGGTTAGGGCGAAGCGGTTAGGCCAGGTTAGGTTGAAGAAGAAGTTGTTAGGTTAGTTAGGTTAGTTAGGTTAGGTTCCCCTGAACGGTTCCCGCCTGTCGGCGGGGGCGAGTAGCCGTGGCTTGGTCATCCGCGGTGAACAAAGAGGAACCCCTGGCTGGCCCGAGGTGTAGGGCTGGCCTGAGGTGGTTGATCGGTGTGGGCTCGGCGAGCCCACTCGGATGTGTCGGTGGGCTGCCGGGAGGCTGGTCCGCCCTTACCGCTGCAGCCGAGGTGGAGTCGCGGAGGAAGAGGAGTAGTATGGCGATGCGCCACTCGCCCCATCTCCGCGACTCAGACGGGGCCGCACCGTTGATGCGGTGGTGGTGGGGCCGCGGGGGAGAGGAGTGTCGGTATTGCGAGGCGCCGCTCTCCCTACCCTCCGCGGCCGAAATATTGGCGGCGGAGCCAAAGACCAGATTCGCTGGGGCCGCGAAGCGGCGCTATTAAGCGCTCTTCCGCCTCATGAATGGGTCCAGGGCGGGACTGGGGAAGTCCCCCCCCCTTTCGATGGACCTGAGGCGGAGGCGCGAGCGGGTGTCGCGCGCCTCTGAGGGCAATGCACGGGTAGTCGAACACCTCACTACCCCGTGAGGACGAGGCCCGGACAGACCGGGCCAGCACTCAGTGTGGGGCTGCGGGAATTTGGATTCCTGCGGGCCCTGCGCACACGTGCGAGGAGACACTGGGTGGTTTTTAGCGGTAAGAGTCTGGCACGCCCTCCGCCTTTCCCCAGGCGGAGGTAGTCCATGAGGATTTCTGAAAAAAAAAAAAAAAAAAAAAAAAAAAAAGGTTAGAAGAAGAAGAAGAAGAAGAAGAAGTTAGTTAGTTAGGTTAGTTAGCAGTTAGGCCAGGTTAGGTTAGGCCAGGTTGGTGTTGTACAGGGTTGGGTTAGGCCAGGCCAGGCCAGGTTAGGTTGTGCCAGGCCAGGCCAGGTTAGGCCAGGCCAGGCCAGGCCAGGCCAGGCTTGCGTTGTGGCCAGGTTAGGCCAGGCCAGGCCGCCAGGCCAGGCCAGGCCAGGCCAGGCCGTGTTAGGCCAGGCCAGGCCAGGCCAGGTTGCGTTAGGCCAGGTTAGGCCAGGTTGCAACAGGCCAGGCCACAGTTAGGTTGCCAGCCAGGCCAGGCCAGCCAGGCCAGGCCAGCCAGGCCAGGTTAGGCCAGCTGGTGGCCAGGCCAGCCAGGCCAGGTTGAGCTTCAGGCCAGGCCAGGCCAGGCCAGGCCAGGCCAGGCCAGGCCAGCCAGCCAGCCATAGGCCTGGCCAGCCAGGCCAGGCCAGCCAGGCCAGGCCAGCCAGCCAGCCAGGCCAGCCAGGCCAGGCCAGGCCAGCCAGGCCAGGCCAGGCCAGGCCAGGCCAGCCAGCCAGGCCAGGCCAGTTAGGCCAGGCCAGCCAGGCCAGGCCAGGCCAGCCAGGCCAGGCCAGGCCAGTTAGGCCAGGCCAGGCCAGGCCAGGCCAGGTTATTGTTAGGCCAGGCCAGGCGGCCAGTTGTGGTTGTAGGTTAGGCCAGCTGTGGCCAGGCCAGGTTGTGTCAGGCCGAAGTTGTGCCAGGCCAGGCCAGGCCAGGCCAGGTTAGCCAGGCCAGGCCAGGCCTTGGTTAGGCTGTTGGGCCAGGCCAGGCCAGCCAGGCCAGGCTGTGTTAGGTTAGGCCAGGCCAGGCCAGGCCAGGCCAGGCCAGGCCAGTTGCGGCCAGGTTAGGCCAGGCCAGGCCAGGCCAGGCCAGGTCAGGCCAGGCCAGGCCAGGCCAGGCCAGCCAGGCCAGTCAGGCCAGGCCAGGCCAGGCTGAGGTGTGCTTAGGCCAGGCCATTTCAACAGTGCCTGCGCTCAGGCCAGCCAGGTTAGGCCAGGCCAGGCCAGGCCACCAGTTCAGGCCAGGTTAGGCCAGGCCAGGCCAGGCCAGGCCAGGCTGAACAGGCCAGGCCAGGGCCAGGCCAGGCCACAGGTTAGGTTAGGTTAGCCAGCTAGTTAGGTCAGGTTAGGCCAGGCCAGGCCAGCCAGGTTAGGTTAGGCCAGGCCAGGCCAGGCCAGGCCGTACAACAGTTAAATAGCAGGCCAGGCTAGGCCAGGTTGAGGCCAGGTTGTAGGCCAGGTCAGGCCAGGCCAGGCCAGGCCAGGCCAGGCCAGGCCAGGCCAGGCCAGGCCAGGTTGGTGCTGGTGATGTGCCAGGCCACCAGGCCAGGCCAGGCCAGGCCAGGCCAGGCCAGGCCAGGTTAGGCCAGGCCAGGCCAGGCCAGGCCAGGTTAGGCCAGGCCAGGCCAGGCCAGGCCAGGTTGCGCAGTGCTCAGGCCAGGTTAGGTTAGGCCAGCTGTGTCAGGCCAGGCCAGGCCAGGTTAGGCCAGCCAGCTGCGCCGCAGCCAGTTAGGCCAGGCCAGCCAGGCCAGTCAGGTCACAGGCCAGTCAGGCCAGGCCAGGCCAGGCCAGGCCAGGCCAGGCCAGGCCAGGTTAGGCCAGGCCAGCTCAGGCCAGGCCAGGCCAGCCAGGCCAGCCAGCCAGGCCAGGCCAGCTCAGGCCAGGTTAGGCCAGGTCAGGCTAGCCAGGCTCAGGCCAGGCCAGCCAGGCCAGTTAGCCAGGCCAGGTTGTGCCAGGCCAGGCAGTAGCCAGGCCAGGTTAGGTTAGGTTAGGTTAGGCCAGGTTAGGTTAGGCAGGTTAGGGTTAGGTTAGGTTAGGTTGTGGGTTAGGTTAGGTTAGGTTAGGTTAGTTAGGTTAGGCTAGGTTAGGTTTTTTTTTTTTTGTATGTTTTGCGTTTCCTGACACAGGTCAGAGACATTGTCAGCTTGACACGGACTTTGAATCTTGTGTTTTATTAATATCTTGTCCTTAATGTTATAAAGTGTGTAGAGAACCTGGTTTTCGTACGGGAGTCCTACTACCTTAATCTAAATCATGTAATTACATCATATGTTTATACCTCATATATAATACAGACAGAGATCAGGACTTTTACTCTTTTTTCCTTATTGTGTTTTGTTTTTCTTTTTATACATTTTGTTGTGATTTTACTCCTGTTTTACTTATATTATATGTCTTACATTTTGATTCTTTACTTTTTTTTTTTTTTTTTTTTTTTACTTGTATCTATCATTCTTATTGCGTTATATTTACATTTTATTACTTAATTTTAAATTGTTTTTCTGCTAAATTGGTGGGGCTGTTTTATTATATTCCTAAATATAATTTACAGTTCTTTATACTTATTTCATTTATTCTTTTTATGACCTTATTTGCTATTAACTACAATACTTTAAGAATTTACTTCTAATGTACTTATTACTTATTATTTGACTTATGTTATGTTTATCTATTCTTATTTCTAATTTATTTCTATGTTATATCTTTCCTTACTATATACAGGACATTCTGTTAAAATGTGCAATACATTTTCTTCTTCATTGATCACAGGGCATGCTGGCTCTCCTTACATTTAAACCGATGCAGATTCGGAGAACCCACCATGTCCTGTCATCACTTGTACCATTTGTGGGTCTATATTTAATTCTTTATATAGGATAGGCACTTATGGCATCCGGAAAATATTTTGTTATGGCGGCTGTCTCACCTTCCATAGCGTCGGTTCCATTCGTCGCGATTTTGTCGGATCTACGCTTGACGAATGAAACCGGGCACTTGTCATATTCCGGTTTTTTTATTTTTAAAGCGGCTTTTTGCTAATTGATCTGCTCTCTCATTTCCTCCAATCCTGCGTGTGCCTTAATCCAAAATAATTTAATCAATTTGCCTTGTTTTAGTGATTCCGAAATGTTTTTCTAATTTTGCCGCTAGATGGAGAGAAACGGTCTGACAACTGTCTGGAGAGCAGATCTCGAGTCGCTGTAAATATTGCAACTCTTGCCTGATCCTGTGCGTGGGTGTAGCTTCAAATATGGCCAGCAATTCCGCCTGGTAGACTGTGCAGAAGTTTAACTTAATTTTTCGGGTACTTATCTCCGCTGCGTCATTCCAAATAGATAACGCAGCGCCGACTTTCCCTCGATCTTGCTACCATCTGTGTAAATTTTAGACTCTTATTATCATGTTGTTCTACTTGTGCACAGTCCTCCAGGCATTTAAATCCCAGACCAACTTGACTGCGGGTGAGTGTTTTGCAGAAATCCACTTTCCTCTCCACTTCTCGATCCCCTACCACCGCTGGGAGAAGCCTTTCCTTATTTCAGAAAGGCTGCTTCCGAACCTTAGGTCCAGGGAAGCAGCCCAGCGAGTAGTAGGGCCGAGTGTAGTGATACAGTTCTATAGGATTTTAATTTTCTGAACGAACCCGCGTTGTGCCATGTCGAGCTGCTTTTTGATTTTTTTGCTTGTATGTTGCCGGTGCCCATACACTTGCCGCATACAGTATAATTGGCTCGTCACCGCAACGTAAATGGTCCTGATGATCTCAGGGTTAAGGCCCCAATTGATCTTAGCGGATCTCGATAGCTGGCAATAAAGTTTTGTACCTGGTAACACATTCCTCACATGTGTGTTGAAGGTCAACCTGTCGTCTATTGTGAGTCCGAGTATTTTCATTTCCTTAGACAACGCATCAATGTCTCCGCCCATTTCAGAAGTGGTGAGTCGTACTTTATTTTATTTGTAATTACCATAGCTTTCTGTTTTTGCGGCGCAAATTTAGCTTGTTTTTGACTCCACCTCTGAACATGTGCGAGGGCTGCATTGGTCTATCCTGCACTTCCGATGCCCTGTCCCCGAGAATATCAGGACCACATCGTCTGCGAAGGCTTGGCAATATTCCCTTTGCTGTTTAACCCTTTAATAGTGGGTCAAGCAGCATTCCAGAATAAGGACCTATGGAGCCTTGCACACACCCCTTGTAGTCTTTTGACCATTCCGCTCCCATGTACCTGATGCAGACTGTTCTATCTTCCAGGTAACTATCTATGAGGCGCTTAGATTTATCGGGCACCCTGTCTCTGCTAATCTGCATTTTATTGCAGGCCACCATGCGTTGTCGAAGGCTCCCTCTATGTCCAAAGATACTAACACGATCAGCTTTTTCTTTTTGAGCTTATCTTTTATGATCTGCATCATGTCATAGAGGGAGTCCTCGGTACTGCGCTGTGGCATGAAACCATATTTCGGCTAATTTTGGGTACCAGCCATTTAACCTTTGAACTAACATTTTCAAAGATTTTTCCCAGGACTGGAGCAGTCCAATTGGTCTATAAGACTTGGGATGTGTAGTTCATTTTCCCGGCTTCCGCAGCACCACTACTACTGCCTCTTTCCATTTTTGGGGAAGTATGCCAGACTTAGA
The DNA here is from genome assembly GCA_029286625.1 of Parnassius orleans. Taxonomy (NCBI): domain Eukaryota; kingdom Metazoa; phylum Arthropoda; class Insecta; order Lepidoptera; family Papilionidae; genus Parnassius; species Parnassius orleans. Next base: position 1,260,226 of record JAGSMP010000178.1, read on the forward strand.
CACTTATTGGCCAGCGCCAAAAACATTATCGGGTCAAGAGTAATTGCTACTTCGCAGATGTCTGCCGAGACCATCGTATCCAGGTGCCTTTTGGGGTTGAAACTAGATACAGACCACTTTAGCTCCTCCATCGTAAAGGTGGGTCACATGAATCATCATGTGACCTTCATTTACTGCTCTCGCCATCTCTCTTGTCTGCCTGTGTTCTGCATTGTCTTCCATAGTGTTATCTTCCGGATAGAATGTCTCAGCCAGAATCTTTGCTGATTCTTCGTTTTCCATTACTTTCCGTTCAGGTAAGGGCATCCTCCTGCCTTTGTGTTGTACGGCCTATGACTCTAAATTCCGTCCCATTGACTCTCGCTCCTGTCTGCTACAGAAGTCCTTCCAGCTGAAGTTTGTGCTCTTTTGACTTCCTGCTGGTATTCTTCTTCGCGTTCAGGTACTGCTCCACTACCCATTCTCGACGAATTGGCGCTGCGTATGAAATTCGACGTTTTAGTTGGAGACTTTCTTCTTGTGTTGTGTCAGTTCTTCAGTCCACCAGGGCAATCCTATACGTTTTTGTTTTTAATTTGGGTATGTATATTTCACATGTTTCGGTTATTGTTTGTGTGACTTCTTCTATTTTTATTTCAAGTTCTTTTTTGTTTCTATTTTATCGATTTCTATTTTGTTTATTAATTTATTGTCCAAATCTGGAGGAGTTTCTCACGAAACTCACTCCAGTTTGCCTTTTTTGTATTATATTTTCTGGTTGTTCGGTTTACATCTGTACCAACTGATTTTTCTAAGTTTATGTCAAATAGGATTGCCCTGTGATCTGAACTGGTTATTTCTTCGGATAGCCTCCAGTTTTCTACCCTCCCAAGTAGGCTCGTCGAACAGGTAGTTATGTCCACACAACTGGAGAATCTTCTCCCACCCCTGACGGTATCAAAAGTGGGATCTTCCCCTGTTGAGTATGAAGCTCAATTCGTCGAGTTTGGCAGCCACCCATTCCTCTATTATCCGTTTCCCGGCTTCCCACCAGGTATTCCATGAGTTCACATCTCCACCGAATATCACGTTCACAGTCCCCAAAGCCACCACGGCCTTCTCGATCATGTCCAGGTATGGATCGATTGGCTTGTTGCACTCAGGTAGACAGACACCACTCCCATCTCCCAGGTCCTGTCCTCAGCTTGGCGACTGCTATGTTTCCGTTGTTAGACCGGGACACTGGGTTATGTTAATGGTGTCGTCGAACAACTGGCAGCCTTGATCACCTTTTCGGTGTTAGGTTCTCTGTGACATTGTATTATTCGTGTCCCGGGTAGTTCTTCATCTCCCAATACGACCTATGTAGTTCCTGGACCAGGGCGAACGATATGTTTTTCCTGGTCGCTTCAGTGATCATTTCGGCCGTGGCTAACCCGCTTCTCTGGAGGTTTGCCTGGATCGCGTGATATCGGTGGTTGCCGGTAGAGGTTTCTGTTAGACCTGGAGACCACCTTAGCAATAAGCTACGGTGGATCGTGCTAAGGTCTCCCATTTCTTCACCGGGCAGTCTGAACTGAACGCATTGTGGTCCTTACTAATTTTTGCCTTGGTGCAATTTCTGCATGATGACTTCTCCGCAAAGCCAGTCGGCACATTCTGTCCTGAGGTGTGGGCCCCGCAGTGACTGCAGACCTCTGTTGTCTCATTGCATAGCTTGGTATGTCCATATCCCAAGCACCGTGAGCATTGTACAAGTGGGGATTGGTCTGCTACCCTCACTCGTTGAGATCTACGTGAATCACTCCAGCTTCTGTGAGACGAATCCATAATTGGGTGAGACTCATCACAATGTGGGACGTGTACGGATTTCTGGTCTTTTTCTTATATTTTATTTCTATTCTGTTCTCATTGTCTTCCAAGTCTTTAAAGAGTTGTTTATTTTGAACTCTAATTGCCTTGACTATCTCTTCATCTGAATTGTATTGGAACACATCTTTCAGAAAACAAGTGGTCTTTATTTTTTATGTCTTCTACATTTAGCTGTTTACTTGCGTTCTTTATTCTTTCCTTAACTTTGTTTATTTCTTCCTGATACAACATCCCACTATTACCTTTCTGTCCCTTGCTTTCCTTATCTTATCTATTTTGAGTCCTTCTTCTTTGCATTTATTACCTTTCTTATTTTATCTATCACCTGATCTCCGGTCTCCTTTTCATCGGTCGATGTTATAGCCACCGAGTGCATGGCTTTTATTTTCGAGGATACGCTGGTTTTCCAGCTAGTATACTGCATACGTTCCTCTATCTTCCTTACTTTTTGTTTTTCAATTCATCCCTTAGCTTTCAACTTTGTTGTTTCTTCAAGAAGTTTTCCATGTTCATCTAACTTTTTATTAATTTATTATGTTCCTCTGATGTTCTTCTTTCACATTCATCTTCTTTCCTCCTCTTTTTTTCTCTTGATCTCTTAATTTTCTCTCTTTCTATGCTCTTCCTGTCTCTGCCTCTTTAACTAGCTGGTAAAGTCTTTCTATTACCTGAGTGACCTCGGTTTGATGTCTGTTCTCAGGTTGCGTGAATTATTAAGGTGCACTTGTTTTATGGAGGCATACGGGCCTCCGTCAGACGATCCGCATATTTTGTATTCCCTGTCTTTGTGAGCCTTCTGTTGGCTCCTCTTGCACTTTGCGGTTGTTCCCTTTGCTTCCTGAGGCGGCATGGTTTTTGTTTCAGGCGAGCAAGCGGGCTACCTTTATTGAGAGCTGTGTTCCAACTTCTGCATCTGTTCTTCCTGTCTCCCATTCCCATACTTCTCTCACACTTGAGGCCAGCGTATTTTGATTAGTTTTTGGAGAAGGTCCTGCCTTCTCTGTCCCATTTGGCGAGCCCTGAGGGCTCATGTCCCTGGCGCTGTCCTCGATCTTTTTAGCGGGAGTACGGATGCCAAACATGTTAGAGGAACGCGTCTTTTGATCACAATAATTGATCGTGTAGTTGTACGGTAAATTATATAAGTCAAAAATAAAAAGTAAATTTGTAAAAGTTGTAAAAAAAATAATATAAATATAAAAATATAAAAATATTTTTGCAGTTCGACACGGCTATGGTAAGTTCAGGTCTTGGTCAGGTTAGGTTCTACCTAGTCTTCTCCACTATTTTACCTTATTTTTATAAAATCTATACCACAGCTGGTCACACTTATCTAACAATAATAGTCTACAAATAAAATCTTACTCTAATTTACAAACTAATAAAGAAAATAAAAGTTTTTGACTCTATGTAGAGCCGGTCTATAATTTCAGGTCAGATAATTTAACAAAGAAAGGTTAACAATTAATATTTTATACGTCTGTATAAATCTCTTAAAATTTAGTTTATTTTAACTATATACGACTCTATCTAGAGTCGGTCTATGAACCTATTCCTATTATGCTTATTTTTAACTATTCCACTAAGTTTCCTTATTATACTTTTTCTCTATGTAGATACGTCTATATTTTCTGCCTTATTCACATTGAAATAATAATAAATTCCTGAAGATATATGTCCAATAATATTAAAAAAAAAAAAAAAAAAAAATCTAAAAATGTTTCATAAAAGAGGTTTACAGGCTAAATATTTTTGGCTCTACGTAGAGACTATTTCAAGACCATCTAAAAAGCTATTTGAGCCCTATTCAAAGAACCCAAACGCGGTATACCTAGCCCAGGAGGTTCTCAAGTTATCGCGCTTCAAATTCTGGTTATAAAACAAGATGGCTTCAAAATTCGGTTAATGCGCTGTAACTTCTGAACGGATGGGCTTACAGTCCGCGCTTGGGGTCGTTTTGGTGAGCTCGACTAGGCTATACTGTCCTGTAACTTTCAGGACTAATAATTTTGGATTCTGAAATTTCCTGAACCCTAATTTTCTATTCCAGCACTGTAAGTCTTTGGTCAAAATCCCAGTCTTCTAGGACACCTAGTTCGGCAGATATAAGGTTTTCTAGTTCAAAATGGCCGCCGGTTCAGACTGAAAGATGTTACTTTGGGCGTCTTTAACCGATTCGGCCTGTGTTAGGTTCATTTAAAAGGTCCCGGTGAGCTTATAGATATATAAATCTTTTAGCGATTTAAGCCCTATGTTTAAATTTTTACAAAATATTATAATTTTTAATAAATTTTGATTTTTACAGCTGAATTTGTTTTTTAAAATCACAAAAATTCTGATACGTTTTAATAACTAAGCTTTATTTGTATATATATTTGTAATTTATTAACACTCAATAAGAAGGTAACACGTGTACAATTAGAAATTTTAAAAAATCCTAACTTAAAAACTACTTACTAAAAAAATCTAAAATTTTATATATACATTCCTTACTTTACTATTAACAATATTTTATTATAAAAACTGGGGGTCTTCACTTTAGTTTTGAAGTAATTTACTTCTCAAATTTTGCCGATTTTAAAAAATTTAATAACTCTTCATCCACTTAACTTTTTATTGTTCCGTAAATTGTTCCCGACTCCACTCCACGCTCGCAACTGGAATGCGGCTCCAAAAACAGCCGCACGGTTCTGGATCAAAAAACACGTGCCCACGTGGCACTTGTTTTTTTGCCTTTTTCTCTTAAACTATGAGTCATAAAAATCTAATATTTTCCACTTATGTAGGGGCCGATGATAGCTTTAAGGCCGCACTTTAAAAAGTAAGGGTAATAGCGCTTAATCGCGCAGCGTTTCACTTTGAAAATTTTGAAATTTTTGAAAATCACTTTTTTCACTATAACTTTTTCACAAAAACTCCGATTTTCTTGCGGTTTTCACGAGTTTAAACCGCGAGTCAAAGCGCAACTTTGACATATAACACTAAAATCGGTTGCGAAAAACCTATTTTTACGATTTTAAAGCGCGGAGCAACAGAAACGTGGCGTTCGTGACGGCAGTTGACACCGGACTGGTGGTTAGTTAGGTTTAAGAAGAAGAGTTAGGCTAGGTTAGGCCAGGTTGTGCCAGGCCAGGCCAGGCCAGCCAGGTTAGGTTGTGGCCAGGCCAGGCCAGGTTGTGTTGTGCCAGGCCAGGCCAGGCCAGGCCAGGCCAGCTGTGCCAGGCCAGGCCAGGTTAGGTCAGGCCAGGCCAGGCCAGGTGCCAGGCCAGGTTGTGCTGGTGCCAGGCCAGCCAGGCCAGGCCAGGTCAGGCCAGGCCAGCCAGGTTGTGGCCAGGCCAGGCCAGTTGGCCAGGCCAGGTTGGCCAGTTGGCCAGGCCAGGTGAAGAAGGCCAGGCCAGGCTGCGTTGGTCAGCCAGGCCAGCCAGGCTGAGGCCAGGTTGAAGCCAGCTGTGCCAGCCAGGCTGCGCCAGGCCAGGCCAGCCAGTGAAGCAGGCCAGGCCAGGTTAGAGTTAGCCAGGCCAGGCCAGGTTGGCTGTTGTACAGGCCAGGCCAGGTTAGGTTAGGTTAGGTTAGAAGAAGTTAGGTTAGTTAGGAAGGTTAGGTTAGGTTAGGTTAGGTTTTTTTTTTTTTTTTTTTTTTTTTTTTTTATTCTAGTTCCCCTGACATGTGGAGATCAGGGACTTTGTTCATCATTAGGTGTTTCTCTTTTCACCCCTTATGCTTTCTTTTCTGTTATCTTTATTATTTTAATACTACATATTTTCATTCTATTTACATTAATACTTACATTACTTTATCCTTACATTACTTTCTTATTACTATTTGTTTTATGGGACTGTTTACATTGTATAATAACATATATTATGTTACAGTAATTTTTCTTTCCTATTTATTTTTATTTACTATTCTATTAGCTATTTGTTTACAATATTTATGAACTTATATCTACTGTGCTTATTTTTTATAATTTCATTTACATTTTCTTTGCTTACTTTTATTTCTAACTCTATTTCTATATCGCCTTTGTCTACTAAATATGGAACATCCGTTATGATATGTATTATATCCTCATTTTTGTTGCATCACAGGCACATGCAGGGCTCTCTTTACACTTAAATTTATACAGATAATCGGAGAAGCCCCCATGGCCTGTCATGACTTGGACCGTCATAGGATCCATGTCTATTTTCGTAATTATGTTATATGCCTGTATGGCATCTGGGAAGAACACTTTTGTTATATTTGCTGTTTCCCCTTCTTTATAGCGCCAGTTCCATTCGTCAAGCGACTCCAACCGGATCTGTCGCTTGACGTATGAAACCGGACACTTGTCATAGTCTGGTTTCTTTTTACTTTTTATGGCTGCTTCCTTGGCTAGCTGGTCTGCTCTCTCATTTCCCTCCAATCCTGCGTGAGCTTTAACCCAGAACATATTTAGCGTTTTGCCTTGTTTGTTTATATTTACAATGTTATTTCTAGCTTCCATCGCTAGGGGATGGAGGGAGACGTCTTGAACAATTGTTTCGAGAGCAGACCTCGAGTCACTATAGATGTTGCAGCTTTGTGCTGGATTTTTCAAAGCATATCTCGTTGCTTCGAGTATGGCCAGCAACTCTGCCTGGTAGACGGTGCAGTAATTTTCCAACTTTAATTTCCGGGTAATTATTTCCGCGGCGCCATTCCAAATAGATAGCGCCGCGCCAACTTTCCCCTCTATTTTACTGCCATCTGTAAATATTTTTAGGCCATTGTTGTTATTTTGGTCAATTTCTGCACCGTCCTCCAGGCATGTGAACTTCAGCCCGACCTGTTCCGCGGGATGTGTGGTCTTCGTATATTCTATTTTTGTTTCTACATCTCGATCACCCACCACTCGCTGGGAGAAGCCTTTCTTTATTTCATAGAGTAAGGCTGCTTCCCGGATCCTTATATCCAAAGGAAGCAGCCCAGCGAGTAGTAGGGCCGAGTGCAGAGATACAGTTCGATATGATTTTATGATCTTTTGTATAAATCCGCGTTGAGTCATGTCGAGTTGTCTTTTAATTTTTTGCTTATTGGTTGCTGATACCCAGGCACTAGCCGCGTACATCACGATCGGTTCCACAACCGCTAAGTATATGGTCCTAATAATCTCCGGGTTCAGGCCCCAGTGGATTTTTGCAGCTCTCGACAACTGTCGATACAAGTTCTGTGCCTTGCGGCACACATCCTTTATATGTGTGTCGAAGGCAAGTCTGTCATCGATTGTAAGGCCGAGTATCTTAATTTGTTTGGAGAGGTTGATGCTTTCCCCACCCATCTCCAGAAGTGGTGAGTCATATTTTAACTTATTTGTGATAACCATTGCTTTGGTTTTGTGTGGTGCAAACTTTAGCTTGTTTTTGGCTCCCCACTTCTGGACATGTGCGAGGGTCACATTTGCCTGCTCCTGCACCTGTTTTGCCGTATCCCCAGAGAAAATCAGGACCACATCGTCCGCGAAAGCCTGGCAGTGGACCCTATTTTTACTCAATTGCTTTAAAAGTGGGTCTAGCAGTAAGTTCCAAAATATTGGACCCCCTATAGAGCCTTGCACACACCCTTTTGTGGTCTTTCTGACACATTCTGCCCCAGCATATCTCAAGCACACTACTCTGTCACTGAGATAGCTGTCTATAAGACGTCTTATGTTTACTGGGCATCCAGTCTCCGCAAGTGCACATCGTATCGCCGGCCACCAGGCGTTATCGAAGGCTCCCTCTATGTCTAAAGATATGAGCAGAATGAGCTTTTTATCCTTAAGCTTAGTTTTTATCAGCTGCATCATATCATAGAGGGAGTCCTCGGTACTGCGCTGCGGCATGAACCCGTATTGTTCCCGGCTTATCGTCGGTACGATGTGCCACTTGACCCTTCGAACCACCATCTTTTCAAAGACCTTGCCCAGTACAGGCAATAGCCCAATCGGCCTGTAGGATTTAGGTGTGTAATTTTCCTTGCCTGGCTTCCGCAATGCTACTATTATTGCCTTTTCCATAGCGGGAAGTATGCGAGACAAAGGCATTTGTTTACTATCGCCAGAAACAATGTTGAGTCCAGGGTGATGACTACTCTACACATGTCCGCTGTAAATCCATCGTTTCCTGGCGCTTTTTAGATTGGCTTGACATGGCCCACATCAGCTCTCCTGTTGAAAGGTGGGTCACATGGGCTATCATGCACCCTTCGTTTACAGTTTTCGCTGTTTCTCTAATTTGCTTGTGTTCCGTGTCATCGTCTTCAATTCTATCCTCCGGATAAAAGGTTTCCGCCAGGAAACTAGCCGATTCCTTGCTTTCTAACGGCCTCCCATCTCGAACAAGTGGAGTGTCCTCCTGTCGTATCCTTGTGCGATTTATAACCCTGTATATCCCATCCCACATTGTTTCTCGCTCCTGCTTGCCACAGAACTCCTTCCAGCTGGTGGTCTGAGCTCTTTTTATTTCTTGCTTGTATTCTTCTTTCGCTCGTTTGTACTGCTCGACAACCCACTCGCGACGAATCGGTGCTGCGTAAGAGATTCGACGTCTCAGCCTGGAGACCTCCTTTTTTCGTTGTGTCAGCTCGTAAGTCCACCAGGGCAGTCCCATTTGTTTTTTATTGTTTAATTTTGAAATACTGTTTTCGCATGCTTCGGTAATTGAGTTTGTGTATTCTTCTATTTTATTTCTAATCCATCTGTAGTTGATACTTTATCTATCTCTGCCTTATTTAATTTTTATTATTCCATTTTGACGAGTTTCTCACGAAACTCGCCCCAATTTGCTTTTTTGTGTATATATTCTAGTTGTTCTTTTATGTCGGTTCCAATTGATTTTCTAGATTAATATCAAATAGTGCCTGTGGTCCGAACTGGTTATTTCTTCGGAAAGTCTCCAGTTTTCTATCCTCCCGAGTAGGTTAGTCGAGCAGGTAGTTAGATCCACACAGCTGGAATATCTCTTCCAAGTCTGTATGTGTCAGTGGGCTCAGTCCCCTGTTCTGGATATGGAGCTCGAGTTCGTCAAGTTTTGCGGCAACTTCTATTCCCCTGCTGTCTGTCTTTCGGCTTCCACCAGGTATTCCATGCATTCACGTCCCCACCGAGTATCACGTTCTCGTCCGTAAACCCACCACGGCCGCTCCAATCATTTCGAGATATGGTTCAATTGGTTCGTCGCCCTCAAAGTAGACGGACACTATTCCCACTCCCATGCCCCAGTCCTCAATTTAGCAACTGCTATGTTCTCCGTTGTCAGACTGGGGCATTGGGCTGTCTCTAGGTCGTCGAATAGCACAATAGCTGCCTTAATCACTTTATCAGTGCTCTGGCATCTGTCCTTTGTGCTATTCGCGTCCCTGGGTAGTTTTTCATGTGTCCAATTCCACCAATATAGGGCTCTGTACCAAAGCGAAGGAAGTCTTTCTTGGTCGCCTCAATGATTAGTTCGGCCGTGGCTAGTTCACATCTTTGTAGATTAGCCTGGATCGCGTGATATCGGTGGTCACTGATGACTGGTTCCGTGTTGGGCTTTGGGACAACCTCAGCAATATGCCACGGTGGACCTGGCGAGGATTTCCCATTTCTTCCTTACCGGACAGTCAGGGCTAAATGCATTGTGTTCTTTATTGCCTTGCTTTGCCTTACAGCAGTTCCTACATTCCGGCGGTGCGCCGGACAACCATTCAGCACATTCAGTTTTTACATGTGGACCCCCACAATGACTGCATACATCAGTCATCTCGGTGCACGTGCGTTTGCTGTGTCCATAACCCAGACAGCGCGAACATTGCACCAGGGGGGACTGATCCATCACTCTCACTCTTTGTAAGTCGACATGGATTACTCCTGCTTCCGTTAAGCGGTTCCATATTTGGGGCGAGACCCTCATAACAACGTGGGATGTGTGCGGGTTCCGAGTCCTTTTCTTATATTTAACTTCCATTCTGATCTCTTTGTCTGGTAGGTCTTTAAAGAGATGATTATTTTGTACTCTAATTGCCTTTTGTATTTCATCATCGGTGTTGTATTGCAACACATCCTTTAGGATAATCAGAGGGTCCTTGTTTTTGATGTCATCAACTTTAAGGTCTTTCTCAGCTTTCTTTAATCTTTCTTTAACTCTACTTATCTCCTTCTCCGTTCGACATCCCACTATTATCTTTCTGTCCCTTGCCTTCCTGATCTTGTCAATTTTTAGTCCTTCTTCCTTGGCATTGATTACCTTTCTTATTTTCTCCATTACTTGATCTCCTGTCTCTTTTTCGTCGTTAGATGTAATCATTACTGAGTGCAATGCCATTTTTTAAAGGTGAACCTTGGTGGCCCAGCCACTGCGCTCGCGTATGTTCCTTTCTCTACTTTAGTTTCTTGCTTTTGCATTTCTTCCCTTAATTTTTCCATCTCTTTTCTACTTTCCTCTAGGAGTTTCCCATGTTCCTCCAGTATTTTCGTTAGATTTTGTTCTTCTTCCTTCCTTTTCCTATTTTCATCTTCCTGTCTCTCATCTTTCTTCTCCTGATCTTTCAGTTTTTCTCTTTCCTATACTCTGCCTGTCTCTGCCTCTTTTACCAGGTAGTAGAGTCTCTCTATAGCCTGAGTGACTTCCATTTTAATGTCGGTCCTCAGGTTTCGAGAGTTGCTAAGGTGTTGTTTAGCCTTGTGGAGACAGGCTCGAGCCTCAGTCAAACGATCCACGTATTTCGTGGTTTCCATTTTCGGTGAGCTTTCTAAGTTCTCAGCTGCTACTTTGCGTACTGCTCCTCTTGTTTCCTGAGATGAAACTATCCTTTGTTTTGGCCGAGCCACCAGGGCTACCTTTTTTGGAGAGGTATGTATTGTGGCTTCTGTTTCTATTTTTCCCGTCTCCCATTCTCCAATGCTTTTTCTAACGCTTGGGACTTGCATTTTGCGATCTTTTTTAGGGGAAGGACCTGCCTTCTCTGTCTTGTCTGTCCCATTTGGAGAACCCTGAGAACCCTGAGGACTCAAGTCTCTGGCGCTATCCTCTGCCTTTTTTATGGGAGTACGTATACCGAACATTGCGTCAGGGGAACGCGTCCTTGGGTATTAACAACCAGTACGAGTAAATAAACGTAAATATTTGGTAAATTTTAAAACTTTAAAAAGGTTTGTATAAGTTATAAAATTTTATAAAATAAAATAAAATAAAATAAAAATAAAAATAATATAGATTATTTAAGTTCGACAAGACTGCGGTAGATTTAAAATATTTTTAATCGATGAAGACCGCAGCAACCACGTCACAGATCGTTCAAAGTTTTCCTCTACGTAGAGTTTTACTCTACCTTCGTTCAGTTCTTATACTGCTTATTGCAGAGTAAATATGTCACTGTTTTTTAAAAGGTATAATTTTTATTGTCTGTATTTAACTCTACCTAGAGTTAGTCTTATTTTCTATATTTTAAAACTATATTTGACTCTATTTAGAGTCAGTCTATAAATCTAATTCTAATTCCAATATTACTAACTAATCTAAGCGATTAAGTTACGTCTATCTTATACTACAACATATACATAGAAAATAAATGTCTAATAATAAAATTCCTAGAAGGTATATGTCTAATAATATTGAAAAATTTTTAAAAATATTTTACAGAAAAGAGTTACAGTCTAACGAATTTTCAACTCTATGTAGAGTCTGTTTTGCAGACCAGCTAAGAGCGCCCTCAAGCCCTATCCAAAGAACCCAAACTCGGTATACCTAGCCCAGAAGGTTCCCAAGTTACAGCGCTTTCAAATTATGGTTTCAAAACAAGATGGCCGCCAGAATTACGGTTAAAGCGCTGTAACTCCTGAACGGATGGGCTTACAGCTCCGCGCTTGAGCTCATTTGGTGGCCTGACTAGGACTATAATCTCGCACAGCTTTCAGGACTCACAATTTTGGTCTCTGAAATTTCCTGAAAACTGGTTTATCCGTTTCAGCACCCTTGCTCACGTCAAGGGTCAAAACCCCAGTCTTCTGCGACTCTTAGTTTGGCAGATATGTTTTTATTTTACAAAATGGCTGCCGGCCTGATTGCAAAATTGCTAATTTGGGCGTCCTTTAGCTAATTTGGCCTGTGTTTGGGCTCGTTTAAATGGTCTCGGTGTCTAGTTTACAGTTAAATATAGGTTTTGGAGTTTCAAGCCCCTTGTTAAATTTTTTACAAATTATGATAATTTTAAATAATTTTGATTTTTACAGCTAATTTTGTATGTTAAAATCTACAAAATTCTAATATGTTAATATCACTATCCTTCCTTTGTATATATATATTATAATCACTTTACTCGTTATTAAAAGGTAGCACGTGTTCAACAAAAATTTTGAAAATCCTATCTTAAAACTACTTATTATAAAATCTAAATTTTATATACATTCCTTTATCTACTATTAACATAAATTTATTATAAAACTAGGGTCTTCACTTTATATTTAAAGATATAAAATTTTAAATTTTTCAAATTTTGAAAATTCTATAACTCCTCAACCACTTAACTTTTAATAGTTCTGCAAATTGCTCCCGGCTCCTCTCTTCTTTCGCCACAGGCGTGCGGCTTCAAAACAGCCGCATTTGTTCTGATCGAAAACACGTGCCCACGTGGCACTTGTTTTTTTGCCTTTTTCTCTTAAACTATGAGTCACAAAAATCTAATATTTTCCACTTATGTAGGGGCCGATGATGGCTTTAAGGCCGCACTTTAAAAAATTGGGGTAATAGCGCTTAATCACTCAGCGTTTCACTTTGAAGATTTTCACTTTTTTAAAAATCACTGTTTTCACTATATCTCTTTCACTACAACTCCAATTTCCATGCAGTTTTCACTTTATGAAACCGCGAGTCAGCGCGCATCTTTTGATATATAAAACACCAAAATCGGATGCAAAAATCCTATTTTTACGAATTTAAAGGCGCGGAGCAACTCAGAAACGTGGCGTTCGGGACGGCAGTTGACACCGGACCGGTTAGAAGAAGAAGAGGTTAGGTTAAGAAGCAGGGTTTGTTAGGAAGAAGAAGGTTAGGTTAGGTTAGGTTGTGTTAAGAAGGCTGGTGCCAGGCCAGGCCAGGTTAGGTTAGGCCAGTTAGGCCAGGCCAGGCCAGGCCAGGCCAGCTGTTTGTGCCAGGCCAGGCCAGCCAGGCCAGGCCAGGCCAGGCCAGTGCCAGGCCAGGCTGTGGCCAGCCAGGCCAGGCCAGGCCAGGCCAGGCCAGCTCAGGCCAGGCCAGGCCAGCCAGGCCAGGCCAGGCCAGGCCAGGCCAGGCCAGGCCAGGCCAAGGCCAGGCCAGGCCAGGCCAGGCCAGGCCAGGCCAGGCCAGCCAGCCAGGCCAGGTTGGGTTGTGCCGTACAGGCCAGGCCAGGCCAGGTTGGTGGCCAGGCCAGGCCAGGCCAGGCCAGGCCAGGCCAGGCCAGGTTAGGCCAGCCAGGCCAGGCCAGGCCAGGCCAGGCCAGGCCAGGCCAGGTTAGGCCAGGCCAGGCCAGCCAGGCCAGGCCAGGTTGGCCTGTTGTGGCCAGGTTAGGCCAGGCTCAGGTCAGGTTTTTTTATACCGATTCCTGACACGAATCAAGGACGTTATTCATCTTTTGTTGTATTTGCTATTATTTTTGTTATGTCCTTATTTTTTGTATTATTTTATTTTCTTTTTATTCATTTTACTGGTTTCTTTATTTCTTTTAGGTTTTTCATTTTCTATCTTATTAATCTTACTATTTTTCTTAATTACTTAATCCAAATTCTTATTCTAGTTATTGTAATACATTATATATTTTCATATTATACAGATTCCTTATTTCTACCTTTATTTATTCTGATTTACAACTTTATTTTATATCTTACAGTATCTTAAAACCTATTTCTAATATATTTATTACTTATAATTTTATATACATTTTATTCTATCTTAATCCTATCTCTATTTCTATATCTGTTCGCTCTTTACAGTATATAGGCACTCGTTATGAGGTGGATACCGATTCTCTGATCGTAGATACATGACGGGCTCTCCTTGCATTTGAACTTATAGGTATTCAGAGAACCCGCCATGTCCTGTCATCACTTGTACAATAATGGATCCATTACGCAATACGAAAGTGCACCACGGCATCCGGGAAAAACACCTTTGTGGTGGTGCCGTTTCTCCTTCCATATATCGTCGATTCCATTCGTCAAGCGATTCCAGACGAATCTGTCGCTTGACGAACGAAACCGGACACTTTTCGTAGTGCGGCCTACATTTAATTTTTATTGTGGCTTTTGGCTAGTAGATCCGCCCTCTCGTTCCTCCAATCCTGCGTGCTTTTAACCCAATAAAGGTTAAGGGATTTCTTTGTTTACATAATTTGTGATATTCTTGTTTTCTACCGCTATAGGATGGAGGAAACGTTTTGGACAACTGTCTGGAGGCAGATCTAGAGTCATATATATTACAGCCTTCGCCGGGTCTTTGAGAGCGTGCCTACTTGTCCAATATGGCCAGCAACTCAGCCTGAAGACGTGCAGAAATTTCAACTTTAATTTCGGTGATTAGTCTCCACTGCGTTATTCCATATGGATAACGCAGCGCCGACTTTACCGTCAATCCTACTGCCGTCTGTAAAAATTTTGAGGCCTTTGTTGTCTTGTTGGTCGATTTGTGCACCGTCCTCCAGACATGTGAATTGAGGCCTTGCTGATCCGCGGGTGTGGCGTCCACCAAACTCTACTTTTTCTCCATTTCTCCTTCCCACCACTCGCCGGGAGTAACTTTTTATTTATAGCATGCTTCCCGGACCCTCAGGTCCAAGGGAAGCAGCCCATGAGTAGTAGGGCTGAGTGCAAAGATACAGTTTTATATGATTTAATTATTTGGTACGAACCCGCGTTGTACCGCATCGAACTGTTTTAATAAGCTTTTTATTTGTCGCCGGCGACCACGCGCTTGCCGCATACATAATGATTGGCTCCACTACTGCGATGTAGATGGTCCCATAATCTCGGAGTTTAGGGCCCAATGAACCTTTGCGGCCCTACAGTGACGATATATATTTTGAGCCTTGCAGCATACATTCTTCACGTGCGTGTTGAAGGTCAGCTTGTCATCGACTGTGAGGCTGAGTATTTTTATTTCTTTTGATATAATGCTTTCCCACCCAGTTCAAAAATGGCGAGTCAAATTTGATTTTCGTAATAACCATTGCTTTGGTTTTCTGAGGTGCAAATGTTAGTTTGTTTTCGACTCCCACCTCGAACATGTGCGAGGGCTGCATTGACTCTCTCCTGCACTTCCAAACCCTGTCTCCGGTGAATATTAGGACCACGTCGTCCGCGAAAGCCTGGCAGTACTCCCTCTATCCGTTAGCTGTTTCAGGAGGATCCAACAGAAGATTCCAAAAAGTGGACCGCCTATCGAGCCCTGCACGCACCCCTTCGTGGTCGTTTTGCCCCATTCCGCCCTGAATATTTAATGCTTACAGATCTATCGTTCAGGTAGCTGTCCACTAATCGTCTGATGTTTATGGGGCATCCTGATCTTGCAAGTGCACATCGTACAGCTGGCCACCAGGCGTTATCGAAGGCCCTTCTATGATACTAATACAATCAATTTTTATCATTGATGTTAGCTTTATAAGCTGTATCATGTCATAGAGGGAGTCCCTTTGTGTTGCGCTGCATAAAGCCATATTGCTTTTTGCTTAATTTGGGTACGATGTGCCACTTGATTCTCCGCACCATCATTTTTTCTAGGACTTTCCCTAGAACAGGCAGTAGCCCAATCGGCCTGTAGGACTTGGGGTGCGTGTAGTCCTCTTTACCAGGCTTTCGCAAAACTACTACTGTCGCCTCCTTCCATTTATTAGGGAAATGAGCCAGCTCCAGACACTTATTGGCTAGTGCCAAAAACAGTGGCGGGTCCAGGGCAATGGCCGCTGCGCAGATATCGGCTGTGAGACCATCATTTCCTGGAGCTTTTTTATGATAAAGCTGACGCCCACATAAGCCTCTACCGTAAAAGGTGGTCACTGAGTCATCAAGTGACCTTACGTTCACTGATTCAGCTTCCTTCAATAAGCCTGTGTTCCGCGTCATCCTCCTGGGTGTTGTCGTCCGGATAGAAGGTCTCCGCCAAGAATCTTGCTGACTCTGCGTTGTTCAGAGTCTTTCCTCTTACAAGAGGGATATCTTGTCTCTGAGTTGTGCGGCCTATTACCTGTAAATCCCGTCCCACATAGATTCGCGATCTTGTTTGCTACAGAAATCCTTCCAGCTGGCGGTCTGTGCGTTCACTTGTTGTTGGTATTCTTTGTTTTGATATACTGCTCGACGACCCATTCTCGGCGTACTGGTGCTGCGCACGATATTCTGCGTTTCATCCTGGAGACTTCCTTTTCTTCTGAGTCAGCTTCGGTCCACCAAGGCAATCCCATTCGTTTGGTGTTTTTTATTTTGGGCATACTATTGCAAACTTCCACTATTGATTCTACATATTCTACTATTGTCATTTCAAGTTTTCCGCTATTTTCTATTTTATTTATTTGTATATTATTTATTTGTTTTCTTGGTTAACTGGGTGAGTTTCTCACGAAACTCACTCCATTTTGTCTTTTTTTGTATTAAATTTTCTGGTGGTTCTTTTATGTCTATACTAATCGATTTTCTAAATTTATCTCGAATAGGATTGCCCTGTGGTCCGAACTGGTTACTTCTTCTGAAAGTCTCCAGTTGTCTATCCTCCTGAGCAGGCTCGTCGAGCAGGTTGTCACATCCACACAGCTGGAGAATCTCTTACCGCCTCTGATCGTGTCGAACGGGTTCTGTACCTCTGTTTAGTATGTGGTTTCTAGTTGGTCTAATTTGGCAGCTATTTCCATTCCCCTATCGGTCTCCCGGCTCCACCACAAGCACTCCCGTTTATGTCCCCACCGAGTATCACGTTCAGTTCCCAAGCCAGCTACGGCTTATCGTGTCCAGGTAAGGATCGACTATTTGTCCTCCAGGTAGACGGACACCACTTCCCATCTCCCAGGCCCCTGTCCCTCAGAAGCGACTGCTACATTTTCTGTTGGAGGTCAGGGCACTGGTTATGCTAATGGTGTCGTCGAATAGCACAATGGCTGCCTTTATCACTTTGTTCGTGTTTAGGCTTCTGCCACATTGTACTCTCTTGTCCCTGGATGGGTCTTCATTTCGCCGATACTTCGATGTATGGTTCTGGATTAGGGCAAATTGTCCCATTTTTGGTTGCCTCAATGATTAGTTCGGCTGTAGCTAACCTGCCCTTTGGAGGTTTGCCTGGATAACGTGATATCGGTGGTTACTTGGGTTTGAGTCCCTGTTCGGTCTGGAGCCCACCTCAGCAATACGCCACAGTGGACCTTGCCAACGTCTCCCATTTCCTTCTTATGGGGCAGTCTACACTGAAGGCATTGTGGTCTTTTCTTTCCATTTTTGCCTTAAGGCAGTTCCTGCATGAGGGCATTTCGCCCGAAAGCCAGTCTGCACATTCTGCCTTAAGGTGTGGGCCCCCACAGTGACTGCAAACATCCGTAGTGTCACTACACAAACGCTTGGTATGCCCGTACCCCAGGCACCGCGAGCACTGTATCAGAGGGGACTGATCCTCCACTCTTACTCTCTGGAGGTCAATATGGATGAACCCAACCTCTATTGTTGTTCCATAGTTGAGTGACACTCTCACCACGATATGCGTCGTGTGGGTTCCTGATTTTCCTATATTTGACCTCCAGTCTATTCTCATTTCCTCGATGTTTCTGAACAGCTGTTTGTTCTGAATCTTATTGCCTTTATAATTTCTTCATCTGTGTTATACTGAAGCACACCTTCAGTATAACCAGGGATCCTTATTCTTTATTTCATCGACATTTAGGCTCTTCTTGCGTTCTTTATCCTCTCCTTTACCCTGTTTAACCTCCTGGGTGCACATCCCACTATCACCTTCCTATCTCTTGCTTTTCTGATCTTGTCTATTTTTAGCCCTTCTTCTTGGCATTTATTGTTGTTCTTATCGGTCCATTACTTGTTCTCCTGTTTCTTTTCATCCGTTGATGTTATTGCAAACTGAGTGCATAGTCGTATTTTGCAGAGGCTGTTCCTCGGTGGTCCCAATATGCTTTGTATGTACCTTTCTTCTTTATTTTCTTGCTTTTGTAATTCTACTCTAAGTTTTTCCATTTCATTCTTATTTTCTTCCAGGAGTTTGCCATGTTCTTCGAGCTTCTTTATTAATTTACTATGTTCTTCTGATTCTCTGTTTTCATGATTATCCACTGATTTGTCATCTTTTTTCTCTTGTTCTTTTGTTTTTCTATCTTTCCCTATGTTTTTGCCTTCCTCTGCTTCCTTTACCAGCTGGTAGAGTCTGTCGATCGCCTGAGTAACCTCAGGTTTTATATCTGTCCTGAGGTTACGCGAGTTATTTAAATGTACTTTGTTCAGCAAGCCCTGCCTCCGTCAAGCGATCTATATATTTTGTCGCTCCATTTTTGGTGACTGTTCTACACTCTACCAAGACTTTTCGTGTTGCTCTTGCTTCTGTGATGGTGGTAATTTTATATTTCTGGCGCGTCGCCGGTACTACCTTTTTGGGGGAGGTTTGTTTTCCAACTTCTATATCTGCTTTTGCTGCCTCCCACTCTCCGATACTTCTCCTAACGCTAGAGACTGTTTTGGTTTCGTTTAATTTAGGAGATGATTCAGTCCCCTCTGTCCCTATTGGAGAACCTTGCATACTGTCCTCTGTCTTTTTGGAAGGAGTGCGGAAGCCAAACATTGTCAGGGGAACGCGTCCTCGTTACGTAAATATAATTTAAAAATGTTTACAAATAAAATAAAATTAAAAAATTTTAGAGTTATGAAATTAAAAAGTTTGTAAAAGTTATATATAATATGTAGTTCGATACTATGATGAGTTCGTACAGTGGTAACAAGACGGTCCGATTGTCGCGGTAATTTTCCAAATTTTCAATGTAGAGACTCTATGTAGAGTTACTCTACCTTTTCTTAATTTATTTGTATTTAAAAATACTACACTCTATTTATGTAATTTCCTTACCAGCAGGATAATTGAATTGTACAATTTAAGAATTTTTTAAAAGTGAAATAAAATTTTTCTATATGCTGTTTAACACACCACCGCGAACCCAGGTCAAGTTTCAATCAAATTTCTAACCATATAAGCAAGCAAGTTAAGGATAAAATAAAAATAAAATAAAATAAAATAAAATAAATGTGTAAACCTTGTAGAGTCTCGACTTACGTCGTTATATTTTATACCACTCTACGGAGTGGCTCGATGTCTATATTCAAATAAATTCTGTGCCTGTCCAATTTTTTCATATGTCCGCTGACTCTATATAGAGTCTGTTTATAAGTATGAAGGTAAACGAGTATACACAAAATAGAGGCAAAAAATAAAATTAATTAAATAAAACAAAGACACATAGAATATTTTTAAAATGCTCTATGTAGAGTCCGTCCCCTCTAATTTGTTAGTTCTTTACTATATTATTTTATACAAAACCCCGTCCGGATCGGATCACTGGTTAATTTATTATAACGAATTTAAGGTTTTCATCCCCCAGAGACTAAGTCAATATGTCGACTTTGGGGTAGGGGGATGAAACTTTGTCAAAATGATCCTGGAGGGTCCGAAGACTATCCCTAGTGGATAGTGTGGGGGGGTTAGGGGGGCCCTCGAAAAATTGTCAGAATTGAGCTAGGAGGCCTGTTCTCCTGAAAACTGAAAACAAGTTTTGCGTTTGCAGGACCTCCCAGCTCACACAATAAATTAATAACTTAAAACTACTTATGCGAAAATTATGAAAAATTTTTGTAGATGTGTATTAGTTGTTGTATTATAAATTATAATTAATAAATTTGATTCCTGAAAAATGTTGAGTTTTAAAATTGAAAACAGTTACGAAAACCAACAACTTAAAAAGGCTCTAAATCTTGTAATTTTGTCGGGACAATTTTGAAAAATTTTGGTATACACTATGTATGATAACAAAATTCTGACAATATTTTCAGGAATGTCCTGAGGGTCCTTCAGCCACCACGTGTTTTTGTACCAAATATTTAAAAAATTACTTATATTACTAATTACTAATTCGAATTAAAAAAATTTTATACAATTAACTAAAACTCAAGTTCCTCTTTAAATAAGGTCTATAAATGTATATGTTATCACTGAAAACCAGAGTTATTCACCTTGAAAGTCCCTCCTGAAAATCGGTATCTTCAAGGCGATATCTCCGGTGTTTGGTCCGATTTTGGTGATCGAGGTGTCGGATGCTTTGCCTCGATGTCCTCTTTAATTCTCCGATGTCAAAATCAGCCGCACGGCCTCCTATCAAAAAGCACGTGTCCACGTGGTTTTTGTTTACCAGAATTATTTCGGCGCGCTGATGTCCAAAAATTCCGATGAATGGCTTAAATTGTTAAGCTCGTCGGGGCACTTCTTTTAGCACTTTAAAAACTATTTGTTTTCGATCTAGATCGAGCAGCGTTTCACATTAAAGATTTTAAAGGTTATAAAAACCAGTTTTTTGGTGATAACTTTAAAACTATAAAACTTTGATCACTTTTTTATTATATAGCTGGTCTCGTCTCGACGAGACGCGGCTAATGATGTATAACACTTTAAGATTGGTGCACTTTGACCCGACACTTTGGATTTTCGAGCGCGGAGCGATTTAAAAATGCTGCGTACGGCACGGCGTTTGGAGTGCAACTGGGTTAGGTTAGGTTAGGTTAGGTTAGGTTAGGTTAGGTTAGGTTAGGTTAGGTTAGGTTAGGTTAGGTTAGGTTAGGTTAGGCCAGGCCAGGCCAGGCAGCCAGCCAGGCCAGGTTGTGCCAGGTTGGTTAGGCCAGGCCAGGCCAGCCAGGCCAGGCCAGGTTAGGCCAGCCAGGCCAGGCCAGGCCAGGCCAGCCAGGTTAGGTTAGGCCAGGTTGTTGGCCTGTGTTAGCTCAGGTTAGGCCAGGCCAGGTTGTACAGGCCAGGTTAGGCCAGGTTGTGTTAGGCCGCCAGCCAGGCCAGGCCAGGCCAGCCAGGCCAGGCCAGGCCAGCCAGGCCAGGCCAGGCCAGGCTAGGGTTAGGTTAGGTTAGGTTAGGTTAGGTTAGGTTAGAAGAAGAAGAGGTAGAAGTTAGGCTAGGGGTTAGGTTAGGTTAGGTTAGGTTAGGTTAGTTTTTTTTTTTTTTTTTATAATTTACAATTTCTTACTACTACTTTTCTGCAGTACCTTGCCTGGCATTATATTACTGTTTTGTTTTTACTGTTTTTTTTTTTTTTTTTCTTCCGTACTGCTCGCAATTTATCTTTAATAATATTTTAAGCTTCACATTACTTATACGTTACTACACTCATTATACCTACCATTTATATAATCCATACTTCAATTTATTATTTGGATATAATAAGTCACAATAATATTTATATATTCTAAAATTGCTATAAGTATGTATCTGTTCTGCATACACTGTTTTCTCCATTATACACATTACTTTTACTAACTATATTAACAATCTTTAAGCTTTATATTACTTACGATGTCTTACTCTTAGATTACTTCTTAGATTCTTAAATCCTTACTTAAGTATATTATTCTAGAATATCCTTAAGTGTATTTTTTTTTTTCTTCGTTTTTTTTTTTTTTTTTTTTTTTATTAAATTATCTTTTTCTTTCATTTTTCATTTTTTTTTTTTTTTTTTTTTTTTTTTTTTTTTTTTTTTTTATCGTACTGTTTTAATAACTTTGTTTGCACATATTACATTTACTAACTAAATCAATAATATTTTAAAACTTTACATTACTTAAGGTTTCTTACTCTAACATTTCTACTCTCTTTACATTTATTATTTGTATTTACAGATTGTTGTTTAAAGTATGTGTTAAATGCTAAATGCTTAGTGTTATTTTTTTTTTCCCTATTATTTACATGTATTGTTGCTTATTCTACCATTGTACTTCCATTTTCCTTACTTATCATTCTTAATGCTTGAAGAGCAAATGTCATAAAGATGGGTCGGCAAGTGCTATCCTCGATTATAACCCTTAGATTATCTTTTGCGATAGTCATTCCCATGCTGCACTCAGCTTCGAATCTTCTTTTACCGAATCGTGGGCAGTCAATTATAATGTGCTCTACAGTTTGGTTTACGTTATCATCGCAAGTGCAGCACGGGGATGACGCCAATTTATATTTATATAAGTAAGCATTGTTACCGCCATGACCAGTAAACAGATGTGTGACTAAATTATTCATTTTTATATTTTTTATTACTTTATAAGCTACTAAAACATTGGGAAAGAAAGTCTTGGTTATGGTGCTGGTTGTCGATTCTTCATATTTTCTTTGCCAAATTTGTAGAGTTGTGTTTCTGGTGAGGCGCTTTGCATACGACAGTGGGAATTGGTCATATTCCGGTCTTTGCTTGCTCTTTTAGTGGCAGCTCGTTAGTTCGTCAGTCTCTTTCATTGCCCTGGATTCCGCAGTGTGCCTTAATCCAGTACAGTAAGATTTTCTTTTGTTTGTCCTCAGTGTTTTTAATTATGTCTCGAATTTTAAAAGCAATTGGGTTCAAAGAGCTTGGATCACATATGGTTATAACAGCTGATCTTGAATCGGTAAAGATATGTCCTTGGTAATCTCTGTCAGCTACGTACTTTACTGCTTTCAAAATTGCGATCATCTCTGCTTGGAAGACACTACAATAGCTTTCTAGTTTAAAGGTTATTGTCTTAATTTCAACTCCATTTTGCCAGATCGTTACTGCTGCACCTACCTTTTTATCGATTTTACTCCCATCAGTGAAAATTTTGATCCAGTCGTTACTTAAGTCATCAATGTCCTTCTGTTCACTTACTAGACCAAAACTGCGCTGTGACCTTTCGCATGGATGGGGCAGATCGTAAGGGCTTATTCGCTTTTCTAGTCGTCTTCCAGGTAAGAACTCGACGGGCTTTCCTTTCTTGATCTCATATATGTTTGCGTTCTCCTTAGCCCTTAGTGCTAGTGGTGGTATTATTTGGGACAGAATAGTGCTGGAGATCAGGGAGTTAGTTCTATGCCCTTTGCAGATACGTATACCAAATATTTGGGTCATTCTATTAAGTATTTTTTCGATGTACTTTTTTTCGGTTGTCTCCGCCCAACAGCTAGCAGCATATAGTATTGTCGGTTCGACCACAGCTGAATAGATGGTTTTTATGATTTCAGAATTTAAGCCCCAATGGGCTTTCGCCGCTCTGGAAACCATTTTGTAGATGTTGATTGCTTTTCGGCAGACACTATCAAGGTGAGGCTTAAAATTTACATTTTTGTCGATCGTTAGGCCTAAAACTTTCATTTGATCTGTGTACTGTAGTGTAACCTTCAATTTGTAAACAAGGTCGGTGGTATTTCAATTTTTTTGTTATGATTATGGACTGCGTTTTATGGGGGGCAAATCTTAGTTTATATTTTTTGCCCCATTCCGTAATTATTCTTAGTGTATCGTTTATGTCTTTTTCTAGTTTTTGGCCATCCTTGTTTGTCGCTACGATCAAAATGTCATCGGCAAAAGCTTGTACGTGGGCGCCTAGGTCCTTAGTTGCGTTAAGTAAGGGGTCGATAAGGATGTTCCAGAGCATAGGGCCGCAAGTAGAACCCTGGATACATCCTTTATTTGTGGGTTTCTGCATTCCTGCCCAGCATACCTAAGATGTATTTTCGGATAAGTAACTATTAATGAGCCTGACCATAGATTTGTCAACATTTTTGGCGCAGTTCTTTTAGGCAGGCCACCATGCGTTATCGAACGCACCTTCTATATCCAGCGACACTAGTATAACTATGCTTTATTTATAAGTCCTTTCTTTATAAGTGCAGTTGTATCATAGGGCATCCTCAGTACTTCTTTGGGGTGTAAATCCGTATTGTCTATTGTTTATTTTGCCTTCTTCCTAGGCCACTGGACTATTTACAAACAGTTTCTCAGAACCTTACCTAAAACTGGTAATAACCCGATCGGTCTATAGGATTTCGCCAGAGAGTAGTCTTCTTGTTGGGTTTGGGAATAACTTAATTGTTGCTTTTTCCATATTTCTGGAAGTAGCTAGTGTTAAGCATTTATTGTAAATGGATTGCAGGATTTCTGGCTGCTTTCAAATGCAGCTTGGCATATATCTGATGTTAAGCCATCTGCTCCAGGAGCTGGACACTCATTTAAATATTTCTCCTATTTCAAGTTTTGTGAATGACTTGATTGCTGAAATGTTCACTTTTAAGTTTGCTTATTATTTGCTGTATTTGTTCTTATTTCGGTCTGTTCTGCACTATCAGTTTCAGGGTTATCCCATGGATAAATGTATCAGCTAGATGGTTCGCTGATTCGATTTCTGAAAGAATTTTCCACCAGAGTCACGGAGTAGTCTGTCCTGTTCTCTATTCGAGCAAGTTTTTAAGATCCGGTATGTTCTTTGCCAGAGAGTTTCTTTTTCTTCTTTGTTGCACAGATTTATCCAGCTTTTAGTTGTAGCCTTTTCAATTGCATTAGTGTATTCTTGTCTTGCATCTAGATATTGGTCTATTACATGCTTTCTTCTTAGAGGGTTTGCATTCCTTATTCTTCTTCTTTTCCTAATCATATCTGCTTTCTTTTCTATTTCGTTGTTCCACCATACAGGATCTTTTACTTTTCGCTTCTGATTTATCATAGGTATATTGTTATTACAGGCTGCCAATATTAATTGTGTGTAATTTCTTATTGTTTCTTCTAGTTCTTGTGGTGTTGTGATTTCGTCTATTGTCTTACTTATCATATATCTATGAAGTTCTGTATTCAGTTCATTTTTCAGATTGCCCCAATTTGCCTTTTTGGTATTATAGATTCTTGTACTATGAATGTTGACTGCGGTATTAGAAAGCACTAATTCGAGATTGAATGTGATTGATTTGTGGCTTGAAATTGTGCAAAGCGATTCATCTACATACCAGTCTTTACGCGATGGAGTAATGATGACGAGCAAGGTGATATCAATTATACTAGTATAATTTATTGATTCTATAAGCGGAAAAAGTAGGCGTGTTGCCTACATTAAGGATGTCTAGATTCAGTTCCGCGAATGTTTCCATAATGAGTTTTCCTCTGCTGTCGTCTGCTTTGCATCCCCACCAGATGCTCTTTGCGTTGGCATCCCCTCCTATTATGATGTCATTTGTTGCCATAATTTTCTTGTATCTTCTTATCACTTGTAGCTCTTCATCGAGGTCTCCCTTCTCATGTAGGTACATACTAATTACGCCTATTTTTAAGTAGCCAAGTTCTAGTTCTACACCAACTATGTCCTCAGAGAGGAGAGTAGGATTGATAGTGAATTGAATTGTGGGATCGCTGATAACAATTGCCGACCTAACAGGTTTAGCTCTGTCGTTGGTAACTTTTTGTATGATGCGATACTGAGAACCCGCTGTTAAATGAGCTTTGGCACCAACATATGGTTCTTGCATTAAAATCACAGAGTATTCCTGCATCGTGGCTGCACGTAGGCACCGGCGTCGCCGCCCGCCCACGATCCAGGTTAATCTGCATGAATTTTATGTGCTTCATTGTACTAGAAGTCTTTTGGAGTCCTATATTTGTGGTTTCGTTGACTATTTCTTAACAGTAGGAGACTGATGATCTAGCAATTTTGTCCCATTTTTGCCATTCTTGGCATTCTGGGCTGTATGCTGGATGTACGAAATTGTCCCTTTTAGCGCTATTGCAGTTACAGCACTTGGGAGCATTATTGCGATTTGACAATCTCATCATGCTCCCAGCACAGTATCCACAACGTTGTTTGTTATTACAGTCTTTTGCTTTGTGACTGAAGCCAAGACATTTATAACACTGTGTGAGTGGTGATTGGTCGATGCATGGAATGACTTGATAGCCAATTCGCAGTTTTTGATTTGTCAATTTTGACCACATTTGCGGTGAAGCTTCGAGTATTACATTATTGACCTCTCTAACCCTTCCTTTGATTCTGCGTAAGATTTTTATACTTTTTTATTCCTCTGTTAGCTCTTGATAAATAGCTGTTCTGACTTGTGATGGCTTAACAAGTTTAGTATCGTTTAAGTCATTTGTGACGCCCACGAGACGCAGCTGTGGGTTTTTAATTACAGGTGTTGATACTGTTAGCCTATCACAGGTATCACGAATTGCAGTTTTAAGAAGATGTCTGTCCTGCTGGGAGTCGCAGCTTATTATAATTTTGATTTTTAGTTTAGAATTTTATTAACACGTACTCCCAGATCTACAGGGTCCACATCTTTTCTAACCTGTTTTAAAATATCATCACATGTTGAGCGGGGTTCTATGGACTCGATGATCATTGCATAGCGGGGGTGCTAGTTGCTTCTGCATATGTTTTTTATTGTTAGATACTTTAGCAGGTTCGTTTTGCTTTATGCGATTAATCTTCGTCTATGGAAGTGTTATTGTGAGTGATATTTTTGAGTTCGTTAATTTTATCCTTAATTTCTGTTATTGCTAATTCAGTTCCTAGTCCAGTATTTCCTTGGAATGCTATTTGGGTAGTATTAAAGTCTTTAAGATCGTTAATTTCGTTGAGAACCGTGTTCAAGAGACGTGTCATCGGCTTTTATTGATAGGTCTTCTTTTGTTAGTATTGTCTCTTTGTTTTCTCTTTCCCTCGGTAAATTTGCGGTTTGATATGTTTGTATTATTTTTTTTGTGTCCTCGAGCTCCGCAATTATTTGATCTATTCGGGGGTCTGTATGTGTGATATTTTTCTCGCAATAAGATTTTTCAGTCTCCAATTCTGTTTCTTTATTTATTAATTTCTGTACTACCAGGCTTAGGTTGGTTATTTTCTGGTTCAGTTCTGATATTTCTCTTATCAGGGAAGCGTAGCTTTCAATACATTTATCTGCATGGGCAATAGGTGTTTCTTTTATCGTTGTTGGTAAGGCTTGAGTCTTTATTGCAAGGCCATGTATTTCTAGCTGGATTTTACTGATCGCCTTTATGGGTTCATCCATTTCGTAACTAAGCCAAGAACGTATTGACTCAGCAATCTTGCCTGTATTTTTTATGGCGTCATATGTTTCTATGAGTTTATTATAATATAAAGTTCGAAATTCAGCCATCTCTTTATTATGGGCTCGTTCGACGCGTACTAATTCTTTTGCGGCTCGAGATCTTTCTTGTTCTGCTGCGAGCCGGTGACGAGAGCGCGAGTCAGATAGCGACAGCACAGTAGTTTCAAGGCCCTGGAGACAGTCATGAACTTCGCTTTACACTCTTTTTTCATGTTTCCTGCCTTCTCCAGGGCTTCCTTTCCAGAAAGCAGAAATTGTTTGCTCTGGGTTGCTAGGTCCATAGAGATGCCTGCACGTTTATATGCTGGTGGTAATATACTGGACCTTTTGCTGTTGTCGCTGATTATGCTATCGCCATCCGACCATTCGTCCTCCGTCTCTCGGACCGGCTTGCAGAGGCCTAAAGCAACCAGCTCTTTGTCAATATCCATTGTTATCGAGCTGCCACTTTCTGCGCTTGGTTTTATAGGTTCGCTACTACCCACTGCTTCGTCTAGTTGGAGCAGTGCCTATGGATTTGGGTTCACCTCCGCTATCGTGAGATCTCTGATGTCCTGATCTTCTTCAGGTGCTCTTCCAGATGTAGCTGCGTTTTGAATCAAACCCTTTTGGCAGAGCCACACTGGGTGTTGACTTCCTCCTCTACTTGTTTTAGTAGGCCTTGTTTTAGCGGAGCTGGATCCCGATGAACCAGATTTGATATTTTTTTTTTTTTTTAGTTTTTTTTTTTTTGAGGGTAGAGTTTACTCTAATGATTTACTTTTTTAATCTTTATATTATAAAGCTTAAAGCGCTGATATCTGCAGAAAACCGCGTCCGATTGGACCTTCCGTTCCGGAGTTACAGGCTTCAAAATTTTTCAAGATGTCGGATTAAGACCACCAAAACTAATTTTGAATAACTTCAGACTCACAACCCGGAGATAGTCGAGTTTGGGCTATTCGGTTTGTCTTTGAGTGTTCTACCTGATTCCGTACCTGGTTGTAAGTCTAATTCGGAATTTCAGCAGTCAACTTCTGAGCTTTGTTAAACCACCCTAAGGTGTATAAAGAAAACCGCAGCTTTATGATGATCCGTTTAGAAGATACGGCACCTGAAATACGCGTAAATTCTAAACTAAATAAGATATTTTAAAAATAAAAACGGAAAATTTATCTAAGAGCGACACTCTAAATATTGGTGTAGGAAATTTTTTCCGCAGTGACTTGGAAGAGGTAGCACGTGGAAGAGTGTTTTCACGAAAATGTCAATTTCTCGGTAATTCTAAAACAGAATATTCTAAATTTTTGTAGATATGTTAAGAAATACTTTTTGCACAAAATTAAATGATAAAATTAATATGTTATCGCTAAAAAATAAACTATATTTAAGTTTAAATTATTAAGAAATTTTAAAATTTGATGTTTTCGCTAATAACTCCTTATAATGTACTCCGATTTTAACGCAACAAGTTTAGAAATGTTAGTTTAAAAGTGCTAAAATAGGAACACTTTCAAAAACAGCCGCACGATCTTAATTTAAATTTTCGTTGCCACGTGGTTTTTCAGTTTTCGTTAATAACTTAGAAATTGTTATCAGAAAAATCTGAGATATGCCAAAATGAGAGTTGGTTACATGCAGTGCAAAAATAAAAAATGTAGGTTATCGATCCCAAAATCACGGCGTACGCAAAAAAGTGTAAAACTTAACCTCAAAATTTTACCTTTTCGCGCTTTTTCTCCGAGATTTCCAGGTTTTCCACAAAATAACTGCACTTTTAATCAAAACTAATACACTTACTGAAGAGATTGCACGAAACTGCACCTTATAACACTTATTGCACGAAAATCGGAGCACTTTAGCCTATTTTAACGAATTTTTGAATGCGGAGCGACAGGGAAATGATGCGTACGGGCCGAGCGTCGACGGAATACTGGTTAGTTAGGTTAGGTTAGGTTAGGTTAGGTTAGGTTAGGTTGGTACAGGCCAGGTTAGGCCAGGTTGTGCCAGGCCAGGCCAGGTTGTAGGCCAGGCCAGGTTGTGGCCAGGCCAGGCCAGGCCAGGCCAGGTTGTCAGGCCAGGTTGTGTCAGGCCAGCCAGGCCAGGTTGAACAGGCCAGGCCACAGGCCAGGCCAGGCCAGCCAGGCCAGGCCAGGCTGTGGCCAGGCCAGCCAGGCCAGCCAGGCCAGGCCAGCCAGGCCAGGCCAGGCCAGGCCAGGCCAGGCCAGGCCAGGCCAGGCCAGCCAGGCCAGGCCAGGCCAGGCCAGGCCAGGCCAGCCTGCAGGCCAGGCCAGGCCAGGCTGGCCAGGCCAGGCCAGGCCAGCCAGGCCAGGCCAGGCCAGGCCAGGCCAGGCCAGGCCAGCCAGGCCAGTCAGGCCAGGCCAGGCCAGGCCAGGCTGTACAGGCCAGGCTGAACAGTTGCCAGCCAGCCAGGCTGAGGCCAGGCCAGGCCAGGCCAGGCCAGGCCAGGCCAGGCCAGGCCAGGCCAGCCAGGCCAGGCCAGAACAGGTCAGGCCAGCCAGGCCAGGCCAGCCAGCCAGCCCAGCCAGGCCAGGCCAGGCCAGGCCAGGCCAGCCAGGCCAGGCCAGGCCAGGCCAGGCCAGGCTGAAATAGCCAGGCCAGCCAGGCCAGCTGTGGCCAGGCCAGGCCAGGCCAGGCCAGGCCAGGCCAGGTCAGCCAGGCCAGCCAGGCCAGGCCAGGCCAGCCAGGCCAGGCCAGGCCAGGCCAGGCCAGGCCAGGCCAGGCCAGGCCAGGCCAGGCCAGGCCAGGCCAGGCCAGGCCAGGCCAGGCCAGGCCAGGCCAGGCCAGCCAGGCC
This sequence comes from Parnassius orleans, assembly GCA_029286625.1. NCBI lineage: Eukaryota > Metazoa > Arthropoda > Insecta > Lepidoptera > Papilionidae > Parnassius > Parnassius orleans. The sequence goes on from JAGSMP010000178.1 coordinate 1,289,956, forward strand.
AGGCCAGGCCTGTGGCCAGGCCAGGCCAGGCCAGGCCAGGCCAGGCCAGCCAGCCAGGCCAGGCCAGGCCAGGCCAGGCCAGGCCAGGCCAGGCCAGCCAGGCCAGCCAGGCCAGCCAGGCCAGGCCAGGCCAGGCCAGGCCAGGCCAGGCCAGGGTCAGGCCAGGCCAGGCCAGGCCAGCCAGGCCAGGCCAGGCCAGCCAGGCCAGGCCAGGTTGAGGCCAGCCAGGTTAGGCCAGGCCAGGTTGGCCAGGCCAGGCCAGCCAGGTTAGGCCAGGCCAGGTTAGGCCAGCCAGGCTTTTTTTTTTTTTTTAAACATATAAGAGGTTGTTGTTCCTCTATAATGCAACATCTATACGCAAGTGCATTATAAAGATTGGATCTCTGTAATTATTTAGTTTGAAATAATCTTGTTGTCTATTTTTACTTTATTTTTATAATTACTTTTACTTTTATTAATTATTGAATTTTTTTTAATGAAACAATGTTTTTATGTGTTTTGTAAATGTTTCTATAGTTGTGCATTTTTAACTATGTCTGTTAATTCATATGGATTTATTTTAAGTTATTGCAGATAATTTCATGGTCTATTCTAGTGTTATTAAATTTTGGGCAATCTTTTATTAGGTGTATAATAGTTTGAGATGTGCTTCCATCACATGGGCAATAATCATTTGCGCTTATTTTAAACCCATGTGGTAGCTTTTGTGGAATCCGTGATTACTTAGGATTTGCGTAAAATGAAAGTCAGGTTTGATTTTTCTAAGACGATATGGAGTGTCTCATATGATGGACACCATGTTTTGGTATATGCAGTTAGCTATGTTGTTGTAGTAATCTTCACCGCAATTTGTAAAGTCTTACGATGGATTTGTTTTATGTAGCTGATAGGGAATTTTGAATAATCCGGGCTTTGTTTAAATTGTTGCTGCCTTCGCTGCCGAGTCTGCTAATTCATTTCCGATTACACCATTATGGGCTTTTGTCCAGATGAATCTAACTGTTTTATTTCTTGTTTGCATTAGTAACATTGCGGTGTATTTTGCTGCTAATGTCGTTGTGTTTTTGGGTTATTTAACTCTAAGAGGCTTGACTTGCTATCGGAAAATATTGTAAATTTTGTAAGTTTACTGTTCAGGATCCATTCACTTGCTTTAAAAATTGCGAAAAGTTCTGCTTGGTATACTGAGCAAGTGTCGTGCAGTTTATATTTTTTAATAACGTTTTGACTCTCCGAGTGAAGAACAACAAAAGCAGCTCCCACACCTTTGTCAGTCTTGCTTCCATCTGTAAATATACTGGATGTTGCTGTATCGGAGTACTGATTTATATCCTGTTGATTTGATGCTTCCTGAAATTTAATCGCTTTTCTTTGGCAAGGATGTGGAAGTTCTGCAGGTGTCACTGGTGTTTCGAGTTCAATGTCTTTAGGAAGATATATGGAGGTTTTGCATCGTTTCGTTGTTTCTAAATTTGCACACATTTTTACTTTAGCCTGTAAAGGATGAAGTTTTGCTAAAGAGATTGCAGTTGCCGTGCTGTTTGTTCTAAATCCTCTAATGATTTTTATGGCGAAATTACGTTGAAGAGAAAAAACGTTTTCAATATACTTATATTTAAGAGCAGAACTCAAATACTTGCTGCATAGCAAACGATAGGTTCTATTACAGCAAGATATATGGTATGCACATTTTCTGAATTTACTCCCCAAGTGGGTTTTATATATTTAACTAATTTTTGAAATAGATTGTACGATTTTTGTATTGTATATTCTGCATGTTTAATGAAATTCAATTTTGGTCTATAATGACCCCAAATACTTTATTTGCGGAAAATTGCAATGGCTGACTATTCATAATGATTTGACATTTGCGAGCTTTATTGGTAAATGATATCATTTGAGTTTTGCTAGGATTAAATTTGAGTTTGACTGAGTTTCCCCAACTACAATTTCGAAAGAATTTTGTTTGTTGTGGTTTCAAGATTATGAATATCTTTGAAGATACTATCAATAGAAGGTCATCTGCAAAGGCTTGGAGATGACATCCATTGGGTAGCTTAGATGTTAGGAGCTCATCGAGTATCAAGTTCCATAGCATTGGACCGCATACTGAACCCTGAACGCATCCCCGAGACATATATTTGGTAGCCGAACTATCCGCAAAATCAAGTTTGACTACCCGATGTTGGAAGTAATTTTTGAGTAATTTATATAAGTTGCTAGGACATTTAATAGTATGAAGCCTATGAAATATTGCTGGCCACCAAGCATTGTCAAAAGCCGCCTGTATGTCATGAGATTGCTAATACTTGATGATTTTGCAATCTTGCATTTTGTATAGTATCAAGTGCTTTTTGGATAGCGGCCGTTGTTGATGTTTGCTCTTTAAAACCGAATTGTAAATCATTCATTGCGTCAGTAATGTGTAAGAAATATGTTAGTCTTTTAGTAATTAATTTTTCTAATGCCTTTCCCAATACATTAATGAGTCCTATTGGTCTATGTGAAGCGGTGTTAAGTTCGGTTTTATTGTGTTTTGGGATAATTTTTATGTATGCAACTTTCCAGTCTTTTGGAAAGTGGCCGAGTTGCAGGCACCTGTTCATTATTTGGGTGATTAAAATGGGGAAAGTTTCAGCAATTTTAGACATATCCGTTGTGAGATGGTCTAAACCAGGTGATTTTTGGGTTCATGGATTTCAATGACTCAAGTACTTCTTCTACAGTAAATGGAGTATCTGGTGGCGTGTCGGGTATTTTGTTAAAGAATTTCGGAGTTGCATGCTTTTGCATGTGTCAGGCTCATCGTCAGGAAAATATTCATTTAAAACGTTTCAGCAGTTTCTGTACGTAGTTTTTGTGTATTTACCCGCTTTAGTTTTGAGAGTTGTGGGTGGCTGCGCTTATAGGTGTGGTCTTAATAAACTGATTGTTACACTCCATACGTCCTCCTTTCCTGTTTATTGCAGAACTCTAAAATGCTCAGATGAAGCAATTCTAATGGCTTGTGAATATTCAGTTCTGTTTTTTCTAACAACAAATCGGTTATGGATTTTTTATTGCGTTTCATTTGTTGAATTTTGTGGTGATTTTTATAACTTTTGTTTTAGTTTTTCTAGTTTATCGTTCCACCAAGGTGCTGATTTGTTACTTTAGATTTCTCAGAAACAGTTTATCACTAACCTTTGTACTGATGCTATTAATTTTGTAATGTAATTATCTAACTGTGAGGTGCTTAAATTTTCTATATTAATATTAAGGTCTAAATTTTTAGTTATCTCTCGCTTTAAACTGTTCAGTAATCTCATCCCATTTTATATTCTGAGTGTTGTATTTAAATGTTGAAAGTTTTTGGGCTTGCTTAACGAGCTGTTATTTACAGATAAGTCGAAAGTGATGCCATTATGACTGGATGACGGGCAGCGTCCAGCACAACTTTCCAGTTGGAGATTTTGTTTGGTGATGAATTGATGTGAGTGTGAGATCAATTATAGATTCACGATGGATTTTATGTGTTACCGTTTCATAAGTAGGAACGTTGTCTGAATTACATACAATAAGATTATTAGTAGTTATAAGGTCTCAACTATATATTTCCGCGCCGGTTTGATCTAATCGAGCCCCACATGGGGTGCCATCCGTTAAAATCGCCACAAATGATGTGAGTGTGATTTGAGTTTTCCTGCAGGAATATTTCTAAACTGTTGAGTGTATTAATTTCATCTTTCTTGGGTTCTATATAGACGCTAATTAGAATAATTTTTACCGTCAATAACTATTTGGACAATACAGAGGTTGGGAGTAGAATATTCCGAAATGCCTAGCGTACAACCTATATTCTGCCTTACAAGTAAGCATGCTTTTACTCGTGCGCTGTGGGGTATTGATATATATTATAATTAGGGATAGACTTCATTGCTATATCCTTTCCTACGTAGGGTTCACTGTTAAATACTATATCACATTTGTTGTCATTTATATATTTAATCATTTCATGCATCGCTGCGTAACCTTTATCAGTGTTAATTTGTAAGCATTTTAATGGGCGATGATTTTTTGAACTTGTTTTATTTTTATTATTAGTACCCATAATCGGTTCTGGTTTTGCAAATTTCTATTTGTTTTTGTAGGCGTGGACAACGTAGAGATGTAGCACTGTGTTTAGTGTTAATATTTAAGTTATATTTTTTACAATGTGAGGAACAGTTATAGCAGTCAACTTTGGTGAAATCTTTTTTGACAGGGCAATCTTTATACAAGTGTTCTGATGATGAGCAGTGGGAGCAGATTGTTGTTTCCTCAGTGCAGTATTTCTTCGTGTGACCGAACTGCATACACTTATGCACTGAAGGTGCTTGTAGTCTTCAGTGTGTACTCGTTGATGATCGACGTTTATTTTTTGAAGTTCTACAATTGATCTCCAGATTGTGGGAGTAACCATAAAAACAGCGTTATACAAATTTTCGTTTTTATTGTTTCGCATAAATCGGAAGGTGATATCGTCGGGTGACTTAATGAGACTTTTGATATTGCCAGGCTGCAGGCCGCCAGGCCAGGCCAGGCCAGGCCAGGCCAGGCCGGCCAGCCAGGCCAGGCCAGCCAGGCCAGGCCAGGCTGTGCCAGGCCAGGCCAGGCCAGCCAGGCCAGGCCAGGCCAGGCCAGGCCAGTGCCAGGCCAGCCAGCCAGGCCGTGCCAGGCCAGGCCAGGCCAGTTGTGCCAGGCCAGCCAGGCCAGGCCAGGCCAGGCCAGGCCAGGCCACCAGGCCAGGCCAGGCCAGGCCAGGCCAGGCCAGGCCAGGCCAGGCCGGTAGGCCAGCCAGGCCAGGCCAGGCCAGCCAGCCAGGCCAGCTGTGGCCAGGCCAGGCCAGGCCAGGCCAGGCCAGGCCAGCCAGGCCAGGCTGTGCAGGCCAGGCCAGGCCAGGCCAGGCCAGGCCAGGCCAGGCCAGGCCAGGCCAGCCAGGCTGGCCAGGCCAGGCCAGGCCAGGCCAGGCAGGCCAGGCCAGGCCAGGCCAGGCCAGGCTGCGCCAGGCCAGGCCAGGCCAGGCCAGGCCAGCCAGGCCAGGCCAGGCCAGGCCAGGCCAGCAGGCCAGGCCAGCCAGGCCAGGCCAGCCAGGCCAGGCCAGGCCAGGCCAGGCCAGGCCGGCCACAGGCCAGGCCAGGCCAGGCCGCCAGGCCAGGCCAGGCCAGGCCAGGCCAGCCAGGCCAGGCCAGCCAGGCCAGCCAGGCCAGGCCAGGCCAGGCCAGCCAGGCCAGCCAGGCCAGCCAGCCAGGCCAGGCCAGCAGGCCAGGCCAGGCCAGGCCAGGCCAGGCCAGCCAGGCCAGGCCAGCCAGCCAGGCCAGGCCAGGCCAGGCCAGGCCAGGCCAGCTGCCAGGCCAGGCCAGGCCAGGCCAGCCAGGCTGAAACAGGCCAGGGCTGGTGTCAGGCCAGGCCAGGCCAGCCAGGCCAGGCCAGGCCAGGCCAGGCCAGGCCAGGCCAGGCCAGGCCAGGCCAGGCCAGGCCAGGCCAGGCCAGGCCAGGCCAGGCCAGGCCAGGCCAGGCCAGCCAGGCCAGGCCAGGCCAGGCCAGGCCAGCTGCCAGGCCAGGCCAGGCCAGGCCAGGCCAGCCAGGCCAGGCCAGGCCAGGCCAGGCCGCCAGGCCAGGCCAGGCCAGGCCAGGCCAGCCAGGCCAGGCCAGGCCAGGCCAGGCAGGCCGCCAGCCAGCTGTGCCGTAACAGGCCAGGCCGCCAGGCCAGGCCAGCCAGGCCAGGCCAGCCAGGCCAGGCCAGGCCAGGCCAGGCAGGCAGGCCAGCCAGGCCAGGCCAGGCCAGGCCAGCCAGCCAGGCCAGCCAGGCCAGTGCCAGGCCAGGCCAGCCAGGCCAGGCCAGGCCAGGCTTGCAGGCCAGGCCAGGCCAGGCCAGGCCAGGCCAGGCTGGCCAGGCCAGGCCAGGCCAGGCCAGGCCAGGCCAGCCAGGCCAGGCCAGGCAGGCCAGGCCAGGCCAGGCCAGGCCAGGCCAGGCCAGGCCAGGCCAGGCCAGGCCAGGCCAGGCCAGCCAGGCCAGGCCAGGCCAGGCCAGGCCAGGCCAGGCCAGCCAGGCCAGGCCAGGCCAGGCAGGCCAGGCCAGGCCAGGCCAGGCCAGGCCAGGCCAGGCCAGGCCAGGCCAGGCCAGGCCAGGCCAGGCCAGGCCAGGCCAGGCCAGCCAGGCCAGGCCAGGCCAGGCCAGGCCAGGCCAGGCCAGGCCAGGCCAGGCCAGGCCAGGCCGCCGCCAGGCCAGCCAGGCCAGGCCAGCCAGGCCAGGCCAGGCCAGGCCAGGCCAGGCCAGGCCAGGCCAGGCCAGGCCAGCCAGCCAGGCCAGCCAGGCCAGGCCAGGCCAGGCCAGGCCAGCCAGGCCAGGCCAGGCCAGGCCAGGCCAGCCAGGCCAGGCCAGCTGCAGGCCAGGCAGCGCCAGGCCAGGCCAGGCCAGGCCAGGCCAGGCCAGGCCAGGCCAGGCCAGGCCAGGCCAGGCCAGGCCAGGCCAGGCCAGCCAGGCCAGGCCAGGCCAGGCCAGGCCAGGCCAGGCCAGCCAGGCCAGGCCAGGCCAGGCCAGGCCAGCCGCCAGGCCAGGCCAGGCCAGGCCAGGCCAGGCCAGGCCAGGCCAGGCCAGGCCAGGCCAGGCCAGGCCAGGCCAGGCCAGCCAGGCCAGGCCAGGCCAGGCCAGGCCAGGCCAGGCCAGGCCAGGCCAGGCCAGGCCAGCCAGGCCAGGCCAGGCAGCCAGGCCAGGCCAGGCCAGGCCAGGCCAGGCCAGGCAGGCCAGGCCAGGCCAGGCCAGGCCAGGCCAGGCCAGGCCAGGCCAGGCCAGGCCAGGCCAGGCCAGGCCAGGCTGCGCCAGGCCAGGCCAGGCCAGGCCAGGCCAGGCCAGGCCAGCCAGGCCAGGCCAGGCCAGGCCAGGCCAGGCCAGGCCAGGCCAGCCAGGCCAGGCCAGGCCAGGCCAGGCCAGGCCAGCCAGGCCAGGCCAGGCCAGGCCAGAACAGCCAGGCCAGGCCAGGCCAGCCAGCCAGGCCAGGCCAGGCCAGGCCAGGCCAGGCCAGGCCAGGCCAGGCCAGGCCAGGCCAGGCCAGGCCAGGCAGCGCAGGCCAGGCCAGGCCAGGCCAGGCCAGGCCAGGCCAGGCCAGGCAGGCCAGGCCAGGCCAGCCAGGCCAGGCCAGGCCAGGCCAGCCAGGCCAGGCCAGGCCAGGCCAGGCCAGCCAGGCAGGCCAGGCCAGGCCAGGCCAGGCCAGGCCAGGCCAGGCCAGGCCAGGCCAGGCCAGCCAGGCCAGGCCAGGCCAGGCCAGGCTGGCAGGCTGCAGGCCAGGCCAGCCAGGCCAGGCCAGGCCAGGCCAGGCCAGGCCAGCCAGGCCAGGCCAGGCCAGGCCAGGCCAGGCCAGGCCAGGCCAGGCCAGGCCAGGCCAGGCCAGGCCAGGCCAGGCCAGGCCAGGCCAGGCCAGGCTGCCAGGCCAGGCCAGCCAGCCAGGCCAGGCCAGGCCAGGCCAGGCCAGGCCAGCTGGCCAGGCCAGGCCAGCAGGCCAGGCCAGGCCAGGCCAGCCAGCCAGGCCAGGCCAGGCCAGGCCAGGCTGGCCAGGCCAGGCCAGGCTGCCAGGCCAGGCTGCTCCTCCAAGCTGCACACTCGGCGAGCGTGTGTTGCGCCGTGTCCTCCCCGCAATGGACGCAGTGGTGGCACCGAGCGTCCGGCTCCCGTCTATGCGGCACAGGTACTTGCCGAAGCAGCCGTGCCCCGACAGCACTTGCGTCACCCTAAATGACAGGAAGCCGTGCCTTCTCCCGAGCCAGTCGTCGAGTACTGGCCGGATCGCCTCGACGGTAGCGAGGCCGGCGGTAGGGCGCAGAAGCCTTTGCCGCCATTCCGCCACCAAGACCTGACGGAGCTCCTCTCGGCGCAGCGCGATCTGCCGCCGCACCGGCCTCGAGCCCGTGCCCGCTCTTCCTCGCGCCATCGATATAATGACGCGAGTACTTTCGCCTCTAAG